>OX387424.1:24008814-25398814 GCA_947563755.1 Lochmaea crataegi | reverse complement strand
ACTGAGCAACGGGGGTTCGATAAATATTCACCAATTGAGTTAGTCCGGAGGGCGTGGTAATTATGATTTTCGCATGACGTTGCCGGCTTGAAGGAAACCCATAACATATTTGGAAAAGTGTTCATCTTTTAATATTCAGAAATTGAAAAAATAATGTTAATAGACAAAATCCAATGAACCAAGCTCATTAGAGAAACTAAAGTTTAATCATTATTGACATAATTGTTATTAATAAAAAGACCATTTTCTAATTATGATCACTTCATACTTAGCACTTAGCTTTTTCATAGTTAAACGTGGCAATATCGAATGTTTTCGACCGCATTCCTTTCACAGCTTCAGTTATGTTTGCCAAAATATTCATTTAAACTAAACTGATCTAAACGATGGAATAAAACAATTCAATTTGTTTAAATCTTCATTTTATTTTGAACTAGCGTTCAAATTAAATTAGTGACGCGTTTCGCTACACAGTAGCTTTTTCAAACTAGTGAAGATACAATGAAAAACTTTTAATTTATATAGTGCCTTAATACGGAATTCTGAGATATTGACAAAAGTATTATAATATATTTAAATGGGGATAAGTACAAAAAGTGCCTAAATACGGAATTCTAAGATATTGGCAAAAGTATTATAATATATTTAAATAGGGATAAGTACAAAAAGTGTCTTAATACGGAATTCTATGAATATTACAAAGGTATTGAAAAATAGTACGTGGAAAATGTATTCACAACCATCACATCTTCTAGGTAAAAAGGTTTAATAAGGGGGAATGATTGATATCTATTTGGTCGTTAAGCAGATTACCTGAATATTTGTTTTTGTTAATCTCGAGGGCTTCTAAAAGATTTAATTTAAAGGATTTGGGTTCTACATGCAAAATTTCGAAATTTGAGTCGAAAGTGTGTTGGTTTGTTAATAGATGATTTGAATAGTTGGAATCTAATTTGTTGCAGTCATAGCAGCGTTTTTGTTCTGAAATTCTAGTTTTAAAGTTCCTAAAAGTTCTACCGATATAAATTTTGTCACAGTTGTCGTTACCACATTTTAATTTATGAACACCTGATTTGTTTAATTTTGAGGATTTAGATTTGTTATTTTTAACTCTACTTATCCCTATTTAAATATATTGTAATACTTTCGTCAATATCTTAGAATTCCGTATTTAGGCACTTTTTGTAATTATCCCCATTTAAATATATTATAATACTTTTGTCAATATCTTAGAATTCCGTATTAAGGCACTATATAAATTAAAAGTTTTTCATTGTATCTTCACTAGTTTGAAAAAGCTACTGTGTAGCGAAACGCGTCACTAATTTAATTTCAACGATAGTTCAAAATAAAATGAAGATTTAAACAAATTAAATTGTTTTATTTCATAGTTTAGTATGAATCTTCATCAAGTAAGAGCCTCATCTATTCAATTTTTAAACTGATCTATTTAACTCGCAACTGACAAGTCACTGACAGACGTCCCCTGGCCGTGGCTATTCAACCTAACTTAGGTGAATTTAACACAACATCTCCCTTTCTTTATCAGAGGATGGGGTGAATAACTACAGCCTTAACATTAATAAGTAACAAAGTCAGTCATCCAGAGCGGTTTTCTAGAAACTTTCTTGGGCTTAACACTATTACTGCCTTCAGTACTAGAAGGAAGGAATTAATGCATTTTCGCCCTTTTCATTCGAAGGATCCGTCACACTGGTTTTTGTTTGCTGACTACCAGTACCACTATAATGGTATCATTTCCTAGCTCTTGGCTATCATAACCGTCCCCTTCAAAACTAACTACTGATTCTGGTGGGGTCTCTAACCTAGGAGGAGCTTTAATTAAGGACCACCGATTTCAGCAATATGTGCCATTTCCGGCCTGGACTATATTCGAGCGCGTTTTTTGGCCCCTCTCATTAACTGTACCATACCTTCTGAGATCAGTAGCCCAGACAGAATCATTTTTTTGTACAATTTCTAAACCTTGAGCTCTATGTCTATTCTTGTAGTTTTCCTCTTGTTTGTTTTTTGACTTTCCCTCTTCATCTGTACATTGTCTCTTTGTATCTACAACTTCTTCTAATTTACTAGGTAATATAGGAACAAGGGATTTAATTTTTCTATAAATGAACAATTCAGAGGGAGTAAATCCACACTCCAAAGGTGTAGAACGATAGGCGAGCAAAGCCAATTAAATATCCTCGTTCTTTTTTTAACAACGATTTTGCTTTTTTCACCGCAGCTTCAACAGCCCCATTGGATTGGGGGAAGTAAGGGCTACTCGTTGTATGTACAAAATTAAAATTACTGGCAAATTTTTTAAATTCTGTCTGGAACTGAGGCCCATTGTCAAATCTAGCCACATCCGGAATACCATACCTCGCGAATAGCGCTTTCATCTTAAAAATTATTTCTAATACTGTGAATTTAGATTTAGGTAGAATTTTAATAATCTAGAATATTGATCAGTAACGATCAGATAGATAAGTTTTATATTTGAACAAATCTACCCCAATAATTTGCCATGGACGCGATGGCATAGGCTGTTTGTGAAATGTCTCTTTAATTTGAATTCTTTCCTTAACACAATTTGGACATGTTCTAATTAGTCGAAAGTCCAATCCACCATACGGATTGTTTAGATCTTTCGCGACACTTTACAATTCCCTGATGACCGGAGTGAATAAAGTTTAAAACTTGAAACTGTAAAGGTGGAGGAATTACAATACGTGAACTTTTCAATAACAAAGCATCCACAATAGGAAAATGAAATCTAAATTGAAAGTAGGGAACTATTTCTCTAGAAATATTACTTTTTTCTGGCCACCCTGACAACGTATACTCTTTTGATTTAACACACATTGGTTCTACCGACTTTTTATTTTTTTTTTCAAAAATTCATCTTTTAATGGAAGATTTTTTATTATTAAACTGACATGAAAGTTTTTCAGTCAAATTTTGATGTTCTGGACTCCTTGACAGAGCGTCAGCCATCACTAGATATTTCCCAGGAGTATAAATAACTTGATAATCATACCTCATTAATCTTAACCTAAATCTCTGTAGTCTGGGCGTCAGTTCATCAATATTTTTAGATTGGAGCATCAAGGGTAGTGGCTTATGATCAGTATCCAGAATTTCCGGAATGCCGATAATATATTCCTTAAATCTGTCACATACCCATGTAAGCGCAAGTGCCTCCTTCTCTATCTGGGCATATTTGGTTTCTGTTAAGCTAAGGGTTCTCGGTGCATAAGCCACTATTTCCTTTTCATCATTGTCGCCTAACTGAACAGACCCCAACCCGAAAGAAGAAGAGAAGCGTCTGCACTAATATTATAATTTGCTTTGTAGCATCAAAGTAAGCTAAAGAAGGAGCTTGAGTAAGTAGATCGAATATTTTTGGGCTTGGTCCCAAATGAATAACATCATTTTTTAATAACTGACTTATTTTCTATGAATCAAGCTGCAAAATTTACCATTCCAAAAAATTGTTGAGTCTCCTTTTACAAGAAGGGTCTGGAAAGTTAATTACAGATGAAACTCTTGAATAATCGATTTCAATACCTTTATCTGTAATTGTGTGCCAAACAAAGTTTATTTTATTCACTCCAATCAAACACTTAGATTTATTTAGGGTAATCCCTTCATTTTGTAGCTACCGGTCTATATACAGCACATCAGAAACACGTTTATATATAGACGAAACTGGCCCCCTTTCTGTTTTTCCGTGGTAAAATTTTGACGTATCTACACCTAAAGCACGCCCCGACATTTTAGCGGCTTAAACACAAACTCTTCCAAATCACAATCTGTACTAAACAATATTAATATACTCACTACAAGATACCTCTAAGTTAATTTTCTAGAAATCAATTTGTGGAAGTTTTTTGGGATTCTCTATAAATCATTATTTACAATAAACAAAATTGTTAAGAAGAGATTTCGAATTTCTATGAAATTAACTTCCGTACTCTCTAGATGCGGTTGTAGGTATGCCCAGTATGCCCAATATTTTTTATCAACTATCAACAGCCGCATATTTGTGAAATAGCATATATTTAATTTTTACTAACTAGATCAACAAAAATCAGCAGAATATTACGAAAAATCGTCACACTACATAATTTTACAAACTAGAATTCATTTTAAATTCCAAACACTATAATTTTTTCATAACTGGGGATAAAAGCTAATGGGTTGACAGAAGAAGCCATGTGAAGATTATGACACCCAGAGGAAATAACTACAGAACACAACTGCCTGACGAACGTACGGTTTTTTTCTAATAGGCGAAGAGAAGCCACCAGCAAGAAACCACATGAAAAGTCTCGATGCTGGTTGGCTACATAAAAAGAGTCGGACTAGAGAATATAATCTAGATTCAGAGGACCAGAATAGATCTGATAAGGTCGCAGTAAAATAGACCAATTAGCCACTTAATCAAATCTAATATAATCTAGCTTCGCAAATTGAAGTTTATTTTTAAGTGAAGTTTACTAATTTGTACTTTTAGGTCTGCTCTTGGATCGAATATGTACACATACTTGAAATTCGGACTTCCCCGAGTTTTTCCTCCCAACCACATTGAATCTAACCGTTCTGGAACCCCGCAACATTTTAGAAGAAATTCTTCTACGAGACCGCCTAATAGGTAAGTGCATTTTCCAATTTCTCAATTAATTAGGATACAAAATAATGTTATTTTGTATAGATAATCTTCATTACAAATAATCATGTTGTGTAAATATAGATAATGGAATCAAAAATAACTAAAATGTAACTAAAAATCAAATTTTAAGGTGAAGAGTATTCACAATAGTGTCTTACATACGAGAGTTGTATTTTATATTTTGCATATAGAGCTAGAAAAAAACAGTAGATAACTTTAAGCACTATCGGTTTTCATAGTTTTCTCCACGAAGAGAAATGCAGAAATGAGAAATTTGGCAACACCTTGAATAAAGCTTTCTCTCTTCTTGACGCTGTCAAATTATTCCAATTTTATGGTTATGTTCTATGTATGTCTGTAAGAAATGAATCGAAACATTATTAATAATGAATTACGAGGCCGCGGAGGAATAGTTTCGCAAAAGCAAAAAAATGATGTTGGAATATTTGCAAGAGAAGGATCAAATAATAGGTGGTAACTTCACAAATTACTTCGAAGATTCCGTGAAAGAGTGGACTAAATTGGCAAATATTTTAAGAGGGCCCTCCGCGCAGGTGTATAAACCTTAAAACTTACACAAAACTTGTTACTTATCTAGTAATTTTTTGGTTCAAAATATTTACGATAGATGTCGCTAGTAGTACCGAATCGGCTTTTATTTATGCAACTTATTTTCTCTCTCTCTTTTTGTCTTTCCACTCTTGACCGTATAGGTATAAAGTATTGTATTTATCTAAGCTCTTCACGATTCAAACAAACTTCTCTCCGGATCAGCTGTTTCGATGTTTTTGTTTCAAACAAACACAATTTCTGCCAGCAAATATTTTTATTTTCAATCGCAATAGGTAAATTATGATTTCATTTATTTGCTATTTTTACTCAACAGCTAGTATGTTTATTTTACCTATAGGTATTCTCGTTACTTCTTTAATTTTTTTCTGTACTTTTATACGTTAATTTTGAAATTAAAATAATATTCCAATCATTATCGTAGTTTCTCTATATTTTCAAGTTTTATAGGTATATCGAGATTTATAAGTTCCATTTATTGAGAAGTAGATAAGTATAAGGTACCTAATGATAAAATACAAAGCAAACCAAGCCGACCTAACAAAAATCCATTGGAATTATCTGAATGAAAAAAAACTGCAAAAAGCTAATCTTGTGAATATTTTCACGTGATAGGTTACCTATAGATATAATATATACAACATAACTTACAACCCATTATTTATTATTACGGACCATTTTTCATTTTTTTTAAATATTTTATTGAATACGAAATAAACTAGGTAGGTATAATATATACATTAGATATCAAAATTTAAATTAGATGTGATTTTTGCTCAAGAGTCTCAAGTAGGTAGGTAGGTACATTTATTTTGGACAATTTCAAAAATTATAAAGAAAAGATGTTTAGAATTAAAAATAACTTCCAAATATTTAACACATTGTTTTACATTAAAAATGTTTTTATTTCACAGAAAATATCGAAAAAAATTATTTTTTTGATCTAAATAAACAATATTGAATACCTATTTGAAAGTTATTTTTAATTCTAAACATCTTTTCGTTTTTAAAAGATTACTTATTTTAAAATATATTTATACAAAAAGGAACTGAATTTGACCGAGCTTTTCGCTAAAACATTTTAGAAACTTCAGTTTTTTTACCCATTTTACCTACTGATAAGATAAGAAAACAGATTGAAGGGAAACATAAATAAAGCTCAGATATTTCAACTCTACCAAGTCGAAGAAGCGCTATTGCCATTTCTAGAGTAGGTAGACGAAATTAATTTTTTAGTCTTCCTTTGTTTTACAATATTTTTCTAATCAACAACTAACACTATTACTACGTCATCCTTTAATAATTATTATTTGGGTTCTTATTTTCTTTCATTGTTTTAAATGCTTATATAATCAATTAATTTGCAAGGTAATTTCGACTAGGTATATTGACAAGACAAAGTTACCTACAAAACATTTATGCTCCGAAATTTTTTAAAATGTAATGTTACCTACCTCATTCATTAATTTTATTCAACAATTATTATTACCTATGGCAAGCTAAAAACTAGATAACCATCCTCATCTCTTTTTATCGTCGTAATGGAGAGGATTATTAAATTGTATCTAAGGATTTCTAGGGATAATTTTTACATTTGGCATCGAAGCTTTAAAATCCAAAAGAGCCAAGTAAAATCGTAAAATACAGAATGCTGCATTCACAACCGATGTTGCCATGTTATACGAAAATCCTCAAACAAGGAGAAATTTTTTTTAACAAGAAAATCTATGCACGTCATAAAAGATATTAGGTATATTTTTAGGAACTTGCAATATCTATATAGTGACCATTTGACCTGTATGTTAGGTTTCTTATGTTTTCAAAACTCGATATTCGACTTCGTACCTAGAGTGTATTAGTCATAAGACAAATTGTGATTAATTTTTGGGTTTCCAAAATAGAAATATATCAGGTAAGTATGTGCTTATATTTTGTTATTGTTTCATTTCAGATAATTGTAGGTTTTTCATTATTATTTTCTCGTTACAATATCTAGGTAAGTAAATTCAACATTATTTTTATAGTTGTGACAACTATGTAAATTCTAAACATTTACGTTTTATTGTGCAAAAAACGAACAAATTCGACTGGGTAGGGGTAGCGTGTGTTTTTAGATCCAGGGGCAATCGGCGGGCAATTGAATATAACCAGAATATAAGCAAAGAATACACCAAAATAACTAATAGTCACAACACAACGGGGTTGTGTTGTGCTAATAGTAGCAGATGTTACTTTGTTGTGTATATCTGCGATAATATAGATCTATATATAGAGGAAATTGAGATAGATAGAAAAATATGGGCCGAAAAAATGCGTCTGAAACTGAAGCAATTCTATACAGAATGTATAGCTCCTGAAATAATCAGAAATCAAATAGGAAAAGGACAGAAATGCATTGACCTCCCTTATATCAAGCAAGCAATATCAGAATATGAGAAAAAGAAGTCTGGCAAGACAGAATCCAGATAATTAGGGCAAAGATATGGATGCCTATACTAATGCGTAAGTAAAAACACTAACAAGACATTTTAAAATGAAGCCTGATGTAACTGCCAGCACAGGTCCAAATAATATTCCATATAGCAGTGTTCGCTATAACTATTCAGTAAGTAAAAAAATGTCAACACCTATTTAGAAGAAACATCTAATCTTTATATATCATTTACAGTTCTGATTATGTAATTAAAACGAAGCCTGATGTAACTGCCCGCACAGGTCCAAATAATATTCCATATAGCAGTGTTCGCTATAACTATTCAGTGAGTAAAAAAATGTCAACACCTATTTAGAAGAAACATCTAATCTTTATATTTCATTTACAGTTCTGATTATGTAATTAAAATGAAGCCTGATGTAACTGCCCGCACAGGTCCAAATAATATTCCATATAGCAGTGTTCGCTATAACTATTCAGTAAGTAAAAAAATGTCAACACCTATTTAGAAGAAACATCTAATCTTTATATTTCATTTACAGTTCTGATTATGTAATTAAAACGAAGCCTGATGTAACTGCCCGCACAGGTCCAAATAATATTCCATATAGCAGTGTTCGCTATAACTATTCAGTAAGTAAAAAAATGTCAACACCTACTTAGAAGAAGCATCTAATTTTTTATTTCATTTACAGTTCTGATAAAATGGATTGTTTAAAACTTTTGCTGAAATGAGTTTGAAATAATTTTGTTAGTAAAAATATTTATTTAGAGTATTTAGAATTAAATTGTTTTTTTTTCAGTCTTTATAACTATATGGATCAAGACTTCAGTGTGTCGATGGTTGTCACCACCCCTTTGTGAGTGTAGAATCGTAAAAAATGGATAATTTTATAAACTTTTAATTTTCTTTTTGTTCTGAGGAGAAATGGTAGAGAAAAATGGAAGATGAACTTCAGTTGCTATGTACTAATAAATATGAAGACAAATACATTAAACATAATGTAATAATAATTTTATTTATTTTTATAGAATATTTTTGATTTGTTTCTTTTCAACAAAAACATAATTAATAAGGATCATTGAAAAAGCAGACATGTCTGTTTATTGCTATAATAAACATTTTTATAGTTTACCTAATTAATTAGCATTTCTTTCTGTATTATGATTAATATAAAAACTGCCTACTTACTCTATACTTCAAATTTGTAATACTACAATTAAACAAAAAGATTGCCTAAATAATTTGTTTTTGTTTTCAATAAAAGAAGACATTTTTGGTATAATTTACTTGAATAATTAGGATTAAGAAGAGTCAATGGAAAAACAGGCATGTCCGTTCATTATAACTTCAACTGGAGGAAAACTGCAAAAAGTATTTATAATAACATTTCAATACATCACCTGGAAAAATTGAAGATCAAAAATATATAACATTTTTATTCCTGTGTTTCGAAAATAAAAGATTACAACAGTATAGAATAGAATACGAAATGTCTATTTTGGTCAATTAGTAGAATGCATTTATTACTATCACCAATGTAGTTTTTCTCACTAACTCGGGTGGCCAATGTATGTATGCTGATGAAGTCTATGGTTGTGTACAGGTCCCCGGAGGAACCAAAAGGCCTTGATATGGGGATCAATAAATATAGGGCACTTTTTTGTGGGATCACTAGCAGTAGCTAAAAATATGTGTGGTTTATTTCACACCTATAGGCACTAAACACGTTACTTGTGATGGAGCACATGTGGAGTAAATATAAAGAGCATTTACGAAGCACAAATTTACTTTTTCAGCATGAAGATTACTTCATTATAACCACTTACAAATACTGACAAGCTATGCTATGAACAATAATAAATAATTTGAAATAATTTTATGAACACAAAACCGTCATCATCTGTCATTGAAGTTCCATACAGCGCCATACATCAAGACGGTGGAACGTCTGAACTAATGTTCGTTTCCAAAATTTTGTATGCAACAAATCTCAAAAAATACAATGGTTTGAGATTTCATATTTTCATAATCGAATTCTCTAGGCTTTCTTTTGGGGATCAGATCTTGGCGTTCAAATTGGTGACCACAAATTGTCAAAACTGTCAAAAATATACCATCACATAATGGCTAATATCTTTTTTAAAACAATATAAAACTTAACCAAAATACCTGATCCCCAAGACAAAGGTCCAAGTTATATTGTGTTAAAATTTCCATACTTAATTTTACTGCGTTCTTTAGATTTGTTGTTTACAAAATGACCTAAATTTTGTTGCAAGTCAGGGGTGCCAACTGTTTTGAGCTGTCTAATTTAGGAGCGCGCCCTTAAATAGTATTCCTGGGGGAGAAGATCATTCATTGTCGTGAACGGATTCGAAGGATTGCGCGGAGTCCGGAAATTTTTATCTATTTCCGCAAGCTCTAACTTTTCCATTAACCATACGCCCACTTTCAGTATGAATATAAAAATTATCTATGGTTATCAGGTACAAAAATGTGCTCGCTGCATAACGAACACTGTCAAGCGAATGCGCAAAGCAGAGAGCGCTCAAGAATAGAATTCGTTAGGAAGCGAGTAGCCTTGAGTGTTGCGAACGGTCAAGAATTGGGGTCCTGGGCCTATTTCGACAACTCGATTGCAACTAGCGCTTCAGGTGGATGGGTTTGAAACCTAATTTTTTTTATTCAAGGTTGTTTTCGTTGAATTTGTATGATTTGTAAGTTAACTATTCACCTTTTACGCCGGTGAAGGCTAGCTACTGTCACTCGATACAAAGGCAAATCTGAAAAGTCACTAATAGATTACCAGATTTTCTCAGTGTTGCTATGTATGCTATGCGTTAAGTGGTTGTTTACTAAGTAATGCTTAAGCTGCAGCGATGCAACAAGCGAGACAGTTAAGAGCTTCTTAAAGTTACGAACAGCTTACGAAATGTATGCTTAAATTCTAAATGGTGCAAACGTTTAGAAACAATTTAGATTCACAATGTGTGATAAACTTTTGGGAGAAATTTCAATTCAAAATTCACTTCTTTTTATTCTTCAAAATAAAATATTTATCTACAGGTTACTAAATCATTTTATTGTACGTAATTATGTTGTTCGATTTTCAGGAGTTTGAAAGCAGGAAGCCGCGGCCCACGAGATGGAAGTTCCGGATATGACAGTTCGGATAATGAGACCACCCACAACTACAAATATAACCGGAAATATCGTTCCGATCCGGACTTTCGAATGCAGAATATGTATCAAAGGGTAAGGCAATTTATTTTATTTTCAAAATCATTCAAGTGGAACTTTATAAATAGATTGGTTAATTACATTATTTATATGGATCATTTAATGTTCTGGTACATGTTCACATTCAAATTTGTTGACAAAAGTCACTCGATTTTTCCTCAATTACTTTTTTATGTTCATTCAAATTAAAATGTACTAGGCCTGCAAGGTACAACATACGAAAACATACCGACCTCTAATCATTTTCCTTAATTCTCGAATAGATTCCTGGAGCCTGCGACGCAGATTGCAAGCTATGCTGTGCACTTGAAATTGTAGACATCAAAATTGTAGGAAATCTTATGCCTTATAACATGATAAAAGTAGAGTTGAGAAAAAAATGTTTAACTCTTAATTTTTCAAAAATTGTTAAACAATTTGAAATTTTGCTTATTTAAGCGGCAATTATTATAATCAAAATGAAAAAATCAAGGTATTAATATAAAGAAACATAGAGGAAAGGTTTCTGAAAAAGAGTTTTCAAATTTGGAACATTTAAAATGGCGGCCGCAAAAACTGACTTTACATATTTTTTTTTCAATCGCTCTTCATTTTATGAACATTTACAATTTTGAGATGCGGTTTGTTGCTGTAGTTTAATAAATCATATGAGCAGAACTTTCAAGATTTTATTTACATAAATTTTTAACGCTCAAACTAAAAAATATTTTTTTTCACGTTTTTCAAGATTTATTATTAAAAAATTAATTTCAACTCCCATTTCGAATTATAAAAGGATAGGCCTTCAAAAACCACACATTTGAAAAAAATGGAATAAGATCATTAGAAGCCGAAAGTTAAAGTTCGCTAAGTACTGATAAAATACTATAAGGAATTTTAAGTTCGTGATTGATTCGTTATGTTATTGAATCCAATCTGTGAATTAATCAATTTTCTCATTTCCGTTGTACCATTGCATGTGTACAAAAGGGGCAGTTATTCCAGCGAGCGCAACGAAACTATAGCGCGGCAGCGACTTATATCATGTTATAGGGCATGATCTGTAATTGTTTTGTACGAGCTTAAACTGAAAGAGATGTCAGTATAAAAGACTTCAATTTCCCTGTGCTTGCAAACTGCGTCGCAAGCTAAAGCGGAATTTATTCAAGAATTCACGAAAATTATTAGAGGTCGACTATACTCTAATATTAGGTATTTACTACACTCTGTTTTTTAATGTTTATAACATCAACTATCTATAATATCTATACTATATTTTCAGGGTAGCCCAGGTTTACCGCTGGCAGCAATGCACCAAGGTGGCATCAAACAATCCAACACTCAATGGAACCGAAACAAAAGTATATCAGAAGCAAATCTGTTAGCTTCCGAATATCAACGATCTTATCATACTATCGATACATCTAGAGATCCTAGAAGGAACAGTGTAGCCGATTTTGTACATCATCATGATCTGGTTGATCATGGGTAAGTACTGAGTCTCTTGAAAGCGGATGGTTCAAATTTAAAACATATCAATACTTGAACGAGCCCATGTTGTGGAAAATTAACAACAAAACCGGACGTAAAATAACATTACGATAATATAATGTAAAATAAAAGTACCTAATACTGGAAATTGATTTAATGAAATATCCGTAATTTTTTTGGAACAAAACAAACATCCATGGGCACAACTACGTATACAAGTTTCCTCACAATACAATGAAAATAAATTTAATTAAATTAGCACACAAAAGCTTGGTAAAAACAGGACGAAAATAATAATAATAATTATTATTTATTTATTGCTTCTGAAACTAAGTTGCAGCAATAAGAACAGATATTAATATATATAATGAACATATTCAGTGGATCTTAAATAATACTCTAACTCGCCCAGTGTAAGTTGGACTTCTGAGATGCGCGGTAGAACATCCGATCGCTCGAGACTCATTGAAATGGAGGACCCCAGTCTTTGTTTCGACCGCAAACGGTTAATATCGCAGTAATTCCATTGGCGTAGTAGTATTATAGTAGTTTTTAGTTACGGTAATTATTATCAGTAGTTAGTTTATAGAAGGTGTGGTTTCAGCTTATAGTTTTGTTATAAATATTAGAATGGAGTTTAAAAGTGAATTAAAAAATAAACCTTTAACTGGCTATTGCGACTAATTCTTTAAGAATTTTTCAGTGGGAATGTGGAAATCAAGGTGTGACCATGCACAAAAATTTGAAAAGGAATACATGGAAAAGGAACTTCCGGAAATATAAGATCATAACTTTGTAATCTCATATTGAGATAAATAAATATTTGTAAACACCCTGTTGTTAAGTGATTATTTATGAACCCACAATTCAGCCATTATTCAGGTAATATACCAGGTAATTATAACAAAGAATTAAATATTATTATAAATGTTTATCATAGCTAAAAATCGATTTCTTGCAGTTACAGTATTAACACTTTTCAGTAATAAAATTAAAAGCAGCCGGCATGTACCTAGCAAAGTGCGAGGGTCGTACGAGAGTAGTCCGCTCAATATATCTATCTTTATTCAAGCAGTGTCTGTTACTTTTTGTTCGCGCAAATCTCAAGTGCCAACTTACACTGGGCGAGTTATAACAGAATATTATTCAATCAATACAGGCAGCGCAATTTCAATATATTCCAAATATTCAACGCAATTCTCATAGCCTCATATGATGCTAGATGGTGATTTCCCTGCTCGAGTAGTTTCTGCAAAATGGTTATTGGTCAAAAAGATCCAAGATACCAATTTTTTCTTTGAAATATTATTTTGCGATGAAGCTACGTTCACTCGAAACTGAATTTCGGTCGGTCAAAAAATTAAAATTGATTTTTCTCGAAAACGGTGCATAGTAGCGAATCCAAACACAGCACATTTTTTTTGAAAATGCCTTATAGTTTTTGAATTTAATGCAAAACTTGGCAAAAACTGGTGCACAAAAATGTTTACCAAATTTACCCGTTGTCCCCCCACGTTGAACACATGATGACATTAAAAAATGCGGGTTTGTAGTGAGCAGTTTGTCACTGCAAGGTTTTACAATGTACCAGGTTTGTAGTTTGACTTGACAGCATAATTTCTTCAAAGGGCGCTAGCTCCCTTGGGAGAATTTTATGGATAAAGGTAAATTAGGTTAGATGGACATAAAATCACATTTAGTATCTGTAGTTAGCATTTGGCATGAGAGTTTCTAGACACCCTGTATATCAGTATAGGTTTACGATTTTTTATAAAATGTTGCAACTAAAAAAAAATCCATTTAATTTTTCCAGTATGATTTCTCATATTGGAAGACCAGTGTCAAAGACCGAGAGTCATTTTTCTTTGCCAGCTTCAAGGAGAGGACCTCCCTCTGTACTACGTACTGATTACTTAAGTCAAGATGAAGAGTCAGGAACTACGTTTATGTATCCACATTTGCAGGTAAATTAATTTACTTTTATAACATTCATTGTTTTCAACATTACTGTTTAACATAAAGGCATTGTTTCATAATAGAATGATCAAATTAAAAGCTCAATACATCATAAAAAACGAGCAGCATAATTTCTATACCTTATAAAATTTGATACTCTCATTTTGGAACACACTGCCTAATTAGGTATACTCTTCCTAAAAGAAATGTGAAGAAAGAGATTTTTAATCCCATAGATGGCGAACGCTGCCCACGCGATAGATCATCTCGAACTGTCATTTCAAATGGTCTCCAAAATGCCATACCTATTAGTTACTAATAAATTGTATTTATTAAACTTAAGGTAATCACGGCGCCACTGGCGGGAATAACTAATGTCGTAAATCATTTTAACGACACAGTGGACCGCATAACTAACTTACCGTCTTAGTTGCTGCCAGTGCAAAGTACTGTAATTGGGTCACTTTAGTTATTATTTCGTTTTAGCAGCCAATTCAGCCATGTTACCGGCTCTTAAAAATATATAGTAATATGCAGAAAGTTGTTTTATATAATTATTTTTTCCAGCAATTTTAAACGCCTTATGCTGACTAATACATTAATATCTGTGTTTTTTTAAAACATTTCCAAGCTTCCAACTTTCTAAGAACGTCACGAACTAACAGTTTACTGAAGTAAGGAAAATATTTGTATAGTGAGCAATTTTAGAAAATATATCTGACGACCTTGCTTTTTCCTCATGTCTTAACGTTAACTTTAGAAAGAGCATACTTTATTAAAGCTAGTTTTATTCAAAATTTAGAAATATAAATTCTCAAATTTCTTTAGGTTCATGGTCTTGGCGTATTCCCAAATTCTAAAAACTGTTGTAAATCTCGTCAACATCTACTTCTTAACGAGATTTCTTTTGAAATTAGAGGAGGCGAAATAATGGCAATTATGACGACGTCCGAAGAAGAGGGAACTTCTCTGCTCGACGTAGTGGCAGGATTGCAGACACCAGTGTTAGGGACGATATTTTTAAACGGACAAAACGTTAAAGCTCACTCTTTGAAATCTAGAGTGGCGTATGTGCAAAGTGACCTAAATATGTGTAAAGACATGACAGTGGTACAAACAATAAGGTTTCATTACGATCTCAGAAGACCGACAGATAAGTTAGGATATTTAAAAATCGAAGCCATGGATAGGGTAATTCATTTATTATAAAATTGAACTTATCCCGAATCACACTATAATTGAAGTTTTATCAACACTTATGAAGCATATGAAGTACCACTTTAGTGGAATAATGAAAAAAAATACAATCTTAAATCAATTACATTTCAATAATGTTTGACGTTACAGCTGCTAACAGAGCAAAATGTCAAATCACTTTTTGATGAAATATGATTCTAAATGACTGTGATTGTGGATAAAAGGTGGTAATTTATTGGTGTTTCAGTTGCGTTTTATCCACTTAAGAAAATTAAACTTTCTTGCGTGAATAGAAAACTATCTAAAACACTTATACAATAAATAACTATTCATATGCGAGTATAGAATTCTCGTAATCGCATTGTTAAACTCCATAATTGTACCGGGTGTCCCAATAAGAATGGATCTCGGCCATATCTCAGAAACCGTGTAGTAACAAATTCGGGACATTTTGAATACGATAATAGGGTTTTACAAAAAATTTGGCGTATTTTCCATTCCTCAAGTTTTAATCCGTTTTTTCAAGTAAGAGGGGGGTAGAGTCAGATTTGTTTTGGGGAAAACGCCTATAAGTCCGGTTCCATCAATGTTATAGTTGTATTTATAATTGTATACTCAATACAACTGACGTGCTGTAGTGCTTCAGTACATTTTAGTCAAATTTCTAGGTAATACTTAGATGCAACTCACCCCAATTGTTGGATTGGTCGATGAGAGCAGCAACACTATCTCCCTCGATCTCCAGAATTAAATCCATATCATTTCTGGTTATGGAGTTACCTTATGTCGTTAGATTACAATCCACCGACACTTGATATCAACGATTTGAAGAATCATATTCGAAAATAGCTTGTGATACTATAATCAAATATTTCAGCATGTTCGGCGATCGATGAGACGTAGACTACGTTCATGTATTTTGGCTGGAGGCGATCATTTCCAGCATTTATTATGAATCGTATTTTATTCTTACATTTTCCATCTTCACTGTTTTCCACTCTCAATACGTAGTTTATTATTTAATAAAGAATAAAATTATGATATTGTATTTTATTCTTTTTATAATAATATTTCGAGTAAAAAAATTTTTTCGAGGCAACAGAGATTTTAAAACTATTTTTATTTCACAAAGCTTAATCTTGAAAACAAATCTGATATTAAATAAAGTGAGGATTCTTAACGGCACACTCTTGTGTAGAAAAAATACTGATGGTTAGTCATTGGGAGTGCACGAAAATTAAAAAAATTCAAGTTTCCCTCTTAAATATGACAAAAAAAACTCAATTTTACTCAGCACCTTTCAGGGGTGACATCTCGGAAGGAGGTGGGCTGAGGAAATTTTGTTATAGGAAAGACCCAACATAATTTTATACGAGCAATTACCTCCTGAATTTTTTCGCATGAATTGAGAAACACCCTGTATAGGTATATATTGCTTGAGCATCAAAATTCCTGTAAACAAAAAACGAATGCCCAATGAATATTTTAGTTTCGAAATGTTAGGTAAGCAGCTATCCAATACCTTATCGAAGATAAGGATTGCAAGCTAATATAATAGTGTGAAATTCTTCCTGAATAACTGATATACAAAATAAAAACATTTAAACTTTCGATATAACTCGCAAAATTGACTAAAGACATCGTCTTCATCTGTACAATCAGAGGATATCTACAAGGAGATAGAGACGAACTTCTATGTGGTTTGACTGAACTCGTATTATCCTGCCAAAGATATGACGATGAGATTGTAATAACTGTCAGGGGAAAGGAACTTCCGAGATCTGATCTCAGAGTAATCTCAGGAATTCTCACTGGACACTGATCACTCAGATACCATCTCTGTAAGATGGGCAAAGTGGACAGTGGAACATGCAGATTCCGCGATGATGCAGATGACGGCGGCCAACATTATCTGCAATTGCAGGGTTATTGTCCGCCAGTGCCTTAAATACCAGGAAAAAGTCTACTTAGAGTCTGATTAGGCTACTTACCTAGCTACGAAACGGATAATACGCTTTCTCAGAAGCCTTGATCTTTTGGACTTAAATATAAATCTAGGGTATACACAAAAGATCTTATAGGTCGCAGTGTAGTGAGACCAACTGGGCCAATCAGCCCCCTTGTAATCTAATCTATTAAACTGGGTCAGAATATTAGATTTTTCACGTGGTAATAACCGAATATACATAAAAAAACTGATTGTGCCAGTCGATTTCTTGTCCCAAAAAACCCCCTATTACCAGAGTGAGTTACGAGGAACTGTACATACTTCTACCAGAAGTAGAGGCATGTTAGGGGAGAATCAAATCACCATTAAAAAATGTCTTCTTGTTTTGATTATTAATAGACAGGGTGAATTATGGATCTTCACCAAAACAATGTTTCGTCATATCTTTTCAATGAATGAGTCGATTTGTCTCATTTTTTGGTGAAAATTTGTATTGGTGCCTGGCAACTAACTGACATATTCAGAATTGAAAAAATCCAAGACCGTCTTCGTGAAAATTTGTGAGACTGCTTCATATTCAACACTTCACCCTGTAAATGATTTTTCTAAAATCTGATATAATTTTTTCAGAGGGCAAAAATAGACAGTTAGACCTGGGTATTTGAATTTTTTGTTACACTTACCTCACATTTCCAATTAACGATTCATTTTAGAGTCAAATTGAAAATTGGCAATAATGAAATATTTACTTAATTACAGTTACCTGTAAATAATTGTCATATTAGTAAAGCGTGATCTATAGAAGTCTTTACTAAGGCTAATGTAGTGGTGTGGTATCAACGTAGTCTCTAGTCCAGGATTATGCTCTCAGAGCTTCTGGACGAATAGCATCTACCTTGTGCTGATGAGGCACAAAAAACGCCGAAACCGGTCCACAAGTGATGTTATTCCTTCTAATCGCAAACCAGAATGGTGGTTTTATCTTAACAGATATACCAACCCCGTTTACTTTAGAAGTGTAATTCAATGTCTGTCGGGGAATATAGCCCGAGAAGTAGTTGTTGCTTCTTAGTGGACGGTCTGCTCTTTAGAAATTTTTTCTAATTTTGTAAAGCGTTTAATATTATTGAACTATTATTTTTTGACGTCTATAGATCACGCTTTACTAATATGACAATTATTTACAGGTAACTGTAATTAAGTAAATACCTACAAAACCGAGATGGTTTTTTGTCGATATAGAATTTTGGTTTGTGATTAGATGTAAAGATGTCGCTGATATCGCACTCTTAACGTTTCCTTTACTAAGGCTAATGTAGAGGTGTAGTATCAACGAAGTCTCTAGTCCAGGATTATGCTCTCAGAGCTTCTGGACGAATAGCATCTACCTTTTGCTGATGAGGCGCAAAAAACTCCGAAACCGGTCCACAAGTGATGTTATTCCTTCTAATCGCAAACCAGAATGGTTGGTTCTATCTTAACAGATATACCAACCCCGTTTACTTCAGAAGTGTAATTCAATGTCTGTCGGGGCATATAGCCCGAGAAGTAGTTGTTGCTTTTTAGTGGACAGTCTGCTCTTTGGAAATTAATTTTTCTAATTTTGTAAAGCGTTTAATAGTACTGAACTATTATTTTTTGACGTCAATAATGAAATATCTTACTGTATAATAATGTTTAGTTATTAAAAAGAAATCTTTAAAATACCATAATTTGAATTGATTTACAGGGCCGGATTTAAAAATCTGGCATATCTGGTTCATCTCAATAATTCACCCGTAATAGACAAAAACAGATTAAAAATGTTTTTCTTCAAACGTCAGTAAATCTGTCATTTTTCGACTGTGTAGGCGACCGTAAAGTTTCATTTTTCCTCCGCCGGAGCTTTAGTTTTCACTTGCCCACCAGCGGAGGGAAAAGTGTTATCATAGCAACATAGATAGAAACAAGAAAACAAGCGTCAACAACTCAAGATTTATTAAACTAAAAACAAAACTAAAACTTTCATTTATCATTCAAATGAATATTGAATGTACAATGCGAAATTGTTGCATTTTGAAAATTAAACCCGCGCAATACCGTTATAGCATCTTGTTGTGAATTTAGAGCAGCGTTTACAACTGTTGATGTTAAAACTGCTTATCAATTCGGAATTAAAACGCAACCGGAGACGCAATAATTGTAAAAAATAAATTAATATTGTTGACAGTGTCCACTGACAGCTTTATGTTACATTACTATAGCAACAGCCTGTGCCTACTCACCGACACCGGTCTAAACCGCCTTGCGAACTCAATTATCTTTAAAAATTATCACTATATTATTACTATCAAAAAGAGACCTTTTTGCATTAATTTGTCGACATTTGAAGATAAAACAGCATATTTTATTTGGAGGAAAAGTTACATTTCATGACTTGCTCTCTATTACCAGCCTCACTCCGTTCGGCTGATAAACACGAGCGCGTCATGAAAAGTATCACTTTTCATCCATATAAAATAATATACTATTGTTATAACCTAGTTTTCTTATTTGCTTGAGGAAAAATGATGTCTAATTATTTTAATCGGAATGAAATGAACAAGCCCAGGAAATGTTTATTCATAAATAAATAAATAAAATAAATAACAATAACCAAACAATAAAACAGTTTTAACAATGTGGAACTAAGTAAAAAACAATTTAATAAATATTACGATTATAAAAGATGTTCAAAATGAAATCCATGTGCCCCAATACACTTTTCTTGACTGACTTTCTGATTGTCAGTTGGTCATTTCTGATAATATTGCAACATTGAATAATTCTGTCAATGAGCTGTTGCCGCGTATTCATATTTTCTTCGTAGACCAGCTCTTTTAATCGACCCCAAATGTAATAATCAACAGGGCTATAGTCTGGGGATCTTGGTGCCCATGGAATAGGACCCTCCCGTCCTATCCATCGGTTTTCATAAATGGTATCTAAATGCTGGCGTACAGCAACGGCAAAATAAGGTGATGCACCATCATGCTGAGAGTAGATCCCTCGTAGGCCCACATTAGCGAGTAGATTGGGTAAGATATTCTGCAAAAAATTTAAATAAACATGTCCTATTATTGGACCATGAAAAAAATGGGGTCCTATTAAATGAGTGTTGATTACTCCGATCCAGACATTTACAGAGAATCTTTGTTGCGAGTGATATTCTCAATTCGCAAGTGGATTTTCTTCGGCCCATACGTGCGGATTTCGCGAATTATTTATTCCATCTCTGGTAAATTGTGCTTCATCGGTGAATAAAGTTCTGTACAATACAAGTCGGTGCAACCCACCTTGAAAGTGCTATGCGGTGGATTTCATCTCCAGGATGTAACCGTTGAACTAATTGTATGTGGTTGGGATGTAAGTTATTTTTTCGCATTGGGAATAGGAGAGATTGGATGGATCGGAAATTCGGGGAGGTGAACTACTTCTTGACACAGGTGTTCACTGGACATGGGTCGAGAGTAGGGTACCTCCACAAGATTGGAAAAAGAGAGACTGGAGTGTGCGAGAGGTGTGGAGTGGAGGATGATTTGGGGCATGTGTTCAGATGCTGGAGGAACGAGGAAGTGCTGAAGAAGTTGGAGACGAAACTAGGGGAGGCGGTGTATTGGGAGAATATGGTGGAGATAATGTTGAGGGGGGAGGAGGAATGGATGGAGGTAAGTGGCGTAGTAGAGAGCATGGTCAGGGGGAGAGAACGACTCGATATGGCATGAGAGGTAGGAGTGGAAGTTAGGGAGAAGACGACGATGTGAGCGGAGAGTGTGCGAGGGACCGCCACCCGTCTCGAAGTATGCTAGGGTAGTGATTCCGAGGCGGGGGTAACGGCGATTTGAGGAGGGTTTGGTTGGTAGGCATCTCCTTGGGGATGAGTCCAACACTGTTTGGGTCCTGGACCCATTCGAACATGAGTTTCCCATCTCGGCCCGAAAAAAAAAAAAAGTTATTTTTTCGCAACACTTTGGATTGGGAAGCACCTTATTGTACTCCTACTTTTCTGGAACTTATTTTTTGATTTAAGTCCACAGTATCCAGTATAGTGTTTTCTAAAACAGGATCTACATTTCGTTCTGATTTTGTTTTAGGAAAAGTACCATTGTTTTTCAATAAATTAAAAACTGATGACTGAAAGTTTGATGATTGGGTATTCGGAGTTGAGGGAATCGCCTTTCATACTCCCTTGCGGCAGCCCTACCATTACCATTGCAAAAGCCATAAACAAAAATAATATCAGCGTATTCAGCATCTGAAAACCGATAAGGCATTTTTGAACAAAAAACACCCTATGAATACCGAACGTAATTGACATATTAATTATTAAAACACTAAACAAATTCAGATCTAATGTCAAACTAAACAAATAATTTCAACAACGATCATGACAAATTGTCACAGCCTGCTGCAACATTTATTATTACATATCAGAAATGACCAACTGACAATCAGAAAGTCCATCACACATTTAAACATTCTGTGATGCCTTTTGGCCCAATATAACAATAAATATTTAAAATAAGAATTAAATTCCCTTGATCTTATTTCAACAAACGTTTTAATATTATATAAATAAAGAGTAGGAAGGTAGACGAGTACGAAGTCAAGTTCAGAGCGTGAAATAAACACAAACAGTAATATGTTTATTTACTTTATTTGAACTGTATAGTAGCTGTATAAATATACATTCAATATAATTCAAGAGAACATTCTATATAGTTCAGTATTAAGATATCAGTAAGATGACTTAATCATCAGTAATAAATAATCATTAAATATAAGTATGCTATACGGCTAGGTACTTATACATATCGTTAGTATTCGTAAGAAGTGTAATGTATCATAGTAAAGTAGTGTAATAAATAGAACATATCCCAGTGCTAGAAGTAGTCGTTGTATTCCCTTAAGATGATCCTCCAAGTGACCCGCAACACCACCGATTCACATGCCTTTCCACACCTTTAAACTACCAACGTTTCCATTGGAGACTCAACCTTTACAATTCGTCAAGAAAAGTGTATTGGGGTAGATGGATTTCATTTTGAACATCTTTTATAATCGTAATGTTTATTAAATTGTTTTTTACTTTGCTCTACATAGTTAAAACTGTTTTATTGTTTGGTTATTGTTATTTTTAATTTATGCTTGTTCATTCATTTCATTCCGGTTAAAATAATTAGACATGATTTCTCCTCAAACAAATAAGGAAGCTAGGATCTAGGTTATTACAAACATTTTTTATCCGTTTTTTTGTCTATTACGGGTGGAAAAAGTTACATACAGGGTAAATTATTGAGATGAACGAGATATGCCAGATTTTTAAATCCGGCCCTGTAAATCAATACAAATTATGGTATTTACCATCCTGGAGCACAGTGTGTGTCGTTTCTGTTTATTTTGAAGATTTCTTTTTAATAACTAAACATGATTATACGGTAAAGATATTTCATTATTGACAATTTTCAATTTGACTCTAAAATGAATCTCTAATTGGAAATGTGAGGTAAGTGTAACAAAAAATTCAAATACTCAGGTCTTTTTTTCCGGTGCGAGATGGGAAACTCATGTTCGAATGGGTCCAGGACCCAAACAGTGTTGGACTCATCCCCAAGGGGATGCCTACCAACCAAACCCACCTCAATATCGCCGTTACCCCCGCCTCGGAATCACTACCCTAGCATACTTCGAGATGGGCGGCAGTCCCTCGCACACATCCATGTCCAGTGAGCACCTGTGTCAAGAAGTAGTTCTCCTCCCGGAATTTCCGGTCCATCCAATCTCTCCTATTACCAATCGCTCCTTTAAGCGCGCCCTCATACTCCTCCCACCTTCTCTCCATTTCCTCCCCCATCCATTCCTGTACTTCCTCTCTGGTCGCACCCCTCCAGCGTACCCCTGCACCATCCTCAGCAGTATCCCTCTCTGCACCCGCAGAAGTGGTCTAGCCCTCGCACCCACCCTCGCTGTTTCACCCCTCACCCCCAGACCTCCGGACCGTACAGCATACTAATACCATCCTACCAATTGCCCTCCTCTTCCGGTCTCCCAACCCTTCCACATTCCTCATCAATCTCCCCAGCTATGCTGCCCTCACTTTACCCTTCTCTGTCGCCTTTAACATATGAGTTTCGAAGGATAATTGACTATCCAACCACACCCTTAGGTATTTCACAGACTCCTCCATACGAATTCTCCTTCCCTTAACCATCACCCCACTTCCCTTGTCCTGCTCCGTCCCTTCACTAGCAACCCCACCGTCTTGTCTTTCGCCACTTCCAGTCCACAGTCCGTTAGACCCAGGTCTAACTGTCTATTTATGCCCTCTAAAAAAATTATATCAGATTCTAGAAAAATCATATACAGGGTGAAGTGTTGAATATGAAGCAGTCTCACAAATTTTCACGAAAACGGTCCTGGATTTTTTTAATTCTGAATATGTCAGTTGGTTGCCAGACACCAATAAACACTTTCACCAAAAAAAGAGACAATTCGACTTAATCATTGAAAAGATATGACGAAACATTGTTTTGGTGAAGATCCATATTAATAATCAAAACAAGAAGACATTTTTAATGGTCATTTGATACTCCCCTAATGTGCCTCTACTTATGGTACAAATATGTACAGTTCCTCGTAACTCTCCCTGTATAGGGATTTTTTTAATAAATATTTTTTATAATTCCAGATAAACGTCATCATTGAAGACCTCGGTTTGGAGCAAGTCCGTGATACGAAATTATCTTTAATAACAATTTCCGAGAGAAGAAGACTGAACGTTGCCTGCCACTTAATACTCGACACTGACATAGTGGTACTAGATCAGCCGACTAAGGGTATGGACATTTTCGACACATTCTTCCTTGTAGAATATTTAAAGCAATGGGCAAATGGTGGTGCTGGCTGTTCTTTGGGAAGAATAGTGATATTGACTATGCATCCGCCGACTTACGAAATTTTTACAATGTTATCAAGAATTTTACTTCTGTCATCGGGACGAACTATGTTTAGCGGTAAAAGAAGAGATATGCTGCCATATTTTGCTTTAGTCGAATATCCATGCCCTTCGTTTAAAAATCCTTCTGACTATTATCGTAAGTATAGATCAAACAGTGGTAACTGATGCTACCCAGTACTACAATCTCGCATTTGTATGTACACTTTTATGTCCCATTTCAAAGCATCTTATCATTCCGCAAATGAAATTTATGCGAATGAACATCGTTTCTCATAGGCTCATAAAATAATATTTGTCTCATCATATTCTGACTGTTTTTAAAAGATTATATCTTCCAAACGGTTCTAGATAATGAGAAGCGGTTATCACAGTTAGTTTTAAAATTACTGTAAGTTTCGCTGTGACATATTTATATAAATGGCCAGCTTACCCGCTATAAAAGTGCATTTTATTATATTGCTCAATATAGAATAATTTCTATTGTCTTCTGAAACCAGTCCACTTTTATAGCAGGTAAACCGGAAGTAGGACATATATTGTATGTACAAAAATCACAGTAATTTTAAACCTAACTGTGGAAACCGCATCTCATTATCTAGAGTCGTTTGAAAGATAGGTATATGCTTTTAAAAACAGTCAAATTATAATGAGACATCCTCAGTTACTACAAACGTTACTGTATCGACGAATAATATTATTAATATCACATTGGTTGAGCTACAGCTCACTTTTCCCTCCTTCGAATGGACTACATAAACTGGTTCAATAACGGATTGTTGGAATCGTAGACATCAATCAACACGATATTATAATTTTTTCTGATTTTATTATCACAAAATAAAAAAACAACTATGCTATATATATGAACGAAGGACAACAAAATAACCGTATTACATAAACGAAGGACCACCGGCTTCAAATACCGGAAATGTTTCTAGTTGAAAATTTATATTTGACAGTTTTGTCATTCACTGAGAAACTGTACAATAGCTATTTTTGCAGTTCCGAGACTAAAGTGGTCACTTTAGTCTCACATGTTAGAGACTGAAGTGTCTCTTTTAGACCCAAGGGATATAAAGTGACAGTTAAAATCCCAAGGGATTTGAAGTACAAATACAGTACCATAGTAACATTAATCTTTATTTGTTGAATTAAAATGACAAGTAATGTTCACATTATTGCAGTTAACCAAACACGATTATTAATATCACAAATAGATTAACTAGTTGAACTTGAACAGACAGAAGTGAATATTGGGTCAGGATTTCAATTCAAGGAAGATGATGAAGTCCCATCGGCCAGCGGTGATATTGATCTATTTTTATGTCCAAGAATAGTATCTGCTATTGATTTTTTATTGTTGATGGAGCTCTCATCGTACCCTTCGGCAACTGTTGCACTTGTCCATCCGCCGTGGCGCTTTAAAATATCCACAGTGGCCCCAGAATTCGCTAATAAAGACGCGGATGTTCGCCTAAAACAGTGGCCTGTATACAAGGACGCGTCCGGCAACTTCAAAAAAGCAGCTATATTTTGAGACAATTTTCCAAATGTGTTTTTTACAGTACACTTTGCATCCTTATGATGAACAAAAAATCTTGAATGCGCTGTTTCTGATTTACGGAGAGCCATATACTTTCTGCATATTTCGACGTGTTTAAGAGAATTATTGTCTTCACCATTTTTGATAACGAAAGTTCGATCGATTTTATTTTTAATGTTCTTAACATCAACTATGATTTCTGAACCGGTATCTTTTACATAATTGACAGATAGTTGCACTAATTCGTTGCCTCTACAAGCTCCAGCAACTCCAAAAATTAGTGCCACCTCAAAATATAAATTGTTAAAAATCATTCTTATAAAACGATTATACCTTAATCATTAAGTATTTGTCGTCCGGAGCTTCTACCAGAAATTTTTCAACCTCTTCTCCGGTGAGCACTTTTGACTTTTTGGGTTTATGGTCGTCATTTTTTCGCTTCAAAAAAGCCAGTAATTTTGGAAATTTGCTGATGTCTATGTTATGCTTGATATTAATTGTGAAAGAACAAATTTTTTTGGATTTCTCGTTGAAATACACCAACAACGCGTTTTCATTGTACTGCGTGACGTATTTCTCATTGCACCACCTTACAAATGATTCGTACCTACTGTTGTTCATATAGTTTTCTCGATTTTTGTGTAATTAGTTCTTGGGTAATTGCTTCAGCAGCCCGATCTACGTTGAATTCTTCACTTTTATTCATTTTCACTGATTTTCTCTACATTTACAATAGCTCCGTTTTGACAGGGACTTTGTTTATCATTGCCTCAGAAACAAACAGCATACTATGTTTATTGTGTTAGGGCTTCAAATGTAAAAATAAATTTTATTTTTATTAAAAATGTTTGTAGAATTACCGGAATTGCAAAAAATAGCGTATACACCTTTCGACTAAAGTGACATTAATTCCTTAGGTGGATTGCTTCCCTCGGGCTCCGCTGCGCTCCGCCCTCAGGAATCAAACACCACCCGCGGGATTAAATGGGTCCCTTTAGTCGCTTGGTGCATAATATACTATTGAATTACTAGGGAGGAAAGTATCACAGGTCGTCTACTGAGGTTGCCCATTGTAGTGGTGATAGCACTCCTCCTTGTGGACATATCCTCCACCCATCATTGCCTTGATTCCCATTTGTAGTTGAATGGGATATACCGTCTGTCCCTGGGGATTTGAATGGTTGAAATTTGTTTTGAGGCCCATCTAATTTTATTTGGTCTTATGACTTCAGTGGCTATTTTCCAATCCGTATAACTTGGCCTGTTTGGCCTTCGTTCTCGTATGGTAGGCCTAACAACGTCTGTTGCCAGAATTGATAAGGCAGGAGAGTGGACTTTATTAGTTCCTTTAAACTCACCTCTTTGGTTTCTGTATAGGTGCCGGTCGCTTTCCTAATGAAAACTACTTCTTTTCTGGTTGTCCCATCCTTTGCCAGGACTTTGTGGATTCGAAAGCAGGCGGGGGCATCCGATATATCCTCGCAAAATTTCCTGCATGAGTTCCTTTCGGCTTTACGAATTCCTTTGTTGTATTGCATGAGCTTATACCCGTAGGTATCCCAGTCTTGGTTGCTTTTGGCCTCGTTAAAATTATCGCGGACCTCCGCCCTAAGTCTGTTGTTCTACCAAACTGTGTTACCCGTATTCTTTTTTGTTTTCTGCTGACAGTTTTCTTGATAGGCCACCATAATCGCTTCGCTCTCCTTTTTTACTGCCGCGTCTATAGCTTCAATGCCATCAATCGGTACAGTAATATCCTCGATAATTCTACTGAGAGACGTTGAAGTAACATTTATTATTAACTTTTACCAGAATACAGGATACACAAGACGTTGTTGCAATTACAGGAACAATTTGAATATAATAGATTTACAAGTTTCATCATTTACAACATACAGAGTGAGTTTCAAGAATATAACGCCCAATTATCTCGGAAACGGATTGTACGATTTTTATAGATTTTGGTGAGAAAGGATCTTGTGATATGGCCGATATCATGGTGGTCTAAAGATTTGTTTTCAGTTGATGCAGTTTTTCGCCTAGTTTTGGATAAATCTTTTATTGAACCAGTTTCGTTAAACTTTTTTACGACCGACAGTAGATCTTGTTATGGGATTTCGGTTAATATATAAATTATTAAAGATATTACACGTTTCTTGTTGACTTCTACGCATATCACCATATCCTAATATCATTAAAATCTCAATTCGTTCTTTTTCAGATATGCGATCCATTGTGACTTTCAATAAACACCAACAATACTAATTCATTGAAACCTCAAAGTTGTTATTGCAGCATCTAAATTATTTTAATCTAATTATTTTAACTTCGGCGGAGTGATCCATTTGAAATAACAAAGTTCGTTATTATTCCGGAAAAAAGAAAGATCTGACAACAATGTAAATACCACCATAATATCAACCATATCACAAGATCCTTGAACACCAAAATCTATAAAAAGCATGCTATCCGTTTCCGAGATAATTGAGGCGTTCTATACTTAAAACTCACTCTGTAATCATATTTCCCCAAACAAAGTCAGTTTCTCAACAAAAGCAGATTAGTTTATTTGGTGTATGACATTTCAGATCTGAGGGCGAGGGGGAGACCCTGCCAATCATCAGATACCTTATTTGAGACGCGGCGAGGCAGACACAAAGTATATGCTCTGCTGCATCATCTTCCAGACAAAGACGGCATGTCGGATCTTTCGACAGTCGAAGTCTCACGTTTTACGGTAAGAGCCAAGTGCTTTTAAAGCCACTTGGGTGTCCGAGAAATTTTATATCGTTATATGTATGAGATTCGAAGACACTAGCGTAGTGATCCTTTGGATTCAATTTTGGTTATCGTGGAAGCCACACATTTTGCATACCCTGTAAGAAAATTGTATGAAAAACTTCTGACAAAAAGAAGTAGATAGAAATTAGTCAGGCTGCTTTAAAGACTGAAGTCTACAATGTATGAGTCTAAAACAGACTGTAACTGCAAACAAACCCTCAAGCAACTGGCTGGGCAGAACAAAGATACTTTGTTTTGGGTGCCAGGGCATAAAGGAAATGTCTAAAATGAGCTTGTACTATATTTATCGGACCCGAACCATTTTGTGGTATCCCGAAAAACCCGCATCGTGGAAGAAGTCCGAAAATGGGTGTAATAGTTGATGCTGGGTATTATTGAAACACTTATTGAATTGTCACTTGTGGTTCATACTTTTTTATTGGTTTACATAAAAATGTATCTATTAAAACTGCGGTCAGCCCAACTGTCCTCGGTGGAGTTCAAGTAATAATTATGATTGTAAATGTGTAATGTAACATGTCATTCTAATCAAAACTATATATTTATGCTTACTAATACTTTTATGTCATTGCTGATAAACATATCTATCCAATATTATAAAAGTGCAGCATACTGGAGAAATACTTCAGGACAAAGACAGGCAAAAAGGTTAATACGACCTTCTGCTCACAACGCTTAATTACTCTTGGAGCTTCAGAGTAATGATTTTTTAATGGAAGTAATGGAAATTAATTTAATTCTTACTGGAAACTGTTCACTCAGATACTATCTCCGTAAAATAGGCAAAGCAGTCAGTTAAACATGCAGATTTTGCGATGATGTAGAAGAGACGGCGGAACACATCATCTGCAATTGCAGGGTAATTATCCGCCAACTCTTCAAATAAGCTTTCAATGAGGCCTAGTTCTCTTGGACTGAAATGTAGATGTAGGGTATAAACAAAAGATTTTTTAGGTCGCAGTGTGGTAATGGCAACCAGGCCAATCGCCCCCTTTGTAATATAATCTAATCTTACTTTTTTAAATGAAACCAACTGTTTCTAATTAATTCCACTATTTAATGAAAAAATTATGAAAATTCTAAGATATTGATAATTATTTCGATATTGACATATCATCGTCAGAATGACAGAAGTTACATTTTTTGTGATGCCTACTTGATGTTCAATATTTTGGCTAGACAGTTAGTTTCATTTAAAAAGTAATATGAGTAGATTCCAAAAAGTAATGGTCCAAACAGTAAATTCATAATCTGATCTAATTCGCATTTTGAGTGTATACTTTTCTAAATGGGAAACCTCATAAATAAAGATTTACTTGAAGATAGCGCAAACAACAACCATCGTTTTTATGAATTTTTAATTAAATATGAAAAAACTGAAAACCTCAACCCCATAAAAAATTCTTTAAAAAAATTAACATTTTAGGGTCGAAAAATCTTAATGATGACAATAATTGTGATAAATTGATTGAAATTTCAATTATGGCTTTATAGGTGTGATTTGTTTGCTTTTAGTTGACCTCGTCACTTTAGACGATCTCTCTGCAGAGGCCATGCTAGAATCATCACAACGAATAGAACAGCTTGCGGAAATTTTTAGACATAAACAAGAACCTTTAAGCGATCCAGGACCACCTTCTAGTCTACCGATGTGCGTGAGAAATTCCAATTGTTTTGAAGCTGCTTTTATTTTGTTCACGTAAGTTAATAAATTCCTAGATATTTCTTACCCCATTAATCTATTCAAATACATAATTCTTGTTACACTTCAAAGTTAAATATACTTTCCACTATTCTCTATTGCCAGATTTTTTTCAATTTCTAATTTCTGTTTCAGGAAATCCATTATATATACACAATCAACAACATTTCTTAATTGGTTAACAATAATTATCCTTTCAGCCAGTTTGTCTTTAATACTAGGCACAATATTTTGGGACATTCCTTCATCAGATTCTCAGCTAATACTAAATGACAGACAGGGCTACCACTACAGCGTGATGTGTGTGGTACCTTTGCCACTGCTGTTGGCTATGACGATTACGGAGCTGAGAAGAAATCGAAAGGTTGTGGAAAGAGATGTTAAAGATGGACTTTACGGGAAAATGACATATATTATTACTAAGGTATGTATTATTTTGGTGAAAAGCATAAGCTGAAGTTTAAATTGGTAAAAATAGAAGATCTACTAGTATTAGGTCACGTGAAATTTTTTCTTCACTAAAATAATAATACGTTAAAGTAATATTACAGTTTCCTGTAAAATTTTCGAATTCAGTAAAGCGTATTACCAATAGATATCGAAGGATAAATATATTATTATAACGCTTTACAACAAAATTTTGAAAACGATTTTTGAAAAACAGTGACCGTTCAACTAAGATGAAACAACTACTTTTCGGGCTATATGCCCGGACAGACATTGAATTACACTTCTAAGTTAAATGGGGTCGGTATGATCTACAAGATTTAACCAACCATTCTGGTTTGCAATTAAAAGGTACAACATAACGTGCAGACTGGTTTCGGCGTATTTGAGCCTCATCAGTACCAGGTATATGTTGAATGGTTGGTTAAATCTTGTAGATCATATGGACCCCGCTCAACTTAGAAGTGTAATTCAATTTCTGTCGGTGCATATAGCCCGGGAAGTAGTTGTTTCTTCTTAGTTGAACGGTCACTGTTTTTGAAAAATATTTTTCAAAACTTTGTTGTAAAGCGTTAGAATAATTTATTCATTCTTCGATATCTATTAATAATACGTTCTTCATGCCACAAGGCCAGACAATGCGTATCAACCGGAACATTTTTAGACATAGCAAAATCGACAATAAACACGGCCACAAAAAGCAAGAAAGTGGGTGGCACTGTATCTCTAGAATGATGGGAAATCTCACCAAGACAGAAACAGGCGAAACTGCTCACTAAAGGATATTTGCTAAAATTTACGGCAGACTAAATAACCAAAGATAGAAAAATAGTTACTGTAAACACTATAAACTTCATATGACGCAAAGCTAATGGGGTTTACAGACGAAGCCTTGTGCGGATTATGTCACCTAGAGGTGGAGACTGTAGAGCACAATCTATGTCAGTCACATTGGTCAGGCGAATGTGCGGTTTCTTGTACAAGCGAAGCGAAGTCATCGGCAAGAAACTACATGAAAGGTTCAGTTTCAATGCCGATTGGCTACATAAAATGAGTCAGGCTGGAGAATGTAATTTTGATTCAAAGAACCACAGTAGACCCTAGATTGTATAAAAAAGTGGTTAATTGAAGACGGAACGGGAATTTTTTTCTCTATTTACTGCCAGCTTTTTTGCCCCTTTTCGATTTTATTTCAATTTCATCAGTTACCATACCATATCAGATACCCTGTACAGTACAAAATGTTTTTAAAATGTGGCTATTATTAAACTACATCTTTTTTATATAACATCTGCCAAAAAGATGAAATAAATCAAAACGTATACGGTGGGCCACCCTGTATGTTTCAACTGTTTAATTTGTTCAACTCCAATAAATAAATAGAAGTTAAATTTGTTTTTAGAGAATTCAATGATTTTTTCCACAAAATAAATTTAATTTATGTTTTAGTATCAAAATTTCACCGATTACGGATCTGTTACTGTTTACTGTACAATGAGGGATTTATAAACGTTTATTATTAAAAAGGGTACACGTATTAGAAATAGACGTTAACGTCATTCTATTTGCGTAAAACCATCTGAAGTTTGAGATTTTCAAATATCATATAGGTTGTCAAAATTGAGCCTCCGAGGCTTTTCGGAAACTCGCGTTAGTCAGCTCCAGTAAGAGATATGACAACAGCGCGTTGTTTTGAGCTGACAAATGGTTAAGAGACTATCATTTTATGTCGTTCCTCCATTTCGATTTTGAGACAGATTTCGGTTCATTTAATTAAAATTAGGAATATCAGAATTAATTCCCTTTTATTGACTAAAACATACATTTTTAAGGATTAATGGCCGTATGCACTGTTTATAGTACTAGTGGCCGTATGCACCGTTTATAGTACTATATAAACCCGTTTAACTAAACTGGTTTAAATACTTTAAACGCCCTTAACATTGCCTTGATATGCACCGAACGAAGTTTAGTGTTAAACCTGAAATAAGTTAGAAAACGTCGAAAATTTAGGGACTTTTTTATGTGAAAAACGTTCGTTGGTGACAATTCTTGACGTTATTTGAATTTTGAGTACTTTCGTTTACAGTTACGACGTGTCGGTTGTTATTCGAATTCCGAATTACATGTATTTCATTGATAAAACCTGCAGCAGTTTAAATAATTAGAATCAACAACTTTTTCATGACAGTCACCTCATCAAATCTAGCCAACCTTCCATGAGACATTGACGTAAGTTACCCAAGTGTCAAAAAGAACAGTTTATAGTTAAACCTAAAATATTGGTAGTTTAAGTTTAAACTTCCATAGAATCGATGGTGCATTCCAACCCAAAATTATAAACTAGTTTAATGCTTAAACGAGTTTAAAAGTAAACGGTGCATACGGCCATAAATGGTTGAACACCCTTATAATGTTGCATTGGTATGCACCAAACACATTTTTTTTAACCTGAAAGAAGTTTGACAACGTCGAAAAATTTAGTAACTTTTTTTTGTGAGAAACGTTCGTTGGTGACAATGCTTGACGTTGAGTTTTGAGTACTCTCGTTTACAGTTACGGACGTGACGGTTCTTATTTGAATTCCGAATTACATGGAGTATGGACGTATTTCATTGAATATTTCACTCATACATGCTGTATCAATGCAACGAATGCTAAATTATTAGATGGAAATTCAAAAATTTCCGGAAATTTAACGTTGCCATGACAACCGTTGTCAGACAACGTTAAAATAATAAACGTGAAACGTCAAAGAAGAGTTTCTTAGAGGTCATGAATCGATTCGGAGATATAATAGAACGGGAAATTGACAACAATGTCATTAAAAGTGTACCCAAAAACACGGAAAGGAGTAAGAATAGTGTATGGAGACAATTTATGTTATTTTGCGACGAAAAAAAGTTCAAATTCAATATAGTGGAGATATACAGTAATTTGTATTTTTATTCGAGAAATATTCTCCCTAAATACCGCTTGTGCTTAAAAATTAACCGGATAATTTCCATTCAAGCTTGTTGTCTAATTCCACTCGTTCTTAGAACTCGTGGAATTATTAACAACAAGCTTTCATGGAAATTATCGATATTTTTTAAGCACTCGTGGTATTACCCCCGAAAAATCCACACCTGTAATGTTTAACCAATCAAAACGTGTTTTTTGACAAATCACCATTACAACGGATGAATTTTAGTGGAAATTTTGTTGACGTTTATAATGTCAGAATATTTTTTTGACAGTCTGTTTTTTATTTGCAAAAAAGCAATTTTCTACAACTTGTTCCATACGCTTGACTTCGATTTCCTAGTATTCGCGGGTGTCAACTGCTTAATCTCCGGGCGAATATTTTCTTTGCTTTCTTGACCGAAGCGAAACATTTTTTTACAGCTTCAAAACTGAAATAATTTTTAGGTTACGGTTTCACTTAGTTGCCATGGTCACTAAATAATCAAGTCGACCAAACCTCAAACGTCAAAAGTTGACGTTGTTGGAAATCGAAAAATAAATTTTAATTATTTGATTTCCAAACACGATTTGGTGTGGAATTTCCACTAGTAATACCACTAGAGGTCAGAAAATTTCCGGATTTAATTTGACCTCGTGTGGTATTCGGTAAGAAAATTCCACACCAAATTGTGTTTGAAATAATTAAAATGTATTTTTCGAGTTCCAACAACGTCACAAACTTTCTACTGATTTTAGTAGCTCAAAAGAGCCATTTCAGGACCTAAAATATTATATTTTCTCATTTTATAGTTAGGTACTTGGACTTACTACAAGTGGTCGACAATCATTCAATCATCATCATCATCATCAATCGTTTCGGAACGCTGCATGAACAGATTCACAGCGCGTCATATTTTTGGCAGCAATTTAGACCTTTAAATTGTTGATTTCTACTCGTAGTTGCACAAATACCATCTCAAGACACATCACAGTATATTCTTTAATTTTACATAAGTTTTGAGTAACTACAAGTGGTAGAAAATTGCTTTTTTGCAAATAAAAACCAGACTGTCACTAAAATATTCTGTCATTATAAACGTCAAAAAAAACTCCAGTATAATTCGTTACTGAAACTTGGGTATGAATTCTTCTTTATAAATTAACTACTTCATTTCTAATTTGCTTTTCTAAATTAGTTTTCAAATTTTCTTGCCGTTTTTCTAATTGGTCTACTCTATCATTAAGCTGTCCTACCTCTAGCTTTATTGTTTCCTGAATTTGTGTTAGGCCATTCATAATTCCTACATCTGTTTGTCTACGCCTCTCCCCCTTCTGTCTTTCTTTCTCTTCTTCCTCCTCTCTACGTCTCTCCTTCTCCTCTTCTTCCTTCTTTCTATGTCTCTCCTTCTCCTCTTCTACCTCCTTTCTACGTATCTCCTTCTCCTCTTCTTTCTTATTTCTGCGTCTTCATTTCTCTTCTTCCATCATTAAAATCAATGCTGGGGGTCCGGAAGTATCCATGTCTCTGTCGTATACGGTGGTTCTAGTATTCACCATAAGCAGATACAAATATTTCTTAGATATGCTGTCACCAATGTTACTCATTTTACTTTCTTTATTTCTACAACTTTAACATTCACAATTCAATACAATTAACGTCTCACTATCAGAACCCAGAACTCAAATTTCTAATACCTTAAAAACTAACTCTCTAATGTCAATTGTCCCGCTTTAATACTATTCACCTGTTCCAGAGAGCTCTCGACTTTTCGATGACATTTCTAGACTTTTCGGTGACAGTTCTAGATGATTCCAGATGTATGTCTTCTTCTTTTTCTTTATGGACCTCTACATATCCTCAGTAGAGGTCCGACGTAACAATACCAATAAACTTGATCAATCAGTCTTTTTCTTCTCGAAAATCTCACAGGACAACTTGTAAATTAAGAGAGGGACGTACAATACGAAAATAATTATAATAAATGAATTTATATATAAAAACCCCAAAGTCGGGTGATTTTTTTACTGGTTTTATAAATACATAATGTACGAATATTCACTAGTAATACCACTAGAGGTCAAATTATTTCCGAAAATTTTGTCGAGCTCATGAATATTTTGAAAATTATCGTGGGATAATTTTCTAAAAATATTCATGATCTAGAAAAAATTTCCGGATTTAATTTGACCTCGTGTGGTATTCGATAAGAAAATTCCACACCTGTAATTTTTAACGAATCAAAACGTGTTTTTGACTGTCACCTCATCATATCTAATCAACCTTCTATTAGAATTGACATAAGTAACCCAAGTGTCAAAAAGAAAGTTTAAAGTTGAACCTCCAGTATTGGGCGTTTAAGTTTAAACTGGTTTTACCTGTACAGAATCGATAATGCGTACCAACTCAAAATAATGAAGAAAATAAACAGAAATAAATGACAGTCTCTTAACCTTTCGTCATCTCAAAACAACGCCTCTTGCCATATCTTTTACTGGAGCTTACTGAAAGGAGTTTCCGAAAATGCCTCCGTCTATGATTTGCATTTTTGATAACCTATGACATTTAAAAATCTCAAACTTCAGTCCAAATAGGATGACATTAACGTCTATTTCTAATACGTGAACCTTTTTTTAATACAAGTGTACAATACACATAGCATCAAACTTATTTTTGATTTTTAGTCAATTATAAACCTGTTTCCGTCACTATTTGTTTGGTTGGTTTATGTTGTACCAAGTTATTCCATGAGCGGACTGTACATGCAGAATTTGAATAACTACGATGGATTTTATATTTATGTTGGTAAGTTATAATTTAACAAAGAACCCCGCACAAACCTTATGGAAAAGTGGTCCCGGGTAAATTGGCCCAAACTTTGGGAATGAACAGATCTTGATGAGTAGAAAAAAAGTCTCCACGGCACCAAATTCCGGGGATGCCGCGTTTTCGAGATATCCGCGTCTGAAAAGTGAAAATTGAGCTCCGAGATATAGGTTATCTCTGTAGGTTATTACAGTAAACCTTAGTATGGCGACCCGGTAACGTTAAAGTTCGGTGTAGAATATTGGTGGAAATGTCTACGAAAGCACGGAAGACAATATAAGACAAACTCTCGCCCAGGTGCGCCCAAATTGATGGGAAATAGGGTGGAATTCACATCACCCACTAAGGAAAAAAGGTCTGTTTGCATCAATGGAACGAATGAACTCCTGATTTTATCATTTTCCATGCATGCAAGGTGCTCTCTGAAACATTTAGATTTACACGATTTTTTAAGGTTGCCAAAAAATGGGTGCCGGGCCCCAGTAAATGAGACCTACACCAACTCTGTTTTATGTGCGCACTTAGTGCGCTTCTACTGAAAACTTGAGTATTGTTAGCCAGATGAGGTTGATTTTTGTACAAAATATGCGCGAAAAATTCCACCAGACTGCGAAGACAATATAAACAAAGTCTCCCTCCAAGGGCGTCCACATTCACTTGGTTCTCCCAATATCTGGAAACAAAGCGATAACAGGCCCTCTGTGTTCGTCCTTTGCAATCAAATCTTTGTTTACATCAGACAGAATCGCTTTGTTTATATTAGGAAGATTTTTGCAAGTTCAAGTTCAATTTCCTGTGACGCATTGTGACACCTTGTCAATTTATCAACTTTGTGATTGATCTGTTCCTTACTCATTATAGATAATTGACGTTCGATCCCCTGAAGTAAGTATTTTTCGCATCCAATATTGAAGTCCAAGTCTTAAATAACCTTCTTATTGGGTCGTTCATGAATCCTAGGAAGTATGGCAGCTCGCAACAGACTAAATTGCTATGTGTGTAACGCCCGTTTCCAGCCACGTGTGATGGTACTTATCTATGGAGAAGCCCACGCTCAAAAACGTGAAATTGCGGTTACCCGGCGCAATGATCTCAATCATCCTGGCCTCGAAATAGATGCAAATGCTCGTATTTGTTTTAACTGCAACCAAAGCATAAATAGGGAACTTCGAGATCTAGAAGCGGACCCCACCTGCATAAGATTGAATGTGTTGAAGCAGACGCGGAACCGATATTGCCTGTTTTGCGGAGAGCAAAGGAATACAAGTCGTTTATCACGCAACTGTCGAGTCAAAATATTCATTCTGCAGAATATCTATGCTCCTCCGTCTGTTCGATCATGTCCTCATCATTTGGATCAAAACGGGTTCGTTCAAAGATTACTTCTTGACGGTTTGGAATTTGTGAATAGACCATACCGTTTGCCTGGCCCAGAACTGAACAACCTGTTGCAAGTAATGCGCCGTGAGGCAAGACCAGATGAGCCAAACTTCAACGACGAGAATTCCTTCACAGATGATGAATTTCGATGTGTAACCTCCATAAGTAAAGCTCAATTTGATGATATGTACAGATATTGTGAAGGTAATAACGAAAATGAGAATCACGGTCGACGGGGACATAGAAAAGACTTATTGACGTTCTTGTGCAAGCTTCGACAGGGTCTGTCCGATGAATTCCTGAAACTGATTTTTAAATACTCGAGTCGACAAGCTGTTTCTCTAGCGATTTCCACAGTTCGAAGATGCTTGATGGTCCAATTTGTGCCAGAAAACATAGGCCTAAATGCTATTAATAGACAGCAATACATTGAACGTGACGGAATTCGCGAATCGATTGTACAATCAAAACCCAGAATTGCCAGTTGCCATTGCATATCTCGATGCAACATATTCATATATCCCCAAAAGTAGTAATTTTCGTGCTCTGAGACAGTCTTACTCTCTCCATAAAGGAAGACATTTAGTGAAACCCGCTCTTATAGTGGCGCCAGATGGGTATATCTTAGATATACAGGGTCCCTACTTTTCTGATTCCGCGAACAACTACGCAGCGATTTTACAAAATGAGTATGAAAACAATATTAATGGTATCCGAGAGTGGTTTGAAAACGGTGATATTTTCATTTTCGATCGTGGCTATAGAGACGTCCTCCCGTACCTCGAGAATTTGGGCATTCGTTGTAAAATGCCTGCACTCCTTCCACGGGGACAACGGCAACTAGACACAGAAGAAGCTAATGACTGCCGACTTATTACTAAGACAAGATGGCTAGTGGAGGCCCGCAATGGGCATATTAAGTCCATGTTCAAGTTTTTCAACGACATCATTCCGATGGATCACGCATCCCATTTAGGAGATTTTTACCGGATTGCGGGCGCCATCATTAACAGATATAAGGACCGAATACAAATGCAGGAGGCAGATGGGGAGTTGGCTGAAACAATGCTACGCAGAGCGCGAGAGCCAAACGTTGTTCAAACTAGGGTCGAAAATGATCATTTGGAGCGCCGCAATGGAGGATGGGTTCGCTTGAATGAAAATCATGCGCCCAATTTTCCTAGATTAGATATTGATTACCTTAAAGAGATTACCATGGGGATCTACCAAATCAATTTATCTCCATCTTATATTCAGGACAAGCTACAGAGAGAAGGGACTGATACTTTCGAATTTGATGAACGCTTTGATGAACCTGGACTGATGCGAGTTCGTCTTTACTCTCGTTTTCGGAATGCAGCAAAATACCAGTTGTTTATTGCATTTAGGGCAGACGATGATCCAGATGAAAGGGCAGCGGAGCATGAACCGCTCATTTTTGGATATTATTGTACCTGTAAAAGTGGAGCGAGAACATTGGGGAGCTGTGCGCATGTTGCGAGTGTGTTATGGTTTCTGGGACATGTACGGCACCAACCTCATACCAGATACCCGACTACGGCTTTACTTGATAATGATGTTGATGCAGCACACAGACCACGACAAAGACACGTGCAAGAAATCCAGCGGTTAGAAGAAGAGTAGGGTCTTTGAGAATGTTAATCAATTTATTTTTAATTTAATTGTCATAATAAATACTTTGTTGATGGGTTCAAGTTTCTTCCTTTAGACCTGCAATAATCACGCCTTCTTTTGGTTCACTTGCACGTTATATAGTGTTTGCCCCAGTCCTTCCGTTCAAAAACTTCAAGGCAGAGAGAAAGTCGCACATGCGCCCCAGAAACCCCTTCTTTGCACACTCCTCATGGACTCCAAAGATGCGCTCGGTCAACGCAATCAAATCTGTGCCTCAGAAAATCCATGACAATTGGTAATGTCCACATAAACTAGAGTTAGTGTAGGCCTTATTTGCTGGGGCCCACGCCCATTTTTTGGCACCCCTGTCAAGTCGCGTGATTCCAAATATTTCGGAGATCACCTTGCACGCATGGAAAGTCATCAGATCAGTAGTTCATTGCAAAAATCTTCCTAATATAAACAAAGCGATTCTGTCTGATGTAAACAAAGATTTGATTGCAAAGGACGAACACAGAGGGCCTGTTATCGCTTTGTTTCCAGATATTGGGAGAACCAAGTGAATGTGGACGCCCTTGGAGGGAGACTTTGTTTATATTGTCTTCGCAGTCTGGTGGAATTTTTCGCGCATATTTTGTACAAAAATCAACCTCATCTGGCTAACAATACTCAAGTTTTCAGTAGAAGCGCACTAAGTGCGCACATAAAACAGAGTTGGTGTAGGTCTCATTTACTGGGGCCCGGCACCCATTTTTTGGCAACCTTAAAAAATCGTGTAAATCTAAATGTTTCAGAGAGCACCTTGCATGCATGGAAAATGATAAAATCAGGAGTTCATTCGTTCCATTGATGCAAACAGACCTTTTTTCCTTAGTGGGTGATGTGAATTCCACCCTATTTCCCATCAATTTGGGCGCACCTGGGCGAGAGTTTGTCTTATATTGTCTTCCGTGCTTTCGTAGACATTTCCACCAATATTCTACACCGAACTTTAACGTTACCGGGTCGCCATACTAAGGTTTACTGTAATAACCTACAGAGATAACCTATATCTCGGAGCTCAATTTTCACTTTTCAGACGCGGATATCTCGAAAACGCGGCATCCCCGGAATTTGGTGCCGTGGAGACTTTTTTTCTACTCATCAAGATCTGTTCATTCCCAAAGTTTGGGCCAATTTAACCGGGACCACTTTTCCATAAGGTTTGTGCGGGGTTCTTTACATAATATATTATTTCACTTGCTTATAACGCAATTTTATTTGAACTAATTCTAAAGATAGATAGACAACTGACTAGTGGCGCCTCCTATGATAAAATTAATTTATGGGTGGCGCCATCTTTAGAGCCTGTCGAGTTAACACTCACTACTGTAGACAAGGTTGTGATCTTTTCTAACGTAAAAAACAGTCGGACAAGTAGATTCCTGTAATTTTACGGTTTTTGGCGGCATATTCAAAATAACAACAATTTAATCTTCATTGCAGAATGTAATTTATGGTCCATTTTTTGACAATTAACTCAACATTTGATTGGAATCAATTAATAACAATCAAATACTATGAAATGTCAAAAAATGGACCATTTAATGCATGAAGTGAGAAAAATTAAATAATAATCAATCAGTTTCTACATTTTAATTCAATATAAAAAATTACACAAAAAATAAATCCAATTTTTACGTATTTTAATGACAAACATTGATTGGTATTAAATGATGTCAAGTTAATACTAGGTAATTAGCTACCTAACTGTGATAAAAATAAAATCAGAACAAATAGTAATGAAATAGTGACACATTCACCTTCTAAATTAAAATACAAAAAATTCGGTAATGTGGAATGAAGTTGAGAAATCACAAAATAATACAATGATAAATAATAAAAAATACTAAAATGGAACTAAAAGATTTTATATTCACATTCACACTCACACACTTCAACAAAAAATGCTTTATAACTTCAACAGCTTGATTTAAAAAAAATAATAAATTATGGAGGTTCGAAACAAGCAATAATTTTTTATATAAATTTAAAAAATAGTTTTACTTATCTGGAGATGGTGCTATCAACTTCCCCTCTTGGTTTATATTCTAGAATATAATTTCTCACACATTCTCCATTGTTTCCACCTTGTCAAATCCAAAGATTTGTTCCCATTTCCTTGCAACCAAATGTAAAGATATTCTTCCTGGCTTGCAACCTTGAAAGTATAAACCTATTTAAAAAAATAACTACTTCAGTAATTTGTCACTTTTTAAGTACAGGAATAAATGCTCCACTTTTCCACAAATTATACAAGCACAAACCATAATTTTTCAATAGTTATAAGCTCTTAACTACAGCCTAATTATTACTTCGATCAAATCTCGGATTTTATAGTATTTTTTTCAAGCTGGACAAATATCCATACAAATTGTCAAAACTACAATTGTCTACCGTTAACACATTTAACTATAATATTTTTTGTCACATTGTTTACCTGTCACTATTACAAAAACTAGTCATATGGGTGTATGTAAATTGGGATGACATTCACCTAAGACAACTATTGTACCCCCTTTTTTCTACTTGGTTCCTGAGGAAAGTCTCAGAGACTAGTATGTGAATGGAGGTTTCTTCTATCATTCAACGAAATCTATATTCTTCCTGTTCCACTAGTTTGAACTTTTTGAAATACCCATTCAGACGACAGTTGACACCTATCGAAACTCTTAATGCAATCTTACTATGGCTTAGGCATTCATTTGTTCTCACCTGGTTATAGTTTCCAAGTACTATCTTTGATTGTCTAACCCCTCCTAAATCTTTCCACTGGTTAGATCTTCTCTTTTTTTCGGAGTTGCCTATTTCTTTCAATATTATATTGAAGCTTATGCCGCAAAAAAGCATTTCAGCCCCTCCCTTTGCTGGTTCATCTGCTATTTAACTTCCTTCTATTCCAGTATATCCTGAAGCCCTCAGTAAGGTGACGATATTGTTCTCACCTACCTTCCTACCTAGTTCATTGGGTTTTCCTAGGCATTTCCATACCATTTTAGAACTGATAGTTAGTTGTGTCTGAATCTCATTACAAAGGTAATTGAATACTAGAAAAAAAGTTTTGTGAAAACGACTCAACCAAATAATTTAAAATAATAGTTATTTGATTAACTAGGCAGAGAAGTAACAGATTTACTGCCGCGGCTAGCATTTCACGGGGAATATAACTTTTGGTCGCCGCAGTCAGTTTTACCCAAATTTAATCCTTTCACTATTCGAAAGGTACAGACCACTTGGTCGCCAAAGCTGGATTAAGGGTTCCTAGAAAATTATGGGCCTATTTAATTACTCTAATACTAATATGGGTTTGTGACCTGTCGACAACCAAAATAAAAATATTTTCCATCAGCTAATTGTCTGCATTATTACTGAAAAGATTAATTTTTTTTTTGAAAAGTGATTCTCACCTTATTAATTATTCCGTAAAAGAAGTTTAACCTAACCTAACCTATCCTAACCTAACCTAACCTAACCTAACCTAACCTAACCTAACCTAACCTAACCTAACCTAACCTAACCTAACCTAACCTAACCTAACCTAACCTAACCTAACCTAACCTAACCTAACCTAACCTAACCTAACCTAACCTAACCTAACCTAACCTAACCTTTTTTTTGTCGGGTGGAACGCTCATGCTGACTGGGTACTGTTTCTGCGGTTCCCCAGTACTGTTGGACTCTGCATAGCACATAACTACACAGCCTACCAACCAAAACCACCTCTAATTCTGATTTCTCCCCCCTACCACCTACCCGGAATTGTCTATATGACGTCACATCAGGAAGGTGGTGGTTATTGTTTTCATTAGCTGGATACTGTTATGTCTCTACAAACTAGCTTGCCATATTAACTCCTCTTCATTTTTCATTTTTATTATTTTTGCTATATGATCTGATATTAAATGTCCTTTAATGATGCATTTAATTATTTCTCCTATTATGTTATCTGTTGTTAATACTCTACCTATTTTCAGGTTGATATCGTTCCTCTCCTCCTTGAATCTGATGCATCCAAACATAGTATGCTCCGCATCATCTCTCTCACAACAGTAAATGCATTCGTCATCCATTTGCTTCTTTATTTTTTGCCTATATGATGCAAATGCTCCATGTCCTGTGTAAAATTGAGTGGTATGATAATTGACTCTCTTGTGCTCACAGTGCATCCAGGTTTCGACATTTGGAAAGAGTCTTCTGGTCCATTTACCGTTCGGTTTCTTTTCCTGCCATTCCGTTTGCCATTCCATTACAATCCTTTCTCTTATTTCCGCTTTCCGTACTGGGTCGCTTCCTGCTTTCAGATCAAAATTTTGACTTCTCTCTTTAGCCATTAAATGAATTGGAATCACACCCGTTATTACAGGTAACGAGTCCGTTGGTACTGTTCTGTAAGCTCTTGCCACCCGGATCAGCATCTTCCATTGTACGCTAGCATACTTCTGTCGGTATTTGTCATATTTTAGTGCATCTATCCACACTGGAGCACCGTAGAGTAGAAGAGAGTGGGCTACTTGTAGCAGCACTCTCCTCTTCTGGAAGCTCGGGCCTCCAAAATTTGGGAGTATCCTCGCGATATTATCTACTCTTGTGTTTGTTTTTTTGACCATTTCATCCACATGTTTAGTAAACCTTAGTCTATTATCCAGGTGAATACCCAAGTATTTTATTGCATTTTTAGGAGTGATTTCTATATCATTTATCATGAATTTTATAGTTGACCTATCGCGGGGACCTTTAACTATGATGGCCTCTGTTTTCTCAGCAGCAAGTGTCAATTTATTGTGAATCATCCACTTCTGTACTCTCTCGAGCGCTCCATTTATTGTTTTGTTCAGTAGGGTAGGCTTGTTTTCTTCTGCTATTAGAATCAGGTCGTCAGCAAAAGCAATGGACCTGACATTACCATCATGTTTGATTTCTAGAACGTCATTATAAACGACGTTCCATAATGTTGGCCCAAGCACAGAACCTTGCGGAACTCCTGTCGTAAGATCCATTTCATCGTTTTTGTTTATTATTAGTTTCCGCTCGTGTAGGTATGACATAATTACATTTATGAGGTAGTCCGGCGTGTTCATATCGGCCAACTTTTTTATTATCATGTTCCAATTAGCGCTGTTGAAAGCATTCTTTATGTCCAAGGATACTAAAGCCACCCACCTTTTGGAAGAGCTTTCTACAAAGGTCTTGATCCATTTTACTGCGTCGATTGTACTGCAGGTATGTTATCTGGACCCGGTGCCCTGTTTTTAAGTTTCATGGCTGATTCTAGTATCTCATGTTCCGTGATCAGCGGGGTCTCCTTAACCGTTCTCCTTCTGTGATCTTTGTTTCTAGTATAGGGAAAGAGATGTCTTCGAGTTATCTGGGTTATATGAAGATTCCACTTGGAGTCCTTTCATGACTATCCTATAAGCTTGTCCCCAAATACCATCTTCCAGGTTCTCGATAAGGTCTTTCCAGCATTTCTTTTTTGAGCGGTTTATTTCTATTTTGAGCTGTTTTTTCTTTTGTTCAATCATTGCATTATGTATATCACAGTTATATCCTTTAGCCCTAGCTCTTGTAATTTTTCTTCTTAGGCTGATACATTCTGACCTGGTATTTCCAATTGATTCAGTCCACCAGTAGGGATAAGTGCTCCTGTTCTCCATAGTCTTGCTTGCCTTATTCCTTGCCCTCTTTACCCTCTTGACTAGATCTATCATGACTTGGCATTGTTTGTCATCAATCTTGGATAATTCTTCTTTCAATATTTCTTGGTTGACTTCTGGTTTAGTTCTTTGACTGCTAGCAGATGTGGTTGTTTTTATCTCATACGATATGTATTTGTGATAGGTAAAAATTTCTTCTTCATGGACCTTCCAGTCGCTCAGAATCCGGTGGGTTCTATTTGTTGTTAGCGTCACGTCTATGTGGCTCTCAGATGCTCCCCTAACGAAGGTCGCCGCTCCTGTGTTTTCTACCACTAGGTCCAACTCCGCAATCCAATCTAGAACGTATTCACCACGGGCGTCCTGAAGCGGAGAGCCCCAAGCTACCCCTTTTGCATTTATATCTCCGACAACCATTGCGTCTTTCTTAAATCTGATCTCTTCCATTATGTTGTCAATGTTGGTCTGGAATTCGTTCATGGGGATATTAGGTGAAATGTAGCAGCATACTATGCGTATACCTTGTGCATCAAGTACTATATAACCATTTTTAGGATTTGCTGTGATTCCCCCGATCTTTTTCATTATAGCAATTGCTACCTCACCCTTTTTATCCAGAATCCAGCCTTTATTTTTCGCTATTTTGATATTGGTTTCCGGGATAATCATTATATCCGATTTCAGTTCCGAAGCTTTCACCAGTGCCAGGTCGTGGGCCGCACGCGCCCGTCCGAGATTTACTTGTAGGATTTTAGTCATTTTTTGGGGATGTACCCTCTGTGCTCTTGTCATGAGCCCTTGATTTCGGTTGGGGGTATTCCGTTGGGTCCATCCTATAGTCTGCCCGACTCTCCAGACTTCTATAGGTATTTTGGGCTTCTTCAAGCATTTTGTCAAAATTATGAAAGGCATCCTCCTCCATGGGTGAAGATTCCGACTCCTTTTGAAGTGCTGCTACTACCATTGTACTACTTTTCCTGTACTCTGCCCTTTCTCTCACCCTAGCGGCCCTCAGTGCTTTTTTAAATTCTGGACATTTCATCGTGCCCACCTTGTGTCCTTTCTCTCTGCAGATTGGGCAGAATTCTTCTTCCTTGCAATCTTTTTGGTTGTGACCTTTTTTACCACAACGGAGACACATGTCTTTGCGATCGTGACCATCACACTTGTGAACGGTGTGCTCGTACGACCAGCACCTGCTACATCTGGTAAGCGCTAATCTTTTCTCCATCCTGCATCTTACCATGCCGACTTTCAGTGTGTCTTTCTCCAGCAGTTTATTAGCCATTTCGTTTGCGAGGGTCACTGTTGCCGCCAGCGTCTTGTTTCCAGCCGGCCGTAGTATACTCAGCTTTATATCTCCCGTGGTTACTCTCAGCTCACTCGTGATCGCATTTTCTAATTCATCTATGGTGGTGTCCTCCGTCATTCCCCTCACATGAATTGACGTTTGCGTTTTGTTGGCTCCTAGCTGGACTGTCTGGATTCCTTCGCTAGCGTTTCTAATGGCAGTTTGTAACTCTTTTAGGGCCTCGTTATTCTTGTCCATCATGATAAGCAGCTTTCCGTCCTTGGTGCTTCTGACGCTTCTGATGGCCTCCACCGCCTTCGTGGGTCCCACTGCCTTTTTAACCTTACCTAGGATGCTTTTATACTCGCTACTTCCATCGCTGACGATCATTCCGTACGTTGATCTTTCTTTGATCCTAGTTGTGTACAGGTCTATGTCTACTTCTGTCCCTTGGAAAACCACTTCCAACATTTTTTGGAGAGTTTTTACTGGCCTTGATGTGACGTGATGTAACGCTACTTTTCCCTTGCCGGATAGTTCTTCCTTAATTAGCAGGAACATCTTCCATAGATGATCTCTACTTCCGTCATATCTGATTTTGATGATGGTCTTCTTGTTGTTGGTTGATTCTTTCCTTGATTTGATTCGAGTCGTTTGTTCTATCACTTCAAAATCACCAGAGACTTCACCCAACTCGGGAAATTTATCTTTGTTCATTTTTTGTATGCTAAGATTCATGTCAGGATGATTTGGCTCAAGGATTACCACCTTAGTTATGTCATCCCCAGTATTTATGGGGTTTCCTACAACTACGTTTGTCCCACTGAATAGTGTGTTGGACCATTCACATTCCGCAATTCGATTGAAATCTTCTATCGTAGTTATATTTTCGATGCTTGTTACTTCTATATTTTGTCCACGGAACCATGGATCTGTCTGGGTTCCACAGCTCACCATTACTGGTTTCCTCAGTGCCTGAGGATCAATTTCCCCTGTTTGGGAGTTAGTAATTTTTTCTTCCTCAGTTTGAGATTCGATATCAATGGTCATGAGCTCTACTTTCTCATACCTGTGTTTTTCAAGCCATTCGGTTATTAGGTGTCTGTTATAGATGTTTGCGTTATTTCTAAGTTTAATCGCTAGCTCCTTAATTGCCTTGTGGGTATTCGGTATTTCCTTTATCAACCTCAAAAGATACTCGGTCTGTTTGTTTGTTGCTTGGATAGCCTCAATTATTATCGTATAATATTCGGGACATTCTTTTTTCTTGTAAGCTGATGCTAGCTGCTCGTCATTCCCAGATTCCATCAGTTTCCTTTTTTTGTCCAGGCTGTCTAGTTTTTCTAGCCTGATCTCAGGAGCTGACAACCTCCTACTTCTTGTTTCCAACAAAACTACGTTCTTTCCATGATATTTTTTCTCTATGCCTGCTCTTCCAGTCTGGGTTTCATCCTCACCGGCCTGGTCGCCCCCGGTAAGGTCGATAGGTTTATTTTTTGTTTCTGCCATATACTTCCCACGAGAAGCTAGGGAAAATGCTATCAATCGTCGCAGAGCCCCGCATGCGACGACAAGGCCTGAAATCCCCTCAGATCGGCCCATTCCCTTGGGCATCGCTCCTGACACACCTTTACCCCCGGTGCCATGCATCCCATCAGCGCGATGGCGCTACACCTTGGGATTGGGGGGTTTTTTGCCGCAGGTTTTCTCCTTCGGGAAACTTCTGTCTGGTTTACCATACCATAGCCGAGAGGTCCCCGTTTTACGGCGCCGGGAACTCGCCGTTCGCCCTCCGTATCTGGTAGGACTTGTCAGTGTGTTCAGATGTAACTTGGGCATGTTTGATCTTCTACTGGCATTTATTGGTGCTACCTACTCGACATCAGTAGCCCCGTCAGTGCACCACTGACCATTTATTGAGCTGTTTCTTTGCTTCACTCTTCCCTCCCCGTCCTTGCGGCTCGAGAAAAGAAGAAGTTACTGAGCCACCCCACCATCGACAAGGTCTTGCAGCTCCTAGGAGTGGAACCTAACCTAACCTAACCTAACCTAACCTAACCTAACCTAACCTAACCTAACCTAACCTAACCTAACCTAACCTAACCTAACCTAACCTAACCTAACCTAACCTAACCTAACTTAACCTAACCTAACCTAACCTAACCTAACCTAACCTAACCTAACCTAACCTAACCTAACCTAACCTAACCCAACCCAACCCAACCCAACCTAACCTAACCTAACCTAACCTAACCTAACCTAACCTAACCTAACCTAACCTAACCTAACCTAACCTAACCTAACCTAACCTAACCTAACCTAACCTAACCTAACCTAACCTAACCTAACCTAACCTAACCTAACCTAACCTAACCTAACCTAACCTAACCTAACCTAACCTAACCCAACCTAACCTAACCTATGCAACTGCATTTAAATTATTAAAAATTATTGTTATAATAATTTAAATTTGGATTGGAAGCTGTGTAAAGTTATTTTATATTGTTTTCTATTAATTATAAGTGTTTTTTTTTTTTGGTTTTATTCTTTTCATGACCCACATTCTGTACCATCAGTTAGACTATTTTCTTCTTAAAAATATTATTTTCAATAAATCGAATTAAATACCTTTAATGGTTGATAACTACGGCGACCAAGAGGCCTACCTGATTTTAAAACTGGCGAACCCCCGCTGACAAAACTGAACGCGGCGACCAAGTGGCCAACACCCATTTCACGAAACTAGCCAAGGCAGTAAATCTGATTAAAAACATAATTTTTTCTCCGATTGTTTGTACAGTGTGTTTAGAAAAATCAAATTAAAATGAAAACTTTTTTATGACGGATATAACTCACAATTTTTAATCTTTTTTTCTAATCGTATGTTATAGGTATTAATTAAATCGTATTTTTTAATTATTATTGTCGATTAGACCTTAAATTGTATACATAATAATATATACCGAAAGATAATAAATATAATTAATGTTAAATATCGACAATAATAATGTGCACAGTGAAGTTAGCCTATGTATGTGTGATGTGGAAGTGATTGTTTGATTCCATGGGCCTGCTTAAATCACATTATCATTGCCGTTGCTAAGTAAAGTCTGGGAGATTTCAAAAAAAGAAGAAAAAATGATTTTTTCAATGCCTTGGCATTAAAAATCATTTTCACTGCCTAGGCAGTAAAAGTGTTACTTCTATGATCGATAAATGTCACTAAAACTGACGTTTAATGTCAATCGGAGAAAAATTAATTTATTTGTTTTGTTTTAGGAATGATGTTGCTGTATCTAAGCTGCATCCAAATATTATTTACTGCTTTTATTTATCTCGTACCCATAAACAATACTGCAACGATACTTTGTGGTATGATTCTATCAGCTTTATTCATAACAGCAGGTTACGTACTACATCTTAGAGATCTTTCGAGTTATACACAGTGGATACAAAATATCAGCCCTGCCGGTTGGTTAATTCCGTATTTAATTAATCGAGAACTTTCTCAGGAAGCTATACATAGTTTACAGATTACGATAAGTACACTGTGCAGAAATAAGCAGGTAGGTGGAATGATTTAAAACGGTCAATAAATAAAGGCCGGGATACCCATACCCGCACCGTACCCGATACGAGTGTCGGCCGAGTGTTGTAGAAGACAAGCGCAATGTTAAAGGGCTCGGTTATGGTACGGTGAAGTCTGAACTAATGTTATTACATAACAAGGAGCTATTCTCGGATCGGGCAACGTGCGGTTTATGTGAGTCCCGGCCTCACGTCTTTGAATAGTTTGATGTTAATGTTGATAAAGGGGTATTTTCCAGTGTTAAAAAACACTTTTAGAATGATGAAATCAATTTCTGATTGAAAAAAAACTTTAACAAGAAAAAAGTTGGCCGTCACGGACGCCCGGCAGATGTAAAACACAATAATTATTATTATTATTATTGCCAAGATTTTTGCCACTTTTAAAAATGAATGGTTTAAATTTTTTATATAAATTTGTAAATATTGGTCCAATCAAAAAATTATTCTTATTGAAGGTTATTCATATACAAATGTGAAAATATAACAATAAAAGTATTACCGCGATCCGGATTCGAACCTTACACCTACAATTCTTAATTTTCGCAGCCAGACCAATTAACCACTTTGCTGTAAAGACATAATAATTTTTTATCAAACAAGCTGTTGTATATAACGTAACGCAAAATAAAATAGTATATTAACAGATAATTTACTAACCCTTGGTTTGAATCGGTAGATTGTGTTTCATAAAGCAAAGCTTGTGCACCGACCGATATTGAACATTTTATTCGAGCCCGTACGTTGATATCTTTTATTTTGGCTGAATCATATATATTATGTCGCCGAAAATCATTATGAATATAATATCGTTCCTTTCCACGATATTATCAATAGACACCCAAGTCACCATATCATAACATAATAGTGAATACGAAATATTAAAATACCGTTTGCCGTTCCATTTGTTTGAATAAGTAAAAAAGTAACAATACGTGGAATATCGTTCATCACTAGCATGATGGCATCAGACGGTTATGCCGTTCGCCGTCACGGCAAACCAGCCGATTATACTGCCAAGGCGAGCCAATAGATGTTTTACAAAAATGTGGAATAAGAAAAATGGAAATTTTTTTTTTTTTTAATTTGGCGTTTAGACCTTATAATAAATGAATTTCGACGAGATATTCAGTACGGATGCTATTTATGTTGTAGTCATAACAAGAGAGATAGAGAGATATCGGCATATGTTGATCGGTAATTGATTTTTGGACATACTTTACCATGTTATTATTTTAAATATTATGATTATAAACGAAGAAGAGAAAAGAAAGCAAGGATGTTATTGTTCCAGAAAAAAGAATAATTCGATTTGTGTATTTTTTTCTCTTGAATGGAGCCCAACAAATGTGTTATTTCCATTTTTTTTGCAAAATTAACAATCACTTCATAATGTGCATTATTTAACCTCATACCTCATTTATAGTATCACACAGATTAGCAAAAAATTACTATTACGACAAACTCAAAAAGTAAAATCAAAATAGTAGCTCAAAAATGCAGGTAATAAATATGAAAGTGACAGAAGACATAAAATTATTTGAGGTTTAGACTATGGAGGGTAGAAGAAAGGAGAACCGTCTTGTATGGGGGACAAGTTGAAAAAGTGTTCACATGTAAACAGCAAATTATAATTCGAAGATTCACCGAAATGGCGCTCGTGTAGCTATGTAAATGATGTGAATTTAGCGGTTATAAACTGAGTGAAGTGTGCTGGGTTGAAAAATTTAGTAGTTTTCGTGACTTGTGTAGTTGAGAAATATGCAGTATTTAAAATCTCAACTATTTACGTAGTCAATTACTCTAATAATTCATGGCGCTGTTTTTAAAATTTTTCCACCTGCTACTATGGCGCCACCTTGATTTGCTCCCTTTCGATGGACACTTTTTAATACATTCAGATGGTTCTCCTTCCTTTACCCTCCATAGTTTAGACTACAAAAAAAACATCCCAGTTTTTACCATTAGTTTGTCGTTTTATCCGAAAGCACTCGAATTCATCTGTCAATGAATATAGTAGATTGAACCCACATCGCCGGTAATCTATCACTTTTATTCGTGAACGCAGGTGCATCTCAGTCATACATTTGCGATAGTTTTACTAGCCAGTATAAGTTAGGCTTGAGGACCATTTTCATGCAATTGCTGATTTTTAGCGACAAATGTGATCATGTGATTAAAATTCTACATGCTTGCCATCTGGAAAAATTGTATCGAGAAACTACAGCGTTTGGCGACAAATGGGACCTATATCAGAGCAGATAATAGAGAAAGCGAAGCTTAGCTTTATTGCTACAATTTTTCCAGATAACGTGCATGTCGAGACTTTACCACGTAACCATGTTTGTCGTTAACTATCAGCGATAAGCGACTGCTTGAAAATGGACCTTTATAACAGTGCATATACAGTATGGTCCAAATGAAAGAAATAATAATCATTACTCCGTAAACCGGTGATTTTAGGGGAAAATCCTGAAACCCGTCGATTTTTATTTTTAAATTATTCCTTTACTTTGTACCATACTGCACATAGATTATTAGCCTCTTCCCCTCCCTCTTTTAACACCGTTAGTTAACATTGAAGGGAGAGACAACCTTGCCCATAATTTTTTTATTGCGTACAATATTTGAAAAAAGTATATACCTACTTTTCCTTCAAATGTATACGGTTTGTTTGTTTTTTTTTTAGATTCAGCATCAAGATATTATAGTGCAATTACCATGTCCTCCTCCAAACGGGACTAACAATCTAAAAAGTTTTGGTTACCTAAAAACCGACAACTTAACCTTCGACTATGGAAATCCAGCTCTAGCCATGGGAGTTTTTTATTGCATATTCTTTGTAGTAGCTTGTTTGTCGTTTGCGTTACAATTTCGTAGAAAAAAAGATTATAAGCAAAGTGGTAATAATGATGCAAATAAACCCTAAATGCAAAAGAAGCTGTAAGTTCCCTTATTATATTATATTGTACTGTAATAAACATTTTTATATAAATATCATGTCTTTTGTTTTTCCATTTAACATTCATTTTAGAAATAGACGATTTTGAATGACGAAAGGATGAACAGAGTTCCGAATACCTAATTGAAAAATGGACCTGTTCTTCTTAAGTTGGAAATAGTGGAGTGGAGGAATGAAAGAGGTCAAAATCACGGATACGGATGTTCAAGCGCGAATTACGGCAAAACAAGACTTCTTATTAAAAAATGTAGCACGTAAAAGTTGTAGAGATTTTGAAAATCTACATTTTTTTATGATTTGCATTTTTACATCTAACCTGATTTTTTTCCCTTGCAAAAATGTATAAAACTTTTTCAAAATTGTTGGAAAGGTAGTTTTTTGTCCAGCTGGACGTGAAATGATAAAAAATATATACCTCTGTCTCTGTCTGGCCGTGAAATAATTTTTATAAAATATTTAAGTAACTATTTTTTACTTCCATAATTTTCTTAATAAATCAACACGTTAATCTTGCTTAACATTGAAAGCAACTGATTATATTTGTCACACTCAATTTAAAGGGGAAGAGGATCATATATGAACAGTTTCTCATTAAAGGAGAGCTCAAGATATTTCCTACAGGAAGAAAAATACTAATGAAGCTTCGCCAAAGATCCATCATCAATGTATTTCCATATCACTGATTAATAGCAAATGCCAAACTCATGCTGCAATCCCTCTTAAAATGAATAGCAAATTTACATCTAGCAACAGGAATTATTAGAAGATCAGGAAGTTTCTAATAATTTAGATAAGAATTGTCAGGAAAACAAAGCAACTACACAATCCCTAGAGAGATAATTTTTTTTTAATTTTCCCTGCTATCACCGTTTTGGTTATATATGTAAAAATACTAAATGGGCTGGAATTTATTTTATATACAAATACATATTAAAGATAATTTATCAATTACTGTAAGTATTTATCAATGTACAAGTAAATATATTTAGTTGTCTTTTTTGTAACAATAGGGGATTTTTGACAGTAGTTTAGTTTAAACAAAAACAATAAATAATGTGATATCATAGGATTACAAATCTCCAGCCCAGTAGTCCATTAATGTAACGGAAACATGTTTTTTAAACGGGATATCACATCCATATCTAATACAAGAATTCTATATAATTTGTATTTTGTCAAGAAAAAATCATATATCTACCATACAACAATGATCGATATGGGAACTTGACTGATTAAAAATAAACGTTTAGGTAATGTTATAAATGAAACTAACTGTTTCTAATTAATTCCACTATTTAATTAAAAAATTTATGAAAATTATTAAAGGATATTGATAATTATTTCGATATTGACATATCATCATCAGAGTGACAGAAGTTACATTTTATGTGATACCTACTTGATGTTTAATATTTTGGCTAGACCAAATAGTAAGTGACCTATCTTGTGATTGACTTAATATATATGAATAGAAAAAAGAAGAAGATATGATTTTACAAATATTAAAGCTTAGGTATTATTAGCCCTATGGGGATATCCTGGATATCTTTTTCCCATTTAAGATCAGTATAACTGTGCAATGATATAGGAAACCAAGGAAAACTGTATCTGCTGATCTTTACAATAGTTACTTAAGAAGACAATTTATTAGTGGAGAGCTCCCTAGATTTATCTGTTCATTGACAACTTCATATTGTGGGTCTCTTAAGTGTCTTCTTATTTCTAGTTCTTCAAGGAAATCTAGTTCTTGTTTCTTATCACAAATATGCAGTACTTCTAGTTCTGTGTTAGGTGTTAATGAATGTTTTGTGTCAAAAAGGTGTTTTGCGTAATGTGATTTATCTGGCTGTTTTAATCTGTCTGCTCGTGAGTGTTCATTGTATCTGATTTCAAAATTTCGAATTGTTTGACCAATATAGACAGCATTACATTCTGGACATTTAAGTTTATATATTCCAGACTTTTTTAATGGGGGTATTTTTGTTTTTACATTTAACAATTTTTTACTCACATTGTTTTCTGTTTTAAAAGAAATTGCTGTATTTGTTGAACAAGATATTATCTTTGAAATATTATTAGAAATATTACCAGAATATGTGATGGTTTTGTAATTTTGTATTTCCCTAGTTTTTTCAGGAAATATTAATTGTAATGCCACTTTTTCCCCTTTTTTATTAATTAATTTATTTGTTATATGTAATGGATAACCGTTGGATGTGGCTATTTGTTTAATTATATTAATTTCTCTATCAAAATTATATTTGTTCATAGGAACTGAAAATGCTCTATGAATCATTGAATTATATGCTGCTAATTTATGTGACATGGGATGATTGGAACTATATGGTATAGTCACATCAGTATGTGTTGGTTTTATGTAAATTGAAAAATCAAGTATATTATTGACTCTTTGAATTTTAATATCAAGAAAATTGATTGAGTTATTTTCTTCAACTTCTAATGTGAATTTAATTTTTGGATGTAAATTATTAATATGATTGAACAATATATCTAATTGTCGTTCACTACCTACAAAACAAGCTAATATGTCATCTACATACCTATACCAAAATAATATATTTTTTGAAATGTTACATTCAAAGATTTTTCTTTCTAAACTGTCCATAAAAATGTTTGCTAAAATTGGTGATATAGGGCTTCCCATTGGTAAACCTTCATTGAAGAACTAGAAATAAGAAGACACTTAAGAGACCCACAATATGAAGTTGTCAATGAACAGATAAATCTAGGGAGCTCTCCACTAATAAATTGTCTTCTCAAGTAACTATTGTAAAGATCAGCAGATATAGTTTTCCTTGGTTTCCTATATCATTGCACAGTTATACTGATCTTAAATGGGAAAAAGATATCCAGGATATCCCCATAGGGCTAATAATACCTAAGCTTTAATATTTGTAAAATCATATCTTCTTCTTTTTTCTATTCATATATATTAAGTCAATCACAAGATAGGTCACTTACTATTTGGTCTAGCCAAAATATTAAACATCAAGTAGGTATCACATAAAATGTAACTTCTGTCATTCTGATGATGATATGTCAATATCGAAATAATTATCAATATCCTTTAATAATTTTCATAAATTTTTTAATTAAATAGTGGAATTAATTAGAAACAGTTAGTTTCATTTATAACATTAATATGAGTAGATTCCACAAAGTAAGGGTCCAAACAGTAAATTCAAACGTTTACTTATATATATATATATAGGTCAAACTTTTATTGTGGGGGATGCGGCAATGTGAAAAAGTGAACATTAGTAAGAAAAATTCTGTTTAACACCCCTCATCCCATACAGACTGCAATTGAACCAAATTTAGTTATTGCTAACACAGAAAATGTAACGAACACAACTACAACTAACATCTTTTTTGAATCTTCACCTTACTTTAGAGAGCTTACACCTAAAATTTCCAAAATATTAAAAGAAGTAACTAATATAAAACTTGCGAATAAAAATGTTCTCTCACTTAATTGCGTTTATAGTAAGTTGAAAGAAATTGATTCTCTTACTGATCTTTCTAATGTAATATATAGATTGACTTGCTCTACATGTAAATATGTATATGTAGGTGAAACATCACAAAAAATAACTAAACGTATAGCTCTACATAAGAGTGATGCAAGATTATATCCAGAAAGATCAGCATTAGCTGAACATGTTTTCTCTACAAATCATACGATAGATTATAAAAACTTTGAAATTTTACATAAGGAAAACAACTACTCTAAAAGGATTTTCCTGGAAATGGCATTCATATCTCAAGAACATAATTGCTTAAATAAAAGAACAGATATTCAAAAACTTAGTGCAATTTATAGCTATTTATTATCTTTTGACAAACAAACAAAAAATTCAAATATTGAAAATGAGAATTCTGTTACTTTTAATTAACTTACCAACTATTATTTCACTTGCTAATATACTAAACATACTTAAAGACATTTCTATGACTACTAAAAATTAACATCGATGTCGTAATGTCAATTTTGAAAGTTTTATTTTTTATTTAATTTCTTTGAAAAAAACATGTTTTTTCTCCATTTTATACAGATTTATAAATATTGTGAATAACCTCACTTAGTTGTAAGTAATTGATGTTTTTTACTTTTAAACTAATTTATTTTTATTTTAAAATATCTATAAATGTACCTATCTTTTGTAGTTCTTTGACAATGGTTTTAATAAATTACCGAAAGCTTAGAACAAACTAAAAAGAGTTCACTTTTTCACATTGCCGCATCCCCCACAATAAAAGTTTGACCTAACTAGTATCGGCAACGAACTATTTCCTATATATATATATATATAAAACCAGAAATATTGGGGAAACGGCAAGTTTATAAAAGTAGAAACTTTATAAACTTGCCGTTTCCCCAATATTTCTGGTTTTATACCCTAATTTGACTTCAAAAACACAAAAATATTAACACAGGACTCCAATTATCAGAAACTAACGATTAAAGAAATGATACCTATAAAAAAAGAAAAAAATTCTGTGAACGATAAACAAGATATTAAAAACTTGAGTCAAATTTATCATAATTTAATAAAATAACAAGTTAATTATCAATAACCGCACTTTTTTTAAATCTATTTTTCAAATATCGTAAATTTATTTCTGAAGTTAATACTTGTAATCATAACCAAATAACAACTGTATATATGTTTACTTCATTATGACATTTTAGAAAATAGACATTTTGAAAAAGCTTTCAAACGAAAGCGAAACGTCAAAGATCGTTTAATTTTTCATTATATTCACATTAACCATACCCAATAAATACAAATCAAGCGATTATTATATATATATATATATATACAAACGAACTATTCTCTGGCGTCTTAACGGCAAATAAAATTAGAAAAAATTAGACGTAGAATTAAGTAGATCACTTAGGACTATAATTTAAAAATATTTTGGAATATACAGGTTGCTCCAAAAAAGCGTGCCGTATCATAGTTAGGTTCCTTTAAATGGAACACCCTGTATTTTATCACATTTTTGAATTGTACTGTTAAAAATAATGTAAGTTCATTAACATTTCCCTATACCTATCTAGTTCAGTTTCCAGGATAAATCGATTTTACATAATTTGTAGACCCTCCGAAAAAATACAATAACTTCAAAATAAAAACGAATAACCACATTTGCTTTACACTATCTCACTAAAAGCTTTTAACATTCTGTCTCCAATATTTACTGGTATGCTTTAATATACAGGGTGTTTTTAATATGACAGTATAACACTAACCATTTAATACATAAATTTCTGGCTTAATTTAAATGGAACACCCTGTATCTGTTGGGTCTGTTAAACGTGGGAATTTATTACCTTCCAGTTGGTATTAGGGTTGCCTATATCTAACTCTGATAGTTTTCGAGAAATTTTAAATTTGTTTTTTAATATTCAATTATTTGCTGACATCTAGTTACCTATGACAAGATACTCCGATGGAAAGTTTTTATAAATTTAAAATTTGTTATTTTGACAGTAAGTGCTTTGTTGTATGATTTATTATTGATAAATAAATTTTAAATTTGTTTTTTAATATTCAATTATTTGCTGACATCTAGTTACCTATGACAAGATACTCTGATGGAAAGTTTTTATAAATTTAAAATTTGTTATTTTGACAGTAAGTGCTTTGTTGTATGATTTATTATTGATAAATAAATTTTAAATTTGTTTTTTAATATTCAATTATTTGCTGACATCTAGTTACCTATGACAAGATACTCCGATGGAAAGTTTTTATAAATTTAAAATTTGTTATTTTGACAGTAAGTGCTTTGTTGTATGATTTATTATTGATAAATTAAAGGTCTCTTAAATCAGAATTTTATTAAGGGTACACAACCATTAACTTTGCATTAAGATTAGTAAAAAACTCGACTTTACAAAAAATTTAAAGAAAGTATTCAAAATCATGCCTATCGTGTTAGATACAAGCTTGAACTCTTTTAAAAAAATTATTGTTTATTTTTTTTAAATATTTCTGGTGTTATTCTTTAAAAAGCTCGCATTATCCTATTCTTTATGTCCTCTGAAGTGGGTGGCTGTGTACTGTATTTGGTTTTTAATATTATTCACTTATCTGGTTACCTATGAAATGTCATTCAAATAGATATTATTTTAATACCATTCCATCTGTCAAATAAATTTATAAATTTGTATAGTGTGTATTTGTGTATTGTATTTGTATAGTGTTGATGTATTATTAAGTTTTAATAATTGACATAGTTATTAATCCCTGGTTAAACATGAAAAAGTACTCTAACGAAGAAAGAATAGATATGATCTTAATTATTGATGAGTGTCAGGAGAACTGTTTTTTAGCAAGTAGATTATACGCTCAAAACTATCCAAATAGAGATCATCCTAACAGAAATGTTTTTAAAAGACTACTGCAAGTATTCAAAACTACTGGAAGCGTGCAATATACAAAAAAATTCTAGACGAAAATCTGCAATTACAGACGATTCAGAATTTGAAGTAATGGGTGCGCTTGTTGAAAATCCACATACTAGTCAAAGATGTATTAGTGAGCAAGTAGGTATAAGCAAGAGAAGTGTCGCTAGGATAATTAAAAAACACAAATTTCATCCCTACCATATTCAAATGCACCAGCAACTATTTGATAGGGACTTTGAAAATCGTATTGAGTTTTGTTTATGGGTTATGGACAAAGTGGCAGGGTCTGAAGATATTTTTGATTTTGTTCTGTTTACGGATGAAGCTACGTTTCATAAAAACGGTTTAGTAAACAGACATAATTTTCATTACTATAACGACGAAAATCCGCATTACTTCCGAAGTGTTGATCATCAACATCGTTGGTCATTAAATGTATGGGCAGGAATCGTTGGAACCCACATAATAGGGCCTTATTTTTTTAATGGAACGCTAACTGGAAGAAAATTTCGTAAATTTTTACGTAACAAACTACACGAACTTTTAGATGACGTTCCACTAGCTACAAGACAAAAAATGTAGCTGCAGTTAGATGGTGCGTCTGTTCATTACAGTGTAATTGTCCGGCGTTACCTAAACAATATTTTTCCACAAAAATGGATTGGGCGAGGGGGTCCTTATCTTTGGCCGGCAAGGCAAGCTTGACGCCATAAGACTATTTTCTTTGGAGTTACATAAAAAGTATTGTCTACAATACAGAGCCAAGCACTCCTGAGAACATGAAGGATAGCAGTAACACCAGAAATGTTAAAAAATGTGATCAATAACTTTTTAAAAAGAGTTCAAATTTGTATCCAACAAGATGGGCGTCACTTTGAACACCTTCTTTAAATTTTTTGTAGTTATTTTTTTATCATTTTAAAGCTTATTGTATCTGTATGCCCAATAAAAGTGTACTTACCCTTAATAAAATTCTGATTTAAGAGACCTTTAATTTATCAATAATAAATCATACAACAAAGCACTTACTGTCAAAATAACAAATTTTAAATTTATAAAAACTTTCCCTCGGAGTATCTTGTCATAGGTAACTAGATGTCAGCAAATAATTGAATATTAAAAAACAAATTTAAAATTTCTCGAAAACTATCAGAGTTAGATATAGGCAACCCTAATACCAACTGAAAGGTAATAAATTCCCACGTTTAACAGACCCAACAGATACAGGGTGTTCCATTTAAATTAAGCCAGAAATTTATGTATTAAAGGGTTAGTGTTATACTGTCATATTAAAAACACCCTGTATATTATAGCATACCAGTAAATATTGGAAACAGAATGTTAAAAGCTTTAAGTGAGATAGTGTAAATCAAATGTGGTTATTCGTTTTTATTTTGAAGTTATTGTATTTTTTCGGAGGGTCTACAAATTATGTAAAATCGATTTATCCTGGAAACTGAACTAGATAGGTATAGGGAAATGTTAATGAACTTACATTATTTTTAACAGTACAATTCAAAAATGTGATGAAATACAGGGTGTTCCATTTAAAGGAACCTAACTTTGATACGGCACGCTTTTTTTGGAGCACCCTGTATATTCCAAAATATTTTTAAATTATAGTCCTAAGTAATCTACTTAATTCTACGTCTAATTTTTTCTAATTTTATTTGCCGTTAACACGCCGGAGAATAGTTCGTTCATAGTGCCCCACCCTGTATATATATGTATATATATATATATAGATTTCAACTATAAGCAAAGAGCTGTGGTGGAGTAACTCACTCAATTTGTACAAATCAAATAATTTATAAGTAATTACACACATAGGTACAGTGAAATTGATCAACAATTATTATACTAAACGTAGAATTGAAAATTTTTAAAATCTGAAATTCTGAAATCAAATTTGATTACAGAATGCTGGAATTCTCTTTCTTGAGATTGAAGAAATTGTAATATGTCTATCGGCCACTATTAGCCACTTCCAATTATAGTTCTGTGATCCCAAATTCTTCAACCCTGACCATAAGACAATTGACGTCTGCCATCGGACGCTTCCATTTTTTTCAACGCCACGAGGGACAACCCTTTTCCGCTATCGAATCGACCCTCTTCGAGGAAAGACCTCCATTTTCTTATCGCTTTTATACCTTTTGTTTGGGATTGTTCATCGATTTAGTGGACTGTATTATCTGTGATGATTGGACCGGGTTCTTTAAACAAAAGTTCCTCACGTGTTCAATGGATTTATTCACTCATATTTATAGAACATATTTGACCACATTTAATTTATATATTTTTTCCGTCGCTAACACCTTAACTCTACGACTTACTTGGCGACAGTGCCTGCCCAACGGGCGCGTCTCAAAATCGTTAGAAAACAAAGCGATGTTGCCACGTTTTGCAATTTAACTTAAATCTAAATACAAAAAGGCATTAGGCCTAAACATTCCGGCCGCCTTGACAAGTGCAAAGGCACTTTCAACCTAGAACAAAAGATAAAAAAAATAAAGTAACTATTCCTGATCATTGTCTTGAATCGGTAACACACAAATCTTGGAAACCGCACGTTTCACTATTTTGCCCTTTACACACACGCTCACAACACGAATCACCTTGTCGGGGCCCGGATGAAGTTCAAAAATTCTTCCCAGAGGCCATTGTAAAGGTGGTGAATTATCTTCCTTTATGATGACTAAAGCTCCAATTTTTAAAAGGTTTGGATAGTTCCTTTGCCATTTTACTCTGGTTTGCAATTCGGTTACGTATTCTTTATGCCACCTTTTCCAAAAGTGTTGAATTATGCGTTGCAGGAATTGGAATCTGTTGAGTCGATTGTCGGGTATACTTTCTAGATCATGTTCTGGAAGCGCTGCGAGTGACTTGCCAATAAGGAAATGACTTGGTGTCAGGGGAGTAGGATCGTCAGGGTTGGAAGTTAAAGGACACATTGGGCGGGAGTTTAAAATTCCTTCTATTTGAACTACCACAGTGTTAAAATCTTCAAAGGTTAAATGACTATTACCCATTACTCTTTTCATATGAAATTTCATACTTTTCACACCTGCTTCCCAAATTGAGCCAAAATTAGGAGAACGACTAGGTATAAATTTCCACTGAATATTATCATCTGATAATGAATTTAAAATTTTACTCGAGTTTTCTCTTAAAAATTCTGAGATTTCTTTTAAATAATTACTGGCTCCAACAAAGTTGAGCCCGTTATCGGTAGTGATTGTAAAAGGTTTACCTCTTCTAGCAATGAAGCGCCGCAAAGCTGCCAAAAAACCTTCGGTGGTCAAATCAGAAACAATTTCCAAATGGATAGCCTTTGTGCTAAGGCAATTCATTCAGCAAACATATGTTTTTATCAATTTGGCACCTCGTGTTTTTCGGTCCTTGGTTAGAAAAGGTCCAGCAAAATCAATTCCTGTATTAAAAAACGGTATATATTGATTAACTCTTGTGCTGGGTAAATTGCCCATTATATAATTAGTTGGTGAGGGATTAACTTTGAAGCATCGGACGCATTTTCTTACAATACCTTTACACAAATTGCGACCATTAATAGGCCAAAATCGTTCGCGAATTGAACTTAAAAATAAAGAAGGACCACAATGTAATAAACGTTTATGCTCCCTTTCGATAATTAGTTTGGTTAATGCATGATGCTGGGGTAAAATCATGGGGTGTACTTGTAATTAGAAAGCTGAATTCTTCCACCAACTCTCAAAACTCGATTAGAATCAATGAAGGGATTTAAATTTAAAATTGAACTTGTTTGTTGTAGTGGCTTGTTATGTCTCAAATTTTTATAATCTTGCGGAAACAATTGTAGTTGAACATTTCGAACCAAAGCAAATGTTGCATTATCTAGTTCTTGGCATGTAAGTTCTTCTGTTAAACGATCTTGTTTGGGTACTCTCGAATTAAAAATAAATCTTAAAATATAAGCCGTAACTCTTTGAAGTTTTGAGTAGTCACTGAATCTTTGCATTAAATTGAATTCGTCGACATTAACAACGTTAGATATCGTTACCTTACGGATTTCGATTTCGCACTCATTTTGTAATTCCTCAATACTTACCAAATTTGACTGCAGATTCACATTTAATAAAAAGGTAGGTCCCTTAAACCAAGGATCAAAATTTACAATTTTGTAGGAACATAAGCCTCTCGATAAATAGTCAGCTGGGTTCTCATTTGTTCTAACATGGTACCAATCACTTATATTGGTTAATTCTTGAATTTCGCTAACGCGATTGGCTACAAAGGTTTTCCAACGGGATGGTGAAGCCTTTATCCACGATAATGTAATAGTTGAATCAGAGAATAGAAATGTATTGGTAACTTTAATTGATAGTGAATTATAAACCTTTTTATATAATTGACTGAGAAGAAGTGCAGCTGAAAGCTCTAATCTTGGTAGACTTATTTGTTTCAGTGGTGCAACTCTTGTTTTTGAACAAAGCAAATGACACTCGTATTGATTAAATTCGTTTTTGCTTCTAATGTAAATGCAAGCACCGTAAGCCTTTTCGGAGGCATCGGAAAAACCTACAATATCGATTTCTTGTTGACTTGTTGCTACAACACATCTTTTTATCTCGATCTTATTAAGTAATGGTAAACTCGATTTAAATTGTGTCCATGCTAAATGCAAATCACTAGGAATTGGTTCATCCCAATCTAGTTTTGCTTGCCACAAACCTTGTATTAAACATTTTGCAATAATCGTTACCGGACCTAGTAATCCTAATGGATCGAATATTTGAGAAGTAATTGACAATATTGATCTTTTTGTTACTGGAGCATGCTTTAAATTGGAAATTGAATACTGAATTTGGTCCAGAACAGGATTCCAAACTACGCCTAGAGTTTTGTTAGTCGAATGCTCACCTAGTTCAACCACGTTTGAATCTAAGTTATCATTGAGCTTGAATTCCGAAATTAACTCAGGTTTGTTCGTGGCCCATTTACGTAATTGAAAACCCGCGCTGTTTAAGATATGCAAAAGTTCCTTTTGTAATAGAATAAGATTATCTTTCGTAGCGGTACCCGTAAGAAGATCATCAATATAAAAATCGTGTTTGATAACATTACTTGTAATAGGAAATGATTCCTCCGAATCCTTGCCCAATTGATATAAGCGTCGCACCGCGAGAAAAGGGGCTGAAGTTGTCCCATACGTAACGGTGTTTAATCGAAAAATCTTAACATTATCTTCTGGATCTGACCTCCAGAAGATTCTTTGGAAGTCACGCTGATCTGGATTAATTTCTACTTGTCGGTACATTTTAGATATGTCAGCTGTCAATACATAATTGTGAATTCTAAATCTTAAAATAATAGCGAAAAGATCTGATTGAATTGTAGGACCGCAGTACTGTACATCATTTAATGATAAACCGTTATCACATTTCATACTGGCATCAAAAACGACGCGTACCTTGGTTGTAGTCGATGAAGATTTTACTACCGCATGATGAGGTATATAATAGCATAATTTATCTTCGTTCTCATCAATAATTTCTGACATATGGTTTAATGAGATGTACTCTTGCATAAATTGCACATATTCTTTGCGTAAATCCGGTGATTTTAGGAGTCTCGTCTCTTGTCTATAAAAACGCTCTAGCGCTTGTTGCCTTGAATTACCTAAATCGGCGAAATTACTTTTTAGAGGTAGTGAAACTTGAAACCTACCATCTTTAAGTCTTGTATGCGTGTCAACAAAATGGTTTTCACAAAATTGTTCAGATTCCGACAAACAGGAAGGCTTGTTACATTCCTCAATTTGCCAAAATTTAGTTAATTGATTATCTAATTGTTTGTTTGAAAGATCGAAATTAAAAAATGATTTGGAATGATTGATTTGTTCTTTAGAAGTATTGCTAGTTCCAGCGGCCACCCAACCTAAAGCAGTTTTACTAAAAATTGGCATATTCGCACCTGACCGTATTTGTTTATTACGTGAAATGTCCCAAAAAATATTTGCACCTAGCAAAAGATCGACAGAATTGCTTTTATAGAAAGTTGGATCGGCTAATGGAACCTGTGGTAAATTAAATTCATTTATATGAAATGAAACTGATGGAAGTTTACCTGTAATCGTATCTAATACAAGACATGAGATATCTTTATTGTATTGATTATGACATGATTTTATATTGATATTGACGTAGTGTTTTATATTCGCGATTTTTTCACCCACGCCCATGACAGTAAAACTCGTAGGATTGACTGGTAATTTTAGTGTCTTTAGAAAATTTGACGTAATGAAATGACTTTGTGAACCACTGTCAAGTAATGCTCGACACTTGCGGCGAACACCCTGTATATCGCTTACTTCCACAACAGCTGTTGATAAAAGTACTTGAGCCGATGAGATGCTCGTCGCCGTAACACCTGTATTTGCCGTTTCACTAGACTCGCTTGTTAAATGTACCAGAGTATTATGTTTTTTACCGCAAATACGACAATTGGACGTCGTACAATTTGGTGATAGATGTCCAGGGCGGAAACAATTTAAGCATAGTGTAAGTTTTTTGATTTCCTCTATTCTTTGTTTGATTGAAAGTTTTAAAAATTCCTCACATTTATAAATTGTATGAGTATTTTTACAGAAATAACACGAAATATTAGTATTGACAAGTGAATGAGATTGTTTATTTTTAGTTGCATATCGTTGATTTTGTTTATCGTTATAAAAATAATTGTTATTGTTGATTTTACTTACTTCAAGCTTTTCATGAATCTCGCATCGTAATTTTAAAAATTTGTTCAAGTCTGTCATATCTGGAATTGTATTGAGGGATTCAAAAGATTCCCACTCTCGGCGTGTAGTCGGATCAAATTTATTTGTTATTATATATATGATTAGAGTACCCCACTGATCAGTTGGTTCACCCAATGAATTCAACGACCGCAAGTTTTTTGTTATGGTGTCTAGAAGTGATCTTAATTGTACATGTGACTCTTTTGCTATGCTAGGCTGATCAAAAATCGCTTTTACATGGTTATGAATAATTAATCGTTTATTTTCAAACCTTTCCTCTAGCAAATCCCATGCAATATTGTAATTATTGTCGGTAACTTCAATTGACTCTATAACTTGAGCTGCATCACCCTGTATACAAGAACGTAAATAATAAAACTTTTGTATATTTGATATTGACCTATTTGTATGAATTAAAGACCTGAACGCATCTCTAAACTCAAGCCATTGACCATATTGTCCCTTAAAATTAGGTAAATTTATCGTAGGTAATTTGACACTCTGCAGGACCTCACTGCCAGAAATTGGTAACGGATTGCCTGATGTTGATGTTCCATTTGAATTATTGAAATTAGTAATTACCTGATTTATTTTTGAAGTAATCTCGTAAAATGCCGTTTCGAACACTTCTACTTCGGTTGTATCGTCAAGATATTGAATCTCAGAATTAATCTCGTAAAACTCGTCTAAAGTATTGTTAAATCGTTCTAGTCGGAGCTTTAATTGTGTAATAGCCCCATTGTTTAAATTGCTTATATCTAATGTATCGTAAAATGTTAGTAAACGCGATAATTTTCCCTTGATCGTACCTCTCTTCGCCTTTGCTTTTTTGAGTTCTTCAGACATATTTTTTTGTTTTGTTTTTATGGTTATTTATTGTAAATTGTAATAGTTCAAAAGAAGTATTAAATTAAATTGGAAAGACTTACTGGACAAGGACGGAAGACGGCACTGTACTTTCTTGTTTTGGCGCGCAAACCGGCACAACTGTTGCTACTCGCTTGACCTTTGATTGTTTTCTTTATGCGGCTAGGAAGGTCCAAAATGTTTGGGATTGTTCATCGATTTAGTGGACTGTATTATCTGTGATGATTGGACCGGGTTCTTTAAACAAAAGTTCCTCACGTGTTCAATGAATTTATTCACTCATATTTATAGAACATATTTGACCACATTTAATTTATATATTTTTTCCGTCGCTAACACCTTAACTCTACGACTTACTTGGCGACAGTGCCTGCCCAACGGGGGCGTCTCAAAATCGTTAGAAAACAAAGCGATGTTGCCACGTTTTGCAATTTAACTTAAATCTAAATACAAAAAGGCATTAGGCCTAAACACCTTTCCTATCCAATTAATTTTGCTGTGGTAAGTTCAAAATCATAATTTATAATTAATAAGCTTCTTCTAAAGTACTGTCTGATATAATTTTTGTATGCATTCCTTATTTTTTTAGATAGACGAAATTAAATTTAACACGTAGTCATAAACTGTTCTTTTATACTAATATGGTAGTTTTAAACCAAATATTCTTTTATAATTCACTGTTTTACTTTTGTGCAAATATTTGCAAGCTTTTTCTGTTGCAGAATAACTTTTTTAATTATAAAATAACATTTTTATAACAAAACGAATCCGTTAACCTATAAAATATTCTTTCATACCGCCAGTGCCGGTTTCATATATTTCTTAAGCACTATTTTTTTATATAACCACATGACTTTTTGCTATAATTAGTTTCTTTCAGATCATTAGTATTTTTTTTAATTTAGCCGATAATTGCTTTTTCACTGTTTTAACATGGCACATATAATATTGGAAAGCTTTCAGTAAATTAAATCAATTTTTTACTTTCAAACAACTGCCTTCCTTTTTTTAACCTGAAAAGCTGACCAACATAATGTGCCCATTACATTCAAGTTCCTATGTATTCCTGATCCACCTGTACTTCTAGGTAAGCACAGCCTCTAGGATATAAGCCCTAGGCAAGGATATAACCCCAACCCTTAGGCTAGGATATAAGCCCTAGACCAGGATACCGCCCTAGACCAGGATACCGCCCTAGACCAGGACACAGCTGCTAGGATACCGTTCAAATCAAGACCCTATCTAGGTACCTATCTTCTTCGAGATCTAGTCTCAAGACTTCCTAGAGGCAAGATCTACCTACCTTTTCCGGAAACAACACTTCATAAGCTAAGTACCTATTAAAGTACAAATTCCTCTCACATTTGTTCATTTCCTGTGGCAGAATAAAATATAAATGTGTTTTAAATCTATTTTTTTTTTCTGAATCCTTAACTTTTATAGTTGAGGGAGATATCGCCCGGGGAAAAGTTTTAAGTGTTCTATTTTTTTAAGTAACATTTTTATTATTTTGATTTCTGGTTAACTAATTATTTAAATTCTACAAGGCGTTTCTACCTTTTCCGCCTTAGTTTTTTTAATCATTAGTATTTTTCATCCTCGTCAAAAAGGTAGTGGCGCCCTCAATTTTTTACAACCCTTCTGTTATCCTTGGGTGACATAAACTTGGGGTCGACTCACCCTTGAGAGGATTCTCTAGCCAGAGCCCTTCAAGCTGGAGCGCTTACCGTTACAAATTAGCGCCTATTACCGTTACAAAATATTCTGCAACACCTCTGCCCCCATGCAATTTGAATGTGTTTACATTCTATCTCTTGTGATAGAATAATATTCTCACACTGGTTAGCAATAATAGCCTTAGCCTTGACGAAGTTGATTGTCATCGTAGTGGCAAAACTTGAGTAAGTGTCAAAATTATTGCTGTCACATTGAGTGTTTACCTAATATAATTGTGATTGAGTTCTGTAATATAAATTATCTACTGTTCATTTCCATTTAAAAATATATATTTAAAATCTTTGATCGTGGAGAAAGTACAGTCTGCTACTCGGTTAGAATGAAAATTCGGTTACTCACGCTCGCCTTCGGCAACTTTCCACTCGCATCGAATTTTCATTCTAACCTTGTTACAGAATATACTATTCCATCACATGCTTAAACACACTGGCTTCTAAATTTAAATTTTTAATCTTATCAACTTCCTAAAAAAATGGATCCCATAAAAGTCTGGACCCATCTTGACATCTATGACTACTTGAACAATTATATTCAATTTAGCAACTTATCTTCTTAAATGTTCCACTTGTGTTATTTTAAATGTTTCATTAATTATATTAAATATATTTTACTTCTAAAAACAAATATGTTATGTTTACTGTTTTGAGTATGAATAGTTCCATTTATATTATTTGTAATTTTTTTCAACCAATAAATTTTTCAAAAAATGTGTGCAAATTTTTTATTAACAAAAATTTCTCCTATTTTTGATTGACTTCCAAGAAAAAAGCTTGTGATTATCTGAAATGAATTCTAGGTATTTGCATAAGTGGTGAGGGGGTAGTACATATATTCTGTCAATACCATAGGAATCATTAACAAAACCACCTCCTTACTTCTTAGAAATCATAAAACCTGGGACATGCCACAAGATGGCATGATGTTAAAGTAGGTATAACTTTTCAAAGAAATTCGTTACGGAATTAAGCAATAAGAAGGAATGGGATCCAAATATCATTACCAGACTTGGAAAAAATGCCATTCAATGGTACACAGACGGCTCAAAAGCAATAGAAGGAACTGAGATAGGAGTGTACGGGCCAGGAACCAAATACTCTGAAAGCTTGGGAAGAATCCCAAGTATCTTTTCAAGCGGAAATTCACGCTATAAGAAAGTCTTTCTCTTCCCCTAACCATGCTCTCTACTACGCCACTCACCTCCATCCATTAACCTGGGTAGGACCTTGCCAGTACCACTGCTGCCAGTTCACCCTCAGCAATATCCCTCTCTGCACCCGCAGGAGTGTCCTAACCCTCGCATTCACTCTCGCTCTTTCACCCCACACCTCCGCACCGTACAGCATAGTCTGCTCTACCATCCTACCATATACCCTCCTCTTCCACTCTCCCGGCCCTTTTTCATTACACATCAATCTCCCCAGCCATGTTGCCCTTACTTTCCCCTTCTCTGCCGCCTTTAACATGTGTGTTCTGAAGGATAATTGACTATCCAACCACACCCCTAGGTATTTCACAGACTCCTCCATACGAATTATTCTTCCCTTCACTATCACCCCCACTAGTATTGCTCCGTACCTTCACTAGCAGCCCCATCGTCTTCCCTTCCGCCACTTCTAGTCCGCACCGCTCTATCTTCTCCACAATCTTCCTACACATTCTCTCCGCCTTTCTTTCTATCCCCGCCTCTCCCTTTGCCGTACATAGCAGATACACATCGTCCGCATACACCATAATCTCACATCCCTCTACACAAACTATCCCACAAACCTCATCAAACACACACGTCCATAGCGTTGGTCTAAGAACCGAGCCCTGAGGCACTCCAGCCTTTGTCTCATACCTCCTCTCTCTAGTGTCTACTATCACACGTCCCGTCAGGTAGACCCCCACCAGGTTAACCAAACCCTCCCCCACTCCAAGCCTCAGCAACGGGCTCAACACTGCCCGTTTGCTGACACTGTTGAACGCGTTCCCGACGTCGAACAACACGAGTACGGCCAATTTCTTGTTCCTCCAGCTGCCCTACCTAGCCAACTTCCTCCTCAAACCTATCCTTCATTATCCTCTCCATCAATTTACTCCCCCGCCCGCTTGCCCTCCCTACCCGCCTTCTTCATCAGTATCACCCTGGCCACCTTCCATCCTTCCGGAAACTCTTCCTCCCTCAGCACCCTGTTGAATAGAACCCAGAAGTACTTCATATTGTCATCCAACAGCCTCATATCACCCCTCAGGCCATCTATTTCTGGGGATTTCCTCACTTTAATGTCCCCCCCCCCTCTACTTCCCACTTCTCTACCGGCCTTATCCCCCTTATTTTCCCTACCCCTCTAGTATCCTGGACTTCTCGAATCCTACCCCCCTCTCCTCCTTCTCACCCTTTGAACAATTTCCCTATAATCTTCTTCTCCCAATCTTCCTCTAGCACCTCGTTCCTATTTCCACCCATCCTCTTCACCGCTATCTCATACGCCCTCCCCCATGGATTGTTATCCAATTCCCCCAGTAACTCTTCCCACTTCTCTCTTTTTCCCTCTCCACCCTTCGCTCCAGTTCCTTCTTCTTCTCTTTGTATCCCCCTTTTCCCTCTATCCTTCCTCTTCCCCTCAGCATCCGTCTTCGTTCTTTCTCACACTCCCTCCACACCTCTTCTGTTTCATCATTGCACCAGTAATTAGCCCTCCGCTCACGTCTATTGCCCCTCTTCCCTCTCTTTTTCAGCCCTGTATCACATTGTACAATTCATCTACATCATGTCCAAGTCCCCTTTCTACCTCCTCTCTTACTTTCTTCCTCATACTCTCTGCCTCGGCCTTCGTCCACCTCCATCCCCACTCTCCCAATAATTCCTTTCTCCCTTTCCTTATATCCGTCTCCACATGCCTATGTAAGCTCAAGCTTACCTCATCCTCCAGCACCCTCCAACTACTCACTTTTTCCCCCAGCCATTCATCACATACTGTTATATCAATGAATGACGAGCCTCCGTTACCCCTCACAAAGGTATGCAGTAGTCCATCATTCAGCACCGCCAGCCTGTTGGATTTCAACACTTCCTCCAGGATCTCCCCTCTGTCCTGTCCGTTTTATCCCCCCCCCCCCCCATACATTATTCTTAGCATTGAAGTCCCCTGTCACCATTCTCCTAATGATCCTCCTTTTCTATTTTGACACCCTCAGATCGTCCTCCAATCCTGTCATGCTCTTCTCACATTCTTCCAGGCTGACATTTGTTATCAGACAGAATTATTTTGAAGAATATGATGAACTGGAATTTCTTATGTGCTTTTGGCTGCAGAAATAGACGTGCTGTCTGCAGGTCTTAATCTTCCCTAGTATAAATAACTGTGTCAGTTTTTTGCATTCTGAAATAAATTCAATGATATGAAAGTTAAATACCTACTTCAAAAATGCAACCTCTTCCATTAAGTAAAATAGCACATCAACTTTATTGATTAACATCCTTTTCACTTATAACCAAAATAAGAAAAATAAACTAGCATTCAGAAATCAGTGAATTCTCTTCCACTCTCTAATTTATCAAAACAATCCAAGAAATTTGAATTATGGTTAGTTAATATATCAGAATTTCCCGCTTTTCAAAGCGTCAAACGTCAAAACGTTGGTTCATTGGAACTACCAGCAAGATATTCTCGGAATAGCTGTACCTGTCATAGAAATCCATTGTAGAGCCGACAACCAGTTATTATCGATATAAATCTAGGTATAAAATATCGAAGGAATAACTATACTGACTTTTATACTGGTATTGTAGAACTTAGCATTCGTTGCATTGATACAACATGTATGAGTTGAATATTCAAATATACTTGAGTTAGTTTACTTCTTAGTTGTAGAAAAGTGTAGTTAATCTAAAGTAGAAAAGTATTAATAATATAATATATATAATTTGTTGGTTTAGTAAGGTTAGTTGATTAAGTGGAGTGAGTGAATTGTTATTAATATAATGTAACGTTTATTCTAATTTATATTTACAATTAATTTATATTTACAGATTTATATGTAATTCAGTCCTTATTTAATAATTTATCTAATACACTAAACACACTAATTATAATTTATATGAGAGTCACTTAATAAACACTTTATCGAGGCGCGATTACTTTCCTTCGGTATCGACACCGACTGATTGACTAATTGCCTGCAGCGATGCTCGTGGCCTATTTATACTCGCGCGCCGTAATTCTAGAAATCTCTCGACGTTCTGGCGGGTTCACTGGATATTCTCGATGTTTCGTATTTTGGATGCTTCTCGAAAATTGGGCGGAGGAGCTATAGTCGTCTCATACGGGGATTTCACTGGGGGCACTAAGTGAGCATATTAATGCAGTAGCTCGCGTAACATTGCCCCCTCCTTAAGAGACAGTTCCTCCTGGAACTTGCTAGGAAACTGGAACGAGATGACTGTATCGGCAACTGGTCCCCTTGTTGCATTTTCCAGTTGTATGGAAGTAACATGCGACCGTCTTCTCCGTTGGCTGTGTCTCCCTAGCATGGCCGCAAACCAGTACCTGCACTTCGGTGTCTCGGAAGATTACTTCTTCCATGTTACGGATTATTCGCCAATCTAAATGCCTACATTCAATCTTGGGCATGGCTAGCCTATGCACGTTCAATTCAAGCACATGCCCCCTCAGGCTTCGTAATGCTTCCCAGACATCCTCGTACGTTGGTCTTTCGTCGAAGGTGTTCCTCGTCACTAGGTGGAAATTGTAGCGGGAGCCATTTTGCAGCTTCAAAGCTTTACCTGGTACTGGTAACTGGTTTGCCAAAAGTCGTGCACCACTCTTCTTTATAAACAGAGATGCCAGTCCGCGCGCATCGGTTACGCTGGCAGGGATGTTTATTGCCAGTGAGTATTCCTCCGGAACGGTAAGCAGGTCTTGTCGTCTCTCAGTGGTGACGCCGAATCTTGCTTTTCCGGTACCACCATAGGCACCCATGAAGTCTACAAAAGCAGGATCGGCTACTTCCTGAAGCTGGTTCACTTCCTCATCGTGGTCACCCTCGAATGGCGCTAATCGGTTACGGTGTACCACCTTTGGCTTTCCATTTGGGATCTTGCTGATACGATAGATGACATCGTTGATTCTTTTCTTTACGAGGTACGGACCTGCCCAAGCTTTCTGCAACTTTGGAGAAAAACCCTTTTGTCTTCTTGGGTTATGCAGCCAGACTTTGTCTCCTTCGTGGAAACCTCCTTCCGTAGCTTGCGTATCGTACCTTTTCTTCATCCTATCGCTAGCGATCTGAAGATTCGATCGAACCAGCTCGTGTACGTCGTCCATTCTTTTTCTCAGCTGGGTCACGTAATCTTCACCAGCTGTCTTCTCCGGGTCGGCATCCAAATTCAAGGTCGCAGGGTAATCTCATTTCGCGTCCGAACAGAACTCTTGCTGGTGTTTGGCCGGTAGACTCATTGATGGCGGATCTTTAGGCCATCGCGAATAGCGAGAGATATTGGTCCCAATCTCGCTGATGGTTAGATACTACTTTAGACAGGTATTTGTCAAGAGTTCTGTTCATTCGCTCTACCATCCCGTCCGACTGTGGGTGCAAAGCCGTAGTTCTCGTTTTCTTCATGCCGAGCTTTTCACAAACTGCCTGGAACAGCTGGCTTTCGAAGTTTCTGCCCTGGTCGCTGTGTATTTCCAGGGGCACTCCATATCGGCAAATGAACTCATTCACAAGCACGTCGGCAACCGTTGCGGCTTCTTGGTTTGGAATGGCATACGCTTCTACCCATTTTGTGAAGTAGTCCATCACCACCAAAATGTACCTGCTGCCATTTGCTGTCGGTGGAAACGGTCCGGCAATGTCCAGGGCAATGCGTTCAAAAGGGCTTCCGACATTGTACTGCTTCATAGGAGCCTTTCTTCTCCCGTGCGGTCCATTGGTCGTAGCACAGTTAGTGCACTTCTTACACCAGTCCTTCACATCTTCGGAACTGTGCATCCAATAAAACCGTTCTCGCACTTTCTCGAGGGTCTTCTTCACACCTAGATGTCCTCCTGACGGACTGTCGTGTAATTTCCGCAGTACTGCTGCTATCCTTGTTCTTGGAATCACCAACTGTCTTCTACTTTCGGAACCCTCATCGTTCTCGATTACTCGCTGTAGCAGCCCGTTTTCCAAAACCAGCGAGTCCCACTGGGCCCAATACGATTTCATCGTTGGCGAGTACCTTGACATCTCCTGCCAAGTAGGTCGACAGTTCTCCTTTTTCCAATGTCGGATTTTCTTCAAGTCGGAATCGTTCTCTTGTTCCTCTTCCAACTTTTCTGGTGTCCATTCGTCGGTGGTCACCGTGGTTCTTCGAATCGCAGCTTCCTTAGCTTCTGTTTTGCTGCAGTGAGAGCACTCTGCAGGGCATGGTCTTCTGGAGAGGGAGTCTGCATTTCTGTGGCTTATTCCGGCTCTATGCTCAATAGTGAAATTATGTTCTTGGAGCCGCTCGATCCATCTAGCGATTTGACCTTCAGGGTTCTTGAATTGCATAAGCCACTCAAGTGCTGCATGATCGGTTCTGATCACAAATTTCTTCCCATACAGATACTGATAGAAGTGCTCCACGGACTTCACTACTGCTAGGAGCTCTCTTCTTGTGACGCAGTAGTTTTGTTCTGGTTTGGAAAGGACTTTACTAAAATATCCCAGAACTTTCTCTTGTCCTCCTTGAACCTGTGATAGCACTCCTCCAATTCCAACATTGCTAGCATCAGTATCTAGTATGAATTCTCCCTCTGGTAGTGGATAGCCGAGTATAGGTGCAGTAGTCAAGTGCTTCTTCAAGGTTTCGAACGAAGTTTGGCAATCTTCGTCACAGCGAAACTCCCTTGCTTCCTCTGTAAGTCGTGTCAAGGGCTTAGCGATATCTGCAAACTTCTTTATAAATCGCCTGTAATATGTACAGAGTCCAAGGAAGCTTCTAACTTGGTGCTTGTCGGTGGGTCTTGGCCACTTTCGTACGGCAGCAGCTTTTTCTTCGTCTACAGCTACACCATCCTTGCTGACTACATGGCCTAGGTAATTGACTTTGTTTTGAAATAGTTGACATTTCTTGGGGTTGAGCATCAGTTGGGCAGCTTGCAACCTTTTGAAGACACCTTCCAAATTCTTTCGATGTTCTTCGAATGTCCTTCCCAAGACTATGATGTCATCAAGGTACACTAAGCATGTCTTCCAGGACAACCCTCGCATTACGTTTTCCATCAGTCTTTCGAACGTTGCGGGGGCATTGCACAGCCCAAATGGCATAACGGTGAAATCCCATAGTCCAGATCCGGTGGTAAACGCTGTCTTTTCTTTATCGGCTGGATCCATTTCTACCTGCCAATATCCAGACTTCAGGTCCAAGGTAGAAAACAATTTGCTACCTGCCAGCGTATCCAGAGTGTCGTCGATTCTCGGCAGGGGATAGCTATCTTTCTTTGTAACATTGTTCAACTGCCGGTAGTCCACGCAAAACCTCGTGGTTCCATCTTTCTTCTTTGCCAGAACTACCGGAGAGACCCAAGGGCTGGAAGAAGGTTCTATTACCTTGTCCTTTTCCATCTCGCGAACAATTCTCTCCGCTTCCTCTCTTTTGGCCTGTGGTAGCCGTCGAGCCGATTGTCTTATCGGTTTAGCGTCGCCGGTGTCAATTTTGTGTTTGACAGCAGATGTTCTTCCTGTCTTTCCTCCTTTTGGTACAAAAAGAGATCGGTATTGTAGCAAGAGTTCTCTGATTTTTTTCTTCTCTTGCAGGCTAAGGGATTGTCCAGCCACTGCTATCATTTTTTCAAATTTATTGTTGGCATCATTGGAGGTTGTTGTTTGATGAATTATTGACGCCACTGGTACGCAAGTTCCAATTTTGGTATCCTTCTTCATAGTTATTGGATGGTCATTTACATTTATAATGCGTACAGGTATTTCTTCGGCAGCCATGACTAACCCTTTTCCAACCAGGATTCCTCGACCAACCTCTTCATCGTGATTCCATGGTTCCATCATGACCGGTGTTCCTTCTTCGACGGTTCCTTGTAGCCTTGCCACAGTGAAAAATTCACTCCTTGCGGGTACAACTGTATCCTCCTGTACGGCTACCTGAACACTCTTATCCTCGTGTGGGTGAAGGAATACCTCCTCAGAACCTACTCTAATCACTCGGTTCTTGAAATCTAGCTGGAAGCTATGTAGGTTCATAACGTCCATTCCGAGTATTATGTCCTCTTCGATATCAGCGACAACGACAGTGTGGGTGAACTTCTCTGCACCAATTCCCAATTGCACCGGTAGTTCTCCATGGACATTGGCGCTTTCACCTGTGGCAGTCCTGAGTCGCAGTCTCGTCGGTAAAAGCCTTTTCCGGGTGTTGACAGTCTCGGGGCGAATAATAGTCCTCGTTGCTCCAGTGTCCACCAATAGTGTATACTTCCTTCCATTAACTTCACCATCCACGTATACACTATCATCGCGGCATTTCAGAGAGGCTATTAGGATGAGAGGGTCTTTGGAAGGTGTCTTCAAAAGGTTGCAAGCTGCCCTCTGAAGGTCGACCCTTCCTAGTTTTCCTGCTGGGCATCTTCGTTTGTAGCAGTTCTCGGTCGCTTGCACGGACTGCGTACATGTCCCATTTCTCCACAATTCCAGCATCTCACAGCTTTCAGTTTTCCATTTGAGATGCTTTTCATCATGTTGACAATCTGGTCGAGCTTGCTCTCAACTTCTTCGTCTGCTACAGCCCTCACCTTGCCGTATACTCCGGAAGCCTGTGTAGCTGCTTCGTACTCCAAGGCTGCAGAGAGTACGTCGACCAGTGTCTTATGCCGAGCCAAGCGTATAGTTCTCTGCATTTCATGGTCACGAACTCCGTCGATGAATGTCTGTACCCCTAAACATTCCATGACATTCTCCGGTGCCGATGGATAGGCAAACCGCACCAACCTCGCAATGTCTGCTTCGAATTCTTGCAGAGTTTCGTCGCGTTTTTGTTTGCGGTTTTTCAGCTGCGACTGGTACAGATGCTCCAGGTGTTCCAGGCCATATCTCATATTCAATCGCTTTTTGAGTTGTTCAAAATCTTCGGCCTCTTCCACTGGAATGGTCTGGAGGATATCCATAGCGTCTCCTCTAAGGGCAAGGGTTAAATTTAACGCTTTTTCTTTATCACTCCAGTTGTTTGCCTTTGATGCCGCCTCGAACTGCTTAAGATAGTTCGGCCATGACGTTTTACCGTCGAATGTTGGCAGTTTCACTCGGCTGTTAATATCGTTTTCCATTTTCGGTTTCAACTCTACTTTCTCTGCCAGTTCGTCGTTATTCGGGGCTTGCCTAGTTGTAATATCCGGTTTATTACTAGTCTTCCTTTCGATTTCTTTGATTTTGTGTTTCATTTCTTGCTCCATTCTTTGAATCTTTTCTTCCACGGCAGAAATATCAGTCTTCATGGATGTCATTTCATTCTTCATGTCCGAAATTTTGTTTTCCATTTCCGACATTTTGTTTTCCATGTCCGACATTTTGTTTTCCATGTCCGACATTTTGTTTTCCATGTCCGCCGAAAGTTTACTTTCCATGGATGAAATTTCGTTTTTTATATCCGTCGAAATTTTATTTTCCATGTCCGACATTTTGTTTTCCATGTCCGACATTTTGTTTTCCATGTCCGCCGAAAGTTTACTTTCCATGGATGAAATTTCGTTTTTTATATCCGTCGAGATTTTATTTTCCATGTCCGACATTTTGTTTACCATGTCGGACATTTTGTTTTCCATGGATGAAATTTCGTTTTTTATATCCGTCGAAATTTTATTTTCCATGTCCGACATTTTGTTTTCCATCGAAGACAATTCGTTTTTTATGGAAGAGGTTATAGAGGCGGACGCTTCGTCGGTGAATTCAAACGTTTCCGGGTCCAATCCATTGTTAATCATAGCATTTTTCAGTCGTTCCACTAACACTGACTTGGCCCCACTTGTGTCCAATTCGTAATCCTCCAACTCTCTTCGAAGCTCTGAAACTTTTAATTCACAAAGTTTCTTCGCCATCTTCCTGTATATTTACTTATTTATTTTTTTAATCCTACACCTGACACCAATGTAACGTTTATTCTAATTTATATTTACAATTAATTTATATTTACAGATTTATATGTAATTCAGTCCTTATTTAATAATTTATCTAATACACTAAACACACTAATTATAATTTATATGAGAGTCACTTAATAAACACTTTATCGAGGCGCGATTACTTTCCTTCGGTATCGACACCGACTGATTGACTAATTGCCTTCAGCGATGCTCGTGGCCTATTTATACTCGCGCGCCGTAATTCTAGAAATCTCTCGACGTTCTGGCGGGTTCCCTGGATATTCTCGATGTTTCGTATTTTGGATGCTTCTCGAAAATTGGGCGGAGGAGCTATAGTCGTCTCATACGGGGATTTCACTGGGGGCACTAAGTGAGCATATTAATGCAGTAGCTCGCGTAACAATAATATTTATTTGTTCGTAGACGTTGGGGTAAGTTTTAAAAATATAATTTGTTAGTAATTAATTAGAATGGCATTTTGGAGACCATTTGAAACGACAGTTCAAGATGATGTATCACGGGAATCTAATAATTTGGCGCCACAGACAAATGACTTGTGTCAACGCGTTGTTTTAAATATGTACGCGTGTTTGAAAAAGGAAAATTCTGATAATTCGGTTATCGCGAGAATTCACGAATTAACGAAAATCGGGTTTACAATGATTTATAAAGTAATTAAACTAGGAACTGTTACGTTACGGATTATTCTTTAAAGCGAAAACGACCAAATCTAAAACTGAATAAGGTTGACAATGCTACGAAAAATGTTATTCAAAGGATTGTTTACGGGTTTTACAAGGACAATATAGTACACACACAGATTCGTGCTAAATTGCGGGACAGACAATTTTTTCGATATTAGGTAACGATACGGATCGGAACGTAAAGTATCGATACAGTAGAATATCGAATATTATTTTATCGATACTCGAAGTATCGATACGTTAACGATCCGAGATTTTGCTAATTTTGACGTTTTTTCGGTAAAAAACACCTTTTTGGGGGGTGGAAAAAGACATTATTGCGATTTCCCGCCAAAGTTGAGTTCCTAGAATAAAAAGTTGATCATAAAAGTTGTAGATTTTGAGAAAATCTACAACTTCTTATCAGTGACTTTTTCACATAACCTCAAAATTAGCTTGAAAAACGCAAAAAACTGCATTTTTCGTTTTTTATTTTTGTTTTCGTTAAAAAATGTTCGATTTTGATGAAAATTCAGTAGAAGGTAGCTTTGATAGTCACAAACCATGAAAAAAAAATTTAAATTTAAATTTTGGAAAATTTTCGAGTTATGACGTTTTTTCGGTAAAAAACACTTTTTTTGGGGGGTGGAAAACGACATTATTGCGATTATCGGCCATAATGGGAGTTCCTAGAATAAAAAGTTGATCAGAAAAGCTGTAGATCTTGAGAAAATCTACACCTTTTTTATCAGTGACTTTTTCACATAACCTCAAAATTAGCTCGAAAAACGCAAAAAACTGCATTTTTCGTTTTTTATTTTTGGTTTCGTTAAAAAATGTTCGATTTTGATGAAAATTTAGTAGAAGGTAGCTTTGATAGTCTCAAACCATGAAAAAAAATTTCAAATTGAAATATTGGAAATTTTATTTTTCGAGTTACGACGTTTTTTCGGTAAAAAACACTTTGGGGGGGGGGTGGAAAAAGACATTATTGCGATTTCCGGCCAAAGTTGAGTTCCTAGAATAAAAAGTTGATTATAAAAGTTGTAGATCTTCTTGAGAAAATCTACAACTTTTTCATTAGTGACTTTTTCACATAACCTCAAAAACTGCAATTTTCGTGTTTTATTTTTAGTTTCGTTAAAAAAAGCACGACATCATTTTACAACGTGATTAAAAAATCACGATATCGCTCATCACTATAGATAACGCCACTTGCCGCTACCACTAAAAATTCCGTATCGCAAGGTATCGATACACAACAAATTTATCGATACTTGGAATGCATCGAAAAGCAAAGTATCGATACGAAATATCGAGTATCGGAAGTAAAAGTATCGATACACTGGAATATCGGTTAGTATCGCGCATCCCTAAATCATGGTATGATACCAATAAAAAGTTAAGTTGTTTAAAAATAATTGTTTTATTAAATAATAAACAATATTATTACATGGCGCAGTCAGTAAAAGAACAATAACTGGAAAAAAAAACATAAAATAAATAATGGCTGAAGGAGGTGGCAGATTGCCAGCAGAAATGGAATTTGAAGGAAACCTGTGTGAAAACTATAAAAGGTTTATGTAAAATTTTGAAAATTATTTGGTGGCCACAGAAAAAGATGGTAAATCAGACAAAATTAAAATTGCACTGCTCTTAAACACAATAGGAAAGGAGGGAGTAGAAACATTTAACACATTTAAGTTTAATGAACCCATGAAGAAAGATAAATATGAGGATGTTAATGAAGCTTTTAAGACTTATTTTGCCCCAAGAAAAAATCGAACATATGAAAGATTTGTATTCAATAATAGGTGCCAAGAAGTGGAGGAATCTTAAAAAGCTCATTCAGTCTTGTGAGTATGCAGATCAAGAAGATTCCTTATTAGTGGATAGAATTATATTAGGCACTAATAATAGACAAAATCAATAAAAATTGCTGGGTGTAAAAAATATTAGTTTGGAAACTGCGATAGAAATATCCAGACGTACCTACAGGGGCTACACAAAAGTAGCTACAAACAGTTCAGGGCAGAATGAGCGAGGAACACAAAAAAACGGAGGCAATCAAACTCAAAAGTAAAGAAAAAACAAAAAATGAGTTCAAATGTAAGAAATGTAACACAAAACATAGTTACGCAGAATGTCCAGCATATGGTAAAACATGTTTTCGATGTGGAAAAGATAACCATTTTGCAAATGTGTGCAGAAGAACCAAGGATGTCAAAGAGCTTGTCAAAACAGAAAAAGATGAGCATAGCACAGATGAGGAATTAATGTATATGTTAATCACATATCACAGGTGGGGCAAGTAGCAAATAATGGTAAAAAAGAGACAGTTTGGTTAGAGAAAATAAACATAAATGGAAGGAAGTCAAGTTTAAGGTTGATACTGAATCTGAAGTAAATATTATTCCCAAATATTTGTTAGAACAGTTGTATGGGAAACAAAATATTAGAGTCAAGAAGAGTAATACAATTTTAGAGGCATATGGAGGCTCCAAACTAAAGCCAGAAGGAAAGGTCCCTTTGTGCTGCAAAGTATTGAATAAAGTGTTAGTTGTAGAATTTATGATAGTGAATTTAAATGTCAAACCTATACTTGGACTGACAGCATGTTTTGATTTGAATATTATTCAAAGAGTGCATAGCAGTACGATTGACAAACAGACTTCTGAAAAAGAAACATTTCTTTTGATTAACAATGATGTATTTGAAGGTATGGGTACATTTAAAGAAAAATGTAGTATTAAATTGAAAAGTGGTGCTATACACCTGTCACTTGTCCTGCTATAGGCGCTTGCCACTTATAAAAAATAGGTTAAAGGAAAAACTTCAAGACCTGGAAAACAGAAAAATAATCACCAAAGAAAATGAGGGTAGTGAGTGGGTTAGTAACTAAGTTGTTCTAGAGAAACCAAATAAATCATTACGTATATGTCTTGATCCACAAGAGTTGAACAAGTATATAGAAAGAGAATATTGTGAGATTCCAAGTCTTGAAGAAATTAGCAGTCAGCTTACAGGAAAAAAGTTTTTTACAGTACTAGACTTTAAAGATGGGTTTTATCAAGTACCACTAGATGAAAATTCAAGTATTAAACTGACTACTTTTTCCACTCCATTTGGGTGTTATAGATTTTTGCGGCTTCCATTTGGCCTTAGTCTTGCTCCTGAATATATTTTCAAAAAATTAATGTCAAAAATTTTGGGGATATTCCAGGTACAATTGTGTATTTTGATGACCTTTTAATAGCTAGTGATACAGTGGAGGGACATGATAAAAAATTAGAACTAGTTTTAAAGAGAGCAAGGGAGCGGGGTGTTAAATTTAATAGGGAAAAATTACAATATAGACAAACTGAGGTAAAATATATTGGGCACATATTAATTAGTAAAGGCATGAGAGTTGATGATGAGAAAATCAGGTCAATTAATGAATTAAAGCCTCCTAGCAATAAAAAACAATTATAAAAGCTATTAGGGTTAATAAATTATGTCAGAAAGTTTATACCTAAATTGGGAGAGACTGCTTCATCCCTGTGTGAACTGTTGAAAAAGGATACAGTTTTTCAGTGGATGAATGTACATGATAAAGCACTAGAGTTAATTAAAAATGAAATTAGTAAAAATATTACTTTAATGAATTTTGATGATAAGAAAGAAGTTGTTATTCATACAGATGCTAGTTTGAATGGTATTTTATGTTGTCTAATGCAGGAAGGAAGGCCAGTGGCGTATGCATCAAGGGGATTAACTGAAACGGAAAAAAAATATGCAATAATAGAAAAAGAATTACTGAGTGTTGTATATGCAACACAAAAGTTTCATAATTATATATATGGACGAAGAATTAAAGTAATTACAGATCATAAACCAAATTTAAGTGTAATGAAAAAAGACATATATGTAAAATCCATTCCCCTCGACTGCAACGCCTCAGACTAAAACTTATAAAGTATGACATAGACATTGAGTATAAGCCGGGTAAGTATATGTATGTTGCAGATTTTTTATCGCATAATTATAGTAGTGAATGCATAGAAAAAGACAAGGATATGAATGAGGTCGTGCAATCAGTTGAAAAACATTTGCGTATGAGTAAGGCTAGAAAAAGAGAGTTTAGAGAGCATACAAAGAAGGATAAAACTATGAGTGATGTCATTAGCTACTGTCAAAATGGATGGAATAAAAGAAGCGCTGAAGGAGAATTGAAAATTTATTATCAGCCAAGGAGTGACCTACACAGTTCGGAGAGCTTGCTATTCTATAAGGACAGAATAGTAGTTCCCACAACTTTACGCAAAAGAATGCTAGATCTTTTGCATGAAGGGCATTTTGGGACTGATAGAGCCAAGTCTATCTTCTATTGGCCTAAAATGTCTAAGGAGATTGTGCAGATGGTAGAAAAATGTTACAAATGTGAAAGGTATAGGCATGCAAATGTAAAAGAACCGCTATTGCTACATGAGATTCCAGAATTACCATTCGAAAAAATAGGTACAGACATTCTAGAGTATTCAGATAAAGCATATTTAGTTATTGTAGACTACTTTCCGAAGTGGTTAGAGGTTATTAAATTGGACAACAAACAAAGTCGGGCGGTTATAGATGCATTGAAAAGAGTATTTGGGGTATTTGGAATACCAGACATTGTAATATCAGACAACATGCCGTTTGCATCGTATGAATGCCAACTTTTTGCCCAAGAGTATGATTTTGAGTTCAAAACAGAGGGTGATGGGTTGAGCTACCTATCGGGAGCGTCCCCAGGTTGCGGATAGGGGAGGCCAGGGACGTCATGCAAATGAAAGAACTGGTCTGTTGGTGAATAAGGAAGGATGAGGGCTATAAACGCCCAACATTGCCAACCGAATACCCAATCGCTGACAAGCTCGTGACGCATACCGCAAACTACATAGCAGAGCAACTACCCCCTTACTAGGGTAAGGCCTGTGAGGGGCATGCCGAACTATGTGGATCGGGGGGCTTGGCTTGATTGCCTGGCCTGTGTGGATGAGGACCACTATAATAACCTCCCAAATCCTAACGTTAAGTGGGTTATTCGGCCACGAGACCACTAACCTCGGGGCACCTGGCGCACCCCGTTGTATTTAGCCTTGTACCTGTACAAGGAGCTCTGCAGGTACCGACCTTCTTTCTCCTATACTCGTGGGAACAAATATGGACCAAGAGAAACAAAAACCTATTACGGAGCCTATAGAGACTCCTAGTAAAAGGGATTTGGAAGATCCGGCAGCAATGGAGACAGAAATGTCTCCAACGCATCCAGACACTTCTGGAGCCCAAGATCAAACCACGCCACCAGGAGACGTTATAGCGAATTCTGTGGTAAGCAAAGCTTCGTTCGGGAAACTTTCAGGTGCCCAGCGTAATAAGCTGAAAAAAATGAGGGAACGAAATATTGACACCAAAAATGTGGTGCTGCCGACTCCCTCAACATCAAAACAGGGTGTAAACCAGCAGACTAAGGGCGTTAAGCGAACTGTGTCAGCCAGAAGCACTCCTGGGGAAAAGAAAGATAAGAGGGCCAAACGTACCACTGGTACCGGTATTAAAACTGGTATTAAATACAGCGTGGCCCTCAAAGGGATCAAGGCAGCTGTGGTCCCAAAAAATTTCCCAGAGACAGTGGTCTCTGAAGATCAGGTGGGGTCTATCAAAGAGAACCTAACTAACATGATCGACGAGGTGCAGAAGGCGCCTAGGTTTGAAGCCAGTCGATACATGGACGGCTACTACGGGCTAATCTGTGACAATGAGGAGTCCTTCATTATAACGAGGGACTATTTGTCACAGAAAACCAACTGGAAGCTCATCAAGAGTGATGAACTTCCAAAGCAGCAACGAGTCCTCGCCCTACTTCCTGAGACTAAGAAAGAGGATCTGAAAGTGGGGTTGAGGAGGCTCGAGAAACAGAATCCAGGGCTGAAGGTTGATCGCTGGATGATCCTCGGCTCCAAGTCATCCGACAGGGGACTGCATGTGAGTTTCCGGATTGACGAGGAGTCCATGAAAGGACTGGTGCGGGCTCAATGGAGACCGTACTATCTATTCCAGCGGGCCAGCTTTAAAACCCTGGAAAACTCGACCGAGGAGGAAACAGGGACTGATCGAGAACCTGTACCATCAACCTCTAAGGACCTTCAAGGTGCTACAAGTTAACTTGCAGCACAAAAAGACAGCCACCGCTGTCCTACAACATAGAGTGGTGGCTGAAAACATAGACATCGTTCTAATTCAAGAACCTTGGATAAACAAAGGTAAGATACTGGGGCTCAATATTAGGGGAATGGGACTGATAATGGGAACTGATCGTACTAAAATAAGAACTTGCATTTGCTATAGATCCGAATACAACTTGATGCCGATTATGGAACTATGTACGGGTGACATGGTGGCAGCAAAGATTATACTCGAAAAAGATGGGGTAGTACTAGAGACAATAATAGTGTCTCTGTATCTTCCCATCGATTCAGAAGAACCACTACCGGGGACTAACATGGAGAACCTGGTGGAATACTCAAGGAGACATAATCTGGATGTCATTGTAGGGGCTGATACCAACGCACACCATAGCAGTTGGGGCAGCAAAGACAACAACACCAGAGGTAAGAAACTATTTGACTATCTATGTACTACTGAACTTGATATTGCGAATGTGGGTAACACGCCTACATTTAGAACATCAAGGGGGGAATCATTGATAGATGTTACTCTTTGCACTTTACGTGTCAGGGAAATTATTCGCAAGTGGCTTGTATCGGATGAACCATCTTTATCTGATCATGTCCAAATATACCTACTATGAAATTAACGTAGAAAAATCGGTTATTAGAACATACAGGGATCCTAAGAGCACTGACTGGGTATCTTATAAAGAGGACCTGCTTTCTAAAATCCGTTCACACCTAGGCAGACCAAAAACTGCTGAGGATTTAGAGGGAGCAGCTGCAACAGTGTACACTGACCTCTTATCATAACAACTGTCCGATAAAGGAGATTCGCTCTTCTAGACAAGCCATCTGGTGGAATAAAGAGCTGACATCGCTAAGGAAAGAAACAAGACGCTTTTTCAATAAAGCGAAAAAACCGGTAACTGGGAAGCGTATAAAGCTAAACTAGGTACATACAATACAAAAATAAAAGAATCCAAGGAGAAGTCCTGGAGAGAATTCTCTGAGGACATGCAAGGTGTCCCTGACAGAGTCAGAATTAACAGGATACTTCTAACAAACTTGGTTCTATTCAGTTACCGAGCGGAAAGTTTTCAAATACTGAGGCAGAGGCTCTAGAGCATCTCCTCAGTGTGCACTTTCCAGTTTCGGTAAAGATAGAGTCAAGCTACGACAACAGGCCGGTTGCCAAAACAAAGGCAACCAAAGAGGACTGGGAACTCACGAATTAGATATTCAGACCCCATCTTATCAGATGGGCTGTAAACTCATTTGACCCCCACAAAACTCCAGGGCCGGATGGCATATTCCCCAAGCTTCTGTAAGAGGGACTAGACATCATAATGGGTCCTTTAGTTCTGATACTTCAAAGCAGCCATGCTCTAGGGTATATACCAATTGCATGGAGAGAGTCTAAGGTGGTGTTTATTCCTAAACCAGGAAAAGAAACGTACACCCAGGCTAAATCCTACCGACCAATCAGTCTGAAATCATTCATGGTGAAAACTATGGAAAAAGTATTACATATGTATTTACAAGAAGGAGCGCTTAAGAGCATCCCTCTACATAGACTACAATGGGCTTATCAAGCAGGGAAATCAGGTGAAGCTGCCCTGCATAATCTGGTCTCAGGTCTCGAAAGGAGCCTGAATCATAAGGAAGTAGCCCTTGCAGCATATCTAGACATCGAAGGTGCTTTTGACAACACATCGATGTCATCAATTAACAGATCCCTTAAAAACAGAGGGATGCAGAGACATGCAAGTGGATAGGATCCATGCTTGAGCATAGGAGAATAACAGCACATATGCATGATAAAACATACACCGTTAGGACAACTAAAGGATGTCCTCAAGGTGGAGTACTTTCACCACTTTTGTGGAACCTAGTTGTGGATGACTTCATCTGTAGGTTGAATGATCAAGACATATGGACGCAGGGTTTTGCGGACGACATAGTGATTGTCACCAATGGGAAATTCCCGGAGGTGGTTATAAATGTCCTACAGGAAGCACTGCGAATTGTGGAGGAATGGTGCCTTACAGAGGACCTTTCAGTTAATCCAAAAAAAACCAAACTAGTTGCTTTCACGAATAGAAGAGTTCTCCCGCAGGGTAGAGTACTGTTGTTCGGAGAAGAACTAGAAATATCCAAAGAAGTCAAATATCTGGGAGTGACCCTTGATTCCAAACTGAATTGGAAGGCACACCTGGAAAAAATTACTACCAGGGCGACTAGGCTTTTCTGGCAATGCAGAAGAGTTATGGGAAAAACCTGGGAAATACGACCTGAGGTGGTTCACTGGCTCTACACAACTGTGATAAGGCCAACGATCACCTATGGAACAATAGTCTGGTGGAGGAGGACAGAAGTGACCTCTGCAGTTAATATGTTAACTGCAATCCAAAGACAAGCTCTTCTTGGTATTACCGGGGCAATGAACAGCACGGGGCAATGATGGCAATTCTTAGGCTGAAATCGGGAGACTTATGGTCCCCGAACAATGTTCGAGAAGGACACACTGATACAACTGGGACATTACTAGAAGAACCCATATTTCACATGAGTTTTGATAGCATGACACCAGAGAATATATTCACTGAGCGAGTGAATATCATCATCCCATCTAGGGAACAGGTGATGCACCCAGGTAATTCTGGAGAAATCATCTGGTTCACCGATGGCTCCAAAACAAACCATGGCACTGGGACTATAAAAGGACCTAGAAAGAGAATTTTCTTTAGCCTTGGTCGATATACGACTGTGTTTCAAACAGAGACGATTGCCGCTATAGCCTGTATTGATGAAAACATCAGTAGAGGATATACTGGACAAAAAATTGAAATACTCACTGACAGCCAGGCTCTGCTTGCTATCAGTAATCCAACAACTAAGTCTAGACTGGTGAAAAACTGCAAAGAATCCCTCAACAGGCTGGCAAGAGACAACAAAGTGTCTCTAATATGGGTGCCGGCACATGAGGGGATTGCAGGTAATGAAATGGCGGACCAGTTAGCTAAAGAAGGCTCTAAAGGAGACTTCATAGGTCCGGAACCGTTTTGTGGAATCACAAAAGATTGCATAAGAGGGGAAATCGGGAACTGGCTAGATAGGGAACACCTATTCAAATGGAGGGTGACGCAAGGGCACCTTCATACCAAGAGTTTACTGAACAAGGTAGACAAGGAAGTCTCAACCAGAATACTGAAACTGGGTAAGAGACATTTGAAGACAGTTACCGACCTGGTGACTGGACACTGCACCTTGAGGAAACATCTGTACAATATGGGCAAAGTTAGTGAACCTATGTGCAGAAAATGTGAACTTGATGATGAAACACCTACCCGCACATACTCTGCTTCTGTGAGGACTTAGACGGAAGCACTTTGGAGAGGAATTTATACCATCACAACTACTGAAAATCCCTCTAGTCAAACTAGTGACCTTTATAGAAGACACGAAGCTTCTGGAATGGAAGTAGATAACATGGGAAATGGTACAAAGATTCAGTTCAAGTGCCTGGGCTAATGAACACAGCCAAAATATATGAATGAATGAATGAATGAGTTCAAAACAAGCAGCCCACTGTATCCAAAATCAAATGGATTAGCTGAGCGGTTTGTTCAAACAGCAAAAATATACTTCGTAAATCGACTGATCTAGAGTCAGCACTGGAACTATAAGAATACACCTATCACAGGTTTGAACAAAACGCCAGCTGAACTGCTTTTTGCAAGAAAATTGAAAACTAAATTACCATTAGTAGAAAATAAAAATCAAGGTAATGCGGCATTTAAAAGAGACATTCAGTTAAAAAATGATAAAGATAAAAGTTATTATGACTAGGTACCAAAAAGGAGAGAATGTAGTTTATAGAAAGGAAAATAAATGGGAGCCAGCAATAGTTGTTGACAAGCACTCATCACCTAGATCTCATGTAATAGATAATGGTACTAATCATATAAGACGAAATAGTAGCCATATTCGTAAGTCATGGCATGAGGGAAGCATGAGAAAAAATGTGATTAATGAGGAGAGTATAACAGAGAGGATTATAGTAAGGAAGATATGATACTGTGAATGAATGTGGTGACACTGAAATACAATCAGAAACTTACAATGGGGGTAGGATGCAAGCTAGTCCTAAACCTAGAAGAAATAGAGAAGTTCCTTCAAGGTTTAAGGACTACCTAATGTATTAGATTATACGATTAGTTTTAACATGTTTAGTTTGTAGTATGGAGGGTAGAAGGAAGGAGCAGCATCTTGTATGGGTGATAAGTTAAAAAAGTGTCCACCTGTAAACAGCAAATTATAATTCGAAGATTCACCGAAATGGCGCTCGTTTAGCTAATGGAAATGATGTGAATTTAGGGTTATAAACCGAGTGAAGTGTGCTGGGTTGAAAAATTTAGTATTTTTCGTGACTTGTGTAGTTGAGAAATATGCAGTATTTAAAATCTCAATTATTTACGTAGTATTTCCTTTTTTAAGTTTGTATCTTACTCTAATAATTCATAGCGCTGTTTTTAAAATCCTTCCACTTGCTACTATGGCGCCATCTTAATTTGCTTCCTTTCTATGGACACTTTTTAAAACATTCAGATGGTGATCCTTCCTTCTACCCTCCATGGTTTGTAGGCAACCCAAATTATTGTTCATTTTAGTTGTTTTTTTTTGTGAAATGCTTATTAGTTTGAATTACTTCAATATTAGCGGTAAGGGGAAGGTGTAGTAACAGTGTAGTGTAGGTACTAGGTAATAAGAAAAAGAAGAAAATATGACAAGCGCGGGAACTAGGGAAGCTAGAGACTTAGATACTGGTGATTTTGTAATCATGGTATGATACCAATAAAAAGTTAACTTGTTTAAAAATAATTGTTTTATTAAATAATAAACAATATTATTAGCTTATATTTTTCTATATACTTGAATCTTCTATTTTACCAGATGCCTGGTGGAAAAATGTAATGTTGCTATTTGCAAAAGCAATTCCAGGCCAAGAAGGCCAAAGAAACTGGAAAAGGCATAATGTTTTTCTCGTTTCCAAAGGACCCCGAAGCTAGAAAAGAATGAATACGGAAATGTTACAGAAAAGACAGCAGTGTGCAGCAAACATTTTAAATTAGACGACTTTGAAGATGACATGAAAGCCAGATTAATGGGCAATCAAGCTAAAAAAAATTAAAAAGACAGGTAATGAATTGGTTTATGCATTTTTGTTTGTTTTTAGCGATTCCTTCATCGTTATTGCTACCCCAGGTTAGCTGTCACACAAAACCTTTGTTGTCGAAACGATCAGCAAGAGCAGAAAAGAAGGAGACACAAGCCTGGGTGGAAAGTTTAATTGCCGAAACAAGCAAAGTTGACGAACATGGTAAGAGCTGCAAGTGTGCACTGAGTCATCCTGCAGTAAAAACTCTGATGTACTAGAGCAGCTACACATCGTACATCAAGAAAATCTTCAGTTAAGGAATAAAGTTCAGCAGCACGAAGAAAATAGTGAAGTGCTTAAAAATCTCATAAAAGCAATGATGTCAATAAATTAAAATTACTGTTTCCGAAAATTCGAAATGTACAATTCACAAAATAGAGCAAGTCCAACGTAAATTTTTAAGATACCTAGCATTTAAGTCTAATATTTCGCGTTTAGATGAATTTAGATATGATTTCAATCTCCTTTACAACAAAAGTTCCAACTATTTTTACTGAAAACCCGAAAAGATGATAATGATCTTAAAATATGTTCAAAATATTAAATTCCCTTTCTAACTGCCCATATACCTACTTAGTAAGATTAATGTCATGGTTCCTGCAAGAAGCTCTAGATAAGCTAATACATTCTATCAATCTCTCTCGTACGAACATAGGCCGTAATTCATACAGTTCCAGAACAACACGTTTGGCAAATAGCTTACCAAAGTTAGATTTCTTTAATAATTATGAGCATTTTATAAGGTCACTCTGTGATAAATAAGAGTAGGAATACGTTTGATTCTTTTAGATTGGGTATAATGGATATGGATATATATGGGTACTTATGTTACTCAGTGTAATATTAAGCATATAAATAATTGTTTCAATTTTTTTTAATTTTCAACTTTTGTTTTAAGATTTTATTTTTATTTTTGCTTGATGTTTTTACAGTAATTATGTTATAGTGTAGTACTGATAAAATTTTAATTATTGTAAATGAATGGGTAATGCCCGTAAATAAATAAATAAATATTTCTAATACATCGAACCCAGCAATTAAGTTGGTAGTTCCCAGCGATTAAGTAGGTAGTTTTTGTTATATTCTCTTGAGAAATTAAATTTTGTTTAAAAAGTTTCATTTGAGGTTTTATTGTGTCAAAACCCAAAATTAATAATCTGGTAAGTGTTACACTTACCCGCTCTAATCCTGTAATAGCTCACTTACCGTAGGTACTCAAAATGGAGTGTGTAAACTGTATCAAATAAATAAATAATAGTATAAGTCTACTTCTTCAGAAATAATATTATAAAGTTTCTCTATTGGCACTGGCTTTTTGAAACGCTGTAACTGCAGTGTACCGATCTGGCTTAAAGAACTTTGAAGTCCCCAGCATTGTTTCAGGAAGTATAATTATTAAATTTATATTGATGTTTCAATAACAAACCCACGGAGCAGTTTGAATTGGGCAGGCACGATGACATATTTCCGCGCATTTTAATCGAGCTTCTGATTGGCCGAAAGTTTGTAGACAACCTATGTACTTTAGGGACCTTGGCGTTTGATGTTCGCCACCTTTGTGTTGTGTCACAAAGCACAAATAATCGAATCAACAAAAATAAATCCTAATCAACGTGACTCAGCTACTCAGCTTTTCATAAAATATTTAAGGTTATGTTAAACCCACTAAGCCCGATTCTTGTCAAACGACCAGGCTTTTGATTGGTTAATATGCGAACGGCACGAACATCGAACTGCAGAACTGGGGCCGTATTCTTGACTGAGGGAGTAGAGCTTCTCGAGTGAACACATATTTTGTCTTTATTTTGCTTGGTTACTCTGTCATTGCAGTGACAAAGACAAAATATCTGTTCTCTTGGGAAGATTCACTCCCTCATTCAAGAATACGGCCCCTGAACATCTGGAAACGTCACGCTCAACGGCGAACGGTAGCAGCATGGAGGGTAGCAGCAACGGAGAATATAAATGCGAAAATGTGAAAGTAGCTTTCCAATTTTCAACGCTAATGGCATTATATGATTATACAATGGTAATGGCAACTGCGAGCGGAAACGGTAACTGTAAGTTTATAAATCGGCCCTAAAACTAAGAACATAAAGTCATGTAATGTAATGTAGATGCTCATGCAAGAAACTAAGAAATTGAGATTTAAATTAAAACTATGGAGGCTGAATGTATCAAAAAGGGTCCATCGAAAGGAAGCAAATTAAGGTGGCGCCATAGTAGCAAGTGGAAAGATTTTAAAAACAGCGCCATGAATTATTAGAGTAAGATACAAAATTAAAAAAGGAAATAGTACGTAAATAATTGAGATTCTAAATACTGCATATTTCTCAACTACACAATTCATGAAAAATACTAAAATTTTCAACCTAGCACACTTCACTCGGTTTATAACCCTAAATTCACATCATTTCCATTAGCTACACAAGCGCCATTTCGGTGAATATTCGAATTATAATTTGCTGTTTACAGGTGGACACTTTTTCAACTTGTCCCCCATACAAGATGGTGCTCCTTCCTTCTACCCTCCATAATTAAAACTAAGAAAGATGGCCAACTTTCAACTAAGAAATTGATATCACCCATGAACTCGACACAACGCATGCGTCAAGACATGACCACAGATCAAGGTTAATAGACCACAGATCACCTTGAACTGACTGTGGACTAGCTGAATGTACTAATGCTGGAGGCCTGAAAACCAAAAGAGAAGAAGAGGAAAAAACACCTAACCTATAAATAAAATATTAGTCATGAAAATTATTATATTTTTAAATATACCTAAATAAACCATTATTTGTTGATAATGACGACCAGAAAACGTAGTGGTTCTGGTTCCAAACGGCAATTTAAAGAAAAAGTTGTACAAATATATGAATGCCTTCTAAAAGGTGATGATGTATCTCACCAAAATTCTCTTTTTTGGGAAGAATTCTTTCTTCTTAAGCCTAAAGTTGCGACTATAGAAAATGAAATACAGAAACTTTCTGTTGAACAGCTTCAAATTGCTAAACAAAATATAAATCTTCTCTTCAACCAATGTATTGAGATTTTGGACCAACAGAATATTAGAGTTGCATATGGATTATTAACCTTGTGTGCACTTTTACATTCCATTTTTAAAAAAGGGCTAGATTCTCAAATAGATGCTATTGAGTATTTAATGGGATTTGAAAATGTCATTTTAAAGACACAAAAATTACTAAAGATGTGCCAGAGTTTTCTTGAAGGTATGAATATAGAATAGTTTTGATTAAACTTCTCTTGAGTAACTTAAGACATTCAAGGCACTAGAAAGTATGCAATATATGTAAGCGTGATTTATTTTTTCACTTTGGAACCTATACCTTTTAAGATAAATACCTCAAACTAATAGAATTCTACAATGTAGGAGATATACTGTTATTTATAAATTGAAAAATGCACTTCAATTACTTATCTTTTTATTTTTAGCAGAAGACTCTACAGATGCAGTTAAAGCACTTTGCCTTAAAGTCATACTGATTTTAACAACAGGACTTGATTCTATCAATCAAAATACTTTAATAGAATATATAATGATAACACATATTTTTGATTGTCTTGTTAAATTATTATGTGATGTTCCTACAAGACAGCGACATGGCTATGATGTTGTTTTAATAATCACTCTTCTAGTAAATTATAGAAAATATGATGCAACAAATCCTTATGTTGTAAAATTGTCAATTTTGGATGATGAACTTGCTTTGAATGGCTATGGACAAGTAATCACATCTTCATTATCAGATTTTTGTAATCAATACAATGCAGATCATGCTGAAAATCAGAATGCTTCCTGGTTAACATCTCTCACAAATATTGTTGGCAATATGTTCATATCAGAAGAAGGAGGTATGAGAATTACATTCTAAATAGTTTATAGTTCTGTTTCCTGGTAATACAATTATAGATTGGTGGCCCATGACACATGTAGGCTTCGTTATTTCAAATGGATGCCATTTTCACCATTGTGTTTCATGTGAAAAACAAGTAGAATAAGGCTATTCCCCAAGACCCCAAGCTGGATAATCGATGCTACAGTGGGCATTCAAAATATTAGAAGTTTCACGAAACTAGAACAATTAACAGATGCCGTGTACTTGGATGCATTCCTTGGGTAATACTTTGTTATAAAAAAAACATGCCATACAAATCCAAGTGATACTAAGGGTTGATAAGTGAGGGTTAAAAATTGATAAAAAGGTGAAAAAAAAAACAATTAACTTATGTATGTTGAAGAGAGTTTAGATTTGGTTATCTTAGTAAGTATTGAAAACATTATAATAGTGGGATGCTTTTTATGGTGATACTTCATTTGTTAATAATTTTCCAAATATGATGAAAAAGTTAAAATTAAGAACAATTAACTAATACTTCAAACTTTTTGTACAGTGAAACATTTCTATTCTAATGCTAACTGCAGATTGGCTTCCAATTCCTAATGCTACTAATGGTTATAATCTACTGTTAATGAATAAAAATATTGAGCATTCTCGAACAATTAACTAATGTATGCCATTAAGCATAAATAATCAACCCTCTATTTCCATGTATTTTTTCATCATGGCATACAATTTAATGTGCTAATAATAAATAAAATCAATTTACAAAAGATATGAAGTGTGAGCGTTGAGTTGCAATAGCCACGTAATCTAGCAGTCACTATACCTGTAAGCTATGACTACTTAGGTTGTCATGGAATTTGTTTGACATATATAAGTTGAATAAGCAAATTGGTGAGACCATAAAGCTAAAATGGACCAGGTTATGTAATAATAGATTAAGCGACATTTTAAAATTTCCCAGAAAATTGAATGTAAAGATTTTTTTATTTTTAAGTTGTCGTGGAGTCGTTATTGTAGGAGTTATAAATTTGAGTTTTTGACATTAGGACTATTATATAGTGTATTTTAGAGCCCTGTTTTTAAACGTATGATTATATAACCAATTTAAGGCTATAGTGCCAGAATATCGTTTAATTCGATATTACTTTTTTATAATTAAGCTAGTATCTAAATTTTCGCAAAGAATTAACCAACACATTTGTCGCATGATTCTTTATTACAGAACTAAAAAATACAACGTAACATGTTGACGAGGAATAATGCAAAGAAAATTAAGCGCCATTCCTGGCGCTTGAGTCTATGTTACAAAAAAAGGATTTAGATGCAAATAAGTTTTGCAATATCGATATGTCGGATAATTCTTTATTACGTATCTTAAATTTGCATTTTGCCTTGATGAGTTCTAAACATGTCGCTTAATTCAGGTGCTCTTGAAAATAAAAAAGAAAATTTTTTATCTGGGAAAAGGTTTTCAAACATAGATTTTAAGCTTCTCTAAGAGATGGCGCCATTAACTGGATTTTTGAAATTTTGTCGCTTAATTCGCTATTACATAACATGGTCCAAATGTACTATTTGACTTTACGAACTCTGAACACGTGTATAAGTATATCTATGTATTTTTAGTAATGTGCTCTGTTTAGAGAGGCAAACTGTAATTAATTGTTGTTATTAGATTATCATCATACATCGAAAATGTATGCCACTCATTTTTCAGTTTTTTCTTACTATAAAATTAATTTAAAAAAGTCGGCATCCATTAGTTTATTGTTCTAAAAATTAATACATTTCAATCTGTAAATTGACCTTGAAAATCCTTTAAAAACATAGCAAACAGTAAACAAACATACTTTCATTAACTTAACTTTATTTATTTTCTTGTCAAATGAAAAGGAAAGAACTTGTAACGTTATATGTTGCAGCAATTTGTTGTTTGTTCATTTATAAATTACCTAAAAGGCAATTAATGAGTGTCAAACAAACCGATTATGCGGTTCTGCCCCGATTCTCGCGCACTTTATAAAATTTTGTCTCGTGAATAAAGAACCAAAGATTACAAAATTTATTTTGTAATCTTTGATAGAACATGTTTTATATTTTTATTGCGAAAATTTTCGCAAGAATTTTTGGTCGTGTCATACAGCATCTTTTATTGACGAAAAGAGTAATTTTCGGCATAATTGTTTGCCGTGTAATTCGGCTCTTAGATAACAAAATCTAAACTCTTCAGAGATTTTCAATGTCCACTGTAGTGTATCCAGTTTGGGTCTTGGGGAATAGCTGCATTCTACTTGTTTTTCACATAAAACCTGATGATGAAATCGGCTTTCATTTGAAATAATGAAGCCTACATGTGTCATGGGCTACAGGTCTATTGAAGTCAGCTTTGATTTATTTCAATGTAAATTTCTCAGTAAGTACCATCATTGTTAAGAACATAACCTTTTTGATTTAGGGAAAAAAATTTCAGGAATTTCATTACAAAGTTATTTGGGGGTTTGCCATCAGTTGCTTAAGGGATTGTTTGCAGTTTCAGGCTGTTTAAGACTCATAAGTTGTGTCAGAGCCCTTAAATCATCCTGGCTATCAGATGCAATAAATATTCTGGCTGAGTTGATGTCTTGAGCACCAAAATCTATTGATAAAATAGTTCTGCTTGGAATATTGTTGGAGTATTAAGATCTGTAATCCCTATTCCTACTCCTCGTTTATTTTTGACTCATCAGTATAGTAAATGAGGGCCCCTCCCTCTAGAATTCTAGATAATAATGTTTTTCTTGTAGGTATAAGTGCTGTGTAAATTTTGTTATAACTTTAAAAAATGACATGTTCGTTAATAAAGAATTTTTTTTAATAATAAATTATTAGGTTTTAGAATGCAACAAGTTAGAGCAAATAATGCACTTCTACTGGCTTTTTATGAAGCTGTCCATTTGAATAGGAATTTTATTACTACTTTAGCACAAACCCAGACTGATTCAAGCTCACCCCCATCTCCAAATAATACTTTAAGCAATGTACAAGGCGTTCCAGATTTATCATCTGCACCAGCTACTTTTGATATCACAACACAACCTTCTAATTTGCTGGTTACATTTTTTCAATACTGGTAAGTTTCTTTGTACAAAAATTACTATATCGTAGATCACTAACTATCTTGGTCCTAAAAAAATATTAATATATCAAGAATGAATCCACTTGTTAAAAAAAGTGTAACCTTAAAGATAAAATTTAATTTTTTCAGTATTTATGATTATACATTAGACTGTTTCAAGAAAATAGATATTTCTTTTTTCCTTAAATATACTGTAAATATTATTGGACATGATTAAACTAAAATACTGTAAAAGTTTGAACTCTTATAATTTATATTAAGAGGTGCCCCATTGATAATTTCTATTTTCCATTTAAATAACATAGAAACAAAATTGTCTTGTGCTTTGGAATTTTATAGCTCACATAGGGTGTAATACTTCGGAATGACTAAGATATATTATTGCAGGAAATATGACGCTATTTCCAATCTGAAAGGGATTTTTAATTGATACGGTTAGTACTGTCATGTTAAATATATAAAATGTATTTATTTGGAAAAATTTCTCAGTAATCGATCTAATATAATTAAAAAACAATTTTCAGATCAAAAATTCAATTATTCCAGCAATATAATTAATTATAAACAGTAAAATTATGGTTATTTAAGAAAATTGATGAAATCCTATAACATACTTAAAACTCACTCTGTATGTTAACAATTCTTCTTCTGCGATGTACCTAGTAATTGTATGGCCCATATAGCCTGTATGGCTGTAGGGCCACAGATAGTTTTGTAAAATTTATTATTATTCGCCATTGCTTTCAATTTTTTTTTGCCTTACTCTGACTAGTTCGATTGCCGCTGATTGGCATAGACCTGCGACTTCAAGAAACCCCTCAAGTCCAGCGGGGTCAAATCGCAGGACTTTGGTGGAAAATTCACGTCACCTCTGCTAGAGAAAAGCATACCATCAAAACGTTTATGCATAATTCAATTTAGGCCAAAAGAAATCGGTTATAATCGTTTTATAACCATTCATCAAAAAATGCTTCTCGTCACTTACATTTTGATTCCGAGGAAATAACAAACCACGTACCTCGTAATTAAACAGAAAAATCCCAACATCGTGTCAGCTTAACAATATCACAACAATATTATAAACAACGTCAGTTTTTTATGTTCGCGAGTTCGCTTTAACAACGACCATGGATGAAATTGAAGAAATTGAGGAACAAAATCAAATTTCTTTAGAAATAATGGAAGAATCATGAGCAGAAGTGGTCGCCGGCCGATAAATGATCTTAACGGACGGAGGCTGTTAACATTAACTTTTCAATTGTCATCTGAATACCGTTAAATCAAAATAACAGTATGGGATTACGAAAAGAATTTTTCCGCCTACCTCTATCCAAAGTATACATTTCCTGGCCTCATTGTAAGGAGCAAAGTCGTACTTTTCCTCCCTAGGGAGGAAAAGTAAAAGTGAGGTTATGGTACGTCATCAATGAAATAACTTATACGGCATTGACAACCTAAACTATATCCTATTATATAAGTATAAATTTTACCGTTTAATTAAAGAACACCCTGTATTTTGCAAAATGGTTGAAATTAGTAAATTGTAATTTTAATATAACGATTTTCACATTAATAATTTGACTTCAGCAATACATTATGTTCATGATTCCGTAAAACTTTCCCACGAGTCTCGATAGCGCAACGCGTTGGAGCACAGCTCACTGTTCGTGCTAGGCCTGTAGGCGTTGGATCGAATTCCGGCGAGGACAATTTTTTTTAATTCTTTCATAAATAGATTATTTAAAAATGTCTTGTTATTTGAGGGAGGCGGAAAAATCATATGTATAACATATCATCGGGAGGAAAAGTAGCACTTTCCTCCCTTGTTATACAAATAGCTATTTTCTACAACAGCTATGAAAAGTGACGTATTTCTCATACCTTACTTAATTTCAAAACCAAATATTGCTCATACTGTGAGAAATATTATTTCTCACGGCACTTTGCCACGCCACATACATTTATATGGAGAATCAAATAAAATTGATTAAAACTTAGTAGGCTTCTGTCATCTTCAAATACCTACTTAGTTGTCACAAAACTATCAGATTAATTAATATAATGGAGAATTTAGTGAAAAGAAATGACGTTCCGGGTTTGACCATACAAAATTGTACAAATTTCTCCATCAACTATAATTTCAAATAAAATTATTTTTAACAGTATAGAGATGGGATACTTTAGTCTTATTTTTGTTTTACTAACCATAAAAATAAATATTAAGTTACTTTACTTGTATTCTTCAAATTTGTGCAGTTGTAGAAAAAGTATAGTGTGCAACATGTGGAGAAAGTACTTTTCTCACTAGCGACGCGTTAGCGGAGTTCGGCCAGCAATCGCGTGCGGTTAGGTAAACTACTATTTTCTACTAGCGTGCGGAAAAGTCCACTTTTCCGCACTCATTTTAGTGTTGAAAGAGTCACTTTTCGGCACTAGTCACTTAGTGCCGAAATAGTATATTGTGCAACAAGGGGGAAAAGTACTTTCCCCACATGTTGCACACTATACTTTTTCTACAACTGCACAAATTTAAAGAATACAAGTAAAGTAACTTAATATTTATATTTATGGTTAGTGAAACAAAAATAACACTAAAATATCCCATCTCTATACTGTTAAATAATTTAATTTAAAATTATAGTTGATGGTGAAATTTGTACAATTTTGTATGGTCAAATCCGGAACGTCATTTCTTTTCACTAAATTCTCCGTTATATTAATTAATCTGACAGTTTTGTGACAACTAAGTAGGTATTTAAAGATGACAGAAGCCTACTAGCAGTTTTTTCATAGCAGTTGCAGAAAAAAAAAAGTTTTTGGGGAGTATACTGACATTTGAATATTTAAAATATATATTTGTATGGCTGCAGTTTACAAAATGACTGTAAAATTAAGAAATTTATTAGAATTCTGCTATAATTTTTAATAAAAAGAAACGTATGTTTCAATAATTTTTTAATGGCCCTGGAAAAGCCTCATCAAATGAATGTCAAATAATAATAAACATCCGACATTTTTTATTTGTCACTTTGAATCGCCGTAGCAACAAAGAAAAAACACTACCTTGTCAAAACCAATTTTAAAAATCTGACTTCATTGGAAAACATTTAAGCCTCTGCAATTAATTTGCAGAAAGCTACAAATTGCACGTTCAATGTTAATTTTAATAATAATTAATTTGTTGATATGTATTTAATAATAAATGTTTCTTTATGTTAACTTTAGGGTTTTTTCCGTACGCTAGTAGAAAAAATAGTGTACCTAACACGTGCGTAAAGTGACTTTTCCGCACGCGATTGCTGGCCGAACGACGCGTCAGCAGCAATTGCGTGCGGAAAAGTATCACTTTCCGCACTTGTTAGGTAAACTACTAATTTGGTGTTCATATTATTGGTTTTCCGGTAAGGTAGGCGAAAAAAGAACATTTCGGCCCTGGTTGTATATTTTTATTGGAATATCCGTTTGTACTATTTAGTTTAAAACTAAGATGGAATCTATTTTATTTTCTAGTTCAATTGTGATGCAAGATACAAAGACTGAAGCGGGAACACATACTGTAAAATTATGTTTTCTTATACTTAGTTGTATAACTGAAGATCAGTATGCTAACTCGCTAATGCATGATGTAACTTTGGCATTTAAAGTTCGATTACATCGTTTTCCTATGAGACATCGTAAATTATCAGCTGATAAAACTACATCCAGCCAACCTTTAATATGTACCCTTTTAGGTAAGTTACATTTAATAGAGTTAGGCCCGGTTTTATAATTTCTAGGTAACTGTCGGTTGACTTTCTACCTCCGGGCGACTGGAGGTTGAGACAACTGATAGTTGAAGTTGCAATTAACCGAGAGAGTCGAAAAATACCACAAATTCTTTTTTTTTTTCACTACTAGCCTCTAAACCTAACTTTATTGACTTTTGTTGAGGTAGTAAGTTGTTCATTATTAACCAAGGTAGAAAAATACAGAGCCTACTTGATTATAACTAAATCTCAATCCATTTACTTTACTACCTTGGCGCATAATTACTATTTTTCACTACGAGCCTCTAAACCTAACTTTATTGACTTTTGTTGAGGTAGAAAAGTTGTTCATTATTAACCAAGGTAGAAAAATACAGAGCCTACTTGATTAGAACTAAATCTCAATCCATTTGATAGAATGTGAGGTTAACTGATGCAAATGCAAAATTAAAATATTATAAACTGACGTTTGTGTTTTACATTTGACAGAAGCATGAATGATTTGATTTTTAAGAAAATTTTGAAATTCATATTCGTTTTTTATTAGTTTTAAAAACTAATATTTAAGAAAATAAAATGCCAGTAGTGAAGTAGTGAAAAAAATGCTATATGAAGCTTCGCTTCTCGGTCTTTAATGGACCTCGACAATAATACCTCACTTTTCTACCTTGGCGCATAATTACTATTTTCTTCCTCTAATATTTGCATATAAAATGCATAAAACAAAAAGTTATTAGATTTTGGGCAAGTCGTAAATTAATATTAATTGGCATTAAAACTTGTATTGTCAGAATAATTTTGAACTGTCTCAAACATCCTATTTTACAGTGTTGCTGAAAAGTGTCGCACCAAGTGATTTTATCAGTAGTAATAACCCAAGGATATTGATAATTGTTCGAAAAAATTTTATAACAGATTTCGAAAGCTTTTTGCTTGGAAACAGACCAACGCCGCAGGAGGAGGTCTGTTGCCTATAAGCAACAAGCTTGAGAAAGTTGTTAAAAATTTTTTGAGCATTTATCAATGTTCGAGGGTTATTCGAATAGAAATGTTTTTGCTAATTATAGAAAAAAATACAAAGTATATTTGCTTCTATAATTTCATTAATGTTCTCGTCAGTATTATGACCAAATCGTGACATTTTGAAATATTAAATATTTGAAACGTCAAAATCGAAATAAATCAAAATGTATCCATGGCAACGTACAGCCCTTGGTCTGTTTTCAGTATAATGTTGTTCTGATTGGTTGTGTTCAATCAAATGTCCTCAAATGAACTGATTTCATTGGATATCTACTAGAACAAAAAATTTTCTTTGAAACGGATAAAGGGAAAGTTATGAAATTCTAGGACGATGAATGAGACTTTATTCTGCATATTTTAGAACAAACAAAACTGCATGTTACACAAATTTATAAACTCAACATTCATTTAAATTGCAAATACTTCATCACAGTAAGTGCTCAAAATGCTGGCCATTTGTTTGTTGACAATGATACAATCTCTCTTCGAAGCTACGAATAGAATCGTTGATCATTTGTGAAGTAATTCCCTGTATTCCGAGACGTATGCGATCCTTTAAATCGTTCAAATTAGTTGGTCGGTCAACATAAACGAGGTTTTTCAGGTATCCCCAGAGAAAAAAGTCAAGTAGTGTCAAGTCGGAGGATCTTGCCGGCCACTCAATTGTACCTCTTCGACTAATCCATCTCTGAGGGAAAATTGTATTTAAATATTGCCTAACGTCTCTTTGATAAGGTGGAGGAGCGCCATCTTGTTGAAAGTATACGTTCATATTAGGAAATAATCGATTTATTTCAGGTATAATTTCATTTTGGAGTAAATCAAGATATTTAGTACCGGTAAGCGTACCTCCAATAAAAAAGGACCCGCCCACACATTAATTTTTTGTGAACGCTGTGTACAAACCTCAAACCTGTTCGGATTACAATTTGAACACTACCGGCAATTATGTCTGTTAACAGAACCGTTCAAGAAAAATGTGGCTTTGTTTAATTTTAAAAACCTACAAGGTCTTATCATTAGTACAGGGTGATTCATTAAGGGTGGCGACCGGCCGTATCTTGGAATTTGGGGAAAAAATTCTTATAAGAAAATCGGCTGTAAAATGATGATTAAAAATGTTTTTGAGTCCATAGTTTTTCGCTAGGTGGCGAAATCTATCACTTACAAAATATAATTGAATTTTGTACAAAATATTCCCCAATTTAGGTTGGTAAAAAATATCATCTTTAGAAACTACTGTTCTTATTCTACAACTTTTGTTAAAGTCATTTTTCTGTATCACCTATTCTGAATTGGTGGGGGAAGTGTTCTTTCGTTGACATAAAACAGACTGTAACTTCCACATGCCTAAACCGATTTTCAAAAATATAGACCCCATACATAGATCATTAAAGGTAGATTCCAGAAACAAATAACAACAACACTTTTAATTTTTCAATTAGCAACTAGAGGTCGTTATGTAACACCTAGCTCTATTTATTATTTTCTGAGAAATTTCAAATGAAATGCTATAATTCTAACCAGCTTACAAAAAGGCAAATAAGATGTCTTATTAACCTGTTGAAACCGCGAACTGGTATCTCTTGTTATTCCAAAGATATTAGCATTTTTTGTTGTTGATGATTGTTGGCCCACCCAGTAAGTTGTAAGAGAAATTATGATGCTGACATTGTTTTGAAAATAAAATAAAAAGTAAAAACTTACCACAAAATTATTTATCAACATAACATAATGAAACAAAACTAAGGGAGCTACTGATAACAGAAATTTACAAAACACACCTATTACCTAATTATTTTATACTCAAAATGCTTGCCATCATTTGCTATGCACGAATCCAGTCTTTCTATAGGTCAATTAATACTATTTTCAATTTCAGCAAGGGAAATACTTCGAACTTCTGCTTCCCGAATCCTATCTTTCATATCCTCACGTGTAGTTGGACGTGTTTTAAAAATTTAATCTTTGATAAGTAAAAATCTAAAACCATAAGTTCTGGTGACCATGCTGGCCAAGGAAAAAAAACTACCACGTCCAATGTACTATTAGAGACTTTTTAAGACATTTTGGGATTCAATTTTCACTGTCTGAAATTGTACATAGCAAATGAAGGAAAACATTTTGAGTATTTAAAATAGTTAGGTGGTCGGTTCCTTTTTGTAAATTTCTGTTATGAGCAGCTCCCTTAGTTTGGTTTCATTATGTAATGTTGATAAATATTTTCGTGATGCGTTTTTACTTGTTGTTTTATTTTCAAAACAACTTCAGAAACATCATTTATCTTACAAATAACTGGGTGAGCCAACAATCATCAACACTCCCAAAAAAATGCCAATATCTTTGGAATAACAAGAGATATCAGTTCGCGGTTTTGACAATAAGTCATCTTATTTGCCTTTTTGTAAGCTGGTTGGAGTTATAGCATTCCATTCGAAATTTCTCATAAAAAATCATAAATAGAGCTAGGTGTTACATAACGCCCTCTAGCTGCCGATTGAAAAATTAAAAGTGGTTATATGTTTCTGGAATCTACCTTTAATGTTCTATGCATGGAGTCTATATTTTTGAAGATCGGTTCAGGCATATGGAAGTTACAGTCTTTTTCATGTCAACGAAAGAACACTTCCTCCACCAATTCAGAATAGGTGATACAGAAAAATGACTTGAACAAAAGTTGTAGAATAAGGACTGTAGTTTCTAAAGTTGTTATTATTCACCAACCTAAATTGGGGAATATTTTGTAAAAAATTCAATTATATTTTGTAACTGATATATTGGTGCAATATACGTGCAATCGGAAATACAATACCTCATGTTTTCGTTTTCCCAAGAGTCCATTTCAAGGAGTTTATGTTAAATGGAGCACCGACGGGAAGTCTAGGCGTTGCAAATAAATCAGGTTGGATGACGGAAATAAATTTTTTAGAAGCATTCAAACATTTTGTAAAACATTCAAAACCATCACCAGAGCTCTTGTTACTTGAAACGAGAGGAAGATCTGATTAGTTTTCTAGAAAACTTTAAAATGGCGGCTATTTAAAATATTCAATTTGCTGTAACTCTGAGAATATTAGTCCGATTTCTATATAAATTGGTAGAAATTTTGTCTAAGCTAAGATAAACATTTGGTGCTCTTTTAAAATGAATCCAAAATGGTTGAACAAACGGGTGATTTTTTTAATTTTCTTTTGGCAGCTTTTTTTGTATTTGTTTCCTTTAATAATTAATATAACTCACGATTACTCTCACCTTTCTTTCAACCTTTTAAAAATGAAAAAAAAGGTATGAAAATTTAAACCAAACTATTAGTTAGGTATATTTTCTTAATTTTAGAATAAAAATGGTTCGCAAAGGGGAAAAACTTCTTCAAGTAGACCCCCCAGAATATGAAAAGAACAGTTAAAAGTATTATTCACGATAAATTTTCAATTCGTAAAGCAAGCCAAATACATATCATCTCCAAATCAGCTCTACATAGAGTAGTTAATAGTGCGCTCCACCTTTCTGACCCAAATAATTTCAACCATACGCCCAATATTGGAAATAGACGTGTGCTTTTACAACTCAACAAGAAACTTGCTTAGTCAAATATCTTATAACGGCTTCGAAAATGTGTTATGGATTGGGGCATTCAGCGTTAAGGCATCTGGCTTAACAATACGCAAAAGGTCTGAACATAACATATCCAGAAAAGTGGGATACGGATTTAAAAGCAAGCATCGACTGGCTTAAAGGCTTTAAGAAGCGTCACAAAAATTCCCTATTATTAAGAAAACCTGAAAAAACTAGCTTATCCTCGACAACTGCCTTTAATGAAACAACGGTTAACGGTGAGAAGGGTCTAACCACGGTTACAGATCCCCCTAAGGTTCTTTCACAAAAAGGACTCAAACAGGTCGGTCAAGCAACATCGGCTGATGGGGGCTCGTTGTTAACCATGTCGTCTTTTGTAAGTGCAATCGGAAATACAATACCTCCTGTTTTTGGTTTTCCCAAGAGTCCATTTCAAGGAGTTATGTTAAATGGAGCACCGACAGGAAGTCTAGGCGTTGCAAATAAATCAGGTTGGATGACGGAAATAAATTTTTTAGACGCATTCAAACATTTTGTAAAACATTCAAAACCATCACCAGAGTCTCCTGTTTTACTGCTACTGGACAACCATGAGTCCCATATTAGCTTGGACGTGGTAAACTACGCCAAAGCTAATAATGTGGTCTTACTAACATTCCCACCACCACCACACACCAGTCACCGACTGCAGCCACTAGATGTGGCCCTTTATGGACCCTTTAAAACATATTTTAAGAGTGCCCAAAATGAGTGGATGTTGTCAAATCCTGGTAAAATACTTGATATATATCACATGGCATCTCTTTCAAATAAAGCTTACACGAATGCCTTTACTCCAAAAAATATTATCAAGGGATTTTCCTCAACGGGGATTTATCCCCTAGATCGTAATATTTTTGATACTTCCGATTTCTTATGCTCTTCTGTCACGGATCACGCCGACCCAACAAAAAATTTACAAACGCCATCCGATTCTGCACAATCTGAAGCAATTCCAGGTATAAGTAGTAAGAATCAAACAGCGGTTACACCCGAAGCTATAAGACCTTTTCCAAAAGCTCCAGAAAGAAAAAACGCAAACAACAGAGGACGCAAAAAGGGAAGTACAAGAGTCCTAACTGACACCGGTGAAAAAAATTACTTGAAGAAGCACAAAACGAAAAGTTGCGGAAGAAGAATATAACGAAAAATTAGAGTGTGTGCTTAAGACCGCACGGCAGAAGTGAAAACTGTATGTCGATGATCTGTTGAATTGAGAAGTGGGAGCAACCGATGCATGTGCTGAACTTGTAGTGGCGGTGAATTGTCATCAATGTTTATTTTGCAATTTTCTCCTTCACGCTTTTTTGTTAAAATAATTATTATTACGTACTAATAATAACTATTAAATTAACAAAAACAATTATTAGGTATGAATTGAATATACTAAACAGCGACACAACAGTGAAGAGCAGCTGACTGTATCTTTCTCGCTCGGGTACACTCGGCGGTCTCGAGTTCACCCGATCGAGCCTTTCACCTCAGAGCGTGACGGATCAGCTTAACTTACTACCTACGGAAAAATCTGTGTGCGGTGAGCCAAAAGAAGTTTTCACTTCAAAAAGGTAACAAAACAGTAAGGAAAATTTTTGAAGAAGCTAGTAGCGGTGACTCCGACGATGAGAACTTGGAATTAATAGATACAGACGATGACATTGACGATGACATTGATGATGACATTGATGAAGCTTGCACCTCAGATTTCAGTATTGAAGGAACACCAGTTTTAGCAGAAAATGACTTCGTTCTTGTTGACTGCTCCACAAAGAAAAATAAACTATGCTATATAAGACGAATTCAATCAAAATTAGAAAACCAAGAATTGCAAATTAAATTTTTAAGAAGATTGGGTAATTCAAATGGGTTCTATTACCCACTAAAACAAGATATAAGTGACGCTGAAAGAAATCGTATAAAGAAAAAGCTCAAACCACCAAACCGCAATTGTGGAACCAAAAGATCACAAGAAATAATCTATTTTTCAACTTCTTTCAAGAATTATGAGAGACAGTTTGGAAATCCTTTAACAAAACAGTTATTTAAAGTCCGAATTACTACCTAAAATTGGACTTTTATGTCTTTAGTGTGTTAGTAAACAAGTTTTGTTTGTAACACTGAAAATACTTGGAATAATTTTTTTTGACTTGTCCCATTCAAGCCTCTAAAGCATTGAATGGGACAAATTACATTTTTTTTTAAATATTTTTTTGTTATAAATAAATGAAACTTTTGGGTTTTCTTCCCTTTTCCCTTTTTTATTAATCTATAACAAATAATCCTGTAAAAAAAATCCTTCAAAAGTAAAAAAATTAGGTTTTGGTAAGGGTTTAAAAAAAGTGTCCCATTCATACCACCCTTCCTATAAAATGTGTTGACATAGTTTGCAAATTTGTATCGTTTGCAGCGATCAAAGAAGACAAAACATATTAAACGATGAAATAAAACAATTTAATTTGTTTAAATCTTCACTATAATTTGAACTAACGTTCAATTTAAACTTGTGACGCGTTTCACTAACACAGTAGCTTTATCAAACGAGAGAAGGTATATTGAAAATTTTTTAATTTATACAGTGTATTAATACGGAATTTCATATTGACAAAAGTATTATAATATGTTTACATGGAAATAAAGTAGAAAAAGTGCCTAAATACGGAAGAATAAGAATATTAACAAAGGTATTGAAAAAGTTCACCTGGAAATTTATTCACAACAATCACACCTGAACTATCTTCTAGGTAAATAAGTTGAATAAGGGGTCATTTGGTCGTTAAGATGATTACCTGAATATTTGTTTTTATTTATCTCAAGAGCTTCTAAAAGATTCAATTTAAAGGCTTATCATATTAATGAATCCTTAACCATTGTGCGGAATTTTACGACCCTACTGTATTTGAGGCGATACAGGACGTGTACATTTAATTTTGGTAAAACCGACCTGTTTTATCATTTTATTCCACATAGAAAAAAAGAAAGACTCATCCTATATTTATAGTACTTTTGAATAAATAATGAGGCACTTTGCTCCTATGGAAAAAGAAATATAGATAGTATACTTAGTTTTTATATTTGTAAATTCTATTTTTTCTTGAAAGATAATCTTAATTATCGCAAGTTTATAACAAACATAATAATTAGGACGCGTCAAATATAAAAAGAGTTTACTGTATGTCTGTAGTAAATAAGAGAATCTTCCAGGTAGAAAATTTCGAGCCAAAGAAACCCCTTCAATAATACACACGTTTATGAATCTCTAGCTCGTAGATATACACTGTGTTCATTTGAAAAGGACCCACCCTTAATATTTCAAAAATGGGACATATTAGAAAGAATTGCCGAAACACGTCAACTTTTAACTTGAGGGGGACATTTCTTGGCGCTAATGTCATAAACGTCAGATTCACCCCCTCCCTACTGGAGACACCCCTCACATTTTTTCAAATGGCATTAGGTATCGAGTCGCACCCCATTTAAAAGGTCTGGTTAATCTCTATTCAATCATTTTGTTTTGCCTTTGATACCAGCCTTCCATTGTTATTTAATCGTTGTTTAAAATTTGCTCTTTTTCAGCTTTTATTGCCTGAATGTTAACGGTGGTCACTTTGACACATGATTAAATAGCAGTTTTTTCTTGTTAACAGTTGTCCATTTACAATTTGTAAATTTTTTATTCTTTAAAGAGTCTTTCTATCATAACACAATACAATACGGGGGCATACGAAAAATTGAAAGAGAGCCAATTTTAAACTTTTGTTGAAGTCATTTTTTTGTATCAACTATTCTGAAGTGGTGCGGGAAGTGCTCTTTCGTTGACATGAAAAAGACTGTAACTTCCATATGCCTGAACCGATTTTCGAAAATATAGACTCCATAGAGCATTAAAGGTAGACGACAGCACTTTCAATGTTTCAATCGGCAACTAGAGGGAGTTATGATTGGCATTTTTTGGTGAGTGTTGATGATTGTTGGCTCACCCAGTAAGTTGTAAGAAAAATGTTGCTTTAATTGTTTTGAAAATAAAATAACAAGGAAAAATGCATCACAAAAATATTTATTAACATTACATAAATAATGAGACAAAACTTAGAGAGCTGCTCATAACAGAAATTACAAAATGCACCTATTACCTAATTATTTTAAATACTCAAAATGCTTGCCATCATTTGTTATGCATGTCTTTCTGTAGTTGAACGTGTTTTAAAAACTAAATCATTCATTCTTCCCCATAAGTGAAAATCTAAAACCGTAAGGTCTGGTGACCTTGCTGGCAACACATGAGGATATGAAAGATAGGATTCGGGAAGCAGTTCGAAGTATTTCCCTTGCTGAAATTGAGTCCAGTGTTGATTCCACTATAAAAAGTTTGGATTTCTGCTTAGCAAATGAGTATTTAAAATAAATAGGTAATAGGTGCATTTTGTAAAATTCTGTTATGAGTAGCTCCTTTAGATTTGTTTCATTATACAATGTTAATAAATATTTTTGTGATACGTTTTTACTTGTTGTTTTATTTTCAAAACAACTTCGGAAACATCATTTATCTTACAACTAACTGGGTGAGCCAACAATCATCAACACTCCCAAAAAAATGCCAATATGTTTGGAATGGCAAGAGACATCAGTTCGCATTTTTGACATGTCAATAAGTCATCTTATTTGCCTTTTTGTAAGCTAGTTAGAGTTATAGCAATCCATTTGAAATTTCTCAGAAAAAATCATAAATAGAGCTAGGTGTTACATAACGCTCTAATGTTGCCGATTGAAAAATTAAAAGTATTGTTGTTATATGTTTCTGGAATCCAGCTTTAATGCTCTATGCATGGAGTCTATATTTTTGAAAATCGGTTCAGGCATATGGAAGTTACAGTCATTTTCATGTCAACAAAAGATCACTTCCCCCACCACTTCAGAATAGGAGATACAGAAAAAGTACTTTAACAAAAGTTGTAGAATAAGGAGAGTAGTTTCTAATGTTGATATTTTTTACCAAGTTGAATTGAGGAATATTTTACAAAATCCAATTATATTTTGTAAGTGATAGATTGCGCCACCTAGTGAAAAACTATGGACTCAAAAACATTTTTAATCCTTTTTTAGGGCCGATTTTCTCATAAGAATTTTTCCCCAAACTCTAGGATATACGGTTTCCGAGATATGGTACCTCGTTACCCTTATTGAATCACTCGGTACATTAAACAACCTTTAGTTTGAAAATATTTTTTATTAAATAATTTATATAATATAATGATATAAAAATAAAATATAATCATTTACGTTGGTTCAATCATGATTCATCCTTAGGTTTCTGGAATACAAACTTTGAATAATCATTTTTCCACGTTTTGTATGTGCACCATTACTTAGCAGCTGGGAGACTATCCTTGTCTTTGCTAGAAATTTGCAAACTATCTCTTTTGTTCACATCCGGTCACTGAGCATTGTTGAACCTAATGGTAAATGCGCCCAATGGCTGTTGTCTATAAAGTGTAGATTCCGAGTATTTCATCCCAAAGTCATAACTTTGACAACCACTGCCAGTTTATAACTGTATGATCAGATAAAAGGACTAGTCCTATTTCTCCGACAACTATACCACATCCACATCATTTCCAATTATTATTTGATGATGTAGGAATGCCCATTCCTCACTTTGTAATTTTTTCCTTCGGGGGATTTTTTACTTGTGATTTAAATCCTAAAATTGCAGAAATAAAATAATTTGTATAATCAGCTTTACAAAAACTATAGGTGTTTTTATTTTGACAAACCCTAATTTAGCTATTTAAAAATAAAATTGAATAAAAGAGGTAAAGTACATTCCACAATATTTCGTTGTCTCGGTATCCGGTCTCAAGGATTTAATAATAAAAGTTTATAAATCCCTCATTGTACAGTAAACAGTAACAGATCCGTAGTCGGTAAAATTTAGATGATAAAACTACGATAAATATTATTTTACCAGCCAAATATTTCAGTTGCAAAATAATCATACTATTAGGCATTATCTTTTCTAAGAAACGAGTACGATACGATACTGTGCTATTCTTATCGGATTAACGACTACCTGCTGTGGGTTTTTCTCTTGAAAGCATGTTGGTGTTAAGTTAAAACGAAATATCTTGGGATGGAGTATACATAAAATTAATTTACTTATTTACAGTTACCTGTAAAAAATTATCATATTCTAGTAAAGCCTGTTATCGATATATGTCAAAGATAATAGTTTGATACTATTATAACGCCTTACAAAGTTGTTGAAAAATGTTTTTCAAAGAACAGACCGTTTACTAAGAAGCAACAACTAGTTCTCGGGCTATATGCTCCGACAGACATTGAGTTACACTTCTAAGTTAAACGGGGTTGTTATATCTGCAAGATATAACCAACCATTATGGTTTGTAATTAGAAGGGGCAACATCACTTGTAGACCGGTTTCGGCGTATTTGCGCCTCATCAGTACAAGGTAGATGCTATCCGTCCATAAGCCCTGAGATGTGGTTTCAACGTTGTCTCCAGTCCAGGATGATGCTCTCAGGCCTTCTAATTACAAACCATAATGGTTGGTTATATCTTGCAGATACACCAACCCCGTTTAACTTAGAAGAGTAATTCAATGTCTGTCGGGGCATATAGCCCGAGAAGTAGTTGTTGCTTCTTAGTGAACGGTCTGTTCTTTGAAAAACTTTGTAAGGCGTTATAATAGTATTAAACTTATTTTTGACATATATTGATAACACGCTTTACTAAAATATGACAATTTTCTACAGGTAAGTAACTGTAATTAAGTAAATAACTACAAAACCGAGATGGTTTTTTGTCGATATAGAATTTTGGTTTATGTGAGGGTAATGTATTGATGTGGTTTCAACTTTGTCTCCAGTCCAGGATTATGCTCTCGTGGCTTCTGGAAGGATAGCATCTACCTTGTACTGATGATGCGCAAATACGCCGAAACCAGTCTACAAGTGATGTTGTCCCTTATAATTACAAACCAGAATGGTTGGTTATATCTTGCAGATATACCAACCCCGTTTAACTTGGAAGTGTAATTCAATGTCTGTCATGGCATATAGCCCGAGAAGTAGTTGTTGCTTCAAAAACTTTGTAAGGCGTTATAATAGTATTAAACTATTATCTTTGACATATATAAAATTAATTATTTCAAAGCGTTTGACTACCGTTTAATTCTTTGTTTCCAGATCTGTTGGTTGAATTTATTCTGAGTCACATGATGAAAAAATTTCCAATGGAGTTATACCTTCTATGTACAGGAGTTATTCAGAGGATTCTTTGTCATCAGAAAAAATGTCGTATTAGATTGAATTATTCATGGAAAGATCTATGGACTGCTTTAATAGCGCTGCTAAGGTTCATTATGCAAAATGAAAACTATTTAGGGAAAAAAGTCAATATATTCGATTTGTCGATCAAAGTTGTTAACTTACTCAACTTTTTTATTACTTATGGTGACAATTTCCTACCAACGCCTGGCAGTTACGACGAATTGTATTATGAAGTTATCAGAATGCATCAAGTTTTTGATAATATTTATTCTTTGGGTGAGTATTTAATGATTAATTAATTAGAAATTTAAATTTATTAAATACGTTCACATTAGCTTCCTAATCGAGGTTATTTCCTTGTACCAAATCCATAAACATCAACAGCCGTATTCATAGTCAAAGTTAGTGGCTACTAAGACTCTACTAGTTGAAACATCACAAATAACCTATTCATAGACGTGTTAAGCATCATGCTAACGCTAGTAACGTTTTGAATATGCGTGCTTGAGTGTGTTGAGGTGCGTACTAAAATGACATAAACTGCGCTTTTTGACAGAAGGTGAACTTTGTTTTCGGTTGAGAATAATAATTAGGTTATTTCATTTAATAATGGTTTCAAATAATGTAAATATACAGTGTAGGTACATATAAAAATGTTTTAGATAATTTGTGCAAGTAGAAAAGTAATGAAAGCAAAAATTTTTATTGAAAATTCCACACCTGTAATTTTTAGCCAATCAAAACGTGTTTTTTTGAGAGATCACCATGGCAACAGAGAATTATACTGGAACTTTTTTTGACGTTTGTCAGAATATCTTTTTGACACTCTGGTTTATATTTGCAAAAAAGCAATTTTCTACCACTTGTAGTTACTCAAAACTTATGTAAAATCAAAGAATCTCGAGATTGTATTTTCATGCAGCTACAACGAGTAGAAATCAACAATTTAAAGGTATAAATTGCTACCAAAACATTTTTTTGTGTCGTGCCGCTTGACAGCTTCAAAACTGAAATAACTTTTAGGTTAGGGTTCCACTTAGTTGCCATGGTAACTAAATCAAGTCGACCAAATCTCAAACGTCAAAAATTTACGTTGTTGGAAATCGAAAAATAAATTTTAATTATTTGATTTTCAAACACAATTTGGTGTGGAATTTTCTTACCGAATACCACACGAGGTCAAATTGAATCCGGAAATTTTTTCTCGATCATGAATATTTTTAGAAAATTATCCCTCGATAATTTTCAAAATATTCATGAGCTCGGTATTACTAGTGATTATTTCCTTCCTATTAATTTTGACCAATCGCTATCAAGAATTGGTATGTCAAATATAAATTTAAAGTGGAAAAATTACTTAACAACTGTCAACTTAGCTGTCATCAGTTTTTCCGGAAAAAAAATCGAAAAAATTTCATGCAAGTTTGACAAGTATATTGTTCTTATTAATTATTGTTCTTATTATTTTAATTAAAAAAAATGTTGTATTAAAATAAAATGTTTATTTAACTCAGGAAATAATCTTACCAAATATCCCTCGTGCATCAAATTTTTCCTGTGGAAAAATTGGAACACTCGTTTCTAAGTAATCTGTTTAAACAAATTACTTAGAAACTCGTTTTTCCGAATTTTTCCGGAAAAATTAAATGCACTAGGGATATTACCCCCGAATATTCGTACATTATGTATTTATAAAACCAATAAAAAAATCACCCGACTTTGGGGTTTTTATATATAAATTCATTTATTATAATTATTTTCGTATTGTACGTCCCTCTCTTAATTTACAAGTTGTCCTGTGATATTTTCGAGAAGAAAAAGACTGATTGATCAAGTTTATTGGTATTGTTACGTCGGACCTCTACTGAGGATATGTAGAGGTCCATAAAGAAAAAGAAGATGACATACATCTGGAGTCATCTAGAACTGTCAGCGAAAAGTCTAGAAATGTCATCGAAAAGTCGAGAACTCTCTGGAACAGGTGAATAGTATTAAAGCGGGACAATTGACATTAGTGAGTTAGTTTTTAAAGTATTACAAATTTGAGTTCTGGGTTCTGATAGTGAGACGTTAATTGTATTGAATTGTGAATGTTAAAGTTGTAGAAATAAAGAAAGTAAAATGAGTAACATTGGTGACAGTATATCTAAGAAATATTTGTATCTGCTTATGGTAAATTCTAGAACCACTGTATACGACAGAGACATGGATACTTCCGGACCCTCAGCATGGATTTTAATGATGGAAGAAGAGAAATAAAGACGCAGAAATGAGAAAGAAGAGGAGAAGGAGAGACGTAGAAAGGAGGAAGAAGAGGAGGAGAGACGTAGAAAGGAGGTAGAAGAGAAGAAGGAGAGACGTAGAAAGAAGGAAGAAGAGGAGAAGGAGAGACGTAGAAAGGAAGAAGAAGAGAAAGAAAGACAGAAGGGGGAGAGGCGTAGACAAACAGATGTAGGAATTATGAATGGCCTAACACAAATTCAGGAAACATTAAAGCTAGAGGTAGGACAGCTTAATAATATAGTAGACCAATTAGAAAAACGGCAAGAAAATTTGAAAACTAATTAAGAAAAGCAAATTAGAAATGAAATAGTTAATTTATAAAGAAGAATTCGTACCCAAGTTTCAGTAACTAATATTGAAATTGAAGGCACGGCCTCGTCCTCTACTGTAATCGAACCTAGCCCCATTCAAAGTATACTTTCTCAAAGCCACTCTAGCAAGACCCTGAAACCACCCACATTTGATAGCCAAGCGGCATGGGAAAAATATCGACTCCAATTTGAACCTGCGGCCAGAACTAATGGTTGGACTGGGACACAAATAGCGGCTTCATTAATAGTGTCGCTTTGTGGGCAGCGGCAACTGCAGATTCTTCCGCAAGACTCGCCCAATTATGCGTCCCTCGTACAGTTATTAGAGACAAGGTAAGGCTAACAGCACTTGAAGCAAGTATTCCAGAGTCAGCTAAAAGTCCGCAATAAAATATCAAATGAAAGCCTACAGGAATTTTAGGCCGATATAAAAAGATTGTTGCATCTTGCCTATCCCCAGGTACTTAAAGATTTCCTAGAACAAATCGGAACACAGGCATTCGTTGACGGATTATAAGATGTGGAAATGCAATGCTCTCCGGCTACAACACCACAAAACGTTGAATGAAACTCCGATTGCAGCTCAGGAATATCAAGCAGCCAAAAGCATATCAAAATATTTCCGTCCCAAATTGAGAGAAATAAGATTCCAATAAAACGAAGAGACTACTTCCACTAGCCACCCACAGTCTACTCTCTCACAAATCTTGGATATACTCCAAACTATGCGACGAAACACCCAAAATGAGAGTAGGAGCTGCTTCAACTGCGGAAGAATCGGACACATTCAAAGAACTTGCAAAAGCAGAGCACGTTCGACGAATAGGGAGTCGACAAAAAATGAAGTCAGAAGGTCCGGCCCGTAGATCGCTATCCTGAAGTCCCATCACAAAATACAACACAATATAACCACAGTAGATATGCATCACTGAGAAGTCGATCTCGCACTCCTAGCCGGCTTTCATCGAGGAAACCAATAAAAGTTGACACTACGGAGCGGGCTTCTACTGGGAGCCCCAAAATCCGCACTTACATTTTAAATAAAAATGAACAAAACTTATCAGTCACGATGCCACCAAAAATGCACTTTCTTCATTGATACCAGTGACACCAAGTCATTCATTCGAACAGGAATTCTGAGTCAGAAACCACAATCTACTGGGATAAGCTTAGTTCTTGAAATAGCTACAGGACACATTGTTCCTGTTGGAGGAGAAATAACGGCAACTATAGTCCAGGCGGATTAACTTTTTTGAAAAAAAAATTGTTATTTAAAGTTTTGTAGGTGGAAGTTGTAGAGGGGGTTATTACAAACAAGGGAAAAATAAATGCAACAGCTGAAAGGTGGGTGAAATTATTTGGGGAGTGGAAAAAGACATTATTGCTATTTCCGGCCAAAGTTGAGGTCCTAAAAAAAAGTTGAATGTAAAAGTTGTAGATCTCAAAAAGATCTACAACTTTTATATCAGTGACTTTTTCACATAACCTCAAAATTAGCTCGAAAAACGCAAAAAACTGCATTTTTCGACTTTTATTTTTAGTTACGGCAAAAATTGTTCGATTTTGATGAAAATTTGGTAGAAGATGGCTTTTATAGTCACAAACTATAGAAAAAAATTTCAAATTGAAATATTGAAACGTCTTATTTTGGAGTAAGAGCTGTACACATCGTCTCTTGGGTTAGACGCATCAAGGTGCAGGTATGAAATTCAGTAGCAGTAGTGAATCAAAAACGGAGCAAAGGAGCGTTCAGAATAGCTATGAGCTAAACAAAATCTGTAATTTTGTTGTGAATACCAGGAAATGTCTCTTGATGACTTTAGATTTAAACAATTAACCTTGACAGCCAACACTTTCAAGTTGGAAAATTTAGTACCAACAGTTGGAGCCGCAACGCAATACTCTTACAGAGCATATTTCCAATCACAGACCTGGCTCGGTAATAAGAAAAATGCAACCGAATGGGGTTGGAAACAAGTTACCGTTAATAATACCGCAATTCTCATTCCTTGTACGACGGAAGCTCCGGTTTTCCACGAAGGATTTCTTGCAAGTGTAAAGGGTGTCGCAAGCATGGCATGCGATGCACACATTTATGTATTAATTGTCACGATTTATGTGCAAACATCGATAATATTTCGCAAGATATTAGTGATATAAAAAAGATGTAACTGAAAATGATCAGGCTACTCGCATTGATTCAGAAAGAGAATTAGCCGAGAAAGTTTTTGTGAAGAATCGTTTCAAGAAGATCAGGGAGAAACTGATGATAATCATACATCAAACGATGAATGTGCTGCAACTATGTCAAAAAGACGTAAATTAATGTAATATATATAATTTTTTATATAATTTGTCATATATAATATATATACAATAAAATTTTTACAAATATTTTTTTTTCGACAAAAGAATTGTTGTTTTTCTTATTTTACCTGAAGACATGTAACATACATTGCACGTTAATAACGTTTCTGAGTGTTATTATGGAAAATGGAAATTAGAAGAATAGGAAAACGAATAGAAAATAAAGTAAGACCAGTGTGGGTTGAACTTAAAAACGCTACAAAGAGAGCAGAAATCCTAAGAGAAAGCAAAAAACTAAAAGGTTCCAGAATATACATAAACGAAGATTTTTCAAAAGATATCCAATCTCAACGAAAAATACTAAGTCTGCATATGAAAGAAGCAAGGGACAAAGGATACAAAGCTAGTATGGCATACAATAAATTTTATATAAACGGGGAGGCCTATGATATACAGACACTGGGGTATCATAAAACACCAAATACCTTAGACGCTGAGGAAATCTAATGACAAAAAACAGGAGGAAGAAAAGTTAGTGAAAGATCTCCGGAAGAGGAATCACAAGAAAATCCCAGGTGCAGAAGAAACGGTGTTGCTGGCGTATTTCGCAAAACTCTCTGAGGAATATTCTGCTTCATCCTTATGGCCGAAATATTCCTTGTTACGAGCGACTTTAGAACTGAAGGAAAGAGTGGAAATCGGCAAATACGGTGCCTTGATACGTTTCATCAAGAAGAAAAACGTTGGTTATAGAGTAAAAAAATCAAAAGTATTTACAAGAGAACAAGTCAACGAGTTTGTTCATGAAAACTAGTTCTAATATTATTTGGTATCTAACGTATTATGCTTTCGTAACGAACGTATTAAATTATGGTAACTAATGTATTATGAGTAACTAAGGATTTATGTAGGTATTGGTACGTTTATGATGTTTTCCGTCGACCGTGTATTAACATAATATATATGCTATTAACGTTCTCAAAATTAGACAAAATCATACATTAATGACCCCCATTAATGCATGATTTACCTACATTAATCAACGATTTTCTGCAGGCAACCCAACGCACATCTTATACATTATATTTATATTGACAGTTACCTGTGGTGTAGGCAACCAAACATACATAACGTCTTCAAAAAATGAATCCTAGTATAAAATACTTCTAGTTTTTGACTTACCTATCGTTTTATTTTATTATTCTGCAAAAACGAAAACAGTGACATTTGAACTGGCGTCCTTCTTTGTGACATTTCAATGTCATTATTTATTTTTGACAGTACTCACCTATGAAACAAATAAATATTTTTAGTTTTTAAATATTGAGAAAAACGAATACAACTGATACAGTCGACGGAAAAGCTTTGTAACTAACACGAGTATTAAAAGGGCAATTAACAATCTCGAACATTAACGCACTCGCTCTGCTCGTGCGTTAAATTATCTCAATTGTTAATGGCCCTCATTAATACACTTGTTGGTTAAATAACTATTATAATTAATAATAAAGATTGCATATAAAAATGTCTTAATTTCCAATGATACGATAAATATTATTAACATTATTAATATAAGTAATATAAATACGATTAGTTATAATAATAATAATAGTTGTAAGGAAAACAAAATATGTACAAACAGTAATAAAAACGATAAAAGAGAGCAATAATAGCGAATAAGATAAGTACAATACAGTACATAAGGTATAATAAAAGAGGGGCATCTATGCGTAAAAATGGAAATCCTACCAGTAAAAATACATTACGAAATAATACATTGTCTTCTTTCTCGAAGCCATTAAAGGAAAATGGGGAAGAAATTAGGATAGGCACTTGGAATATTACATCTTTATATGGAAAAGAAAATGAATTAATAGATGAAATGATAGAATATGAGATAGACATATTGGGCATTAACGAAGTGAAAAAGAAGGGCAAAGGAACAATGAAACTAAAAAACGGATATAACTTATAATATTCTAGAGGAGAACCTGACCAAAGAGCGAAAGAAGGAGTCGGAATAGTAGTGACAGAAAAAATTAGTAAACTTATAGTTAAGTGTAAAAAAGTCAACTCAAGAATAATTACTATAACAATAAAATTAGATGAAATAATAAATATTATCCAAATATACGGACCAGTAGAAGGAACAGAGGTATCCAAAATGGATGAATTCTATAAGCAACTTCAAAAAGAACTGGATGATCTTCGAAATGAAAACAATGGAGTAATTATTATGGGAGATTGGAATGCTAGACTGGGGAATGATATACATATAGGATTAGGCTGCATAGGAGAATACGGATAGAAAATAAGGAATAACAACGGAAACAAAATGCTACAGTTCTGCCAAATAAACGATTTAAAAGTAGGAAATACAATCTAGTACCAAGACATGAAGGATATACGTTTATATAGGTACGTTTGAAGCACCTGAAAGAGGCGCACGAAGTATAATTGACTACATCGTATATAATTCAGAATTAAATAAATTAAAAAATGTTAGGACGGATAAAAAAGCAGAATTAGGAACACAACATAGTTTGGTATTAGCAGAAATGAATATAGAAATAAACTTAAACTGCAATGATAAAAAATATTATAGACTAAATATTAAGAAATTGAAAGGTAGAAGTACAAACGATAATGTACACATAATAAGGCAGATAGTTGAAAGAAAGTTCCAATCAGGACAACAGCTCCATTTACTGTTCATAGACTTAAAGGCAGCCTTTGATACGATCAATAGAGAAATATTGTGGAAAACTTTAGAAAAGTATAATAAAGCTGAGAAAGCTATCAAAGTTGTAAAATCAAAGTATAACGAGTGATAACACAAATTCAAGTAAGTGGCGAAAAATCTGAGCCGTTCATCATGGAAAAAGGAATTAAACAAGGAGATAGCCTAAGTCCATTACTCTTTATAATTATAATGGACTCGCTAATAAAGAGTACACGAAATCAGTCAGAAGAATAGCATGGCTATAGGATAAGATAGATGCAGATATAAATAATAAATTAAGAAAGGCCACAAGGATATTTTATAGTATTAATAAAACCGTAATGGGGAAGAAGGAAATCGACGACAAAACAAAATTAAGAGTTTATAACTGCATAACTCAACCAGTAACCACTTTTGGAAATGAGACGTGGGTCACCTTACAAAAGTACGAATCTTCGATAAAAGCAGTGGAAATGAAATATTTGCGAAAAATCGCAGGAGTTACCAAATAGGACCGACGTAGAAATGAAGAAATCAGAGACCATCTGAAACAGGAACCAATTTTAACAGAGATTGAAAACAAGCAATTGAACTGGTATGGGCACATTGTAAGAATGAACAAAAACAGGTTGGTCAAAGCAGTTACAGAGACAGGAAGAGATCGGAAAAGAAAGAAAGGAAGACCTTGGACCATGGATAGGGAGGATACAGGAAATCGGAGAGAAAAGTGGGAAAACAATGGAAGAGATGAGAGGACTGGCCAGAAACAGAAGCGATTGGAAGAAATGGGTAAAGAAGGGCTAACCCGACGCTGAACGGCATAAGGGTTTTAGAGAAAGAAGAAGAGTGTTAATAAAACTTTTATTGAAATATATTATACACAGTTTCTTTTGTACTTTTCCCGTAGAATTCAATGGTGAAGTTTGTTTTTTGATTTTTCCAAAAATTCAAACAAATTAATAACAATTAAGCAAAAATGAGCACTTGAAAAACGTATTTTTTCCTATTTTTGCATTTTTGAGCATGTTCTTCTATTGTGACTACTATTTTTTTATTCAATTGAAAGTAGATTTAAAAACGAAAAAATTAGCACCAGCGGAACTTGTTTCGAGAATTTTCCAAAGGAGAATTTTCGTTTGAAAAAAAGTGTTTTTCACCGAAAAAACGTCATAACTCGAAAACTTCTGGATATTTAAATTTGAAATTTTTTTTTCATAGTTTGTGACTACCAAATTTTCATCAACATCGATCAATTTTTGCCGAAACTAAAGATAAAAATCGAAAAATGTTTTTTTGGGTTTTTCGAGGTAATTTTGAGGTTATGTGAAAAAGTCCGAATATCAAAGTTGTAGATCTTTTTGAGATCTCATTACTTATTACATCTGATGCTTCACTCATGATTTTATCAATATTATTTCGAACTTGGCTTATAGTGCGTTCAAAATTTTTGATAGCGTCTTTTACTAGAGTGGGTTAAATTTTTCTTCGATGCAATAATATATCTACGTTGCATTACATGATGAAAAAAAGTCAGCCAAAAATTGAAGATTGGATCATTTAATGTACGGCCAATAGAGGCGGCTACACTACAGACTGTGTTGTTGGAGAATTGTTCTTCTATTTCATGCATACACTCAATGAGAGAGTCCCTATTTTCGTACACCGCATTAATGGTCCTGAAATTCCAACGGGTTGTAGCGCCGTGGGGGATCCTTCTGTTCACAATCTTGTTCAACACTTCCACTCGTTGGGGTGAATTATTAAAAAAGCCAGGAATATCAGTTTCCAAAAAATACACGTACTTGCGAATTTGCAGAAGCAGCTTTAGACATAATCAAATTTAGTTGATGGGCATAGCAATGTACGTAGTGGGCAAAAGGGTACTTTTTTTTTTAAATTAATGCTTGAACGCCTGTGTGTTGTCCGCTGATCACCGCTGCTCCATCGTAACTCTGTGCAATCAGTTTGTTAGGTGAATTAGGATCTATAATACTGGGTGTCGCAGAAGTTTCTGACCCATTTTAATTGCGAAAATCTCGGAACTCAGAAACGATAGGGAGGTGCGGTTTTCGTTGAACAATTTCCTTTTATATAAAGTTTTTTCAGAATAAATGTTAAATTAGTAAAATCTTATATAGGGTGTTTTAAAAAAATGGTATTTTTTAATTGCAAATATCGTCTATTTTTTTTAATGAAACACCCTATATATTTTTATTCTGATAAAAATCTGAAATCTGAACTCTTGCCCGTTCCGAAAATGTATAATTTGTTGAAGTTTAGATGAAGAATGAGTAAGTTATTTGGTTTTTAATGATTATGTATTGTTTATTGGATAAAGGTGTCTGACACATACGTTTTAAATAAAAAACAATTACAAAATTTGCCTGCTAACTAATACCAAAGATTAGAAAAAATTTATTATAAATTATCTAATTTAATAAAAATATTTAAGATGTTCCAAGTGTTGTCCATTTTGATCCATACATTTTTGCATCCTGAACAAAAAGTGATCAAAAGAATTGCGTAACATTTCCGGGGAAATTTCTGGAAATGTTCGGGCAATGTTGCCTCGCAGTTATTCCAGAGTCTCTGGAATATGATGATCACATCTACCTATAAAAAACCATATAAAAAAGTCTGGAATCATCAAGTCAAAGCATACGCCTCTAGATGCCTACTGTTGCTGGGCACTATCATTCACTCTTCTGTTAGCTTGTGAATAATACCCCGTGTATTTTATTAATATTTTATTAGAAAGTAACTTTTGACAGATTGTTCACATTTTTCAAGTTTGCCCTCTACGATATAAAAAATAACATAATCATTAACATGTTCCCCCCTTTGAAATATTAAGATTTCAATATTTTTAATGTCTGTTGAGTTAATCTATAGGTAGAAACGACACCTTCACGATAGCCCGATTCACTATTCCAGTCCTTGTTTTTACACTGACTGCTCGTATAATTCCGTCATTGCCGGGATGAACTTCCAATATACGCCCTAACGACCATTGCATAGACGGTACGTTATCTTCCTGAAGAAGTACTAAGGCTCCTAACTTAATGTCGTGTTGCTGATTGAATTGCCATTTTGTGCGCTGCTGCATGTGATGCAAATACTCTTTGACCCAGCGAGAACAAAAGTGCTGGCCCATTTTTTGAAGATGTTGGTACCGCTTGATACGATTGATTGGTGTATTCGTTAGATCTCGTTCCGGTAGTGCCGTGAGTGGATGTCCTATCAAGAAATGAGCTGGCGTGATAGCTTCTAGGTCGTTGGGATCCGAAGACAGCGGGAATAAAGGTCGGGAATTCATAATCGCCTCGATTTGAGTAATTAAAGTATAAAATTCTTCATAATTTAAATGAATGTTGTTTAAAATTCGTTTAAGATGGTTTTTGCATGATTTAACTGCTGATTCATGTAAGCCTCCAAAATGCGGAGACCTTGAGGGTATAAAATGCCATTTAATATTTGATTGTAAAAAGTAATTTTTCATTTTTGAACAATCGAGGAGATTTTGAAGGGATTTAAGTGTATTATTTGCACCAACAAAAGTTGTGGCATTATCGGATATAATATCTGTACAAACACCCCTTCGAGAGAAAAATCTTTTTAATAAACTTAAAAAGCCGTCACTAGTAAGATCGCATATAAGTTCGATATGAACCGCCTTCGTGGCAAGACACACAAATATGCAAATATAACCTTTGATTATTTTCGTAGTTCGAGTTTTGCCATCCTTTAAGTCAAATGGACCAGCGTAATCAAGCGCCACCGATAAAAATGGCCTAGCAGGAGTAACTCGTAATTTTGGTAAATTGCCCATTTTGGGTTCGATAATGTTTGGATTTGCTTTAAAGCACGTGACGCATTTTTGTACGTAAGACTTCACGCATTGGCGTCCGTCTATTGGCCAGTATTTTTGCCTCACATGAGAGAGTGCCAGCATGTAGCGTTCGTATGTGTTCATGATCGATGACAAGTTGAGTAAATGCGTGTTTCTTAGGGAGAACAATAGGATGTTTTGCATCATACGGGAGATCGGAATTAGTTAGCCTACCTCCTTCTCTTATTACGCCTTTGTCGTCGAGAAATGGGTCTAGCGATTTCAATTTACTCCTTAAAGAAACGCATTTATTTATTTTTAAATTTTGCAGCTCATCCTCGAAAGATTCTAGCTGTACTAATTTGATTAATTTTATAGTAGCGATTTGTGTCTCCTCGAGATGCAGATTTCCTGTAAATTTTTGATTTGAATGATTAGCCCTTGTATTGTTCATGAATCTCAAGCAATAAGTAAATACATTAATGAGTCTAATCAATGAAGAGAATTTTTTAAGTATGTCGAATTTTATATTTACAGTGGTTGCAAGTGATATCGGTTTTGACTCGGGAATATCTGTCGTTGATTTCCAACAATGATTATGCAGAGGCCATTGATCATAATGAAGATTAAGAAATGGAGGACCATGCCACCAAATTTCGCAATGAGACAAGTCTGCCAACTTAGCGCCGCGTGATATAATATCAGCCGGATTGATTTCCGAAGCAATGTGGTTCCAATTCTTTGTTTTTGACAAACGCTGAATTTCTGAGACTCGATTAGCAACGAAAACTTTCCAATTCCGAGGTTCCCCATTTAACCAAGATAGTACGATTGTAGAATCTGACCATAAAAATATCTGATCAATCTTTATAGTGAGAGCATCTAGACATTTAGATAGTAACTTAACGAGTAGTAGAGCACCACAAAGTTCCAATCGAGGAATTGAAAGAGCCTTTAATGGAGCGACACGTGATTTAGCACATAATAAATGAGTTTTAATATGATTATTGCCATCTATGGAACGCAAGTAAATGCAACATGCATATGCTACTTCACTGGCGTCTGCAAATCCATGAATTTGAATATTTACGGCGGATTTAACCACAGCTTGCCGAGGTATGTGAATTGAACCTACGAGAGAGTTTTAACCAATCGGAATGTAGATGACTAGGTAACGTTTCGTCCCAATCGATTTGAAGTTGCCAAAGCTGTTGAATAATGATTTTTGCTCTGATCAATATAGGCCCGAGTAAACCCAACGGATCAAAAATTTTGGCAATGAATGATAGAATCGTGCGCTTAGTAGGCTTGAAATTGTGAGACGTGAGTTGAGCATTATATTCAAAAATATCTAATGATGGTATCCAACAAATACCAAGTGTTTTTGTGGTTGAGTCGTCAGATATTATGAAAGGTGAACTGTTATTTACATTTAGTGTTAAGTCCTGAAGTATGCGTGAATCGTTTGATTGGAATTTTCTAAGTTCCAATCCATATCGGTTTAATATATCGCATATATTTTTTCTTATAATTATAAGCTGAGCTGGGTCTGTGGCACCTGTTAAAAGGTCATCCACGTAGAAATCGGATGTTATTATTCTGCTTTCTTCAAAAAATACATCAGAGTTTTCTATCGCTATCTGTTTTAAACAACGTGTGGCGAGAAATGAAGCTGAGGCTGTTCCATAAGTTACTGTGTTTAACTGAAAATGTTTTATTTGTTCGTCTGGAGATGATCTCCAAACAATCCGTTGTAAATTTCGTTGGTTTTCATCAATTAATATTTGGCGATAAAATTTGCTTAAATCGGCAATCATTACTACGTCATGTTGCCGGAATCGAGTCAAGATCGAAAATAAATCAGTTTGCACTGTTGGACCCACCTTTAAAATGTCATTTAACGATAGATTGGATGAGCTTTTGCAAGATGCGTCAAAAACAACTCTAACCTTGGTAGTTGTGCTGTCTGGTTTTTCCACACTATGGTGTGGTATATAATATACTGGATTCTTTGATACGGAGTCACGTGAAATTTCAGACATGTCCAAGATCTTGATATTCTTTCATAAAAGATGTATACGAGATTTTTAATTCGGGATTATTTCTCAAGCGACGTTCTAGTGAATAAAATCTGTTTAGGGCCGTTTGCTCAGACACGCCTAAGTTGATATAATTTTCCTTTAACGGAAGTTGTACTATAAAACGACCTGATTCATTTCTACGTGTTGTTTGATTAAAGAGATTTTCACATTCTAGTTCCTCTTTAGTCATAAATGTTTGTGGAGTCGGAATTATTTCTTCTGTTGACCAGAATCTTTCTAAATTTACATCCGAAAATAAACAATTTGTTATCATCGCGGTTTGAGATCTTAGCTTTGGATTAACTGATAAATTGCCAGCTATGATCCAGCCAAGCAATGTTTTTTGTAGAATTGGTAGATGCTTGCCTAATTTAATTTGCCCAATACACAAAAGTTCGAAGAATATTTCACAACCAAGTAGCATATCCACATTAGATGAAACATTGAAAAAGTTATCTGCTAAATGTAATTCAGAAGGTATTTCTAAATTAGAGATATCAAGTGTATCTTGAGGAATACGACTAGTAATCGCGGGCAACACAAGACAATTCAGTTGAGTTCTAAAGTTTGTATGTTGAGAGGATATAGATATTCGTGCACATTCAGTTATATTCGTATTAGTTTGATTGATTCCTGCTACTGGAATGTTTACTGTATTCGTGTTTATTTGTAATACGTTCAGAAACGATTTAGTCACAAAATTTGATTGAGATCCACTGTCAAGGATTAGTCTACAGGGTATTGGACTTCCGTTTTTGTCGTATGCGTTAACAATAGCCGTGGAAAGTAATATAATTGAAGTCGAGGTTTTTTTACAATAATTCGATAAAGCAGTGTGCTGTGTCTGTGGATATTGATGGGCAATATCATCGTTGGAAGAATGACTGCTTGTATTTGCTGTCAAATTATCCTGTGAATTATTTCCGGGTTTCTGATCAATATGACAGGGTCGGTTTTGATTTGATGGGAAGTGTAGCATGGTGGCGTGACGTTGACGACATATTTTACGTGATCCAGATCGGCATTCTGGATACTTGTGACCCGGTCGGAGGCAATTCGTGCAAAGGCGAAGACGCTTTACTTCAGTATAACGTGAATTTACTGAAAGCCTTGAATTTATCGCATAAATATATAAAGTGAGATGCCTTGCAAAATGGACAAAGCTGTTTGTTTTCACGAGTATCCGTGTTTAAGAATGAATTACTACTGTGTGGTTTGCGCAAGTTGGTAACTGCCTTATCATCTATTGCTTCAAGAATTTGGCAACGTTGTGTGATAAATTCCATAAGGTCATTGACATTCGTATTTTCTACAACCGTACTATGTATTTCCCATTCTTTTCTGGACAATGAGTCCAATTTTTCGGTCAATATGAATAAAATAATTGTATCCCATTCAATAACATTTTCTCCTAAAGCTTCCAGAGACCGATAATTTTTGAGAAAGGTATTAGAAAACTGTCTTAACGATGAATGCGATTGTTTTGCCGCACATTGTAGATTCATTATTTCGCGCAAATGAGAAGTTACTATAACCTTTTTATTTTCATATCTTTTTTTGAGTAGGCCCCATGCGGTACTGTAATTTGTAGAAGATATAGGTAACGAAGCAATAACATTAGCTGCTTCCCCCTTCAGTGAGGCTTGTAGGTAATAGAACTTTTCAACATTCGATAAATTTTTGTTTTCATGAATAAGTGCATGGAATGTGTCAAAAAATCCCTGCCAATCCCCATATGCACCGGTGAATTCTGGTAATTTTAGAGATGGTAATTTTGCCATGGTTTTTGGCATAGCTGAGGGTATCAATTCAGCAAGTGAGTCCGCTGATCCATTCGAACTATGACGCAAATTGCGATTTTCGTTAGCGCTGGAGTCTTGTAACTGCGATAATAAACGCTGACACATCGCGACGGTTTCATAATATTTGATTTCAAAATTTGACCATTCTACATTTGCTTCCTGTTCATCAAATTGATCGGGAAAATTATCAATGTAAATTTGTTCTATTTCAAATTGCACATTTTGAAATTTGGTTAAAAGAGGTTTAATTGTGTCATAACGGATTCTAATGTTTTCAAAGGGTATATCTGCTATATCTATTTTATTTTAAAATGTTTCTAAACGTGTTAACTCAGCCTTGAAATGGCCTCTTTCGTATTTTAAACTTTTTAAATTCTGATCAATTATTCGAGCCTCCTCCATTGTTCACAATTACTATTTTTCAAGTTTTATTTGATATGATGTGGTTAATAAATGATCGATGGAAGAGATGTGATGGCGTGGTATAATGTACGTGAATGTTTAATATTAGTTTTAAACAATATATTAAAATGTATGCCTTTTTAAAACGTGCAATTACCAGTATATTATCATTAAATTAGTACTAAACGAGTTATAAAATATTGAAAAGATGTAATCGAGACGATTAGAATAAATAGCTAGAAAATCTGACCTTTTTCTACTTGGACTGCTATTTTTCCGTATGCTGATTCGGCGGTTGAAGGACCAATGTTGCTGGGCACTATCATTCACTCTTCTGTTAGCTTATGAATAATACCCCGTGTATTTTATTAGAAAGTAACTTTTGACAGATTGTTCACATTTTTCAAGTTTGCCCTCTACGATATAAAAAATAACATAATCATTAACACCTACATAACAGCCTATCATTAAAATTCAAATAACTTATTCATTTTTCATCTAAACTCCAACAAACTATACATTTTCAGAAAGGGGAATAGTTCAGCTTTCAGATAGAACAAAAATATATAGGGTGTTTCATTGAAAAAATAGAGGATATTTGCATTTAAAAATACCATTTTTTTAAAACACCCTATATAGGATTTCACTAATTTAACATTTATACTGAAAAAACTTTATACAAAAAGAAATTGTTCAACGAAAACCGCACCTCCCTATCGTTTCTGAGTTCCGAGATTTTTGCAGTTAAAATGGGACACCCAGTACTTGAAATTGTTATCACATTTTTCAGAAATTACGTAGTTCCAAAAACGTTCAATTAGCTCACCATCACGAACATGAATATAACTACCATTTGAGATTTTGCAGCCACATCCGTTGTTTCGTCCGCCATGAACGCCATAAATAGAGAATTATTAATTTCCTCAATTATTTGTTCATGACAGACTTCAAGCATCAACAGATAACAGATCATTTTGTATTTATTTGGAAGTGCCTTTAAATACCGAAGAATTTTTCAGGTGCTCACTTAATTAATAAGCCCACGAAATATTCCCGGATTCTCGGAATCTAATTGAGCCATATTAGTTGACCCTAGTAACGCAAACTCCATACAATTATGAAGATGGCTTTTAGAATTTTCGTGTCTTTTTATTTTCAAACTCAAATGCTCTAGATCCATGACTCCTATTTCCGTCCAAGCTTTATCGCCACCAAAAAGTAAGCAGGGAAAACAATATAAAGCATTTTTTTTGTTACATCCCCAAATCCATTACTTTTTTGAATAAATATCTCTACTACATTTACGTGTATAACTTCTTCCTCTACTTACACTAGTTTTTTCAATACTGATATCTGGTAATGGCCTACCTTTTGCTTTTAATTCTATCTTCTCTTCATATGCATATTTAAAAAATCTCTTTACATTAATTAAATTGAAGATCACCTCCATAGTTCACAGTTTATATAATAGTTGTCAACAAACCACAGAAACAAAAACAACCGCACCGCGGGACTTATTTCGAACCGTACCGTATGCCTCGCTGCGCTGGACTAAATGCAACGATTTTAAGAGGGAAAATCACGGCTTAGTTTTAGACAGTCAAGGGGGAGAAGTGTGCAGCGCTGGTGTTTTCACGATCGTGCGAAATAGGTTCGTTATTCCACTGGTGGACTTTATTTACGCTTGTTTTTTTATCATTATGACAAAGCGAATGCCTTACAAAATATATTATAAATTTTATATTTGATAAAAGGAAATAGTTTAGTTAATTAGAAGATTTTTTGGGAGCTCTGCAGCAGCAGTAGCGCTTATGTACTATCCGCCACTGATTCCGATATTTCAGATGCTTGCACCTAAACTAATTCTTAGTCAACGTTTATCGGGTTTGGATCTCTCATTTTACCAATTAACAAACTGCACAAAATACATAAGAACCAAATAAACATGACATTTGCTAGGTTATGTTAATAAAAATGGAGTTAGTCAGAACACGTCAAAATTAAAATTTGGTCTGTTGTCATGCATATTTTTCTGCTAACTAATATTAACTACTAGCTACTAAAGTAGGGAATATGGTTATGACACATTTAGTAACATGTTAGTGGCTACTTGTTAGTAGTAGAGTATTTAATAGCTACTAACACTGTGACTATGAATAAGGCTGCAAAAATACGGTTTAAGGCTTTTTTTTAAAACAAGCTCCCAAACAGAACGAATCGTCTAAAAAATGTTTTAATTTATCTTTATTATTTAATTAATTAACCAAACTCAAGAAAACGAATTAAATAATGGTTATTATCAATGATTAAAAAATATTATATACAGGGTGTCCAGAAACTCTTCTGTCAAACTACATGTACTATGTAACCTATTTTATCTTCATCCAAAAGCTTCTCCCAAGAGAGCTAGCGCTCTTTGAATATGACGCTGTTGAGGTCAGTTTTTTAAGAATATCTCAAAAAACCGATACCTACAAACTTCGAACTGGGTATAATGTATAACTCTGCCGTGATAAATTGTTTGCTACAAACCTCGTTTCTTATTGCCATCACAAGCGTTCAACGTGGGAGAGGCAACGGGTTTGTTACCTTTTTTTCTCCTACCTCTATAGAAAGTATTCACTTTCCTCCCTCATATCAGGGAGGAAACTCATTCTTCTCTCCCTAGGGAGGAAAGTACACACTTTCCAGCCTAGGGCGCAAAACTACTTTACCTCCATCTTACTTTAACTATGTTGTTATATTCAAATTGTTTCTGTAATTTATATAACATCTTGTATATCCTGTATTCTGGTGAAAATTAATTATGAATGATACTTCAACGTTATGTTTTTAAATAAAAATTACAACTTCGGGATTGTTAGGTACGTTTTTTGACTTACGAATAAAATAATTCATAGTATGCTGTGGCTCACTAACAGTAAACACTGCGATTGCCTTTAACAGTGCAAAGTTGTTACGTTTATTAAACTTTATTAACTTTTTGAGAAATGGATAACGATTCAAGTGATTTTGAATTTACAAATACGCCACCTAATATTAGGGAACAAGCCAACATAGCCTCATTACCAAAAAAATCTATGATAAGACATGTATGAAAAACAATAAAAGCAATGGGCCGAGGACAACAAAATATATAATTTTATCCAGAAAATGTTTTAATGGCATATTTTCCGCTTTGCGTCCGGCAGTAAACTACATCCTGCGGGAGGAAAAGTGGCAATTTCTGTTTTTTGACAAATTTTATATGACTCTACTATACTATAAGTTATTTTAAAAAAATTTTTGCCCTTGTTTGAATCGTGTATTACCAACGAATATAGACGTTTATAGAAGAACAGGTCTTATGGTAGTAATGGCACCGCCTCTGTCGGGCGTGAGCGATGCTGCTTCGAAAACAAATACCTGTAAAAGCTGTAAACGTTCGATTAAAACAGGATTACGGTGTATAAATTGTGACACTATTTTTCATCAAAGTTGTGCTAGAAATAGTAGCTATGTTAAAGTTCTTGACAACAATAAAATTTTATGTGTGTGAAGGTGGTAACAACCAAAAGAAAAATGATGAAGCCGAACCGGAAATAAATTCATCATTCTTTGATACCTTAGAAAAAATATATTCCGATGGTAAAGTAGATATTTCACTAGCCAATTATATCATTAGACAAAAAGATAACTTGATTCATCAATTAAAAGATCAAATTAAATCTCTTAATGAACATATTGATATACTAAGAAACAATTCGAATATTGATAATAACTCAACAAAAAGTAACTCTGATAAGCCGGTCATCATTAACATAGAACATAAACGAGTTGACTTTGAAACTATAGCAATGTTGCCAATAACTCTAACCGTTCAAATGGTTCGGGAAAAACCAATACAGTTTCACGTCAAAATATGGCAATTGCAGTGGAGGAAGCTTAGACAAGGCGTATGCTTGAATACTATCAGAATTTAGGACCAAATCATCGTAAAATGTAAACTATTCCCGGTGTATCAATCAACGACAATGTGATGGTTTCCGCAAAGTTATCAGGAAGCATAGAAGGAAAACTGGAACTGGTGATGGAGACGAAGTATTATATGGTAAAAAGGAAAACAAAAACCGCAAAATATGGTTATATATATATCCAAAGTACCAGACTCCATAACTGCTGATGATGTAAAAAATTATATTAAGACAAAAACCAACTGCAATGATCCACAGGTAAAATCACTACCGACTCTTAGTAACCGAAAAGACAATAAATCGTTTATGATAGGGGTTGAACCAGAACTTCAGGAACAAATATACGACGCTGCCTTTTGGCCGAAAAAAATTTCTTTCGAAAGATTCAATTTCAGACTATATAGGTTAACGTTTTTTGGAAAATCAAATTGATACATCTGCGCAACAGGGACAACCTGATTCTTTTTTGGAGGCTTAGAACCACGAGAGCCTATTTCCAATGAAAAAGAATCATTTTTGAAGATTGTTCAGCTAAATTCTCAATGTCTAACAAACAAAATAATAAATTTTGAACTATTGGTGATGAGGGAGTCACCTGACATTTTAAGTATATCCGAACACTGGTGTTCAAAAGATAATATTCTATATATGAATCTCGAAGTATATGTAAGTGCTGCATATTTCTGTCGAACATCTCATACCCACGGAGGAAGTATTATTTATGTGAAAACCAACCTTAAATTTCAACCAGTAGACATATCTCCTTTCTTGTGAAGAAATGATCTGTGTGTGTTGTGCCATAACACTTGTAGTTTCAAATCGGAAAGTGTGTGTTAAGTATTTATAGGCCTGCAGGAGGTAATACTGACCAGTTTCTTAGTAAATTAAACAATATTTTAGAATTTTGTAGCAATTCTTATCAAGACCTGTTTTTGTGCGGGGATTTCAATATTGATTATTTATCAAACTCTGTCCATAAACAAACTTTACATGATATTCTTGTTAGTTATAATTTGCGGGTTACTTCTAGGGAACCTACGAGGATTTTCACCAATAAACTAGGGCATATGTCATCCACCAAGATCGATTACACTTTCACAAATGTTAATATTTATTTTTGTAAATCTAATGTATACGAGGGTAATTTTAGCGACCATAGAATAGTTTCTCTTATAATTGATCTTAACCATGTAAATTTACAAAAAGTCGAAAATAAGCAAATTTTTTATTATCGCGATTTATCAAATTATTGCTTATCGCAATTTCAAACTACAATGAAAGAATTTATGGATATTGTATCTTTCAATATGAATGTTTACTGTCCTGTTAAAAAAAGGTGGAGTAATAATAAATATTCTAAAAATAAATGGGTAACCGCAGAAGTAAAAAAAGCCGGTCACGATCTAAAAAATGCATATTGGCTATCCAAAAATATTGGAGGTATTAATTCACAAAATGCATATAAAGAAGCTAAAAACAAATATAGTAAATTTATCAAGAATGCTAAAAGGCAATTTAATGAACAGCTCATTAAACAATCAGATAACACATCTAGAACGACATGGAATTTGGTAAATAAGGTAACAGGTGGAAAACAGAAAAAATCTGATATAATTCTCTGTTATGATGGTACAGATATGACTTGCGCTGACGATATTGCAAATGTTTTTGCAGAATATTTTGCAACTATAACTGATAATAATATTGAATCATATTTTGGCCTATCAAGACCTACAGCATGTACTTCCTCCAAAATTTTAGATAAAACTTTTTTCTTTACACCAGTCACGGATCAAGACGTTTGGGACGCAATTGATAGTCTCAAAAACAAGTCAAGTACAGGTTTAGATAATATATCCACAAAAATTTTAAAATCTGGAAAACACTCCCTCTCTCTACTTCTTTGAGTTACTTGATAAATTTCTCTGTGGCTAATGGTAAACTTCCTGACACACTTAAAAGTGCAAGAGTTATTCCCATCCACAAAAAAATGATCCAAAATTGATTTCAAATTATAGACTAGTAGCATTGCTGAGTGTTTTATCAAAGATTTTTGAGAAAGTTGTATATAACAAAATATTATGTTTTCTTGATTATTTCAATATTATATCCCCGCACCAACATGGGTTTAGGTCAGAGAGGTCAACATTGACTGATGCATGTCATTTTTTAAAGTATATATATACCGATTTAGATAAGAGAAAGCACGTTGCAGGACTTTTTTTTATTTGTCTCGTGTTTTTGATTGTCTTGATTTTAATTTTATTCTACTTTGAAATTTTTCAATATTGATAAAGGAGTCCCTCGGTGATCTGTTTTGGAACCGCTAATATTCATTCTTTTTATTAATGATCTTCCTGATCACATTAAACCTCTTATTTTGACTATCTATGCAGATGACACTGCACTAGCGATCTCGGCATCCTGTCACGAGGAACTAATGTCATAATTGGAAGTTGTTTTTGAATCATTTGTACATTGGTCGAGAGTAAATAAGTTAATGGTTAACGTTGATAAGCATTTTGTATATTTTAATTCCCAACATGTCCTTGAAAATGTATTTCCATTATCATTTGGATTTAACGATTTACTTATTACATCAGTTCCATCAACAAAATTTCTAGGTTTATATATATATATATATATATATATATATATATATATATATATCACAGTTTGAGATGGACTGATCAGATTAATGCCGTTAACACAAAGCTTAATAAATCATTCTATGCCATTTCTAGAATAAAGAATACCATGCCAACATCAGCACTTATCAATATTTATTAAGGTCTTCTAAGTTACAACATCTTACTCTGGGGAAATTCTATTGGCAGCAACAAAATTTTTGTAACTCAAAAAAAAAAAAATTTCGGAAAATATGTGGACTACAATTTAGGGAAACTTGTAAACCCACGTTCATAAAACACAAGATCATGTCATTCTATAGTGTTTATATTTATCGCAATCTTAAATTTGTGAAAGAAAATTTAATTAATTTTGAAACTAAATCGTATGGACATGATTACTATACAAGACATTCAAACGCCCTTCGAATATCCCACTGTAAAACTTCAAAATTAGAAAATAGTTTTGAATTTATGGGAATGAAGTTATACAATAAATTACCTCATGAATTCCAGGAAATTGTCTCTTTCAGCAGATACAAAAAGGAAATTAAAAATTTATTATTAACTAAATGCTACTGTTCAGTCAAAGAATTCCTTGTAGATTCTCTGTGAACCATTTTTATCTGTTTTTTCACTTGAATATTTTTTTAAGTAAATCTACTTTATTTTATATACTATTTAACCAATTTAATAATGTCGCCTATCACTTTTGACTTATCCTATACATTTGTATGAATGTCTTAAGGGATTCATAAATATTATTATTATTACTATTATTATTATTATTATTATTTCCAACTCAAGTGTACTCATGCTCAGCTCTTGCTGGTAATGTTCACCTATCCCGAGCGTTTGTAAACGCAAATGGGATTAGGCAGAGCAGTTACATATTTAGAAATTTACGGACAGTGTGACAAGCATTCAAAATTGCAGCCTTCTGCAGATCGATGTATGTGTTTTTGTGAAGACCTAGTTTGGTGAGGCTGTCTTGTAGAGTTTTGGGGATTAGTCCCGTAGATGAAACGAAGACCGGCACCACCTCTACTTTCTCTGCATGCCACATCTGTCCTACCTCAATTGCAAGATCGGTGTATTTTGCAATTTTTTCGTTGTATTTGTCTAAAATATTGTTGTTATTGGGTACAGCAACATCCACCAGGAGAACCGAGTTAGCTTTTTTATCCACAACCACAATATCAGGCCGGTTATTCGTCACCCGTCTATCGGTGATAATTGACCTATCGTAGTATAGTCTAAAATCAGCATTCTCTAGAACTGCATGCGGATGGTACATGTAATAAGGCGTGTAAGTGTTAACTAATCCAAATTTGTTGGCCAACTTCTGATGGATGATGTTGCAAAGTTGATTGTGTCTGCGTAGGTAATCAATGTTAGCTATGGCTGAACATCCCGACGTAATGTGTTGTATCGTCTCTGTTGTTTGTTGACACCTTCTGCACTTGTCCGACACGATGTTTGGATCTCTTATAACAAATTTCTTGTAATTATTGGTATTAATTACTTGGTCTTGGATCGCCATCATAAATCCTTCTGTTTCTGGAAACAATGTTCCATCAGAGAGCCACTTATTTGATGCTTCCTTGTCGATATATGGTTGATTGAGGTCGTGATGATGTCGACCATGGAGCGCTTTCTGGGCCCACTCTGCCTGTTTGTCAGAGTCTGTAACGATTTCAAGTTTATTATCAGGGTTTACAAGATCTAAGGGGGAATAGTTTTTATCTGCTTTCGCGACCAGCTCATGCAATTTAGATGTTTGAGCCTTGCCAATGAAGAATTTTTGGAGTTGGGATATTTGTTTGTAATGTAAATTAACTATGTCCGTTAGAGCTCTCCCTCCCTCTTTTCTTGGTAGTGTGGTCCTAATAACTGATGATGTCGGGTGGTGATATTTGTGTTTGGTCATCATGGTTCGCGTTGTTCTTTGAATATCTTCCAGTTCTGTTTTTGTCCACTTCAGAATTCCAAATGAGTATGTCAGGACCGGTATGGCGTAGGTGTTGATTGCTTTGGCAAGATTTCCTGCGTTCAACTGGGATTTCAATAAAGCAGTTATCCTTTGAGTGAACTGTCCTCGAATTTTGGTTTTTGCTTGCTTCTGGGCTAGTAGCTTAGCTTGCTGAAATCCTAGATATTTGTAGGTTTGATGAATGACGAGCCCTCGTCACCCCTCACGAAGGTGGGTAGTAGTCCATCATTCAGCACCGTCAGCCCGTTGGATGTCAGTATTCTTAGCATTGAAGTCCCCTGTCACCATTCTCCTAATTATCCTCCTTTTTCCTTTTGTCACCCTCAGATCGTCCTCCAATCCTGTCATGCCCCTCTCATATTCTTCCTTGGGCTTATATACACACTGTACACCATCACGTCTCCCATTCGCACTACCACCCATCCATTTCCTTTCCTCACTTCATCCGCCCTCAGTCCATTCCTGCCTCTCCTGTATCATCCAAAATCCATCCCTGCTTTCCCACATATCTAGTATTTACCTCAGATCCACACACCACATCCACTTCCCTCCTAAAAATCACTTCATCCAATATATAATGCGCTATCCTGCATTTCCCTAAATTTATCTGCAGCACCCTCCATCCATCACCTACATTCCTTCTTCCCGCGCACTGCTCCCCCTTCCGCCTATTTGACCAGACTCGTCATCTCTGAGGGGTCCAGAGGGTCCCTCCCATTTTTTCCTTCCTGTTTTCCATCGTCTTCATCTACTCCCTTCCTTCCCCTACTACATTCTATCTCCCCTGGCTTGTGTCCCCTTTCCCCACATACCCTACAAAGGAAGGCCTGGCCATGTAATCCTCGCTCTTACATAGCCCTTACTCCTCTCCTTGACTACCTTCACCTTACCCCCTGCTACTTTATGGCCCTTTATCCCACATCCAAAGCATCCTCATGATTCCTCTCTACCCTCTATAATGCCTACCCTGTTCCACCCCAATCTAATCTCCTTTTTTCCCAATAAGGCTACCACTTTTTCCCATTCCGCCCTCACCACCGCCATTTTCATCCCGTTCCCCTCCCTTACCACTTTAATCACTGTTGTCCCTTTCCCAATCAAATTCTCTATTTTCCCCCCACCTTCTCATCTTCCATCCACGCTTCTATCCATACCATTTTTATGGTTTTTGTTCCCCTCCCCGCTTCCACCGCCCTAGCTCCTGTCACCCTTTCCACGTCCCCCAGAATTCCCCTCACCTCAACCCCCTTCTTTGCCACTATAACCACCTCCCTATTTCTTGAGACTCTGAGTCTCCACTCCCCTTTCATCACCCTCAAACCCTTCTTAATCCTCTCGAACCCCTCCTGATCGACTTCCCCGATATCATTCAGGATTATCGCCCCATTCCTACCCTCCTTTTCCTTTTCCCCATCTGTGTAGATTGTTACCTCTGCCACCTCTCCGTCACCTCTCACATATACAGGGTGAATTTTGGATCTTCACCAAAACAATGTTTCGTCATATATTTTCAATGATTAATTCGATGTGTCTCATTTTTTGGTAAAAGTGTGTGTGTGGCAACTAACTGGCATATTCAGAATTAAAAAAATACAGGACCGTCTTCGTGAAAATTTGTGAGACTGCTTCATATTCAACACTTCACCATGTATATTATTTTTCTAAAATCTGACATAATTTTTTCAGAGGGCATAAATAGACAGTTAGACCTGGGTATTTGAATTTTTTGTTACACTTACCTCAAATTGGCAATAATGAAATATCTTACTGTATAATAATGTTTAGTTATTGAAAAGAAATCTTTAAAATAAACAGAAACGACACACACTGTGCTCCAGTATCGTAAATACCATAATTTGAATTTATTTACAGGGCCCGATTTAAAAATCTGGCATATCTGGTTCATCTCCTGTATGTAAGTTTTTTCACCCGAAATAGACAAAAAACAGATAAAAAATGTTTGCAATAACCTTTCTTATTTGTTTAGGAAAAATCATGTCTAATTATTTTAATCGGAATGAAATGAACAAGCCCAGGAAATGTTTATTCATAAATTAAAAAATGAAATAAATAACAATAACCAAACAATAAAACAATTTTAAAAATGTGAAACAATGTGGAACAAAGTAAAAAACAATTTAATAAACATTACGATTATAAAAGAAATGAAATCCATCTGCCTCAATACACTTGACGAATGTTTAAATGTGTAATGGACTTTCTGATTGTCAGTTGGTCATTTCTGATAATATTGCAACAGTGAATAATTCTGTAAATGAGCTGTTGCTGCGTATTTATATTTTCTTTGTAGACCAGCTCTTTTAATCGACCCCAAATGTAATAATCAACAGGGTTATAGTCTGGAGATCTTGGTGCCCATGGAATAGGACCCCCGCGTCCTATCCATCGGTTTCCATAAATGGTATCTAAATGCTGGCGTACAGCAACGTCAAAATGAGGTGATGCACCTTCATGCTGAAAGTAGATCCCTTGTAGGCCCACATTAGCGAGTAGATTGGATAAGATATTCTGCAAAAAATTTAAATAAACATGTCCCATCAAAAAATGGGGTCCTATTAAATGAGTGTTGATTACTCCGATCCAGACATTTACAGAGAATCTTTGTTGCGAGCGATATTCTCGAATCGCATGTGGATTTCTGGTAAATTGTGCTTCATCGGTGAATAAAGTTCTGTACAATACAAGTCGGTGATTTGCAACCCACCTTGAAAATGCTAGGCGATGGATTTCATCTCCAGGATGTCATCCAGGGAGTTATTTTTTCGCAACACTCTACTCACTTTGGATTGGGAAACACCTAATTGTACTTTTCTGGTACTTATTTTTGGATGTAAGTTCACAGTATCCAGTACATTGTTTTCTAAAACAGGATCTACTGATATAAAAATTGAGAACATGCAATACACACTTCTAAAGAAAGAGTTATTGGTCAAATATTTCAATAATAAAACTATATTGAAAGAAAATTTATCTAAATAATTCAAAGAAAGTAGTTTGAATTTTATAATGTACCCTGTACATAAAAAAATAAAAATAAATAAAAATTTGATTAACATCTAACTAAATAAAGAAACAAAACAAGTCACCTGGTATAAATTTAAAACCAAACTTGAATATGAAAATCTCGGCAAGTTCTCTGTAATTCAATTAATTCCTATCACATAATTCAAAAATTTGATAAAAGAAAGGTTCTACAAAGTTTTGTTTTATTTACATTCAATATAAGAGGAAGGAATCTGAAAAATAAAATTATTAGTTAGGCTTCATAAAAAGTCAATGAGCTATAGATAAGTATTTACAGTTCTTTGATCAAAGTACCAAAATGAACATATCCAACAAAGTGTAGACCTAGGTTTGTCAATTTAACCGGAAGTAAAATGCAACCAATAGGAATCAATATAAAAATCAAACAATTTTAAAAATCCAGTAAATAAAAGTTAAAAGCAGTAGTAATTTATAATTCAACATCAAAGAACAATTTTCATATCAATAAACAATAAAATTATTAAGCTAGAAAGCAAAATAACAAAAATCAAAATTTGAAGGAATAATTTGATTGGTAAACAAAGATATGAAAACTTGAAATTAGGGGGCATATATTTGTTGATTATTAAAAAAAAAGAGACGAAAGAAATTAACAACGTACGAGGAGGAAGGCAACGGGTAGACAAAAAAACCGGTACAAAATTGAGAAAGTATTTCTTTAAAGTTTGTTAAATTTATTAGAAAATAAGTTGATAAGTGATTAAAGGTTATAAATCAGTGCCACATACCTTTTTGTAAGTTCCTGTGTGAAAACCGGCGTAAATTCCATAAAAATAAACACATAATTCCAAATAAAATATAAGTGATACTCCCAGAGGCAAGCAGAACGAAGATTTCCTGGTCCGAAACATTGAAAAGGACCTCTACAAGAACTTCTATAGGCAAGAAGTCGCCTATAATCAAGAAAAGGACAAGTTAGTTAACTTCTATACAAAGATATAAGAAAAAGGTATTATAAAAACTTTTTATTTCATCGAAAAACTTACGTGTGTGTGTTTTTTATTGATTTAAAATCAATTAAAGCTGATGTGAAAATCAGTTTGAACTTTTTCGAGAAACATCTGTTTGAAACCGATATATGCAAAACTCAAAATTCATGTGTATGATGAGTTGCATAGGTTCAAGTTTATGTAAATATTAGATATTAATTTTCATGAGTGTGAATTTTCGTTGTATGAATGACCATTTAAATAAGAGTTTTTTTTATTGTTCAATACTGTCTTTAATTTGTATCAGTACACCAAGCCATACAAAGTAAATTAAAAGTTATATTTCTTGTTTACAATCAAAGAGTATTTCTTCCTACAAGTTGGCAAACCTGTTCTTGGTAAAATACACTCATCCATTCCAGGGCGAGGATACTGGACCGGCCATAGAGTATTTTAAAATATAAAAACTTTAAATAATAAAGTCAACTAAATTCACAAATAAAAATAAAATAAAATAGGAATTGGTTAGATTACCAGATAAAAAAACAATGATCCCAACCTGAGATACAGAATCTACATGCAAAGGTGAGTATTGTATGTACTCACTATAATACAAATTGAGCTAGCATATTGAAATATACCGGGTAAAATAAAAATAAATTTCACATTATTTCAATATAAATAAACATTTAATAAACATTTCAAATATAATAATAAAATAAACTTCAATCATAATCATAAATTAAAATATCAATACAATTGGCGCCCAACGAGGGGCTTCTGAAGAAGGCTCGATCTAAACAAGGAAAGGAAAATAAATAAAATAAAAATGGACGGAGCTGGAGAAAAAGTTCAGGAGAAGAAGGAAAAAAGTTTGATGGACTTAAAAGTTAACGAATTAAAGGAAGAACTCGGAAGAAGAGGAAAAAGCACAATGGGTCCGAAACATGAATTGCAAGACAGATTGAGAAGATTATTAGAAATGGAAGAAAAAGACCCAGAACAGTACAGCTTTGAAACAAATAAAGGACAAGAAGAAGAAGATACTTTATTGCCAGAAGAGAACAAACAAGAAATGGGAGATCAAACAGCAGGAAAATCACAGAAAAAGAAACAGGAGGTAGACGTTATGAGTATGTTACACATGATGATGAAAAAAATGGATCAAACTAACGAAGAAATGAAACAAACAAAGGAGGAAATAAAACAATCTAATGAAGATATGAACTCAAAATTGAATGAAACCAAGGAAGAGATAAAACAAGACATGAACACAAAATTAGATCAAACAAATGAAGAAATAAAACAAAGCAAAGAATCAATAATGAAATTAATGGAAGAGAAATTAGGACAAGTGGAAAAGAAACTAAAAGAATCAAACCAATATATGGAAAACAAAATAGATTTTACCAAACAAGAAATTAGAGAAGAAATGATTGGAAGAATAACAGAGATAGAAAATTTACAAATTGATAGAATCAAAGAAATAAAAGAGGAAGAAAAGAATTTTAAAGGAAAAATTCAGAAAGAAGTAAGTGAAATCAAAATGGGAGTACAAGATACCCAACAAAATTTAGAAGGAAAATGGGTCAAAACTCTGGCTGAATTCCAACAAGATGTGGAAGTAGCATGGACCGAAAAACAAAATCAGAGGGAAGAAAAAACAGAAAAAAAAATTGGGGAAATCCAGAAGGAGATGGAAACATTGAAAAGAAACATAGAACAGACAGGAGTAAGAATAAATAGTGGGGAACAACAGAAAGAAACTGTAGAAATGACCAGGAAACTGGAAAATATGGAAGCAAGACTGGCTTACCTACAAGAAGAATGCAATCAAGCTGAAGGCAGAAATTTACAAGACAAGAGAAAAGGCATGATGAAAACCAGATTTATAAATAATTATATAGGAAATAGAGGGGAACACAAATTTGAAGGGGACAATAGGAAAATACACCCGAAGGTATTTATAAAAATTTTGAGAAATAAAATGAAAAACATTAGGAGCAACGAAGACATGAAGGAGATGATTCGGGAAAATCTAGATAGTCATGCTCTAGTATGGTTCACGAGCAAGGAAGAAGAGTTTCATGATTTCGAAACATTTGAGGCATTATTCATGCAATACTTCTGGGGGAACAATGCTCAAACCAGGGTAAGAGAAAGGCTCTACTCTGGAAAATATGAGACAGGAAGAGGCAATAGTATGAATGACTATGCCATGAAGAACTTCATGAATGCGGACTCCCTAGATCCACCCATACCGGAGGAAGAAATTATTCTGTTTATTTCAAGGCATTTCAAGTTTGAGATAACTGAATTGATTGCCATTCAAAATATTAGGAATATTGAACAACTGAGTAGTTACCTTCAAAGAATTGAAAGGAACAAATTAGAAAACAACAAAAATAGAAATCCAATAGAAAATAGAAACTATAATAGATTCAATAATAATAATAGCAATCAAGAACCAAATAATAATCAAAATAATAGAAGCAATAACAATTACGAACAAATAGAAATAATAACAGAAATACGCAATATGAAAGAAACAATAATTACAGTAATAACAGTTACAATGTAAACAACAACAGAAACAATAACCAAAATTATAATAATCAAAATAATTACAATAGATACAATAATAACAACAACAATAATAATAATAACAATTATAGGAATAGACAATACGAGGGAAATAATAGAAATGGACATCAGGAATATAGGCAAAGAGATGACAATAGGGAGCAGAGAAGAGATTACAACAATGGAGGACAAAACGAAAGTGCAGAAGAAAGAGGAAACCGAAATGGGGATCAAAGAAGGATCAACAATATCCAAAGACAACCAGAAAGAATAACATTAATGGAACCAGAAATATCTGTACATAATATGAACATCCAAGGGAATACATTAAATTTGGGGAAGAGTTAGAATTAAAACAAATAATGGGGTTAATAACTATAAAAGGAAAAATAAATAAAAAAAAGTCAAAATATTAATTGATACAGGTTCGGAAGCGTCAATAATTAAAGAAAAATTAATTGAAGAAAATATTGAAAATTATGAAAATAAATTGATCAAAATACCAAAAACTACATTAATAGGAGCAAAGGGAAAAAAGTTATGTGAAGTAAGTAAATCTATAATACAGAAGATCGAATTGAAGGATGGGAAACAAGTTGAAATTCAATTATTGCTAGTGAACAATTTAGAAACAGACATAGTTATAGGAGTCGATGAATTAACAAAATATAAGGCAAGAATCGATTTTGAAAAGATGGAGATAGAGATAGATGGAAGTAGAATTGAATTTGAAAAGGAAAACTTGGAAGAATTGGCAATTGAAGAGGATAATAAGATGTTATGGAATATAGAAAGTAGTGGAATAATGGAAGAATTGGAATTGGAGTGAGGAAATAAAGGATATGAAGGAAAGGTGAAGAATTTAATAAATAAATATGAAGGAGTGATTCGAAAAGAGATGAGAATGGCCAATAACTATGTACATAAGATAGAAGTAAGAGGAGTAGAAAATTTCAGAGTAAGAACGTATCCCATACCTGCAACACAAGATATGTGAATCCTATTGTGGTGGTAAAGAAAGCAAGTGGAGAATTGAGATTATGCCTAGATGCAAGAAACATTAATCAATAAACTGTACCACAATACGAGGCTCCGATGAATGTAGAAGCGATATTTGGACGCATAACGAACACAAGAATATTTTCAAAAATTGATCTAAAACAGAGCTTTTGGCTTATTCCTTTGGATGAAAACAGTAGAGACTATACGAGTTTTTCTATTGATGGGGTATTGTACAGATTTTGTGTAGCTCCATATGGTATACAAAGTGCTTGTTCAGCCTTGGTTTGAGCATTACACCAAATATTGAATAAATTTGAAGAATTCGCATTACATTATATAGACGATATACTGATTTTCTCACATGATGAAGAAGAACATTTAAGGCACATTGAGATAATTTTAAAAGAATTGGACGAAGCAGGTCTAAAAATAAATCAGAACAAATGTAAATTTTACCAGAGAGAAATATGTTTTCTGGGATATAGAATAGATAAGAACGGAATGACGATGGACGAAGAAAGGATAAAGGCCATAATAGAGTACAAGAGACCAGTAAACTTGAAGACTCTTCGAGGTTTCTTAGGAATGATGAACTATTTCAAACGTCTGATACCGGACTTAAGTAAAAAACAGATACCTCTAATAAAGCTGCTTAAAAAGGACATTAGGTGGAGATGGACAAAAGAAAGGGAAATAGCTTTCAACGAATTGAAAGAAGCTTTCCAGAAACAATTAAAAGTGTATCACCCGAATTATGAGCTACCCTTTATATTGCGGACTGATGCATCCAAAGAGAGATTTTCAGGTGTGTTGTTGCAAGTACAAAACAATATGGAAGTACCCATATGCTTTGTGTCAAGGGTCAGGAAAAAATATGAGCAAAATTATGGGGTATCAGAGTTAGAATTAGCGAGTATAATTTTCTGTATCATAAAATTTAGATTTTATTTACTTGGGGCAAAATTCATTATAGAGACAGACCATTCTGCTTTAACAACAATTTAAAAAAATAGATTTGGAAATAATAGAGTACATAGATGGGGGTTAATTTTACAAGAATATGATTTTGAAATCAAATATATTCCAGGCAGAACAAATGTAGTGGCAGATGCTCTAAGTAGGGAAAGTAAAGGGGAGAATATATAAATAAAAGAACAGTTAAAATTGGGGTAAATATCCTGAAAGACTTAGATGGGATATTTGCTTTAAACAAAATAATTCAAGACCAAAAAAATTTAACGGAAAAAGCAAAACAAAGGGGATATTTGAAAGACAACATGTTAATAAAGAAAAATGGGGAGGTAGAAGTTTTTGTGATAACGGAAAATTTAGCAAAGACAATATTAAAAAGTTTGCATGAGCAAAATGGTCACATAGGGTCCAGAAAATTATGGTTACTATTTAGAGAAAACTACATCAGTAAGGGGGTCCAAAGTCTTGCAAAACAATGTACAAAAATATGTCACATATGTCAGTTAGGAAAAAGTAAAAATGTAAAAATATAAAAAATGAAAACATTGCAAAAACAATTTTAACAACCAAATGTGGGGAAATAGTCGCAATGGACTTTCTTAGTGATTTAATAAGTAGTAGGCAGGGGAACTCTCACATATTAATTGTAGTCGATCTATTTTCAAAATTTGTAAAATTATACCCTACGAAAACTACAAAATGTAAAGTGGTAATGGAAAAATTATCAAATTACATGAACGAGGTTATAAAACCTGAAAAATGCATAGTAGACAATGCAACATATTTCATTAACAATAGATTTAAGAAATTTTGCAATGACAACCACATAAACTTGAAAACAACAAGCATAAGACATCCACCTGCAAACCCCTCAGAAATATATATCAGGGAGGAAATAAAGTTCTTGAGAATCGCTTTGAAAGATCAAAACCACGAAAATTGGGAAGATCACCTTGAAGAAATCCAAAATTATTTGAACGATGTACCAAATACGGTAACAATGGAAAGTCCAATATATCTAATGAAAAGAATAAAACCTGAAAGGAAATGGGAAATAGGAGAATATAAAAATTATGAAGAAGTTTTGAAAAGGGTAAACAAAAACCTACAAAACAATGCCAGAATGAATAAACGAAAGAAAACAAAAACAAAATTTGAGAAAGGAGATTTAGTGATCGTTCGTGCTCTATCAGATCAGATAGAAATAGAGGTATATGTGCAAAACTGAAACTTCCTTTCGAAGGACCCTATGTAATAGACTACGAGAATGGAGTGAACAGTTATGTTTTAAAATACATAGAAGGAGAAGGGATCAGGGGAGTATTTAATATCCATGATCTGTACAAATATCACCATTAATGGAATTAAAAACATGGACAAGAAAAAAGGACGGACAATAATTAAATTGAGTAGTAAGAAAATTACACACATGTAAAAAAATTTGTAAATAAATTAGAATTAAGGTAGAATAAGTTAGTTTAAAGAAATTTTTCAACATAGGATTAAAGAATCTTGATGAAGTTCCATAATCAGGATAGTAACCTAAAACAAAAAAAGAAATTCATTAATGAAATGATTTGAAGTAAAGTTTGCATTAATAAAAAGAAATACCTAAATATTTTTTTTATGAATGCAAAATTTAGGGGATTTTGATATAAAAATTGAGAACATGCAATACACACTTCTAAGAAAGAGTTATTGTTAGAATATTTCAATAATAAAACTATATTGAAAGAAAATTTATCTAAATAATTCAAAGAAAGTAGTTTGAATTTTATAATGTACCCTGTACATAAAAAAATAAAAATAAATAAAAATTTGATTAACATCTAATTAAATAAAGAAACAAAACAAGTCTCCTGGTATACATTTAAAACCAAACTTGAATATGAAAATCTCGGCAAGTCCAATTAATTCCTATCACATAATTCAAAAATTTGATAAAAGAAAGGTTCTACAAAGTTTTGTTTTGTTTACATTCAATATAAGAGCACCGAATAATTCGGTGATGAGAGGAAGGAATCTGAAAAATAAAATTATTAGTTAGGTTATATAAAAAGTCAATGAGCTATAGATAAGTATTTACAGTTCTTTGATCAAAGTACAAAAATGAACATATCCAACAAAGTGTAGACCTAGGTTTGTCAATTTAACCGGAAGTAAAATCCAACCAATAGGAATCAATATAAAAATCAAACAATTTTAAAAATCTAGTAAATAAAAGTTAAAAGCAGTAGTAATTTATAAATCAACATCAAAGAACAATTTTCATATCAATAAACAATAAAATTATCAAGCTAGAAAGCAAAATAACAAAAATCAAAATTTGAAGGAATCATTTGATTGGTAAACAAAGATATGAAAACTTGAAATTAGGAGGCATATCTCTGTTGATTATTAAAAAAAAAGAGACGAAAGAAATCAACAACGAACGAGGAGGAAGGCAACGGGTAGTCAAAAAAACCGGTACAAAATTGAGAAAGTATTTTTTTAAAGTTTGTTAAATTTATTAGAAAATAAGTTGAAAAGTGATTAAAGGTTATAAATCAGTGCCACATACCTTTTTGTAAGTTCCTGTGTGAAAACCGTCGTAAATTCCATAAAAATAAACACATAATTCCAAATGAAATATAAGTGATACTCCCAGAGGCAAGCAGAACGAAGATTTCCTGGTCCGAAACATTAAAAAGGACCTCTACAAGAACTTCTATAGGCAAGAAGTCGCCTATAATCAAGAAAAGGACAAGTTAGTTAACTTCTATACAAAGATATAAGAAAAAGGTATTATAAAAACTTTTTATTTCATCGAAAAACTTACATGTGTGTGTAGAATCACATTTTTTATTGATTTAAAATCAATTAAAGCTGATTGTGAAAATCAGTTTGAACTTTTTCCAGAAACATCTGTTTGAAACCGATATATGCAAAACTCAAAATTCATGTGTATGATGAGTTGCATAGGTTCAAGTTTATGTAAATATTAGATATTAATTTTCATGAGTGTGAATTTTCGTTGTATGAATGACCATTTAAATAAGAGTTTTTTCATTGTACAATACTGTCTTTAATTTGTATCAGTACACCAAGCCATACAAAGTAAATTAAAAGTTAAGACTTGAGAAAATAGTAAGCCCATGATCCCAACCTGAGATACAGAATCTACATGCAAAGGTGAGTATTTTGTATGTGCTCACTATAATACAAATTGAGCTAGCATATTGAAATATACCGGGTAAAATAAAAATACAAAATAAATTTCACATCATTTCAATATAAATAAAAATTTCAAATATAATAATAAAATAAACTTCAATCATAATCATAAATTAAAATATCAATACACTACATTTCGTTCTGATTTTGTTTTGGGAAAAGTACCATTGTTTTTCAAGAAATTAAAAACTGATCCGAACGTTTGACGATTGGGTATTCGGCGTTGAGGGATTCGCCTTTCATACTCCCTTGCGGCAGCCCTACCATTACCATTCCAAAAGCCACAAACAAAAATAATATCAGCGTATTCAGCATTTGAAAACCACATTGTTTCACATTGTTAAAACTGTTTTCTTATTTGGTTATTGTTATTCATTTTATTTTTTAATTTATGAATAAACATTTCCTGGGCTTGTTCATTTCATTCCGAATAAAATAATTAGACATGATTTTTCCTCAAGCAAATAAGAAAACTAGGTTATTACAAACATTTTTTATCTATTATGGGTGAAAAAGTTACATACAGGGTGCATTAATGAGAGGGACCAGATATGCCAAATTTTTAATTCCGTTCCTGTAAATCAATTCAAATTATGGTATTTACCATACTGGAGCACAGTGTGTGTCGTTTCTGTTTATTTTAAAGATTTCTTTTTAATAACTAAACATTATTATACAGTAAAATATTTCTTTATTACCAATTTTCAATTTGACTCTAAAATGAATCTTTAATTGGAAATGTGAGGTAAGTGTAACAAAAAATTCAAATACCCAGGTCTAACTGTCTATTTATGCCCTCTGAAAAAAGTATATCAGATTTTAGGAAAATCATATACAGGGTGAAGTGTTGAATATGAAGCAGTCTCACAAATTTTCACGAAGACGGTCCTGTATTTTTTTTAATTCTGAATATGTCAGTTAGTTGCCAGACACCAATAGTCACTTTCACCAAAAAATGAGACAAATCGACTCAATCATTGAAAATATATGACGAAACATTGTTTTGGTGAAGATCCACAATTCACCCTGTATATTACTAATCAAAACAAGAAGACATTTTTTAATGGTCATTTGATAATCCCCTACTTATGGTAGAAGTATGTACAGTTCCTCGTAACTCACCCTGTATAAGCCAATACATAAACGAAAAATACGAAGTAACGCTAATAAAACCAAATGTGTATGCGAAAGGATATAATCCGAAGAACGATATAAATATGTCCTATACCAAGAACAAATGATACCAAACCTAGATTGTTTAAAAAAGTGATTAACTAAAGACGAAACGGGAATTTTTTTCTCTAGTTACTGCCAGTTTTTTTTACTTCTTTTCGATTTTATTTCAATTTCATATGTTATTATTTAAAAAATGTAACTTTGATAACTTCCACTGTTTTGAAGATACCCTGTATAGTACAATATGTTTTTAAAATTTGGCCATTATTAAACTACATCTTTTTTATTTGAAACATTTTTTGATAACATCCGCCAATTAGATTAAATAAATCGAGGCGTATACGGTGGGCCACCCTGTATGTTTCAACAGTTTAATTTGTCCAATTCCATTTAATAAATAAAAGTTAAATTTGCCTTTGAAAAATTCAGTGATTTTGTTCACAAAATAAATTTAATTTATGTTTTAGTATCTAAATTTTACCGATTACGGATCTGTTACTGTTTACCATACAATGAGGGATTTAAGGTGGATCAACTATACTACAACTAATTTAAGATTAAGATGAAATTTAAATATAAAGAATATTCAGCTGTTCATGCAACATAAATTAAGAAATTAATAAACCAACCGGACATGCGCACTATTTTCAATCATTTTCAAAACTTCCAATAGTAATCGAGCTGCCAGATAACTGAAGATAAATATTAAGCGTAAACCAACTTGTTTACGAAAAATATTGTTGTAAACTATAAAAAATTTCAAACATGTAATCCAAGCTCATGTAAACAATAACTTATCACAAATCACCAGTAGGTGTTCTGTGGTCAGGACTAAACGCATGAGTTGTTTCGAATTAATGGAAGAAATTAATTTGTTAGTTGAAAGTTGGCCATCTTTCTTACTTTTAATTTAAATCTTAATTTCTTAGTTTCTTGCATGAACATTACATGGTTTTATGTTCTTAGTTTTAGTTTTAAATTAATCTAAGTTTTATTTTTTGCTTGCAATAATCCACCTTTATAAACTTTTATTATTAAATCCTCCCTCCTCCCTCGCCAGATGCCGAGTCAACGAAATATTGTGAAACGCTCTTTACCTAGCCGCTTAACAGGATAGGATTATTACTTTTTTAAATTAAACTAACTGTTTCTAATTTATTCCACTATTTAATGGAAAAAATTATGAAAATTCTAAAATATTATTGATAATTATTAGGATTACCTCAACTTTTTGCAAACTAATTTACCTGGTTTAATGGACGACGATCCCCTAATGACAGCAAAATTTATGGCTCATGTACGATAGTTGTCATGCTCATTTTAATAGTACTCTAGTTCGTCAATATCTTGAAACTACGTATGGAAATCGGTGGATTGGACAAGGAGGCCCAGTCAATTGGCCTGCAAGATCGCCCGATATCAATACATGCGATTTTTGTTTTTGTGGCTACTTAAAATAATTAGTTTATGCTGGTTCTATACAAAATCGTATTCAGCTGTGGGAATGAATAATAGAGGGTGCATGTAACGAAATTCAAAATTATGCCAGAATCTCTCCAAAAGTTAGACAATCTTTACAGAAACGATTCGACTTATGTATCGCAACAAATGTAGGAGATAATGTTATACAATTAAATATTATTGTTGTAAATAATCTTCTTTTTTTTTCAGAAAATAAAACAGATTTGGTAGAAAAATTGAAATTGATTTTTCTCGAAAACGGTGCATAATAGCGAATTTAAACAAGAGAACTTTTTTATTAAATACCTTATAGCTCTTGAATTCAATGTAACATTTATCAAAAAACTGATACAGAAAAAATGTAACGTCATTTACCCGTTGCCATTCTCGCGTTGTAAGCTTATGATGGCGATAAAAACGCGGGTTTGTAGCAAACAATTTATCACTACAGGATTGTACCAAGTTTGAAGTTTGTAGGTAGAGATTTTTTGAGATATTTTTAAAAAACTGACTTAACATTGTCATCTTCAAATGGCGAGCTACCTTGGGGGAATTTTTGTATAAAGGTAAATATGGTAAGATGGACATAAAATCACATCTAGTATTTGTAGTTTGAGTTTGGCAGGAGAGACTAGATTCCCTGTATATAATATAGTTATTAATAATACAGCGTTGCTGAAAAGTGTCGCACCAAGGGATTATCTTTGAAACGGATATAGGGGAAGTTTGGAAATTCTAGGACGATGAATGAGACGTTATTCTGCATATTTTAGAGCAAATGTCAAATGTTTTTGATGTCGGCGTTTAGTGTACGGCCGCCAACTTGAATTTTTGGAAATGGCAACCTAGGTCCAGTAACGTATCACAAAGAAGCTTATTTTTTTCTCTTTTCAAAAATAATAGCAATGTATCACTACAATGCAAAATGTCTTATACAATACCAGTTTTATTTTTCTAAATTATATTGTACTGTACTAATGATATGACTTTGTAGGTTTTTAAAATTAAACAAAAAACAATAGTAGGCATTAAAAACGTCAACCACATCACTTTTTTATGTACAAATTGTCAAAACTGATACGAATTTCAAATTAGCACGAAGTTTAAAAGTAAATTAAGAATAATGGCACAGTCATCGGGAAAACAACGAATCGAAATCTTAATGTTAGTTGGATATGGTGATCGCAAACGTTCCCATGACGAAGCAGCTCATCTTTTTAACGATTTAAATCCTGAATGCCCTCCAATGAGAAGATCTACAGTGACGAGATTAATAAACAAATTTAATGAAACTGGTAGTGTAAAGGATATTCCAAAGTCTTGTAGACCGAAAAGTACAACTAATGAAGATAAAGATAAAACTTTAGAAGTTTATTGGCAAGAAATCATGGTTTTTGTAGACATTCTATTCAAACTATTCTGCTTAAAAATTACTTTTATCCGGCAAGATCCCCCGACTTGACATCACTTGATTTATTTCTCTGGGGCTACCTGAAAGCCCGCTTTTATGTTAACAGTCCACTTACTTACGATTTAAAGGATGGCATACGTCTCGAAATGCACGGAATCACTCCACAAATGATCAACGATTCTAATTGTAGCTTCGAAGGGAGATTGTATCATTATCAACAAACAAATGGCCAGCATTTTGAGCACTTGAAATGAATGTTTAGTTTATAAATTTCTGTAACATCCAGTTTTTTTTTTAAATTACAATTTTAATATTTTTGTTAAATTTCTATTATAATTTCCGAGTAAAGTGATACATTGCCATTATTTTTGGAAAGAGACAAAAATAAGCTTCTTTGTGATACGTCACTCGACCTAGGTTGCCATTTAAAAAAATTCAAGATGGCGGCTGTATGCTAAACGCTGACGTCAAAAACATTTGACATTTGCTCTCAAGTCTCATTCATCCTAGAATTTCAAAACTTTCCCTTTATCTGTTTCAAAACTTTGGTGCGAGACTTTTCAGCAGCGCTGTATATTAATAGTTATTTCAGCTTTAAGATATTCCAGTGGAGATGGAGACTTCAAAGAAGATGCCCTTAAACTCAACAATACTCTTTTCAATGTAAGAGCAATTATCAAACACTTTAACCCGAAAATTGAACAATGGCTGGCCTCCGCAAATTTATCAACTCCAAGCGAAGAACAAATTTTAGAGATAGTGAAAAAGAATTACGACAGTCTAACGTTAAAATTGCAAGATTCTTTGGATCACTACGAAAGATATACGGAAAAGCCGCTATATGCCATGTTTTTTACTAATATGGTGAAATCAATTTTCTGCGATACAAGAAGTAACACTAGTTGTTCTTTATTAAATTTTACTACTATTGCTAATGAATATCCTGTTATATAATCTAAATTTTAAGATAATATATATTTTGTTGTATTAATCAGTATTTTTTTTATCTTTACATAAGGGGAGGAAATGTTTAATAACGTGTGTCCTTTCTTGATTAGCAAAGGTATTCGATACGGTCAACCACCAAATTTTACTAGATAAATTGTATAATTATGGAATTCGAGGTAACTTGACAAAAGAGATCAACGTGTAAAAGTTAATAACGTAACAAGTGAATTTTGTGAAATAAAAACTGGAGTTCCACAGGGGCCAAGTATTGGGACCTTTGCTCTTCCTACTTTACATAAATCTTCTCAAATCTTTCTCGGATGATGTAATAATTTCTTTTGCAGATGATACAGATGTTATAGCTAACTTTATCCGTTTTTTCCACTGCCAGCCTTATTAATTCTGTTATGCTGTCATACCAAACCCGTGCCATTCCTTGTTAACGATTCGCAACGAGCTCACTTGTGGCAATCGGATCCCAATTATACCACTTAGCAAGTTCCTCCACACGATTCACCCAACATTCCCCACTCCGTTCGCGATTTCCAGGATCATAAACCGGAATCACCTGTTCGTCACACAGTGAAGATCTTTTAACATTCGCGACATATTTTTTTTAAGGCGCTTTATCACTAGTACTCGACGAACTTGTCGAATTTTCACGACGTTTTCGCTTTTCGGTACGTTTTTGCGCGCGCGGCATTTTGCTGATTAATAAACAAAATAATTATCCCACTTCTGACTTGTAAAAACACCCTTAATCAAGGTATTTTGAAATCAAACACGAATATTCACGTCTCGATCTCTTTTACAATCAACACAGACTAACTCTATATTCTTCTTATTTCAAAACAGTCACTCCTTAACTACGTTTTCATTTTACTTATTAATAACAACATTTCTTATCCTAATGCTTTTAAAATAAACACCAAAAAAACATAAATGCCTTATTAGTCGATATAGAATCTCAAAAGATGTTTAAATAACAAACTTATCTTAAAGGAAACCATAACTCATTAATATAGCGTAAACAGCGTACATATAAAAGAAAATATATTACAACCAAAAACTTTTTGGAAAAGTTGAATTATAACCTAAAAATAGCTGAATCAATAAATTTTTTAAACCTTTAAATTATATATTTTGTCGACTTTTCATTTCACGAGATAAAATAAAGTATCATATTATAACTAATTGTGGTTTACTTACCCTGTACATCCATCTAAAATATATTCTTACAATATTTTGACTCGAATAATAAAAGCTTATAATTAACTATTTGTAAAAACAAATCCAACAAATCCATAAAATTAAGATACTAAATAATTCCATTTCTTTTGTGAAAGAATCTTTATGCGTCCCTTGAGAGCAGAAGTATTCCAAGTCACAAAATGCAAATTTTACAGGAGAAGATTTTTTTTGTTCTAGAAAAATTGATAGTTGATATTTAAGTTAATAAAATTTATAACGTCTTGTAAGATGATTGATTATATAGTGCACTACTTAGTTTTACGGCGTTCTTCAAGTTACAGAAACTGGTGGTCATAGTATACTTACTTAAATTTAAACTATGCTATGTGCAAAGTTAGACTGCAATGATTTTGTTTTTTTGTGACCTAGTATAGTTCGGATTTATTAGTTTAAAATTTTCGTTTTATTTATTTCATATAATAATACAAATAGTATTCTTGGAACTTAAACACTTAAACAATAAGAACAAATCTATAAAACATATTCAAAAACTAAAATATTTCCAAAAATCATATTTTTGGTCGCTACCTTTTGCCACCAGTTATAACATCACCGTATGTGATGTTTGTTCACGAAGAAATGAAACAAAAGTCTTGGAACTTAAAATAAATAAGAAACAAGCGAACATTAAACTAACAAAAAAGTAAAATATGAAATATTTCCCGAAATCTTATTTGGTTGCCACTCACTCTTCGTCAGTTTCATTGTATGATCTTTGCTTATTTTCACTGAGCGGCAAATATTTGAAAAAATCATGATGAACATTAAGTATGACCTTTTTATCACAAAGAAATTTTAAATGGTCGTACTTTTTTTTAGATAGTGGAATCAGGCTTGAATGAAGCCGTTTGAGATTGAAATCTTGGATAGCAACGTTGTGAAATTTCCTGCCTTTTTTCGAAATATAATCTCGTTGTCTATTAAGGTCTGATAATCGCCAGTAAGCACTAAATATTTCTGATCGATTTTCTTCGCTAATTTTATTTTAATCTGCAAAAACAAGGATCTTTTACTTTTCTTTCAGCCACCTTTCTAATTTACATAGGACTTGCCGCTCTTTCTAGACGTTTTAATATATTTCTCTTCCAGAGTTCTGGTTCTCTTTTCCGTTTTCTTGATTTTTTCTTCTGTACTCCTTCTGAGGTCGTGCTCCCAGAATCAGATTACCGATCGTTAGAAATATTTTTATTGAAAATTATGTTATTTTTGTTTGTGGAACCTTCTGGTAACTGAAAATCAGGGTCACCATCTTCATCGTCTCCACCAAACGGATCGGACTCTGAAGAACTAATTTTTAAATCGTCCAGTAGCGTTTGATAAGGTACACTTGAAACCTCAAGTATTTTTGACCTATCTGATATTATACCATATGTACTAGGTTTACATTCCTTGTTTCAAAGGACTTATTGTTTGATCTTCCAAGTTGGTTACCAAACTTTCGGAGAAAAAAAGGGAAATACAATTAAAATCAATTGAAGATAGAAAAGTTTTCTCATTTCTAGAAGTAGAGGTTTCTGAACACAACAAATAAGAGGAAATCTCCAAATTGGCACAATTCACAATAGAGTTTATCTTGAAACGAAGATCTTCATTCTTCTATTCGACTAAGTTCCAGCTTCATTTATCCAATCTAGGTTCGTAATATCACCGTTAATTAAATTTATTCTATTTTATTAATCTAAAACTCGAAGAAATTGTTTTACTTACGTAGTGTTGAAGCTGCTACATGAGCGGATTCATCTTTGGAATTGTAAGTATTAATTTGCCTTACGTCCATGTGTGTGATTTACATTAGTTTTTGCTTGGTCATCTAAAAATAAAAAGTATATAAGGATATTTCCATTATTTAAATACTTAATGTACCAACAGAATTAAATCCGGCTTATGTTAATTTTTGGTAAAATCGTCAAGGAAAAAATAATTTGTCGGTGTTTGATGTATTATTACTTAAACAATGAAAATACAATAATTTTGCCAGCCCATTTGATAGAATAACATTTATTTTAACTTGGCACATGGGTCTATCACATCGAAGGTTACAAAAAAATAAGTTTTCTATAAAATGTGCTGGGAGCCAATATTTTTTAGTCTATTGAAGGCGAAACATTATAGAAAGAAGTATGTCACGTATTATTTATTAAATTGTTTGGCAGTTTTACTTACATGATAAGTGGTTTATAGTGTTTACACTTTTATTCAGGACCATTTCCACAATCTTCTGAGATCTTGGTCTATTCATTTTGGCTTAACGTCACAATAAATCACGACAGAAAAAGTCTATGTCCACAAGCACCATATACTAATTGGCGTTTTTCAAGTCAGAACAAGCTTATATCCACTTTACTAGGATTCTATCTCATGATTCACTCGTCAGAACAAGCTTATATCCACATTACTAGGATTCTATCTCACGATTCACTCGTCAGAACAAGTCTATTTTCACTCGCGGTATACTAATTTATATATTCCAGATCCGAACAAACATATGTCCTCACGCACACTGTACTTACTCTCCGAATATGTGATATCAGAACTAGTCTATGAGAATTTTTAATATATACTAACTCCAAAACAACACGTCAGAACGAATCTATCTACAATACTGCAAAGGTCGCGCACGAATTTTAAAATACCTCCTACTCGTTAGTACCTATAGTTCTGAACTGAGACAAAATCACTTTTTGAGATAGGCTAGTTTGGACTTGCGATTTTATTGGTTCAATCTTTAATATGGACTTGCTATACTTCTGCAGTCAATTCTGTGATACTTAACGTATACATAGGCGTTAAAAACGAAAAATGTGAAAATTTGGACATGGTATAGTTCCGCTCTCAAGGGACGTCTTGAATCAATCAAAATATCTCAGAGAAACAAACTCGTTTGTAACTGTATTTAGTGTAACCTTATAAATTAGTAGAAACATTGCAATAACAGGGTCGGACTGACTTTTATGTAATATAGGAGTGGAAATAAAAGATAATATTTAAAAAAATTATGTGTTGATTAAACCCAAAACTGTAGCCAAATTGTACATGATATTTGTCGAATTTTAAAAATTTTTTGAACAATACAAAAACATACAATTGAAGCATGTGTTATCAGAATAATAAAATGAATTTAAGGTGCACTAATATTAAAATGTTTGTTGTTACACAAAAAACAATATAAAAATAGGTCTTTTTCACAAATGTAGCATCTAAAACACGATTCGGGTAAAGTTGCAGAACTACCTGTGAAATGTTCACTAATATGTTGCGATTCCACGTTTTCTTCAAACACATCAAACAACAGGTACATAATCGATGATTACTTGTTGAATACTAGTATTGTAATATACATAGAGGTTTTCCAAAACTGGTATTCAGCCATTTCCGATTATTTATTGGTTCTATATGAAATGATTTACAGTCGATAGTTGAAGCAGTATCATATTCTTGTTCTGAATTATTGTAACTGATAACAGAATCAACTTCACTGTCTTCATCATCTGCTTCAATTCTATTGTCAGCATCTTGGTTTTCTAGCAAAACGGCAAAATCGAAAGATTCATTATCACTATCTAAAGTTGTTTCTTCTACTTCACTACAGTTTTGTACGTAATTTTTTTAAATATTATCTTTTATTTCCACTCCTATATTACATAAAAGTCAGTCCGACCCTGTTATTGCAATGTTTCTACTAATTTATAAGGTTACACTAAATACAGTTACAAACGAGTTTGCTTCTCTGAGATATTTTGATTGATTCAGGCCAATAGCATAAAGAAACGCTTAAAGATTCTTTCACAAAAGAAATGGAATTATTTAGTATCTTAATTTTATGGATTTGTTACTGTTTAAAAAGAGTTAGTTATAAGCTTTTAGTACTCGAGTCAACAAAATATTGTAAGAATATATTTTAAATGGATGTACAGGGTAAATAAACCACAATTAGTTATAATATGATACTTCATTTTATCTCGTGAAATGAAAAGTCGACAAAATATATAATTTAAAGGTTTAAACAATTTATTGATTTAGCTATTTTTAGGTTATAGATCAACTTTTCCAAAAGGTTTTTGGTTGTAATATATTTTCTTTTATATTTTTCCATCTTCAACTTCAAATTTCTTTTTTGTTCTTGGCCTTCACTCAAAAATATTTTATTGGAATCGATTAACTTGATAACGTTGTCACTATGATTATTTATCAAAGTTTCCACATTCAATTGATTTTCATCTAAATTTTCTTAATACATCTTCAGTAACTGTTAACTCGCTATTTAGGTCTTCTGGTTGAAGGAGTTTATCTATTTCAAATTCATTTTCAAAAATTCCATCCATAGAAACATTATCATAATCGGGATTTCGCAGTGGCTGATTTTTCCTATGTCTTCACATTTCTCACTCTCGTCTGATAATAGTATTATTGAATCGCTTGATTTTGGTGATACACAATCATTATCCATTGTTTTAATATGATAATTTGTCTCACTAGGTCCTCGTCTAATAACCATTGGTTTACTTTTTTTGGATACACTCATCTTTTCAAATTCTGTTTGTTTACTTGTTTTTCTGTAATCACTCAATATATTCACTATATTTTGTTGACTGTTCATTTTACGAGATAAAATAAACTATACTTTCAGGTTGAATTTTCCCCCTTATATACTATTCCGTTCATCTCCCTAATAGCACAAATATGTCCTTTGGACGTCCATCGGATTACATCCTCCCATCCATGATGATATCCAATGGACAACTGAAATATGTTCTGCGTTTGTACAATGGATATCCATAAGACAATGAATTTCCGCAAAAATGGACATCCATACATTAGCCGTTTCAGGACATCCAACGGCTGTCTTGAGATATCCATTGGCTGTCCCGGGATATCCATACATTTCAGGATGGGCATATAGCTATGTCCATTGGATATCCATACTTTCCATAATGGACATATATCTTTGTCCATTGGATATCCGGACAGAAGTATCCAATGGATGTCCATGAGGAGGTCTCCAATGTATGTCCATAAATAGGTGACCTAGAGGTATCCAATGGTTGTTCAGAATAAAAAATATGAAATGCTTTAGATAAGTCGTTCTTTTATTAAAATTAACGTGTTACACTATAAATATAAAAGGTATTCTATTAATTTGTAGGCAAACAAATTTTTCGTACTTCTCGTTCCTGAGCCCTTCGTAAATATTTTCTAATCGCTTTCTCTATTTCTTTTTCTGTTGTGTTGACGATGCTTCCCTGTTCTGCACCCTCTAAAATAAAAATTAAAATGACAATAGAGCATAACAGAGAGGAGAGTTCATAAAATGTTCTATGTCTTGGTAATTTCTATAAAATGGTATTTTGAGATACATTAAGTTTTGTCATGTGTACAAAAACAAATCTACAATTGCTACAACTATTTAAACACATCACTTTTTTGCATTACCACTGATCTGTATTGTTTGCTGTAAAATAATTTGTAAATTTTGTTAGTGCATGTCAGAGGTTGTATGCTTTTGTGTATCTTTAAGATCTTATAAAAAACATGGTTGTTTTGTAAGTTATGAATGTGTTTATCTTATATGTGAGGCGAATTTATGTCCATTTTTACATAAACTCATTGAAAAATTGCTGTAAATTCGGCGGACAGACTATAAATATATATGGCACTACTCAATAATTAATTAAATTGTTTTCCATAAATATGTTGCAAAACATGTACATATACAAGCAAAGCTAAAATATTCTAGATTTTAAAAGTTTCTTTTTATTTTACTTTAAAACCTAACCAGTTTTACTGAAACCATACATATAATGTACATTATACATATACATTCAATTAGTAGAATTTAAAAAAATAGCGCTCACAAAAAACGAATCGGCTGATAGTGTTCTGTTTTCATACATTTAAATTTCAAAATGTACCAGAATTATAAAAACATATTGCACTTATCAAGAAAATGTAAAAACTTACTCATAATTATAGCAGCTAATTTAGTGTGTTGAAGAGCTTTTTTAGTTTTGGTTCCCAGCCAAGTGTATTTGTCATGAAATGTTGGAAAGTCCTTTTGACAAAATCGTAACATGAATTTCCTCCTATTTTTGAAACATTTAACCTGAAAATAAATTTAAATAAAATGTTTTTAAATAAGTCTACTTTATACCATTAAATGCTTGTAGATGATATCACATATATGCATCTGATGCTGTTCAATATCTGTAACATGTACCCTGTTTAAAAGGGATTACAAAATACTAAGGGGCGAGAGAGTAGTTATTTTTATGAACTGCTATATTCAAAATCCCACTAATGTGATATTTTAAAATCTGAACAAATACTGAAGTTATTAGAACAGTAAATGCTTAGTAATTACTTGAAATTTGTTCTGTCTCAATATTACTTACAGTTGCATTAAAATTGCTTTCTTCCTCCAAAACTTTTCTGATTCGATAAACTTAACATCTGTACCAATTGAGAAATCAAAAGCTTTTAATGGATCTGGATTCCTTGTAATATCTTCGTCTAATGGTAAACGCCTATTTGTCAGTTTCTCCACATTTACTGCAAGATCGGTCAATATATCATTCATTCATTATCTCCATTAGTTCATGTACATTTTGATGCAGCAGATCATAATCTATAATATATAATTAGTACATTAAATTTTCTACAGTGAATAAAATATATTCGTTTTAATGAAAAAATTAAGAAGAAGAAGAAGTAATGAATAAAAGTTAAGTACACAAACCTATTTCAAAGTCATACAAAATATTGCACAAAGTATGTACTTACTGAATTTGCCGTATTGAATACTCTAAACAGTCTTGAGTCTATACAGCTATCCAAAAACTTTTAGATACAACAAACCATTGATAACCTTATATGCAACAAACCACCAACAAACAACAATATGCCAATTCTCGTTTCAGGACGGCGGCCATTCAATGCCGTTATCAATTCGAAGTCATGCCAACCTACAATTTCATTTGTCCAACCGCATAGAGCAAAAACTCCCTATATTGCGTAATCAGCGTAATGCTTCTAAAGGACATTCGATGGAATGCGGCTTTTAGATGTCCAAGGGATAAAGAACTTTAGATGCCGCATGGATATCCGCAACATGCGTAATGATAACAGTGGACATCCGATGGACAGCGGTTTTTATATAGCCAGTGGATAGATAACTTTAGTTGTCGTATGTATGTCCAGTTTGTGTCCAGGGACATTCTGGACATAAATCGGACATAATGTGTATGTCCAATGGACATTTTGTGCTATTAGGGCTTCAGACAATTTGAACAAGTTTTTAAATGTTTCGAGGTGGATAGGCTTTTGATTTACTGGTTTCCTGTCATCCTTGCATTACCATTTCAATTAATTTTCATAGTTATGCGAAAGATACATGTTCCTATAAATTTGCGTTTTATTCCAAATATATGCGGGTACTACTTCATCCATTGTTGAATCATTTCATTTCTTCTATATACTGAAAAGAGATTTACTACGTTTGTCTCACATAAATTTAGGTTTTTATACTTTGAATCTTCTGTTTTTCAATTACTACAAAAATGTCAACTTTCTTTTTTAGTAGACCTGTCTCGCATTAGAATTTTATGTAATCAGTTCAAATAATTTTTCCCATCAAAGCATCAATCGTTATAAACATTCCATTTCTTCTGTATAATGAAACAAGATTTGCTACTCATATATTATTTATAATTACAACATATGTCTCACATAAATTTAGATTTTTATACTTTGAATCTTCTGTTTTTCAATTATTGCAAAAATATCAACTTACTTTTTCAGCAGACCTGTCTCGCATCAGAATTTTATGACTTTTAATTCGTGGATACAGTTCACATTCAACAGGCTATACAAATCACAGGGAATTACAAATTCATAGATAGTATCATGTTTGAAATATCTATAGCCGATTCCAATTCCTTATTATTTACGTCTTTGATACACCAGTATACCACATTTGCAGCGATACTTGCTAATCTTGGAGCACTATAGTATACACAGTCTGAATTAAAACTAATCTCTCAGAGGACGCTTCGTTTGGCGCATCCCAAAGCATTGGTCGATCTATTAACTGCTGCTTTTGAATATGAAGCAGCCACGAAGGCTTCGGGGTACAACAAAGAAGAAGGTGACGAAGATAGACTTGGCCAGATCGTCAACTTGATAAAAAGCATGGTAGACAAAAAGCCAAAGAAGACTAGATGCTGGAATTGTGGCGAGCTAGGGCATGTACGCAGTTCGTGTAAGCACCCTAGGATTCCAGCAAACCACCGACCAAGGATCGTTCCAAAGACCCTCTATCGAACATCGGGCTGGCGTGAGTCACCGAAATGCTGACTCCCTGTCTAGACGGCCGTGCCGAGCAGACTGCTGCAACAAGGCAGAATCTAAGGAAGCTGCAGTTTCAAGAACTACAGTTGTCAACGAAGAATGGTCACCCACCAGGATCAGAGAAGATCAGGAGAATGATCCTCACCTGAAGATGATCTGGCAATGGAAGGAAGAAAATCGGCGACCCACCTGGCAAGAAGTGTCAAGATTTTCACCGACACTCAAGGCATATTGGGACTCCCTTGTCCTGGAAGACCTGTTGAAATGAACAATTGAAAACGATGATGGTTCCGAAAATAGAAGACAGTTAGTCATCCCGAGAACGAGAGTAACTGAGGTATTGAGGAAGTTACACGACAATCCATCAGGAGATCATCTGGGAGTGAAGAAAACCCAAGGCGAGTCCGTGAAAGGTATTATTGGATGAACAGCTCCGAAGATGTGAAGGACTGGTGTAAGAAGTGTACGACTTGTGCTTCGAGTAATTGACCACATCGCAAGAGAAAGTATAATGCTGGAAGCCCATTCGAAAGGATTGCTTTAGACATCGCCGGACCATTTCCGACGACAGAAAATGGTGATAAATACATCCTGGTTGTGATAGATTATTTCACAAAGTGGGTACACTTTGGCAAATACAGGAATGAATGTGAAATAGCCACGCCCGTCAATGCGCGTTACTAGATGATGGTAGTAGGGATTAGTACGGTCCCTCAAGCAGGTATACTTGACTACTATTGTCAGTTCTATTGTGTCTGTTAGTGAAGAGCACTGCGTGGGTACCTACTTTCATTGTTTTGACTGGATACCGAGAAAAATATTTATTGGTGCAAAATAAAGATATTATTATTCTTACAGTGATATAAAATGGAATTCAAATCAAAAGTGAAAAGAAAAGTTTTGACTGGACAGAGTCGAGAAATTTTGGCAAATATAATTTATTTTATGCGCCGGGAAGCATCAGAAAATAAACCTATAAAGGACATTCAAAAAGTTCAAGAACGTGTTGCTATTTCCACAGGTGTCAGTGTGCGTACGATTTCAAATATTGAAAAGGAGATGAGGCAAATAGAAAATGGGGAATCTTCATCATTTTCTACTCCAAACAAAAAAAAAATATCAAAACCCAAAACAGGCTTGGATAGTTGTGATAAAGGTGTTCTAAGAATATATATTTTGAATTATCAAGTGACCCAAAAGAGAGTATCAACCTTGCGCAATATACATAAAATATTTCACGATGAATATGGCTACACAGGTTCAAGGGAAAGTTTAAGAAAAATTATGCATAGCATGGGATTTCGGTGGAGGAAAACTAAAACAAATAGAAAACTTTTAATGGAGAAACCTGATATCAGACAAAAAAATTGAATTTTTTAAGAAAAATAAAAAAATTATCAAATATATTATTAAACAGTAATAAATACTATTAATACATTCATTTACGTCTCCTGAATAATTAAAGAATGTTACTTAATATATATTTTATTCAGGGGGAACAGAATTTAGTACTTTGATTATTTACCATACTAATTCACCAAGCCTTTGTCATCCGAATACTTTCTCATTTTAACTTCGTGCCTCTCGTACGTTTCTCGACATTCACTCCTGTATTTGCCAAACTGTAGAAGTTTACGCGATCCGGAATCAAGAAGCCACAACTGTCGCAGATGTATTGGTGAAGGAATTCACCTGCCGATAAGGAGTGCCCTTGGAAGTTCACAACGATCAGGGAAGGAATTTCGAAAGCCATGTATTCCAGGAAATTTGTGACAAGCTGAGAATGAAGAAGACCAGGACAACGGCGTTGCATCCACAGTCAGATGGAATGGTCGAGAGAATGAACAGGACTATTGGAAAATACCTGACCAAAGTAGTTTCCAGCCACGAGAGAGATTGGGACCAATATATTTCCCTATTTGCATTGGCTTAACGATCCGCCATCAATGAGTCCACAGGCCAAACACCTGCGAAAATCCTGTTTGGACGCGAAATGAGGCTTCCTTGTGACCTGGAATTTGGTTGTCGACCTGGAGAAGATTACGTGATCCAGTTGAGAAAAAGGATAGACGATGTGCACGAATTGGTCCGAACGAATCATCAGGTTGCCAGCGACAGAATGAAAAAATGGTACGACACGCAGGCCACAGAAATCAGTTCCAAAGAAGGGGACAAAGTATGGTTACATAACCCGACGAGGATCAATGACGTCATCTATTGCATAAGCAAGATCCCCAATGGAAAACCGAAAGTAGTCCACCAAAACCGACTAGCGCCATTCGAAGGAGACCATGACATATAGGAAGGTGTGAACCATGTCCACGAAGATTCTGACCCAGCCTTCGAAGAATTTGTGGGCACATATGGAAGTACCGGTAAAGCTAGATTTGGAGTCACTACAAGATCAAGTCACGACAAGATTGGTTCATGCTCCCGGAAGACTATTCACTGACACACAACATCCCCGCCAGTATCAAAAACGCACGAGGTATGGCAACCGTCTTCCGAAAGAAGTTTGAGCAACTAGAAAAACTTGAAGAACAGATTCCAACCCCTGGCAAGACACTGAGACTCAAACACAATTCACGGTACATCTTCTATCTGGTAACAAAGAACGAATTTCAAGATCGATGTTACGTAACGATAAGGTAATGCCACTTTGCAAAGCCTCCAACAAGGTTGGGCGCCAATTTGTAACGGCTACTCAGTTTAGAGAGCACCTCAGGTGTAGATTCTGAGACCAAACTAGTATAAATTCAGAGAGTAGTCTTACCGGTTCTCGGGTAATTCTACTTGAAATTTATTTAAGGTGAAATAAAGATAAATTAGGAAAATTAGGAAAGGTAAGTGGGCGCCACTCTGAATAATACTAGCCTATTTGTTATTCACATCTGCATTATAGCGACAAATCCTGTAAGATTGGAAGGGAAAAAAAACTATATGAACAACGTTATTAAATTTACAAGTTGTATATTGACTTTGTTCAAAAAAAATTAAATAGAAAAAAAATTGACTAGGTAGGTTGTTGTTCAATGTTGATGAGCTCACTACATGTAGCAGATGTACTTTCCTGAAGTGATGGCGGAGAGATGGTGTCCTTTTGAAGTTCTAGTTTCAGTTAACGTTCTTGCTTGTTCCAGGTAAAAATTCCTGACCCAGGTAGTGTCTCAGGTAAAGTTCCTGTCACAGGTAAAGTTTCGGGTCCAGGTAAGGTTTCGGGTCCCGGTAAAGTGCACTCAAATGAATGCACTTCTAAGATAAGATAAGATAAGCCAGAAAGGCTTCAATAGCACATGTTCGCCGGAAAAAGAAGAACGAAACCCCTTTGCCACTTGTTTAAATACACGAAATCATGTGAACGACCACCGACTTACGTCTCATGTTCGTGTCACGCTCATACGATTTGACCAGGAAAGGAATTTACCTTTCAGTAGTGAATTCTTGATTCATATTTGATTTATAATTGGTAGAAGAAGAGACACGAGATCGAAGTGGGAATTTCTGTTGAAGCAGAATGAAGAATACATCTAAGTAATTTACCATCCTGTATTTGAAATAAGTTAATGAGTGAGTTACGTAGTTAATATATAGAATATGTCAATTTGATTGAAAATAAAATTATAATTAGACAAAGTCATCATTTTATTACGAAGGGAAGTTTTTTCTAGTTAGACGACTAGTGGAAGGGAATCGAATACTTCTTTTCCTTATCGCGAAGCAGTGGGTGCTCTTATGTACCTAATGACGGGTACACGTCCAGATATAGCTTATGCTGTTAGTGTTGTATCCAGAAAATTAGAAAATCCAAGTCAAAACGACTGTGTGAAAGTTAAGAGAATATTCCGCTATTTGAATGGTACAATAAATTATCGCTTAACTTATATGCAAAAGCCAGAAATACAACCTCAGTTAACAAGCTATAGTGATGCTGATCATGGAGGTGATATTACTACCGGAAGATCGACATCTGGGGTATTGTGTCTTTATGCTGGAGCAGCTGTATCTTGGTTCAGTCAGCGACAAACATCAGTAGCCATATCGACAACAGAGGCAGAAATAGTAGCTGCAAGTGACGCTGCACGAGAAATAGTCTGGTTAAAAAGAATATTTACGGAATTAACAGGCGTTAACTTGGTTCCGACACTACATGTGGACAATGAATCTGCCATAAGATTAACGCAGAATCCCGAGTTTCATCGTCGGACTAAACATATACATATTAGACATTTTTTTGTTAGAGAAATGGTGTTGGATGGATCACTTGAAGTAGTAAAGGTATCATCTGAAAATCAATTAGCCGATATTATGACGAAGCCACTGTTTTCTAACAGATTGAAAAAATTACTTTTTGGAATGGGGTTGGCAAATTACTCAATGAGGGAAGGTGTTGAAGCAGAATGAAGAATACATCTAAGTAATTTACCATCCTGTATTTGAAATAAGTTAATGAGTGAGTTACGTAGTTAATATATAGAATATGTCAATTTGATTGAAAATAAAATTATAATTAGACAAAGTCATTATTTTATTACGAAGGGAAGTTTTTTCTAGTTAGACGATCTGATAATATTAACAATTTCAAGATGGGCGTGACTATTTTCCGACAGACGGACCTCGATCAGCGCGCATAGAAACGTTGATTTCGACTCTCGTCGACAGTAAATATATTCAGCCTTGAAACATTTCTCGGTGTTGGGTATGAGAAAGGACTGGCTATTCGCCGCCCATACGATCATTTATTAATTCAATCGAGGGAAGTAATGTGAACGAAATTAACGTTACATCGATCCACCTACCGGAATGCGTGGGAAGTGCTACGTAGCCTTCGAGACCATGTGCTGGAATCCAACGTGAAGAAACTAGCTATTCCTAAGATAGAGAGCAATCAGTTGGATTGGTGAGTCATTAGGAATATGATGGAAGTGATTTTCGAAGATACCGGTGTCCACATATTAATCTGCAGCTATACCCCCCGTTATCAGTGTCCAATGAAGACAGTGCCCTCTTATTTCCATACGACCGGAAAGTGTAGGAATGGGTCCAGTTGCCGATTTAAACATCCAGTCCCGGCTACACAGAAGTTCCAGGAGGAACTTCCTATTAATGTTGCGAGGCCACCAACTCAAACGCCATGTCCCTCGACTGTAAATTTTGGTGACTGCGACCCTTTCGAGAACTTTCTAGTAAAACGCTTTGTTTGTGCATAGGACGAGCGCGGAAGGTACTGGAATTTTTTTAGAAAGTTGGGAAGGACTATATATACGCGGGTTTTTGAGTGAATGAACAGTTAGTGAAACGGGCAGTAAAGAGTTAGTTCACAGACAGTTTACAGAAGTTCTCAGTAATCGGACAGTGAATGAAATAGTGAAGATAAATAGTGTAATATTGAAGTGGTAAGAATAAATTAGAACTATTATACCGAGTGTAAATAAATTAGTAGACATTAAGTAGAATGTGTATATAAATTAAGTTTAATAAATAAATCAATAGATAATAATTATTAGCCAGAGTGTATATAATTTTATAACACAAGTAAAAACTATTTAAATAAATAACAAAAACATTACAATATGAATAATTACCTCGATAAAATTAATCACTGGCTCGCTCTAAGCAAGTTGTCATTAAATGTCTAAAGAAACTGTGTATATGGGAAGATATAAGATGGGAAAACCATATTGATTATGCTCTAAAAAAAACTAAATAGTCTTCATTTTTTAGTCTAGATGCATGAACGCTGAAACTTTACCAATGCTGAATTATACACTCTTTCATAGCGTAGCTACTTATGGTATTATTGCATGGGGAGGAGCATTTAATAATAACTTACAACTTCTTCAAATGTTGCAAAATAGATTGTTAAAAATTGTAAATATTCCTAATTTAGAACAATCGTTCGCTTCGGAATCTACTTTTGTAGTACTATGAATAATTAAAAAACAAATATCTATCTTGTAATAGTATAACAAGAAATAAATCAATTCAAATTCCTGAAAGAGATAAAACAGTTAGCAATAAGATTAGTTATATAAATGACATTCGTAAATTTAATGCGTTACCTCCCGAAATGAAAACTATACCAAAATATCGTAATAAGAAAAATAAACTAAAAAATGGGCCACAGCAGATACATAAAAATTAATATAGATAAATTAAATAAAAATTATATTATTTATTATGTAAACTATGTATTGGATAAGGTTTAGAAAACTAAATATAACTTTATATTGCTTACAAATAGTAAAAAGACAACTGTTAACAAGAAAAAACTGCTATTTAGTCATGTGCCAAAGTGACCACCGTTAACATTCAGGAAATAAAAGTTGAAAAAGAGCCAATTTTAAACAACGATTAAATAACAATGGAAGGCTGGTATCAAAGGCAAAACAAAATGATTAGATAGAGATTTACCAGACCTTTTAAATGAGGTGTGACTTGATACCTAATGCTATTTGAAAAAACGTAAGGGTGTCTCCAGTAGGGAGGGGGTGACTCTGACGTTTATGACATTAGCGCCAAAAAGTGCCCCCCTCAAGCTAAAAGTTGACGTGTTTCGGCATTTTTCTAATATGTCCCATTTTTGAAATATTAAGGGTGGGTCCTTTTGAAATGAACACTGTGTATATTTAGTCGTATGTATAATTTATAAAGCCAGGCTACGTGCATGTAACTTGTTTACCTTTGTAGGAATTAAAGACTAATATGTAAATATGTATTCTATGTAGGTAATTACTTCTGGTTAATGATTAAAGAACATAAAATAAAATCGATAGAATTAGATCCCTTTAAGATGTAGATCGTGAATCTCAGATTCAGTATGATTCTGTACCGCATTCTTTGCCGAAATATTTTGTGCGCATTTGTCAGTTCCAGTGCAGCACAATACGACAGGGATTCATTAATTCATTCATTTGGGTTGTGCTCCCCTCATATCCCGGCACCCATACTAGAGACACTGTGCTGTCTCTTGCCAGCCTATTAAGGGATTTTCAACAGTTTTTTACCACTCTAGACCTAGTGGTTGGAATGCTGATAGCTTTAAGCAGAGCCTGGTTGTCAGTGAATATTAAAATGTTTTTCACCAATGAGGCTTTAGCGGCAATCGTCTCTGCTTGAAACACAAACGAATATTGACCAAGACTAAAGAACATTCTATTTCTAGGTCCCAGTGCCATGGTTTGTTTTGGAACCATCGGTGAACCAGATGATCTATAATGATCTATAAGTAAAAGCCAAATAGAGTTGCGTTAAAGCCATCAGTGTGAACATTTGCAGCGTTGTCAGATTGTTCATGAAATATGGAAATTAACAGAAAATAATTGAAGTAAACAAGAAACGTAAATTATCGATTATTTCATAGTTTTTTTCATTTGTGTTTTTTAATAATTACATTTATGAATAGATTTCACGAAGTAAGGAATTCTACAATTGTTAAAACCTTTGATATTTAGTCGCAAAGGTTTGCCAATAAATCCAATTTTAGTCTTTTCACAATTTTATTGACAACTATATTTTCAAACTGACAAATCAATAATTTTCTCAATTCAACATCAAGTAAGTAAAAGTTAAAACATACAAGGTGGAACAATTTCACATTCTCCCCCCCTCTAGAGAATTTATTATCCCTCTAGTTTTTTCTTCTTTCTTTCATAATAACATTCCATAACTACTTGCTCGACTTTATCTTTTATATCCAAACTTTTTCTTTTCTGTTCATCCAACAGTTTTTTAGTTTATCCCGTTCGCCGGTAATCTTCACCAAAGCTTCTTTTGATTTTTTAAGAGCTTCTTGTAAAGCTTTAATTTCTTTATCATGCTTAGCGTTTAAATCATCGATCATGTTCTGATGCTGTTTTTTCAGCAATGCAATATTTTCTTCGTTTTTCTTCATTAAATTTTTCACTTACTTATCATGCTGGTCTTTAAAATCTTTCATCGAAGCAAAATTATCCCCTTGATCTTTTTTCAACTTCCCATTTTGAGAAATACAATAATCTAAATAAGTTTTTAATTTCGCGTTCGACTTTTCTAATTTCGCTAATTTCACCTTAAGTTTTGTTATATCATCTTTAAAATTTTTTTCATCATCAATATTATTCTTCAATCGCTTTAATTCGTTTTCCGCTTTCGTCAAACTTTGTCTCAACGCTATATTTTCTTCCGACTTACTTTTCGCGGCTTCATCTCCACCAGATGCATCTAAAGCTTGCTTCAAACGAGAATTCGTAGCTTCTTGCTCACTTAACTGTTTATTCAAACTAGCCTCATGCTCTTTCAGCTTAGTAATATGTCCAGTCAACACTTTCTTTTCTTTATCACAGTCCGCCAACTCTTTCTTTAAACCATCTATTTCATTTTGTAACCCTTGCAGTTTTTTCTTGAGTTTAGCGTTTTCAGCAACAAGCTTTGAATTTGCGTCAGCTGTATTTTTAGCATCTCCATCTTCAAAGATGTATTTTCCTTTTCCAGCTGTTTCAGTTTCTTTCTTAAACCATCCATTCCATCATCGATCGCTGGTTTTTTAACTACCTTCTCTTGCGAATCTAATTTATTTTGAAGTTTCAAAATTTCCGCTTGTAATTGAGCCACTAACTCCTTTTGCTTCTCCCTGTCCTTCTCTAATGGGGCAAGTCTTTGTTTCAATTTATTATCACCATCTTGAGCTACGCCTTTACCCGTTACTTCTTTTTTAGCCTGCTCTAACGCGTTATCTAAATTCTTCTTTAGTTTACCGTGCTCATTTTCTAACTTAGCCAACTGCTGTTCACCCTTTAATTCTTTATCTTTCGCATCTGCGCTTTGTTGAAGCTAACATCTAGTACACTGCTTAACTCCGTTCTAAGTTTGTTATTTTCACGTTCTAGCTGTGCTAGTTTTTCTTTTAGCTTCGTATCATCGAAAACTGGCATTTCCTTTTTAACACTAGCAACCAAATTATCTAGCTGTTTTTTCAATTTAGCATTTTCAGCTTCTAGCTGAGCTATTCTTTCCTTTTGTTTTGAATTTTCACTAGTTAATTGGTTAACAGTTTTTTGTAATTTCTCTTTCTCACTCAAAGTGGAATCTAAATCATTTTTAAGTTTTATAATCGTACTTTCCAGCGATGCATTTTTCTGCTTCAAACTAACTGCTTCTTCTTTGGATTTATTCAACAGTGAATCCAATTTTCCCAATTCTACATGAAGCACAGTCAATTCATCTTGTAGCTTTGTATTTTCTACTTCTAATTTCGACACGACCCTTTCAACCTATTTTCACTTCCTTTCAATTTTTCCAGCGCAGATACGTTCTTTAACGAATCCCCCATGGCTCCTTCGTACTGATTCTTCAGTTATTTGTTCATTTGATTTTCTAAATCTGCCAATTTACTCTTCAACCTACTGTTTTCTTCGCCTAACTGAGAAATAGTGCTCAGACATTTCTTATGATCATCCACTACTAATTCGAGATCTTTTTTAAGTTTATTCAAAGCTTCTTCTGTTTGCAACGCCTTTTGCTTCCATATGGCAGATTCATCTTTTGGACTAATATCTTTAATTGCAGCTTCTATTTCAGATGTTTGTCGTTCACATATGTGTAGAGTATGAGCTTTAAAATATTTAATATGACCAGTAGGACTTGGCCCATGAAAAGCCCAACCCAATTTACACTTACTTGCGACCGGAAGATGCTCGGGTCCAATACGTATCTGTCTTGCAACTATCGGATGGATATTATCCTGGCCAATCAGAATGACTGGTTTTTTATCAACTATATCTTTTATCGGAACACCCTTTAGATGCGAATATTTTTTCCAATCTGCCATCGTGACATTTTGATATGGAAGTGACATATTTGTGACAGTTTCAAAGTTTCAAAGTGAAAAAGTTATTGTCGTCTGCTTTCGAAATATTTACATCTAGCCGCATGGAGTCTTCTTGTAATGTTATATTTTCGCTGGTCCATTGCAGGCAAAGAGATTCCTTGATACCATACACGCCTACCTTTCGAGCGACTTCTGCATCTAACAAGGACACTGTCGAAGCTTCGTCGCATAAAGCAAGAACAGGTACTTCACCATTTGTTCCATATAGTCGGATTCGGATAACTCGCAATAAAATCTTAGTGATAGGATTGTTTACTGTACATACCATATCATAATTATCTCCATTTCTAATAATTGTTTCATCGCTAGATTCGAGTTGTTTGTGTAGCATAGCGTGATGGTATAACTTGTACCCATTTTCCCCACAAACCGTTTTCTTTCTACATTTGAACTTTTGGTGGTTTTTATGGAGACAAGAAAAACACAATATCTTATCTGTTACAGTTTTCCATCGCTTATCTAAGTCATCCGATTTCATTTCAGGACACACATTTCCGTGAGGTTCTTTTTCGCAGTAATGGCACATTTTGTTTTTTATCTCTGTAGTATTGCATACTCTCTCATTCTTCTTTGGATGGATAGGACTGGTGAACTTTGGCTGATTTGTTCCGTATAAGTTACGAGGGGTACTGATGAAACACGCCGAGCTGGCTATTTCTTCTAACCACAAGGAAAAATCTTCCAAATTAACATCACCCTTACGGACCTTCACCTTTTCTTCCCAGGAAAGTTTCATCATATCAGGTATCTTTCTCAAAAGTTCTCGTAGCAGTTGGGGATTTTCAAGGTGGCGTTTACTCCCCAAACTCTTCATAATAGAAACCAAATTGTTTACCTCAGTGGAATAGTAGATGAGTTTCTCCAAATTACTATCCCTAATAAACGGAATATTACGTATTCGATCAATCATGGTATCTATGATGTATTCGGGCCTTCCAAATCGGTTCTCGAGGGTATGAATCACTAGATCTACATTATCTGCGGTCAACAACATCTCTTCATTGCTATACTCGCACATGGTATAGAGGTTTTTATATGATTTGTGAAACAAAGGCCAATCTTGGGGGTTGCCGTCAAAATGTGGAAAGTCTCTGTCTAAAGCTTTACGAATTTGAAATTTATCGGTCTTCTTCCCGAGCTGGTCGGATTGAGAGTGGTTTAATGTCGTAGATGGTGATGGAGCTGATTTGAGTACACTAGAAATGGTTTCGCATAGCATTTTAATGTCTTGACTTGCTGAGTGTTCCCTTTTTGTATGTGGTTTACGAGATGTTATCGACAACGCTTCCTCGTGTATTTCCATATCGTTATCAGGGTTGTCATTTCTTTCAGATATTTTATCTTGAGCAAAAGAAATATTATCAACCCATTTGGTAACCGCAGATCTACGTTCTTGTTCTTCTTTGGTCTTGCTTCTTATAAAAACACTGCGTTTTCCAGACCGATGGGCATAGCTACATTCGCTATTTTCTTTTACTTCCAATTCAGCTTCTTGAAGTTCCTCCTCTAAATTAAGAATACGTAAACTCTGCTGCAATTTGAAACTTTCCTGCTCTAATTATTGTCTTCGTCTTTCTGTTTCTAGAGCTAATATTTTCTTTTCCAAATGTATACTGCTGTGGTGGGAATAACCAGACTTTTTGGAAACAATCGATTTCGTACCGTCATGTCTCGAAGTGGATGCGTTTTCCAGTTCGCCTTCAGCTAATTTATTAGCAGGATTACCAAAGTTTTTGGTCCATACGTAATCTTCTGACAGATTGGGGTTCAATCCTGCATTTTCTCTTTGGGATGTCCGTTTCTCCATATCGTGATCACGTCGGGGTCACCAATGTTAAAACCTTTGATATTTAGTCGCAAAGGTTTTTCAATAAATCCAATTTTAGTCTTTTCACAATTTTATTGACAACTATATTTTCAAACTGACAAATCAATAATTTTCTCAATTCAACATCAAGTAAGTAAAAGTTAAAACATACAAGGTGGAACAATAAAAGTGGTAAGGTTATTACCGAGTTACCAAATATTTTAATAAATAAATATAATAAAAATAAAAACACAACCAATAGAATAAAATATGTTTTAATAATGAACGTATTTTCAAAGACAATAACTGTCATTAAGGAAATCAACATCATGTGAAATGTTGACAGAATAGGAACTATATAGGCATATTCAAATTCTACTTCATTTTCTAAATCTGATTCAACACTAGTGTCACTCTCTTTACTATTAAAATTTATAACTATCGGACTAATTTCTCAAACCTCAAAAATCGATGACACTATGAGTAGAAAAGTCACAAACGACGCGGCAACATGACAGTATTTTAACGCAAAATTTTACATTGAGGGACGATTAAACCCAAACAAGCTATTTGCATATACATCATTTTGTTACAAGAGTTTTTTTATTGATTGGATTATCTTTAGAAGCGATTGTTCAACGTAGATCGGGCTGCTGAAGCAATTACTCAAGAACTAATTACACAAAAATCGAGAAAACTATATGAACAACAGTACGAATCATTTGTATGGTGGTGCAATGAGAAACACGTCACGCAGTACAATGAAAACGCGTTGTTGGTGTATTTCAACGAGAAATCCAAAAAATTTTGTTCTTTCACGTTATGGTCATATTACTCGATGTAAGCAGCAACAATTAATATCAAGCATAACAGAGATCATCAAATTTCCAAAATTACTGGCTTTTTTGAAGCGAAAAAATGACGACCATAAGCCCAAAAAGTCAAAAGTGCTCACCGGAGAAGAGGTTGAAAAATTTCTGGTAGAAGCTCCGGACGACAAGTACTTAATGATTAAGGTATCGTAATAATCGTTTTATAAGAATAATTTTTAACAATTTATATTTTAAGGTGGCACTAATTTTTGGAGTTGCTGGAGCTTATAGAGGCAACGAATTGTTGCAACTATCTGTCAACAATGTAAAAGATACCGGTTCAGAAATCATAGTTGATGTTAAGAACACTAAAAATAGAATCGATCGAACTTTCGTTATCAAAAATGGTGAAGACAATAATTCTCTTAAACACGCCGAAATATGCAGAAAGTATGTGGCTCTGCGAAAATCAGAAACGGCGCATTCAAGATTTTTTGTTTATTATAAGGATGCAAAGTGTACTGTACAGCCTGTTGGCAAAAAAACATTGGAAATTGCCTCAAAATATAGCTGCTTTTTTGAAGTTGCCGGACGCGTCCTTGAATACAGGCCACTGCTTTAGGCGAACATCCGCGTCTTTATTGGCAAATTCTGGGGCCACTGTGGATATTTTAAAGCGCCACGGCGAATGGAAAAGTGCAACAGTTGCCGAAGGGTACGTTGAGAGCTCCATCAACAACAAAAAATCAATAGCAGATACTATTCTTGGGCATAAAAATAGATCAATATCACCGCTGGCCTATGGGACTTCATCATCTTCCTTGAATCGAAATCCTGACCCAATATTCACTTCTGTCTGTTCAAGTTCAAATAGTTCATTTATTTCTGATATTTATAATCGTGTATTTAGTTTGGTTAACTGCAATAATGTGAACATTACTTGTCATTTTAATTCAACAAATAAAGATTAATGTTACTATGGTACGTTTTTATTTGTACTTTAAATCCCTTGGGATTTCAACTGTCACTTTATATCCCTTGGGTCTAAAAGTGACACTTTAGTCTCTAACATGTGAGACTAAAGTGACTACTTTAGTCTCGGAATTGCAAAAAGGTATATTCGGATCTATAGCAAATACAAGTTCTTATTTTAGTACAATCAATTCCCACTTTCTGTCCCATTCGACTAATATACGCACTAGTATCTTACCTTTGTTTATCCAAGCTTGTTGAATTAGAACGATGTCTTGTAGCACCTTAAAGTTCCTGAGAGAATTATACTCGATCAGATGTTGAAAGAATCGACAGCGCCACTTTCTTGGTATCAATGCCTTGTTCCCTCATTTTTTAAGCTTCTTTCGCTGGGCACCTGAAAGTTTGCGAAAAGGAGCTTTTCGAACCATAGGATTCGCTATATAGAGAAGGAGGAATCAGTTGCCATAGATGTCTCACTCGCTCTAAAACAAATACACAAATCTCTCACGCCCATACTCACGGCTGACTATTTTCTGCGACTGGTGGAATTACAATTTTTCTGGCTGATGAAATATAACTTATATTATATAACATATATAAAAATCAGGCGTTTAAATATAAATGTTCATCAATTTTTTCAATGCTCTAAAGCATCTGTCAGAAGTTATGGTCAGCGGAAAGCGTCTGGCGATACTGGAAAATACTTAAGAGTGGTATTTTACAAAATGTTTATAAAAATCAGCCATTTAAATTCTGGGAACTTACTCTAATAGCATCTCCTAGTGGCGTAGTTTTCTCTAGGGCTTCGGAGGTATCTGGCTGCATGGTAGACATTTTTGTCTTCATTGCTGCCGGAACTTCAAAATCCCTTTTTCTAGAAGTCTCTATAGGCTCGGAGTGCACTAGGTGCCCCGAGGTAAGTAGTCTAGAGACCGAATAACCCACGGCCATCCATCCCTTTAGCGACCACTTAACCTTAGGATTTGGGAGATTTTGATAATGGTCCTCATTCACACAGGCAAGACAAGCCTCCCAATCTACATAATTCGGCATACCCCTCTCTAGCAAGCCTCGTTGCTCTTCTTTGCGGTTTGTGTCACGAGCTTGTCAGCGATTAGGTATTCTGTAGGCAATGTAGGTCGTTTACAACTTTCATCCCGCCTTATTTACTGAATCTACCTATGAAAGAGAAGTCTCACAGAACGATAATATTTGCAGATACGTCTGTAGAATAGAAGGGATCCGTACTTATCAGTAGCCACTTTTCCGGGTGTCTGGTTGAGAGAAGTAAACTGCTGTGTCTCAGAAACTGAATGTCAAGTAAAATATTGTGTAACATAATTGTTGGAATTTCAACCAACAGGAGTAAATAGGCTATGTGAGTTTTGCCTCATGGCGGAGGCGCTAACATGGGAATCTCCAGGAAATCGCGAAAAAAAACTAAGGTTGAAAATATCAAAAATGGTTCCTTTCAAGGTCACGCGGAGGTCAAGCTGCGGTTAGATAACGCCGAGGACAATTGAATATTAGAAATTCTTGTGAGAACAATAGTTCTTTATTCTGGCATAATCATTACAACTTGATATGATAACAGCAGAATTGCAGTTTCCGAGGACAGTCGAATATTAGAAATTCTTGTGAGAACAATAGTTCTTTATTCTGGCTATTATATAGATTATATACAGGGTATATTAAAACAACAACAAACTTCATGTCCTATATATATCCTCAACTCTTGAAAAGTGAAAGCTGATATATGACAGGGTTCCTAAGATATGCATAAGCTGCTATGATCTCTTACGATAATAACGTGATTAGGCAAGCACGCTTTTGAGATATACCGAGCTTGGTTGTCTAAAATAATTTTGTGATATACCAGGGGCAGCTTAAAAGTAGCATATGATGTAATATTGGTTGCCTAAGAGATTACATGTGTTATAACAAACGTCAAGTACCACGTCATGTTTTGCATAAAATGTTTGCTAGATGGCGCTAGTGGTGGGAGGGAATGGATTCAAATATGGTATGATTGGAAAGCGGATATAGCCAGATTTGAAGGAGTGAAATAGACCTGTAAAGCTTTAGATAATAGAATACAAATGCACAGAAATTTTCCTTATCGTGCTCCAATCTTAAACTCCAATCTCAACTTTTACGAGCGATGCTGGACTATGACTCATTTAAGGCATGTTAGCATCAACAGTCGATGAAAAAATCAGAGCTACCAGCCTAAAAGTCACTTGGTTGGAATGATTCCGATTTCAAAACGTTACTAATGAGCCAATGGATCTGCTGGTGTCGTTAAATCTTTTATCACATTTCGATCTTAAGGAATTTAAGATTAGAGTGCGATAAGGAAAATTTCAGTGCATTTGTATTCTATTAGACGTATCTAACGCTGTACAGGTCTAAATCACTTCACCAAATGTCTTTTCGTGATCAATAAAGCCATATCTCTGCTTCCAAAACACCTGCGTGAAAACAAATATAATAAATATATTATATTATTGATTTGTGGAACGAACCGATCAATATGCGATGTCAGTCTACACTCTAGCTCGAAAAATATTTCCAACATGCCGTTTTGACCTTATTTTCATTAAAAGCATATCGAACTATACTACATATTCAAAATTTAGTAGAATCTGAGCTAGCAACCTAGAAGTCACTTGGTTGAAATAACTCCGACTTCAAAACGTTACTAATTACCCAATGGATCTGTTGGTGTCGTTAAATCTCTTATCGCAGTTTGATCTTGAGGCATTTAAGATTGGAGCACGATAAGGAAAATTTATGTGCATTTGTATTCTACTATCTAAAGCTTTACAGGTCTATTTCACTCCTTCAAATCTGGCTATATCCGCTTTCCAATCATACCATATTTGAATCCATTCCCTCCCACCACTAGCGCCATCTAGCGAACATTTTATGCAAAACATGACGTGGTACTTGACGTTTGTTATAACACATGTAATCTCTTAGGCAACCAATATTACATCATATGCTACTTTTAAGCTGCCCCTGGTATATCACAAAATTATTTTAGACAACCAAGCTCGGTATATCTCAAAAGCGTGCTTGCCTGATCACGTTATTATCGTAAGAGATCATAGCAGTGTATGCATATCTTAGGAACCGTGTCATCTATCAGCTATCACTTTTCAGGAGTTGAGGATATATATAGGACATGAAGTTTGTTGTATATAATCTATATAATAGCCAGAATAAAGAACTATTGTTCTCACAAGAATTTCTAATATTCGACTGTCCTCGGAAACTGCAATTCTGCTGTTATCATATCAAGTTGTAATGATTATGCCAGACTAAAGAACTATTGTTCTCACAAGAATTTCTAATATTCAATTGTCCTCGGCGTTATCTATCTAACTGCAGCTTGGATTTGAAGAAGCCGCCACGTGACCTTGAAGGGAATCATTTTGCTATTTTTAACCTTAGCTTTTTTCGCGATTTCCTTATGGAGATTCCCATGTTAGCGCCTCCGCCATGAGGCAGAACTCACATATCCTATTTACTAACAGGAGTTTTCATATTTTGCTTATTTAAGAAATTGATTTTGATAAAGCTGTTCTAAATTTGAAATGTTGGCATTTAAGGGTCGGTTGTTCCATTGGGAATAATCCAGAGATATGGATTGATCCAACATATGGAGGAGAAGCCTTACTTCAACGAATATATGGGCAGAAGAACGCATGCCGAACGAGTGGAGCATTGGACATTTAGTTCAGATCTTTAAAAAAGGAGACCCAACCAAATGCAAATATTACGGGTGTATAATGCTGCTTAACACTACATACATACAAAATACTAACCAATCTAATAAAAAAAGAACTAAATAAACAGGTTGAATCCAAACTAGGTCAATGTCAACAGGGATTTAGAAAAGAAAGATCAACGATAGACGCTATACACCTACTTACACAGTCAATCGATAAGTGCTATGAGCATGACATAGATCTACATGTACTATTCATTGACTTTCAGCAAGCATTTGATTCAGTCAACAGAGATTGGCAATTATATGATATGTGGAACATAGGAATTTCAAAAAAGCTGATAAGACTAGTGAAAATGACAACGGAGAATACTAGGGACAAAACAGATCCCGAATGAAGGGTACAGAAGACTATATAACTATGAAATACGTCAGTACATGAGTAGAGTAACTACACCAATACTGTGACACAAACCGGTTTTCAGAACCAGTTTAGCCGGTTTTGAGAATCTGTTTGTAGAGCCGCTTTTTTAGTAGTTGACCTTCAGTTTATTTACATTCGTCAAATGAACGGATTGACCTCTAGACACCACTGGATACCAAGTACGTAAGTTAACCTTCAATTGATGTATGTCTAACGTTATTAAACTTTTTCTACTACATAACCGGTAACCAGATGCAAATTAGTTGAACCTCTAGTTTGTATACACTACTACTGGATACCAAGTACGTAAGTTAACATTCAATTGATGTATGTCTAGCGTTATTAAACTTTGTCGCTACCTATTACATAACCGGTAACCAGATACAAATTAGTTGAACCTCTAGTTTGTATACACCAAATATAGGGGTACCCCTATATTTTTGGACACCTTGTATATTTGTATACCTTTTTACTTAAGAACAATCATAATATTTTATTAGATATTTATAACAAAGATGCAAGGGTAGCTTGTTACATAAAAACAGAATAAGTCAATTCTACATTCCTCAATAACCCTACTATTACACCAAGTAGTAGAATTACTTTCAGTTTTGTTGGACTTGCTATCATTGTTATGTAAATGATTTCCGATACACATTATAACAGAAAAGGCCGTTACTACCAACACAATATTTATATCATAGATGCAAGGTAAAAAAATGGTTATTATATATAAGAAAATAGTTATACCCCAGTATTTGTAGATACCTTTTTACATTTATTAAACATTTATAACAAAAAAAAACGAGAGAAAGATGAATTGTTTATCATAAATTAGAAGTATTTTCAATAACCACCCTGTAATTTTAAAAATATATTATGACAGTAAAAAAAATCCGAGGTTATACTTTTATGTGGATTAAAATTTTGCATATAAAACACATACTTACTGGAGTTTCATTCAACATTTTTTACATAGGAAAACTTGGTTAACACTTTAGAAAAAATCAAAAACATTAACAGCCAGATTTAAAAAATAAACTGAAGAGGTTAAGAAATTGCGTTGGTTTAAATACAAAATATTTTGATACAAAACCACCTTCAATAAGGTCAGATATAAAATGTTTTTCAGACGAACTACTGAATAAGGAATAAACGTTTTCATTGCCACATAATTAATATTATATGAGATCTTGGAGTTCCTGTCGGTAAAGACTTAAATGCAATATTTTTTATACAAAACCACCTTCAACATGGTCAGACATAAAATTCCCAGACTAGCCACTGAATAAGTGGATAAACGTTTTCAATGCCACAGCGATGTAGCTTTGAGTTCCTGTTGGTGAAGGCAAATCCCTTTTAAGAGAAAGTTGTTTTAAGGTCTGCATATATATAGACACAGAAAATCAATTAAGTGTAGTTCCAGTTTTTAGTGGAAAAGTGAATAATGGAAAAAAATGGAAAGTGAAGTAAAAACAGGGGATGAATTGGAAAATTGGGATATGGAGGATTCTCCCACATATATACCGAATGTCGAGGCGATGAAGATAATCAGAAACGTTCCGCCAAAGCTGTCAAAAGCTGCTAGAAAAAGATGGCGATTGGCGGAACGGAAAAGGCTGAGTAAAACAGCAGAAGAAGGGAAAAAATAGGTAAATATAATAGAATTTACTGTTTGTACCCTTACTTTGTGGAATCTACTCATATTAACGTTATAAATGAAACTAACTGTTTCTAATTAATTCCACTATTTAATTAAAAAAAAAATTTGATGATATATGACAGGGTTCCTAAGATATGCATAAGCTGCTATGATCTCTTACGATAATAACGTGATTAGGCAAGCACGCTTTTGAGATATACCGAGCTTGGTTGTCTAAAATAATTTTGTGATATACCAGGGGCAGCTTAAAAGTAGCATATGATGTAATATTGGTTGCCTAAGAGATTACATGTGTTATAACAAACGTCAAGTACCACGTCATGTTTTGCATAAAATGTTTGCTAGATGGCGCTAGTGGTGGGAGGGAATGGATTCAAATATGGTATGATTGGAAAGCGGATATAGCCAGATTTGAAGGAGTGAAATAGACCTGTAAAGCTTTAGATAATAGAATACAAATGCACAGAAATTTTCCTTATCGTGCTCCAATCTTAAACTCCAATCTCAACTTTTACGAGCGATGCTGGACTATGACTCATTTAAGGCATGTTAGCATCAACAGTCGATGAAAAAATCAGAGCTACCAGCCTAAAAGTCACTTGGTTGGAATGATTCCGATTTCAAAACGTTACTAATGAGCCAATGGATCTGCTGGTGTCGTTAAATCTTTTATCACATTTCGATCTTAAGGAATTTAAGATTAGAGTGCGATAAGGAAAATTTCAGTGCATTTGTATTCTATTAGACGTATCTAACGCTGTACAGGTCTAAATCACTTCACCAAATGTCTTTTCGTGATCAATAAAGCCATATCTCTGCTTCCAAAACACCTGCGTGAAAACAAATATAATAAATATATTATATTATTGATTTGTGGAACGAACCGATCAATATGCGATGTCAGTCTACACTCTAGCTCGAAAAATATTTCCAACATGCCGTTTTGACCTTATTTTCATTAAAAGCATATCGAACTATACTACATATTCAAAATTTAGTAGAATCTGAGCTAGCAACCTAGAAGTCACTTGGTTGAAATAACTCCGACTTCAAAACGTTACTAATTACCCAATGGATCTGTTGGTGTCGTTAAATCTCTTATCGCAGTTTGATCTTGAGGCATTTAAGATTGGAGCACGATAAGGAAAATTTATGTGCATTTGTATTCTACTATCTAAAGCTTTACAGGTCTATTTCACTCCTTCAAATCTGGCTATATCCGCTTTCCAATCATACCATATTTGAATCCATTCCCTCCCACCACTAGCGCCATCTAGCGAACATTTTATGCAAAACATGACGTGGTACTTGACGTTTGTTATAACACATGTAATCTCTTAGGCAACCAATATTACATCATATGCTACTTTTAAGCTGCCCCTGGTATATCACAAAATTATTTTAGACAACCAAGCTCGGTATATCTCAAAAGCGTGCTTGCCTGATCACGTTATTATCGTAAGAGATCATAGCAGTGTATGCATATCTTAGGAACCGTGTCATCTATCAGCTATCACTTTTCAGGAGTTGAGGATATATATAGGACATGAAGTTTGTTGTATATAATCTATATAATAGCCAGAATAAAGAACTATTGTTCTCACAAGAATTTCTAATATTCGACTGTCCTCGGAAACTGCAATTCTGCTGTTATCATATCAAGTTGTAATGATTATGCCAGACTAAAGAACTATTGTTCTCACAAGAATTTCTAATATTCAATTGTCCTCGGCGTTATCTATCTAACTGCAGCTTGGATTTGAAGAAGCCGCCACGTGACCTTGAAGGGAATCATTTTGCTATTTTTAACCTTAGCTTTTTTCGCGATTTCCTTATGGAGATTCCCATGTTAGCGCCTCCGCCATGAGGCAGAACTCACATATCCTATTTACTAACAGGAGTTTTCATATTTTGCTTATTTAAGAAATTGATTTTGATAAAGCTGTTCTAAATTTGAAATGTTGGCATTTAAGGGTCGGTTGTTCCATTGGGAATAATCCAGAGATATGGATTGATCCAACATATGGAGGAGAAGCCTTACTTCAACGAATATATGGGCAGAAGAACGCATGCCGAACGAGTGGAGCATTGGACATTTAGTTCAGATCTTTAAAAAAGGAGACCCAACCAAATGCAAATATTACGGGTGTATAATGCTGCTTAACACTACATACATACAAAATACTAACCAATCTAATAAAAAAAGAACTAAATAAACAGGTTGAATCCAAACTAGGTCAATGTCAACAGGGATTTAGAAAAGAAAGATCAACGATAGACGCTATACACCTACTTACACAGTCAATCGATAAGTGCTATGAGCATGACATAGATCTACATGTACTATTCATTGACTTTCAGCAAGCATTTGATTCAGTCAACAGAGATTGGCAATTATATGATATGTGGAACATAGGAATTTCAAAAAAGCTGATAAGACTAGTGAAAATGACAACGGAGAATACTAGGGACAAAACAGATCCCGAATGAAGGGTACAGAAGACTATATAACTATGAAATACGTCAGTACATGAGTAGAGTAACTACACCAATACTGTGACACAAACCGGTTTTCAGAACCAGTTTAGCCGGTTTTGAGAATCTGTTTGTAGAGCCGCTTTTTTAGTAGTTGACCTTCAGTTTATTTACATTCGTCAAATGAACGGATTGACCTCTAGACACCACTGGATACCAAGTACGTAAGTTAACCTTCAATTGATGTATGTCTAACGTTATTAAACTTTTTCTACTACATAACCGGTAACCAGATGCAAATTAGTTGAACCTCTAGTTTGTATACACTACTACTGGATACCAAGTACGTAAGTTAACATTCAATTGATGTATGTCTAGCGTTATTAAACTTTGTCGCTACCTATTACATAACCGGTAACCAGATACAAATTAGTTGAACCTCTAGTTTGTATACACCAAATATAGGGGTACCCCTATATTTTTGGACACCTTGTATATTTGTATACCTTTTTACTTAAGAACAATCATAATATTTTATTAGATATTTATAACAAAGATGCAAGGGTAGCTTGTTACATAAAAACAGAATAAGTCAATTCTACATTCCTCAATAACCCTACTATTACACCAAGTAGTAGAATTACTTTCAGTTTTGTTGGACTTGCTATCATTGTTATGTAAATGATTTCCGATACACATTATAACAGAAAAGGCCGTTACTACCAACACAATATTTATATCATAGATGCAAGGTAAAAAAATGGTTATTATATATAAGAAAATCTCTATTAAATCGAAAAGGATACGTTGGTATGGACATGTTAAAAGAATGGAGAAAGCACAGGCGGTAAGGAGAATTACAGAATGGAGACCTAATGAGGAAAGATTACCAGGAAGACCAAAAGCTAGATGGGAAGATCAGGTCGTGGAGGATATACAAATTTTGGGAGTACAAGGCGGGATGAGACAGATGCAGGACAGAAGGGCGTGGAGAGCAATTGTTGAAACGGCAAAAACATCTAATGAATTGTAGATATGCAGCAAGAAAAAGTGGGCTGACCCCCCACAAGATATAGGGTCAAAAGAGCTCAAACGGAGCGGCTACAACTCCAACTGGAGTGTATAGCCTCGTATATATATATATATATATATATAAGAAAATAGTTATACCCCAGTATTTGTAGATACCTTTTTACATTTATTAAACATTTATAACAAAAAAAAACGAGAGAAAGATGAATTGTTTATCATAAATTAGAAGTATTTTCAATAACCACCCTGTAATTTTAAAAATATATTATGACAGTAAAAAAAATCCGAGGTTATACTTTTATGTGGATTAAAATTTTGCATATAAAACACATACTTACTGGAGTTTCATTCAACATTTTTTACATAGGAAAACTTGGTTAACACTTTAGAAAAAATCAAAAACATTAACAGCCAGATTTAAAAAATAAACTGAAGAGGTTAAGAAATTGCGTTGGTTTAAATACAAAATATTTTGATACAAAACCACCTTCAATAAGGTCAGATATAAAATGTTTTTCAGACGAACTACTGAATAAGGAATAAACGTTTTCATTGCCACATAATTAATATTATATGAGATCTTGGAGTTCCTGTCGGTAAAGACTTAAATGCAATATTTTTTATACAAAACCACCTTCAACATGGTCAGACATAAAATTCCCAGACTAGCCACTGAATAAGTGGATAAACGTTTTCAATGCCACAGCGATGTAGCTTTGAGTTCCTGTTGGTGAAGGCAAATCCCTTTTAAGAGAAAGTTGTTTTAAGGTCTGCATATATATAGACACAGAAAATCAATTAAGTGTAGTTCCAGTTTTTAGTGGAAAAGTGAATAATGGAAAAAAATGGAAAGTGAAGTAAAAACAGGGGATGAATTGGAAAATTGGGATATGGAGGATTCTCCCACATATATACCGAATGTCGAGGCGATGAAGATAATCAGAAACGTTCCGCCAAAGCTGTCAAAAGCTGCTAGAAAAAGATGGCGATTGGCGGAACGGAAAAGGCTGAGTAAAACAGCAGAAGAAGGGAAAAAATAGGTAAATATAATAGAATTTACTGTTTGGACCCTTACTTTGTGGAATCTACTCATATTAACGTTATAAATGAAACTAACTGTTTCTAATTAATTCCACTATTTAATTAAAAAAAATTTTTTTTTTAATTAAATAGTGGAATTAATTAGAAACAGTTAGTTTCATTTATAACGTTAAATATAATAGTATAGTTGAGGAGATTTACCGTGGCAAGGTAGTCAATAATACATTTATGATGAATACATCTCCTCAGCTATATATTGATTTATTTACATATTCTAAGAATATACCTGTTTTTTTTATTATAAACCCTTCAAAAGTTAGTTTAAAAAATAAATTGGAATTTTACAACAGTAGTAGAATAGCGAGTCTTTAGATAAATTACAGTTCATGCATAGTACCGGAATAATTATTGTTGAGAGAGAAATAGAAATATTATGTTTTATGTGGTGAATTTTTACATCAAATTCAGACTAGAGTTAGAAATATTATCAAAATTCTGGAAATATATCTGTTAAAATTGTATTATAATATATTTCCATACCTCATACTTTAGCAAAAATATCAGTAACATCGTTAATAGAATGATTTTTTTCATATTCTTTAGTATTTAAGAGTGTATTTTAAACCATAATAAAATCTCACATTTACTCCGCCTTTCCAGTAACAGCTTTCGTTTTCATGACCCCATTTATTCACTGAAAAATAAAATGTTTGGTGTCTTCCATGCTATTGTTTCGAAACCACATTCCGACCGGAGGCGCTGGTAACTTGAATCAATTCAAAATATTTTCATAGGCCAGGCAAGGATAAGAATTTTGAAACACTAAAATGTTATCACGATGTTTTTAAATGAATATTTTTACAGAATTTTCTTGCTGAATCTGCTTCAATGAGGAGGGGGAGGTGGAGGAGAAGGAGGAGGAGGAGGACGGACCAACAGGAAAGGACGAAAAAAAAGCTTCAATGTCTGAAGAACTCAAATCTATGATAGGCTATAAAAAATATATATGTAAAAAAAAAATGATTATAGTTGGAAATACTTACTTGATTTTCTTCCGACATTTGCTCCAACGGTTGCAAATTCGGCAAAACTTTTTGATTCTTAGGTGTAACTAACACGTTAGAATCTACGTTGACGCGTTTTGAAACCATGTTAAAAATAATATCTTGTTTCGAAGAACACTGTGTTTGAGAATGTGTTGAAAATTGAAGTGCGTCGGCTTAAGTACAATCCCTGTAGACATAAAAAAATAAGTATATACTTTCAAAGGTTACTCGGGAAAAAATATGAGGTGAAACAAGTGTTTTGTTGTTACTAATTATACAATTGGTAACAAGACAAAAATTGACTTGCCTTTAGTTTATAGTCATTGGTACTTTTTCGCTACCAATTAAATAAGTGGTAACGATTTAATCTGTAACTCCGAATAACAAGTAATCAAGTTAAAGTGAAGGGTAACAATCTCTGTAGACATAAAAAAGCAAGTATATACTTTCAAAGGATACTCAGGAAAAAATATGAGGCGAAACAAGTTTTTTAATGTTACCTGCTAATTGCACGGTATCGAGACAAAAGTTAACTGACCTTCATGGTCACTGGTGCTTTTCGCTACCACATAAGTGGTAGCGATGTTTAAGTCTGTAAATCTTGAAAACAAGTAATCAAGTGAAGGTTAAGGACAACAACTTGAAACTGCAGTTTTTAAGATCACGTGATCAGATTGGAGTTATATAAAAACCCGGTTGAAATAACAGAAGGTATCAGTAGTATTCACAGTGCTTAAAAGTAGTATCAAAGTGAGAAAGTGACAACAAATCAAAAGGTAAATATACTGTTATTTTAATGATATCAATTCCGTAAACAATATGTATTTCCAGTGAAAAATGGATATGCAAGCTATAAATAAACATCTTCTTTTAGAAGTAGAAGATAAATCGATTGTGAAACTGAATACATTAGCTAAGGATACTCCTTATAAAATTACCACCGCTAGAATAGTGAACTCAAAATATGGGGAAGTAGTTTTAGTAGAGATGAATGACAACGGCACCGGCACGATTAACGAAATTTTTGAAAGATTTTTTGGTAGAGTTGGGAAACGGGAAATATTCCCTGGTGTACATTGGACAAAAGGATACCGGTAAAGGAAATCCAGCGAAATTGTTTAAATTTGTGAATAGTAACTTATAATTATGTCAGATAAAATATTTAGTAATTTAAGTAAATTGAAAAAGTTTCTGAAAAATATCCTGATTTTACTGTATAGGAAAGTAAAGTATGGTTGCATCATGTAAAGATTGCTATTGACTTATGCTCTGAAAAAATCCGTTCTAGTATATCTATTGGTAAAAAAAATGGTTAACCAAATTAGGTCATTTGTTATATTTGTTATATATATGTCTAACTATTATTGTGGGGGATGCGGCAATGTGAATAAGTGAACTCTTTTTAGTTTGTTCTGAGCTTTCGGTAATTTATTATCACCATTATCAAAGAACTACAAAAGATACATTTATAGATATTTCAAACAGGTATAAATAAATTCAGTTTAAAAGTAAAACATTAATTACTTACAACTAAGCGAGGTTAATCACAATATCTATATATAATATGTATAATATGGAGAAAAAACATGGTATAAGATATAATTTTCTTTTTCAAGAAATTAAATTAAAAATAAAACTATCAAAATTGACATTACGACATCGATGTTAATTTTTAGTAGTCATAGAAATGTCTTTAAATATGTTTAGTATATTAGCAAGTGAAATAATAGTTGGTAAGTTAATATAAAGGAACAGAATTCTCATCTTCAATATTTGAATTTTTTGTTTTTTTGTCAAAAGATAATAAATAGCTATAAATTGTATAAGTTTTTGAATATCAGTTCTTTTATTTAAGCAATTATCTTCTTGAGATATGAATGCCATTTCCTCGCTTAGTTGTAAGTAATTAATGTTTTACTTTTAAACTGAATTTATTTATACCTGTTTGAAATATCTATAAATGTATCTTTTGTAGTTCTTTGATAATGGTGATAATAAATTACCGAAAGCTCAGAACAAACTAAAAAGAGTTCACTTATTCACATTGCCGCATCCCCCACAATAATAGTTAGACATATATATATATATATATATATATATATATATATATATATATATATATATATACAGGGTGTCCCACGACGTTTTGACAGTCCAAATTCTCGAAAACTGTTCATATGACATGTATGACATTTGGCAGATATAAACAGTCGAAACTGATGCTTATATTTATTATAAAATGACTTCCGTTTTTCCTGTCATTTCGGGTCACGTGACCCCAACATAATTTTTTGAATGGGACAGCCGGTATAATATTACAATTTTGGATATATCATTCAAAAACAAATTCAACGATACCACACTTGTCATCATTGTATTGTGTAGTAATGATAATAAGGGCTATTTATTTTTACTAAATTTATTAAAGCAATATTTTGCACTCAAAAATTTAGGTGGCTATGAAACAAATAACTAAGTAGCAACAACCTTTAGTTTGACAAGTCTATCTGAAGCTACGCGACATCGGTAAGAGCCGAGGGAACATGGCCGATATCTGTCATAAACGTACCAATGGCGTACGGTACCTAACTATTTTATGAAAGTATTAAAAATAATATATTATTATTATATAATAATTATATATAGAAACTGATTTATGCTTTGCTTCAAAGGTAAGATATTTTTCAAAACACGGTATTTGTTATATATATATATATATATATATATATATATATATATATATATCAAAAACCCAATTACCATAGTGTATGGTGTAGGGTATACTTTTACAATTATACTTGTTTCAACTACATAGTATTATGCTTAAGACATATATCCATTTTTTCATCGATGCTTTGGTCCAGATAGAATTTTATTCATGTACAAATTTAGCCCATTGTTTTTTATCTTTTGGCATTGTTTTTGCCTCTGTCCATGTTTTTCCTTTTTCTTGTAGTATGCCTATCATAACACCATCCCATGTTTGTTTTGGTCTTCCCTTTTTCGTTCTTTTTTGTATTTTTGATTGCCATACTTTTTTAACTGGTCTTGTATCGTTCATTCTTTGTAAATGTCCCCACCAGCTTAATTGTCTCTTTTCAATAAATTTAAGTGTTGATTCTATGTCAAGGTCTTCTCTTATTTTCGTATTTCTTAGTTTGTCTTTCTTTGTGACTCCTTTAACTCGCCTAAGATACTTCATCTCAACTGCTTGTATTCGACTCTTTTGTCTCTTTGTTAATACCCAAGATTCACATCCGAATGTTAATATTGGCCGGTAAATTGTTTTAAATACATTTAACTTCGTTTTCTTGGAAATCTCTTTTTTATTTATAAATGTCGAATTCATCGTGTGATAAAGATTCATCGTTTTTTGTACTCTATTGGTAATTTCGACTTCCTGCGTTCCATTTTCTTCTATTTCTACTCCCAAGTATTTATATCTTCTAACTTGCTCAATTTTTATTCCATCTAATTGTATTTTCAAATGTTTTTGTTGCGGTCCTATAACCATAACTTTGGTTTTGCTTTGATTAACTGTCATTCCAAATTCTTCAGATACCGTGCTCCATATTTCCATATTCTTTTGTAAATCCTTCTCTTTCCCTGCCATAATTATTAAATCATCTGCAAAAGCTGCTTCTGATATATCAACTCTTCCTAAATGTCTGTATCCAACGTGTAGTTTTGCCATTTTGATTGACGATTTTTTAATTATTTCATCAATAAAAATTGTAAATAATAATGGACTTAGTCCCCCTCCTTGCCTTAATCCTTCTTGTGTTGAAAATGATTCTGATGCTTTATTTTTGTATATTACACAATTTCTATTATTTTTGTAAATGTTTTTGATTATGTCTATTATTTTGTAGTTTACCCCCCTTCCTTCTAGTACTTTCCATAACTTCTCCCTTGGTACTTTGTCAAAAGCTTTTTCCATATCTATAAATCCCATATATACCTCTTTTTCTTGTTGTGAGAACTTATCAATTATCTGTTTCACCGTAAATATGTGGTCTTGTATGCTTCGCCCTCTTCTAAATCCACTTTGCGATTCTTCGAGAGTATTTTCTATCAGTGGTCTTAGCTTACTGTCTATAATATTCTCGTAGACTTTCATAGCTGTACTAAGTAGATTTATTCCTCTATAATTATTGCAGTCTTGTCTATCCCCCTTTTTATATATTGGAACTATTAAGGCTGTCTTCCAATCTTCTGGAATCTGTTCTTCACTCCAAGCAGTGTTGTATATTTTCAATAATATTTTTGTTCCTGTTTCCCCTAAATTCTTGAACATTTCTGATGTTAATTTATCAATTCCTGGAGATTTTCCATTTTTCAATACATCTATTATTTTCTGTAATTCTTTTAGTGTTACAATGTCTTTATTTTCTATTATTGCATCCTTTTTTTTGTTAATGTCCTGAACTTTGTTGTCTGCTCCTAGTAATTCCTCAAAATACTCTTTCCATCTATCAATTACTTCGTTTTCATTTCTTAGTATATCTCCTTTTTTATTTTTTATCCAGGTTATTTCTTGTGTTTTTTCCTTTCTTAATGACTTCAATGTTTTGTAAAACAGTTTTTGATTTGATTTACTATTGCTTTCCATTTTTTCGCCAAATTCTTTCCACTGATTTCTTTTAGCTACTGCTACCATCTCTTTTACATTTTTCCTCTTCTCTTTGTACATTTCATAGTTTTCCGTTGTTTTGTTATTTATATACATTTTCCACGCTTCTTTTTTTAATTTTACTTTTATTTTAATTTCGTCCGTCCACCAAGCTGTTTGTTTTTTCTTATTAGTTTTCTTGCTACAACCACATATTTCTTTAGCGGTTTCCAATACGGTTTTTTTGAAATAATCCCACATTTCTTCTAAATTACCATTTTTCATTATATCACAATTATTTAAGAACTTTCCTGATAATGCTATTTTGTATTTTTCTGCCATATACGGTATTTGTTAAAAACAAATAATGTTAAAAATCGTACTTGAATTCAATATGGATACGAAATAATTTGATACCAAGTAAAACTGAAAATACGAAGGTAAACACTGACAAGTGTGGTATCGTTGAATTTGTTGTTGAATGATATATCCAAAATTGTAATATTATACCGGTTGTCCCATTTAAAAAAAATATGTTGGGGTCACGTGACCCGAAATGACAGGAAAAACGGAAGTAATTTTATAATAAATATAAGCATCAGTTCCGACTGTTTATATCTGCCAAATTTCATACAGGTCATATGAACAGTTTTCGAGAAGTTGGTCTGTCAAAACGTCGTGGGACACCCTGTATATACGGAATCCCTAAGATATATAAAGCCTATTGAATTATCTACCGTCAAGAATTCCCTTTTGTTTATATATACATATTGTTATGTTTTATAATAGTTATATATATATAGCTTTTAACAGGCCTTTTAGGCCCATAGCTTTGTAATTCCTCTCCATACTTTTCTATCTTTGGCCTTTTCTCTCCATCAATTCACATTCTTTTCTTTCAGGTCTTCTAGTACCACCTCCCTCCATCTTTTCCTTGGTCTGCCTCTTTTCTTCTTGCCTTCCGGAACTCTCCATGCTATTTGTTTCACTATTCTTCCTCCTTCCATCCTTTCTATGTGCCCTAACCACTGAAGTCTTCTTGATGTAATAGTTGCATCTATTTTGGGTTCACGATAAATGTTATATAATTCTTCGTTAGTCCTTCTCATATACACCCCTTCTACTTTTTTTCCTCCCAGAATTCTTCTTAACATCTAATTACACTTTCTCTTTGATTTTTGTTTTAACACCCATGTCTCACAACTATACAAAATCGTAGGTTTCAATATAGTATTGTACAACCTTAGTTTTGATTTCCTTGACAGATGTTTTGACCGGACTAGGTGATTTATTGCTCCTGCACTTTTGTTAGCTTTCATGATTCTATGATTAATTTCCTTTTCTTCACTACAATTACTGTTTAACAGGGTTCCTAGATATATAAACTCTTCCACATATTCAAATTCGATGATTGCTTTTTGGGTTTCTACTCTAAATTTGTCATTTGTTGTCTGGTTTCCGAGTCTCATCAGCTTACTTTTCAGTTCGTTTATCTTAAGTCCCATTTTAGCGGCCGCTTCTATTAAATTCTGTGTTATTTCACCCAAATCCTTCTCTGTTCTTGAAATTATAACCATATCGTCCGCATAACAAATAACTTGATGGCTTTTATAGTAAATGTGTCCCTCTCTATTCAATCTGCTATCTCTTATAATTTTTTCTAATGCAAGGTTGAATAGTAATGTTTGCAAGGGGTCACCTTGCTTCAGACCTGTTCCTATTTCAAAACTTTCTGAGCCTTCACCTCTGATCTGTACACTACTAGTAGTTTTGATGAGAGTCATCTTCACAAGATTCACCAATTTTCTTGGGGTCTCGAACTCATTCAAAGCCTTTAACAGGTTACTTCTGGAGACAGAATCATATGCCTGCTTGAAATCAAGGAAAAGTACTAGTACTGGTATTTTGTACTCATAGCATGATGTTAAAATTTCCTTCTTTGTAAATATCTGATCTGTCGTTCCTCTCCCTTTTCTGAAGCCAGCTTGGTATTCTCCTATTACTTTTTCTGAGATCGGTTCTAATCTTTTCTTAATCACAATAGCTAAGACCTTATATACGACATCTAATAGGGATATCCCCCTGTAATTATTACAATCAGTTGCATCTCCTTTTTTTAGAATAGGTATTATCAGAGAATGGTTCCAATTTTTGGGCATCTTTTCTTTTCTCCATATTTCCAATATCAATTCGTAAATTTGTTGTTTCAGTTCTTCTGCTTCAATGAGGAGGGGGAGGTGGAGGAGAAGGAGGAGGAGGAGGACGGACCAACAGGAAAGGACGAAAAAAAAGCTTCAATGTCTGAAGAACTCAAATCTATGATAGGCTATAAAAAATATATATGTAAAAAAAATGATTATAGTTGGAAATACTTACTTGATTTTCTTCCGACATTTGCTCCAACGGTTGCAAATTCGGCAAAACTTTTTGATTCTTAGGTGTAACTAACACGTTAGAATCTACGTTGACGCGTTTTGAAACCATGTTAAAAATAATATCTTGTTACGAAGAACACTGTGTTTGAGAATGTGTTGAAAATTGAAGTGCGTCGGCTTAAGTACAATCCCTGTAGACATAAAAAAATAAGAATATACTTTCAAAGGTTACTCGGGAAAAAATATGAGGTGAAACAAGTGTTTTGTTGTTACTAATTATACAATTGGTAACAAGACAAAAATTGACTTGCCTTTAGTTTATAGTCATTGGTACTTTTTCGCTACCAATTAAATAAGTGGTAACGATTTAATCTGTAACTCCGAATAACAAGTAATCAAGTTAAAGTGAAGGGTAACAATCTCTGTAGACATAAAAAAGCAAGTATATACTTTCAAAGGATACTCAGGAAAAAATATGAGGTGAAACAAGTTTTTTAATGTTACCTACTAATTGCACGGTATCGAGACAAAAGTTAACTGACCTTCATGGTCACTGGTGCTTTTCGCTACCACATAAGTGGTAGCGATGTTTCAAGTCTGTAAATCTTGAAAACAAGTAATCAAGTGAAGGTTAAGGACAACAACTTGAAACTGCAGTTTTTAAGATCACGTGATCAGATTGGAGTTATATAAAAACCCGGTTGAAATAACAGAAGGTATCAGTAGTATTCACAGTGCTTAAAAGTAGTATCAAAGTGAGAAAGTGACAACAAATCAAAAGGTAAATATACTGTTATTTTAATGATATCAATTCCGTAAACAATATGTATTTCCAGTGAAAAATGGATATGCAAGCTATAAATAAACATCTTCTTTTAGAAGTAGAAGATAAATCGATTGTGAAAATGAATACATTAGCTAAGGATACTCCTTATAAAATTACCACCGCTAGAATAGTGAACTCAAAATATGGGGAAGTAGTTTTAGTAGAGATGAATGACAACGCAGTTTTTTTTACCGGCACGATTAACGAAATTTTTGAAAGATTTTTTGGTAGAGTTGGGAAACGGGAAATATTCCCTGGTGTACATTGGACAAAAGGATACCGGTAAAGGAAATCCAGCGAAATTGTTTAAATTTGTGATTAGTAACTTATAATTATGTCAGATAAAATATTTAGTAATTTAAGTAAATTGAAAAAGTTTGTGAAAAATATCCTGATTTTACTGTATAGGAAGGTAAAGTATGGTTGCATCATGTAAAGATTGCTATTGACTTATGCTCTGAAAAAATCCGTTCTAGTATATCTATTGGTAAAAAAATGGTTAACCAAATTAGGTCATTTGTTATATTTGTTATATATATGTCTAACTATTATTGTGGGGGATGCGGCAATGTGAATAAGTGAACTCTTTTTAGTTTGTTCTGAGCTTTCGGTAATTTATTATCACCATTATCAAAGAACTACAAAAGATACATTTATAGATATTTCAAACAGGTATAAATAAATTCAGTTTAAAAGTAAAACATTAATTACTTACAACTAAGCGAGGTTAATCACAATATCTATATATAATATGTATAATATGGAGAAAAAACATGGTATAAGATATAATTTTCTTTTTCAAGAAATTAAATTAAAAATAAAACTATCAAAATTGACATTACGACATCGATGTTAATTTTTAGTAGTCATAGAAATGTCTTTAAATATGTTTAGTATATTAGCAAGTGAAATAATAGTTGGTAAGTTAATATAAAGGAACAGAATTCTCATCTTCAATATTTGAATTTGTCAAAAGATAATAAATAGCTATAAATTGTACTAAGTTTTTGAATATCAGTTCTTTTATTTAAGCAATTATCTTCTTGAGATATGAATGCCATTTCCAGGAAAATCCTTTTAGAGTAGTTGTTTTCTTTATGTAAAATTTCAAAGTTTTTATAATCTATTATATGATTTGTAGAAAAAACATGTTCAGCTAATGCTGATCTTCCTGGATATAATCTTGCATCGCTCTTATGTAGAGCTATACGTTTAGTTATTTTTTGTGATGTTTCACCTACACATGCAGATTTACATGTAGAGCAAGTCAATCTATATATTACATTAGAGAGATCAGTAAGAGGATCAATTTCTTTCAACTTACTATAAACACAATTAAGTGAGAGAACATTTTTATTTGCAAGTTTTATATTAGTTACTTCTTTTAATATTTTGGAAATTCTAGGTGTAAGCTCTCTAAAGTAAGGTAAAGATGCAAAAAATATGTTAGTTGTAGTTGTATTCGTTACATTTTCTGAGTTCGTAATAACTAAATTTGGTTCAATTGCAGTATGTATGGGATGAGGGGTGTTAAACAGAATTTTTCTTACTAATGTTTTAGGATAACCATTATTAATAAATAGGTTAGATAATATATGTAAGTTTTTATCATGCATCGTACTATCTGAGATAATAAGTACCCTATTTTTCATTTGTTTTATCAAATTTATTTTTGTTGAAAATTTATGGTATGAAAAATAGTTGACATATCTACCATAAATTTTCAACAAAAATAAATTTGGTAAAACAAATGAAAAATAGGGTACTTATTATTTCAGATAGTACGATGCATGATAAAAACTTACATATATTATCTAACCTATTTATTAATAATGGTTATCCTAAAACATTAGTAAGAAAAATTCTGTTTAACACCCCTCAGTACAATTTATAGCTATTTATTATCTTTTGACAAAAAAACAAAAAATTCAAATATTGAAGATGAGAACTCTGTTCCTTTATATTAACTTACCAACTATTATTTCACTTGCTAATATACTAAACATATTTAAAGACATTTCTATGACTACTAAAAATTAACATCGATGTCGTAATGTCAATTTTGATAGTTTTATTTTTAATTTAATTTCTTGAAAAAGAAAATTATATCCTATACCATGTTTTTTCTCCATATTATACATATTATATATAGATATTGTGATTAACCTCGCTTAGTTGTAAGTAATTAATGTTTTACTTTTAAACTGAATTTATTTATACCTGTTTGAAATATCTATAAATGTATCTTTTGTAGTTCTTTGATAATGGTGATAATAAATTACCGAAAGCTCAGAACAAACTAAAAAGAGTTCACTTATTCACATTGCCGCATACCCCACAATAATAGTTAGACCTAACTAGTATCGGCAACGAACTATTTCCTATATATATATATATATATATATATATATATATATATTTTATTTTATTGAATAAGTATTATATACTTGTACTGACATTTTCCAATATCAACTTTATCAGTTAATTTATACAGGGTACATAAAAATATCTACCTAACAGTAAGTATCTAATTTAATCATTTTAACGTTATTGTTAAAAATGATGGACATAACATAAGACTCTCTTGTACATATGATATAATACTTTCTAAAAGTAATTATTTTATTTTATTTATGATCATCTCAATTTCAGTATATATAAAATTAGAGATAATGGGTAAGGAAAGCACAGATACAGTCAAGTGGGAAGATTTAATTTCAATATATAATAATAGAGTAATAATAAACCTAAAACATTTAGATTCGGACGAATTGTTGAAAGATTCTTTTAAAATATTTTATAGAAAAATAGTTGATGCTTTACAAAACTATAACTTAATTAAAGTAAATACAACATTCTGTGCAGAGTTTATGAAGCAAAATTTGAATAAAAACATAACAGATATAAAATACTTCCATACTGAGAATAGTGTTATAGATAATTCAACTAATATATATGAATGGTTCATGGATCGTGTAGTAGTCTTTATCGGAATTAAATTGTCAGAATTTCAAGAAAAAGATTCAGGATGGGCAGTCAATATTAATAAATTAGAAATAGGAAACGGTTCATCTTTCATTTCATTACCACATTTTATAGCAAATCAAAAGGTTTGTATAAACGTACATAATTATAATGACGAAGCTTGTTTTTATTGGAGTATTGTAAGTGCTCTGTAACCTGTTGAAAATAAAAATTCAAATCGTTTAACATCATATCCGCATTATAGTCAAGTATTGAAATTAGAAAGACTTGAAATTCCAATGCAATTGATTAAAATTTATCTTTTTGAAAAGATTAATAAACTATCTGTTGATGTTTACGGTTTGGAATTGATCGGGAAAAAGTATAACGTAATTCCATTACGTTTAACAAAAGACAAATCATATTAATTTATTATTAATTCAAAATATATACTTTCCTAAACTAAACGATTATGATACTCCTGATCCATTAGACGATGAACGTATTGAAATAAAATACCATTATTGCTGGATTAAAAATTTATCTAGGTTATTAAATGTACAATTAAATAAAGATGGTCATAAGAAGTTTATATGTGAAAGATGTTCAAATTATTTTTCTAATCAGGAAGTGTTAACTTATCATTCAAATTTATGTGTAAAAATCAATGATTCCAAAATAAACATTCCAAAAGAGAACATTGTAAAGTTCAAAACGAACACCTTTTGTTATGTATGCTGATTTTGAATGTATGTTACAACCTCTTCAACATAATTTCCAGAAAACAACTAAATATCAAAAACATATTGCGTATAGCTGCGGATATTACGATAAATGTGAATATGATAATTCTCTTTCATACTTTAACAGTTATCGTGGAATAGATTGTACGCAATGGTTTGCTCATGAAATGGAAATATGTGCTGAAATAATTTATTCTAAATTTAAAAATATAATTCCTATGGATGAAAATAGATCAACAGTAAATACTAAAATATGTCATATTTGTGAAACTGAATTAACAAATGTTGATATTATTGTTCGCGATCATAATCATTTCACAGGCGAGTTTAGAGGTGCATCGTAAATTTTAGAAAAAAAAATTGTGTCCCCACTATTTTTCATAATTTGAGTGGCTACGATAGTCATTTCATCATAAGAGATCTTGCTAAACTAGGTAGAATTTCATTGTTACCAATCAATAAAGAAAAATATATTTCTCTTACTAAAATTGAAAAAACATGCACATTTATATTCACTGCAAATGAAGAAAATATGCAGTATTATATGCAAAAATATCTCAAAAAAGTATTTAATAAATACAGATATGAGAAAAAATGAAATCACTAACAGATGGTAAGACTTTTGACTCACGATATAGAATGAAAATCTTCTGATATTTTTTTAAAACGGGTAGTAAATTGTTAACTAGGAGCCTACAGGATATTATGTTAGTTTTGGAACCATTCAAATAAAAGTGTATTATGAAAAATTATGCGTAGAAAGGCCGTATGGATAACAGTTTCCTATAAGTAAAATTGTTGCGGAACTACTGCACTCGGCTGAGGGAGGTTGCAAAAAAAGAATAAGTTCCAAAAAAATTGACAGTCGGCGATCCATGCGAAAATGCCTAGAATCAAATATAATGAAACTGCGAGTTGGAATAAAAACCGCCGTAAACCATCATCGAAAAGAAAACAAATCCATGGACGAGCAAAAGATGATATTTTGGTTTGTGGACATCGGTTGCAGCAGCATGTTCATAGTTTATTGTTGAGTATGAATAATAATGCCGCAGAGTCATATAACTCCATAATAGCAAAATTTGTTGGGGGTAAACGAATAAATTTTTCAGTGAAAAATAGTTACGATACAAGGTGCATAGAAGCTGCTTTACACTATAATTCCAAAGAGGAGGTTATAATTTGGTTCATAGGCAATAACAGGACAGAGCATTGGAACACATACTAGGAAATTTGCTATAAACAAAGCAAAAAAGACGTTGCGTAACCTTAAGCGTAGATAGCTGTTCCCAAGAAAGACAATTAAACTTTCATCAGCACCCGCTGATACTGATTACAGTGTCCAGGAATTAGAGGTAGCGAATGAAGAAATGATGAGAAAAGTAAAACAAGAATTTTCAACCCATATAACGAAAACTACGGAAGAAATTATTAGAAATTAAAACAAGAGGGCAATCCACAAATAAAATTTGGAAAGAAGAAAGGGCATATCGATTATCAGCGTGTCGATTGGGCGTGTGAAAACAACGAAAAACAACAAATCCAAAAAAATTGGCTACTAACTAACTAACTAACTTAACTAGTCAGTTTAAAGGTAGAGCAGCAACAAAATGGGGAAATGACCACGAGGACATAGCTAAAAGACAATTTGAAAACGAATTTCAAATAACTGTGAATGAATGTGGTTTATTTATTTTGGAAGAATATCAATATTTAGCAGCTAGTCCCGATGGTAAAACTGAACAAAGGGAAATAATAGAAATTAAGTGCCCGTTCTCTGCATATAAATATACCTACACTAAAAGAAGCAGTTACGGAAAAAAATATCAAATATTTTGAAATTGATGAAAACGACGAAATTCACTTGAAACTAAATAGTAATTATTACTATCACAAGGCCAGCTTGCAATAACCAAAGCCAAATATTGTTATTTTATAGTTTGGACACCGCTGGGTATGTCTATCCAGAAAATAGGAAGGGATGAACAATGTTGGCATAACATGCTTTCTAAGCTGCAGACATTTTATTTGGACAATATGCTTCCCGATATACTTGAAAAATAAAATAAATAATAAAACGACACCGTTTCATTGTGTATATTTTTATCTTGGCGTGTAACTGACTTTGTTATTTAACGTATAAATTTCGTTTCTATTGACTACCTAATATTTTATGTTTTCAATAGATTGTGCTAACTACAATTTGAAAAAATGTTCTACCCTTTGTTTGTGAAATCATGTGTACCTATGTAAATATCTCATTATATATACCAACAAAAGTTTGAAATATTTGAAAAAATTGTAATTTAACGCACTTGTGTGTCTTTAGATTCCCGTGTTAATGTACAATTTTTTGAGTATTACTGAATTAAGAATTCGTAACTTCTAGTAGCCACCCTGTATAATTTTTGTATATTCTTTATAAAATAATGTTACTTTCTATCATTTTAATAAATATTCTGCGGAAAATGATACCTATATACCTAAATAAGAATTTGTATCTTGTTGTATCACGTTATATTTTTTTGTATCATGCAGAAAGTAGTATGTAATTCAGAATTCGTAACTTCTTGCATCACTATGTACAATTTTGAATTTGTAATTTCTTGTATCACCCTTTGTAATTCTTGTAGAGTAGTTTCAATCGGAAATCCTATCGTTCCAATAAAATTGAAATACCTTTGTACGCGAATATACGATCTAACCAATTTAACAAGACCGAAGAAATATTTTGCCCCACTCTACCAAATATAATACCGAAGCGAAAAGCACTGACCGTCTTAAAAATATCGAATCGCTCTCCATCGCTTTTGGTCGCAGGAGGACACGGCCGGTATATGGAAGTAAGTACCTCCTTGTTCAACACCGAGATTGCAGTGTGTATCGAATAAAATTCGAGATTCCCCTTAAATTGGTTAGTCAATGGGAGGGAAGGTATGGAGCAAAAAACTTGCTAGTCCAAAGTTTACTGGAAGAACTGTATAAGAAAGTCAGTTAATGGCAATCGAATTGAAGAAAGCAGAACTTTATTTCAACAAACCCTTGTACATAGGAATGTCTATTTTAGATATTTCAAAAACTTGTATGTATGAGTTTCACTATGATTTCATGTTACCTCAATTAAAGGATTATTGTAAAATTTTATATACTGATACCGACAGTTTTATTTATGAAATTCAATGTAATGATGTTTTCGAGGAAGTGATAAAACCTAACATTAACAGATTTGATACTAGCGAATATGGTGTTAATAATCCGTACAATCTGCTACTTTGTAATAAAAAAAAGTCCCTGGTTTAATGAAAGATGAGGCAAATGGTAGAATTATTACTCATTTTGTAGGATTAAGATCTAAAATGTATAGTTATAAGATACAGGATTCAAAGCTGGTTAAAAAATCAAAGGTTGTTAAATCGAGCATCATTGAAAATAAAATTACATTCGATGACTCGATCAACTGTTTAAGGGAAAACAAAGATAAAATTATTTCGCAACGTACAATTCGTTCATATGCTCATAATGTTTAGAGCATAGAGCAAACAAAAGTGGGTTTGAATGGATTAGACGATAAGCGTTGTATATTACATGATTCAATCAATACTTTACCTTGGGGTCATTATAGTTTAAAGTAGTTATATGTATAGTAAATTTTATACCCATTTAGAATAATACCATCCTTATTTATTATTAATAAATCGGTTGAAACAAAAAATTACCAACAAAAATGAACGTCGTAACTAATTTATTAGATGTCACGTTTTTGAAGTTACGTCAAATTTTGATTTCATGTTAATGTCATAACGCAAAATAAGATATAAAAATGCGATATTCTGATGAATCCAAAAAACTTATGCTTAATGTAGTAAACTATTTTCAAAACGATTTAGGATCTCGATTTATGGCAATTCAAAAAACGTCCGAAGCACTAAAAGTTCCAGAAAGCACATTATATAATCTTGAAAAACCAAACAGAGCTACAGATTTCGAATTTAGAAGAAATATGTCTGCAAGCGTTTCCCGGAGCAAAACCCGAATTACAAAAAATACCCTGCATTGTTTGAGGGAAGTAATTTATAAAATGTATGCGCGAAAGGATAAAATCACAGTACAAACTATTTTACGGCAATTTATCGAATAGTCTCCAGAAACTAAGATTTCCAAAGGTTCGTTATATTTGGGAATTAAAAAAATGGGTTTTCATTTCAAAAAACAGGATGGAAGAAAACATTTATTGGAAATGCCTGCAGTCAGATTAAAAAGAATATTATTTTTGAACAAATACCATGCTGCTAAAAGCGAAAAGCTCTTTACACCTGTTTTTCTGGATGAGACATGGGTTTTTAGTAAAAGCGGGGACAGAAGAATGTGGCAAGATGGTACTAAACACAGTGATTTAAAAATAACTGGAAGTGGGACACGATATGTAATTGTTCATGCCGGTAATAAAAAAGGTTTTGTGGCAAATGCATCGCTTATTTTTAAATGCAATAAAAAAACAGGCGATTACCATGATAATATGAACACCGAAAATTTTGAAAATTGGTTTAAACAGCAACTAATTGTAAACTTGGAAGAACCATCGTTAATTATAATGGATAACGCATCGTATCACAGTCGCCTGGATGAAGAAATCCCAAGAAAAAGTTGGAGTAAAACACGCATGTTAGAATGGCTCAAAAAAAAGAATATTCCTTTTCCAGATCACATTTTAAAGGATGCTGTTTGGAATATAATTGAAAAGCAAGTTTTGCCTGAAAAAAATTATCATTTAGACAAATACGCTGCCGAGCATGGTCATTGTGTTCTCAGGCTACCACCCTATCATTGCCATTTTAATGCCATCGAAATGGTATGGTCAGAAACTAAAAGGCATTATGACCAAGCTATTACGAAAACTGCAAGGTCACCTACTGAAGTCTTAAAAGTATGGAATGACGTTGTAAAAAATGTACCGGAGCAACACTGGCAAAATTACATAAATCATACAGAGAAAATTATTTCTGAAGCATGGGAAGTAGAAAACAAACTGGACCTACTAAACATCGAATCTATGGTGATCTCTGTATCCAATGAATCCGATGATGAACTATCACTTTCCGAAAGTTATTCTGATTTAGAAACTAATTAAACTTTGCCTTGAAGATCACGTTGTCATTTTTTTTAAATATAGAATTTGTACTTAATCGAACTCTGAATTGCCATATTTTTTTAAGAAAACTATGTATCTAGTTAATAAAACAATGTTTTTAAAATTAGTGCGCTTCTTTTATATTCTTTTATTATGTCAACATCTTTAGAATTTTATGAATTTCATAAAATTAATTTGTATTATTACAAACCGCCACTGATAATATGAAATTTCAAGTCACTACGCCAATGCAATAAGAAATATGTCAAGCATTTGACATGACAAAGGTCATAACCTAATTTTTTTCATGCGGGTTCAGATGGTTCAAGAAGCCGCATACGTTAAGTTACTAAAACGGCTGGTACCTCTAAATAGGTATTAATTTTACTATACTTGTATGTATCAATAAACTTTATAAATATATTTTAGTGTATATAGGGGAAGGTAGGCTACAGTGAGACGGCGTACACAGTGAGACATCGCCATTTTTTCTTAGACAGTTTGAAATTTTTTAAGTTTGACAACACCGTAAGTTTACTTCTATATACACGGTCGCTTGACCCTGTTTATGTTAGTTAATGTTAGGACCTTATCGTGAGGTAGGTGGTTCGTGGTTTTATTAGACTGAAAGTTACGTGCTAGTTGATTTTAAAGACCTTCTGGAGTGGGACAAAATACTTTGGAAAATTTATTAGGTAAGTACATTTCAAGCCCAGGTTTTAAACAAATAGTATGTCTAGTTTACAGGTGATTATTATTATGTTTTAATATTTGGCAGCCATTTTAGTTTTAACCGGCAAATGTACACACTGAGACACTACAAGGTAGTACACCGTGAGACAGTGTCTCACTGTGTACCATAGGTTGGTAAAACATATAAGTATTAAATTTTCGTTTCAGTTTTCTTTGAAAATGGTAATGCCAACAGATACACAGAGAAAAATTGGCCATACATCTGCAGATCAAATGGCTGGAGCTATTAGATTAGTTATTGAATAAAAAATGTCCATTCGAGAAGCAGCAAGAGAAACAAATATTGCGTTTCAAATGCTACATAGATACGTTAAGAAGGCAAAATTAAATCCAGAGGGTAATATAAGAACGAATCCTCATTATGACGTTCGTAAAATTTTTAATGCAAAACAAGAACAAGACCTTGCTGAATATCTAGAGCAATGTAGTGCAATGGCTTATGGTCTGTCAACAAAAGAGGTGAGAAAATTAGCGTACGAAATGGCGCTAATAAATAACTTAAAAATGCCTGATTCTTGGAAAAAGTATGAAAGTGCAGGTAAGGACTGGTTAAGAGGATTTTTACATCGTAACGGTAACTTAAGCATAAGAACACCTGAAGCTTGCAGTCTATCGAGGTTAACTTCATTTAATAAGCACAACATTGACATGTTTTTTGATAATTTGAAAAAAGTTTACGAAAGGCTACCACAACCATCAGATGGTTCTCGTACATATAATTTTGACGAAACGGGACTGACAACTATTCAGAAACCTAAAAAAGTTGTCGCCAAGAAAGGAGTCAAACAATTGAATAAATGTAGTAGTGCCGAACGAGGGCAACTAATAAATGCTGTGGTATTTATTTCAGGAATAGGTACGTTTATTCCTCCTGTGCTCATATTCCCCAGAAAAAAATTTAAACAACACATGGTTACAGGAGCTCCAGCAGGAACACTTGGACTTGCTAGTCCATCTGGATGGATGGTGACAGAGTTGTTTCCTGAAGTATTAAACCACTTTATAAAATATACCGGCAGCAGCAAAGAAAATCCAACGTTACTTATATGTGATAACCATGAATCGCACATAAGCATAACAGCGTTAATATAGCGAAGGAGAATGGAGTAACAATTCTGACTATACCTCCCCACACTAGTCATAAAATCCAACCATTGGATGTGTCTGTTTACGGCCCCCTGAAGGCGTATTATAATGAAGCTGTCGACAACTGGCTCCTTGCCCATCCTGGTATTCCGCTAACAATTTATCAAGTAGCTGAATGTTTCGGTAAAGCGCTATCAAAGGCAGTAACTCCATCCAATATCATTGCAGGGTTTAAAAAGTCGGGAATTTTTCCGCTTGACAGGGATGTTTTTACGGAATCAGACTTTTTGACTTCCTCCGTTACAGATCGTCCTCAATCAGATGTATTGCGTCCTTCTGCACATTTAAATGTTGAAGAAATAGCTTCAGCATCCGAAGAACCCATTTCCACTAACATTCCTACCACATCTAAAGACACTGTTGCAAATAAGCCACAAGAAGAAAATATTTTCATTTCTCCCAAAGCATTCAAAGGGTATCCCAAGGCTTTACCAAGAAAACAAACAACTAAAGGTCGCAAACGAGGAAAAAGTGCCATTATGACAGATACACCAGAAAAAACACTTATTGCTGAATTGGCGTTACAAAGAGAATTAAAAAAACAAAAGGAAATGGAACGAAAAAAAACAAAAGGTAACCAAGGACTTGTTTTCAACGAATAACAAGCAACTGAGAAGGAATGCCAAAATTAATGAGAGTTCCGAATCGTCAAATGGAGAATCAGATTCTGAGGTAAGGCACATAATGTTGTCTAATAGTTTGTGATACCTATTTTGTCTTACCATATGGAAAGCGATTTCCCTTTAATGTTCAAGGATCGTCTCCATTGACGCGAATTCTTTCTAGTTTTTGGGATTTGACAAACAATATTTCTTGTTATCTTTTCCGGGGGTTCCATAAATAAAGAGGGTTAGCAACAGAAGTACCATTTATTACATCCAATTTCTGGGCATCAATTGCCAAAATACAATATACATTTTTGCACGCCGCGGCCATCATTTTTTACTTGTCAAATCATGAGTTACCACATTCTCCCGTCGAGATTTTTGAGAGGAAGCGCATCGATCGCGGCTCATGCACGGTCGAGAAACGTCAATTCACCACTGACGGAAATAAAATAAAATTAAACGCGAATGTTCGAAATGCGAACATACAAAATAAAATTAAGCGCGAATGTTCGAAATGCGAACATATAAAATAAAGTTAACTACGAATGTTCGAAATGCGAACATATAAAATAAAATAAACTACGAATGTTCGAAATCCGAACATATTCCCCGGCCTTGAGCGAACCGGCTCTAAACTAAACTAAGCCAAATTGTAATTATAATGTTAGTGGCAAAAGAAACAATTTTGAAATAGGACGTGTAAATTCACCACGGAGAGTTTTAATTTTAACGGCTCGGACCTTACCATCCGCACCAGGCAGAATTTCCACAATTCTGGCTCTAGGCCATTGCAGAGGAAGTACACCATCCTCTTTGAGCAAAACAAGATCATTTACTTCTAAATTTTTCCGAGGGTGACACCACTTGGGTCGATTTTGCAGGGTATTCAAGTATTTCATAGACCATCTTTTCCAGAAAGTCTGTTGAATACGGGAGCATTTTTGATATAAGCTCAATCGATTTTCAGGGATATGGGCAAAACTGGGTTCCGGGTAGGAAGTGAGGCTGGTCCCAATTAAAAAGTGGCAAGGAGTTAAACATTCCAGGTCGGAGGGGTCATTTGAGATGGGACACAGTGGGCGCGAATTCAGAATCGCCTCGATTTGGGTCAAAACCGTGGTCAATTCCTCAAAGGTCAGATTCGAATTTCCAATTTGACGTTTGAGATGACTTTTAGCCACCTTTATTTGGGATTCCCAAACGCCTCCCCAATGAGGGCTGAGAGGGGGTATGAATTTCCAATCAATGGTAATTTCCGATGCGAATGTTTTTATTACATCTGACACATCAGAACCTTTAAAGTACAAGTAAAGTTCTCGAAGTTCATTACGTGAACCTGAAAAATTTGTAGCGCTGTCGCTAAAAATAACGGATGGATTACCTCTTCGAGATATGAAGCGTCTTAACATCATTAGAAAAGCTTCGGCTGAGAGTGAGAAAACTAACTCTAAGTGTATGGCCTTGGTAGCCATGCAAACGAATAGCGTAATATAGCATTTTGAGAGTGGGGCCTTCCTTAGCTTGGAAGTCTTAACCATTATGGGGCCGCCGAAATCCACTCCCACCTTTTGGAAAGGGCGAGATATGGAGACTCGGTCTTTCGGCAGATCAGCCATTATTTGTTGAGAAGGTTGCAGTTGGAAACGGAAGCAATTGTTGCAGTTTCGAATTATTCTTTTTATCTCACGAAGAGCGTTAAGGGGCCAGTATTGTAACCTAATGTTAGCCAACACTGTTTGAGAGCCAGCATGACCAAGGCGGTTGTGCTCGTGTGCGAGAATCATGGACACTACATGATCCTTGGAGGGGAGAAGAATCGGATGTTTTTGACACTCGGGAACGTCGGAATTTGTCAACATTCCACCGACGCACAAGAATCCATCTTGATTTAGAAAAGGTTTTAAAGAGATGATATTTTTGTTTGAAAGGGGTTTTCCTGCTTTCAACTCAGATATCTCATTGAAGAACTTCGTGGACTGTATATTTTTAATGATCAGGGTTTTTGCTAAATGTTTTTCATTCACATTCAAAGGTCCGACTAATTTGTCGTGGGGGGATTTACAATTGTGAAACCACCTGAGACAATATGCCACAGTATTGAGCAGGCGAGAAAATTCCGAAAATTTCGAAAAAAGTTCTTCCCAAAAGATTACCGTCGGATCCAGGGCTGGGCATGTAACCTTGAGGTTCGTCCTTTTTTGTTCAGGTAGATCAACCATATTAAATTTTTTATCACGGTTTGAGAGTTCTAGCGAAGAATCCAGCAAAAGCGATGGACCGTGCCACCATAGTTTGGAGGATATAATATCCTTGGCCAATAGACCACGAGACAAAGGATCAGCGGCATTGTCTGTTGATGGAATATGACGCCACTTCCAATTTTTTGTGAGCTCCTGTATTTGGGAAACTCTGTTGGCCACGAACACTGACCAACGAGAAGGGTGAGAGTTGATCCAACATAGAGAGATCTGTGAATCTGACCACAGATTAACTGAAGAAAATACAATACCTTCGAAGACGACGACAATTTTTTGGGTTAGCTTTGATAACAAGAGCATAGCTTGCAGTTCAAGACGAGGTATAGTGAGGTTGGGACGCATAGGCGAGATTCGAGATTTAGAGGCAATTAAATTACAAGTGACGGTATTGTCAGAATAAACAGTTCGAAAATAAACACAGGCAGCGTATGCCTTGCAGCTGCTATCGGCAAATCCATGAAGCTCAACATGTGAGATTCTCTTTTTGAGAAAAATGTGTCGAGGTATCTTCAAATTATTTAGGGCTGGGATGTTTACAATAAACGAATGCCAATCATGAGCGAGAGATGGGGGTAAAGGATCATCCCAATTCAAATTTGCCTTCCAAAGGGACTGCATAAAAATTTTTCCAATTAATATGACTGGGCCAATTAATCCAACTGGGTCAAACATTTGGGATATGATCGAGAGAGCTTTTCGTTTCGTGATGGGTTCGCAATGAGTTGATTTTGGTAGAGAAATTGTAAACACATCTTGACAAGGTTGCCATGAAAGGCCCAAAACCTTGTTGGAAACATTTTCAATTTGCACATCGTAAGAGATAGATCCAGAAGATTCAGAGATTAGTTCTAAAAATTCGGGGGAGTTCGAGCACCATTTGTGCAATCGAAAACCAGAGCTATTTAAGAGAGCACTGAGTTCCTCGTGAGATGATTTAAGTGTTGCAATGTCATTAGAGCCATAGAGAATGTCGTCGACATAAGTTTGAGTAAGGATAGTTTGAGATGCGAGAGGAAAATTGTTTCCATTAACCAACACAACTTCTTTCAGCGTGCGCGTGCTGAGAAAGCTGGCGGCCGATACATTTTTTCGATATCTGCAGTGAACACGAAAGAGAACTGACGAAAACGACAAATGATATCGAACAAATCTGGCTGCACTTGATAACCTTTCAGGGTTATATCATTAAGAGAATAGCCGCTAGAACTCTTACAACTAGCATCAAAAACTACGCGGAGAGGAGTACTCGAATTCGTTTCCTTTACGATACAATGATGAGGCAGAAAATATTTATTATGATTGAGAGCATTATGAAAAGAGAGAGGCACGTAGCGCGCATGATTCAGAGCTACATATTCATTAATAAATTTTCGGTAATGAGGAAAAAGAATTGGTTCTTTCTGGAACCTTTTTTCAAGATTTAAAAATCGTTTTTTCGCTATTTGAAAGGAGTCACCAAGTTTTGTGACAGCATTAGGAGAGATTAGTGGTAAGTTAACTTGAAAAGATCCATCTTCCAAAATTTTTACATTTTGTTTGAAGTCCTGTTCAGCAAGATCTTCTTCAGGGGTTGATGATTTATGCGGGGGTAACTTTTCTAATTCCCAAAATTTGTTGAGCAAATCATCAAGAGAGGGAGAGTCGAATGAAGTTTCAAGCGCATTGACCAAAAACGAAACACTTTTAGAACCAGAGGATTGTGGAACATTGCCTGCGATCTGAAACGTGAAGTTTCACAGTCGCCTTTTGTTATTCTTCCGGTTGCTTTGCCGTATCGTATAACTAGGGACTTGATGTTAATTGTCACATATATCGTTCTAAGTGGAGGTGGTAAACTGTGAATCGAAAACAGCCATCTTGCTTTCCGATCTAAGTGGTCTATGAAAACAGACGTTAGCATCTCAACCGCTGTGGGATATATCTGCTAATATATATCTAAATTTTCACCATCAAGACTATTTTTTCATTTATGATATTCCTACAGGTAAGATTCTATATTTCCATTCTAATAGTTTTAGTGTTTGATAACGGATTTTGTATAAAATCTCTGTGGAATTTATTCAATATTTTAGGACATGTGACCTCGTGTTACCTTCACATTCCCTAAATTATTTCCTTCCCTTTCTTGAACAATTCTTCATAATTTTTCCCTTTCTTGAACAATTCTCTGGTGAAGTTATTTTATTAGTAATACTTTAGCTAATTTCATGAGCTCTAAGAAAACAAACAAAATGTACTTTTTCTTAAAGATAAATTAACTTTTCAGAGAGTTGTTGATATAATCATTATAATCTTGATTTTAATTAGTATGTATTATTTTAGCGGTTGGCTTCATAGATTTTTTTTTTGAAAAAATTTGGTAAAAAAGAAACTAAAACAAGTATCTTGAAATTGATACCTACCTTTAAACCGATTTTATGGTTTCATAAGAGCTGATGGATTTCAAGGCATACCTCCACTGCTGAGGGAATATTATTTTAGCCTGATACCCAAGAAGGCAGGGAGGCTCCCAAACTAGCACTTCAGTTAAGATAAGTACCTTTATATTCAAAGAAGTTTTCACCAAGGTCAACCTTTCAAGCTTAAAATTCTTATTTCGCATCATTTGTAAATCTAAAGGGCTTCACCCACTGTAACTCTTATTTCATATAATTTGTAAACTTAAGGGCTTCACCCACTGACATTGTTAATATATATATATATTTTTTTAGAATAGATTTAACATAAATTTTATATTTTTACACTTAGAACTAATTAAAACCATATTTATTGGTATTGCTTAACTTGTGGAATTTTATTTCAACTTCCTTCCTACTGAATTTATAGACACACAATGCAAATTATCAAATAGTGGATTATATAGTGGATGCTTAACTAAAAGGACAGAACTATATATTCATAGTTTCGGGGTTAACCTATTCTTTTTATAAAAAAGAAAGAAAACCACGTGGCGCTCAACTTAATTAACTACTTTCTTTTAAGCTATAGTTCTGTTATTGTTTAAGTTCGGCGAAAGCCACCCCTGAGAATCATTTTTGAATACAATTATTTTTAATAATAAATTTCATTTCACTCTTCATTTAACATCAAGTGAGATACGTTTCATTTGGCGCCCAACGTGTTATTCACTATAGTGTTCATGTAATATTGTTTTTTTTTCAATATTCAGTTATCTTGCCTTTAACTATCGTTTTTTCTTTGGAAATTATAGGGAAAATACTATAATATATAAGGTGTGTATAAATTTAGTCAGGAGGATTGGATATATATTACTGTAAAGGGCTTATGAAAGATTGATATCTCACATAAAGAAAACCAGAGGTGAAAACTTAGTTTACAAATAGTGTTTGAAAGTGTATCGTTTCTTTTTTAAGTTATCTTACAAAATACCTTGTGTTTCTATAAATATTCTTACACTTTCAAGAACTTTTCTGTGAACTTATTATCTTGATACCTAACATATATTTTGATTACTTTCTACCTTAAATATTTGCATTTCGAGTGGTACCAAATTTAGAGGTCTAGTGTCGAAGTTGTCTTACCTGTTTTCCTTTTTTTTTATTTCTAGTTGTGGTTCTACCTTATTTACATTTAAAAATAGGATAAATCATGTCCCAAAATTTTAAATTGAACGTAGATTATTTATTCAATCATGAACTCGAGCATGAATTAGCATACCGGGGTCAATCAGTGTTAGTTACTTCAGCTGAACGTAGGAAAATACTACGAGGTGTTTTAGCACAGGAATATTCTGGTAGGAGTTCTCTTTTATATGTTGACAATTTAGAAATTGATCAAGAAATCGCTGGTATTGAAACTACATTAGCAGATCTTGAAAAAAAAATTGAAGATTTTGTAGGAACTATCAGAGATACAGAATATCTAAGATTAACTTGTCGGTTAGGTCATGTAAATGCAAGAGCTACTCGGTTAAATCATAATTCAAATGAGTTCACGGCTGAACAAGAAAATTTTAAAAAGAGACTTACACAACGAATACTCTTGTTGGAAGGAGAATTAGATTCACGATTATCGGGTACAAGCCAAGCTCATTCGACACCTGTCAATGACAATCAATCTTTTTCTTTTTCTAAACCAGTACCGGTTCATAAATGGGGAATACATTTCTCTGGGGTTTCTCCTAAAGAGTCTCTTACAAGTTTTTTAGAGAGAGTAGAGTGTTTAAAAATATCTAGGGGAGTTAGCGATACTGAACTTTTCTCTAGTGCAGCTGACTTGTTTACCGATCAAGCTTTTTATTGGTACCTGAATAATAGGACACAATTTCAAGATTGGGGTCAGCTTGTAACTAAATTAAAATCAGATTTTCTTCCTTATAACTACCATGAAGATTTATTAGAGGAAATTAAAAATCGTAAACAACATCCTAATGAGAAAGTTACCCTTTTCATAAATTCTATGTGTAGTTTATTTAATAGGTTAGACATCAAACCAGATGAATCAACTAAAATTAGAATCATTCAACGCAATTTGTTACCTAATTTTGTTCAACCATTAGCTTTACTAGATATTTTAACAATTTCGGATTTAACTGCTAAATGTAAAAAATTTGAAGAAACATTCATTTACTCACAACACTCAAATACCTCTAACTTTGGCTCTCGAAAACAAAATTTACTTGAACCTGACTTAAGCTTACCTCATACTTCCTTTTACCGTCCGCACAATAATTTTTCCCGTCAAGTATCTACATTGAATACGAATATTGTATGTTGGAATTGTAACAATCAGAATCATACCTATAGTCAGTGCCTTATGCCTCGAAAATTGTTTTGCTATGGATGTGGTACACCTGGAGTGGTTAAAACTAAATGTACTAATTGTCAAAAAAACTGCGAAGGCGGTCGAGTATCGTCCCTATCTCTCCCAACCGCAGAAAAAAATCAACCAGGGACTTCTTCATCCAAGAAAAGCAAAGACAAAAGCAAAATAAAATCCAATTCCAACACACAAAATTCCGACAATTCAAAAGGTCAATAAATCAACTTCCTAATTGTTCTTCTCTGCATGGCAATGTTTTAACCCAGTTTCATCAACCACCCATTTCTCGTCTAGTGCCTAAATTTGATAGGAAAGACTGGAATTCTTGGCTTAACTATGTTAGAAAATTTTATAAGAATTCTGATAACTCAAGGTTTGAAATTGAGTACAACTCACCATTTTTGTGTGTGGAATCATTGTTGTATAGGAAGGAACATGACAATCGACCTTATGTTGATGTACAGATTTTCGGGAAAACATTTTCTTGTTTAATTGATACCGGTAGTAACTTAAGTTGGATAGGTTCGTTAGGACTTGATTTTCTTCAGGATTTATCTTTACCTATCTTACAGGGCCAATATAACAAGGTGTCCACTGCTGATGGAAAACTTCATGATGTGGTTGGTTCAGTGGAAACTTATGTCACATTAGATAAGATATCTCGGGCAATTACATTATTTATCTTACCTTCAGTAAAACATACAGTCATACTTGGTATAGATTTTCTTAAAGTTTTTAATATTAAAATAGATTTTTCTAAATTCACTATGAACTTAAATTCTTTATCTGTAAATATTATTAATACCGTACAGGATGTCTCAAATTTAACTTCAACGGAAACTGATAAACTTAATCAGGTTATTGAAAAATTTAAATCTCTTAGTCCTAAGGATAGGTTAGGTAAAACACATCTCTTAGAACATTTTATTGATACTGGAGATTCTCCACCTTTTAAGCAAAGTCAATATCCATTACCTCAAGCTTTACAAGGATACTTAAACCAAGAAATTGATAAGTTACTTGAATTAGGAGTTATTGAAGAAAGTAGATCTTCATATTGTTCACCTATTTGTTTAACTCAAAAATCTGATGGTTCATATAGAGTTTGTTTTTTACGGTCGTAAGCTTAATAGTGTTACCGTGAATAAAGATTCATATGCTTTACCTAATATTGAAGTTATTCTTAGTCAACTTAGGGATACTCGATATATTTCTAGTATCGATTTGAAACATGCTTTCTATCAAATACCTTTAGAGAAATCTTCTCGTCCTAAGACTGCTTTTGCAGTTCGATCTAAAGGACTTTTTCAATTCACGTGTACTCCTTTTGGTTTAGTTTCTGCTCCTGCTTCCATGTGTAGACTAATGGACTTAGTCATAGGACCTTCCTTAGAACCTTACTGTTTTTATTACTTAGATGACATTATAGTTTGTACCCCTACCTTTGAAAAACATCTTGAGATATTAAATAAAGTTCCTGATAAGTTGAAAGATGCCAATTTAACAATTAATATTAATAAATGTCACTTTTGTCGCCCTTCTCTTCGATATTTAGGATACACTTTGGATAAAAATGGTTTAGGTATAGACAGTGAGAAAACTAGTGTCATTTGTAACTATCCTGTCCCAAAAACTACTACTCAAGTACGTAGATTTCTAGGTATCGTTTCTTATTATCGTCGCTTTCTAAAAAATTACTCAACTCTTTCTTCACCTATCTCTGATCTGTTGACTAACCGAAAAAAACATGCTCCAATTATTTGGACTCCGGAAGCCCAGAAAGCTTTTGAAGATATCAAGGTTGCTTTAACTTCTGCACCAGTACTTTGTAGTCCTAATTTCGATCGTCCATTCTTTTTAATGTGTGATGCTAGTGATGTAGGAGTCGGTAGTGTTCTTTTTCAACTTGAAGATGGATTAGAGCATCCAGTAGCTTACATGAGTAAAAAACTTACGAAAGGTCAAAAGAAATTTTCTACTACGGAGAAAGAAGCCTTAGCTGTTCTTTTAGGGATAGAACATTTTCGATATTATCTTTTAGGTAGACATTTTACTGTTATAACAGATCATTCTTCTCTTGTCTGGTTAAATAATATGAAAAAACCCTCTCCTCGTCTCGCTCGCTGGATTCTTCAATTGTCTCAGTATAATTTCTCTATCGTTCACAGAAAATCTACAGGAACAGTACCTGCAGATTTCCTTTCTCGTATACCTGATGTAAATATCTTGGATTTATCTTTACTTAAGCCCGATAATTGGTACAAGGAGATGATTAAAAAGGTTACCAGTGATCCTGATAGTTATCCCAGTTTCAAGGTAGAAAATAATGTCTTGTATAAACATGTCTTTACTAAATATGCCGATATGAGTAACGTTACTGATTGGAAAATTGTGGTTCCAACTCCGAATAGGTCTGAACTTTTAACCAAATTTCATGATGACTCAACTTCAGCTCACTTTGGTGTATTCAAAACTTTAGAGAGAATTTCTGAGTTGTATTATTGGCCGAATATGAGACAGTCTGTACGCAGATATGTAGGGCGTTGTCAGGTTTGTGCCACATGTAAGCCTACAAATTTGCCACAAGCTGGACTAATGGGACAATATCGCAACATAGAATTTCCATTTCAATTAATCTCTTGTGATTTGATAGGACCTTATCCTAGATCCCGTCAAGGTAATCAATATGCCTTAGTAGTTGTTGACTGGTTCACTAAGTTTACCTTAATTCATACTATGCCTAAAGCTACCGCTCCAGCCATTTGTAAATTTTTAGAAAATAATGTCTTTTTAATTTTTGGAGTACCTCAAATTATAGCTACTGATAATGGTAAACAATTCACCAGTCAGTTGTTTAAAAACTTAATGACTAAATATGAAGTTCAAAATATTTGGTATACTTCAAATTTTACACCACAAGCTAATCATACAGAACGTGTCAATAAATCTATCGTTACTGCTTTACGCTCATATTGTTATGAAGATCATAGATCTTGGGATTTAGAAATATACAAAATAGCTCAGGCAATTCGTCTTTCTAAGCACGAAGTTACTGATTTTACGCCTTCATTTTTAGTATTTGCTCGTAACGTACTAGGTTCTTTCTATGGAAAAATTGTAGATAATCCTATTAATAAACCTCAAATATCTGATAAGATTCATAGATTACAGGATATAGAAACCATGCCTTCCATATTTGAATCTGTTAGGAAGCGCCTTCATAAAGCATATGTGAAAACAAGTGCACGTTACAATTTTCGTAAAAGGAACATCCAATTCCATCTAGGAGATCATGTTTGGAAAAAAACATATCCTAAATCTGATAAAGCTCAATATATTTCTGCTAAATTTATGCCTAAATACATACATTGTGTAGTAAATAAAGTTATTTCTCCCTTGATTTATGAACTGAAAGATTTAAATGGTAAAAATATGGGTCGTTGGCATATTAAAGACCTGAAGGAAAATATCTTATCTTCTGCTGACTCAAGTGACCACCAGGTGGAAAATTCAGAATCTGACTCTGAAATATCTTCTGATTAATTATCTGCTAATTCGTTTTATCTATTACCTGGTAGTTTGGAATTCTTTCCTACTAATATCTTACTAATATCTTACATGTGTTCCTTCTCTGTCTCTGTTTTGATTTGCTATATATATTCAATAAGGGATTAATTAGAGGTAACTATAGGTTATCTGAGATCCTGCTTAGAAATTTGAGAAAGTCTGGATAATTCATACTTTCTATATGAGTATTGAAATTTGAAAACTATGCTTAAAGGGAATATCGTGAACCTATGAATGTTGGTGTTCCTAATTATAGTTTTAATAATAAATTCTTTGGGATAGTCTTTCCTGAGAATATATTTTACTTTTAGCTTTGTCCTGTATGACAAAGACTATCTTATCTTATCTTTTTACGTTTCACTTATCTATCGTGTTGAGTTCCAGAGGAGACCTCGACGTAGTGACGTAAAGTTTATCTTATCGTATCTTGTTTTTGTCTTAATTGACACTATCTATCTCAAAAGTTGAGAGTACCGTTTTTTTTTAGTTATCTGAAGAGGATCAGATCAACTAAAAATTATTTTAACCTTTATAGCATTACAAGACAGAGGAGCATACATAATTATTACTTGTTTTACCTAATTTTCCTTTCCTAACTTATCTCTCAATTTCTTTGTACCTTCTCGTTCATTATTGGTTAGGAATATATTTAGTAAGTTCAGTTGCCTTGTAGAGTAGACTGTTCCTTTGAATAAGTACTAAATGTGTTCATATCTTTCATTATCTTATTACCTTTAAATGTTGGTTTTATTTAAATAACTATTTTTTATTTAGCAGATGATGATCATTGGATATTGTACTTTATCTCGATAATGTCTGAAAGTTAATTATATCTTATCGGTAGTATCTTTATATCGGAGCCTTTACTATTAGTAGGTTCAAGACTTATGTATAGGTTTTCCTTATAACTTCAGATAGGCTACAGATAAGTTCAGGAATTATTACCACACCTTTGAGTATGACATGCTTTTGTAACAACATGTTAGTGTCGGAATAATGGCCTGTTCCTTTTAGTACCGTATTTGTACTATTTCTTTATTGTGTTTTTATTCTTTCTGATGTTGTAGGAAATCCTCTTACCGATTACGACGTTTTTTAAAAAAAAAATACCTTATTGTGACGATTATTCTCTTTGAGAAGAGTACCTTTTCTTCTTTCTTATCTTTTATCTTTTTTTTCCTTAGTTATTTGTTACTGATAGTAGACGCAAATATATCGATCTATCTGTAAAGATATACTTTGTTATCCTTTCCTCTCTTTTTTAATTTATTTTTGCGTTTTTATTATTTAAAGAGTTTGAATGGGGTGTGATTTTTTGAAATCACTTTCCTATGTTGTTTTCAGTTCGGCCTGAGGGTAACGAGGGACAACACTGAAATTACACTTCTGTTCAATATTCTTTCCCACATCCCTTTACCTCACAACAAATGTATACTGCGCAGATAAGATTCGTGATGAGTGCCTATTCCCGGTGCAAATAATGGATGGCTAATGTTGGACCATCTTTATACCTTCCAAATTTTACGCTTTATCTTTTTCTTCTCTTTCTTCTCCCTATTATGACATTTTTTTTAACACCAGTTGGTGTTAATAATTTTTTATCTCAGAAATAACCCTTCAGGTTATTCTTTTTAGCGTTAATGATATGCTATAATATCATTGAGTAGGCAGTACTCTGAACTGGACGTTTCATATGCCTGAGGTTTCATTGTTGTCATTAGGTGAAATGATTTGATTATTCTTGTTCTGGTGTCATTATAGATGAGTTGGAAAACGAGACCTATTTCGCTGCTAGATAGGTGCAATTTCAACTTTTGGGTAGTCTCTTTCATCTTGACTCCTCTCTATCGTGATATCAAGCTGGATTGGTTTGGATCATGTAGTTTGGTGGTAATGATGGATCTCAATCATATTAAACAGCGGGGTGTAGTTAGTAATTTTTTTTTTTTTATATACCGTATAATAGTATTCTAGTAATTTTTTCCGGATTTTTTCTTCATCTTTTTTTCTTTAGGGCTTAAATCTGGTCATGTACCTATGTTTTTTTTTGGTTGTCCAGTACCTTGTTTAGAAATCTGGTCATGTACCTATGTTTTTTTTTGGTTGTCCAGTACCTTGTATAGAAATCTGGTCATTTTTTTTGAGGTTTTAGTCCTGTTTTTTTTAATAAAAAAAAATTATTTAAATTTTTTTTTCTTCGGCTACTAAGGGAATGAAACGTGAAGTTTCACAGTCGCCTTTTGTTATTCTTCCGGTTGCTTTGCCGTATCGTATAACTAGGGACTTGATGTTAATTGTCACATATATCGTTCTAAGTGGAGGTGGTTAACTGTGAATCGAAAACAGCCATCTTGCTTTCCGATCTAAGTGGTCTATGAAAACAGACGTGAGCATCTCAACCGCTGTGGGATATATCTGCTAATATATATCTAAATTTTCACCATCAAGACTATTTTTTCATTTATGATATTCCTACAGGTAAGATTCTATATTTCAATTCTAATAGTTTTAGTGTTTGATAACGGATTTTGTATAAAATCTCTGTGGAATTTATTCAACATTTTAGGACATGTGACCTCGTGTTACCTTCACATTCCCTAAATTATTTCCTTCCCTTTCTTGAACAATTCTTCATAATTTTTCCCTTTCTTGAACAATTCTCTGGTGAAGTTATTTTATTATAATATATATATATATATATTATTTTTTAGAATAGATTTAACATAAATTTTATTTTTACACTTAGAACCAATTAAAACCATATTTATTGGTATTGCTTAACTTGTGGAATTTTATTTCAACTTCCTTCCTACTGAATTTATAGACACACAATGCAAATTATCAAATAGTGGATTATATAGTGGATGCTTAACTAAAAGGACAGAACTATATATTCATAGTTTCGGGGTTAACCTATTCTTTTTATAAAAAAGAAAGAAAACCACGTGGCGCTCAACTTAATTAACTACTTTCTTTTAAGCTATAGTTCTGTTATTGTTTAAGTTCGGCGAAAGCCACCCCTGAGAATCATTTTTGAATACAATTATTTTTAATAATAAATTTCATTTCACTCTTCATTTAACATCAAGTGAGATACGTTTCAGATCACCCATCCTAACATAGTATTTTGTAGTACCGGTCGATGTTTTCCAAATCTTATGAGACCATCAGAAAGTAGATCATAATATATATCTGAGCCTAGCAACAAATCTATTTGGGATGGCTTAAAGAATTGGGGATCTGCTAATTCGAGAGGATAAGGGATGGAAATTGATTCTGGAGCAATTGGACATTGAGGCAAATTACAACAGATATTTTGTAATACCACACAAGTCAAATCAAAGGACACATTTTCAAGGACATTAGAGAATATTTTAAATTGAGCCATAGTATTTGAGACCAAAGAATTTTGCGTAATTCCAGAAATTTGCAATCTTCTGTTATAAACTTTAGCATCTATTTTGTTCAAAAGGTGCTCAGAAATAAACGAGTTTTGAGAACCATTGTCAAGGATACATCTTGCTTGAATGGGGGTGCCATTTTTGGAATAAACCGTGACCAGGGCAGTTGCTAATAAAACATCATTGTTTTTTCGAGACAAAGTTGACATGCTATATGATGTGGCAGTGTATGATGAGCTACGCGAATTCTCAGGCATTTCATTATCCTGTGTACGAGAATTGGCGCGAGGGCTTAAAGGCCTTCGTGTTGCGGATCCTTGATCAGAATTTTGCCCGGAAATGCTCGCGTGCGAATTTCGTTGAGGTTGCCAGCTTGCTATTGCACTATTTGCGCAATGCGGTTGAGAAGTAGCCAACTCATCTAAATTGTTTTGCCGAGCATTGGCCGAAATGCTTGAGTCGTTTTGCCGAGAATTGGCAGAACCATACGAGTTATTTTGCCGAGAATCGGCCTGAGGTGGCTTCTTTAAGCACAATGAAGAATGATGGGGTTTAGAACAAGTGAAGCAACGTTTAGATGGGCAATTGGTAGTCCTATGCCGAGTACCAAAGCAGTTTGTACACAAATTATTTGAATGCACAAATTCCAATTTCTGATTATGAGGTAGGTCCAGAAATTTGTTGCACCTATAAATTTTATGCAATTTATCATTACAAAAAATACATTTTAATGGCGGAGTATGAGAATTATTTTCAAAGTTATTTGAATAATAAGAAACAACATTTTTCAACTGAGTCTTTTCCTTTTTCATAGTTTGAGGTAAAATTGAAAAAAGTACCTTGCATCTTTCTTCAACAATACGAAAAAATTCATCGATCGTGGGTAATATGGACTTGTCCCTTTGAGACTCATATTCCCGTTTTGTGGCGAAATCCAATTTTCTTACGAGAGTGTTTATCATCATTAAATGTTCAGTGTCAATATTTAAATTATTTAACGATTTTATGTGCTGTTTCATATGAGTAATAAATTCACGTAAACATTGAGCATTGCCTTTCGATAGGTTTGGGTTATCAATAATTGAGTTAAAATGCGAATTAATAATTGCGAGATTGTCATTATATCTTTCAAACAAAATATCTATTGCGACACGAAAATTATCATTTATAAGTTCTAATGCGTTAATTAAATCTAGGGGTTCATTTTTTAATGAAGCTTTCAAATATACCAGTTTTGCGACATCGGAAAGAGCGGAGTTATTCGCAACGAGCGATGTGAACAGTTCGAAAAATGATGACCATTTCGTGATATCGCCGTTAAATTCAGGTATTTTCAATTGAGGTAATTTTGCAATATGAGTCGAGGAGTTATTATTAATAATAACTTGAGAATTGTCATTTTTTGTGCGAGTGGTACATTCGGAAAGGGTTTGAATCCTTCTCTGCATCTTAGAAAGATAGTCCAAATACCTTTCTGCCGTACTATCAAACTCATTAGCGCTAGGAAGCTCACTAGCATCATCGCACTCGAGGTCAATTATGTCATTTTCAATTTTTTCTAAATTAACAAAGGCGTCCGTTAAGGCCTTTTCGCGAGTTTGAATTTGAAAAACATCATTTGTAGTATCGAGATTACGATCCAACCAAGTGATTAATCGAGTAAATGCCGATCGAGCGTGCTTCCTAGACTTTTTAAGAATATCCATGTCAGTCAATTACTATATTTAAAATTTCAGTGAACGAAAATACAATGAACGAGTTATGAAGAATATGTAAAAAACAAAGATGAATATTCTTGGCTTTAAAAAATACATATACGAGAAAATTCACAAACATTTGCATAAATAACTAGTATTCAGTTCGTCATTTTTCAAACACAAATAAAACGTTTATAAAATGAAAGCAGCAATTTAAATGCGTTTTCAACTTCAAAAATGTTCTTTGAATTGAGTGAGAGAGTTCTTACGTTGTCGAAGTCAATAATGTTCAAAGTTTCATTAGAAAACAAGCATAGTTTACCTTACAGGCTAGTGGCACTTCCAAGGATGCGATGGGAACAAAAAAATATCCAGGAGAGAATATGGCGATTTTCATACACAATATCAGCAATATCCGGCTCGAAGAAGGACCATTATGGAAAGCGATTTCCCTTTAATGTTCAAGGATCGTCTCCATTGACGCGAATTCTTTCTAGTTTTTGGGATTTGACAACCAATATTTCTTGTTATCTTTTCCGGGGGTTCCATAAATAAAGAGGGTTAGCAACAGAAGTACCATTTATTACATCCAATTTCTGGGCATCAATTGCCAAAATATACATTTTTATTACATCGGCTTGCACGCCGCGGCCATCATTTTTTACTTGTCAAATCATGAGTTACCACATTCTCCCGTCGAGATGTTTGAGAGGAAGCGCATCGATCGCGGCTCATGCACGGTCGAGAAACGTCAATTCACCGCTGACGGAAATAAAATAAAATTAAACGCGAATGTTCGAAATGCGAACATACAAAATAAAATTAAGCGCGAATGTTCGAAATGCGAACATATAAAATAAAATAAACTACGAATGTTCGAAATCCGAACACCATATTCGTTTTTAGGTGGTTTTAAATGATTCAGATAACTCGGAATCATTTTCGGAAAAGGAAAATTTAGACAGAGAACCCACTGTAAATGATTATGTTGTTGTTCTGTTTTCCAATCAAGTGCATTATGTAGCTCGAATACTTACAAATAAAGATACAGCAGGAGATTATCAAGTTTCTTTTCTACGTAAACGAGAAAAAGTAAATGGGTCTACTTTTCCAGATGTTCCAGATGTTGCGATGGTGAACTTGTCTGACATTATCATGCTATTACCTGCACCGATTAGGATGCAGAAGAAACGATTAAGTAGATATCTCTGTTTCTCTGTTAATTTCGATAACATTAATATACGTTAATTATTAAAATTTTGCAATATAACTTCATTTGTTTATTTTCTACCGTTATATTAATTCATTTGTTTATTTTCTACCGCTATATTAATGGTGTCTCACTGTACCCGACTGTGTGGTACACAGTGAGACAATTTTGTTGTTTTTTTTTGTTTATAATTTAATTTGTGTGTTTTTTTAATAAAGAAACTTCGTTATTTGTGATAGATAATCCATTACTTTATAACATGCCATACTTATTTACAGTTATTATTCATCCATTACCTTCTCATACTGCTTTATGTAAAAAACGTCTCACTGTAGCCTACCTTCCCCTATCAATGAAATTTATAAATATATTTCACTGTTTTTTTCTCATTAGTATTCAAAACACATTCAGTATGGTTACATGTCCACAGAAAATGTATTTAGGTGGGAAAATAATTCATTTGACTAATAACATCTTCATAGTGGTTAGCATATCTCATGAATTAAACTTTGAACCATGAGTTAGAATGGATAATACTATTGAATTGACTGAAGTGGAATGGTATGAACTTCTATCTTCAATTCAAGCTGTAACAAATGACTATACCATATATGGAACAAATTTTGAATGGAAAATAGTGACAGATCATTCCAGTATTTATTTGGAATCTGATTGTATAATGGAATTATGGAAATTACATCCATTAATAACGTATCATTTGGAGCTACTGAAGAATCAACAATTTTATAGTTGTTTTAAAATTTTAAAACTTGGTGTGGATAGTGAGAACATTGTAAACTCAGCTCTCAACATAATGGACTCTGTGAAATATATAAATTGTGTAACATACAGCATGGCTATAGAAGTGATTTATAAATATCCTCATATGTTGAAGAATGAAGAAAGTAAGATTCAATGAAAATGTTCACATTCACTTATTGATCACCTGGGCTTTTGCTTACAAAAGCACCCGAAAATGCGAATTGAGATATCACGATGACTTGAGATTTCAACGTCGAATACAGGAAGCTGCTATTATTATTAATCCTATATTAGTTGTAAGTCACAGAAATAAAGTATATTGACGAATAAATAATTTAAATTAACTCTTTGTGTTTTTTTTCCAATGAAACAAAAGTATAACGTATACGTTTTTATTCAAAATTATTACAATTTATACAATACTATTTTTATTTATCCATGATTGAGAGTTCATTCCAAGCCACTTATCTAATAACTGTTCACCTTTTTTTCTCAGAAAAACATCCGGATATTTCACTTTTTGTAGCTCTTCTGAATAGAATCGTTGGAAGTCTTTGTTGTAAAATTCAGTTCCATTATCGGTTTGTAGATTAGCAGGTGTGGTCTTCATTTTACTCAGTATAATTCTCATAGCATTTGTAATTTCTTTTCCTGTTTTCCTCTTGACAGGTTCCACCCAAACATATTTACCAAATGCATTGATTACAACTAAAATATGATTATATCCCTTGTTTTCTTTGGCATGTGGTGACATAATGGCCAAGTCTGCCTGTATCAAATCGTGTAGACCGTTCACAATAACTTGTCGTCTTCTGTAATGTATTCGAGCTGGAGCATGTAATTCTTGTACTACTTGTGCTTTAGACATTTTTTTCCAATGGACACTGTAACAATAGTTCAATGCAGATAGTAGCTGGCGTTCCTAATTTAAACTTAATTATATCTCCTTTTATAATATTTTTGGTAAATAGTTGATTGAATTTAGATTCAATATAATTTATTAGCACCACTCCGTCTGCTGTATAATGTGATACACTTTCAATTATGCAAGCAAACGGAAATTTGAAAGCAATACCCCCATTATCTAATACATAATACTCTTTATTCAAACTTTGTTTCTTCTCACCTCGCAAACGAACTAGACATTTAACATGATAATCAAATCAGTCGCAAATATAAAATGGAGCAGTTAGTTCAGCCGGACTCAAATAATGTTCATTGAACTTGTTGAGAGGCATGTTTAAAATAAAACTAACACTGAATAAATGTGTATTTATACACTTTTTTCTAGAGGAATTTGAATAACAAAATTGAACATAACAATCACTTTTCATCGACCCTTGGGAATGAAGTTCAAACTCTATTCTATCTCCTTTAGTTACAATTTGATTGTCTAGTAACTGATGAATGGGGTTGTAATGATTTTTATATGAAACAAATAAAGGTGATGGATAGCATTGAATACTTTCAACCTTTCCGTTTATCGGAAAAGTGTACACAGTGGTGAAATCATCTGATACATAATTAGTTTTACTTAAATTTGGGTTGTTTTTTCCATGAATGTAAAGTATACATTTACTACGATACTTAGATGGTTGACATATGTAAAATGGAACATCTTGAGGTGTACTTTCGTCGTTAGTAAGAAAATGTTGATTAAACTTGTTGATAGGCATGATGTAAACAGAGCAGTTGCGGAGTAAATGCTCCATTTATAGGATTATTTTACCTTCACGTAATTCTTCTATAATCGAAGCTATTTCGTTAATATGAGCAGAACTACCAGCATTCTTTGAACTCAAAAGTAATTTCAATCATCCAAATATTTCATTGTAGTCATCAAAATATTTGTAGTCTACGAGCTTTGACGAATATTTCATCATTGTCATTCCCTTTCCCCTCCTTGCCATATTTCAAGTAATTACATTTCTCAGCATAGCGGAAGTTTGCGTACCAGATCTTGCTCTTACAGGTGGCTTAACCCTTAAATTCCCATGCTATCAAAATCAACGTAAACACCCATGCGGGGTCCTTCAGAGACCCCAGCTAAAAATATGATTTTAAATTAGTTTAATTCAATTTTTAAATCAAATAGCTTTAGGAAAAAACAAAATTATACTTTAGACATTCAATGAAACTTCATTGAATATTCTGGAGAAGAAAATAAAAAATATATTCAAAATATAACAAACAAATATTAGGAGAAAGAATAAAAAGTTACCAAAAATCAGTAATAATTCATTATGCTCAGTAAAAATTAAAAAAGAATTTAAGCCGATGCGCATTTAGTACATACAATATTTGGTTTGCTTATTCTATGATTTTGAAATACAAATTGTTTGCAATTATCGCATCTAGTATTCACTTTTTTGTCACATCTTCTGGGACATCTTGCCCTTTTTCTGTTTTGGTTCGCTGGTTCTCCAGCAGCTTTTGTGGCACTGTATTCTGCTATCCCACAGTCTCGTAGATCCGCCTTTGTGTGCTCCTTATGGTTCCTATATTGTGCTCTTTTTGCCATATTAGTACGAGCCAAGTCACCACTTAGTTGCAGTAAGAAGAGACGTCGCCGGGCATAGTTCTTTTTAAATGGGATTTTTCTCCATATAAACGACGTAAGCATTCAATGTACATATGTCTATAATATTGAAAAATAACCTATACGGCCATAGAGCTGTCCTCATACTACATGAATATTCCCTTACAAGCTTATCAGCATTATCAACCCCTCCTTTGGTTTGGTTATAATCCAATATCATGATTGGTTCCTTCTCATTATCTTCAGACACCTTGTCTTCATCATGTTGGCTGGATAAAACGTGAACTATTCTTCCCTTTTTTGGAATGTAAGAAACCATCGTCAGATCCTTTGTAAAAGCAAAAATAGAAGAGTGGATTGGCCTAGACGTGTAATTTAGGGTTGCGGGAGTATCAGGTTTATTTTTACGAACAGTTCCCAATGAGGTTAGATTTTTGGATAATAAATAGTTAGCTAAAGGGACGCTTGTGAAGAAATTGTCAGTACTTATTCCTCTCCCAGTATCGTGATATGGTTTTACTAAGTCAAATACGACTCTATAGCCTTGGTTTTTCTCTGATAAATTTCCAGGAAGTTTTCCGGTGTAGACCTGAAGATTGCAAAGATAAGAAGTTTGTACGTCAGCAGCTGCCCATATTTTGATGCCGTATCGACCTGGCTTTGATTTAATGTATTGCCTAAAAGGGCACTTTCCACGAAAACTAATCAACTGCTCGTCAATAGTAATATGGTCATATGGCTCAAAACTTTTTCTACAATTGGTAACAAAAAGATTCCATACTTCTCTTATGGCAGCTAATTTGTCATTCTCTTTTCTTTCTGCTCTAGTAGATTTGTCGTCAAATCGTAAATAAGTTGAGATTTCCTCAAATCTATTTCTTGATAACGAAGCAGTGAAAAATGCTCTACGAATGGATGTATTCGTGGTCCACATTTCCTTAGTGGATTCTTCTCTACATCGAAGCGCGCCTGCTTTTATTAGAACCCCCAAAAAACAGTCTAGCTCGTCACGTTCTAATGGTGTCCATTGTTTCTGGTTATTCGGATTCTTACCGTTCCAAGCATCATAACATCTAGAAGCTTCCTGATTTGTATGTAGACATTTGACATCTTTAATTTCCGGCGATAAGAATAAATTGAAAGCTTCTAAAATTGTGTTAGCATCGGCACTATATTGTGTAATTCCAGGCTTAGTATTTAGAATATTTCTTTGCCTTCGGCGAGTTCGCAGAAAAGGTTGCTTATGCCAAATCATGCCAGACTTTGCAGTGTAAAATGCGCCACTAACCTGTTCATTAGTATTTTCTTGTTCTGTAAATTCTTCAGCAGAATCTTCTTCGCTACCAATTTCCAAATTATCCTCTGTCTCCGAAACATTTTCTGTACCAAAACAGTCTTCTGCAGAAGTATCACTCTCATAGCCATCTTCAGACTCCAAATCCACGTTTTCGGCTATTTCCTCTATCTCACGCTGTGTGAGGGGTCGCTTTCTATGAAAATCACCCATTTTTATAACTCTGAAAAACAAAAAAAGGGAAAAAATATACCGCGTATTTAAAATAAAAATGGGTCCGTAAATGCCCGTACGGGGTACCGGCAGGACCCCACTCACCTAAATCACCTCTAAGTTCGATGCACTCGCTGCAGAATGTGGTAGCGTACTGAATTATGCTTACAAACGCCAACACAAACACATACTAAGCGGCAATGTTGCCAATATGTTAGATTTATAGTAGGATTTTTGGACTTGGGGTCCTCAAGCGACCCCCCTTGGGGGTTTAAGGGTTAAGTTTCGGTTTTATAATGTAAAGATATCTATCTTTGATATCATTGGCAAATTTCTTAACAGGCAAGTCAGGATCATAATTTCGATGGATAGCGTTTGTTCGTTTTATAATATCCACGTAATTGTCAATATCTTTCCGATTCTGTAATGTAGGATTTTTCAAAAACAGTAAATCGTACAGACCTACAGTACCAGGGTATTTAATATTTTTAAATGAAATATTTGCACCTTCAAAATCTACTTCAGAATCTCCGATATAAAACTTTTCTTTGATAGGATCGTGAAATAGACCCAAAACATGATCATATTTGCCATTTACGTCACGTACCATTCCTTCAATATACTCTCGAGGAAGAGGACTTTTGAATTGATAAAAATATTCGCGATACACCTCAGGATTGGATAAAGTTTGATAAAATTGAGAAAGGGTATCATCAATGAATTGGTCGTCGCGACTCTTATCAATCTCATCACCATTATAATCAATTTGAGATTGAAACACTTCTTCGGGTGCAGGTATCATATTCTCTAGCTGAGTGCTATTGAATAGTGGTCGAGCAGGGGGAGTAGTTAGATACGCTAATTTATTATATTTGGTGATTTGTGATTTAGGTGTTATAGGTGACATTGATTTTCTTTCTTCTTTAATCGATGGTTGAATTGGTTCCTTTAAAGCGGACACCAATTCCTCAAGTGGTCGCGTAATTGGTTGGTATGATTGTTTTAACTGAGATTGAGATTGAACTATATCACTTTTCCAACTCTTATATTTTCTCTTTAAAGCCTGGCGTGCCTTTACGAGTTGTTTCGCTAATTGTGTCTCCATGGTTACTACTAGGTGTATGTTCCCATCAATACAAAAATGTCAAACCCTTTTCTATATCGACCAGACGTCATTGTACAATCTTTATCAATTGTGAGAAATCCAAATTTACCTTGCCAACAAAACGAACATAAATTTTTCAAATCTTGAAATGACATATCAACGTTAACGTGATCATAATAAATGTGTTTGAAATTGGTCATATCTTGATGAAAGACTATTAAAAGATTTGCATTATCTCTAATTAGCTGTTTGGGTATTGCCGAATATGTTTGACATAAATAGAAGCAGTCTGTGTATTTGTGTCGACCAAAACAAAAATAACTTTGCATTATGTTCTGATTACATATGTAGCAACATCGTCAACAATTATTAGTATTATCTTTAATTAAGTCTGGAGAAATAACATCTTCTGCATTATCTTATTCTTCATAGCCAATCTCTTTTATGGGTTGAATTAGATTTCTTAGATAAGTATATTTTGGTTGCTGTAGACTTTTCGAATAAACATACACATTTTCAAATCTGAAACCATTAGGATGATCAATTAACGATAACATAACATTTGGTTTTCCACATCCACTAGGACCAATAATTAGCCCTCTTTTCGAATCTCCTCCAAACATTGCACCATGTTTTCCAATTCGTTTCACCACTCCATCATCATAATTTTTAATGGGTAGTGAAAGTTGTTTTTTGAATCTTCATGTTGACTGAGGGTATATAAGCACATGTCACTATATATAAGAACTTAGAATGAAACGAACCAGAAAAGTAGGAAGATGTTTCATTAATACTCTCATCAACAAGCTTCCTGTTGAACTGCATCTACCTGGATACGAATTTTGTGGTCCTAGTACTCGGTTAGAGGAGAAACTACGACAAGGAGACTTGGGAATTAATCCTTTGGATCAAGCGTGCAAAGAGCACGACATTGCTTATTCTCAAAATAAAGATTTGAGTAAGCGACATCTGGCAGATAAGATTTTAGAAAACAAAGCTTGGGAAAGAGTAAAGGCGAAAGATGCTAAAACAGGTGAAAAAGCGGCTGCTTGGTTTGTTATTACAGCTATGAAAGCTAAGCGTAAAATTGGAATGGGAATGAAAAAAAGAGAGTTAGGAAAAAACGTACCATTCGAACTCCAAAAAAGGGTGGTTTCTTACCATTACTGTTACCATTACTAGGAGCTATTGGGGGCGGTGCAGCTGGAATTGCAAAAGCAGTGAATGATGCTAAAGCCAATCGTGAACAACTGACTGAACAACAAAGACATAACGCAGCAATGGAGCAAGCGGTAAAAGTAGGTCAAGGTTTCTATCTACGACCCTATAAAGGATATGGTTTGAAAAAAAAAACTTTGGAATCCAAAAAAATTTCGCTGAGCTTACCACGTCATGCGATGACAAATATTGAGCTAGAAGAGAATGCAAAATATATCCCTAATTTTCGTGGTGTTCTCATGCGGGATACGTTACTTAGTAAAATAAAAAAATAAGAGTCAGGTATTCAATCTTGATGGTACAAGTGGAAGTGGAACTCACTGGACTGCTTACACTAAACATGACAAGCATGTGATTTATTTTGATAGTTACGGTAATTTACCCCCTCCATTAGAATTAGTTAGATATTTCAAGAGTGATGGTTCGGTTGATATAAACTATAATTATGATGTGCTTTTTTTTTTCGGACCGAGATGGGAAACTCATGTTCGAATGGGTCCAGGACCCAAACAGTGTTGGACTCATCCCCAAGGAGATGCCTACCAACCAAACCCACCTCAAACTCGCCGTTACCCCCGCCTCGGAATCACTACCCTAGCATACTTCGAGACAGGCGGCGGTCCCTCGCACACTCTCCGCTCACACTGTCATCTTCTCCCCCCTACCACTCCTGCCTCTCATGCCATATCGAGTCCTTCTCTCCCCCTTACCATGCTCTCTACTACTCCACTCACCTCCATCCATTCCTCCTCCCCCCTCAACATTATCTCCACCAAGTTTTCCCAGTACACCGCCTCCCCTAGTTTCCTCTCCAACTTCTTCAGCACTTCCTCGTTCCTCCAGCATCTAAACACATGCCCCACATCATCCTCCACTTCACACCTCTCGCACACACCAGTCTCTCGTTTCCCAATCTTGTGGAGGTACCCTACTCTCGACCCATGTCCAGTGAGCACTTGTGTCAAGAAGTAGTTCACCTCCCCGAATTTCCGGTCCATCCAATCTCTCCTATTCCCAATCGCTCCTTTTAGCGCGCCCTCATACTCCTCCCACCTTCTCTCCATTTCCTCCTCCATCCATTCCCGTACCTCTTCTTTGGTCGCACCCCTCCAGCGTTTGCTCCTAGCTCTAGCCAACACGTCCAATGGGCAGGACCTTGCCAGCACCGCTGCTGCCAGTCCACCCACTGTCCTGTACCCCTGCACCACCCTCAGCAGTATCCCTCTCTGCACCCGCAGAAGTGGCCTAACCCTCGCATTCACCCCCGCTCTTTCACCCCACACCTCCGCACCGTAAAGCATACTCTGCTCTACCGTCCTACCAATTACCCTCCTCTTCCACTCTCCCGGCCCTTTCACATTACACATAAATCTCCCCAGCCATGCTGCCCTCACTTTACCCTTCTCTGCCGCCTTTACCATATGGGTTTTGAAGGATAATTGGCTATCCAACCACACCCCTAGGTATTTCACAGACTCCTCCATGCGAATTATCCTTCCCTTAACCATCACCCCCACTTCCCTTGCCCTGCTCCGTCCCTTCACTAGCAACCCCACCGTCTTCTCTTCCGCCACTTCCAGTCCGCACCGCTCTATCTTCTCCACAATCTTCCTGCACATTATCTCCGCCTTTCTTTCAATCTCCGCCTCTCCCTTTGCCGTACATACCAGACACACATCATCCGCATACACCGTAATCTCACATCCCTCTTCACATACTATCCCACAAACCTCATCAAACACACACTTCCAGAGCGTCGGTCCAAGAACCGAGCCCTGAGGCACTCCAGCCTCCATCTCATATCTCCTCCCTCTGGAGTCTACAATCACACGCCCCGTCAGGTAGTCCTCCACCAGGTTAACCAACCCCTGCTCCACTCCAAGCCTCAGCAACGCGCTCAACACTGCCCGTTTGCTGCCCTCACTTTACCCTTCTCTGCCGCCTTTACCATATGGGTTTTGAAGGATAATTGGCTATCCAACCACACCCCTAGGTATTTCACAGACTCCTCCATGCGAATTATCCTTCCCTTAACCATCACCCCCACTTCCCTTGCCCTGCTCCGTCCCTTCACTAGCAACCCCACCGTCTTCTCTTCCGCCACTTCCAGTCCGCACCGCTCTATCTTCTCCACAATCTTCCTGCACATTATCTCCGCCTTTCTTTCAATCTCCGCCTCTCCCTTTGCCGTACATACCAGACACACATCATCCGCATACACCGTAATCTCACATCCCTCTTCACATACTATCCCACAAACCTCATCAAACACACACTTCCAGAGCGTCGGTCCAAGAACCGAGCCCTGAGGCACTCCAGCCTCCATCTCATATCTCCTCCCTCTGGAGTCTACAATCACAGGCCCCGTCAGGTAGTCCTCCACCAGGTTAACCAACCCCTGCTCCACTCCAAGCCTCAGCAACGCGCTCAACACTGCCCGTTTGCTGACACTGTTGAACGCGTTCCCGACGTCGAAGAACACGAGTAGGGCCAATTTCTTCTTCCTCCAGCTGCCCTCCCTAGCTCTTTCCACCAAACCCATCACCTTGCTCAGTGCCGAGATGCAAGATTTCCCCTTCGTGAACCCATGCTGGTTTACCCTAAAACCCCCATTCCTACCAACTTCCTCCTCAATCCTATCCCTTATTATCCCCTCCATCAATTTACCCATACCACACAGCAGGCTGATAGGCCTATAGTCCCCCGCCCGCTTCCCCTCTCTACCCGCCTTCTTCATCAGTATCACCCTGGCTACCTTCCATCCTTCCGGGAACTCCTCCTCCCTCAGCACCCTGTTGAATAGTTCCCAGAAGTACTCCCTATTGTCATCCTACAGCCTCTTTACCATATCACCCCTCAGGCCATCTATCCCTGGGGCTTTTCTCACTTTAATATTTCTCCCCCAATCTTCTACCTCCCACTTCTCTACCGGCCTTATCCCCCTCATTTTCACTACCTCCCTTGTATCTTGGATTTCCTGAATTCTGCCACCCACTCCTCCTTCTCCCCCTTTCTCTATGATCTCCTTCTCCCAATCCTCCTCTAGAACCTCGTTTCTATTTCCACCCATCCTCTTCACCGCTATCTCATACGCCTTTCCCCATGGATTGTTTTCCAATTCCCCCAGTAACTCTTCCCACTTCCCTCTTTTTTCCCCCTCCACTCTACGTCCCCTGCCACCATTCTCCTTATGATCCTCCTTTTTCCTTTTGACACCCTCAGATCGTCCTCTAATCCTGTCATGCTCCTCTCATATTCTTCCAGGCTGACATTTGGGCTTATATACACACTATACACCACCATGTCTCCCATTCGCACTACCACCCATCCATTTCCCTTCCTCACTTCATCCGCCCTCAATCCATCCCCCACCACTCTTATTCCTGCTTCTCCTGTATCGTCCATAATCCATCCCTGCTTCCCCACATATCTAGCATTCACCTCGGATCCACACACTACATCCACTTCCCTCCTAAAAATCACTTCATCCAATATATCATGCGCTATCCTTCATTTCCCTAAATGTATCTGTAACACTCTCCATACATCCCCTACATTCCTCCTTCCCGCGCAATGCTGTCCCCTTCCTCCTATTTGACCAGACTCGTCCCCTCTGAGGGGTCCAGAGGGTCCCTCACCTTTTCCATCGTCTCCTTCTACTTCTTCCCTTCCCCTACTACATTCTATCTCCCCTGGCCTGTGTCCCCTTTCCCCACATACCCTACAAAGGAAAGCCTGCCGACAGTCTCTCGCCATGTGATCCTCGCTCTTACAAAGCCAACACTTACTCCTCTCCTTGACTACCTTCATCTTACACCCTGTTACTTTATGGCCCTTTATCCCACATCCAAAGCATCTGTCATCCTCTCTACCCTCTATAATATTTACCCTGTTCCACCCCAATCTAATCTCCTTTTTTTTCAAAAAGGCTACCGCTTTTTCCCATTCCGCCCTCACCACCGCCATTTTCATCCCGTTCCTCTCCCTTACCACTTTAATCACCGTTGTCCCTTTCCCAATCAAATTCTCTATTTTCCCCCTCGCCTTTTCATCTTCCATCCACGGTTCTATCCCTACCATTTTAATGGTTTTTGTTCCCCTCCCCGCTTCGACCACCCTAGCTCCTGTTACCCTTCCTACCTCCCCCAGAATTCCCCTCACCTCAACCCCCTTCTTTGCCTCTATTACCACCTCCCTATTTCTTGAGACTCTGAGTCTATCCACCCACTCCCCTGTCATCTCCCTCAACCCCTTCTTAATCCTCTCGATCCCCTCCTGATCGACTTCCCCGATATCCTTCAGGATTATCGCCCCATTTCTACCCTCCTTTTCCTTCTCCCCATCTGTATAGATTGTTACCTCCGCCACCTCTCACCCACGCCACCATCTTCTTCATCACCTCCACCTCTACCTGCTCAAGCCTGTGGAGTCCAATGCTGTCCCCGCTCCCCACTACCCCAAACAGTCGACTTATCAGCTCAAACACCTTTTTCTCATCCCTACAAATCAACTCCTCCGTCTTCACCCTTACCCCATTCCTTTCCGTAGTGCGTACCTCCTTGACCCACTCCATTTCCTCTCCTTTTCCGCCTAGCATCGGGTACCTATCCCTAAACATCCTCTGTATTCCCTTCTCCATTCCACTGTCTTCCTTGGTCACCCATACCACCTTTACCTTTTCATCCCCTAATATTGGATTTCCCACCTTCACCTCTATTCCCTCCCCCTTTTTACCATCCCAGTCCCTATCTCTAACCTCCAGCCATCCTTCCCAGTCTCTTTGCCCCACCTCCCATCGTGTTTGCATTATCCCGTTGCTATCGTCCTCCCCCCTCAACCTCTCCAATTCCTTGACCCGCCCCTCTGCCGCTGCCTTCTCTTCCTCCAGCCTTTCCACCTTCTCCTCCAGTCGCCTTACCATATCCTTCAATCTCTCTACACTCTCCTTCTCTTCTTCCTCCCAATCCTCCATTTCCTTCTTTCCTTTCTCCTTCAGTTTCCTCTTCTGTTCCTTGTCCTCCAGAGGCGATACCTCCTTTCTCTTTACTCCAGTATCACTCCTCCCTCTCGTCTCCCCCGCCTTATCAGGCTTTCGTTTTACCTTCGTCGACTTACCAAAAATTCCATTTCCTTGCCTTTCTTCATCCATAACCTCCTGTTCTATTTTTCTTTCTTCTTTGTCCATATTCCATCCCACGAGTAGCTAGGGAATTGAATGTCCACCACCACAGAGCCCCGCTTGTGGTGGTAAGGCTGGTTACTCCGGGAGGTCACCAGGTATCCCGGAGGCACCGTTTCTGACTGACTTTCGCGCAGCCATTCATCCATTGCCACGGTAGCTAACAACGTAGATTACGGATTGTTTTATCGAGGTTTACTCCTCTAGGCTTTTTCTCACGGTTGCCTCCGGACGCAGTGGCTTCCGTTGCCTACACTACACCACAACATAGCTGCCTTCCCTATGTCGCTGGTTTTTTATCGAGGTTTACTCCTCTAGATTCCTGGGAATCTAACCTATTAGTCGCCTTTTACGACAGGTGGGCTATCCCCTGGGGGTATTCTTCTGAGCCCGCCCCCAGACGGACCAATTAATTATGATGTGCTACAATCATTTAATTCACATCAGTGCGGCCAATATTGTCTACGGTTTTTATTTAGTCACTCAGTTGGATCATTATGTCATACACATTTACTTTGAGTGGAGAATCATCAGTTTTAAGTGATGATTTTAATCCCCCCATTTATTTAGACGAAAATGCTGACTATGAAATAGGTTTAGCAAATTTTGATGGTTTTATTAGTAGTAATGTACATGAGCAAAATAATGTGTTGGTGTGGGGTGATCATGATGAATATAAACTTGAAATTCCTGTTGGAGCATACGAAATCAATGATATAATACAAATTATTGAATGGGAACTGATTCAGACTGGAGTTAGTATTCGTATTAAAGCAGATCCACGAACATCAACACTTACAATTAAAAGTAGTGTTTGGATTAATTTTGACATTGATAATTCTATAGGTCATCTTTTGGGATTTCCCAGACGAAAACTAAGTCCAAATGTAATTCATACTTCTAATAGTGTCAACATTTTACAAGTGAATACCATTTGTATTGAATGTAACATTGCAGTTGGTTCTTTCCTCAATGGAAAACCAGTTCACATTGTTCATCAATTTTTCCCACAAGTTCCAAATGAGTATAAAATAGTGGAACAACCACTAACAATACTCTATTATCCAGTAAACATCAAAACTATCAACAACATTACTGTGAGAATTCTCAATCAGGTTGGAACTTTGATCAATTTTCGCAAAGAAACTATAACGGTTCGACTACATCTGCGAAGAATAGAATAATGGTTTGGCGGTTTTTGGAACATCCATATCAACCATATAAAAGGCAATTCAAACGTCGAAAAAACAGTGCAACACTGGTGACTGATCGGTTAAGATCAGAAAATCGTAAATTTTTACAGTCTGTTGGATTTCAAGTTTTAGTATAATGGAAATGTTACACGTTTCGGGTGAACCATTTATTGATAATACTATTGAAGATTATCAGTTCCATACCTACCAACCTTATACTTCTAGTAATTTAAATTAAAATGATGAAATCAGAATTCCTATTCAAGATTTGGATGCATATACACTACCATGTAATAGTTATCTTTATTTAGAAGGTAAAATCTTGACTGATCAAGACAAAGTACCCACAAAATTTCAACTTATCAACAACGATATTGCTTATTTGTTTCGAGAACTACGATATGAATTGAATGGTGTTGTAATAGATTCTGTTAGAAATGTAGGTTTAGTTTCTACAATAAAAAATTATTTGTCGCTCACTGACAATGAGAGCAAATTACTGCAAAACGGAGGATGGTTTACCAAAGATGGTGAGATTCTTGTTGATGGCAATGGAAACTTTAATGTTTGCATACCGTTGAAAGTATGGTGAGGATTATTCGAAGATTTTCGCAAAATTGTACTTAATATGAGACAGGAGTTGGTGTTAATTCGCGATAAAGATGATATAGATGCGGTTATCACGAACGATAATAGCGAAAAGCCGAAAATTCAAATTAATAAATTATCTTGGAATGTCGTTTAAATAAAATTATTCAAAGCAATGTCGATCTCCCTGTCAAGTTTCGAAGTTGGGAAATAATTGAATATCCCACTTTAAATGATTCGACACGTCATACTTGGCCTGTCAAAACTTCAACTAAATTAGAAAGTCCTCGACACTGCACGGCACTGCAGGCTGGTCGTAAGGGAGAATTATTGAAAGATATGAGTCAATTTGATCAATGTACATTAACGAATATGCGCGTCTTTCTTAATTCAGAACGTTATCCTTATCATGATTTAAATTTGGACTTACCGTTTCGCAACGTTGTATGAAATGTTTGCTGATTTTCAAGAATCCTATTATCACATTCAAACAAATCAACCAATATTCACACCTGAGGAATTAAAACAAAAAGCTCCCATTGTTCATATCGATTGTTCTCGGCAAAAGGAAATCATTCAAAGTGGATCTGTTGTTCTTCGTATTGAATTTGAATCGAAAAAGTCAGTAGGTAATAATGTATCGGCGTATTGCTTAATTTTACATGAAAAAGAGTTTATTTATAATCCTCTAACAAAAATTGTAAGACAAATATAGTGCGCATGCTTTATATTTTGTATATATATTGTTATGGTATCGACCAGATACTCGATATTTCAAAGAAATTACTTTTGATGTTAGATGTTGTATTGGTATATGTGGATTACGAAAAAAAATATGTCTAGAAAACAACGCACGTTTATAATTTTAATAATTATGTAAATATTATTTAAATTTAATAATTCCGATAAATTTGAGAGAAATGGTTTCCAAGGAAATGATTTAAAAAAAAATGGTTTCCATGGATATTTTTTTTTGGAAAGGAGATTTTTTTTTTGACGGCGAAAAATGGCGATGTCATGGACATTTTTTTCATGAGAAAAAGCCAAAAGAAATGTTAATGAGAATCGATAAAATAATAGTAGTACTGTTATTTTGGAATGCTATAACATGGTATATGTTGAGAAGCAACTTTGTATAGACATCAAAGCTTGAAGAAAGTTGGTGAGTTACGCTCAAATTTTTTAACTTGACGATACTGTTAGAAGATCCAGTTTCTATAAAACCCATTTGGTTTGACCCAATTGAAAAAAATTATTAAATAAACAACAAATAGAATTTAAAAATTGTTTGACGGATTTTGACGTTGATCATTGAACAGACAAATTGTGCAAAATTATAAAAAAAAAGGATACTGAATATATAGTGATTAGGATTAGAATTAATTAGGGTGTTAGTAGAATAGTTAATATAAAATTTCAAAAAGTATTTTTTGGTGATATCACAAAAGTTTTCTAATTTTGTAATTGTAGAGATAATAAGTTTAGTGTTGCAGTTGTTCAGTTGAGTTGTTTATTATAAGTTGTTTACTAGACATATTGCTTCATTATATAATATAAAAAAAAATATTTTATATATTCCTCCCAAACAGAAACACCCCTGAGATAAGAGATCGCTGGCTTCACTAAGGTTGGTGAGTATCTTAGTGTTTACAACATTACCATAACAATTGGCGCCCAACGTGGGACTCTCTATTTAAAAATAAAACAGTAAACCTATTAAAATTTATTGGAAAAATATTTAAAATAAAAACAAAATGGAAAGAAGAATGACACTAAGAGATGGAAAACAAATTCGAACAGAGGGAAGATCAGAGGAAGAACAAGAAGAAAGGAGACAAGAAATGGGTGATTTTCAAGTGCATTATTTGGTACAAGGGAGACATAATGAGGAGCAAAATGAAGAGATAGAGAAAAGCGAAAGAACAGACCCAATTGAAGAACGGGTAGAAACCAGGGAAGGTAGAGAAGAGGAAATAGGAGCTGGAAGTAGAAGTGAACAAAATAGAATGATGGAAATGTTGCAACAATTATTCAATAATCAGAATAACACCATTAGCAGAAAATTTGATAATCAAAGAGAAGAAATTGAGGCAGATATAAATACAAAATTTGATAATCTTAGAGGAGATATGAATAATCAGAATGATAGTATAAGTGAGAAGTTTGACAATATGGAACAGAAATTGAGTAGTAAGTTGGAAAAGAAAATAGAAGAGGGTAAGATGGAAAGTTTAAAGGAGATGAAGAAAATCAGAGAGGAAAACGAGCAATTTAGAAAGAAGATGTCAGAAATGAGAGAAGAGATGATAGACCAACATAAGAATTTGCGGGTAGAAATCCAAGAAAATGGAATTAAGATAAGAGATGAAATAGAAAAGCATATGGTAGAAGAAATTCAGGAATTAGGAAGAAGTGTTTCAGAAAATTTACCAGGAGAGATACAAACAGAGGTAACCAAACAAAACGAAAGCATTTTAAAGGAAGTAAGATATATCAAACTGCGTGAACAGACAAATGAAGAAGTAATGCAGAAGTATCAAGAATATGTTGATAAGACAATTGAAGACTTAGATGGTAGAATGAAAGTACAAACAGAAACATGTGAAAAAAGAAGTCAAATAATGGGTAATCAATTTAACCAAGGATTGGAGGAAATGAATAGAAAATTGCAAGATACGAGAGAAGAAATTGAAGATAACATAAGAAGAACTGGAGGAGGCATGGTATATACGGGAAATGTAGAAGTAGGGGTGAAATTTGATGGAAATATAAATATAATTCATCCAAAAGTATTTATGAAAATAATGAAGAGTAAAATGAAAGGAATAAGGGATATGATGGAGAAGAAAATAATAATTAGAGGAATGTTATCAGGACATGCACTATTATGGTTTTGTAATAAAGAAGAACAAATTATGGACATGGAAGGATTTGAGATGCAATTTCTAACATATTTTTGGGGAGAGATTCCACAGGCTAATTTCAGAGAAAGGTTATATTTCGGGAAATTTGATTACAATAAAAGTAGAAATTTAAATACATATGCTATGCAACTATATAATATGGCGCAATACTTAGAACCTGTGATGAAAGAAGAAGAATTGGTTTTATATGTAGGAAGACATTTTAATGCTGAGGTAGCAGAAACAATAGCATTGCATAATATTAAATCAATGGATAATTTATCAAGATATTTACAGAGAGTAGAAAGGAGTATACAAAATGGAAATGGTATTAATAGAGAGAAAACAGAAATGAAGATACAAGAAATGATAAACAGAGAGAAAATGGAAATGGTTTTGCGGGAAGAGACAATCATAATAGATATGGAAATAGAGGTTATGGATACAGCAATGATGATAACAGAAGAAATGTAGAAAGAAATTATGGAAATGGAGATAGAAATAATAGTAATAGATATGAAAACAGAGGAAACCAAGGAAATTTTGAAAGAAGAAATTATGTTGAAAATGAGAATGGGAACTGGCAACAGAATAGAGGGGAAGAAAGAAATCATCATAATCAAAGAAGACATGATTATAACAGAAGAAACTACAAGCAAAGAAAAAGAAGGAAACTAAATTTGATTAAGGAGAGATGGTAACAATAGATAAATAATAGGTTTAGAATTGTTGAAAGTTAAATAATATAGAATATAGATAGAGCAATAGAATATTAATAAATCAATATAACATGTAAATAAGAATTCAAGAAAGTTTGAAGACAGAATGAGGATAGTAGTAGACAAGAGAACAGGGGGCAAATATTAGATAAATATTGCCATCATAATAATAATGGTAATTCAATAAAATTTGATGGGAATATTAAAAAAAATTTAATGTTATAGTATTGTCAAATATAATTAAGGGAAATTTTTTTTAACTATGATGAAAAGAGGATGGTAAAGTAGTCATGAACGAATTCCGATAAGTAAAAGACAGTCAGACAGTAATGTTGAGGACTTAATTCATGATTCTCAACATAAGTCAAAATTTTAATACAGTGCTCTCCAAAATTTATGATAAATTCGTGCACATACAAACATTATAGGAAATTTAAAAAAAATATATGATAATTCAAATATTAAAAGTTAGTTAATTGTAAAACTATTTTAGAGAACAGGTAATTTATGAATATAAAATATGCATATTAAATGATATTTTAAATTCAAAAATTGGGGCATTTGTTATGGTATCGACCAGATACTCGATATTTCGAAGAAATTACTTTTGATGTTAGATGTTGTATTGGTATATGTGGATTACAAAAAAAAATATGTCTAGAAAACAACGCATGTTTATAATTTTAATAATTATGTAAATATTATTTAAATTTAATAATTCCGATAAATTTGGGAGAAATGGTTTCCAAGGAAATGGTTTAAAAAAAATGGTTTCCATGGATATTTTTTTTTGGAAAGGAGAATTTTTTTTTGGCGGCGAAAAATGGCGATGTCATAAACATTTTTTTCATGAGAAAAAGCCAAAAGAAATGTGAATGAGAATCGATAAAATAATAGTAGTACTGTTATTGGAATGCTATAACATGGTATATGTTGAGAAGCAACTTTGTATAGACATCAAAGCTCGAAGAAAGTTGGTGAGCTACGCTCAAATTTCTTAACTTTACGATACTGTTAGAAGATCCAGTTTCTATAAAACCCATTTGGTTTGACCCAATTGAAAAAAATTATTGAATAAACAACAAGTAGAATTTAAAAATTGTTTGACGGATTTTGACGTTGATCATTGAACAGACAAATTGTGCAAAATTATAAAAAAAGGATTCTGAATATATACTGATTAGGATTAGAATTAATTAGGGTGTTAGTAGAATAGTTAATATAAAATTTCAAAAAGTATTTTTTGGTGATATCAAAAAAGTTTTCTAATTTTGTAATTGTAGGGATAATAAGTTTAGTGTTGCAGTTGTTCAGTTGAGTTGTTTATTATAAGTTGTTTACTAGACATATTGCTTCATTATATAATATAAAAAAAATATTTTATATATTCCTCCCAAACAGAAACACCCCTGAGATAAGAGATCGCTGGCTTCACTAAGGTTGGTGAGTATCTTAGTGTTTACAACATTACCATAACAATATATATATATATATTTTCACATTCGGTTCAAGTTTACAGTTTATAAGGGTCAACGAATATCGAAAGAGATTACATAATTATCTTATAAAATTAAAACAACTTCAATCTGATATAAACTATTATGAGAAACATCAGCAAGTTATAAGTTTAAGTTAAAAATATGAAATTGGTTGTGGATATTCAAGGATTCAAAATACTTTTGGTGTCTTGTTTCAAGATTTGCTTACCAACGTTGAAGCGGTTTATGTCAAAGGTAAAGAAAAGGCAAATTATTTAAGAACATTTTCGACAGTTCCCGTTTATGAATTTGATGAACAACCGAAATTGGAACATATGGATCCATCATGTTTTTACCATATGAATGATAAATGTATCTGTGCAGTAACAAATGTATATTTTTTGTATAATAAGTATTTAATGCATGAATAAAACAATAATTAAATTTCATTAATTTTTTATTTCATAATTACATTTTTATTTTTCCTGTTCGTCCTCCCCATCATTCGTCAAGCGAAGTAACTCCGGCAGTAAGTGATTGTATCCGTACATCCATCTATCCAAATTTAAGTGTTTTAATAATTGTATTAAACATACAATGCAAATCACACCTTTTGCGAAATATTTGCAAGCGTCAGCTCCTTGTCTATACCTATCCGCGTGCTGCATACACTCTTCGTGTGTGTATTTTCTTCCCATTCCATATACTGCTTCCCGCTCATACACTTTTTCTCGTTTATTCAAGTCAAATACTAACGTTTGCACTGCTGCTTTCAGTTCTTCCATTTTGTAAACAGTTTTAACTTTCAGAGTCTTATTTGCTCGAAATTTATACAGCTTTTCCCCACCACTTTTTGATGTTGGTGTTGGGTATATAAGTATGAGGAGGATTTTAAAAACTACACATTTCACAACATGACTAAGTTTTTGTGCAAGAAATCGTTTCATGATTTCACTACCGAAGAATTTCAAGAGCTTCCAATTGAATACCTAATAGAGAATGTGCAAATACGATTACCTTGTTTTGTTCACTATAATCGTCCTGATTGGATAACTCATTGGGATGGTCCTGCTAGTGCACAAGAAAATTGTCATTTTTGTAAATATGCACTGAAATTATAAATTGTACTATTTTATGAATAAATAAAACACTTAAAATATTTTACTGATTTTTTATTTTATGATAACATATTATTTTCTTCCTCGTATTGTTCATACACACCATCCTCCTCCTCCTCATTCTTCAAGCGAAGTTCCTGCGGAAGTAAGTGATTGTATTCGTACGTCCATCTTTCCAAATCTAAGTGTTTCAATAACTGCATTAAACATACAATGCAAATTAATCCTTTTACAAAATTTTTGCAAGCATCAGCTCCTTTTCTGTACATCTTCGCCTGCTGCATACACTCTTCTACTGTGTATATCCTTCCCCTACCATATATCTGCTCCCGATCAAACATTCTTTGATGTTTTTTAAAGTCATATACTAAACTTTGCACTGCTTCTTTCAATTCTTCCATTTTGTAAACAAACACTTTTTAACGTTCAGAAATCTTATTGCATCGAAATTTATACAGCGTTTCCCCACCACTTGCATTTCAGCTTTTTCCCACTACTTACTTGAAAAACAAAACAAAAACAAAATGAGATCTAAAAATCCCAAGCGTCACTCAAAAAAGGTCACCGATTCTACGGTCACACAAAAACCTGTTTCAAGGTTCCACAAAGATAGTGATCAAGGTAAACATGGTCAAACTGGATCTACAAACAGGTTCAAATTACTCGGTATCCAGTGGTGTCTAGAGGTCAGTCCATTCATTTGACGTATATAAATAAACTAAAGGTCAACTACTAAAAAAGCGGCTCTACAAACAGGTTCTCAAAACCGGCTAAACAGGTTCTGAAAACCGGTTTGTGTCACAGTATTGGTGTAGTTACTCTACTTACATGAATGGTGAAGATATAGTCAGACATATTAAGGCGCAGCGACTAGGATGGTATGGGCATCTTCGAAGAAGGAATAAGGACGATCCAATAAGGAAAATCTCTGATTGGAAGCCCGCAAACTCCAGACCCAGGGGACGTCCCAAACTTAGATGAGAAGATCTAGTGATTGATGACCTGAAGAAAATAGGAATCCATGACTGGGGTAGAAGAATAGAGGATAGGAAGCAATGGAAAAAATTACAAAGATGGCGAACTCACACCGCATGCTATAGTAAGCAGAAGATAACACACGGATTGATCCACCGTACAAAAGGGATCAAAAGAGCTCACAAAGAGCGGCCTATACTCCGACAACAGGAGTGCTGTATATAAATATATTGTTATGTGTGTATGGGGTAATTTATTTTGAATGCTGTTGTATTTTCAATCCGTTACAACATTCCCTGAATTTTTTTAAATCATTCTAATTCTTTTTTTTTTCAAAATGATCTAGAATGTTTTATAACAAAATTCACATACAAATTCAAGTGATGTAATCAATTATTGTTTCTATTTACTTAATTACAAACTACCTGTAAATAATTGTCATATTAGTAAAGCGTGATCTATAGACGTCAAAAAATAATAGTTCAATATGCTCTATATGCTATATATCTCTTCTAGCTATATGCTATATGCATGTAGCCCGAGAAGTAGTTGTTGCTTCTTAGTGGACGGTCTGCTCTTTGGAAATAAATTTTTCTAATTTTGTAAAGCGTTTAATAGTATTGAACTATTATTTTTTGAAGTCCAATTATTGTTTCATTAAAAATTAACTTCACACTGACTTCATTACTAAATTAATTTCTTATTTTGCCACCGTATACAATTAAATCTACTTCTAAATTATAACGTATTACTTCTATAAACAATTAATTCTATATTTATCTTATTTTTTTAGGGTTGACCCTATAGAATTTCATTGAATTCTGGGTTGAATCGATATAGCTGATCCACATTGAAAATTGTTCTAATATTGCCAGTTACAGGATGTGCAAGTTTATAACTGTTTACACTGTTTTGCGTTTTTACTATATAAGGACCTTCATAAGGTAATTGTAATTTAGCACAAATATTTTTTTACGATTAGGAACTCTAAGAGCTTTTATTATTACTAATTCTCCTTCATTAAAAGTAGTTTTCTTCTTTATTTCCTTATTTCTTTTCTTTATGTATTTTTTTGAATTCTTAGATATTCTTTTCCGTGTTTCATTAATTATCTGTTCATACTCTTCTATTTTCTCTGGTATCCATGGTCGCTCAGGTATTATATTTTTCATTACTAACGTAGGTGCTCTTCCAGTTACTTCATGTGGTATATTATTTAAGCAAAATTCTATTTTCTTTAAATTATTTTCCCAATTCGCCAATTCCCAATTGTTGATTAAAAATAAGTAATCTTATACATTTTATGATTTCTCTTATGTTCCTTTCTGTTTGATTAGCACATGGATGTCTAATACTTGTAAAATGAGGTTTCACTCCTGATTTCAATAGCTATGATTTAAAATTATTGTTATTAAAATAAGTGGCATTGTCCATCAGACAGTTTTCTGGTATGCCTATCTCTAAGAAATAACTGGTTAAACAATTTTTTACAGTTTTTATATTTGTATGGAATTGGGTAGCTTCTTATACGAAAACTTTCCATTTCTTTCACCTTTAGACTATGTATAAAATCTTCTGCAGCCCTTGGTTGTCTATTAAATAAACCTTCATATTTTTTTAACAATTCTCGAACTTCTTCTTTTCTTCCTCTTCCACAATCCAAACTTACTTCATTCCATATACCATCTCCATAATTATCACATTCCATATTATACTCCAAATAACCATTAATATCACTCTCATTACCTTCAACTATCTCTTCTAATTTTCCTTCTCCATACTCATTTTCCTTATCATAACAATCATTATTTATTATATTTTCTTCCAAGTTTTTTTCGATTTTCTCTTCTCTCATAATCTTCAGAATTTTCTTCCCTTCTGTTTGTTCTTCGTTATTAAATTCTACTGCAATTCCATTAACCCTCATTTTTCTCGTTTCATAATTGATGTCCATTTTATGTTTTTGCAATACATCCGAACCCAGTAAGATATCATATTCCATATCTTGTATGACTAATAATTGTACTTCCAAATTAATATTTTGTAAATTTAATTTAATAATAATGGATTGATTTACTTTGCTAAATTTTTTCGCGTTTATACCTATCCAATTTACTTTTGGCACTTTTATAAGATATTTTTGTAAATTTAACTTATTTATAATACTTTCACTTATCAAAGACGTTTCTGAAACTGTATCAATTGAAATGTTTACTTTTAAATCTAGTATTTCACCTGTAACAGATACTAACATATTTTTTTCTTTATTTTCTAGGCAATCTACATGTTTGAGAAATTCTCTAGGATGGACATAACTATATCGATTACGTGTTACGCCATCCTTCAATGAAAATTCTGATTACCAGTGTCTTGTACACCAGCATCAGTATCTGACGAATTCTTGGATGAATAACGATCATTTGTATGAGCGTTATCCTGTTCTGCGCTTATTTGATTTTGGTTTGGAGAACTTGCCCTGTTTTGGCTATTAGTTCCCCTTTGGAAATGTACTCGTCTCTCATTACAATTAGAGTTACCTTGTGCAACGTTTCTTCTATTTTGATTGTAGTCTCCTTCAGAGTATCTACGTTCAGGTCTGTTATCATTTTGACGAGTATTGTTATTGTAATTGTTATTAGGATTAGTATTTGTCTGATTATTGTAATTTGTAAAATTTGAATTTTGATTGTATGTTCTATTATTATAATTGTTATTTGAATTGTTATAATAATTATTGTTTCTCCTGTTATTGTCGTAATTACCATTATTATTTGGATAATTACCCATTCCTGCATTGTATGGTCTATTTGAATTATAATGGTTATTCCCCGGACTATTTCTATTTGAGTTTACTCTATTTTGATTATAGTTTGTATTATTATGTTGTCCATTTGGTTTGCTGCGATTGCTCGTCAAATTCCTTTCTATCCTCATTAGTTCAAAAGTTTTTATATTTTGTATTGCTATAGTCTCAGCAATCTGGGATTTAAAATGTCTAGAGCTAAACATTATTATGTCTTCTTCTTTTATTATTAGTTCTAGATGTTGAGCCTGTGAGTAAAGTAATAAAGCATAGAGATACATGGTATCACCCCTTTTTTCATCGTACTGACCAAAGTACAGTCTCTCTCTCTAACTTCTCCTTGGGTTATTTCACCCCAATATAATTTTAGAAATTCAGTTTCAAACTCTTTAAAATTGTTAAAATCAGTTTTATTACTAGTAAACCACAATAAAGCTTGTCCAATTAAATATTTTCTTAACATTTCTCTAATATCCTCGAAATCTTTCATAAATTTAATTTTATTCGTCAATATCCTTAAAAATATCCTTGGATGTACTTTTCAAATGTTCCCATCGAATTTTATATTTTCTTCATTCCCACTATGGCACGTATAAATAACTTTTTCTTGCTCATTCATCATTTGTTCCAATTCTTCTTTTATATTTTTCATGTTATCCATTTTTCCATCATTCCTTGTTACTACGCATTGCTCCTTCATTTCTCTCTTCGCTTTGTATATTTCTCTTTCGGTTTCTTCTTTTAATTCATGTATTTTTAGCTTCACATCACCTCTAATTTCTTCCATATCCCTTCCATGTTTTATTATGCTTCTTTTCACATCTTCTATATTCTTTTTCTCATTTTTCTCTATAATTTCTACAGCTCTCTTTATGTTCACTTCTGTGACTCTCGTAGATTTTTCTATAAGTTTTTTCTCCAGGTATACGGAATTTTTCCAAATTCTTTTTCATCTCTTCTTGTCTTTTTTCAACTTCTTCTATTTTAGATGTCGAAGAATAAAAATATATTATTCTACGCTTCACAACTAGTTTTGAAAAATATTTTTCAAAACTAGTTGTGAAGCGTAGAATAATATATTTTTATTCTTCGACATCTAATGTTAAAACGCTTTACTAAATACGAAAATTTTACAGGAAACTGTATTAATTCATTCTTCTATTTTCTTATCTTGTTTTTCCAATTTTAATTTCATGGAGTTATTCATATTTTTATTTTTTTTGTTTTGTTCGTCCATTTTCTTTCCAATTAATTCTTTTTGTTCTTCCATCACTTTCTTATTATCTTCCTTTTGTTCTTCCATCAATTTTTTATTATCTTCCTTTTGTTCTTCTATGTTTTTCATCATTTTCTTATTATCTTCCTGCATACTTTGTAGTATCATAAATAGTTGATTATTCATATCGTTCCTACTTCCTTCTTCTCCATGTGCTTCTGGAATATTTTCTTCACTTGTTTGAAAATTTTCTGTTGATTCTATTATTACATTATTTTCTGAACTTTCTTTTTCTCCTTGTATATAATCTATTCTTATTATTCTACTTCCCTGTTCTTCACTATTTTTTTCTAGATTAAAACAATATGCTGCCGGATTCTTTCCTTCTTTAATAATAGCCTCTTGTAATCTTTTAATAAGTGTTGCTTTGATTCCAGTTTTATCAAGTCCTCTTCTTTCTAGTATTGTTTTTAATTCATTTAAAGTTTTGATTCCTTCCATGTTTAATTAATTTTTTAATTCATTATTTAACAGTAGCTAAAACAGTGCAACCCTCCAAACGCTCCAATTTATCAAGCCGGACTCCAATTTGTCACGCCGGACTCTAATCTATCACGCCAGACTCCAATTTATCACGCCGGATTCCAATTTATCACGCCCCACGTTGGATGCCAATTTGTTATGTGTGTATGGGGTAATGGGGTTTATTATTTTTTATTTATTAAATTGATTATTGAATTGTGATTTTATTGCATTGCATAGTTGGGCGCCACTATTTATTTAAAAATAAAATAAATATGAAGTATTGAATACAGTTGATGATCTTTTTATTTTTTTATATAATTCCACCTATTAAAACTTTATTAAATTTACCTGACCTTTCTTTCTCAGTACAACCCTGTAACTTACTCTGATAAAGCACGAAACTACCTATCTCAGTCGGATTCGTAGTTGTGTTTGGAGTCGACGCTCTACGCACTCTTATTAATTATCTCCAAAATGGCTGATCAATAATAGACAAGTTGTTGAATTAAACGAAGAAATATCATATTTTTTATTGAGAAACTAAATCTAACACAGTGGCAAATTATGTATGATGTATTACCATCCCTTCCACACTTGAAGAATAGTAAAAATAATTGCTGAATTCAAGAAATCAGTTTGCAAATGAGAATTGTTTACAAAAACAATGGTTATCATATAAGTACAAAATCAATGATGAAAATTGCTTATCGACCAACAAGGTAAGTGGAAATTAATTTTAGTAAAGTATTTATTCATAAAGTAAAACTAGAAACTGGTTTAGTCTATAAGCAAAAAAATAGATAGATGTTTACAATTTAATAGTAATACATAAAAATATAAATAATACTGTAAATAATGAATATGTCAAATCTTCTTTAATTGCTTTTTTAGTTTAAATGCATTTATTGTTTTTGTTTGTCTTTTTTTATTATTATTGTGGCCTTTAAGTCTCTATCTAGAGTTATTTTTTTTAGCTATAACAAATCTGTTTAGAATATTATTGTTATTATTTAATAATTAACTTTCTTTTTCTTTTATACTGTCGGAAGATAGAATTTAGGTACCTTATTTTTTCTTGTTAGTCCTTCTTCTTTAGATGCTCAGGGAAATAGTAGCATCGGATTCCAATCTATTTTGTTTCCTTTTCACTTCAGGAAGAAACATTTGTCTTCCATAAACAAATTGGTGAGATTTTTAAAAGAAATCTTGTTGATTTCTCAGCACGTGAAGAAATTTAAATTTACCACACTTTTAAACTTCAAAGTGTCCTCCTGTCAAAGGTCAAGGTAAGTTGACTCTCTACTTTAGCGATATTGGAACTACTTTTTCTTAGACTTTATTGTGCAAGTGAAAAAACTGGAATGAGCCATTCTCTTGGAGTTTTTACTTTTATTAAACACACAAGTCACAGGTCACTACGTTAAATTTTTTAATGAAATTTGTGTCAAAACTGATATACGAGGATGGTCAAAAGTTATTTTGGTATTTTTGATTTTCTTACACACACCTTTTTACACATATAATTATAATCTACATAAAACATAATATTAAATTTACAAATCTTACATCTTAAAACCTCTTCTAGACATAGAAATCACACTTTAAAATTTTCTCATTGTCAAAATGATTTCTTTTAAATTTTTGAAAATTAAAGCATTTTGGTTATTCAGAACCTTTTATAACATGTCCTTGCACCCTTTAGTTGCAGTTTACGTGTTTCTTTTTTATTTACAGGTGTTACTATAGTTTATTTTTTTAGGTTCACAACTGAAGTCTTGGTGGATAAGAATTTTCGATTCTAGTTTTGGAGGTAGGACTTCTTAGACTTTGAATTGTTTCAGTAATTTATGAGAAGACTCCAAATAATGTTTTTCCACCCTTTTTTCTTACTATTCTCATCAATTAATATTTTTTTAAAATATGAAAAGATAATTTTGACAATTGTACCCAGTATAAACTGTAAGTATTCTCAGTTACTTTATAATAAATCATACATAGGTATTTTACTTTTATATTATTTCATGATAACAATCCTTAATGCTTATAATCATCAATACTTTTTATCAAATTCAGTTGCTGCTAAGTTTTTTTAATAGATTTAAACTTTATTTTGAATGCTGTTGTATTTTCAATCCGTTATCCATATCCTATATATATATATATATATATATATATATATAGGAGACGATTTATGTGGGGATGTGGCAAGAAAATACCAATACCAATATTTCTAGTAATTTATATATATAAATTAGAACTATTTGTAAAACAGAGTACTCTCTGGTATTTTCTTGCCACATCCCCACATAAATCGTCGATTAGACTGATTCAAAAAAAAATTATGATTTTTTTTTCTTAATTATGTCGAAAATATTGTTGGAAATGACAAAAAAAAATACTGTGAAAGTTTAAGCTCTTAATATTAATATTAAGAGGTGCCGCATCGCAAATTTCGATTTTCCAGTTAAATAACATGGGAACAATATTCTCTTGCACTTTGAAATTTCATAGCTCACGTTGGTGACAATACTTCGGAATGACCAAGGTATATTCTTGTAGAAAATTGAACGCTCTACAAAAAAGGTCTCTTACAATTTTTTGATATATTTATTCCTTCAAAACTTCAAGTTATAATTTTTAGGTTAAAATATAACTTAGGACCTGTAAAAAATATCAAAAACTTTTATAAAGATAAGTTATAGAAAATATAATGCTCTCCAAAAAATGTCCCATAAAGTTTATGGTTGCGTAAAAAAAATGGAAAAATATTAAAATTTGTCCTTAGTTCAACTTTGACCTCGAATAACTTTTGAAGGAATAAATATATCAAAAAATTGTAAGACACCTTTTTTGTAGAACGTTCAATTTTCTACAAGAATATACTTTGCTCATTCCGAAGTATTATCACCAACGTGAGTTATAAAATTCCAAAGTGCAAGAGAATATTGTTCCCATGTTATTTAAATGGAAAATCGAAATTTGCGATGCGGCATCTCTTAATATTAATATTAAGAGCTTAAACCTTCACAGTATTTGTTTTTTGTCATTTCCAACAAAATTTTCGATATAATTAAGAAAAAAATTTTTTTGAATCAGTCTAATATATATATATATAGGAAATAGTTCGTTGCCGATACTAGTTAGGTCTAACTATTATTGTGGGGGATGCGGCAATGTGAATAAGTGAACTCTTTTTAGTTTGTTCTGGGCTTTCGGTAATTTATTATCACCATTATCAAAGAACTACAAAAGATACATTTATAGATATTTCAATAGGTATAAATAAATTCAGTTTAAAAGTAAAACATTAATTACTTACAACTAAGCGAGGTGAATCACAATATCTATATATAATATGTATAATATGGAGAAAAAACATGGTATAAGATATAATTTTCTTTTTCAAGAAATTAAATTAAAAATAAAACTATCAAAATTGACATTACGACATCGATGTTAATTTTTAGTAGTCATAGAAATGTCTTTAAATATGTTTAGTATATTAGCACGTGAAATAATAGTTGGTAAGTTAATATAAAGGAACAGAATTCTCATCTTCAATATTTGAATTTTTTGTTTTTTTGTCAAAAGATAATAAATAGCTATAAATTGTACTAAGTTTTTGAATATCAGTTCTTTTATTTAAGCAATTATCTTCTTGAGATATGAATGCCATTTCCAGGAAAATCCTTTTAGAGTAGTTGTTTTCTTTATGTAAAATTTCAAAGTTTTTATAATCTATTATATGATTTGTAGAAAAAACATGTTCAGCTAATGCTGATCTTTCTGGATATAATCTTGCATCGCTCTTATGTAGAGCTATACGTTTAGTTATTTTTTGTGATGTTTCACCTACATATGCAGATTTACATGTAGAGCAAGTCAATCTATATATTACATTAGAAAGATCAGTAAGAGGATCAATTTCTTTCAACTTACTATAAACACAATTAAGTGAGAGAACATTTTTATTTGCAAGTTTTATATTAGTTACTTCTTTTAATATTTTGGAAATTCTAGGTGTAAGCTCTCTAAAGTAAGGTAAAGATGCAAAAAATATGTTAGTTGTAGTTGTATTCGTTACATTTTCTGAGTTCGTAATAACTAAATTTGGTTCAATTGCAGTATGTATGGGATGAGGGGTGTTAAACAGAATTTTTCTTACTAATGTTTTAGGATAACCATTATTAATAAATAGGTTAGATAATATATGTAAGTTTTTATCATGCATCGTACTATCTGAGATAATAAGTACCCTATTTTTCATTTGTTTTATCAAATTTATTTTTGTTGAAAATTTATGGTATGAAAAATAGTTGATATATCTACCAGAACTACAAGGTTTTCGATACCAATCAACTGTAATAGTATCATTTTTCCTTATAAGTCTGGTATCTAAGAAAGGAACGGATTGTTCTGTATCTTCAGTTTCAATTGTAAACTGAATGTGAGGGTCATAACTATTAAATGTTTCTAATATCTCATTGATGTTTATGATAGGTAGTGCTACGATAATATCGTCTACATATTTTTTTATAAAATGAAGATTGAAAGAAAGTACTGGAACAACAATGTCTAACAAGTCATCCATAACGTATGCAGCTAATATGGGAGATATATTTGCTCCCATTGGGGTACCAAAAGTTTGTTTATAAAAATTTTTATTAAATGTGAAAAAAGTATTATTAAACAAATAAGTGATAATTTCTAAAAAAGTATTTTTGTTTATATTACAATGTAAACGAATACAATCCCAATGTTTATCAATAGATCTTAAGCAGGTTTCTAAGTATACATTACTAAATAAAGATACTACATCTAGACTTGCTAAAACATAATTTGGAGGAAGTTTCATATTATTGAATGTTACTGAAATTTGGAAAGAATCTTTTACAAAATATTCATTATTGCAATCATATGCATTAGTAAGTATATTAGTTATAAATGCAGATAAATGTTCTGTAGGAATTCCCATAGAAGCTACAATAGGTCTTACTGATAAATTTGGTTTATGTATTTTAGGTAAACCGTAATATTTAGCTATAGTACCATTATAAGTGGTTAATTGTTTTTTCGTATTTTTATCGATCTGATGTGAATCAAATAACTTTTTAATAAGTTTATTACAAGATGTTTGTAATGATGCAGTAGGATTAGAATTTATTCTTTTATATGAATTATTATTTTCAATTAGATCTAATGATAATCTTGTATATTCTTCTTTATACATTACTACGGTAGTATTACCTTTATCCGACCTTGTTACTACTATTTCGGGATGTTCTTTTAAAAAAATTTTTTGTTTTGAATAATAAGTAGCGAAAGAAAGAGGGTTGTGTTTTCTCTAACGTTGAATGTACATAATTAGTTATTACATTAGTTATTCTTGCTGTAGTGACAGAGCGAGTATTAGTATTTTCAATAGTATTTATTGTATTTTCAACATCTGCTAAAAATGATTTCACTGGAATGTCTAAACCTAAATGTGGTTCTATAGAAAATGTTGGTCCAAGTGATAGAAATTTATTGATATCATAAGGAATGTCTACATTAGTAAGATTTTTTATCCAATTAGGTTGTGTTATTAGACATTCTTGGATCATATTATTACTTAGTGCAGTTAATTTTTTTATGTTTTTATATTTAATGTTATGGAATATTTTATTATAATTAATATTTTGTCTGTGGTTGAATTCATTGAAAATCAATCCAGAAGTTGAATTAATAATGGTTGATTTTAATTTAATTATATCATTCTCAAGAGTATGAATAATTGCATAAGAATTGTTAATTTCTATATTTAAAAGTTTAAAACCTAACCTGTTATTGTATTTTTCATTCTTATTAACATTGATGTCTTGTCTCATAAGTAATTTATCTATTGGTTTAATAGCGTTTTTTATGTGGTTAGGAATAATGCCTAATTTTCTACATTTTAAGAGGAAAATTCTTCTATTAATTTCCCTTGCTAATTTATTTTTAGTTCCTGTCCAGTTTTTAAAATTTTGTACAGAATTTTCTCCATATCTTCTTCTGATGTCATCATAGAACCCCATTTCTGGATCTGTATAGGAAATAGTTCGTTGCCGATACTAGTTAGGTCTAACTATTATTGTGGGGGATGCGGCAATGTGAATAAGTGAACTCTTTTTAGTTTGTTCTGAGCTTTCGGTAATTTATTATCACCATTATCAAAGAACTACAAAAGATACATTTATAGATATTTCAATAGGTATAAATAAATTCAGTTTAAAAGTAACACATTAATTACTTACAACTAAGCGAGGTTAATCACAATATCTATATATAATATGTATAATATGGAGAAAAAACATGGTATAAGATATAATTTTCTTTTTCAAGAAATTAAATTAAAAATAAAACTATCAAAATTGACATTACGACATCGATGTTAATTTTTAGTAGTCATAGAAATGTCTTTAAATATGTTTAGTATATTAGCAAGTGAAATAATAGTTGGTAAGTTAATATAAAGGAACAGAATTCTCATCTTCAATATTTGAATTTTTTGTTTTTTTGTCAAAAGATAATAAATAGCTATAAATTGTACTAAGTTTTTGAATATCAGTTCTTTTATTTAAGCAATTATCTTCTTGAGATATGAATGCCATTTATGGAATGTATTGTCATATTGAGTTTATGGATGGTTAGTATTAGAATGCTTTTATGGAAATGTTTGAGGGAATATTTTGAAAATATTATATTTAAAAGGAAAACATCCTGTATTTTGAAAATAATCAAAAAAAGGGAAGCCTTTGATATCGGTGAACGGAAGTTTACATGGAAACGAAATGATGACAGCAGTTGATTAGAAAAAATAAAGATGTCAGATTGTTTTTTTTATTAAAAAGTTCAAAAAAGATTTTAAAAGGAATTGAAAGAAGGAGACTTCGAGCAAGATCCGAGTTTGGAGATATCTGCTTAACAAAGAGATAAAAGGAAGAGGCATTCCTTAAAGCATTGAAGAGAGAATTTAGATCCTTCATCTTCTAGAGAGCTCTCGAAGAAAGAAGAGTTATTGTTTCCAAAGTGAATGAAGGTATGAACTTTTAAAATAAATTGTATAGTTTGTCTGTGTTTTGAACATTTTTTTTTGTAAAGTTAATCCTTAAAAAGGAAAATTTGTATATTAGTGTAAGTTAGGATAGAATAATTGTTTAAACGTGAATTCACTTATTTTTCTTGTTTTTTTTTTGGATTATACCTTATCAGTGTCGGTCTTCAGCCAAGCTGGTTTTACCATTTTATTAAAGTCTTTATAAACAAATAGTAGATATGAAATGGGGAACTAAGGAAGGTAAGTACGGAAAGTAGCTGACCTACTTCCGCAATCTATAATGGGGATTCACGGAAGGTAAGTAACTGACCTACTTTCACAATCTATATAATGGGGAACCAAAGAAGTAAGGTACGAATGACCGCAACTGACCTCTATAATATGCAGTGACGGAAAATAAAAATTATACAGGGTAATGACATATAATAGGAGTGGGATATATACAGAGGGTTGCGAAAGTATGTATGTGTTCATTGGAAACATCAGTATACGAATGGTGCGTTAAAATTCAATATGCTCCGACATATAATAAGAGTGGGGTATATACAGGGTGCACCGAAAGTAACTACATTTAATAGGAGGGGGTATACAGAGCAGTAGTCAATTACACTATATGTAGTGAAGAGTAGTGAGTGAATTATTATTAATGGAAGCAAGTAGGTGTGTTACACCAGAGCTTATTTTTAATTCATACTGTTTATACTACAGTGCTCCAAGATTAGCAAGTATCGCTGCAAATGCGGTATATTGGTGTATCAAAGATGTAAATAATAAGAACATTGGAATCGGCTATAGATATTTCAAAGATGATACTAACTACGAATTTGTAATTCCATGTGATTTGTATATCCTTTTAAATGTGAACTCTATCCACGAATTAAAAGTGCAAATCGTAAAAAATAGTGATGTACAAGAGGATGACTCTGGTTAATTGGTAGGAGAGGGGATTGATTGATACAACAATATTTAATCCATGCTATTATCCAACACTGCCCGACTAGAAAAAAGGGTTCCACCAATAATGATAGAAATGAAATACACAAAAATGTGAAACGTCCAAAAATCATATATAAAAGAATAACATTTATTTAGTATTAGTCGATATGCAGGCCCCAACGTTTATAATATTGCAAGCTATTATTAGTAACTACCTTTTAATACAGCATCCATGTAATATTAGAAAAGTGTTTGTATGTTTTGATAGTAATGGTACAAAAAATGATAGTTGGCCTGAAAAATGGATACGAATGGAATCGTATACACCAAATAATGCAGTAACCCTAAAAGCTGAAATACCTACCAATAGTACAACAAGACTTTTCAAAGGTAATGGAAACTACCAAGAATCCGAATGGTTGCAGTTGTATGCAGTTCACCAGGTCGCAAGCACACACATAAATACGCATACTTATATATTATATTATATAGCTACATGTTCTACTATTGTGACTGGTACAATATTTTATAAAATTGTCCTTCGTTTGTTGAAATAAAAGAAATAAGTATATAAATAACATTTATTTTTTGTTAAACATCTAAAAAATCAAAATCTGTAGAATCTAAGTATTCTTCTATATTCACATCACTGAAAAAATTCTCCACTGCTTCTTCTTCTTCTAATGCTTAGATAAGATCATCGAATGTGCTTGAATTGGAGGATGGATTTAGAAGAAAATGCCCCCATGCTAGAGTATTTGTGTCATGTGGTATTACATACCTCTTATCATCCTTTGAAGAAAGAGCCACCTTGTTTTTTAATTCTGTGTGGATAATATGCATATTGGAAAGAAAAACATACATTTTTCTATATACAATACCGCCAGTTTCAACGTTTTGTTTATAGTCATTAAGATGGAGTTGAGTTTCAATTATATGTTTAGAAATACCTTTAGCCTTCTTTAAAATATCAGACTTGTTGAATCGTTCCGATAATTTAACACAATATGCTTTAGCACCAGTTCCATAGAAAGACTAAACAACTTCACCAGCAAACTCGTCTTTCATTTTACCGACAATAGATATTGTTTTAGGAATGTCATGGATATTATTTGTCTGATAATTAGATGTATCGAAATATTCAATATTTTCCTTCATGTCTTTGTAGAAATCTTCAGTAAATACTTCCAACACTAATGAATCAGTATCCGTATAACACAACTTAACAGAATCACCATACTGTTGTTTAACATAATCATAATAAAACTCATATATTATAGTCTTTGAAATATCCAAAACTGAAAATCCTACATATAACGGTTTATCATACACTACTTTAATTTTATTCAGTTGAAGGGATCCAGGGATCCTCTGGTGTTTTCCCAATGACTTGATATAATTATACGTTTTCTTTTTTCAACATTTTCCATGGTTTTTCCAAAGATTGCATTGATTAAAAGTTTAAACAAATCTTTTTCAAAGGCATTTGTAGCTTTGTTGCGTAGACTGGTGTTAAGTTCAATGTATGTCTTTAGCCACGCAGACTGTGAAAACTCGATAACTCTGTGAATATTTTTCAATTTTAAACCATTTTTCAAACACTGTTTAAGGTTACGATAGTGTATTATGTATTTGGTTTTATCGTTCAAGTTCGGTATCAGCTTTGAATATTTGGATTTTGGAGGGATGATACTTTCCGGGCAGAAAGGAAGATCGTTATGTGCATCATGCAGATTGGTAGGATACTCCAAGTCCACTTCCAAAACATATCCTTTGGGCGAATCATCTTCAATAGTATCGACATCGAATAATTCAATTTCAGATTCAGTTAACCACCTAAAGTCACCAAATGGTAGATATTCCTTCATTGCAACCCCATAAAGGTTTGTAGCATCTAAAAACATTATGTAGCTCTCTGGTTTGTTCACATCAAAGGTTTCCAAGTATCTATTGTTTGCTACAGCTTTCCTCTTGCTGCATTGAGCTACTCCGCCTCGAATTCCTTTTTTGAAGAAGTGAAGCATATCCACATCGGTTAAAAGTTGTAGTTCAATCGGAGTACATCTCAACATGGCATCCCAACTCAGGGAAGGAGCGGTAAGGTAGTGAGCTGGATCCAACTTATATTCCTTAAGACAAACTTTGCGAAAATTCTCAAAGACGTCGGCAAGAAGCAACACATCAGTTTTTAAATATAACTTTGCATAATCACTAATAGTTGTGCAGTTGAAAGTATTCCATACTAGTTGAGCTCGTGCATATTCCTCATCAGAGATATCAACACCTTTTAAGGTATCAAAAAAATGTTCCTTAGATGGTAATTGCCGCTCGCGTAGTTTATCAAAAGATGTCACATATGAATACGGAAACACGCCTTTTTGTCTCATTAAATTAAAATGTTTTGGGAAAAACTTTCGTACCTCATTACACTGTTCAGGATTCAACGTAGAAGCCAGTTTTTCTAATGAACTAGCTAGAAAACTAAAGGAATCAACAAATTTTAATGTCATATACACATTGTATCTTGGGATCACTAAACTTTTCCACCAAAATAGATTTTGAGCAGCATATATACTTCTCCTTTGTTTGGGGTAAGGCACTGATGTTTTCACCTTTGGTGGTCAGTTCTTTGATAAATAAATGACAATCATAATTTTTCAAATTATGTAGAAAGACTGGAATATATTTCGGAAGTTTATAATTTAAATTGCAAGAGTTATGGGCTGCATTATTAAATTTTCCGGTAACATGGCAATGATCCATAACCTTTTTATCAAAAACATCAAATGGTTTTAAACAAATATGACAAACGGTAGCAGTGTCATATCTATCTTGTTCCTCAGGTGTTAATGATCGCATCGGTATAACATGTTTAAGATGGTTATTGTACAAATCTTGAACTATTGAATCCAATTTTTGTATGAAGACTTGGGCTGCATCGGCACCTTCATAAATTTCAAATTTGGATAAACTATCGTCATATGTACACTTTACATAAAAAGCAAACGAGTAAGACTCAGGTTCACACACTTTAACTGTGAAGGATTTACCAGAATGGGGTTCAGTGTGATCTATCGGTTTTAATAAACTTTCAAAGTCCGCGTATATAACGAATGGAACTTGCAGCTGTTTTTCAAAGTTGATTAATTTTAATGTATTTTCTGGTAACCACTCCCCACACTTGTTTATTTTAATTTCAGAAGTTGGTAGCTTAGTGTATATGTGAGTACAATAATTTTCTTGGTGGTGTTGTAATTTGGATTCTTTTGAAAAACTTTGTAGACATCCATCACAAAAGAAAGTTCTCTCTTTGAGTGTTGTTTTTTGACTTCTCAATAATTTAGATAAATCCTCGATGAGAGTATAATGAGTGTTTCCATCTCTATCAGTTATCAATAAGAGATTAATATGGGTTGGTTTCCGCTCTGACGTAAAATGAAGGGGGCCAACAACTTCATATCTTTTTTTTTCCATCTTTAAATTCTGATTCCAACCCATAAACATTTACAGATATATTATTCAATTTCTCGAATTTTATAATGTCTTTCAGGGTTACCGGAAACTCTACTCCTGTGAAATCTAGCAAGGTATCAAAATGGGGGTAAGCTTCGTGGGATCTCCTTCGGGTTGAAATATTGCTGCATTCACACACCAAGCAAAACATGCATTATCATTATTCCGGATATTCAAAACAGTCTGTTTTCTAATTATCGCCTTTGGCAACTTGACATAAGAAGAAGCGGAAATTGCATTAAACCGGTTTATGTTCACATCTAAAAACATTATTTCTTGAAGTGCCCACCCACTATCTTTTTCTTGAAACTCTGAAGCCTGGTTCATAATTTCATCTTTAAATTCTTCATATAGATGTTTCAAATCGGTTGATGTAGTCACAACTTTGTTGGCTGTATTCATAGACTTTATATCTGAAATCTCCTTCTCTATTATGTATATACCGAATATTTCAAAATTTATTTTTAATGAATAATGTTGCTGAAGGTATTCTTGAATTTTATTTAATACTTTTGGTTGAACCTCATTGAGAAAATCCATATAATTTATCTTTTTATCTGGAATGGAGAACCGATAGGAAGCTATTCTGGTTTTGAATGCGTGATGTAACTTGGTAACACCGGGTTCCAACACTTCCATACCCATAGGTCTAAGTCTTTTCTTAGGAATAAAAGATGGACCATCACAACTCTTACGTTGATGATTTTTGAGGTTATCGAACCTTGAAAACTGTTTTCCACAACTGTCACAAGTAGTTGAACGTTGACCGCAACATAACTGATGTCGACGAAGATGGTAAGCTCTAGAAAATTGCTTACCGCACTTGATACAATGCATGATGAAACTAAACAGATTCAATTCTGTAATTACATTTATATACAAGAAAACGCATGTGCAATAGGTCTGAAGGTGAGTTGAAAGTCATTATATTATTTTATTCTATCATTATAAAGTTTTCATATAAAAAAAATACATTCGATAGCGCACAAATACAATTAATGTTACTATGGTAAAAACATTTCGGTTCAGATGAAATAACTGGAGGGTGTTCTTCAAATTCGTAAACTGGAGCCATTGAATATTTTTTGATATAGTCAGCCTTCTCTTTTCCTTTAACGTAAACCACGTCAGCATCATTTGTTAAATTAGCAACTATATTACCAAACAAATGTATTGGTGTGAAACCAACATTCCAGTCAATAGAGTGATGCTTTTTCATGAGCCAAACAGCCTGTCTATGCAAATCGGGGGGACAGCATTCGTAAAGGAAATGGTGGTTTAAACACATAATGACAAACCGGATTTCCGTTGTATGCCGCAAATTCCTTCACTATAAATTTATTGTTTTCAATCCTAAAACCCTGAACATCCATCACTAATCTCATATTTGTAAATTTTTAAAGTGTTCAACTAGTTGCTTTTTCTTTTTATACCACTCAATATCAGCTTTGAGTTTAGCCAAGTTAATAATACACTGCTCGAGTCGTTGACGAAGTCCCATAGTGTACTGAAAGAAACTTCATGCTGCTGCAGACTTTTAACACATAAACGCATGCGCATTACACTTGTCTAACAATTTTTGTCATGGGATTGTAATAAAATTCTTTTTCATGTACAATCAAACAGTATGCATCATTACCCACATTTTTACTGGGTTCAAATTCTATTCGAAGAACAATAGAACCACTCTGTAAAACCTCTTTTTGACGAGAACAGTCGATGTGGGCGATGGGTGATTTAATTTTAAATTCTTCTGGATTAAATATAGGTTGATTAGTTTGGATGTGGTAATAACTTTCTTGAAAACTTTCTGGCAAACATCTCATACAAAGTGGCAAAACGATTACTGTAAAAATCTAGATGTAAATCATGATAAGGATAACGCTCATAATTCAAAAACACACGTAAATTAGTCAAGTTACAGTGATAAAATTTACTCATATCTTTCAAAAGTTTGCCCTTTCTACCCTTTTGGAATGCTACCACAATATGTCGGGGTGTTTCAATTTTAGTCGTAGTTTTAACAGGCCAAGTATGCCTTGTAGTATCAGTAAGAGCAGGATATTCAATCAGTTCCCAGCTCCTAAATTTAATTGGTAGATCAATATTGCTATGAATAATTTTATTTAGTCTCAGCTGTCTTTAATGCTTGGAGTTATGTGAGGTACATTCCAATAAACTTTCAATAGCTCAATTTTTGGTTTCTCAGACTCATCAGAAGCAACTACAACATCGATGTCGTCTTTGTCTCGAATTATAATCAACTCTTGTCTCATATTAATTATAATTTTCTTGAAATCCTCAAAAAAACCCATGAGTAGTTTTAAAGGAATACATATATTAAAATTACCCTTGGAATCTGTTAGAATTTTTCCATTGTTTGGATACCACCCCCCATTATTCATCAGCTTACTCTCATTTTCGTTTAAAGATGGATAATTTTTTATTGTCGTAGCTATACCAACTTGTCGGACAGCGTCAATAATTACACCATTCAACTCATATCTGATTTCTCTAAATAAAAAAGCAATAGCGTTATTAATAAAGTTAAATTTTGTTGGAACAGTATTTTTATCAGTCAGCAATTTCCCTTCTATGTACAGAACTGAATTACTGGGGAGAGTATGAGCTTCTAGATCTTGAATTGGAATTCTTATTTCATCATTATAGTTGAGGCTAGCAGAAGAATACGGTTGGTATGTATGGAATTGATAGTCTTCAATGGTAGTGTCGCTAAAAGGTTCACCCGTAACATGTGAAACTTCCATTATACCAACACTTTGAAACCGAAAGACTAAAAATTTCCGATTTGTAGACGTTAACAATGCTGTGGTTTTCACTCTACTGATAGTTTTGTGAATAAATGTGCTTTTATATTGATGTATACGATTAAACTGCCAAACCATTTCAATTAGTTTTTCGAAGATGTAAGCGAACAGTAATAGTTTCTTTTTGAAAATCAATTAAATCACCGCTTTGATCGAGAGCCCTAACAGTAATGTTGTTTATGGTTTTAATGCTTACAGGGTAATACAGTATGGTTAAAGGTTGCTCCACTATTTTATACCCACTGGGAACTTGGGGGAAAAACTGATGTATAATGTGTACTGGTTCTCCATTCAAAAATGATCCGACTGCAATGTTGCAGTCAATACATATAGTATTAACTTTTAAAATATTTATCATTTTTGTTGAGGTATTTACCTTATTCGGTTCAAGAAAGACTTTTGAGAAACCCAACAGATCCCCTATTGAATTATCAACTGTAAAATTTATAGTTTCAGTGCTTTTCATTGATACAGACCCTGTTCGACTATCTGGCACAATGCGGGTTGCAGTACCCGCTATATTAAACATTTCTTTTTCAATTAATTTTATAATATCATCAAGTTCATAGGAGCCTGTAGGGATGATATATTTGTATTGACTTTTCTGACCCCACACTAATACGTTATTGTTTTGAGTTACGTTTGGAATACTATTGAATGTATCAAAATTAGCTAATCCTATAGCTAATCTCATACTCGGAATTTTCATCTAAGTAAATGGGTGGGTTAAAGTCGCCACTTAGAATTGATGACTCCCCACTTAACGTAAAAGTATACGACATGTTGGACCGTTGGTTATGAAATGAGTTGCCTACTCAGTTATACTGACTATATAAAAATCTAAGACAATACTGTCCACATTGGTAACCTAATCTTTGTACTGTTTCGTAATTGAAGTGGATGTCTACTTTTCCATTACTTGTAAAATACTTTACGACTTCCATTGGTGGTGGTAAATTACCATAACTATCAAAATATGTAACATTTTTCTCTTCTTTATATAAGCTGTCCAGTGCGTTCCAACACCTTGCAGTGTATCCAAGTTGATAATACCAGACTCGTATTTGTTAATTTTTGTAGGTAAGGAGTTACGCATGTAAATGCCACGAAAATAAGGAATTTGCAATAACGTTATATATTTTTCAAGTTCCAAGTCTGTCATTATGTGCTGAGGTAATTTTATCGGGAGTTTCTTGAATATGGTTTTAAATAAAAACCCCGCCCCTTTTTACATATTTTTTGTTTTCATTCCATATCCTTTATATGGTCTTAAATATAACCCTTTACCACCTTTAGCAGCTTGCTCCATTTCAAGATTATGTCGTTGCTGCTCGGCTAATTGGTCTCTATTAGCTTTAGCATCGTTCACGGCTTTTGCGATACCAGCAGCACCGCCACCGGCAGCAGCTAAAGTCCCAATCAGAGGGATTAAAAATGGTAAAAATCCTCCAATTTTAGGTGGTTTAATAACACGCTTCTTAGTTTTACGTTTTCGTCGGAGACCCATTCCAAGTTTGAGTTTTCCTTTCATAACTGTTGTTGTCAACCAGGCAGCTACTTTTTCACCTAATTTGGCGTCCTTGGATTTGACACGATCCCAAGCTCTGTTCTCTAAAATTTTATCAGCCACGTGGCGTTCACTTAGATCGTTTCTCTGAGAATATGCTATATCGTGTTGTAGAGCTGCTTCGTCCAAAGGATTTATTGGTTTATCCCCTCGAGCTAATCTCTTTGCTAGCTTCGTTCCAGGACTTGAATACCGATACCCCCCAGGGGCGTGTATTTCAAAGGGGAGCTTATTTATTAATGTATTAACAAGTCCTCTACCTCTAGTCCTACGACGTTCAAGTGGTACCGCTTTATTTTTCATACTAACACCTATATATGTGTGCTTCTCTTTATATACTAGCAGTCTTCAACATGAAGCTTGTAAAACAACAAGTTTCCTTACCAGTTAAAAACTATGACATTACAAATAATGAAAATAATCACGGTGTATTATTTGGAGGTAGTTCTAAACGAACACTTATAGTAGGACCTAGTGGAAGTGGTAAAACCAACGTAATGTTATCTTTGTTGGAACATCCTATTGGTATGAAATATGAAAATGTTTATTTATATTCGAAATCACTGCAGCAACCAAAATATCAATATCTGCGATTATTACTACAACCCATACGAGAGATCGGTTACCAAGAATTTAGTAAAAGTGAAGATTTTCCGCTCCCCGATAATATTAAACATAATTCCATAGTTATATTTGACGATGTGGCGTCTTATGACCAAAATATTATCAAAAATTATTTTTGATTTGGTCGACATAAAGAGACCGATTGTTTTTATTTATGTCAAACATATTCAGCGATTCCAAAACAACTAATTCGGGATAATGCTAATCTGTTAATTGTATTCCCCCAAGATGTTACTAATCTGAAACATATTTTTGACGACCATGCAAATATCGACATGAGTTTTCAACAATTTAAAGACATGGGATCGTTTTGTTGGAAAGATAAGTTTGGATTTTTAGTTATTGATAAGGACTGTGCATTATCCTCTGGAAAATATCGAAAAGGGTTTGATGTATATATAAGACCTTAAAAAATGTGAAATCTATTAGTCACAATGAATGAACGATTAGGGAAACAGATCATAAAATCACGTCAAGATATTAAAAAGAAATATAAACTTCTCAAACAGCAGGGGCATGAGTCTCAAAGTAAATTGGAAAAATCATACCAGCCTCTTAAAGAATTTGTTTCAACTTTGGGGAAACCTATTAAACAAGAAATATCACCGACAAAAGGTAACATTACCATTAAAAAATCACCCACAACTCGTTACGATCAACTAGCATTTTTTGAGTCCGATAACGATCCAGATTTTCACAGTACTTTCCAGGACAACACGAGATTTTTAACAGATGAAACAACTTATGAATCTCGAAATGATTCGGGGGAGATTCCAGATAGAACCAGACAAGACCAATTTATCGATGACAGCATAAGTGATTTTTATCGTACAATCACTGACCCAAACGTTTTGAGTATTTTGAACAGTTTGACACACCTCTTCCTAGAGAATTTATCGAAGGGATGATACGAGATACGGAAGGGGTATATGATCACATTTTGGGCGTTTTTCATAATCCCAACGAAGAAAAGTTTTACATTGGTGACTCTGAACTAGACTTTAAAGGCAAAGATATTGTCGTAAAGCATATAACATATTTGGGTACACCTGGGTTGTACGAGTTGCTTTTTAAAAAAACCCTATTGTATATACTAAACGAGATGTGGATAATTATGTAGATATTATTAAACGAACATATGCTATTCGTCGAGAACATAATCCCGATTTACCCATCATGATATTAAAGATAAATATACATTCATCATTAAGCCTGAACTAAAACCAAATCCGATTAGACCGAGGGCTGGTACGGCCCCTCGGTCTCTATTAACTGGTGTACTGACACGTAAAATGTCAAAACTTGGGGGGGAAGTTGACTATGATGGATTACAATAACAAACCCATTGATTATAAATATTTTGATGATTTTAATGAAGTAGTTGATAGGTTACGATTACTTGTAGCTTCTCAAGCAGCAGGGAATACAGATCATCGCAATGAAATTATATCCATTATTGAATACTTTGATTACTTTATAAATTGTTTAGTCGTTAACATGCCGTTAAATCATTTCAACCAACATTACCTCTTCACCTCAGAATGTGTAGACGTTCCTTCTACCGCTGAACCGATACTTAAAACACCCTTTTACATTTGCACACCAAAAGAATATTTCAGTACATGATTCATTCGATTAATAGGGGTAAAAAAGACAAAAAATCCCTTGTATGTTTTAGAGAATGGAGGGACTGCTTTCGTTTTTCCTGTTGAAGGTTCTCGCGAAAGCTGTAAGCACTACTCGAGTGACGGTGATGTTTCGATAAATGGCAAGGTTTATAAATATAATGAGTTATCCAACATGAAAATAAAAAAGGGCGATGAAATTGAATTTAATGTAGGTTCTGTAAATAATATGTGTGCTGATTTTACCCTACTTTGCCCGTTGCAAACAGTTTAATAAATAGCACCCCCTTGATAAAAATGGCCCATTCAATCTTAATATGCCGATTAACAGGTTCAATAAACACTTTCTTCGCAGTCAAGCGTTAAAACCCTCTGGCGAAATTGTAGCAGCACCACTGTTCAGTGATAATTTTTATATTGGGGATCCCTATAAATTCCATACCAAAATTTTTTTCAAGATAAATGGTAGTCAAGGAAAAGACAAGTTTTTTTACGTCTTAGACTGTAATACAAGCACTTTTACGATACCAGTATCAGGAAAAGTTGAACATTTTAAATGCATTTTTGATGGACTATATATTCGCTATAACAATAAAATATCTGACCAATCCGGTATAGTTAATAAATTTGTTGAAAAAGGCGATACTTTACAGTTTGCGTTAAGCCCTAGTTATAAACAATTTTACGTTGAATTTGTAATTCAGTGTGCTCTACAAAAAAAAAAGTAATGAGAAGCGAGATGTAGTTAATGAATTGCATAGTCCAGCTCGTAAAAATTACAAGAGACGACATGTGATTGTCAAAGGTTTGCATGATCTTCTTCAGGCTGACTTGGCGATTCTGAATAATTATAAAAGCGTTAACAAAGGTTTTGGATATATACTTGTAATAATCAATACTTTTAGTAAATTCGTTTGGCCTGAACCTGTAAAGCGAAAAAATGCCAAGGACATTACAGAGGCTATGCAAAAAGTACTCTCCCAAATGAGCCCGCCTAAAAATTTACAGACCGATATGGGTAAAGAATTTTATAACAAAGAGTTCCAATAGCTGATGCAACAGTATGGAATAAATCATTACAGCACATTTTCAAACCTTAAAGCTAGCATCGTAGAAAGAGTTATTCGAACACTAAAGAATTTATTGTGGAAATAATTTAGTGTCGAAGGGTCATATAAATGGTTGGAATTGCTACCAAAAATTGTTAAGAAATATAATAATACCAGGCATTCAACAACGGGTGCTATTCCCAGTAAGGTGAATGAGACAAACGCCAAATATATTATTGCTTTCAACCACATAAAAACAGTCGACCCCCGCAAACCTAGATTCAAAAAAGGTGATTTTGTACGCATAAGCAAATATCGTGAATCATTTTCCAAAGGTTATACACCCAACTGGTCAACCAACAAATTTTCACAATCTATAAAGTCAAGCTGACCAATCCCACCACATATCTTTTACAAGACGAGAGTAATCAACCGATTCAAGGAGCTTTTTACTCTGAGGAACTTTTAAAAGTGAAACACCCCGACGTTTATCTCGTTGAAAAAGTATTGAGAAAAAAAGGAAATAAAGTTTTGGTGAAATGGCTGGGATTAGATAACTCGCACAACTCTTGGATTAATAAAAAGAATGTATCGTAAACTAATTTTTTTAATAAAACATAATAATTACTGCATATCTTTTATTATAAACTTTACATCTATGTATTACATGTAAAATAGGATTGATAAATTTGGCGGCTTGTTGAATTCGTTGCTTGAAGCGTAACTGATCGAGATATCTAGCTTGCCAATCGTTTTTTCTTGCCGCATGATATGCATATCGCCAGACATATGGAACATGTATTTTGTTAAAGTTTTCATTAAAGCTGACTTTTTTCATCTTGTAGTAATTCAGGAAATCTGTAAATTACTTCAAGACCTAGGTTGTATGTAATTGGATTGATTTTTTTGATTGGTTGTAGAACTTCTAGTGCTGTTTTCGGAGCATCTTGTGATTTAGTAACAGCCAGTTGTAAAATTTTCATAGTTCCTAAAAACTGCTGGTTTTTTAATGTTTCAAAGGTGTTCTTTATTAGTGGTAATATCTTCCACAGCTCGGATATACTTGCATACCCCAAACAAATACTATCGTGTCCAGTTAAAATTTTCAGCACTTTATTCTGCTCAAACTTTTGAAATTGAAGCCAAAAATAGCCCGCATCTATAGGGTCTAGGGATTCCACTGCAGTGAAAAAATTGTCAATCAAATCCTTGAAACATATCAATTCCTCCCATTCCTTTTCGTAAAAAACTATATAATTATTCCTGTTCCCTGAAATTATTACACAAGGAGTGCACTCTGCTGATAAACACACTGTAACAAACTTTGACTTTGACTGATTCAAGTCAAATCGACGCTCCCCCAAAAACACTTCCTTTGGAACCATATTTGAAGACATTTCCCCACAACTAACAAGACAAAACTATGCTCGGTATGGTTTCTTCATGACTTTTTATAGATATGTGAAAGTGGTGGGAGAAATTATGCTAGTATTGGAATGGATGGGGAAATCTATAAATAGTTATAGCAGAATGAATTTGACTCACACCATCAATATGTGTTTAGAAGATTTCTCCGATTTATTATCATTGTATGACTACCGCTTGCAATCATTCAAAAATTGGACTGGTAAAGTTTCTCCTATAGATTTGGCGTTAGCGGGTTTTTTTATGTCGGTTATAGTGACATAACTCGTTGTTTTAATTGTCATGTGGAAATTCATGAGTGGTTATCCGAAGATTGTGTTCATGAAGAACATTTAAAATTTAGCCCAGACTGCAAGTTTGCCAAGATGATGAAAACATCAATCAAAAAAGAAAACAACAAGATAGATAACACAAGATGTTGGAATACTCTACAAATATTTAATACAACTCTACCAATAAATTTGTTTTTACTTGCTTATATTATAATAAATGATTTTGTGGTGAGACACTGAATAGTGCTTTCCTTTGCGCATGCCCTAGCCACTCTTGTTTGCGCATGTCTGAAATTCTATACATAATACGTTTAAACGCTGCAAAACGTATCAAACCCAAAACTGTAGAGCAATAAAAGAAGAAATTATGGATAGTGATAATGAGAGTATCGATTTTGCGGTTTTGTTAGACAACCAAGATAATGCCGACAATGGAATTGAAGCAGATGATGAAGACAGTGAAGTTGATTCAGTTATCAGTTCCGGTAATTCAGAACAAGAATATGATATTTCAACTATTGATTGTAAATCGTTCCATATTGAATCAGTAAACACTGTGAAATGGATGAATGCCAGTTTTGGTAAACCAATATGTATCCTAGAATACTATTATTCGACAAGTGAATATCGATTATGTACCTGTTGTTTTTTCGATTTGAATAATGGACATGGTGAAAGCATAGAATCACAACTTATTAGTGAACATTTTACCGGTAGCGCAGGAACTTTACCAGAATCATGTTTTAGATGTTCTATTTGTGAAAAAGAACTATTTTTATACTGCTTAGTTGATTATTGTTTTTTGTGCAACAACAAACATTTTAACATTATTGCGCCATAACTTTGTTTTAAATCAATTGTATCTTTTTGTATTGTTCAAAAATTTTTGAAATTTAGTAACACATCCAGTAATGCTGATTTTATTTTGACTTCATTTTATTAATAATGCAACTTAATATTTAATTTATTTTAATATCTATTCAATTGTGTCTTTTCATATTTTTCAACATAAAAATGTATGACATTAGTCGCATATCCAGTACTGTGGATTTTATTTAACTACAATTTTGGGTTTGATCGAATAAAATACTTTATTTCATGTCGTCTTTAATTTCCACTCCAATATTACATAAAAGTCAGTCCGACCCTGTTATTGCAATTATACAGTTACAAACAAGTTATATCGATTGAATTGGATTCGAGAGTTGTAGGCTGATAAAAAGAAACGCTTGAAGATTCTTTCACATATATACAATATCTTAATTTTATGGATTTGTTACTGTTTAAAAAGAGCGAATTATAAATATCGATATTGTAAAAATATACTTTAAATGGATGTACAGGGTAAATCAACCACAATTAGTTATAATATGATAGTTTATTTTATCTCGTGAAATGAAAATAGGTACATACTTTATAGGTTTAAACAATTTCAAATTTATTTATCATTTTATCATTGTTTTCACATTCAAGTCAGTTTCATCCAACGCATTTTCAGTAGTTGTCCAGTCTTCTGGTTCGAGGAGTTGATATATTTCATTTTCAAAAATTCCAAACGATAAAATATATTTTGTACTTAATTTATAGGTTTAAACGATTGATTGATTCCGCTAATTTTATATTATGATTTAACTTTCCCAAGAGGTGCTTTGTTGTTATATATTTTCTTTTGTATTTTTCAATCTTCAATTTCAAACTTATTTTCTGTTCTTGACTTTCACTCAAAAAGATTTTATTAGATTCGAAGAACTTGGTCACGTTATCACTATGGTTCGTTATCATTGTTTTTACATTCGATTGCGTTTCATCCAACGCTTCTTCTGTAGTTGTTAAATCACTATTCCAGTCTTCTGGTTGGAAGAGTTGATCTATTTCATTTTCCAAAATTCCGTCCATAGAAATATTATCATATTCAGAATTTTGCAATGGCTGGTTTTTTATATCCTCCACTGGCCGATTCTGGATTTCTTCAGATTCCTCACTCTCTCCTGATATTATTATCATCGAATTTGGTGATGAACAGTCATCATCTATTGTTTTAATATGATACTTTGTCTCAGAAGGTCCTCTTCTAATTATCATAGGTATACTTTTTTAAATTGTATTAATCTTTTCAAATTCTGTTTGTTCACTTGTTTTTCTGTAATCACTCAATATATTTACTTTAATACGACTTCTCATTTCACGAGATAAAATAAACTATACTTTCAAGATGAATTTGAGCTCTTATATATCTACAATACTGCAATGTAAACAAGTTATTTTCAAGATGGGTTCTGTCACCCCCGCATTACCATTTCAATTTATTTTAATGAGAACATGTTCCCAGTGTGTTCTTCCAAATACATGCGGGTACTTGGTACTTATTCATCCTTGAAACAATCCATTTCTTCTGAAATGACATGCAGAAATTTAAATCTCATCGACATCTTCTGTGTTATTCCAAAAATGGTAACTTGCTTTCTTTGCAGAATAGTCTCACATCAGAATTTTATTTCAATTAATTTCAATGATTACATGTTTCCAGTGTGTTTTTCCAAGTACATACGGGTACTACTTATTCATCCTTAAACAATCCATTTCTTCTGAAACGACATACATAAATTTAAATCTCATCGAATCTTCCGTGTTATTCCAAAAATGGTAACTTGCTTTCTTTGCAGACTAGTCTCACATCAGCATTTTATTTTCACCGCGAATTAAAACATTTCAATTGCTCCAGCATACTTTTGAATGAAAACGAATTATTATTAAATGGAGAACTTTTTAAATTGGTTAAAATAATAACTTGTTTAATCTTTTATATGATTTTATCTACACAGTTACATTCCTATTATTATTTTGCATCCAGACAAGGCCTAAAAATAATTCACAATCATTTTTTACGACTTGTAATTCACATATACATGGATATTTGAAATATCTATAGCCGATTCATCTTTCACAACTTAAATAAAACACAATATTTTACTGATTTTTTATTTCATGATATTATTTTTCATATTCTTCATCCTCATTCTTGAAGCGAAGTTCCTCAGGAAGTAAGTGATTGTATTCATATACCCATCTTTCCAAATCTAAGTGTTTTAATAACTGCACTAAACATACAATGCAAATTAATCCTTTTAGAAACTTTTTGAAAGCGTCAGCTCCTTTTCTATACATCTTCACCTGCTACATACAATCTTCCTCTGTGTATATTCTCCCCCTACCATATATCTGCTCCCGATCAAACATTTGTTGTTGTTTGTTAAACGCATATACTAAAGTTTGCACTGCTTCTTTCCATTCTTCCATTTTTTTCTTTCCAAATTAATAATAATGTACTCTTCACTACATATAGTGTAATTGACTACTGCTCTGTATACCCCCTCCTATTAAATGTAGTTACTTTCGGTGCACCCTGTATATACCCTTTTCTTATTATATGTCGGAGCTTATTGAATTTTAACGCACCATTCGTATACTGATGTTTCCGATGAACACATACATACTTTCGCAACCCTCTGTATATATCCCACTCCTATTATATGTCATTACCCTGTATAATTTTTATTTTCCGTCACTTCATATTAGAGAGGTCAGTTGCGGTCATTCGTACCTTACTTTTTTGGTTCCCCATTATATAGATTGTGAAAGTAGGTCAGTTACTTACCTTCCGTGAATCCCCATTATAGATTGCGGAAGTAGGTCAGCTACTTTCCGTACTTACCTTCCTTAGTTCCCCATTTTATATCTACTACAAATTCATTAGAGTTTGATTTCAGAATCAGTACATTTTTTGTTTAATTATTGAAATTACAATAGAGTCAATCTTGAAGGCTGATCCCACCTTGAGAATTTGAGTATTTTAATTTTTTTGCTCTGTTTCATTTATTTGAAATGTGAGCTGGCGCCGGGCATATCTAATTATGATAGGAATAGGAAAGATGATATTAAATCATTAAATTAAATAATAATAACAACCTATACACTACAATATTACAATATATATATATATATATATATATATATATATATATATATCCTTCTATCGTTAAAGCGTCCATACATTCTGAAATCGCATTCAATAGAGCGTCCAAGTGCATACAGCGTCCGTATACGGACGCTCTATGCACACCCCTTGTAATAATTTGTCCAGGGACTTGAAATTACGTCACGAACCTACCAACAAAATTTATGGGGGACGTTTTTTCATCATGAAATGAACGAAAATATACAGTTCTCGAATATATTTAGTTCGCGCAACTCTCCGGCAGAGTCGCTAGGAGTATTAAGTTGTATATAGAGTATACATTTTATCTTGATAGTTATTCGCGCTTAGAGCGTCCCGAGATTTGACAACACTGCAGTTTCAGTAGAACGTTAAATTGCTTATATTGTTGAATGCAACAGTTAGAAAAATACATTTCTGGTACATTACTCAACTCTGAGTATTCTCTCAAATACATGCTCTCGTCTTTAGAGCGTCACGTCAACCACTCTTCTCTAATAGCGCCGAATTAAGAGAGTCCGATACAATAACGTAAGTAAAGGTTTAGATATGAGGTAGGAAGGTCAGTGAGCTGGCGCATTTCTTTATTAATAGTATTCTACAGTGAACGGCTAAATTATGGAATATTATTATTATTTCGAGAACCGTCGAGTTTTAAGGGAAATCCTGAAACAGGTCGATTTTTGTTGTAAAATACCCATGTTATAACTACATGGAGTAGGGATGACGTCACCGGTGTAGGTGTAGTGACGTAATCGTTATTTTTTTTAAATAGAAATCGGTATAATGTGACACCTCATTTGAACGAGAATTTAATTCATTATTTAACGACATTACATTTTCAACTAAAATATTTTTTTAAGAGTACGAAAACAATTTTTTTAATTTAAATTCAACCAAATTTCAACTAATGATTTAATCAATAATGTACTTTAAAGTAACCAAATTATGCATAACAATTATTTTAAATTAAATGTTCGGAATGCCATCCATCGGTTTCTTGACAATATGCGAATCTACGGACACATTCATCAAGTACATTGCGGATGACTTCTGGAGTAATTAGACTCTTTTCATGCCTAATTCTATCTTTCAAGTCCTGTAAGTTTTGGGGTCTATTGACATAAACTTTTGATTTTATGTAACCCCACACGAAAAAATCTAGAGGTGTTAGATCTGGCGACCTTGCTGGCCACTCTATAAAACCTGGTCTTCCGATACACCTCCCGGGAAAGTAATTATTTAAAAATTGACGTACTTCACGTGCGTAATGAGGAGGGGATCCATCTTGTTGAAACCAGATATTTTCACTAGGTAAATTTGGATTATTGGCATTTGGATACATGTTAGCAAGGACAGGTATAAGTTGATTTCTCAAAAAAGTTAAATAACGTTTTCCTGTTAGATTTTCTTCAAAGAAAAAAGGGCCAATGATTCTGTCATTGATGATCCCTGCCCATACATTCACTTTCTGAGGATATTGCGTATGTGCCTCAGTCATCCAATACGGGTTTTCTTGAATCCAATATCTGCAATTTTGACGATTCACGGTACCATGTACAAAAAATGTTGCTTCATCGGAAAAAAGGATTTGATTGATGAAAAGTGGATTGGGGATACATAAATCCTGCATAATTTCAGAAAATTGAAGCCGGCGATCGGGATTGTCGTCGTTTAATTTCTGATGTAGTTGAATTTTGTAGGGATGGTATTTTTCTTTTTTTAAAATATGTAATACCGATCTTTGGGAAACTCCAGCATATTCACCCATTTGTGTTGAACTACTGAGGGGATTGTCATGTACATTTAATAAAATATCAAGTTTCACATTGTCTTCAATTTTAGGACGCTCAGCGTTTGGAATATGTTTAACGTGCCCAGTTTCTCCAAATTTTCGGACTATTTTACTTACTGTTGATTGGCGGATGGGTCTGTCGGGATATTTTGCGTTGAATAAATTGCATACCTCGTTCTGTGTTCTTTTTTTTATCTCCGCATCCGCTAAGGATTAATATTTCTATGCGTTGTGATTCATTTAGGTGAGCCATAATTTACTATTAAAATGATAACAATTCACAAAATCAAAACATTTACGACAATAAATATTACAGTAACTATGCCACTATCACTTGCTTGAATTAACATATGACAAAAAGTTGCAGTGTTTATGAGAGAACTTTTTGTGTCCATTATTATTTTTACTTATTTTTGCTTTTTTAAGTATTTCAGAAAGTCATGGATTCAAGCATTCATTGTAATTTGATTGAATTTAAATTAAAAAAAATTGTTTTCGTACCCAAAAAAAATATTTTAGTAAAAAATGTAATGTCGTTAAATAGATAATTAAATTCTCGTCCAAATGAGGTGTCACATTATACCGATTTCTATTTAAAAAAATTAACGATTACGTCATTACACCTACACCGGTTACGTCAAAAATCGACCTGTTTCGGGATTTCCCTTAAAACTCGACGGTTCTCGGAATAATGATAATATTCCATAATTTAGACGTTCACTGTATGATTAATTATTGAGTAGGACATTATATACAAACTATTCTCGGTCATCTAAAAGACAAGTATAATGTCAATATTATATTATGTTGACTACCCCTAAATTTATTTGGAAGCTAAAACGTGTTAAAGAAAACCACTTTAATTAGGTTATAAATCTAGATTTTATTGTTTTAATACCTAGTAAGTAGTAATTATAAAGCAATGTCGAATATGGGACAAATAAAAAGTAAATTTTTACACAAAACAAAAAATAGTTTTTTACTATAAAATCTACGTATACACAGAGAAACTTAAAAGTCCTACAATAGGTACTACAAAGTTATTCAGATTGAAAAAAAATCCTGCAGGGATACAAAAATCAAAATCATTCGAATTTAATGAACTACAGCCTTCATCTCTAACTTCTTTGTGTGTTTCCATTACATGTACTTGTACGTCTTCTTCGATCATAAAAATATTTAGTTTTCTTAAAAAAAAAGAGTTAGCACGTTGTATGCTCATGGTCAGTGGACGCCGTAAACGCGAAACAATATACGCAAATTATACATGAAACAATATGAATGAATCTCTTTTTCATTTAAAATCGAAGTCCCAAGTTACTTCCCAGTTCTTAATTTCTTAGATACGTTCCTGTATATAGGGTGCGTCCAAGTAACGCATAAATTTATTATAAGCTAAATAAAAAGTACTATTAAAAATTCCCCAAACAGGTCAATTTTTGATTTTAAATTACCAAAATAAACAAAAGAAAATTTACAATAAATGTTCAACTTGTTCATCATTGACCAGTAGACATGACTTAACCGGGCATTAAGGCCTACTCTAACACTTTGTAGCATAGAGGGAGTTATGTTCCGCATTTATTGCCTGCCTCGGTCTTATAGCTCTCGAATAGTTGAATGAAATTAAAAAAAAATTGCAAAATATACTTTTAAACAATAAAAATATATATACAGGGTGGTCCGTAAGTAATGGTCCAAAGTGAAATGGAAGGTTCTTGGCCTGAAAATATTACCATTTGACGCAACTTGCTTCAATAAAATATTGATAATAAAAAAGATACAGGGTGGCAAAGTTGAAATGTCAAAAATGTTTTTTCTCAGTAAGTTGAAAGCTTTTGGATATACAAAGGTAAAAATTTGAAGATAGGGGTTTTAGTTCCTGAGAAATCATAATATCATATCCGTTTTGATGTATTTTTCAGAGGGCGCCACATGATCTACGTTGTTGGTGTAACTGTGCACTTAACTTTTTTATCGTTAACACTATCTCGCTTTTCATTGAAAAATATTAAAAATTTTGTGAAAAAAATGTATACTTATCATAAGTCTCAAAGGTTGCTAGTTTTCAAGATATTCGCATCTTAAAACTTTTAATCAAGAGAAAAAAGAACAATTTATTGAAAAATACAACAACAAAATTTAAATATTATTTCACAGTAATTGTTCAATATGTCCGCCATTCATCTCGATACATTTATCCATGCGTTTCATGAAAGATCGCCTAATATTAAACAATGTCATTGGCGTAAAAAATTTTTTTGCTGCTCTGATTTCTTGCCAAAGTTGAACTCGACTATTTATAGGGTTTCTGTGAACTATTTCCTTCATTGTGCCCCATATACTGAAATCCAAGGGGTTATATTCTGGACTGCGTGGTGGCCAAGGAAAGGGACTACCACGACCAATCCAGCGTTCAGGAAACAAGGTGTTTAAATAGTTTCATACTTTAAGAGTGTAATGAGATTAACTGTCAAAACACGAATGATTAACTGACAGGAGTATTGTTGACATCGGCACCTACTATGTTAATTCTTGTGATGATAAATTTGCTGACATCAGCGTCTACTAACGCTATTATTTGCACCGTTCACTAACTAACGACGTTAGTTAGTGTACGGTGTTATTTGTGCTAATAAATAAAATAAAAATTATGTAGGGGGTTTTTAAAATGCGAATATCTCGAAAACTAGTAATTTTTGAGACTAATGATACATATTTATTTTTGTCGCAAATGATGTAGTTTTAATATTTTTCAATAAAAAGTTAACGATGAAAAAGTTAAGCGCGCAGTTACACCAACAACATAGCTCATGAGGCGCCCTCTAGGAAATGCATCAAAACGGATATCATATTACGATTTCTCATGCCTTAAAACCCCCATCTCTTAATTTTTACGTTTGTATATTCAAAATCTTTCAATTTACTGAGAAAAAACATCTTTTACATTTAAACTTTGCCACCCTGTATCTTTTCCATTATCAATATTTGATTAAAGCAAGTTGCAAGAGATTGTAATATTTTCAGGGCAAAAATCTCCCATTTCACTTTGGACCATTACTTACGGACCACCCTGTATATAATACTTCATTTGGAATGGCAAATCAGCAAGAACCAACTGAAGGACTCATTGGAAAACCAACAACAGGTTGATATGACATAATTTCATTAGATTAATAACAAAAAATTCAATTTTCTTTAACAACAGAAATATTAGTACAAGGGCCAAAAGTTATTCCTTTTCCTATACACAATATTGATGTATGAAACATAAAAGTAGCAGATATCGCCAAGAGGCAGATTTTATAAGTTTTTGACCCCAAGTGCTATAGCTTTTCGAAATCAGCTCTTCGAAGAGAATCGAAAGATATTAAGAAATACAGGGTGTTACATAAAAAATATGTGTTTGTTTCGTCACTGAATTTTGGACCAGACTGTATGTATGAATATTTTTAAAATCTGGTCCTTGACGATATCTACTTACTTCTTTTGTTAATAATGTTGTTTCGTGGCACTAAGGATAAACGAGATATCTAGCTCCGACTGATGTATTAGAATATTATTTGAACCAGTTGATGTACCCAGATGACTTCACCTTATGCACGAGGCTATTAGTTTTCACCCAAAATTTGTTTTCTAACACTTTACTTGAAAAAAACTAAGAAAACATATTTTTAATAACAAAAATTCCATAACACTACATCAAGAAATGGATTCCGCATATTAAAATACATGATACTGCATAATTTTTTCCATACATTCAATATAAACCAAAATTTACAATTTTTTGGTCAGGACTGCAAAATATTTAACATGCATTTCAATTACTTACAACATTTGAATTCTTCAATTTTATATTGTAGATAATATACAGGATTAAAGCTGAAGGAAATTCCCAAAAAAATTTTAGTTCCGATTTCGGAGAAATTTTGTATACGAGGTTTTTTGATATGAAGATTCCAACAAATTTGTCAGTTATTCGTTAAAAAAATGATTTCGTGTGGAAAATTGAGTAAACTGCATGAAAATGGAATTTCCCGAAAAACTGTAAAGCAGATTTTAATCATTTACGAACTTAGCCTCAGTTTTTATGTTCTGAAACTACTTATAAAATTTCATTGAAAAATTCGGTAGTGTTTTTGAGTTATCGTGTTGACAACTGACCGACCGACATTTATTAAAAATGGGTTTTTTGGACTAATATGAAACGTGTAGATCCATTCGAATCTCGAAACGTCAAAATCACTCCATCAAATCACTTCCATTATAGTATTTTCCCGTAACCCACAATTTTAAGGAAATAAATTATTTATCTACGCAGGAAAAATATTAGTTCACAACTAGGGTTAAAACTCTTCACCGACAATACTCGTGTCCTGAATGATCACAAATGTCACAAAAAATCATATTCTTTGTAACTTCCTACATAAATAGCTATTCTTCAACTAGTACCTAACAAACACCATATAAAATAATAACTATCATGTAATTCTGAAATTAATGCAATTTTGTGAAGAAATTATCCATTTGAAGATTTATTTAAGTTCACTGTCTTCAATATTTTGAGTGTTTGTAACTTGTTAAATGAATAATTCTGAAATTTCTTTGCAACAACATAATATGGATCCCTCCTACTTACAATAACCACATTATATTATCTTATTTGTCCTCCTATTTTCTGTAAATAGCAGATATGTACTTACTGCGGCAACAACGCAATAACAAAATTGACGCCCTAAAGGCTATCATATATACGTAATGCTGAATATAAGAGACGCCCAATTGTCCATCGACTGAAAGGGCGCCATAATGTTTAGAAAATATACAGCAATGTTGTGTTTTCCGTGCCAAAGTCCTTTTTCCATTTATTTTAACCATCCTTTATCTATATCAAAAAGTATTCAGCTCAATTAACACTATATCTGCAGAAAACAACGTCGGACGCCATAAAGCACATTTTTATCTGGACGCTTTAACGATAGAAGGATATATATATATATATATATATATAAATTACTAGAAATATTTGCCAACTCAGTAACGGAGACGATTTATTTGGGGATGTGCCAATAAAATACCAGAGAGTACTCTTTTTAAAATATATTCCAAGCTTTCGAATATAACATATTCATTCTCAAGGACTGAAAATTATTAGGATGGTCAAATTATAAAATAAATTAATGTTAAAATTGTTTACCAAAAATTCATAAACCCACATTATCAGCTAGACCAATTGTAGCTTCTATAAATACTCCAATTGAGCCTCTTACTCTTTGGTTAACTGAAATATTAACAAAATCTTATGACTATGATAATGAATATTATATTAAAGACTCCTTCGAAATTAACAAAACATACAATAACATAATATTACCACCGAACTATGTTCTTTTAAGTTTAGATGTAGTATCACTTTTCAGTAATATTCACTTAAGTATATGCTTAACAGCTCTTGATTACAAATGGAATGATATAAGTAAAAACTGCAAACTAAACAAAGAAACTTTTTTAGAATTAATATCATTTATCTTTAATAGTACATATTTTTCTTATAATAATAAAAATTACCAACAGACTTTTGGAACACCCATGGGATCTTCAATATCACCTATACTAGCAGACTATGTAATGAATTATATCTTAGACTTTGTTATATCTGTTTTACCATTCAAGTTGTTTTTCATTAAAAAGTACGTCGATGATATAATTTTATCTCTTCCATGCAATGAAATAGATAATATACTATTCTACTTTAATACATTTGATCCTTATATACAATTCACTATTGAAAAAGAAAATTCAGAACAATATTTACCTTTTCTTGACACCAAATTCATAAGAGACAATAATAATAAAATTTCAATCGACTGGTATAGAAAACCGATAAGTTCGGGAAGATATATTAATTATCATTCATATCATCCACGCAACACCAAAATTAACTTGATCAAACAGATGAAAAGTAGAGTTCTTCAAATTTCAGATCAAAAGTTCCACCAAAAAAATCTAAAAATATTGTATAATCTTTTTCACGAAAACTCATATCCTCCATATCTTCTGAAACGAATATTATATAATACATTTGACAAAAATTCTGACATTACTGATAATATATCACAAAATATTAGAACTGACAATATTAACCCACCAATTTATTTGTCTTTACCATATATAAAAACAGTCACACCTAAACTTTCAGGAATCTTTAAGAAACATAATATCAAAATTGCAAACAAACAACACCTCACAATCAAATCAATTTTCAGTAAAATCAAAGATAAAACACCGATAAATAAATTAACTAACATAGTTTATGAAATTCCTTGCTTGAACTGTGATAAAAAATACATTGGTCATACTAAAAGGACATTAACCAATCGAATTTCCTCTCACAAAAGCGATAGTAAATTGTATCCTGATAGATGTGCCCTCGCTGAACACGCATTTTATGAAGACCATTCAATTGATTATCAATCAGCCAAAGTATTAATCACAGAAAAAAATTATAAAAAACGTCTATTTTTAGAAACCGCATTTATTTCACAAGAAAATAATTGCATTAATAAAAAAACAGACCTGAATAACCTTAGTGTGATGTATGCCTATCTCTTAGATTTTGAAAAACAATCTTTACAAAATTCAAATTCCAATCAAAATTAACTTTATTCGAACAGACCTTTATAGATTAAAATTTTTGTTTAAAATTTTTGTTTAATGTCATATTGAATGTCATATTGTTTTTTGAGTTTAATATGTAATGAACGTTTATGTCAATTATAAAATTTAATTTTTATCTATTTTTACAATTATACCGACATCCTCGTTTAAATAATGTAAGTAAATTTTAACATTAATTTATTTTATAATTTGACCATCCTAATAATTTTCAGTCCTTGAGAATGAATATGTTATATTCGAAAGCTTGGAATATATTTTAAAAAGAGTACTCTCTGGTATTTTATTGCCACATCCCCAAATAAATCGTCTCTATATATATATATATATGGAGAGAAATTCATACACTACAATATTACAATAAATATATATATATATACTGACAGAATCAAAATCCATAATATGGTCTTTATCAATTATATGTTTGGCCAAAGCATATATATATATATATATATATATATATATATATATATATATATATATTATGTAATATTGTAGTGACTGAATTTCTCTCCATAAAAGTGATTCCAGATTATAGCCCGATAGATGTGCTTTGGCCAAACATATAATTGATAAAGACCATATTATGGATTTTGATTCTGTCAGTATTTTAGATATACAATCAAATACCAAAAAAAGACTTTTCTTGGAAATGGCTCACATATCTCAAGAACAAAATATCATCAATAGAAAGAGTGATCATAAAAATTTGAGTGATATTTATTACTACCTTTTGGCTATTGATAGGGAGCATGTGTGTCATCAAATTTCAAATTCGTCTATTTCAAACATTTGAGGTTAAAATAACATCAAACAAATTAAAAAAAAAAGAAGACGAACCTAGCCAATCTTGATATTTTTAGATATAGGTTAGTTATAATTGTATACTATTTCTTATTCTATAAGCAAACGATTTTGTTTGACATCATTTTGACATTTACTTTTTTTAAAATTCAAATCAAAATTATTATTAGATGTATTTACCATTTAAAACAACTTGTAATACAATCTCGAGTGCTGTCCTTGAGAATGGAAATAAAGATATTCCGAAAGCTTGGAAAATAGTGTAAAGAGTACTCATTTTACAATTTTGCCGCTTCTCCAATATTCCTGTCCTTGTATATATATATATATATATATATATATATATATTGTATGTAGTACCACTCCGCGTCTGAACTACGAACAGTCCTATCTGGCGTATATCAGGCGTATTAAAGGTGGTTAGTTTGACGGTATCACGCAGCGCTTTTGACAACATAAAGGTTTACTCAGCGTCATCTATTTCTAGCACATCTATACATTCAAGTACATTTTATCCGTTATTCAGCGTCATCTATTTTTAGCACTTCTAAACATTCAAGTACATTTTATCGGTTATTCAGCGTCCTACTAAATAATGGTATTGTGTGTTTAGTTTTCGTCAACGACTCAATGGGACTTAATAAAGTACATGACCAGATCCATAATTTGATATATGTGATATATCTGAGAAATCTCACTAAAGGAAATTAGTTGATTTACTAAAATTTAGGCTATGGTCCGAAAGTAACTACCCGTAACCACGGTTAACCGCTTCGGTTGACAGAATGAAACTGAAAAATCTGGTTGTATTCGGGACACAACACCAGTGAAAGTACGAAACGAAAATAACATAACTTTAAATATATTCCCAAAACAAACACGGATTTTGTATTTTGTTGTTTGTTACTTCAAAAAACAGTTTTTTGGAATTTTTGAGTTGTTTTGAAACAAGGACAATTTGTGACAGCTTTTGTGTTTCATCACCTTCTTTTGCCAAGCTCTGATGAGGGTTGGAAGAGGTATTCAAGGTAAGCAACTAGCTACCTAGCTATAATTTTTTTATTCGATAATCACTTTTTCTTCAGTTTCAAGGACAATAATTCAGAATTTTGTCACCAGAGTAGTGGAATTGTATACTGATGGAGAATTTTCGAATATCTAAACCAACTTTTGACCATATGCTGTCGTTAGTTAGGGACAAATTGGTTCCTGATAATAACATAGGAAGAAATCCTGTTTTTGCAAAAAATCAGTTTTGTTATTCTCTACGATGGTCGAATAATCAACAAATAATAAAAATCATAAACAATGCATGACAGATGACATTCGAAACCAGAAGTAACCGGGCTCCTAAGGCTGGTTACTAGTTTGACAGTTCATTAACTATATTTCAGGAAACCGTGTTCCAAAACTAACTAGATTTTCAGCAACCACTACTTTTTAGTTACTTTCGGGACGGTAAACTGCAAACCAGTTACGTTCGGACCAAAGCATTAATACAAGCTTTTTAAAACATATCAAGTTGTGGTTTTTACGAAGTGAAAAGGAGTAAAAAAACACATGTTGAATATTTCTTATTTAAAATACAAACCAGCCTTTTGGGAAATTAAAAAAATATATCTTTGGACATAACAAAAAAACAGTAAATATAAGGTTATACTGAAATTTAAAAAAAACAATTTGAAATATTCCATGACACAATAATACACTAAGTGGAGGATTTACCGACAGTTTTTCGCGTCATTTCTTGCGTTCTTAACATTCGTCCTTGTATGTTTAATATTAAATATTTTTAGAAACAAACAAATTTTTTTTGTAGGGGATACTTATGTGTTTTAAAAAATTCAATATTAAACATACAAGAGAGTTTGTGACCGCCTCGTTTAAACTATATCCAAAAAATTCATTACATGATGTTACTGAAAAACAACTAAATATTTTTTTCTTCAAACGTCAGTACATCTGTCATTTTTCGACTATGTAGGCGACCGTAAAGTTTCATTTTTCCTCCGCCGGAGCTTTAGTTTTCACTTTCCCGCCAGCGGAGGGAAAAGTGTTATCATAGCAACATAGATAGAAACAAGAAAACAAGCGTCAACAACTCAAGATTTATTAAACTAAAAACAAAACTAAAACTTTCATTTATCATTCAAATGAATATTGAATGTACAATGCGAAATTGTTATTTATTTAATAAATTAATATTGTTGACAGTGTCCACTGACAGATTTATGTTACATTACTATAGCAACAACCTGTGCCTACGCACCGACACCGGTCTAAACCGCCTTGCGAACCCAATTATCTTTAAAAATTATTACTTTCAAAAAGAGACGTTTTTGCATTAATTTGTCGACATTTGAAGAAAAAACAGCATATTTTATTTGGAGGAAAAGTTACTTTTCATGACTTGCTCTCTATTACCACGAGCGCGTCATGAAAAGTATCACTTTTCCTCCATATAAAATAATATACTATTATTTGAAAACTGGAGAATGTCAATTGGGTTTTGGAGTGCTATCGTTTGAGAAATGATTGAGATCACTGATATCGTCATATCATATCAAAGAGAGTATTAATGTGGATAATTATTTTTTCTACAACTAACTGCTATGAAAAGTGACGTATTTATCATACTTAATTTCAAAACCAAATATTGCTCATACTATGAGAAATATTATTTCTCTCGGCACTTTGCCCACGCCACATACATTTATATGGAGAATCAAATAAAATGGACAAAAACTTAGTAGGCTTCTGTCATCTTTAAATACCTACTTAGTTGTCACGAAACTGTCAGATTAATTAATATAACGGAGAATTTAGTGAAAAGAAATGACGTTCTGGATTTGACCATACAAAATTGTACAAATTTCACCATGAACTATAATTTTAAATAAAATTATTTAACAGTATATAGATGGGATACTTTAGTGTTATTTTTGTTTTACTAACCATAAAAATAAATATTAAGTTACTTTACTTGTATTCTTTAAATTTGTGCAGTTGTAGAAAAAGTATAGTGTGCAACATATGGGGAAAGTACTTTTATCACTCGTGTGTTTACGGCACTTGCACTTCGGGCTCGTGCCACAAACTTCCACACTCGTGAGATAAGTTGAACTTTCCCCCCTTGTTGCACAATATACTATTTTCTACAACTGCTATGAGAAGTGACATATTTCTCATACCTTACTTAATTTCAAAACCAAATATTGCTCATAGTGTGAGAAATATTATTTGCCCACGCCACATACATTTATATGGAGAATCAAATAAAATCTACAAAAACTTAGTAAGCTACTGTCATCTTTAAATACCTACTTAGTTGTCACAAAACTGTCAGATTATATTAGAAGTTTTTAAATTCTAAAAGGTGGTTTCAATCGTGCTTTGATGAAAATCCCAATTTCCATTAAATATTTGTTTAACAAGACATATACTTATTTATAATAAATAATATGGATACTGACAGTAGAGAAGATTTTAATAATACTTCATAGAATATGCACCGTATTTGAATCAAATATATATATATATATATATATATACTGAAAAGCGATAAACGCATGTGATCGTTGCTGATCAATTAGGACACAAACAGACAAATACTATTGAGGTTAGCAGCACAAAAGGAAAAATTGTACTCTTTTTAAATTTCCAAGCTTTCGTAAATCTTTATTTACATCATCAGGGAACTACAAAAGTGAGAAAAAACATAAATTATAAAGCAGTCCGCTACAACAGTTTCATAACTTACGTTAATCGAGAATGATTCCTTGATCTTAACATTGGGAAAAGTGTTAAACAATTAGCACTGAAGAATGAGACAAGTCCAGCTTGCATATATATATATAATATAATTGAGAATTTAGAGAAAAGAAGTGACGTTCCGGATTTGACCATACAAAATTGTACAAATTTCACCATCAACTATTATGTTAAATAAAATTATTTAACAGTTTAAAGATAGGATACTTAAGTGTTATTTTTGTTTTACTAACCATAAAAATAAATATTAAGTTACTTCTTTAAATTTGTGCAGTTTTAGAAAAAGTATAGTGTGCAACATGTGGGGAAAGTACTTTTCTCACTATTGCTACATTTTTAATTTAATATTTATTTTCAACAATAACAAATGTCACTTGAATTCTGAACATTTTTAAGGATGTATTCAAAATGAGAACCTTCTATGACGAGACATGTGTTGAAGCAAGAGGTCATTTTCAACACCTCTCACAAAATTTTCACAATCTCAATGTTATAGTGGATAATAAATATTAAATTGAAAATGTGACATAATTATCCACATCAATACCATCGTGCTACTCCGTTGAATTTGGAATAAAAAACCATTTCGATTGGACTAACTTTCATCCCCTATTCATTTAGTTTTTTAGTTCGATGACGTCACAGCTCAATAATCACGTCGCGGATTTTAAGCATATCTTAAAGCTGCTGATATCGACTTTCAGCATAAAAAGGGGAATTTCATACCGGGTGGCCAAGTGTATTTGAGCCCATTTTAAATGCCCGTATCTTAAAAAGTATTGCAGATTTTAAGGTGTGGTTTTTACCGAAAACCTTTACACCTTTACCGAATACTACATATGTCAAGTTTGTACAGCTACTTCCGTTTACACCGGAAATGAGTACGCCTTTTTTGAGATATAGAGCAACTTTGTTATTTCATATGGAACACCCAGTATATTTTTTTGGGAACCTTTATCTGTCCTCTTTCTAAATAGGTATAATTTGTGACAGCTCTTTATTCGTGTAGATGTTAGAGTGGTTTTAAATAATTGTTACAAATTTTATTTCTTTACGCTTTTACATCCAGTTTCTTATAAATTAAAATGTCTGAAAGAAAAACAAATAGAAAAAAATATAACTAATTCAGGTACTGTTCAAAGTGTTAACCATTTAACATTTAAACAACGAATTAATTATTATTTGACATTTCTACTGCAACTAAATATTTTATTCCACAGGTAACTAGATGTAATAGTGTATTTTATTTAAATTTATACCAATTATTCAAAACCGCTCTCACATCTACACGAATTTGAAGAATTTTCCTAAATTTTCCCTTTTTAAAGATAGGGCAGATTAAGGTTTCTAAAAAATATATATACAGGGTGTTCCAAATAAAATAACAAAGTAACCCGATATCTCACAAATGGCGTACTAATTTCCGGTGTAATCGAAAGTATATGTACAAACGGCATATGCCAAAAAAAAACTTAAGTATTTTTAAAGGTGTTCGGTAAAAACCGGACCTTAAATTCTGAAATACTGTTTAAGATACGGGGATTTAAAATGGGCTCGAATACACTTAGCCACCCAGTATTATTAAAAAAAAGGCTCTTGTTGTCCCCTTCGTTTTTTTTATTTAGATTAACGTGTCTTGACAACGATGGCTATTGGTCCAAATACAAAAAGATATAAAATTTAAATTTTGTAAAACATACTAACGTTCTTCAAAAAAGATATTGACATTCCTAAATTTTTAATTTTTCTTATGTTATTGATTGAAGTCATTTGTTGTTTCAAGACACTAGGTGTAATTCTTATTTTGAACATAAATATTCAGTTAAAATCTGCAGTCAATTTTTAGGTTAGGTTTATGTTATTAATTTTAAAATTGAGTTTTGTTTCAAGTTGCGATTATGTTAGAAGTAAAATAAATAACATATGACCTACCATTTGTTTCTTGCTGTTTCTTTGCAGCATTAATAATTTTACGAGTTCTAAAAGAATACATGCCTTCGCAGATTTCAACTCAAAACACACTTAACTGATAAATTAAAAATTTTGTCTTCTTGATTTTCATAAAATATGCTAGGCCGTTGAAAACTGTAACGAGTTATTTTTTTGGCAAGTTTAATTTTTATTTTTTCCGTAATATATTTTATTTTACTACTAGGGTGTATATAACTCGTTACTTTACAACCCTTTCTACTACCGCATTGATTTTTTTTCGTTATTACCGTTGTATATTTTAGTATAAGTCCGAGTTACGCAAATCCAAATTCTACTATACACAATTTATTCATTTCCGATATTTAAATTTTTCAACTGAAGGGACGCCCGGTATATACACCATTTTAATTAAAGCCGGAGCCGTTCAGTATAGGTACAACTTTTTTGTTGTAAGTAGATAAATTTCACGTTTAATTCCCTCACCACAACTACGGCCGAAAAATGTAACTAGAATTTTGGATATAAATTCGCTCTCTATCAATTATGGGCTCTAATTCATTTTCGCTCTCAATAAATCATTCGCGCTGATTCATTCCGTTCGTGACTCTTTTCTCAACTTTCTTCCGATAACCGATAAACCGGAAAGTATTGTGAAAATGTAGTGTATTCCGATTGTGCGTGTAAGCTGAATTTTATAAGGTAAATCATTTTTACAAATAAACTGTGTATTCGAAACTTTCCGTACCGCCGCTTAATATTAAATTGTTAAATGTATGGTTTTGAAAATTTTCCGACCGGCTATTTTTTTTCTTTTGTTGATGAATTGAAATTGGTTTTTTTTTTATTTGTTTCTTTTATATGGAAATAAAGATTTGTGAACTGTAATTTGATTTCGAATTTTATTTACAGCGTTTATTAAATAGTAATTAACTGATATAAATTATTAGTGGATTCTCGAATTATTTTATGCTTTCGGTTCTCAGTAGTCTTATATTAAATTGATATATAAGTGGATTATAATATTTTAATTTTATGCTAGTACTAATATTTTTACTCTGTGTGTCGATAGCTGGGTACCGTTTAACTCGTGGGAAATATTTTTTTGTGGAATAATAGTACCGGCTTTATTTAGATTCAAGGGTTAATCAGACTTGGAAGAGGCTTAGCCACAATTTGTTTGATTTCCCGGCAGATCTAATTAGTTCTTAAATTTTATTTTTTCGGAATAATAGTTACCGGCTTTAGTTAGATTCAAGGGTTAATCAGACTTGGAAGAGGCTTAGCCACAATTTGTTTGATTTCCCGGCAGATCTAATTAGTTCTTAAATTTTATTTTTTTCGGAATAATAGTTACCAGTTTCCTTTAGATTCAAGGGTTAATCAGACTTGGAAGAGGCTTAGCCACAATTTGTTTGATTTCCCGGCAGATCTAATTAGTTCTTAAATTTTATTTTTTTCGGAATAATAGTTACCAGTTTCCTTTAGATTCAAGGGTTAATCAGACTTGGAAGAGGCTTAGCCACAATTTGTTTGATTTTCCGGCAGATCTAATTAGTTCTTAAATTTTATTTTTTCGGAATAATAGTTACCGGCTTTAGTTAGATTCAAGGGTTAATCAGACTTGGAAGAGGCTTAGCCACAATTTGTTTGATTTCCCGGCAGATCTAATTAGTTCTTAAATTTTATTTTTTTTCGGAATAATAGTTACCAGTTTCCTTTAGATTCAAGGGTTAATCAGACTTGGAAGAGGCTTAGCCACAATTTGTTTGATTTCCCGGCAGATCTAAATCGTTCTTTTCCCGTTTCGTAGAATCATTATTTATATTTGTTTTTTTTTCTTATTGTCGGAATAATAGTTGCCGGTTTCATTTGGATTCAAGGGTTAATCAGACTTGGAAGAGGCTTAGCCACAATTTGTCTGATTACCCGGCAGATCTAAATCGTGCATTAGGGACCCCGTTAAATCCGGTAGATTTGAACCGTATTTGATAACCTGACCGTTATGTCCGTCAAAGTACCAAGTATATGGTAAAGATAGCTTATTTTCTTTTCCCTATTAATTTGTTTGTCACTAAAGAATTATTCGTAAAATAGGCCACAGAGTATTAATACACTAAGAGTTTCTTTTTGATTATTTTGTGAATACCGACTTATTGTGTGATCGTAGGTATACACTAAACCGTAGGTAGTATACCATTCTGCTGAACCCCCGTTTCCTTCATAACCCGTAATTTATAAATTGGAGGATCCATATTTGATTATAATTAGGTAAATAAAGTTAATTCAACAAGACCCCTGGAATTTTCCGTAACCTCCATCTGAGGCTATCTGGAACTCTTGACGCTAAGGGTCAAGGGGCCGTGCTGCAAACCACGTTAATAATCTGGCGCCCGAGATTTAAAACCGAATTTTGCATCAAGGGTGTCCATAGTGACGTGTTCTTGTGGCAGGAGCCACGTGTAAGAAGGTAGGCGCGTTACAAAACAAATAAAAGAAAAACGAGAGTTTTAAGACGCCGGGTGGGTCTATGACATGAACTTTATATATACGTGTATATAGTTAGGAGCCGACAGCGCTACACACGGTCAAAGCTTGAACTGCGAATTAATACGCGAATCACTTTAGAAAAACTCTTTGATTGTAAACAAGAAATATAACTTTTAATTTAGTTTGTATGGCTTGGTGTACTGATACAAATTAAAGACAGTATTGAACAATTAAAAAGAAACTCTTATTTAAATGGCCATTCATACAACGAACATTCACACTCGTGAAAATTAATATCTAATATTTACATAAACTTGAACCTATGCAACTCATCATACACATGAATTTTGAGTTTTGCATATATCGGTTTCAAACAGATGTTTATCCAAAAAGTTCAAACTGATTTTCACAATCAGCTTTAATTGATTTACTTAATTACAGTTACCTGTAAATAATTGTTATATTAGTAAAGCGAGATCTATAGACGTCAAAAAATAATAGTTTTTTTTTTATTCGGTTATTTAACGTCGGTCTATTTCTGCGCAACTTAGGCTAATCACCGACGCCGGGAGCACTCTACCCCTAACCGGAAATTTTGCCGAATCCACTAGTGTTCCAACCAGTGGTAGGGATCTTTATCGAGCCCAACATCCATGGACTCGGGACCTCGATTTTACGTCTCATCCGAAAGACGGCATATCTACATTATACCTCGTGCTCATTGGTATAATGCCTGCGAGCTGTGATATGCTACTGACCCTAGTGATCTAAAGTGATTCGCTGCAGGCTGTACGGGCTCTACGACGGTGTTTCCCCAGTGGTCACCCATCCAAGTACTAACCGCGCTCGACCTTGCTTGGTTGTCATTATCGCATCAGAGGCGTTCCACTACAAAGCTGGGCCGACGGCCCTAGGTAAAGAGTTAGCGAATAAAATAGAAAAACCGCAAAATAAAGAACGTAAAGCAAACCCGATGAACTCTAAAACTATTTTTCTACATTTCACTAACACAGTAGAAGTTTCAAATGTAATTAGAAAACTGTAAATTAACTGTAAATACTTGTCATATTAGTAAAGCGTGATATATAGACGTCAAAAAATAATAGTTCAATACTATTAAACGCTTTACAAAATTAGAAAAATCAATTTTCAAAGAGCAGACCGTCCACTAAGAAGCAACAACTACTTCTCGGGCTATATGCCCCGACAGACATTGATTTATACTTCTAAAGTAAACGAGGTTAGTATATCTGTTAAGATAGAACCAACCATTCTGGTTTGCGATTAGAAGGAATAACATCACTTGTGGACCGGTTTCGGCGTATTGCGCCTCATCAGCACAAGGTAGATGCTATTCGTCCAGAAGCTCTGAGAGCATAATCCTGGAATAGAAACTACGTTGATACCACACCAATACATTAGCCTCAGTTAAGGAAATGCTAAGAGTGCGATATCAGCTACATCTCTACATCTAATCACAAACCAAAATTCTATATCGACAAAAAAACCATCTCGGTTTTGTAGGTATTTACTTAATTACAGTTACCTGTAAATAATTGTCATATTAGTAAAGCGTGATCTATTGACGTCAAAAAATAATAGTTCAATACTATTAAGCGCTTTACAAAATTAGAAAAATCAATTTAAAAAGAGCAGACCGTCCACTAAGAAGCAACAACTACTTCTCGGGCTATATGCCCCGACAGACATTGAATTACACTTCTAAAGTAAACCGGGTTGGTATATCTGTTAAGATAGAACCAACCATTCTGGTTTGCGATTAGAAGGAATAACATCACTTGTGGACCGGTTTCGGCGTTTTTGCGCCTCATCAGCAAAAGGTAGATGCTATTCGTCCAGAAGCTCTGAGAGCATAATCCAGGACTAGAGGCTACGTTGATACCACACCAATACATTAGCCTTAGTAAAGGAAATGTTAAGAGTGCGATATCAGCGACATCTCTACATCTAATCACAAACCAAAATTCTATATCGACAAAAAACCATCTCGGTTTTGTAGGTATTTACTTAATTACAGTTACCTGTAAATAATTGTCATATTAGTAAAGCGTGATCTATAGACGTCAAAAAATAATAGTTCAATACTATTAAACGCTTTACAAAATTAGAAAAATCAGTTTCCAAAGAGCAGACCGTCCACTAAGAAGCAACAACTACTTCTCGGGCTATATGCCCCGACAGATAATTGAATTACACTTCTAAAGTAAACGGGGTTGGTATATCTGTTAAGATAGAACCAACCATTCTGGTTTGCGATTAGAAGGAATAACATCACTTGTGGACCGGTTTCGTATTGAACTATTATTTTTTGACGTCTATAGATCACGCTTTACTAATATGACAATTATTTACAGGTAACTGTAATTAAGTAAATACCTACAAAACCGAGATGGTTTTTTGTCGATATAGAATTTTGGTTTGTGATTAGATGTAGAAATGTCGCTGATATCGCACTCTTAACATTTCCTTTACTAAGGCTAATGTATTGGTGTGGTATCAACGTAGCCTCTAGTCCAGGATTATGCTCTCAGAGCTTCTGGACGAATAGCATCTACCTTTTGCTGATGAGGCGCAAAAACGCCGAAACCGGTCCACAAGTGATGTTATTCCTTCTAATCGCAAACCAGAATGGTTGGTTCTATCTTAACAGATATACCAACCCCGTTTACTTTAGAAGTGTAATTCAATGTCTGTCGGGGCATATAGCCCGAGAAGTAGTTGTTGCTTCTTAGTGGACGGTCTGCTCTTTGGAAATTGATTTTTCTAATTTTGTAAAGCGTTTAATAGTATTGAACTATTATTTTTTGACAGCTTTAATTGATTTTAAATCAATAAAAAATGTGATTCTACACACACACGTAAGTTTTTCGATGAAATAAAAAGTTTTTATAATACCTTTTTCTTATATCTATCTATAGAAGTTCTTGTAGAGGTCCTTTTCAATGTTTCGGACCAGGAAATCTTCGTTCTGCTTGCCTCTGGGAGTATCACTTATATTTTATTTGGAATTATGTGTTTATTTTTATGGAATTTACGCCGGTTTTCACAAAGGAACTTACAAAAACATATGTGGCACTGATTTATAACCTTTAATCACTTTTCAACTTATTTTCTAATAAATTTAACAAACTTTTAAAAAAAAATACTTTCTCAATTTTGTACCGGTTTTTTTTGTCTACCCGTTGCCTTCTTCCTCGTTCGTTGTTGATTTTTTTCGTATTTTCTTTCTTAATAATCAACAAAGATATGCCTCCTAATTTCAAGTTTTCATATCTTTGTTGACCAATCAAATTATTCCTTCAAATTTTGATTTTTGTTATTTTGCTTTCTAGCTTAATAATTTTATTGTTTATTGATATGAAAATTGTTCTTTAATGTTGATTTATAAATTACTACTGCTTCTAACTTTTATTTACTAGATTTTTAAAATTGTTTGATTTTTATATTGATTCCTATTGGTTGGATTTTACTTCCGGTTAAATTGACAAACCTAGGTCTACACTTTGTTGGATATGTTCATTTTTGTACTTTGATCAAAGAACTGTAAATACTTATCTATGGCTCATTGACTTTTTATATAACCTAACTAATAATTTTATTTTTCAGATTCCTTCCTCTTATATTGAATGTAAACAAAACAAAACTTTGTAGAACCTTTCTTTTATCAAATTTTTGAATTATGTGATAGGAATTAATTGGATTACAGAGAACTTGCCGAGATTTTCATATTCAAGTTTGGTTTTAAATTTATACCAGGTGACTTGTTTTGTTTCTTTATTTAGTTATAGTTTATTTCAGAAAGGTATAGAGTAATAAAACCTCATTAGGTATGCAAAGGGAGCACAGAGTGACCCAACGAATATTTAAGCCACTTTCATAGTTTGGCATTAATTTCATTGTAAAATTCTTTCTTTTTATCAAGTGCACGTAGTACCACCCTGGTTGGGGTAAATATATGGATTTAGCCTATTGTTATCCATTCACAAACACTGAAAATAGTGTGCCAAAGGCGTGCCGGTAGGATACTCGTAAAAAGGAAAGAATTTTATTTCAACAGAATAAAAATTAGGCATTATGTACATAGTATTAGGTACACTTATTTTTTATTGAACATTATACAAAAAATACATTATACAGAAATAAAATTATAAAAAATCATAATATTCTTCGTCATCTGAGGAACTGTCATCTCCTCTTGACGTTATAACTAACGGGTCGATGGTCCGATCGATCAAGTAGTCAAGATCCCACATTTTCTCCTCTTCTTTAAAGACATGCTCGACTGCTTTTTGCCAGTTCTCTGGTGTCACCTCCTTAATGGCTTGATCAAATAGTAGCTTAACGTCTTTCATTTTGAATGTCGTGTTGTGTCTTGCTACAAATCCTTTCACTTGCGCCCATATAAGTTCTATAGGATTTAGTTCGCAATGATATGGCGGTGTGCGCAGCACAGTTACACTATGTTTTTCTGCTATATCTTCCACGGCGTATTTCATAAAACGATGTTTGTGTAAATTTGCTTTAGCTAATAGTTCTTTTTTTATCAAATTATCTTCAAATTCAATACTTTTGGTGGTTAACCAGTCAATAATTTCTTGTTTTCTCCAAGAGGAAGTTGGAGTCTTCTCTATGCGTCGAGAATTATAACTCGCGTTATCCATAACTACTACTGAATCAGCCGGAAGATATTTTATCATTTCACCAAAATAGTCTTCAAAAACATCCGAATCCATGTCCTCGTGGTAATCTCCCGTATGGCACGACTGAAAGGTTAGCAAACCTTCTTTTGAAAATCCCTCTTCGCTTCCAATATGGACGATGATTAGTCTTTTCCCTTCACCTGAAGGCACCTTAATACCCGTTGACAGGCCTTCCATGAAAGCTTGGCGAGCACTGGTTATATTTTTGTCTTGCCACATTTTTAGTACTGTATAACCTTCATTGATCCACGTCTCATCAAGATAAAAGATTTTCTTCTGCTCTGTTCTGTACTGCTTTATACTTCTTAAGTATTTTCGTCGCCAGCAAACAATGTCATCGCTTTCCAGTAAAAGTGCTTTACGGTTATGCTTTTCCCAGGCAAAATCCATATTTCTCAAAGTGATCCATAAAAGTTTCTTAGTTATCAACGGAATACTGTCATCCTGGCCAAGCTCCATTAAAATCTTATCTAGGGTGGGTATTTCTTTTTTAAAATAAAAAGAGTGAACTTTTCTTCGAATTACACTTTTGGTGTCTTCATCAAGGGCTTTTACTGGTCTGCCTGGACTTTTCTTGGGAGGCTCCACTTGGCCTGCTATCTTTCTCCACCGCAATAATTTAAAAACGATGGACTTTCCAACTCCAGTCATTCGGGAACATCGGTCGACAGTTTCTTGTACAGTAAATTTCGGGTAATCGTATTTTATGCAATCGTGTACATTTAAAATAATAAGTTTTTCATTCACTGATAGTGGAGAATTATTGGAACATCTTTTCGTTGGTGTAAATGTCGCCATTTTATTACTAATCTTATAATACTGTGAACACTATTTACGGCTTAACAGCAAATACTGATGTGTTAAACTAAACAAATATACTTATAAAGGTCTAAAAATTTTGGGTAAGGCACCTTGCGGCGCTTGGTTGAGCCGAATCTACAGGGTTGGAATTAGGCAGAGGCACTAATAGATGGTTAAACAGTACCTGTTAAACGCAAAACGAAACTGTATAATCTACTACCTAAGTAATCCCTACACAATATTTCGATATTGACACTTCAGGCCAGAAAACATACTTTTCCTAATTCTCTTAAGCAATTACTTGGAATTTGAATATTACAAACAATACTATTTCAAGACCTACGCCTATGGCCGACACCGAAATTGAGCCGAACTGGACGGAATTACCCATTTTATTACTCTATACCTTTCTGAAATAGACTATAGATGCAAAGAAAAACGGGACATAGCAGTTTAATGTATTCGATCTAAATAGTTCACCAACAAAACATTTCTATAAATTCACTCCAATGAATATCAAGTATTTAGCTAGACAGCTGGATTCAGAACCAGTCTAAGAAACTCCGCCCCTTCTCCTTCCTAAATTTTTCTAGTTATCTACCTAGTGTGTGCGAAGTGCGAACTGCGATTTAGTATTGAATAATTATTTTATGGGGATAGTAAACGACGCTACAAATTGAAACAATATGTTTACGTTTTATGTATTTCAAATCGAAAATCAATTGTTAAATTCTCTTTAACAATTAATGTATCGAGCTAAGGTACTATGTTTTGATTTATTTTGGCCATAACGGCTTTCAAAATAAAAATAAATTCGTAAATAAAACAAAATAAAATTCTTGAAACTGAAACCAATTCTAAAATAAAATCCTAAAAACAACTTAAAATCCACATCCACATTTACGAAATTTTTGAATTATTCGATCAACTGTAGACCGTGAAGGCGCTGGTCGGTTTTCAAAAGCAACAACGAATAAATTAACTATTTCCCTAATCGAGTGACCTCCAAAATACCACGATAAAATTTGAATTTTTTCCTGAAGGGTGACATTTTTATTTCTCTACAAATTTATTTAGTTTTGAAAAGTTATGGACTTGAACAGTACTCTCTGCTGCCGAGTATTGTTTACTGACTGTCTGACGCTAATTAAGGACCGCCCTTAGTTGAGAATACGGAGTGGTGGGAATTGTACGATACGTTATAGGTGTCCAAATAAACGACTGTAATAATCGTGTTTTTAATCTGTTGAAGCTGGATGTTGGTCCACTAGTTCAAAAGCAGTTCTGATACAATGCTTAAAATCCCTATGTCCCGTTTTTCTTTGCACGTATCTGTATATATATATATATATATAGGAAATAGTTCGTTGCCGATACTAGTTAGGTCTAACTATTATTGTGGGGGATGCGGCAATGTGAATAAGTGAACTCTTTTTAGTTTGTTCTGAGCTTTCGGTAATTTATTATCACCATTATCAAAGAACTACAAAAGATACATTTATAGATATTTCAAACAGGTATAAATTATATATATACCTGTTTGAAATATCTATAAATGTATCTTTTGTAGTTCTTTGATAATGGCATTGTCTAAAAAAGAAATAGTCTGTCAACCTAATGAGTATAACAGAGACCCTAAAAAGAGAGATGCATATATACTGAGAGGTGGCGGTTTAAGTTAAATTGCGGTGAAATTTGGGACTTTCAAATACTTGCGTAGCCGAGACACTACTGACCGATAGGTGGCACCATGATAACCTTAAAATAAACAACAAGAAAATACATTTCAACTTATCTATGTACCTACCTAACCAACCAAACAAAATTTTACCTTTTTTATGTAAAAATTGTCTTCATGTAATGTAACTTAAGGGAATAGGCGAGAATATAAGAAAGCTGTATTTGTGACAATCATGGAAATTCAAATACAATCATTATTTCTACATTTACCAAAACTTTCATTAAAATAAATTAGGTATCTATCAATTAATTTAAAAGAAGTAGGTAGGTATTCGAAATTCGGATAAATGCTCTTTTAATATCTCTTCTGTTTGTTAGGTACCTATTATATTGTTTTTCGTCATTTTTGAAATGAATATTCGATGTTTATACACAATAAGCCTTACTAAAGTATATTTCACAATATTTCGTTGACCGGTATCTGGTCGGATTAATAATAAAAGTTCATCAATCCCTCATTGTAAAGTACCTAACAGTTACAGTTATTGTTATCGGATTAACGTCTACCTGATGTGGGTTTTTCTCTTGAATCCATCATATTGGTGTTAAGTTAAACCTTAAACCGAAATATCTTGTAATGGAGTTTATATAGTGTGAACGTAATTTCGAATTTTAAATGAGATAAGAATTAAATTTATTTCTTTTAGTTAATCGTATTTTACATTCTGTTCGATACCTCTATATCTTTGCACAAATGATGTTAATGCATAAGTTTTTCATAAAAAAAATATTCAAAAGAAACCTTCTTTTGTTGGACAAATAGATGAACACATTTATATATAATCTTTATCACAGAGATGAATTCCTAATAGAATCGGTAAGAACTTCTTGTATAACAATCGGGTTTTGGGTGAAAGTATTGTTATGGATTTTGTAAAAAAAAATTATTAACGCAATAACAATTTTTTATTAATTTTCCTTTTATTCCACTAAATTGAACATAAAATAACAATAAAAACAAAAAAATTCAAAGATGGGTACATTAAACTTTGATCTAACTCAAAAGTGAGCTAACCTAGAAATATTTGAAAATGAAACGTAAAGTACATAAGAATCTAAAATATGGATGTACAACTGTCACTTATTTTGCAAAATTGTCAGATTTTTTTAACTTTTTTGCAGCAGCAGCAGCTTTCAACGATCTATATTTGAGATCCTTAAAAATTAAAGTTCTTATCAATAATTCTAATAAAAAAGATCTATGTACTTTACATTCATTTTCGACAAACCAATCAGAGTGCTTTCGCAATTTTTTGGTAATTTAATTTTTCATCTTCTTAGATAATTTCGACTTTCCCATTAATCCCATAAAATATTTTGAAAAATAATGCATACTTATTTTGGTAAATTATTTTAAAATAGGTGAAGGCACTTTCCAGTGTCAAATTGAAAAGTCTCCTATATTAAAATTCTTTAAAAATATAAGACATTCATTTTTATCCTGAGCTTGATTCAGATCATCTTCTAAAAATTCTTTGCATAAATTACACTCGTATTTATCTAATACCTTTTTACACAAATATCCTGCAAAATAAACTTCTGAACTATTTTTAAGAGTAAATTTCACAATCGCTTTCATATGAAGAACTTCAGAGATTTTGGGCTCAAATTCGACAGTCCAGAGTTACCTAAAAATATAATTGTTTCTCGTTAAAATGTGCGGTTTATTGCATTAATAAAAAACAATGATTATTCTAATCAATTTTAAGATACATATTTAAAGAACAGAAAATAGTTTGCTGTCATCTTCAGTACAAATAATTTTACCAATACCTTTTAATCTATATAATGCATAGTTGGTGAAACACTATGTTTGCTTAAGATTAATCAGCTCAATGAAATATTTTATGGTTACTTTCTTAAACAATGGTACTACACACAATCTTGCAAAGTGTTTAAAAAAAGCTACAATTTTATAAAAATTCAAAATGACAAATTCTTAGCACAATGTAAGTACCTATCAAGTAATAAGTCTAATAAATATGTCCACTATTTTACAGGTTGTCCTATTTACAAGAAATAAACAAATTTACAAAACCTAATTGCTTTATGTAAAGCTACACTTTTGCGATTAAAGAACAGGGAAAATAAAATGTGATTGTTGTAATGTGAACTACTATCAGGATTATTCTCATTTGATTAGTTAGGTATAGAAGTTAGCATTATGCAAATGATTCGAAGATTCTTAAATAATTATATTCTTGTTTTACTTCCTTTTCAATTAATAAAATACAAAGAAAAATTAATAACATTTATCATATTTGAAGACACAAAACCTGCCAATTACGGCCAAAATTCCCTGTTTTTTTAGTGGCGCGTTGGGCGTTGGCAACTTAAAAGTAATCTGTTTATTCTCTGTACATACTTAATATAACCTGTAGTACCTTGTTCTTGTAATTTTTACAAATTCAGAAACACTATATAAATGTAATAGTTTTCCCTTCGAATTGATGAATTGTAGAGCTCATTAAATCATGAATATTTCAATTTTCAAGTAAAGATTTTTCTATTTATGATTAAGTAAATTACCTGAGTTGTGAATCCACTCAATGCATCTTTTTTCATCATGAACAGGAAATGTAAATTTTCTCAATCCAGAGTTATTGCTACTGGATTTTCCACAATGATAATAGGCACATTTGTTACCTGACATCTGTAACACAAAACGATAATTATTAATTAGGAATATGTTATACAATAACTAAATATATTACTAAAAAGTAGTGCTAACATTGTTATTAGGATCATAATATGCACATAATTGTATTCAACAAGTTCCTTATTCATCTGTTTGGTGTTCACATTTTTTTTTATATATGTATGTATTATTTTTGGAATTTTCTATTCATATCTTTTATTTTTACTAGTTTTTTGGGATTCTTTGATTTCTTACCTTAATAGGTCTTTCAAGACTAAATAGATGTTGAATTATCAAATAAAATAATAACAAATTCCAAAACAGAAATAAAACATTTATTACTCCACTGGTTTCACAAATTATATTTCTGTTGTGGAATTTGTTATTTTATTTGATAATTGACTTTTCATATAATATATTTTATAGTCGAGATTATAGTACTTTGGTTTAAGTTTTCATTTTTATATATTTATGTACAATATTGTTCCTGAACATTTCATTTAATATTATTGCCTATGGACTGAAGATACAGATGCCGTAAATTATTCACACAAAATCTTAAACATAGTGGGAGCATAATTGTGACATAATGGTCCTTACTCACAGTGAAATATTGTTAGCGACCTTTATACCTTTAAAAGCTTTGGTTGGATACAAAGATAATATATGTAATAAGACCTCAACTTGGAGGATATGGAAGAAGTGAACATCTACTTATAAGTGGAATTACTAACTTCAACAGATTTTTTAGTGGTTAAGATTAGAAGACGTAGAAACGAAGAAAAAACATGAGTTTTATTTTTTTTGAAAGTAACATTTTTTTATATTTGAGCATTTCATATGTCGCAATTATGCTACGACTATGTATAAGATTATGTGTGAGTGATTAACGGCATCTGTATAGGTAAAAAGATTAAATGAAATCTAAGAGTTACCTATATGAAAAAGTCACTCTGACAAGACAAAAACTTGTTTGTACATTCGCGTTGCTCACCAAAGTCAACGCATATGTGATTATTTTAGTTAGATAGACAAGTCTATAATGCATAAATATTATTCATGTTAGGACAAACCACTCATTTCTTAGCATTAGCACAAAGCATAGGAACATTTGTACCCAGTTGAAGATTTTATTATCATGGAATTTCAACAATAATTATGGAAAAATTTCACTTAGTAAGGATTGAAACAATTAATTGGATAGGTAATTAATATATGTTGCTTCATATTCCTTTAAAATCCATCACCAGGGTTAATGTTATGTATTTATCAAATTAAATAATTTATGCAAAATGTAGGCATCTATTATAATTATAAATATATATTATTATTTGTGTATGTATACTTACATTGAATAAACTTAAAACACTGGTTAATGGCACTTAGTGTCCTTGAACGAGAATAAATAAGTACAAACTCTCTGGTAAAAACAATATTTTCAACACGATGCTCGTTTTAAAACAACCACTATTTATAATAAGTATGTAGAATAACAGCAAAATTATCCAAAATTCAAGAAAGTTATGAAAACGATCCACGCAATTACGACAAGAAGTACATACTTTATAAATGCAAGCAAAATGCAATTTATCTCTGAATGCAATGCTAAAACATTTTCACCCTTCACCTACTATTTAAGTTATTACGGATGACCTTCAAAAACATTCTTGTGCTTTGCAAGTAGATTTATTTGGAAAATAGAATAAGGATACGAAGTGTCGTCACATCTAGCGTTTAGTAACATAATCACTCAAAACATACAGATATCTTTTCTAATTCGAAGTGAAATATTCCATTCAGCGCCCTCTGAACGTTTTGTCCAGCTTTCACAATACGCCATCTATACGTTTAGTCCAAAATTACGAAAAACTGTTAAATTATTAGTCCGTATGGTTGTTAGACTATTTCTTTTTTAGACAATGATAATGGTGATAATAAATTACCGAAAGCTCAGAACAAACTAAAAAGAGTTCACTTATTCACATTGCCGCATCCCCCACAATAATAGTTAGACCTATATATATATATGTGTATATGTATATATGGATTGAGCCAGGATAATCAATTCTGTTTCAGTTTTTCAATAAAGGTTCATGCGATAAACTTAGGTCAATAGTGGTTCAAAGTAGCCTCAGGAATTTTATGGTTTAAAGAAGTAGCTGGCCGATTCTAACCTATAAATTCTTTATTAATTAATAATAATCAAAATACATACATCACTTTTACACATAAACTAATTGAATTAAAAATAAGTAAACGTAAAAAAATCAACAAAACAACTCAAATAATACACTGCACTGATACCTGAAACAATAAATACACATGTTATATTCAAAAAATTTCTGAAATTACGTATATTATCACACGTAATAGTATATTCTGTAACAAGGTTAGAATGAAAATTCGATGCGAGTGGAAATTTCCGAGCGCGAGCCGAAGGCGAGCGTGAGGAACCACGAGCATTACGAATTTTCATTCTAACCGAGTAGCAGACCATACTTTCTCCACGATCAAAGATTTTCAATGGAAATGAACAAAAGATAATTTATATTACAGAACTCAATCACAATTATATTAGGTAAACACTCAATGTGACAGCAATAATTTTGACACTTACTCAAGTTTTGACACTACGATGACAATCAACTGCGTCAAGGCTAATGATATTATTGCTAACCAGTGTGAGAATATTATTCTATCACTAGAGAGAGAATGTAAATATATTTAAATTGCATAGGGGCAGAGGTGTTGCAGAATATTTCTTCAATCTCAAGAGCGAGAATTCCAGCATTCTGTAATCAAATTTGATTACAGAATTAGCAAATTCTGTGATGATCGTGGAGAAAGGATTTTTCTACGATCACTATCCAAAGAAAGCTTTTACACATCCTAATATAACTGGAAAGTTGAGGTTTTCCGCGATCTATCATAATTTGACGCTATTGTGTCTAGAGCCGGAAAGATACTTTGGCGCTCGTCTATTTTCAAAATTCAACTTAAATAACTTGGAAGGTGGAAAGGTAGTGGCTAAAGGCGATATTGATAATCCTGCTCTTCTCTTTTTGCAGTGTTTCAATTTTTTCCAATATTACATTGGTGCTGGTTCTGGTACACAAAAGGGTGTTTCAGAGAAGAAAGGTTCCTGGAGACACACTCATGCCCCTTCTATTTCTCAAAAGCCATCTGTATACCATTGAATGGGATTCTTTCCAAGTCTGGTAATGGTCTTGGGATCCCATTCCTCTTGTTTATCATTGTCAATGATAATATAATGCTGACTAGTTTATAGTCTACTATATGTTTTTTCAAGTGAAACTTTGATTACATCGCCTCAAAACTTTTCGTCCATCTATCGCATGTCGCGTTACAGCCGGCCGCGGAGTAGGGGTAAAGTGAAAGACGCAAGGCCAATATGGCGGCACACATGGCTCGCTTAACAGCTCGCATCAGCTGACCACTCCGCGGCATTTGTGTATTTTATACCACCACGTTTTATTTAACTCGCTTTCTTGTATGTCGGGTGGAACTTTGTACACGATTTTAAACTTATTTTCCGATGGGTTAGAGACTTAACATTTTCAACATAATTCAGAATTGGATGACAATAAAAGAAAATATGGAAATTTATTTTTAAATTGATAATCATTTGATTAATTATTTTTTATTTATAGATTGAGTGTTTGGTACGGGGGCTGATAAAAATGTACGCTGTTAGAAAACTAATTCAATAAACGATGTTGTTTTGCTATGTACTTTAGGTTTTAGTACTTAATTGGGAACATCAAATTATAAGAAATAAACTAGAATCATTGATTATAGAGCGTATGATGATGTCAAAAATAAGAAACTGACGTTTTAAATAATTTATAGCTGATTACAAGTTTTAATTATAATACGGTATTTAAATTGAAATTACTAGAAAATATAATATGGAAAAGCGAATCAGACACTGAAATGAATGAAGTACAGATCGAAAAAGTTTCCCTAAAAATATATGGAGGACAAGCTTCTAGATTACTTCACAGTTCCGAGGATATACTATTCCCAGACTAAACAAATTCCTGGGATATACCATTTCTAGTATACAGATACATTCAAATAAAAACGGAACATAGGGGTTTAGTGTATTGTCCGATCTAAATAGTCCACCAACAAAACATTTCTATAAGTTCACTTCAATGAATATCAAGTATTGATCTGGACAGCTGAATTCAGAATCACTGTAGAAAAGCCCGCCCCTTCACCTACCATTTGTTAGTTATGTCAAAGATTACAGAATAAATAGATAGTTCACTTCGAGGCGGTCTGATTCTTCTTAGTGTTTTAAACGATCGCCGCACTCATAAATCATATTTACGGCTCCCTTTTGTCGTAAATACCGACACCGCTAGGTACCAGGGAATTAGAAGAGTATATTTTATTCTAAGCTATACAGGGGTAACTTGAGAAATATATATTTAAATAGGATGATTTATTAAAGGTTTTTTTTTATATAATGTTTTTGAATGTTAATTATTTCGAAAAATGTTCAGGATATTAATTTGAAAAGGAAAGTTTAGGTATAAGTAAAAAAATACATTAAAATTTTTAAAATGAATCAATTGACAGATTTTATTCAACATTTTAGTAATTTTGTGATGCTTATTGATGATCTAGCGGTTATTTATACAGAATATCACAAATTAAATTATACATACTTATTGGCCACCAGAATAATAGGACCACTAAAACAATTTTGATCTTTAAATTAGACACTCCGTATTTTTTAGATTCACAAGGTTAAAACAGTAAAAACATATTATGCAGCTGCAGGATATATTTATTAATAAATTAGATATGTGAATTTTCAAATTTCTATGAATACCCAGTCCCTATAAGTACTAAATAACTAACTAATTTTTTATTATCAAATATCTTTGTTAGAATAGTTTTGAAAAAGTTGAATTCCGTATTTGATAATAACTAATTTAATACCCACCTCTCAACGTCTTTGGGACAACGATAAAAGGATATTTCTGGTTTTCCCACCTTGCTGGAACAACCGATCACTGCACAACACACAGGCATTTTAAAACCACAATTATAATATTATTAATGTTACTTTTGGAAGACAGGAGTTAAAATAATGCGAACAAGAAATTTTACTTCCGGAACGTTTCCCGAAAAACTAAATGAAATACTTCTACAAAGTTTCTAGAGATTGTAGGCACATTTCTGGCCCTTAATTGCTTCTCTATATTTTTATCATTGTTTACATTATAAGTACTTAAAATCAAGACTGCATTCAGAATTCGTGGGAAAGTGATAAACTACCATTTATTATGTATACAACTAAGACTATTAACAAATATCACAAAATATTTATTTTATAAGTTTTGCTATTGAAGAGGAAAATATGAATATTATTTTTTCCCTATTGCAATAATTAATTAATAAATTTAAAATATCTATAAAACATAAACACGAACAACGAATTCTAAAATACCAGCGCTCGATAGGCGACAACCCGTATAATATGTAAAATTAAATGCAAGTAAGGATTTAGCGACATACTGTAGCATGGCGCCAACCCGTAAGTCACCAGACAGTAACCAGCGGTATGAATCCTTTGATCGATAGAATTCGTACGAGTGAAGTATCTTATATATATTCTGTAATCTTTGGTTATGTGCGAGGTGTGTCCGAAGTGCGACCTGCGATTTAGTATTGAATAATTATTTGATGGGGTTAGTGAACATTTTTTGGCCATAACGGCTTGCAAAATAAAAATAAATTCGTAAATAAAACAAAATAGGATTCTTTAAATTGAAACAAAATTATGGGCTTGAACACACACCGATCGACTGACTGTCTGACGCTAATTAAGGACCGCCCACAGTTGAGAATAGGGAGTGGTGGGAATTGTACGATATGTTATAGGTGTCCAAATAAACGATTGTAATAATCGTGTTTTTAATCTGTTGAAGCTGGATGTTGGTCGACTAGTTCAAAAGCAGTTCTGATGCAATGCTTAAAATCCCTATGTTCCGTTTTTGTTTGAATGTATCTGTATACCGTTTCTGAGAAAGACCGCTGAATGTATTGAATGAACCGCTCCAGTGAAAAACAAGTTTCTGAATATACCGTTCCTGGCTAGAAAAGTTTCCGGAATAAACCGTTTCCAGCAGTCAATTTCACTAGTAAACTTACCTGGAAGAACAACTGCCAGAAATACATTTCCCTGGATTCAGTCACGGAGTGTAGGTGTAGGTGGAGGGACTTGGAAAAAGGAAGGAAAGTAATTTGTTAGATGTTTGAGGCTTCACCTGTTTTTAAATTTTTAAATTTAATTTTTTTTACTAACCCATTTAAAAAATTGTAATTATCAATCAATTTTTTTTATATATGTATATATATTTTATTTAGTAAGTTTTATTTATCACACAGTAACCAAAATTAGCTTTACTTCGGTAAATCTTAGTATTTTTTTCTTAATCCATAGACAGATAACAAGAGTTAAACGTTAGCTGATTTTCAATTTGAATTTTTTTCTACTTTTTTTTAGGAAATAAAATTTCTTTATTGTTTTGTTCAGTCAGATCATTAAATTAATGAAAATTGTATTTTATTCAATTAAAACTACTTTGGGTGGGACAATCAGTATAGAAAATTTTTAATTATTTGAAAGTATCGAATGTTCATTTTTATTTGGATGGGACAATCAGTATAGCAAATTGTTAATAATTTGAAAATATCGTTTGTTCGACTTCGTTTTCGATGGGACAATCAGTATAGTAAATTGTCAATAATTTGAAAATATCAAATGCACATCTTCGTTTTCGATGGGGCAATCAGTATAACAAATTTTTAATTATTTGCTAAGTAACCACCTGACTTCCTATTGGCAAGCGCGTGCGTGTGTTCTTTCTTCTCACTACGACAATTGACTGATATTGATTATCCAGTGGCGTTTATATTGTCAGTATTTACCTTTGTATTTTCAGTTTTACTTGGTATCTTATTATTTCGTATCCATATTGAATTCAAGTACGATTTTTAACATTATTTGTTTTCAACAAATACCGTGTTTTGAAAAATACCTTACCTTTAAAGCAAAGCAAAAATCAGTTTCTATATATAATTATTATATAATATATATATAATAATAATTATTTTTAATACTTTTATAAAATAGGTACCGTACGCCATTGGTACGTTTATGACAGATATCGGCCATGTTTCCTCGCCCCTTACGGATGCCGCGTAGCTTCAGATAGACTTGCCAAACTATAATTATATGATTTTACAATTATTGAACTTATAGCTTATAGTCTAAGATCCAGCTGCAAAATCGGTACGTCCATCATGTGATTAATTAAACTCGATTTTTTATATATTTTTATGTCATACTAGTTCATTATTGTGTTTTTATTGCTTAGTTACCAACTATCTAATGTCGTACTTTATGACCGTGCGGGCATAAAGTGCATAAAGTGGTGCTTTTTTCTGAGTGGAAAAAAGACACTTTATGCATATGTTGCACACACTATTTTTTTTTACAAACAAGCAAAAACCAAAAAATGTGTTATTTAGGCTGCTCTAAATGGACTAAAAATGGCGTCGAATGTTTATGTTTGTCTTGATGACAAAACGCTAAGTAAAATGTCACTTTTAGCACTAGTGCTAAAAGTATTTCATTTTTAACACCAGTGTCATAAAATGGCATTTTAGACACTGACAGCATGCGTTACAAATTATACTTTTACTGACGTTTGTAGAAAATAGTTATTTATGCAACAAGTGCATAAAGTAGTGCTTTTTTTCACGAGTAGAAAACAATCGTCAATTCCATGAGTGAAAAAAGACATGCATATGTTGCCTACACTATTTTTTCTACAATCAAGCAAAAACCAAAAAATATGTTATTTAGGTTGCTCTAAATGGACTAAAAATGGCGTCGATTTGAATGTTTATGTTTGCCATGATGACAAAACGCTAAGTAAAATGTTAGACGAGTGCAATCTGCAGAGCCATTAGCGGAAATATTTAAAATTAGCGTTAAAAAAACTACTTTATCTCACTCTAATGTCACTTTATCTCACCCTGATGTCACTTTTCTAAACTGTTTAACAAATACATATTTTATGTACGAAAATCGATTAAAAAAACGTCACTTTTATTAATGATTGTAGAAATAGTTATTCGTTTAACTATGCAGAGAAGTAACAGATTTACTGCCGCGGCTAGCATTTCAATAGCAATGAAACTAGCCAAGGCAGTAAATTTGATTCTCTGCCGTGTGAAACATATAATTTTTTCTCCAATTGTTTGTACAGTGTGTTTGGAAAAATCAAATTAAAATGAAAACTTTTTTATGACACACTCACAATTTGTAATATTTTTTCTATTCGTATGTCACAGGTAATATTTAAATCGTATTTTTCAATTATTATTGTCCATTAGACCTTAAATTGTATACATAATAATATCCATCGAAAGATAATAAATATAATGTTAAATATCGACAATAATAGTGTGCACAGAGAAGTTAGCCTATGTATGTGTGACGTGGAAGTGATTGTTTGATTCCTCGGTCCTGCTTAAATAACATTATCATTGCCGTTGCTAAGTAAAATCTGAAAGATTTCAAAAAAAAGAAGAAAAAATGATTTTTTTAATGCATAGGCATTAAATAGCAATTTGTATAACAAGGGAGGAAAGTGCTTTTCCTCCCGAGGATGAAGTTTACTGCAATAATCATTCAAGGGAGGAAAAGGTACTTTACTCCCATGTTATATATATGATTTTTCTGCCTCCCTCAAATAACAAGAGATTTTTAAATAATTTATTTATAAGAGAATTTAAAAAAAAAAGAAAAAAATTGTCCTCGCCGGAATTCGATACAACACCTACAGGCCTATCACGAACAGTGAGCTGTGCTCCAACGCGTTGCGCTACCGAGACTCGTAGGCAAGTTTTGCGGAATCATGAACATAACGTATTGCTGAAGTCAAATTATTAATGTAAAAATCGTTAAATTGAAATAACAATTTACTGATTTCCACCATTTTGCAAAATACAGGGTGTTCTTCAATTAAACGGTAAAATTTATACTTATATATATTTCATTGATGACGTACCATAACCACACTTTTACTTTTCCTCCCTAGGGAGGTACAAGGTTCCTAGAAGACTCCATGCCAACGCAAGTTAGTTCGTGATTTTCTTAAAAAGCTAGTTTGGAAATATTTAAAAAAATATACATAATATACATTTATTAGTAAGCAATAAAATAAGTCGCTTAAAATTGCTGGAAAAAGAATAATTAATTAAAAACAACTTTATGTGTGTTACTATATTTAAGAAAATTTTGAATAGCTGGCAACGTAGTAACATCCAGTCCAGAATTTTGCATAATATAACGAAGTAACCGGACAGTTTTAACTCGGCCAACTTGAAAATGCAAGTGTTGAACATCTGGCCTGACCTGGGTTTCTAAACGTCCAGGGGTGTGCGTTGTAGAGAAATATTATCAAAAATACTTGAGTGAGTTTAGTTCTTAGTTGTAGAAAAGTGTAGTTAATCTAAAGTAGAAAAGTATTAATAATGTAATATATATTATTTGTTGGTTTAGTAAGGTTAGTTGATTAAGTGAAGTGAGTGAATTGTTATTAATATAATATTTATTTGTTAGTAGACGTTAGGGTAAGTTTTACAAATATAATTTATTAGTAATTAATTAGAATGGCATTTTGGAGACCATTTGAAATACTCAATGACAATTAAAGCGATGTATGGCAAAATTGCGTAGCTCGTGTTATACAAACAGAACGCGAATTTACTGTTTTACAGCCTATAGCACCAGTAGTTATCCAACTTGAAAACGATTCTACTTCGGAAGATTCTGACAATTCCGGTAATTAAATTCTTTTAAATACATTTTCCTTGCAGGAATATTAAAAACGCGTTTTTTGTTTCTCAAGTATTTATAATAGATACCGTACCTATTTTCCAAAGCCAATTAAAAAGCAAAAAAAAATTTTTTAAAAGTAAAAAAGCAAAAAAATAACGAAAAATTGAAACAAACAAAAATAACTTCATATTCCTACTAACATGCCCGACCCATTCCTTTTTCCTGGTAAGAATAGCTCATACCTCCCCGTGGTTCTTGCTGGGCAGACAACTTTTTCAGATTGTTTGGCTAAATAAGCATTATTTACAGAAAATTATATTACAAATTTTATGAGTTTTGTATGCAGGTTAATTTTAATCTACTATATTAATTTGAATGAAAAACATTATTTCACAATATTCGAATTTATAAAAATGTATATGCACGCCAGTGGGCGGCACTTTCCTTCAAAGGGTTAAAAATAAGGGTCATTACATTATGCATAGAAGAACTATAACTCCAAAAGCAATTCTTCTGACAATGATATTAGTAGTGATGAAACTGATGCTGCGATGATAGTGAAACTGACGATAAATCTGATTTTGAATGAATAGTTATAAAACTTTAAAAATATTTTATTAAAAATTAAATCAGTTTTTTAATATTTATTCTCATTTGTCTTTTTAAGGTAGACTACTGCTTTTTTAAATAAATTTAATTATTTTTTATCTTACGATTATAGAACTTCAATGAAATCAAACATTTTCTCAAAAATGACCCAAATAATATAATTTCTTTTCACGTAAATAACCGAAGTTTTATTTTTTATAAATACTTTCTTTTGGTTTTCATTTAATAAATAAACTAGATTTTCAATTTTAGAATAAATAATGCTCTGTTATTTTTAATACAATCGATTAAAAAATTTTTGAAGTATCTATAACGTCGTTCCTACTACAGTTTTATATCGTTGGTAGAGAATCCTATCTGTCGAGGCATGCGCAATAGCTTCGAAATCTCATACAGCTGGTTCTCGCTATCCTCGTCTGACAAGTAGCGTTACGCGCACACTCTCTCTCAGTTTATTTTTTCAACTTAGCATCTTTAATAGCTGGCATCTCCTATTTGCGGTCACTTTCTCATAGGCACCTTTATGACACCATGCTCAGAAAAAAATAAACTTTAATTTGATATTAAAAAGATCAATGTACGTCATGAACGTATAATTAGTTATAATATCACAAGAGCATAGACAATATTCGATTATTCACCGAGTCACGAGACGTATTTGGCGAAACATCACGAGAGCGCAGCTCGAGTGGTGTTTCGCGAAATACGTCGAGTGAAGAGGTAAATAATCGAAAAATATTGTCTATGCTCGAGTTGGTATTCGTTACGATTATATAACGAATAATATTCTAATTTTTTTATTGATTAATATTAATATTGAAGGTACAATTATTACAATACATATTTGATGTACTGTTGTTTTCAGAATTTGTAGTGTTGGTGTTGGTACTGTTGGTGACGCTTGAGGTGGATGGATTAGGAATGTTTCTCATTTTTTCAATTATTTTTCTATGGTGTTCTGCAGTAAGTTTCAAATATGGTTTCAGAGATTCAGATGATGAGTGGCCTGTTATTTTGGTAATTTCTTGCAAGTTTGCTCCTGAGTGTGACAAGATACTCACAGCAGAGGGGCGATTTGAATGATTCGTAATTTTCCTTTTTTTCGTATCTATTCCGATACTTTCGGCTGCTGTACGTGTCCATTTACTCAATTGATTCAAACCAACAGGGCAATTTTTGAACCATTTCCCTGTTTTCTGCCAATCAATATTAGGTGTTAAAAAAAGACGATTGGTTGTGATATTTGGCGTTCTTTTGCTCAACAGTTTTTCCAAGAGACGTACTGGGCACTTATTCGCAAACTCTTTATTCGGAGCCAACCATTCAGAATCAGTGGTGCGTTGTTCTCCACCTTGTGATGTTTTTGAGAACATTGGATTGTATTCGATACGTCCCGTAGTTTGACCATAATTGTCGAATTCCTTTTTGAAATAGTCGATTAAGCAAAAGGCTGCTTCATTACCACGCCATGCCAATTCCACAGCACAAATTTGATAAAAATTTTTTTGCAAACCATCTGATGTATTTTCATCAAAACTTAATATAATTTTGGTTGTTTCTTTCTCGTTAAGAGCGGCCGAGCTCTCTTTTTTTCTGTCGGGAATTGCTAGTAATTTCTTTCTCTTGGCTGCACGAGCCTTTCTTGCGTTCTCGAAAATTACATATTTAAATGGATTTATTTCTCTTTCGAACTCTTCATGAAAATTTTTCTGTAACAGTTTAGCAGAAATATTCCAAATGGTTTTCACTGTACTTTCTTTATATTCCTTTCACGTTTCATATTGAATGCCCAATCCTTCATAATATCTGATACTTTTTCATTCGAAATATCAGCAGAAAGTTTGTAATTTCGATGTTCACAAAACACCGTAAACTGCTTCCAAACATAATTATGCGTTTTTGTAGTATTTTCTGGTGTTAAATTTTCAATTTCTTGATCAATTTCACCACTTGAAATGAAACCAAAGCGCTGCATTTTGAAGAATTAACTGACATTTCATTGAGCTTGTCCGTTACTATGGAAATGATCACAATATGGCAGGAGGCGCAACGCCAAAACGATTATATCACGTCGTCAAGGGGTATATTCACTTATCAATACGTCGTAACTAGGGGAAATTCAAGGATTGTATTGGTTCATTAGAACATGAGTTATATAATCAAAGTAATACCTATTTACACCTGGCTGCGAAGAGGTTGATGCCGAACGGGCAACAGCACCCATGCATTTTCAAAGTATTTACATACATTGCTGTGAAGTGGATGATATTTTATTTAACAAATGAGCGAATGACTTTTTTTTTCGAAAATTAATTAGAATTATTTTAATTAAAATTATTTGCGGGCACTTTTTGATTGGCACCCCTATTCATAAAAATATGTAAAAACTTGGGTTTACTTAACCACATGATGAACGTACTGATTTTGCAGCCAGATCCCGTACTATTACTGATTCGTTCCGGACAAACATCTATTTTAGTTAAAGAAAACTATAAGCAAATGAGATAAGTAGGTATATTTAGAAAATGTGAGTGAGAATTTAAATGAAAAAGGTAAAGCCATGTGGCATCCCAAAAATTAGTAGACATTTTGTGTATTAATTTATGCATTACATTATCATTTTTAATCTACAAACATCTAGAAAGCTACTAAATTAAAACAAAACTGTATAAAATACCATTAATCCTAGTAAAATTTAGAAGCTTCTTCTACACATGCACAGTTCCTTTCTACTCTATCGCTTCAAAGACAATGATGAACAGAAGGCCGTAAACCTCTCCATTCATATATATGTCAAATTTAAATATTTTAAATTTCGCGGTACAGTTAAACACCGGAAATTATCTTTATTGATTTCTTGTCCAAATACCATTCTTGTCTATTCCACCAAAAGATAAATTTTAAAATTTTTTTTAATATTATATTTGAAATGTTATCGGCAAAGATAACGTTTCAATAGGACTGTAAAAATAATGTATCTCACCCCATAAAATCTAAAGACACTCGTTGTTATCCTCGCATTTGTGTATTATGCCTACGTAAAACTTGAAATACGGTGTCTTTAAGTGTCTGAGGTTTACAACATTCTTCTAACCAACTAAATACACCAGCCGACAAATCAGAAAAGTTGTTCACAGATACAGCACTAAACGTTGAAAAAAGTTCGTCCATTATTGCCTGAAACTAAAAAAAAAGATGGTATATAATGGGCAAATTTCAGAGTATGGTATTCTCCATAGTGTAGTCAGTAGGAGCAATTATGCAAGCAACTGGTAAACTTTAGAGCATGGTTAAAAATTAGACAATCCACTAACTCCATTTTACTATTCTGTATGCATGATAAGCTTTAAAATATTAACGGAAAACTCTTAATTCATTGAGGTGTATTCATTATTTGTTCTAATGATAATAAATTCGTAACGGAGAAAACTTTACTAAAGTCAGTTTTAAACAACAATAATTACCCGACTACTTGCCTTATACCGTCCTAATTGCAAATAGAGACGAATGGGTCCTCCGTAAGGATGATTTATTAAGAGCAGACAGCTGTTGGTACACAGATGGATCAAAAACACCCTGAGGCTCTGGTGCAGGTGTATACGGGCGCAGACCTAGGACAGAAATTTCAACCTCTCTAGGATCCTATGCAACCGTATTTCAGGCGGAAATTTACGCCATTGCTTCATGTGTGGAGAGATTGGAGCAAACCAATCTCACACATAAATCAATAAAACTTTTCACGGACAGCCAAGCGGCTTTGAAAGCACTTAGTTCTTACCGAGTTACGTCGAAACTAGTTTTAGACTGTCAAAAAAGACTCTCCTCAATAGGAGAACTAGAGTATCGCTGGTCTGGATCCCTGGCCATTCTGGCATGGATGAAAATGAAAAGGCGAACTCTCTTGCAAGGGAGGGTGCCACACGCGTTTTTATCGCACCAGAACCTTCATTTGGCATCGCGATAAGCTTTGCCAAACAAACACTAAATACCTGGACAGCAAGAACAGCTTTAGACTTCGGGCATAATATACCAGGATTGGTTCATTCAAAGGCTTTTATACATCCTTCGAAGAATGTCTCCAAACAAATGTTAGACTATAGCAGGTATGACCTACGTTGTCTAATAGGCCTTTTAACAGGCCTCTGTCATCTGAATCATCATATGCTAAGTCTTGGTCTGTCGGAGGATCCGACTTGTCGTCTCTGTCTGGAGGATGATGAGACAGCAGAGCATATAATTTGTGCCTGCCCCGCCGCGGCTCGAATCAGGTATCTGATGTTTGGCGTGGTCTATCTCTCTCCCTCGGACATGAAATATCATTCACCAAACAAACAAATCGGCTTTGTAAAGAAGCTGAATTTGTTTGGTGAAACCTGAATAGGTATGAGCCACCATAGACTCTTACGAGTGGCAGTGGAGGGCCTTACCACTAACCTAACCTAACCTACCCGACAGAATTTATTAACAAAGAAATTAGGAATATAGAGAATGGCTCATTGTTAGTACCCAATAATAATAATAATAATAATAATGATAATAATGATAATAATGATAATAATGATAATAATGATAATAATGATAATAATGATAATAATGATAATAATAATAATAATAATAATAATAATAATAATAATAATAATAATAATAATCATAATCATAATAATAATAATAATAATAATAATAATAATAATAATAATAATAATAATAATAATAATAATAATATTAATAATAATAATAATAATAATAACCCGTGGGGGTGCTGGACCCCTATCGGGCGCTTCCCCAGGTGGTGGATAGGGGAATGCCTTTTAGATATAGAAGGTATCGAGGAAATCAAATACCTCGGAGCGAACCAAAACCAGTTAGTTTCAGGACACGACGGTCTCTATGTAAGGAGCGGTACTCCGATAGCGTCTGTTCTCCATGTAAGGAGCGGCTGAATCAGCACCTGGCAGTAGGTCTAAAATGCGACAATCACGATGTCGAATTGTAAAACTAGATTACCCCAGGTGGGTAGAGCTAAATGCTCAGAATCCCACAATGCTAGTGTACCTAGTACATCGGCTGTCTGCTACACGGATTCTGGGGGGAGCAATAATTCGATTGTAAATTCCGGGACCTTAAATCTCAGGAATCGTCAGGTGACTCGACATTGCAACACCTTAAACTCTTGTCGCGTTCAAGTTGGTGCTAGAATGGGCTTGTTCGAAAAATGATTTACCTTCTTCCTCGGTTAGCGGTAGGCGCAGCGTGACACCGAGTGGGGTTTCTGCGAACCACACTCAGGGGGAAAACAACATCGATCCTCCGCCACCGGCTTCTGATGTTTCTGGAGTGACGCAAGTCGGCACATCTACGACCACAAAAGCCGGAAAGCCCAGGAAGCGCATGAAGTGGACTATCGAGCTAAACTCATTCATTATGCGCTCCTACTTCAAAATCACCAAAATGGAAACGGATATGACGACATACAGATACGCCCTCCACCGTGCATTCGTTGAACATTTTCCAGAATTTCACCATCTCACGGAACAGCGTATTGCTGACCAACGTCGAAGTATTGTGAGAAACAATCTACTACCCGGTCCGACGTTGCAACAAATTCGAGGTGAAGTCCTTCTTGACCTTCAAGATGGAGAGAATGACATAATTACCGATCAGGATACACATAAACCGGTGAATGCACAAGGAGACCACAATGGCGTTGAGGAAATAAACAATGATTGCGACAAAACCACCGATAATGACTATAATACCGAACTTTGTAAGGCACTAGCGGAATTTAATGGCACCAACCCAATACATCGGCCAAAACTACCCAAGCTTCGAACCAATAAGAGCACTAACAGTATACTAGCAGCTGTGAACTTACTACTGCAGAACCATGCTAAAGACTGCGAAGCGCTGGAACAACTTCACACTCTCATCTATTGTGGAGCGGTAGCAGTGCTTCGAAGTCACAATCAACAAATCCAATCCCCAAAGAACAATCGGGGTAAGGACTACAAACAGCTCAAGCCTTGGTGGCAACGCCGGCTGGAAAAGTCCATTGACGACATCAGAAGGGAATTGGGGCAGCTAACAGAGTTTAAAAACAACTTGAAACCGTCTAGGCGTTTAACAAACAGAGTGAGAAAGATCTATCGAAAAATCAAAACTTTTACAGGTCACCCACAACATAAACAACATGTATGTGAATATATGGATTTACTCAGGCAAAAGTTAAAGGCAAAATCCAAACGTTTGTCACGATATGTCAAGTGCACGAAAAGGAAACAACAAAACTACTTATTCAATAACAATCAGAAGTTATTTTACAGGCAACTAAGCGGTACAGTAAACAATCACAACCAAAGTCTTCCAAATAAAGATGAGCTAACGGAGTACTGGTCTTCTTTATGGTCGAACCCTATCGAACATAAATCCAACGCTCACTGGATAAGAACTGAGGAGGAAAAAATAAACATTGAACCAATGCCTTTCGTTAACTTGACAACAAGCGAGGTAACCGAAGCTATAAAGAGCACCAGTAGTTGGAAGAGACCAGGAGTTGACAATGTCCAAAACTTCTGGTATAAGAATTTTGACAGTCTGCATGAAGCAATGGCAACATCATTTTCACATATTCTGCAACATCCAGAAGATACTCCACCATTTCTGACACTGGGTTCGACCCACTTGCTTCCCAAAACGCATCAAACTCACGATCCTACGCAGTATAGACCTATAACATGCCTTCCAACTATATATAAAATATTAACGTCTTGCATTACTAACCGTATTTACAGACATGCCGATCATAACAACATCTTGTCGGAAGAACAGAAAGGGTGCAGACGAGATCACCAAGGCTGCAAAGAACAACTCATCATCGATTCGGTAATACTAAAACAGGCGCAGAAGGAACAGCGCAACATCTACACGGCTTTCGTAGATTATAGGAAAGCATTTGATAGCGTTCCACATTCCTGGCTTGTTAAAGTTTTGCAAATTTACAAAGTACACCCCACTCTTGTTACTTTTCTTGAATCATCGATGAAGCACTGGCGAACGAACCTTCATTTACATATAAATGGTCAATACCTCGAAACTGATGAAATTTCTATCCGTAGGGGGATCTTCCAGGGTGACTCCCTGAGTCCACTTTGGTTTTGTTTGGCAATGAATCCACTTTCCAAGCTACTTAACGATACGGATTACGGCTTCAAAATCAAAGCCAACAGGAACACTAGCTGCACTGTTTCCCACCTTTTATACATGGATGACATCAAAATATACGCATCAAACCAGCGTCAAATTCAACATTTACTTAATATCACTGAAAATTTTTCCAGTGATATACAAATGGAATTTGGATTAGACAAGTGCAAAACCTTGAATATCGAGAAGGGTAAAATCGTTAACGGAGATGTGTTACTACCTAATGGGAACATTATAAATGCCATGCAAAATGGTGAAACCTACAAATATCTAGGATTTCAGCAAGCTAAGCTACTAGACCAGAAGCAAGCAAAAACCAAAATTCGAGGACAGTTCACTCAAAGGATAACTGCTTTATTGAAATCCCAGTTGAACGCAGGAAATCTTGCCAAAGCAATTAACACCTACGCCATACCGGTCCTGACATACTCATTTGGAATTCTGAAGTGGACAAAAACAGAACTGGAAGATATTCAAAGAACAATGCGAACCATGATGACCAAACACAAATGTCACCACCCGACATCATCAGTTAATAGGACCACACTACCAAGAAAAGAGGGAGGGAGAGCTCTAACGGACATAGTTAATTTACATTACAAACAAATATCCCAACTTCAAAAATTCTTCATTGGCAAGGCTCAAACATCTAAATTGCATGAGCTGGTCGCGAAAGCAGATAAAAACTATTCCCCCTTAGATCTTGTAAACCCTGATAATAAACTTGAAATCGTTACAGACTCTGACAAACAGGCAGAGTGGACCCAGAAAGCGCTCCATGGTCGACATCATCACGACCTCAATCAACCATATATCGACAAGGAAGCATCAAATAAGTGGCTCTCTGATGGAACATTGTTTCCGGAAACAGAAGGATTTATGATGGCGATCCAAGACCAAGTAATTAATACCAATAATTACAAGAAATTTGTTATAAGAGATCCAAACATCGTGTCGGACAAGTGCAGAAGGTGTCAACAAACAACAGAGACGATACAACACATTACGTCGGGATGTTCAGCCATAGCTAACATTGATTACCTACGCAGGCACAATCAACTTTGTAACATCATCCATCAGAAGTTGGCCAACAAATTTGGATTAATTAACACCTACACGCCTTATTACAAGTACCATCCGCATGCAGTTCTAGAGAATGCTGATTTTAGACTATACTACGATAGGTCAATTATCACCGATAAACGGGTGACGAATAACCGGCCTGATATTGTAGTTGTGGATAAAAAAGCTAACTCGGTTCTCCTGGTGGATGTTGCTGTACCCAATAACAACAATATTTTAGACAAATACAACGAAAAAATTGCAAAATACACCGATCTTGCAATTGAGGTAAGACAGATGTGGCATGCAGAGAAAGTAGAGGTGGTGCCGGTCATCGTTTCATCTACGGGACTAATCCCCAAAACTCTACAAGACAGCCTCACCAAACTAGGTCTTCACAAAAACACATATATCGATCTGCAGAAGGCTGCAATTTTGAATACTTGTCACACTGTCCGTAAATTTCTAAATATGTAACTGCTGTGCCTAATCCCATTTGCGTTCACACACGCTCGGGATAGGTGAACAATACCAGCAAGAGCTGAGCAAGAGTACACTTGAGTTGGAAATAATAATAATAATAATAATAATAATAATAATAATAATAATAACAGCGCAACATCTACACGGCTTTCGTAGATTATAGGAAAGCATTTGATAGCGTTCCACATTCCTGGCTTGTTAAAGTTTTGCAAATTTACAAAGTACACCCCACTCTTGTTACTTTTCTTGAGTCATTGATGAAGCACTGGCGAACGAACCTTCATTTACAAATAAATGGTCAATACCTCGAAAATGATGAAATTTCTATCCGTAGGGGGATCTTCCAAGGCGACTCCCTGAGTCCACTTTGGTTTTGTTTGGCAATGAATCCACTCTCCAATCTACTTAACGATACGGATTACGGCTTTAAAATCAAGGCCAACAGAAACACTAGCTGCACTGTTTCCCACCTCTTATACATGGATGACATCAAAATATACGCATCAAACCAGCGTCAAATTCAACATTTACTTAATATTACTGAAAAATTTTCAAGTGATATACAAATGGGATTTGGATTAGACAAGTGCAAAACCTTAAAGATCGAGAAGGGTAAAATCGTTAACGGAGATGTATTACTACCTAATGGGAACATTATAAATGCCATGCAAAATGGTGAAACCTACAAATATCTAGGATTTCAGCAAGCTAAGCTACTTGACCAGAAGCAAGCAAAAACCAAAATTCGAGGACAGTTCACTCAAAGGATAACTGCTTTATTGAAATCCCAGTTGAACGCAGGAAATCTCGCCAAAGCAATTAACACCTACGCCATACCGATCCTGACATACTCATTTGGAATTCTGAAGTGGACAAAAACAGAACTGGACGATATTCAAAGAACAACGCGAACCATGATGACCAAACACAAATGTCACCACCCGACATCATCAGTTATTAGGACCACACTACCAAGAAAAGAGGGAGGGAGAGCTCTAACGGACATAGTTAATTTACATTATAATCAAATATCTAAACTCCAAAAGTTCTTCATTGGCAAGGCTCAAACATCTAAATTGCATGAGCTTGTCGCGAAAGCAGATAAAAACTATTCCCCCTTAGATCTTGTAAACCCTGATAAAAAACTTGAAATCGTTACAGACTCTGACAAACAGGCGGAGTGGGCCCAGAAAGCGCTTCATGGTCGACATCATCACGACCTCAATCAACCATATATCGACAAGGAAGCATCAAATAAGTGGCTCTCTGATGGAACATTGTTGCCAGAAACAGAAGGATTTATGATGGCGATCCAAGACCAAGTTATTAATACCAACAATTACAAGAAATTTGTTATAAGAGATCCAAACATCGTGTCGGACAAGTGCAGAAGGTGTCAACAAACAACAGAGACGATACAACACATTACCTCGGGATGTTCAGCCATAGCTAACATTGATTACCTACGCAGGCACAACCAACTGTGCAACATCATTCATCAGAAGTTGGCCAACAAATTTGGATTAGTTAACACTTACACGCCTTATTACAAGTACCATCCTCATGCAGTTCTAGAGAATGCTGATTTTAGACTATACTACGATAGGTCAATTATCACCGATAGACGGGTGACGAATAACCGGCCTGATATTGTAGTTGTGGATAAAAAAGCTAACTCGGTTCTTCTAGTGGATGTTGCTGTACCCAATAACAACAATATGTTAGACAAATACAACGAGAAAATTGCAAAATACACCGATCTTGCAATTGAGGTAGGACAGATGTGGCATGCAGAGAAAGTAGAGGTGGTGCCGGTCATCGTTTCATCTACGGGACTAATCCCCAAAACTCTACAAGACAGCCTCACTAAACTAGGTCTTCACAAAAACACATACATCGATCTACAGAAGGCTGCAATTTTGAATACTTGTCACACTGTCCGTAAATTTCTAAATATGTAACTGCTGTGCCTAATCCCATTTGCGTTTACACACGCTCGGGATAGGTGAATAATACCAGCAAGAGCTGAGCAAGAGTACACTTGAGTTGGAAATAATAATAATAATAATAATAATAATAATAATAATAATAATAATAATAATAATAATAATAATAATAATAATAATAATAATAATAATAATAATAATAATAATAATAATAATAATAATAATAATAATAATAATAACCCGTGGGGGACTGGTCCCCTATCGGGCGCTTCCCCAGGTGGTGGATCGGGGAATGCCTTTTAGATATAGAAGGTATCGAGGAAATTAAATACCTCGGAGCGAACCAAAACCAGTTAGTTTCAGGACACGACGGTCTCCATGTAAGGAGCGGTACTCCGACAGCGTCTGTTCTCCATGTAAGGAGCGGCTGAATCAGCACCTGGCAGTAGGTCTAAAATGCGACAATCACGATGTCGAATTGTAAAACTAGATTACCCCAGGTGGGTAGAGCTAAATGCTCAGAATCCCACACTGCTAGTGTACCTAGTACATCGGCTGTCTGCTCAACGGATTCTGGGGGGAGCAATAATTCGATTGTAAATTCCGGGACCTTAAATCTCAGGAATCGTCAGGTGAATCGACATTGCAACACCTTAAACTCTTGTCGCGTTCAAGTTGGTGCTAGAAGGGCTTGTTCGAAAAATGATTCACCTTCTTCCTCGGTTAGCGGTAGGCGCAGCGTGACACCGAGTAGGGCTACTGCGAACCACACTCAGGGGGAAAACAACATCGATCCTCCGCCACCGGCCTCTGATGTTTCTGGAGTGACGCAAGTCGGCACATCTACGACCACAAAAGCCGGAAAGCCCAGGAAGCGCATGAAGTGGACTATCGAGCTAAACTCATTCATTATGCGCTCCTACTTTAAAATCACCAAGATGGAAACTGATATGACGACATACAGATACGCCCTCCACCGTGCATTCATTGAACATTTTCCAGAATTTCACCATCTCACGGAACAGCGTATTGCTGACCAACGTCGAAGTATTGTGAGAAACAATCTACTACCCGGTCCGACGTTGCAACAAATTCGAGGTGAAGTCCTTCTTGACCTTCAAGATGGAGAGAATGACATAATTACCGATCAGGATACACATAAATCGGAGAATGCACAAGGAGACCACAATGGCGTTGAAGAAATAAACAATGATTGCGACAAAACCACCGATAATGACTATAATACCGAACTTTGTAAAGCACTAGCGGAATTTAATGTCACCAACCCAATACACCGGCCAAAACTACCCAAGCTTCGAACCAATAAGAGCACTAACAGCATACTAGCAGCTGTGAACTTACTACTGCAGAACCATGCTAAAGATTGCGAAGCGCTGGAACAACTTCACACTCTCATCTATTGTGGAGCGGTAGCAGTGCTTCGAAGTCACAATCAACAAATCCAATCCCCAAAGAACAATCGGGGTAAAGACTACAAACAGCTCAAGCCTTGGTGGCAACGCCGGCTGGAAAAGTCCATTGATGACATCAGAAGGGAATTGGGGCAGCTAACAGAGTTTAAAAACAACTCGAAACCGTCTAGGCGCTTAACAAACAGAGTGAGAAAGATCTTTCGAAAAATCAAAACTTTTACAGGTCACCCATTACATAAACAACATGTATGTGAATATATGGATTTACTCAGGCAAAAGTTGAAGGCAAAATCCAAACGTTTGTCACGATATGTCAAGTGCACGAAAAGGAAACAACAAAACTACTTATTCAATAACAATCAGAAGTTATTTTACAGGCAACTAAGCGGTACAGTAAACAATCACAACCAAAGTCTTCCAAATGAAGATGAGCTAACGGAGTACTGGTCTTCTTTATGGTCGAACCCTATCGAACATAAATCCAACGCTCACTGGATAAGAAATGAGGAGGAAAAAATTAACATTGAACCAATGCCTTTCGTTAACTTGACAACAAGCGAGGTAACCGAAGCTATAAAGAGCACCAGTAGTTGGAAGACACCAGGAGTTGACAATGTCCAAAACTTCTGGTATAAGAAGTTTGACAGTCTGCATGAAGCAATAGCAAGATCATTTACACATATTCTGCAACATCCAGAAGATACACCACCATTTCTGACACTGGGTTCGACCCACTTGCTTCCCAAAACGCATCAAACTCACGATCCTACGCAGTATAGACCTATAACATGCCTTCCAACTATATATAAAATATTAACGTCTTGCATTACTAACCGTATTTACAGACATGCGGATCATAACAACATCTTGTCGGAAGAACAGAAAGGGTGCAGACGAGATCACCAAGGCTGCAAAGAACAACTCATCATCGATTCGGTAATACTAAAACAGGCGCAGAAGGAACAGCGCAACATCTACACGGCTTTCGTAGATTATAGGAAAGCATTTGATAGCGTTCCACATTCCTGGCTTGTTAAAGTTTTGCAAATTTACAAAGTACACCCCATTCTTGTTACTTTTCTTGAATCATCGATGAAACACTGGCGAACGAACCTTCATTTACAAATAAATGGTCAATACCTCGAAACTGATGAAATTTCTATCCGTAGGGGGATCTTCCAGGGCGACTCCCTGAGTCCACTTTGGTTTTGTTTGGCAATGAATCCACTTTCCAAGCTACTTAACGATACGGATTACGGCTTTAAAATCAAAGCCAACAGGAACACTAGCTGCACTGTTTCCCACCTCTTATAGATGGATGACATCAAAATATACGCATCAAACCAGCGTCAAATTCAACATTTACTTAATATTACTGAAAAATTTTCCAGTGATATACAAATGGGATTTGGATTAGACAAGTGCAAAACCTTGAATATCGAGAAGGGTAAAATCGTTAACGGAGATGTGTTACTACCTAATGGGAACATTATAAATGCCATGCAGAATGGTGAAACCTACAAATATCTAGGATTTCAGCAAGCTAAGCTACTAGACCAGAAGCAAGCAAAAACCAAAATTCGAGGACAGTTCACTCAAAGGATAACTGCTTTATTGAAATCCCAGTTGAACGCAGGAAATCTTGCCAAAGCAATTAACACCTACGCCATACCGGCCCTGACATACTCATTTGGAATTCTGAAGTGGACAAAAACAGAACTGGAAGATATCCAAAGAACAACGCGAACCATGATGACCAAACACAAATGTCACCACCCGACATCATCAGTTATTAGGACCACTCTACCAAGAAAAGAGGGAGGGAGAGCTCTAACGGACATAGTTAATTTACATTACAAACAAATATCCCAACTCCAAAAATTCTTCATTGGCAAGGCTCAAACATCTAAATTGCATGAGCTGGTCGCGAAAGCAGATAAAAACTATTCCCCCTTAGATCTTGTAAACCCTGATAATCAACTTGAAATCGTTACAGACTCTGACAAACAGGCAGAGTGGGCCCAGAAAGCGCTCCATGGTCGACATCATCACGACCTCACTCAACCATATATCGACAAGGAAGCATCAAATAAGTGGCTCTCTGATGGAACATTGTTTCCAGAAACAGAAGGATTTATGATGGCGATCCAAGACCAAGTAATTAATACCAATAATTACAAGAAATTTGTTATACGAGATCCAAACATCGTGTCGGACAAGTGCAGAAGGTGTCAACAAACAACAGAGACGATACAACACATTACGTCGGGATGTTCAGCAATAGCTAACATTGATTACCTACGCAGACACAATCAACTTTGCAACATCATCCATCAGAAGCTGGCCAACAAATTTGGATTAGTTAACACTTACACGCCTTATTACAAGTACCATCCGCATGCAGTTCTAGAGAATGCTGATTTTAGACTATACTACGATAGGTCAATTATCACCGATAGACGGGTGACGAATAACCGGCCTGATATTGTGGTTGTGGATAAAAAAGCTAACTCGGTTCTCCTGGTGGATGTTGCTGTACCCAATAACAACAATATTTTAGACAAATACAACGAAAAAATTGCAAAATACACCGATCTTGCAATTGAGGTAGGACAGATGTGGCATGCAGAGAAAGTAGAGGTGGTGCCGGTCATCGTTTCATCTACGGGACTAATCCCCAAAACTCTACAAGACAGCCTCACCAAACTAGGTCTTCACAAAAACACATACATCGATCTGCAGAAGGCTGCAATTTTGAATACTTGTCACACTGTCCGTAAATTTCTAAATATGTAACTGCTCTGCCTAATCCCATTTGCGTTTACAAACGCTCGGGATAGGTGAACATTACCAGCAAGAGCTGAGCAAGAGTACACTTGAGTTGGAAATAATAATAATAATAATAATAATAATAATAATAATAATAATAATAATAATAGTTATTTTACAGGCAACTAAGCGGTACTGTAAACAATCACAACCAAAGTCTCCCAGATAAAGATGAGCTAACGGAGTACTGGTCTTCTTTATGGTCGAACCCTATCGAACATAAATCCAACGCTCACTGGATAAGAACTGAGGAGGAAAAAATTAACATTGAACCAATGCCTTTCGTTAACTTGACAACAAGCGAGGTAACCGAAGCTATAAAGAGCACCAGTAATTGGAAGACACCAGGAGTTGACCATGTCCAAAACTTCTGGTATAAGAAGTTTGACAGTCTGCATGAAGCAATGGCAAGATCATTTACACATATTCTGCAGCATCCAGAAGATACACCACCGTTTCTGACACTGGGTTCGACCCACTTGCTTCCCAAAACGCATCAAACTCACGATCCTACGCAGTATAGACCTATAACATGCCTTCCAACTATATATAAAATATTAACGTCTTGCATTACTAACCGTATTTACAGACATGCCGATCAAAACAACATCTTGTCGGAAGAACAAAAAGGGTGCAGACGAGATCACCAAGGCTGCAAAGAGCAACTCATCATCGATTCGGTAATACTAAAACAGGCGCAGAAGGAACAGCGCAACATCTACACGGCTTTCGTTGATTATAGGAAAGCATTTGATAGCGTTCCACATTCCTGGCTTGTTAAAGTTTTGCAAATTTACAAAGTACACCCCACTCTTGTTACTTTTCTTGAATCATCGATGAAGCACTGGCGAACGAACCTTCATTTACAAATAAATGGTCAATACCTCGAAACTGGTGAAATTTCTATCCGTAGGGGGATCTTCCAAGGCGACTCCCTGAGTCCACTTTGGTTTTGTTTGGCAATGAATCCACTCTCCAATCTACTTAACGATACGGATTACGGCTTTAGAATCAAGGCCAACAGAAACACTAGCTGCACTGTTTCCCACCTCTTATACATGGATGACATCAAAATATACGCATCAAACCAGCGTCAAATTCAACATTTACTTAATATTACTGAAAAATTTTCCAGCGATATACAAATGGGATTTGGATTAGACAAGTGCAAAACCTTAAATATCGAGAAGGGTAAAATCGTTAACGGAGATGTATTACTACCTAATGGGAACATTATAAATGCCATGCAAAATGGTGAAACCTACAAATATCTAGGATTCCAGCAAGCTAAGCTACTTGACCAGAAGCAAGCAAAAACCAAAATTCGAGGACAGTTCACTCAAAGGATATCTGCTTTATTGAAATCCCAGTTGAACGCAGGAAATCTTGCCAAAGCAATTAACACCTACGCCATACCGATCCTGACATACTCATTTGGAATTCTGAAGTGGACAAAAACAGAACTGGAAGATATTCAAAGAACAACGCGAACCATGATGACCAAACACAAATGTCACCACCCGACATCATCAGTTATTAGGACCACACTACCAAGAAAAGAGGGAGGGAGAGCTCTAACGGACATAGTAAATTTACATTACAAGCAAATATCCCAACTCCAAAAATTCTTCATTGGCAAGGCTCAAACATCTAAATTGCATGAGTTGGTCGCGAAAGCAGATAAAAACTATTCCCCCTTAGATCTTGTAAGCCCTGATAATAAACTTGAAATCGTTACAGACTCTGACAAACAGGCAGAGTGGGCCCAGAAAGCGCTCCATGGTCGACATCATCACGACCTCAATCAACCATATATCGACAAGGAAGCATCAAATAAGTGGCTCTCTGATGGAACATTGTTTCCAGAAACAGAAGGATTTATGATGGCGATCCAAGACCAAGTAATTAATACCAATAATTACAAGAAATTTGTTATAAGAGATCCAAACATCGTGTCGGACAAGTGCAGAAGGTGTCAACAAACAACAGAGACGATACAACACATTACGTCGGGATGTTCAGCCATAGCTAACATTGATTACCTACGCAGGCACAACCAACTGTGCAACATAATTCATCAGAAGTTGGCCAACAAATTTGGATTAGTTAACACCTACACGCCTTATTACAAGTACCATCCACATGCAGTTCTAGAGAATGCTGATTTTAGACTATACTACGATAGGTCAATTATCACCGATAGACGGGTGACGAATAACCGGCCTGATATTGTAGTTGTGGATAAAAAAGCTAACTCGGTTCTTCTAGTGGATGTTGCTGTACCCAATAACAACAATATGTTAGACAAATACAACGAGAAAATTGCAAAATACACCGATCTTGCAATTGAGGTGGGACAGATGTGGCAGGCAGAGAAAGTAGAGGTGGTGCCAGTCATCGTTTCATCTACGGGACTAATCCCCAAAACTCTACAAGACAGCCTCACCAAACTAGGTCTTCACAAAAACACATACATCGATCTGCAGAAGGCTGCAATTTTGAATACTTGTCACACTGTCCGTAAATTTCTAAATATGTAACTGCTGTGCCTAATCCCATTTGCGTTTACACACGCTCGGGATAGGTGAACATTACCAGCAAGAGCTGAGCAAGAGTACACTTGAGTTGGAAATAATAATAATAATAATAATAATAATAATAATAATAATAATAATAATAATAACCCGTGGGGGTACTGGTCCCCTATCGGGCGCTTCCCCAGGTGGTGGATCGGGGAATGCCTTTTAGATATAGAAGGTATCGAGGAAATTAAATACCTCGGAGCGAACCAAAACCAGTTAGTTTCAGGACACGACGGTCTCCATGTAAGGAGCGGTACTCCGACAGCTTCTGTTCTCCATGTAAGGAGCGGCTGAATCAGCACCTGGCAGTAGGTCTAAAATGCGACAATCACGATGTCGAATTGTAAAACAAGATTACCCCAGGTGGGTAGAGCTAAATGCTCAGAATCCCACACTGCTTGTGTACCTAGTACATCGGCTGTCTGCTCCACGGATTCTGGGGGGAGCAATAATTCGAGTGTAAATTCCGGGACCCTAAATCTCAGGAATCGTCAGGTGAATCGACATTGCAACACCTTAAACTCTTGTCGCGTTCAAGTTGGTGCTAGAAGGGCTTGTTCGAAAAATGTTTTACCTTCTTCCTCGGTTAGCGGTAGGCGCAGCGTGACACCGAGTAAGGCTACTGCGAACCACACTCAGGGGGAAAACAACATCGATCCTCCGCCACCGGCTTCTGATGTTTCTGGAGTGACGCAAGTCGGCACATCTACGACCAAAAAAGCCGGAAAGCCCAGGAAGCGCATGAAGTGGACTATCGAGCTAAACTCATTCATTATGCGCTCCTACTTTAAAATCACGAATATGGAAACTGATATGACGACATACAGATACGCCCTCCACCGTGCATTCGTTGAACATTTTCCAGAATTTCACCATCTCACGGAACAGCGTATTGCTGACCAACGTCGAAGTATTGTGAAAAACAATCTACTACCCGGTCCGACGTTGCAACAAATTCGAGGTGAAGTCCTTCTTGACCTTCAAGATGGCGAAAATGACATAATTACCGATCAGGATACACATAAATCGGAGAATGCACAAGGAGACCACAATGGCGTTGAGGAAATAAACAATGATTGCGACAAAACCACCGATAATGACTATAATACCGAACTTTGTAAAGCACTAGCGGAATTTAATGGCACCAACCCAATACACCGGCCAAAACTACCCAAGCTTCGAACCAATAAGAGCACAAACAGCATACTAGCAGCTGTGAACTTACTACTGCAGAACTATGCTAAAGACTGCGAAGCGCTGGAACAACTTCACACTCTCATCTATTGTGGAGCGGTAGCAGTGATTCGAAGTCACAATCAACAGATCCAATCCCCTAAGAACAATCGAGGTAAAGACTACAAACAGCTCAAGCCTTGGTGGCAACGCCGGCTGGAAAAGTCCATTGATGACATCAGAAGGAAATTGGGGCAGCTTACAGAATTTAAAAACAACTTGAAACCGTCTAGGCGCTTAACAAACAGAGTGAGGAAGATCTATCGAAGAATCAACACTTATACAGGTCACCCACAACATAAACAACATGTATGTGAATATATCGATTCACTCAGGCAAAAGTTAAAGGCAAAATCAAAACGTTTGTCACGATATGTCAAGTGCACGAAAAGGAAACAACAGAACTACTTATTCAATAACAATCAGAAGTTATTTTACAGGCAACTAAGCGGTACTGTAAACAATCACAACCAAAGTCTCCCAGATAAAGATGAGCTAACGGAGTACTGGTCTTCTTTATGGTCGAACCCTATCGAACATAAATCCAACGCTCACTGGATAAGAACTGAGGAGGAAAAAATTAACATTGAACCAATGCCTTTCGTTAACTTGACAACAAGCGAGGTAACCAAAGCTATAAAGAGCACCAGTAGTTGGAAGACACCAGGAGTTGACAATGTCCAAAACTTCTGGTATAAGAAGTTTGACAGTCTGCATGAAGCAATGGCAAGATCATTTACACATATTCTGCAGCATCCAGAAGATACACCACCATTTCTGACACTGGGTTCGACCCACTTGCTTCCCAAAACGCATCAAACTCACGATCCTACGCAGTATAGACCTATAACATGCCTTCCAACTATATATAAAATATTAACGTCTTGCATTACTAACCGTATTTACAGACATGCCGATCAAAACAACATCTTGTCGGAAGAACAAAAAGGGTGCAGACGAGATCACCAAGGCTGCAAAGAGCAACTCATCATCGATTCGGTAATACTAAAACAGGCGCAGAAGGAACAGCGCAACATCTACACGGCTTTCGTAGATTATAGGAAAGCATTTGATAGCGTTCCACATTCCTGGCTTGTTAAAGTTTTGCAAATTTACAAAGTACACCCCACTCTTGTTACTTTTCTTGAATCATCGATGAAGCACTGGCGAACGAACCTTCATTTACAAATAAATGGTCAATACCTCGAAACTGATGAAATTTCTATCCGTAGGGGGATCTTCCAAGGCGACTCCCTGAGTCCACTTTGGTTTTGTTTGGCAATGAATCCACTCTCCAATCTACTTAACGATACGGATTACGGCTTTAAAATCAAGGCCAACAGAAACACTAGCTGCACTGTTTCCCACCTCTTATACATGGATGACATCAAAATATACGCATGAAACCAGCGTCAAATTCAACATTTACTTAATATTACTGAAAATTTTTCCAGTGATATACAAATGGGATTTGGATTAGACAAGTGCAAAACCTTAAATATCGAGAAGGGTAAAATCGTTAACGGAGATGTATTACTACCTAATGGGAACATTATAAATGCCATGCAAAATGGTGAAACCTACAAATATCTAGGATTTCAGCAACCTAAGCTACTTGACCAGAAGCAAGCAAAAACCAAAATTCGAGGACAGTTCACTCAAAGGATATCTGCTTTATTGAAATCCCAGTTGAACGCAGGAAATCTCGCCAAAGCAATTAACACCTACGCCATACCGATCCTGACATACTCATTTGGAATTCTGAAGTGGACAAAAACAGAACTGGAAGATATTCAAAGAACAACGCGAACCATGATGACCAAACACAAATGTCACCACCCGACATCATCAGTTATTAGGACCACATTACCAAGAAAAGAGGGAGGGAGAGCTTTAACGGACATAGTTAATTTACATTATAATCAAATATCTAAACTCCAAAAGTTCTTCATTGGCAAGGCTCAAACATCTAAATTGCATGAGCTGGTCGCGAAAGCAGATAAAAACTATTCCCCCTTAGATCTTGTAAACCCTGATAAAAAACTTGAAATCGTTACAGACTCTGACAAACAGGCGGAGTGGGCCCAGAAAGCGCTTCATGGTCGACATCATCACGACCTCAATCAACCATATATCGACAAGGAAGCATCAAATAAGTGGCTCTCTGATGGAACATTGTTTCCAGAAACAGAAGGATTTATGATGGCGATCCAAGACCAAGTTATTAATACCAACAATTACAAGAAATTTGTTATAAGAGATCCAAACATCGTGTCGGACAAGTGCAGAAGGTGTCAACAAAGAACAGAGACGATACAACACATTACGTCGGGATGTTCAGCCATAGCTAACATTGATTACCTACGCAGGCACAACCAACTGTGCAACATCATTCATCAGAAGTTGGCCAACAAATTTGGATTAGTTAACACCTACACGCCTTATTACAAGTACCATCCTCATGCAGTTCTAGAGAATGCTGATTTTAGACTATACTACGATAGGTCAATTATCACCGATAGTCGGGTGACGAATAACCGGCCTGATATTGTAGTTGTAGATAAAAAAGCTAACTCGGTTCTTCTAGTGGATGTTGCTGTACCCAATAACAACAATATGTTAGACAAATACAACGAGAAAATTGCAAAATACACCGATCTTGCAATTGAGGTAGGACAGATGTGGCATGCAGAGAAAGTAGAGGTGGTGCCGATCATCGTTTCATCTACGGGACTAATCCCCAAAACTCTACAAGACAGCCTCACCAAAGTAGGTCTTCACAAAAACACATACATCGATCTGCAGAAGGCTGCAATTTTGAATACTTGTCACACTGTCCGTAAATTTCTAAATATGTAACTGCTGAGCCTAATCCCATTTGCGTTTACACACGCTCGGGACAGGTGAACATTACCAGCAAGAGCTGAGCAAGAGTACACTTGAGTTGGAAATAATAATAATAATAATTCAACTAACATAATTTTTAATTCAACTAACATTATTTTTATCAGAAAGAATTAAGAAAATTGGTAATCAATTCAATATTCGAACTAGCTTTAAATCTAACAATACCTTGAGATCTAAAACTAAACCAAAAAATTAAGAGCAATCTTCAAAAAACTGCATATATCAAATATCCTGTGAATGCGACAAATTTTATTTAGGTGAAACATCTAGACCATTGAAAATCCGATTAAATGAACACAAAAATTATTTTGGGAAATTAAACCACAATCTTTTAAATTTTTTTTAATTCAACGTTACAAAAAGAAGTTTCCAATAATCAATTACCTGCGTTATCAGGATAGTATCATAAGTTTTTATCCAGGTTTTCTTATGATTTATCATTGGAATTGTTGTTAATCAAAACACTCTTCAATACACAAAATCATAAAACTGATTTAGACTATTTTAAAACAAAAATAATATAACAAAAAAAGTAACACCAAACGAGTTTTCTGAACATTTCCGAAATAAGCAAAAAAGCGCTATCCTAATATAAATATAGAGGTCATTTTTCAACTGTGTGTAGATCAAGTAACACCAGAAGAACTCAGAAAACATCTGCTACTATTCTGACTACGATTTCTGCTGCTTCTCCTAGTTGTTTATCCAAATCTATTATTCAAATTAAAATAAACAACATAATCACAGATGCACTAGTCGATGCAGGGAGTTCTGATAGCTATATTTCAAGTAAAATTGTTGCCAGCAGAAATATTTGTGTCATTCCATCAAGAATTAATGTTAAAATGGCTTCAACTTCTCTCACGTCGCAAGTTCTTGGATATTGTATTGTACGCCTACAAATTTTGGATAACATTTATTCAAATGTAAAGCTTTTAGTCCTTGATGAACTCTGCACTGAAGCAATCATTGGTCATTATATTCTGAAGCAACATTCCCGACTCGAAATTCTCTTTTGGAGGTGACAAATCTACCCTATCAATATGCAATTTAGCAGTAGCAAATGTTGAACCATTCAGTTTATTTTCAAATTTAACGTTTAATTGCAAACCAATCGCAATAAAATCCCGTCGATTTACAACTTCAGACCTCAACTTTATTGAACAAGAAATCAAACATCTTCTAAAAGAAAAGATCATAGAACCCAGTATCTCCCCCTGGCGAGCTCAACCTCTGGTAACTTCAAGTGAAAACCACAAGAAACGTATGTGTATTGACTATTCTCAAACCATAAATAGATATACATTATTGGATGCATACCAATTGCCACGGATAGAAGACATTGTAAACCAAATTTCGAAATATTCCGTTTTTAGTACAATTGATCTCCGTAGTGCCTATTACCAAATTCCTATTAAAGATGGAGAAAAGATCTACACTGCATTTGAAGCTTGTGGAAACTTGTACCAATTTACTCGAATTCCGTTTGGTGTTACCAATGGCGGAGTCGCTTGTTTCCAACGAACCGTCGACAGCATCATCAAGAAAGAAAATCTTAAAAGCGTCTATACTTATCTGGATGACGTCACTGTTTGCGATAATTCACAAGAAGAACATGATCAAAATTTACAAAAATTTTTAGATTGTCATTAAGAAGTACCGTTTAACAATTAATGAAACAAAATCAAGATTTTCCCTCAAATCGATTTGCATTCTTGGGTATTTAATATGCAACAAAACTATGAAGCCGGACCCAGAACGACTTAAGCCTCTCCTGAATTTACCAGTACCTGATACTACAGCTTCTCTTCGAAGAATTCTAGGAATGTTTGCACACTATTCTAAATGGGTTCCTAAATTTTCCGAAAAAATTCAGCCGCTAGCACACAGCACAAGTTTTCCATTGTCTGAGAAAGCAATTTCGGCATTTAGGCAGCTCAAACAAGACATAGCCAACTCTTCGATTTCTTCAATTGATGACGACGCTGTGTTAACTGTTGAAACCGATGCCTAGGAGTTTGCAATAGCTGCTCAATTATCCCAATCAGGAAGACCAGTCTCATTTTTCTCAAGAACCTTGTCCTCTCAAGAACAAAAGCATTCGTCAGTTGAAAAAGAAGCGTACGCAATAGTAGAAGCACTGAAAAAGTGGCGACATTTTTTAATTGGCAGACATTTTCGGCTCATTACGGGATCAGAAGTCAGTGGCATTTATGTTTAACAACAAGTCTTCGTCAAAAATCAAAAATGAGAAAATTCAACGTTGGCGTTTGGAATTGTCATGCTACAAGTATGATACCGTTTACAGGCCAGGAAGTCAAAACACGGTAGCTGGTGCATTTTCCCGTATTACTTCTGCAACTATGTCATCGGCTGATCAAAAGAAATTATTTGATTTACATTCTTCTTTGTGTCACCCTGGTATTACCCGGTTTTTCCATTGGATACGCTGCAAAAATCTGCCTTATTCTGTGGAAGACGTTCGTCAAATTACCTCCTCATGTACTGTTTGTGCTGAAATTAAACCAAAATTTCACAAAAATGAAGGAACGTTAATCAAAGCCATATCACCATTTGAACGTCTTAATTTGGATTTTAAAGGTCCTTTGCCTTCATCTTCAAGAAATAAGTACTTACTAACCGTTGTTGATGAATTTTCCAGATTCCCATTCGCATTTCCATGTTCCGACATATCATCCTCTACAGTTATCCAATGTTTGTGTCAAATATTTTCTATATTTGGCACTCCGGCATATGTTCATTCTGACCAAGGTACCTCTTTTATGTCTCGTGAACTTAAGTCATTTTTAGAGTCTTACGGTATTGCTTCAAGTCGCACGACTTCCTATAATCCTCAGGGTAATGGTCAGTGCGAACGATTTAATGGAATTATATGGCAAACCATCCAGTTGGCTTTAAAATCTCAAAATTTGAAAATCAACCAGTGGGAGCAGGTTCTAGTGGATTCTCTTCACTCTATTAGATCTCTTTTATGCACTGCTATCAACTCGACCCCACACGAACGCATGTTTAACTATGTGAGGCGCTCAACTTATGGATCATCGATTCCTACATGGCTAGCTGCACCAGGACCAGTGCTATTAAAGAGATTCGTCCGTTTGAATAAATACGAACCTTTAGTTAATGAAGTCCAACTCATGGAAGCCAACTCGGAATACGCCCATATCCGATTGGAAAATGGAGAAGAAAAGACAGTTTCCACTAGGCATTTAGCTCATCGAGGAGACACATCATTAACTTATTGCGATGAAAATTCTGTCAGTCAAAATCAAGACCAAAGCATTCAAGAAAGTCAAGACCAAAGCATTCAAGAAAATCAAGACCATCTCATTCAAGACCACTCCATTCAAGACCAACACAATCAAGACGCAGTACTGAATATCGATAGGCCAGTTAGGACACGAAGGCGTCCTCGATATTTAGAAGACTTCCTCGAGAAATAAGAAGGCGGGAAGAATGTCATGATATTACCATTTTGATAGGATTCATGACATTGTCAGATATGTTAAAAAGTTGTCAATAATTTTAGGTTAGTTGTTCTCTGTAGAATAACGCCTTATTTTGAAGGTAATCCTTCGTAATTCACTACATTCAGTATAATTAAAACTCTTGGAATTAGCTATAAATTATTTAAAACGTCAGTTTCTTAGTTTTGACATTGACATGACATCTTACGCTCTATATACAACAGCTTGATAAATTTTTATAAATGTCTCCGTAGCACAATTTTTTAAAGCTCTCAGTTCGTGAAATAAAGAATTGTACGCATAAGGTTCGAATCCTGGTCGCGGTGAAAATTTTTAAATGTTTTATTGTAACATTTGTATATAAATATCCTTCAATGTAGGTCCTATTTATACGTGTCATGTGACCTGTTCATTATCCACACCTATTATTTAATAGTGAATAATGTACGTCATTATACTTGAAGAAGCAGACGTAAAATGTAAACATTATCAAATAGTCTTGGACAAAATATTTTATTTCACATTTTATCAAGGATGTGATCTACTGTGAATGAACCTTAAGAAATAATAACCGTTTTAAGAAAATTGACAACAAATTTTTTGCAGTCTTAAACTTCAAAATATTATTGATTGTCTAGTGTCAGATAGGGACCAGAATTTAAAAAACTTAATTGTTGTTGATAACGGTAGCTGGAATGCTACCGAAACGTTGAATTAAAAAATAGAAAAGAGATTGTGGTTTTATTTTCCAAAATAATTAACAAAAAGAATTACATCCTAATCTTGACTATGTATGGATTAAAACATTTCTAATAGCGGAAACTTCGTCAAATATAACTAAAGTAAATTCAAACACTTTTTATAGAATGGACCCAATTGAAGGTAAATATAGGCTTTCTCTTCCAAATTCTTTGAAAGTGAATCTATTTTCTTGAAAAATTGGAATCAAGCTTATCTTACCCTGAACTTGAAAGGGGCATGTGAACAAATTGTGCTCTTTGTTTTTCAAGAGTAAAAACTTCCCATTAGTGCAAAACATTGAAGAAATACAGATTTCGTATTTTATGGATTGGAATCTTGTTCAAATCTTTGGAATAAATATTGTTTTATGTTCTCGAATATGATTTATATGTTCCAACTTTTCAACCCTTAAGAACCACCTTAGGGCTGCCATTCAATCATAGCTTTTGAGTAAGTGAGAAAAATGACTAATTTTGACAAGAAAGTCCTTTCTCTAACAAATTTTGAAAAACAAGAACAAAAACCAAAGTGATGGTTTATTAATAACATTATAAAATACCTTGTGATATTCCTTGTGGTATTTTATATATTTTTTGGGACATTAAATTACAATCTTTTTTTATATTTTTATTTCAACGTTTCGGTAGCGTTTCAGCTACCGTTATCAAGAATAATGATATTTTCTTAAGAAATTTGTCTTTTGACGCTTTGATAACTAGACTTCAGTCTCTGAAGACGATAACTTGGTAATCGAAACGAGCATCAGAAAGTGTAAAGTGTCTACTGTCAATAATGGTGTAGTGTAACTTGTGTTTGGTATTGACAAGATATTTGATATAAATATGCAGTTTTTTGAAGATTGTTTTTCAATTTTTGGTTTAGTTTTTGCGCTTTTCCAATTCCAATGTGTTTAGTATATGCACAATATGATTGATAAAATGATATAAAATGGCCATCAATTCAATTTTTTCAAAACAAAATATTCATTATTCATAACACCAACTTTAATAATTGTTTTAAAAAATGAATTGTTTTCTTGTGATACTTTAGTTTTAGTTTATAATCTCGCTCACAACCTTGAAAATGGAAGCAAAGTTTTCCGAAAGCTTGGTAATGTATAAAAGAGTTCACTTTAGTAAGAAATAATTAGTGTAATGGATGCGTCTCCACTGGATACGTTGGTAGACATAAGGTGTGGAAAGACCTCTGAATCGGTGGTGTTGCGGGTCGCTTGGAGGATCATCTCCAGGGAATGAAACAACTACTTCTAGCACTGGGATAAGTTTGATTTATTTACTATAATACATTACACTATTTACTATTGCTAATGATATACATAAGTACCTAGCCGTATAGCATACTTATACTTAATGGTTAAAAATTACTGATCTCTGACCATTCGACTATATAGAATGTTCTTCATGACTTATTCTAAATCAACTTCTCCTATAATAAATATTGAATGCATATTTATATAACCAGTCAAGTTCGAATAAAACAAATAAACATATTATTGTTTTGACTTACTTCACGATTGAACTTGATTTTCTATTCAATAACCTTCTTAATTTATATTTATATAATAATGAAATGTTCGAACGTTTTGTTGAAATAAGATCAAGTGAATTTAATTCTTATTTTAAATATTTATTATTTTATTATTATATTGGGCCAAAAGGCATCACATTAGTTTGTGTTTTTGGCTGCTTTCCCCGTGAATGAAGTGAAATTTTTTTTGTAAAAAAGAATTTTTTTCTTAGTTTTGTTTCAAATAATATAAAAAAAAATTTCCTTCATTCACGGGGAAAGCAGACAAAAACAAAAACTAATTATTTCTTACTAAAGTGAACTCTTTTATACATAACCAAGCTTTCGGAAAACTTTGCTTCCATTTATATATATATATATATATATATATATATAAAACCAGAAATATTGGGGAAACGGCAAGTTTATAAAAGTGAACTCTTCTTACTAATTTAACAAGCTTTCGGAAACTTTTATTTCCATTATCAAGTTACAGTAAATTGAGGATTGATATAAAATGGTAAATATATATTAAATGCTAAAATTGGTATTTGAATTTTTTAAAAAATATTGAAATATTGTCATTATGACAGATAAACAATTTCATTTTTTTCCTTCTAATAAGTTATAAAAATTATGTCAAAAAATGGAGAGTGTAGGTTATGATAATGTCAAATTATTATAAAAGTTTTTTTAAAAAAATTAATTTTTGATTAAGAATTGAAATTTGAAATCTTATTATTGTGATCCATTGATAGTAAGTAGTGATAAATATCACTGAGATTCTTATGGTCACTCTTCTTGTTAATAGTACAAGGTTCTTGTGATATGTGAGCCATTTCTAAGAAAAGTCTTTTTTTAGTATTTGTTTGTATGTCTAAAATATTAACAGATTCAAAATCCATAACGTGGTCTTTATCAATTACATGTTCTGCTAATGCACATCTGTCAGGATGTAATCTACAATCACTTTTATGTAAACTTAAACGACTTTTTAATTTTTGACTAGTGTGGCCAATGTATTTATTATTACAGTTTTTACATGGTATACAATATATTACATTTGATAGATTGAGAATCGGAGTTTTGTCTTTCAATTTTGTAAAAATAGATTTTATCGTAAAACATGTTTTATTGGCAATTTTAATGTTATTTATTGGTTTGAAAATCCTACTCAACTTTGGTGTTATTTCTTTAATATATGGAAAAGATATATATTTATTTATATGTACTGTATTATGGGATGTATTATTATTGTCTGCAATGTCTACAGTTGGAAAATAATTATACAATATGTTTTTGATTAAATTATTAGGGTATCCATTTTCTAAAAATAATTTATGAAGAATTTTTAGGTTCTTTTCATGAAAATTGGGATCTGAAATTTTGGTTATTCTGTTCTTCATTTGTCTAATCAAGTTAATTTTTATTGAATATTTATGATAAGACCAATAGTTCATTAATCTTCCAGAGCTTATTGGTTTAATGTACCAATCAATAGATAATGTATTATCAGTATTTCTTATAAATTTTGTGTCTAAAAATGGTACACTTTGTTCACTGTCTTCTTTTTCCATAGTGTATTGAATATATGGATTATAGCTATTGAAAATGAAAAGAACCTCATCTAAGTTAGTTTTTGGTATTGACATAATAATGTCATCAACATATTTTTTTATAAAAATTATTTCAAATGGTAATAATGGTATAATAGAATCCAACATATTATCCATTACATAACAAGCTATAATTGGAGAAATTGCAGCTCCCATTGGAGTACCAAAAGTTTGTTTGAATATTTGGGAATTAAAAGTAAAATAGGTATTTTCAAAGAGTAATGTAACAATTTCTAGAAAATATTTTTTTGATATTTTACAATGTTGACTGATTTCATTCCATTTTTTATCAATTGCTATTAGAGCAATTTCTAAATAGACATTACTAAATAAAGATATAACATCTAAACTGCAAATTACATGATTATCAGGTAGTTGAAATTTGTTAAATTGATTAAAAACATCGAATGAATCTTTGATGTAATATTTTGTATTAAAGTCGTAAGCTTTTGTTAAAATTTCAGTGATATATGAACTTAATAAATTAGTTGGGGTACCTATACAAGCAACTATAGGTCTAATTGATAATATTGGTTTATGAATTTTTGGAAGGCCATAAAATTTAGCAGGTATGCCATTATAACAAGTAAGTTTGTCTTTCGTAATTTTATCTATTTGTTTGGTATTAAAAAGTTTTTTAATTATATTATTGCATTTATTTTGAATTGTTGTTGTAGGATCTTTGTTTAATCTGATGTAAGAAGAATTATTCAGAATTTCTGAATAATTCTTCTAAATTTCTTCTAAAATTTTATGGCCTTCCAAAAATTCATAAACCAATATTATCAATTAGACCTATAGTTGCTTGTATAGGTACCCCAACTAATTTATTAAGTTCATATATCACTGAAATTTTAACAAAAGCTTACGACTTTAATACAAAATATTACATCAAAGATTCATTCGATGTTTTTAATCAATTTAACAAATTTCAACTACCTGATAATCATGTAATTTGCAGTTTAGATGTTATATCTTTATTTAGTAATGTCTATTTAGAAATTGCTCTAATAGCAATTGATAAAAAATGGAATGAAATCAGACAAAATTTTCGTGGTAAATTTCAGAGTAATTTTCGGCATAATTCTTTGCTGTGTAATACGGCTCTCAATCTATCAAATGTAATATATTGTATACCATGTAAAAACTGTAATAATAAATACATTGGCCACACTAGTCAAAAATTAAAAAGTCGTTTAAGTTTACATAAAAGTGATTGTAGATTACATCCTGACAGATGTGCATTAGCAGAACATGTAATTGATAAAGACCACGTTATGGATTTTGAATCTGTTAATATTTTAGACATACAAACAAATACTAAAAAAAGACTTTTCTTATAAATGGCTCACATATCACAAGAACCTTGTACTATTAACAAGAAGAGTGACCATAAGAATCTCAGTGATATTTATCACTATTTACTATCAATGGATCACAATAATAAGATTTCAAATTTCAATTCTTAATCAAAAATTAATTTTTTTAAAAAAACTTTTATAATAATTTGACATTATCATAACCTACACTCTCCATTTTTTGACATAATTTTTATAACTTATTAGAAGGAAAAAAATGAAATTGTTTATCTGTCATAATGACAATATTTCAATATTTTTTAAAAAATTCAAATACCAATTTTAGCATTTAATATATATTTACCATTTTATATCAATCCTCAATTTACTGTAACTTGATAATGGAAATAAAAGTTTCCGAAAGCTTGTTAAATTAGTAAGAAGAGTTCACTTTTATAAACTTGCCGTTTCCCCAATATTTCTGGTTTTATACCTAATTAGTCGGCAAAGACTATCCTATATATATATATATATATATATATATATATATATATATATATATATATATACATCCTTCTATCGTTAGAGCGTCCAGACAAAAATGTGCTTTATAGCGTCCGACGTCGTTTTCTGCAGATATAGTGTTAATTGAGGTGAATACTTTTTAATATAGATAAAGGATGGTTAAAATAAATGGAAAAAAGGACTTTGGCACGGAAAACACAACATTGCTGTATATTTTCCTAACATTATGGCGCCCTTTCAGTCGATGAACAATTGGGCGTCTCTTATATTCAGCATTACGTATATATGATAGCCTTTAGGGCGTCAATTTTGTTATTGCGTTGTTGCCGCAGTAAGTACATATCTGCTATTTACAGAAAATAGGAGGACAAATAAGATATAATGTGGTTATTGTAAGTAGGAGGGAACTATAATATGTTATTGCAATGAAATTTCAGAGGTATTCATTTAACAAGTTACAAATACTCAAAATATTGAAGACAGTGAACTTAAATAAATCTTCGAATGGACAATTTCTTCACAAAATTGCATTAATTTCAGAATTACATGATAGTTATTATTTTATATGGTGTTTGTTAGGTACTAGTTGAAGAATAGCTATTTATGTAGGCAGTTACAAAAAATATGATTTTTTGTGACATTTGTGATCATTCAGGACACGAGTATTGTCGGTGAAAAGTTTTAACCCTAGTTGAGAGCTAATATTTTTCCTGCGTAGATAAATAATTTATTTCCTTAAAATTGTGGGTTACGGGAAAATACTATAAGGGAAGTGATGTGATGGAGTGATTTTGACGTTTCGAGATTCGAATGGATCTACACGTTTCATATTAGTCCAAAAAACCCATTTTTAAAAAATGTCGGTCGGTCAGTTGTCAACACGATAACTCAAAAACACTACCGAATTTTTCAATGAAGTTTTATAAGTAGGTTCAGAACATAAAAACTGAGGCTAAGTTCGTAAATGATTAAAATCTGATTTAAAGTTTTTCGGAAAATTCCATTTTCATGCAGTTTTCTCAATTTTCCACCCGAAATAATTTTTTTAACGAATAACTGACAAATTTGTTGGAATCTTCGTATCAAAAAACCTCCTATACAAAATTTCTCCGAAATCGGAATCAAATTTTTTTTGGAAATTTCCTTCAGCTTTAATCCTGTATATTATCTACAATATAAAATGAAAGAATTCAAATGTAGTAAGTAATTGAGATGCATGTTAAACATTTTGCAGTCCTGACCCAAAAATTGTAAATTTTGGTTTATATTGAATGTATGAAAAAAATTATGCAGTATCATGTATTTTAATACGCGGAATCCATTTCTTGTAGTAGTGTTATGAAATTTTTGTTATTAAAAAAATGTTTTCTTAGTTTTTTTCAAGTAAAGTATTAGAAAACAAATTTTGGGTGAAAACTAATAGCCTCGTGCATAAGGTGAAGTCATCTGGGTACATCAACTGGTTCAAATAATATTCTAATACATCAGTCGGAGCTAGATATCACGTTTATCCTTAGTGCCACGAAACAACAACATTAACAAAAGAAGTAAGTAGATATCGTCAAGGACCAGATTTTAAAAATATTCATACATACAGTCTGCTCCAAAATTCAGTGACGAAACAAACACATATTTTTTATGTAACACCCTGTATTTCTTAATATCTTTCGATTCTCTTCGAAGAGCTGATTTCGAAAAACTATAGCACTTGGAGTCAAATGGTTATAGTTTCTAAATTCCAGGGTGTTGAAAATCACTTTTTTAACTTCAAAGATTTTTCAGCTAAAACAATTGATTATTTAAAAAAGAATGGATGTCCCTATATTTACTTGGGTTTAGTTGGGTTCTTCAATCAATTTTGGAACATCCTATATATTCATGAATACTTATAAAATCTGCCTCTTGGCGATATCGGCTACTTTTATGTTTCATACATCAATATTGTGTATAGGAAAAGGAATAACTTTTGACCCTTGTACTAATATTTCTGTTGTTAAAAAAAATTGAATTTTTTGTTATTAATCTAATGAAATTATGTCATATCAACCTGTTGTTGGTTTTCCAATGAGTCTTTCAGTTGGTTCTTGCTGATTTGCCATTCCAAATGAAGTATTATATACAGGGTGGTCCGTAAGCAATGGTCCAAAGTGAAATGGGAGATTTTTGGCCTGAAAATATTACAATCTCTTGCAACTTGCTTTAATCAAATATTGATAATAGAAAAGATACAGGGTGGCAAAGTTTGAATGTAAAAGATGTTTTTTCTCAGTAAATTGAAAGATTTTGGATATACAAACGTAAAAATTAAGAGATGGGGGTTTTAAGGCATGAGAAATCGTAATATGATATCCGTTTTGATGTATTTCCTAGAGGGCGCCAAATGAGCTAAGTTGTTGGTGTAACTGTGCGCTTAACTTTTTCATCGTTAACGCTATCTCTCTTTTTATTGAAAAATATTAAAACTACATCATTTGCGACAAAAATAAATATGTATCATTAGTCTCAAAAATTAATAGTTTTCGCATTTTAAAAACCCCCTACATAATTATTATTTTATTTATTAGCACAAATAACACCGTACACTAACTAACGTCGTTAGTTAGTGAACGATGCAAATAATAGCGTTAGTAGGCGCTGATGTCAGCAAATTTATCATCACAAGAATTAACATAGTAGGTGCCGATGTCAACAAGTTAATCATTCGTGTTTTGACAGTTAATCTCATTACACTCTTAGAGTACGAAACTATTTAAACACCTTGTTTCCTGAAAGCTGGATTGGTCGTGGTAGTCCCTTTCCTTGGCCAACACGCAGTCCAGAATATAACCCTTTGGATTTCAGTTTATGGGGCACAATGAGGGAAATAGTTCACAGAAACCCTATAAATAGTCGAGTTCAACTTTGGCAAGAAATCAGAGCAGCAACAAATTTTTTTACGCCAATGACATTGTTTAATATTAAGCGATCTTTCATGAAACGCATGGATAAATGTATCGAGATGAATGGCGGCATATTGAACAATTACTGTGAAATAATATTTAAATTTTGTTGTTGTATTTTTCAATAAATTGTTCTTTTTTCTCTTGATTAAAAGTTATTGAGTTCATAATGGTTGCTTTATTAATATGTCAAAGTACTAATAAATAAAATGCAAATTACGTAGAGGGTTTTTAAGATGCGAATATCTTGAAAACTAGCAACCTTTGAGACTTATGATAGGTATACATTTTTTTCACAAAAATGATGTCATTTTAATATTTTTCAATGAAAAGCGAGATAGTGTTAACGATAAAAAAGTTAAGTGCACAGTTACACCAAGAACGTAGCTCATGTGGCTCCCTCTAAAAAATACATCAAAACGGATATGATATTATGATTTCTCAGGAACTAAAACCCCTATCATCAAATTTTTACGTTTGTATATCCAAAATCTTTCAATTTACTGAGAAAAAACATTTTTGACATTTCAACTTTGCCTCCCTGTATCTTTTTTATTATCAATATTTTATTGAAGCAAGTTGCGTCAGATTGTAATATTTTCAAGCCAAGAATCTTCCATTTCACTTTGGACCATTACTTACGGACCACCCTGTATATATATTTTTATTGTTTAAAAGTATATTTTGCAAATTTTTTTAATTTCATTCAACTATTCGAGAGCTATAAGACCGAGGCAGGAATAAATGCGGAACATAACACCATCTATGCTACAAAGTGTTAGAGTAGACCTTAATGCCCGGTTAAGTCATGTCTACTGGTCAATGATGAACAAGCTGAACATTTATTGTAAATTTTCTTTTGTTTATTTTGGTAATTTAAAATCAAAAACTGACCTATTTGGGGAATTTTTAATAGTACTTTTTATTTAGCTTATAATAAATTTATGCGTTACTTGGACGCACCCTATATACAGGAACGTATCTAAGAAATTAAGATCTGGGAAGTAACTTGGGACTTCGATTTTAAATGAAAAAGAGATTCATTCATATTGTTTCATGTATAATTTGCGTATATTGTTTCGCGTTTACGGCGTCCACTGACCATCTGCATACAACGTGCTAACTCTTTTTTTTTTAAGAAAACTAAATATTTTTATGATCGAAGAATACGTACAAGTACATGCAATGGAAACGCACAAAGAAGTAAGAGATGAAGGCTGTAGTTCATTAAATTCGAATGATTTTGATTTTTGTATCCCTGCAGGATTTTTTTTCAATCTGAATAACTTTGTAGTACCTATTGTAGGACTTTTAAGTTTCTCTGTGTATATGTAGATTTTATAGTAGAAAACTTTTTTTTGTATTGTGTAAAAATTTACTTTTTATTTGTCCCATATTCGACATTGTTTTATAATTACTACTTACTAGGTATTAAAACAATAAAATCTAGATTTATAACCTAATTAAAGTGGGTTTCTTTAACACGTTTTAGCTTCCAAATGAATTTAGGGGTAGTCAACATAATATAATATTGACATTATACTTGTCTTTTAGATGACCGAGAATAGTTTGTATATAATGCCCTACTCAATAATTAATTATACAGTGAACGTCTAAATTATGGAATATTATCATTGTTCCGAGAACCGTCGAGTTCTAAGGGAAATCCCGAAACAGGTCGATTTTTGTTGTACAATGCCCATGTTATAACGTACATGGAGTAGGGATGACGTAACCGGTGTAGGTGTAATGACGTAATCGTTAATTTTTTTAAATAGAAATCGGTATAATGTGACACCTCATTTGAACGAGAATTTAATTATCTATTTAACGACATTACATTTTTAACTAAAATATTTTTTTAAGGGTACGAAAACAATTTTTTTTAATTTAAATTCAATCAAATTACAATTAATGCTTGAATCCATGACTTTCTGAAATACTTAAAAAAGCAAAAATAAGTAAAAATAATAATGGACACGAAAAGTTCTCTCATAAACACTGAAACTTTTTGTCATATGTAATTCAAGCAAGTGATAGTGGCATAATTACTGTAATATTTATTGTCGTAAATGTTTTGATTTTGTGAATTGTTATCAGTTGTCAATTGTAATTTTTACTTTTGAATAGTGAATTATGGCTCACCTAAATGAATCACAACGCATAGAAATATTAATCCTTAGCGGATGCGGAGATAAAAAAAAGAACACAGAACGAGGTATGCAATTTATTCAACGCAAAATATCCCGTCAGACCCATCAGCCAATCAACAGTAAGTAAAATAGTCCGAAAATTTGGAGAAACTAGGCACGTTAAACAGATTCCAAACGCAGGGCGTCCTAAAATTGAAGACAATGTGAAACTTGATATTTTATTAAATGTACATGACAATCCTCACAGTAGTTCAACACAAATGGGTGAATATGCTGGAGTTTCCCAAAGATCGGTATTACATATTTAAAAAAAAGAAAAATACCATCCCTACAAAATTCAACTACATCAGGAGTTAAACGACGACGATCCCGATCGCCGGCTTCAATTTTCTGAAATTATTCAGGATTTATGTATCCCCAATCCACTTTTCATCAATCAAATCCTTTTTTCCGATGAAGCAACATTTTTATACATGGTACCGTAAATCGTCAAAATTGCAGATATTGGAGTCAAGAAAACCCGTATTGGATGACTGAGGCACACACGCAATATCCTCAGAAAGTGAATGTATGAGGTTTGTTCCAACCAGCGTCAGAAACCGTCAGGATTCTGCGCAGTAACTTAAATACGTTCCAACCAGACATACAAACGATTAGTTAACGATCAGTTTCTTGTTCCAACCAAAATTTAAAACGGTTTGAAAACTATCAGAACGGTTTACGGATTTTCTTCTGACCACTAATCTGGCGCATGCGAATCGCTGTGTTTTAATTTTACAGTTTCTTTCACTGTTTCATTGAATTGCAGCATAACCTTAAAGTGTGAATTGTGTTTGTATTTAGATATAATTAAAACTAGAACTTTTAAAGTGTGAATTGTGTTTGTATTTAGATATAATTAAAACTAGAACTTTTAAAGTGTGAATTGTGTTTGTATTTAGATATAATTGAAAAGCTTGGTTTTATTCCTAATTTTGATCATAATAAAAATCGTGTAAGCCTTTGGATCAGCTGATTAACGATGCCAACACAAGCGCATGTACAGTACAGACTGAAGTTGTAAGATGTTCCAACCAAAAACATAAATTGATCAGGGATCAGATTATTTGATAGACATGCGCGTTGAAAACGATTTGAAAATAGTTGGAAATCAGTTTGTGATTTGTGGTTGGAACAAACCTATGGGCAGGGATCATCAATGACAGAATCATTGGCCCTTTTTTCTTTGAAGAAAATCTAACAGGAAGACGCTATTTAACTTTTTTGAGAAATCAACTTATACCTGTCCTTGCTAACATGTATCCAAATGCCAATAATCCAAATTTACCTAGTGAAAATATCTGGTTTCAACAAGATGTATCCCCTCCGCATTACGCACGTGAAGTACGTCAATTTTTAAATAATTACTTTCCCGGGAGGTGGATCAGAAGTCGAGGTTTTATAGAGTGGCCAGAAAGGTCGCCAGATCTAACACCTCTAGATTTTTTCCTGTGGGGTTACATAAAATCAAAAGTTTATGTCAATAGACCCCAAAACTTACAGGACTTGAAAGATAGAATTAGGCATGAAAAGAGTCTAATTACTCCAGAAGTCATCCGCAATGTACTTGATGAATGTGTCCGTAGATTCGCATATTGTCAAGAAACCGATGGATGGCAGTTCGTACATTTAATTTAAAATAATTGTTATGCATAATTTGGTTACTTTAAAGTACATTATTAATTAAATCATTAGTTGAAATTTGGTTGAATTAAAATTAAAAAAATTGATTTCGTACTCTTAAAAAAATATTTTAGTTGAAAATGTAATGTCGTTAAATAAGGAATTAAATTCTCGTTCAAATGAGGTGTCACATTATACCGATTTCTATTTAAAAAAATTAACGATTACGTCACTACACCTACACCGGTGACGTCATCCCTACTCCATGTACGTTATAACATGGGTATTTTACAACAAAAATCGACCTGTTTCGGGATTTCCCTTAAAACTCGACGGTTCTCGAAATAATAATAATATTCCATAATTTAGCCGTTCACTGTAGAATACTATTAATAAAGAAATGCGCCAGCTCACTGACCTTCCTACCTCATATCTAAACCTTTACTCACGTTAATGTATCGGACTTTCTTAATTTGGCGCTACTAGAGGAGAGTGGTTGACGTGACGCTCTAAAGACGAGAGCGTGTATTTGAGAGAATACTCAGAGTTGAGTAATGTACCAGAAATGTATTTTTCTAACTGTTGCATTCAACAATATAAGCAATTTAACGTTCTACTGAAACGGCAGTGTTGTCAAATCTCGGGACGCTCTAAGCGCGAATAACTATCAAGATAAAATGTATACTCTATATACAACTTAATACTCCTAGCGTCTCTGCCGGAGAGTTGCGCGAACTAAATATATTCGGGAACCGTATATTTTCGTTCATTTGATGATCAAAAAAGCGTCCCCCAAAAATTTTGTTGGTAGGTTCGTGACGTAATTTCAAGTCCCTGGACAAATTATTACAAGGGGTGTGCATAGAGCGTCCGTATACGGACGCTGTATGCACTTGGACGCTCTATTGAATGCGATTTCAGAATGTATGGACGCTTTAACGATAGAAGGATATATATATACATATATATATATATATATACATATATATATATATATATATACATATATATATATACATATATATTGTGATGATATTTTTTTTTAATTTCAATATCTTACATTGGGAAACCACTTGTGTTGTCCAATTTATTCTTAATTAATTAGTTATTTATTCTCAGGGTATATGTGAATTCGGTTGTAACGCTCGTCAATAACAGAACGATAAGGTAGACTGATCTGAAGGCAACAAAAGGAACCACATGAAACTAGTTATTATTCAATAAATCACAACAATACAAAAAGGAACCACATGAAACAAGTTATTATTCAATAAATCACAACAATACAACAAATACCACAAAATAATAAATGCAAACAGATAATAATTTAAAAATAACAGTTCCAATTATGGATAACCGTGACGTCACTGTTACTAAAGGATCGATTCCAAGAATTAACCGGACTATAACCTAGATAAATATACATAAATTATAATTAATGAAAATTAAATATAAAAAAATATAACCTTGACCAACGCTTGTTGGTAGAGTCCAAGTTCAATTTGGAAAACGATCTGCCTGTCTCCAGCAACGGAAGAGTCTGTGTGGATTAATGAGGTCCCGGTGATGCCGTTATGACAAGATGTGCTCATATGCTTATTGGATGAACTACTTAAATGATGCAAATGCGATGATCCATATTCTGATGAAGAGCAGTCCCTGTTATTCTGAACAGATCTCAAATACGTGAGTGAAGCCTTCGAAGTTAATGGTCCATTTCGGGAAGATAATTTTACCAAATGTTGACTTGGTTTAGTAGTTAAGACCTCCTTTTGGTGGTGATCCGCAGGACTACCCAAATACCCCTCAACTGATTATATCAACCCTTTAACAATCAACACCGAAACTAGCCCTCGAACACGATTCTATAATCACTTAAAGAGGGTTTTTTAAACGAATTTTTTTTACCCAAACGTCATATAAAGATTACTGTCACTTTCCAAAAAATCTCCATGCCATCTTTCTACACTTAAAATTAAGTAATGATAAACATGTCAATCTACTTTGAAATGTCATTCATCAAATTATATTTTCTTATATTAATAAATAAAATGATTTTATAATTTTATCTAATTTGAAGTAACTTTGAATTTTGATATTTCTAATAAATAACATTTCAATTATTGACATTATTATTATCACTACTATCAAATACACAATTCTGTACTGATAGTTATGTCAACTTCTGGATTGATTTTCAATGAATTCAATCACAGACAAAATATTAATTATAATAAAATATTCCATAACATTAAATATAAAAACATAAAAAAATTAACTGCACTAAGTAATAATATGATCATAGAATGTCTAATAACACAACCTAATTGGATAAAAAATCTTACTAATGTAGACATTCCTTATGATATCAATAAATTTCTATCACTTGGACCAAAATTTTTTATAGAACCACATTTAGGTTTAGACATTCCAGTGAAATCATTTTTAGCAGATGTTGAAAATACAATAAATACTATTGAAAATACTAATACTCGCTCTGTCACTACAGCAAGAATAACTAATGTAATAACTAATTATGTACATTCAACATTAGAGAAAACACAACCCTCTTTCTTTCGCTACTTATTATTCAAAACAAAAAATTTTTTAAAAGAACATCCCGAAATAGTAGTAACAAGGTCGGATAAAGGTAATACTACCGTAGTAATGTATAAAGAAGAATATACAAGATTATCATTAGATCTAATTGAAAATAATAATTCATATAAAAGAATAAATTCTAATCCTACTGCATCATTACAAACATCTTGTAATAAACTTATTAAAAAGTTATTTGATTCACATCAGATCGATAAAAATACGAAAAAACAATTAATCACTTATAATGGTACTATAGCTAAATATTACGGTTTACCTAAAATACATAAACCAAATTTATCAGTAAGACCTAATGTAGCTTCTATGGGAATTCCTACAGAACATTTATCTGCATTTATAACTAATATACTTACTAATGCATATGATTGCAATAATGAATATTTTGTAAAAGATTCTTTCCAAATTTCAGTAACATTCAATAATATGAAACTTCCTCCAAATTATGTTTTAGCAAGTCTAGATGTAGTATCTTTATTTAGTAATGTATACTTAGAAACCTGCTTAAGATCTATTGATAAACATTGGGATTGTATTCGTTTACATTGTAATATAAACAAAAATGCTTTTTTAGAAATTATCACTTATTTGTTTAATAATACTTTTTTCGCATTTAATAAAAACTTTTATAAACAAACTTTTGGTACCCCAATGGGAGCAAATATATCTCCCATATTAGCTGCATACGTTATGGATGACTTGTTAGACATTGTTGTTCCAGTACTTTCTTTCAATCTTCATTTTATAAAAAAATATGTAGACGATATTATCGTAGCACTACCTATCATAAACATCAATGAGATATTAGAAACATTTAATAGTTATGACCCTCACATTCAGTTTACAATTGAAACTGAAGATACAGAACAATCCGTTCCTTTCTTAGATACCAGACTTATAAGGAAAAATGATACTATTACAGTTGATTGGTATCGAAAACCCTGTAGTTCTGGTAGATATATCAACTATTTTTCATACCATAAATTTTCAACAAAAATAAATTTGATAAAACAAATGAAAAATAGGGTACTTATTATCTCAGATAGTACGATGCATGATAAAAACTTACATATATTATCTAACCTATTTATTAATAATGGTTATCCTAAAACATTAGTAAGACAAATTCTGTTTAACACCCCTCATCCCATACATACTGCAATTGAACCAAATTTAGTTATTATGAACTCAGAAAATGTAACGAATACAACTACAACTAACATATTTTTTGCATCTTTACCTTACTTTAGAGAGCTTACACCTAGAATTTCCAAAATATTAAAAGAAGTAACTAATATAAAACTTGCAAATAAAAATGTTCTCTCACTTAATTGTGTTTATAGTAAGTTGAAAGAAATTGATCCTCTTACTGATCTCTCTAATGTAATATATAGATTGACTTGCTCTACATGTAAATCTGCATATGTAGGTGAAACATCACAAAAAATAACTAAACGTATAGCTCTACATAAGAGCGATGCAAGATTATATCCAGGAAGATCAGCATTAGCTGAACATGTTTTTTCTACAAATCATATAATAGATTATAAAAACTTTGAAATTTTACATAAAGAAAACAACTACTCTAAAAGGATTTTCCTGGAAATGGCATTCATATCTCAAGAAGATAATTGCTTAAATAAAAGAACTGATATTCAAAAACTTAGTACAATTTATAGCTATTTATTATCTTTTGACAAAAAAACAAAAAATTCAAATATTGAAGATGAGAATTCTGTTCCTTTATATTAACTTACCAACTATTATTTCACTTGCTAATATACTAAACATATTTAAAGACATTTCTATGACTACTAAAAATTAACATCCATGTCGTAATGTCAATTTTGATAGTTTTATTTTTAATTTAATTTCTTGAAAAAGAAAATTATATCTTATACCATGTTTTTTCTCCATATTATACATAGATATTGTGATTAACCTCGCTTAGTTGTAAGTAATTAATGTTTTACTTTTAAACTGAATTTATTTATACCTGTTTGAAATATCTATAAATGTATCTTTTGTAGTTCTTTGATAATGGTGATAATAAATTACCGAAAGCTCAGAACAAACTAAAAAGAGTTCACTTATTCACATTGCCGCATCCCCCACAATAATAGTTAGACATATATATTTATATGTATATATAAATAATATATATATATATATATATATATATATATATATATATAAACAAAAGGGAATTCTTGACGGTAGATAATTCAATAGGTTTTATATATCTTAGGGATTCCGTCGTAAGTGTATTATGGACAAACATCTAGAGTACTAAAAGACAGGGTGACCCAACATAAAAGTGATATAAAACTTGATAAACAATCATGTGCTATAGCTGAACATAGTATAAAAACTGATCATCATCCAAATTTCAACAACATCAAGGTTATACATTCAGAATCCAATTATCATAAAAGATCCTGCCTAGAAATGTTTGAGACCGCTCTAGATGAAAACTCATTGAACAAAAAAAGAGAAAGCAACCATGTAAATCACACTTATGCATATCTTCTTTCATTAGACAATCACCATAATAATAGTAGAATTGTTGATATTTCAGATTTATAACGATGAACATCTACCTTATTAATAAGTTATAACAGGCTTGTTTTGTACATACTACATTTGCTATTGTTATCTTGAGATTTTAGTGAGGTAATTAGTGAGAGAAAATTGTCTCACAACTGTGTCTTTTTAACAATTGCGAATAGATAATATATATAGGATCATGATTAAGTGACAAGTCATGGTACTATTAATCAAGACTGTCTTCTAAGTTATAAAGTTAGTCACAACAACTCTGTTATTACTCAACCTTAAAAAATATTAAAAAATGTCACTCGAGTTTTGACATTCCACATCAAAATAGTGCCTTCAATGTATTATATGAAATTTCTTACATACAAAGAATATGTTTTACTTTCTGAATAAGAAGTTTAGTTTTGTAAATTATTGACGTCAAAAAATAATAGTTCAATACTATTAAACGCTTTACAAAATTAGAAAAATTAATTTCCAAAGAGCAGACCGTCCACTAAGAAGCAACAACTACTTCTCGGGCTATATGCCCCGACAGACATTGAATTACACTTCTAAAGTAAACGGGGTTGGTATATCTGTTAAGATAGAACCAACCATTCTGGTTTGCGATCAGAAGGAATAACATCACTTGTGGACCGGTTTCGGCGTTTTTGCGCCTCATCAGCACAAGGTAGATGCCACTCGTGGTATCGACGTAGTCTCTAGTCCAGGATTATGCTCTCAGAGCTCTTGGACGAGTGGCATCTACCTTGTGCTGATGAGGCGCAAAAAACCTAGCCAATCTTGATATTTTTAGATATAAGTTAGTTATAATTATATACTATTTCTTTTTCTATAAGCAAACGATTTTGTTTGACATCATTTTGACATTTACTTTTTAAAAAAATTCAAATCAAAATTATTATTATTAGATGTATTTACCATTTGAAACAACTTGTAATACAATCTCGAATGCTGTCCTTGAGAATGGAAATAAAGATATTCCGAAAGCTTGGAAAATAGTGTAAAGAGTACTCATTTTACAATTTTGCCGCTTCCCCAATATTCCTGTCCTTAAAACCTTTAACCATTATTATAATAATCGCTTGATTTTTATTTCTTGGGTATGGTTAGGTTTTTTATATTTAATAAATTAAAAATGTTTTTTCGACGTTTCGCTTTCGTTTGAAAGCTTTTTCAAAATGTCTATTTTCTAAAATGTCATAATGAAGTAAACATATATACAGTTGTTATTTGGTTATGATTACAAGTATTAACTTCAGAAATAAATCTACGATATTTGAAAAATAGATTTTAAAAAAAGTGCGGTTATTGATAATTAACTTGTTATTTTATTAAATTATGATAAATTTGACTCAAGTTTTTAATATCTTGTTTATTGTTCACAGAATTTTTTTCTTTTTTTATATGTATCATTTCTTTAATCGTTAGTTTCTGATAATTGGAGTCCTGTGTTAATATTTTTGAGTTTTTGAAGTCAAATATAAAAAACCTAACCATACCCAAGAAATAAAAATCAAGCGATTATTATATATATAATAAGAGTTATATATATATATATATATAAATTACTAGAAATATTTGCCAACTCAGTAACGGAGACGATTTATTTGGGGATGTGGCAATAAAATACCAGAGAGTACTCTTTTTAAAAAATATATTCCAAGCTTTCGAATATAACATATTCATTCTCAAGGACTGAAAATTATTAGGATGGTCAAATTATCAATCAGCCAAAGTATTAATCACAGAAAAAAATTATAAAAAACGTCTATTTTTAGAAACCGCATTTATTTCACAAGAAAATAATTGCATTAATAAAAAAACAGACCTGAATAACCTTAGTGTGATGTATGCCTATCTCTTAGATTTTGAAAAACAATCTTTACAAAATTCAAATTCCAATCAAAATTAACTTTATTCGAACAGACCTTTATAGATTAAAATTTTTGTTTAATGTCATATTGAATGTCATATTGTTTTTTGAGTTTAATATGTAATGAACGTTTATGTCAATTATAAAATTTAATTTTTATCTATTTTTACAATTATACCGACATCCTCGTTTAAATAATGTAAGTAAATTTTAACATTAATTTATTTTATAATTTGACCATCCTAATAATTTTCAGTCCTTGAGAATGAATATGTTATATTCGAAAGCTTGGAATATATTTTAAAAAGAGTACTCTCTGGTATTTTATTGCCACATCCCCAAATAAATCGTCTCCGTTACTGAGTTGGCAAATATTTCTAGTAATTTACATACAAATATGGGGTATTACCAAACCATCTTAATAACTTATGGTCAAACAGCAGTTAAAAAATTGAAATCATGGTCTAAAATTAAACTCAAATTAGCGAAAGAATACAATAGAAGATGCTTTCTCCTACAGTGTAGAAAAAAGAACATTCTTCCCACCTTTTTACAAAACAATATCAAACATATAGAAAAAATTCTGATACGTCAAGAAGAAGAAACTAATAATAGTTATTTTATCTATAATAGGTTAGTAAAAAAACTTTTAAATAATGAAATTATATGTAATCAAAAAACAATATTTAGGCTTGAAAATGATATAATTGAAATGAAAAATCAAATAATTAACATCACTAATGAATTCGTTTTTGAAAACTTTTCTAGTAGACAGCAAATTATATATAATAAATTATTTTTCGAAATTAAAAATAAGCAAAAAAAGAAACTTAATAATCTGATTAACAAAAAAATAAACTCGATCCTTAAAACTCAAAATAATTGGATTAAAAATATTTCAGATACAGAGATACCTAAGGATATTCTACAGTTTTTATTACTAGGCCCAAAATTTAGCATTGAACCTATAATAACAAAAGATATTTCTATAAAAACTATGTTAGCTAATATTGATTATATATCATCTTTCATACAAAACGAGCAAGAAAGAAATATCGTTATAGCTAAAACTACAAATGTTTTAACTAATCATATTCACGAACCTAAACAATCTTCTATTTTTAGAGAACTACTACATAAAACAAAAAAATTTTTAAGAGAAAATCCAAATTTAATAGTCATACCATCTGACAAAGGAAATGTTACAGTTATAATGGAAAATCAACAATATTTAGAATTATCTAAAGAACTAATTGATAATAACACGTCATATAAAGAACTTACTAATGACCCAACTGCAAAAATAACTAGTAATTGTAATAAATTGATTAAAAAATTATTCAATAAAAAACAAATAGACAAAAATACGAAAGAAAAACTAACAAACTATAACGGTATTTCAGCCAAATTTTATTGTTTACCAAAAATTCATAAACCCACATTATCAGCTAGACCAATTGTAGCTTCTATAAATACTCCAATTGAGCCTCTTACTCTTTGGTTAACTGAAATATTAACAAAATCTTATGACTATGATAATGAATATTATATTAAAGACTCCTTCGAAATTAACAAAACATACAATAACATAATATTACCACCGAACTATGTTCTTTTAAGTTTAGATGTAGTATCACTTTTCAGTAATATTCACTTAAGTATATGCTTAACAGCTCTTGATTACAAATGGAATGATATAAGTAAAAACTGCAAACTAAACAAAGAAACTTTTTTAGAATTAATATCATTTATCTTTAATAGTACATATTTTTCTTATAATAATAAAAATTACCAACAGACTTTTGGAACACCCATGGGATCTTCAATATCACCTATACTAGCAGACTATGTAATGAATTATATCTTAGACTTTGTTATATCTGTTTTACCATTCAAGTTGTTTTTCATTAAAAAGTACGTCGATGATATAATTTTATCTCTTCCATGCAATGAAATAGATAATATACTATTCTACTTTAATACATTTGATCCTTATATACAATTCACTATTGAAAAAGAAAATTCAGAACAATATTTACCTTTTCTTGACACCAAATTCATAAGAGACAATAATAATAAAATTTCGATCGACTGGTATAGAAAACCGATAAGTTCGGGAAGATATATTAATTATCATTCATATCATCCACGCAACACCAAAATTAACTTGATCAAACAGATGAAAAGTAGAGTTCTTCAAATTTCAGATCAAAAGTTCCACCAAAAAAATCTAAAAATATTGTATAATCTTTTTCACGAAAACTCATATCCTCCATATCTTCTGAAACGAATATTATATAATACATTTGACAAAAATTCTGACATTACTGATAATATATCACAAAATATTAGAACTGACAATATTAACCCACCAATTTATTTGTCTTTACCATATATAAAAACAGTCACACCTAAACTTTCAGGAATCTTTAAGAAACATAATATCAAAATTGCAAACAAACAACACCTCACAATCAAATCAATTTTCAGTAAAATCAAAGATAAAACACCGATAAATAAATTAACTAACATAGTTTATGAAATTCCTTGCTTGAACTGTGATAAAAAATACATTGGTCATACTAAAAGGACATTAACCAATCGAATTTCCTCTCACAAAAGCGATAGTAAATTGTATCCTGATAGATGTGCCCTCGCTGAACACGCATTTTATGAAGACCATTCAATTGATTATCAATCAGCCAAAGTATTAATCACAGAAAAAAATTATAAAAAACGTCTATTTTTAGAAACCGCATTTATTTCACAAGAAAATAATTGCATTAATAAAAAAACAGACCTGAATAACCTTAGTGTGATGTATGCCTATCTCTTAGATTTTGAAAAACAATCTTTACAAAATTCAAATTCCAATCAAAATTAACTTTATTCGAACAGACCTTTATAGATTAAAATTTTTGTTTAATGTCATATTGAATGTCATATTGTTTTTTGAGTTTAATATGTAATGAACGTTTATGTCAATTATAAAATTTAATTTTTATCTATTTTTACAATTATACCGACATCCTCGTTTAAATAATGTAAGTAAATTTTAACATTAATTTATTTTATAATTTGACCATCCTAATAATTTTCAGTCCTTGAGAATGAATATGTTATATTCGAAAGCTTGGAATATATTTTAAAAAGAGTACTCTCTGGTATTTTATTGCCACATCCCCAAATAAATCGTCTCCTATATATATATATATATATATATATATAACTCTTATTATATATTTATATTTTGATTATTTTACATTAGTTTGGTAAAATAATCAAAATTTGAACGTGTTTTCTATAAAATTATTCTGTATTTTTTATTATGATGAAGATTTTTGATATTATTTTTTAATCACGGATTTTGTTCTGATGAAGTTGACGAAGTGCAACGAAAGCTCAACAAAATAAAGTGTGTACTTTGAAAATAGGTATTTTTCAGAACAAACTAAAAAGAGTTCACTTATTCACATTGCCGCATCCCCCACAATAATAGTTAGACCTAACTAGTATCGGCAACGAACTATTTCCTATATATATATATATATATATATATATATATATATATATATATATATATATATATATATATATATATATATATATATATATATATATATATATATATATATATATATATATATATATATATATATATATTAGATATGAATTTTTATTTCTTAATTATATCGAAAATATTGTTGGAAATGACAAAAAAAAATACTGTGAAAGTTTAAGCTCTTAATATTAATAATAAGAGGTGCCCCATCGCAAATTTCGATTTTCCATTCAAATAACATGGGAGCAATATTCTCTTGCACTTTGGAATTTCATAGCTCACGTTGGTGATAATACTTCTGAATGACCAAGGTATATTCTTGTAAAAAATTGAACGCACTACAAAAAAGGTCTCTTACAATTTTTTGATATATTTATTCCTTCAAAAGTTCAAGTTAGAATTTTTAGGTTAAAATATTTTCAGTTGCAAATAACTTAGGACCTGTGAAAAATATCAAAAACTTTTATAGAGATAAGTTATAGAAAATAGAATGCTCTCCAAAAAATGTTCCATAAAATTTTCTCATAAAGTTTATGGTTGCGTAAAAAAATTGGAAAAATATTAAAATTTGTCCTTAGTTCAACTTTGACGTCGAATAACTTTTGAAGGAATAAATATATCAAAAAATTGTAGGAGACCTTTTTTGTAGAACGTTCAATTTTCTACAAGAATATACTTTGCTCATTCCGAAGTATTGTCACCAACGTGAGTTATAAAATTCCAAAGTGCAAGAGAATATTGTTCCCATGTTATTTAAATGGAAAATCTAAATTTGCGATGCGGCACCTCTTATTAAGAGCTTAAACTTTCACAGTATTTCTTTTTTGTCATTTCCAACAATATTTTCGATATAATTAAGAAATTTTTTTTTGAATCAGTCTAATATATACAGGGTGTCCCACGAGGTTTTGGACAGTATATATCTCGAAAACTATTTGAACTACAATATTGAAATTTGGCAGTTATAAACCATAGGTAGTATTACACATTTTAAGCAATCAGCTACTTTGCTACAATGTCACGTTTCGGGTCAAGTGGTTTAATTTTCAGAAATGTTAATGAGACAACCTGTATATTGTTCCACTACTCTAAAGGTCTCTCTTATACTAATTCGGCGATACCTATTTTTTTTGTGTTAGGTACCTACTACACATTTTAAGCAATCAGCTACTTTGCTACAATGTCACGTTTCGGGTCAAGTGGTATCATTTTCAGAAATGTTAAAGAGACAACCTGTATATTGTTCCACTACTCTAAAGGTCTCTCTTATACTAATTCGGCGATACCTATTTTTTTTGTGTTAGGTACCTACTTAGAAACGACAAACTAATTTTTATAAAGTTTTTTATTTGAAAAAAAAAAGAGCCGAAAAACAAAAAGAATTGGAATACAATAACACTTTTACTACAGTTGATGCTCAAATTGATGTCCACCTTCATTAATGCAGCATTCAAATCTTCTGAGTAAATTTCTTGTGCATGCTGCTTCAATACTTTCTGGTGTAACAGATTGGCAAGCTGCTCTGATTCTGTTTTTTATATCATTTACATCATCAGGAGCTGTAACATAAACTAATCCTTCTAAATATCCCCAAAGAAAAAAATCTAACGGGGTTATATCTGGTGAACGAGCCGGCCAATGTATTGTAATTATTGTATGTATTAAAAATGTTTAAAATATGCTCATGTTTGTTATCAGGTATTGCACAGATAATGTCATCAACATATTTTTTTAAAAAAGGAAGTTCGAAATTAAGCTTTGGAATGCAAAAATCTAGGAGATCATCCATAACATACTGTGCAGCTATTGGACTTATAAATTGTCCCATTGGTGTACCTAAAATTTGTTTAAAATATTTTCCTTCAAAATTACAATAAGTGGAATTAAAAATAAAGTCCAATAGATTGAAAAAGAAATCTTTTGGAATATTGGTGTACTTTTTTATATGATCCCATCTTTTTTCAATACTATTTTTAAAAAGTTGTATAGGAATATTACTAAATAAGGAAACCGCATCAAAACTGATAAGCCATTGAGATGTACACTAATATTCCAAATGAATTGATAGTAGATATTTTGAAATTAAAATGGAACTCACTAAAAGAACACACCACTCTATCATACAATGAATTCAAAGAAGCAATTTTATTAATTCAAAAAAATAATTATTTTCAATACCAAAATAAATTTTTCCAACAATTAGACGGTTGCACAATGGGCTCTCCTATATCCTCAACTTTAGCTCAATTGATAATGGAACATCTTGAAGAGAACGTACTAATGAATTTAAATTTTAATGTATTATTTTATAAACGCTATGTTGACGATTGTATAACTGCAATTCCATCAGACAAGATCAATGCTATTTTAACTGCATTTAATAATTTCCATCCAAAACTCCAATTTACTCTTGAAACTGAAGAAAATAATACAATAAATTTTTTAGACTTAACATTAATCAGATCTAACAACAACAAAATAAAAACTAAACTATATAAAAAAGAAACATGGTCCGGCAGATATCTAAATTACAATTCTAATCATCCTAATACTCAAAAAACAGTGTAATTATTGGATTAACCGATAGAGCTATTAAACTGACTTCTCCAGAATACCGTCCTGAAATCTTTAGACACGTGAAAGACACCTTAAAAAATAACAACTACCCAATAAACAATATAGAAAAAATTTTCAAACAACGCACCTACAAATTCTACAATAACACTCAAAATAACAACACAAAAACTGAATTAAATCAAAACACTTACTATTTGGTCTAGCCAAAATATTAAACATCAAGTAGGTATCACATAAAATGTAACTTCTGTCATTCTGACGATGATATGTCAATATCGAAATAATTATCAATATCCTTTAATAATTTTCATAAATCTTTCAATTAAATAGTGGAATTAATTAGAAACAGTTAGTTTCATTTATAACATTAAATCAAAACAGATACATAGCAATGCCTTATACAAACGAACTATCAGAAAAACTAAAATTCATATTGTCTAAACATAACATTAACGTTTGTCATAAAGCTCAAAATACTTTGTCATCATTATTTACTAAACTTAAAAGTCCAACTAAAACCAATAAAAAATCTAATGTTATATATTCTATACCATGTTTAAACTGTCCAAAAAAATATATAGGTTTGACAACTCAACATTTAGAAAATCGTCTCAACGGCCACAAATATACAAAAAATGCTTCTACAGCTCTACATAAACACGAAACAACAGAAAAACATGAATTTGATTTCAAAAAAACAAAAATACTAACACAAGACTCTAATTATCAGAAACTTACAATTAAAGAAATGATACATATAAAAAAAGAAAAAAATTCTGTGAACGATAAACAAGATATCAAAAATTTGAGTCAAATTTATCATAATTTAATAAAATAACAAATTAATTACCAATAACTACACTTTTTTTCACCTATTGTTCAAATATCGTAAATTTAGTTCTGAAGTAAGTACTTGTATCATAACTAAATTCTAAAATAACAATTTGTATATTTTTTACTTCATTGTGACATATAAAATAAACATTTTGAAAAAGCTTTCAAACGAAAGCGAAACGTCAAAGATCGTTTAATTTTTCATTATATTCACATTAACCATACCCAATAAATAAAAATCAAGCGATTATTATAATAATGGTTAAAGAAAATAAAATAATATATATATATAGGAAATAGTTCGTTGCCGATACTAGTTAGGTCTAACTATTATTGTGGGGGATGCGGCACTTTGTCATCATGACAAACATAAACATTCAAATCGACGCCATTTTTAGTCCATTTAGATATTACAAAGAAACGTGTTTTATTGATTTGTTATATAGTTCATATAACAGCCTTTTTGGTGTGCGTCATCGTTTGTGACGTATATCCGGGTTTTGGGTATGTCGATATTCAATTTGTTATTTTGACATATAGCTAACCTTTAATTTGATAAATGAAATCATCAGGATCGTATTCAGCCAAATTCGAAAAGGCTATGAAATTAATAATACTTGGGATATGAAAACACTGCAAAATAAAACAATTTGTATATTTAATTTACATATTAAAATAATTTAATATTAGTAAATATAGTCCTGCATTAGAATAAATAAAATGCTAACAATAAGATCAATATTCACTTTTCATAAATAATAATTTACCGTAAACAACAAAGTACAGACCTGACGAGAACTGTCAGTTGGACATTGGAAAAATACGTAAGACACATTGCCGCTACGAAAGGAACGTCTGCATAGTATTTTGAACGATGTAATTTCGCCCGATTGATAGGTCGCGTTTGCGCGTAATCTAAACATCAACCAATCAAATTTTTGTAAGTCAAAGATTAGGGTTAACGTTTGTACTACGTTTAAACGGTTCATTATTGTGATATTTTGATTAGGATTAATCACAGACCTGCCTTTTTTCCATTTCTTCCAACGTAGTGTGTTAGAAAGACATTAACAATCAATGACGCACACCAAGAAGGGTATTATATGAACTTTATATATATATTGTTATGTTATCGACCAGATACTTGATATTTCAAAGAAATTACTTTTGATGTTAGATGTGGTATTGGTATATGTGGATTACAAAAAAATATGTCTAGAAAACAACGCATGTTTATAATTTTAATATTTATGTAAATATTATTTAAATTTTATAATTCCGATAAATTTGAGAGAAATGGTCTCCAAGGAAATGATTTTTTTTTTAAAATGGTTTCCGTGGATATTTTTTTTTGAAAGTAGAATTTTTTTGACGGCGAAAAATGGCGATGTCATGAACATTTTTCATGAGAAAAAGCAAAAAGAAATATGAATGATAATCGTTAAAATAATAGAAGTACTGTTATTGAAATGCTATAACATGGTATAAGTTGAGGAGCTACTTTGTATAGAAATCCAAGATTGAAGAAAGTTGGTGAGTTACGCTCAAATTTTCTAACTTGACGATATTCTTAGAAGATCCAGTTGCTCTAAAACCCATTTGGTTTGACCCTTTTTGTTCTGTCAGGACTTGAGTTGCCGAGAGATGGAATGTCATGATGACAGGGTTTTTTTTGAGGATGTTATTTTATGATTGTAGAGTTAACGATATATGTGTAAATAAACTATATTTGTAACTGTATATCGTTTCCTTATAATACGAACCCAACATAACATGGTGGCAGCGGTGGTTCGTGTTTAAAAGGCAGAATCAAAAGTGAAAGACTTGTGTTTCTAAACCCCGGATCTATTCCGGTAAATTTTCAACTGGCTATTCATAAGTATACGATGGAAGAGGATATGTCGACAACCAAGACGGTCGTGACCCAGGCAATTTCTGTTCCAGTGTCTCCACCTCAGAAATTCGATTTTTTGATGCCCCAAGCATGGCCCCAGTGGCGAAAACGCTTTGAACGATTCATGTCAGTCTCAGGACAAAATTTGAAATCAGATGGCGAGAAAATAGATATTTTATTGTATATTCTTGGCGAGGATGCCGAAGAAGTGATGCTACAGTTTGTGCCGGTTCCTGAAACTTACATATACATAGTCCAAGCCTTCGAAAACCATTTTATACCCAGGAGAAATCTTATTTTTGTACGTTATAAATTTAATAGTCGTGTCCAACAAAGCGGCGAGCCAATAGAATCCTTTATTACTTCTTTGCATTCACTTGCAGAGCATTGCCATTATGGTTTATTGAAGGAGGAATTAATAAGAGATCGTATTGTTGTGGGCATGTTAGATTGCAGAGTCAGTGAGAGATTACAATTACAAGCGAATTTAACCCTTGCCGATTGCATTATGGCTGTAAAGCAGGCCGAACTACAAGAAAACCAAAGCCAGGAGCTGAGAAGAGAATCAGTCGCAACAGTCGCATCAGGAATCGCAGGTAATCAATCGACAAATAAAATGGGCAGAGAAAATGATTACGAGAAAACTGTATTCAGAAAATGTCAATTTTGTGGGTTAGCGGACCATCCCAGGGAGAAGTGTCCTGCCAAGAAACCTATGTGTCGCTCTTGTACTAAACAAGGGCATTGGGCGTCTGTATGCCGAAGCAAAAAGGTTAGATCTAGATTAGATATTCATGATAATAGTTCTAGTTCGAACCAGAATTTGGGATTGGTTGAGATAAATTCTCAAAGGGAATGGTCAATTCTTCTGAAAATTCCTGAACTTAATAAAGAATTTAAATTTATGGTAGACACTGGTGCGGATATAACCTGTATCCCTGTATCTTTTTTGGATGAAAATGTTATTCAAAGCTTACGGTTTACTAACAAAGTAGTCACAGGCCCTTCAGGCAACCGATTAAACATATTAGGTATTTTGAATTGTACATTAAGTAATTTTAAAAATAACTGTTTTACTGACATCTATGTCATTGAAGGATTATGTAAACCAATCTTAGGTCGTTCTGCGATAATAGATTTGAACATCTTACAATTTGGTGATGGATTTTCTTTTAACGTTCATTTCCTCAAGATGGAAGAAATTGAGCAACGATTTCCTAAAATTTTTGATCAAATAGGTACTTTTAAAACTGAATTTAACATTAAGATTGATGAAAATGTTCAGCCATTTATACAATCAGTTCCACGAGTTGTGCCTATTCCATTACTTAACCTTTAAAAGATGAGCTTGAGCGCTTACAGAATTTAGATATTATAGAACCCGTTGAATATCATACTCCATGGGTCAGTCCTATTGTTATAGTTAGAAAAGATAATAATAAAATTCGTCTTTGTGTTGACTATACCAAATTAAATAAAGCTGTGCTGCGTACACATTTTCCGATTGGTAAAGTCGAAAGGATTCTTGCCCAAGTTCAGGGATCTAGGTATTTTTCGCGTATAGATACGACCTCTGGGTTTTATCAAATCAAACTAGATAAGAAATGTCAGGATTTAACGTGCTTTATAACACCGTATGGTCGGTTTAAATTTAAAAGGTTACCATTCGGAATATCCTGTGCACCCGAGTATTTTTCTATGCTAATAAATAAAATTCTAAATGGATTAGATAACGTAATTTTTCATATCGATGATATTCTCATTCATGCGCCAACAATTGAACAGCATAATAAATTAGTTAATGAAGTTTTAACGCGAATTCATAATGAAGGTATAACCTTAAATAAACAAAAATGTCTCTTCGGTGTACAATCCTTAGAATTTTTAGGTCACCACATATCCGATAAGGGGATTTCTGTAGACCCAGAGCGAATAAGCGCTATTGTAAAATTTCCAGAACCGTCTGATAAAAACGAACTTTTACGTTTTTTGGGTATGGTTAATTTTTCATGCCGGTTTATTCATAACAGATCCGATGTTTGAGAGCCTCTAACTTCTCTGTTGAAGAAAAATGTTGTTTTGTCTTGGAATCATGCTCAAAAACAGGCTTTTGAAAAAATCAAAAAGCTATTGCAAGATAGTCCTTGTCTTGAATATTTCGACCCTAGCAAAAAAATCATAATTTCTGCTGATGCTTCTTCTTTTGGCATTGGTTCGTGTCTTATTCAAGAGGATACAAATGGAAATAAGAGAGTGGTATCTTATGCATCCAGATTGTTATCAAAAACAGAGCAGCGTTATGCCCAAATAGAGCGTGAGGCGTTAGCTTTGACATGGTCATGTGACAAATTTTCTGAATATGTTTACGGATTGAAAGTTCTAATCGAAACTGATCATAAGCCGTTAGTTCAAGTTCTGCAAACTAAAAATATCGATGAATTGACTCCGCGTCTTCAAAGATTTAGGTTGAGACTCTTGAAATATGATTATGAGATTTATTATGTTCCGGGTAAAGATTTAGCAATTGCGGATGCATTGTCTAGAAATTTTGAAAAAAATTCTGCTTTGCCTGAAAATGATGAGTTATCTTTAGAATCCGATACCTTTGTTAATTTGATAACTACAAACTTTGAAATAAAACCTTATTTCTTAGAAGAGATCAAATCCGAGCAAAATAAAGATTCTGTATGTACAAAACTTAAGCAATATATCAATTTGGGTTGGCCTCGGAAAAATAAAATGGATCCAGAAGTTTCTATTTATTTCCAGTATAGGCATGAAATTTCAGAGTGTGATGGTTATTTATTGCGCGGTTCACGCTTAATTATTCCTTATTCTCTCCAATCAAAAACTTTAGGTTTTATTCATCAAGGTCACCAAGGCATAGTAAAATGTAGAGCTAGAGCTAAGGCCTCTGTTTGGTGGCCAGGATTATCCACTAAAATAGAAAATTTAGTTCGCAATTGTCCACGCTGCATCGAGTACAAGGTCAATGTAAAAGAACCTTTCTTTGGAGATGAATTTCCGGATCGCGCATGGCAAAAAATTGCACTTGATTTATTTAAATGCGATGAAACTTGGTACCTCATTTTAACTGATTATTTCTCTCGATTCTTCGAAATCTTTAAACTTCAATTAATGACTGAAAATGTGATCATCACCAAATTGAAAGAGCTGTTCTCTAGGTATGGTTTACCGGAAATAGTAAGATCAGATAATGGACCACAGTTCCAAACCGATTTCAAAAGATTTGCAAAAAATTTTGATTTTAATCATATAACAAGCAGTCCTAAGTACCCTCAGTCCAATGGCTGTATTGAAGCTGCAGTCAAAACTGCTAAGAATTTGATCAAAAAAGGTGATGATTTATTTTTATCTCTGTTAGCATACCGTACCACCCCTTTAGAAAATGGTTTCACTCCAGCAGAATTATTATTCAACAGAAAGGTTCGTTCTCCTCTTCCAATTTTGCCTAGACTGCTCAATCAAACCATTGATATAAGTCCAGTTTTCCAAAGGGAGGGAAAATATAGGGATAACATGAAACAAAATTATAATAGGCGTCATCGCACTAGAGAGCTTCCCGATTTAAAGGTTGATGATAATGTATGGGTGACCGATCTAAAAACATACGGGAAAGTTATTCAAAAGCTTAACGAACCTAGATCTTATCTTGTCGAAACTCACAGGGGCAGGTTTAGAAGAAATAGATGGTTTTTAGTACCAGCAAAACATTACAACTTTGCTTCCCATGAAATTGTTACTCAATGTAATCATAAATCTAATGTGGACACTCACTCACCATCATCTGTACAGTTAGATAATTGTAATAAAAGTTCTGCAGAAACTGAAGTTATACAAGAAAATGCCAATGAAATTGAAAGTGCTAAAAATAACCGACCAGTGCGTATAGTAAAAAGACCTTCATATCTAAAGGACTATGTTGTTTAAAAACTTGTTATATCTATTATAATAAAGGGGGGATGTTCTGTCAGGACTTGAGTTGCCTAGAGATGGAATGTCATGATGACAGGGTTTTTTTTGAGGATGTTATTTTATGATTGTAGAGTTAACGATATATGTGTAAATAAACTATATTTGTAACTGTATATCGTTTCCTTATAATACGAACCCAACATAACACTTTTAAAAAAAAATTATTAAATAAATAACAAATTGAATATGAAAATTGTTTGACGGATTTTGACATTGATCGAACAGACAAATTGTGCAAAATTATAAAAAAAAAGGAAACTGAATATATAGTGATTAGGATTAGAATTAATTAGGGTGTTAGTAGAATAGTTAATATAAAATTTCAAAAAGTATTTTTTGGTGATATCACAAAAGTTTTCTAATTTTGTAATTATAGAGATAATAAGTTTAGTGTTGCAGTTGTTCAGTTGAGTTGTTTATTATAAGTTGTTTACTAGACATATTGCTTCATTATATTGTTGAGATTGTTAGTTTCCATATTGTCTTAACTTAGCTATTATTACTGACCGCTAGGTGAAGTTACGTTGTTTGTTCGTTACCATTGTAATTATTATCGAATGTATGACACACAAATTGCTGTACAAATAAAAGCATGTTATAATATATTTAATCAACTCTTATTATTAACATCTACCATATCCATCGATAATTAATAACATATATAATATAAAAAAAAATATTTCATATATTCATCCCTACAGAAACACCCCTGAGATAAGAGATCGCTGGCTTCACTAAGGTTGGTGAGTATCTTAGTGTTTACAACATTACCATAACAATTGGCGCCCAACGTGGGGCTCTCTATTTAAAAATAAAACAGTAAACTTATTAAAATTTATTGGAAAAATATTTAAAATTAAAACAAAATGGAAAGAAGAATGACACTAAGAGATGGAAAACAAATACGAACAGAGGGAAGATCAGAGGAAGAACAAGAAGAAAGGAGACATGAAATGGGTGATTTTCAAGTGCAATATTTGGTACAAGGGAGACATAATGAGGAGCAAAATGAAGAGATAGAGAAAAGCGAAAGAACAGACTCAATTGAAGAAATGGTAGAAACCAGGGAAGGTAGAGAAGAGGAAATAGGAGCTGGAAGTAGAAGTGAACAAAATAGAATGATGGAAATGTTGCAACAATTATTCAATAATCAGAATAACACCATTAGCAGAAAATTTGATAATCTTAGAGGAGATATGAATAATCAGAATGATAGTATAAGTAAGAAGTTTGACAATATGGAACAGAATTTGAGTAGTAAGTTGGAAAAGAAAATAGAAGAGGGTAAGATGGAAAGTTTAAAGGAGATGAAGAAAATCAGAGAGGAAAACGAGCAATTTAGAAAGATGTCAGAAATGAAAGAAGAGATGATAGACCAACATAAGAATTTGCGGGTAGAAATCCAAGAAAATGGAATTAAGATAAGAGATGAAATAGAAAAGCATATGGTAGAAGAAATTCAGGAATTAGGAAGAAGTGTTTCAGAAAATTTACCAGGAGAGATACAAACAGAGGTAACCAAACAAAACGAAAGCATTTTAAAGGAAGTAAGATATATCAAACTGCGTGAACAGACAAATGAAGAAGTAATGCAGAAGTATCAAGAAAATGTTGATAAGACAATTGAAGACTTAGACGGTAGAATGAAAGTACAAACAGAAACATGTGAAAAAAGAAGTCAAATAATGGGTAATCAATTTAACCAAGGATTGGAGGAAATGAATAGAAAATTGCAAGATACAAGAGAAGAAATTGAAGATAACATAAGAAGAACTGGAGGAGGCATGGTATATATGGGAAATGTAGAAGTAGGGGTGAAATTTGATGGAAATATAAATATAATTCATCCAAAAGTTTTTATGAAAATAATGAAGAGTAAAATGAAGGGAATAAGGGATATGATGGAGAAGAAAATAATAATTAGAGGAATGTTATCAGGACATGCACTATTATGGTTTTGTAATAAAGAAAAACAAATTATGGACATGGAAGGATTTGAGATGCAATTTCTAACATATTTTTGGGGAGAGATTCCACAGGCTAATTTCAGAGAAAGGTTATATTTCGGCAAATTTGATTACAATAAAAGTAGAAATTTAAATACATATGCTATGCAACTATATAATATGGCGCAATACTTAGAACCTGTGATGAAACAAGAAGAATTGGTTTTATATGTAGGAAGACATTTTAATGCTGAGGTAGCAGAAACAATAGCATTGCATAATATAAAATCAATGGACAATTTATCAAGATATTTACAGATAGTGGAAAGGAGTATACAAAATGGAAATGGTATTAATAGATATCAATGAGAAAACAGAAATGAAGATACAAGAAATGATAAACAGAGAGAAAATGGAAATGGTTTTGTGAGAAGAGACAATTATAATAGATATGGAAATAGAGATTATGGATACAGGAATGGAGATAACAAAAGAAATCAAGGAAATGTAGAAAGAAATTATGGAAATGGAGATAGAAATAATGGTGATAGATATTATGAAAACAGAGGAAACCAAGGAAATTTTGAAAGAAGAAATTATAATGGAAATAGGAATGGGAACTGGCAACAGAATAGAGGGGAAGAAAGAAATCATTATAATCAGAGAAGAAATGATTACAACAGAAGAAATTACAATCAAGAAAATCGAGAGGGAAACTATGATCGGGAAAATAATACAGAGGGAGATAGACGACAGGTAAATAATATAGTCCGAAATCAAGAAATTCAAGAAAGTTTGAAGACAGAATGAGGATAGTAGTAGACAAGAGAACAGGGGGCAAATATTAGTTAAATATTGCCATAATAATAATAATAATAATTCTCAAAATCAAAATAGAAGGGTATATTTTCAAACAAGAACTTAATCTCGAGAAGGTAGTGTTGAAAGGTAATAGAGAATGGTAAAGTAGTCATGAACGAAGTCCGTTAAGTAAAAGACAGTCAGACAGTAATGTTGAGGACGTAATTCATGATTCTCAACATAAGTCAAAATTTTAATACAGTGCTCTCCAAAATTTATGATAAATTCGTGCACATACAAACATTATAAAAAATTTTTAAAAAAATATGATAATTCAAATATTAAAAGATAGTTAATTGTAAAACTATTTTAGAGAACAGGTAATTTATTAATTTAAAATATGCATATTAAATGATATTTTAAATTCAAAAATTGGGGCATTTGTTATGGTATCGACCAGATACTCGATATTTCAAAGAAATTACTTTTGATGTTAGATGTTGTATTGGTATATGTGGATTACAAAAAAATATGTCTAGAAAACAACGCATGTTTATAATTTTAATAATTGTGTAAATATTATTTAAATTTTATAATTCCGATAAATTTGAGAGAAATGGTTTCCAAGGAAATGATTTTTTTTTTAAAATGGTTTCCATGGATATTTTTTTTTTAAAGTAGAATTTTTTTTTGACGGCGAAAAATGGCGATGTCATGAACATTTTTCATGGGAAAAAGCAAAAAGAAATATGAATGATAATCGTTAGAATAATAGAAGTACTGTTGTTGGAATGCTATAACGTGGTATAAGTTGAGCAGCTGCTTTGTATAGAAATCCAAGATTGAAGAAAGTTGGTGAGCTACGCTCAAATTTTCTAACTTGACGATATTCTTAGAAGATCCAGTTGCTATAAAACCCATTTGGTTTGACCCTTTTAAAAAAAATTATTAAATAAATAACAAATTGAATATGAAAATTGTTTGACGGATTTTGACATTGATCGAACAGACAAATTGTGCAAAATTATAAAAAAAAAGGAAACTGAATATATAGTGATTAGGATTAGAATTAATTAGGGTGTTAGTAGAATAGTTAATATAAAATTTCAAAAAGTATTTTTTGGTGATATCACAAAAGTTTTCTAATTTTGTAATTATAGAGATAATAAGTTTAGTGTTGTAGTTGTTCAGTTGAGTTGTTTATTATAAGTTGTTTACTAGACATATTGCTTCATTATATAATATAAAAAAAATGTTTTATATATTCATCCCTACAGAAACACCCCTGAGATAAGAGATCGCTGGATTCACTAAGGTTGGTGAGTATCTTAGTGTTTACAACATTACCATAACAATTGGCGCCCAACGTGGGGCTCTCTATTTAAAAATAAAACAGTAAACTTATTAAAATTTATTGGAAAAATATTTAAAATTAAAACAAAATGGAAAGAAGAATGACACTAAGAGATGGATAACAAATACGAACAGAGGGAAGATCAGAGGAAGAACAAGAAGAAAGGAGACATGAAATGGGTGATTTTCAAGTGCAATATTTGGTACAAGGGAGACATAATGAGGAGCAAAATAAAGAGATAGAGAAAAGCGAAAGAACAGACCCAATTGAAGAACTGGTAGAAACCAGGGAAGGTAGAGAAGAGGAAATAGGAGCTGGAAGTAGAAGTGAACAAAATAGAATGATGGAAATGTTGCAACAATTATTCAATAATCAGAATAACAACATTAGCAGAAAATTTGATAATCTTAGAGGAGATATGAATAATCAGAATGATAGTGTAAGTAAGAAGTTTGACAATATGGAACAGAATTTGAGTAGTAAGTTGGAAAAGAAAATAGAAGAGGGTAAGATGGAAAGTTTAAAGGAGATGAAGAAAATCAGAGAGGAAAACGAGCAATTTAGAAAGAAGATGTCAGAAATGAAAGAAGAGATGATTTTGACATTGATCGAACAGACAAATTGTGCAAAATTATAAAAAAAAAGGAAACTGAATATATAGTGATTAGGATTAGAATTAATTAGGGTGTTAGTATAAAATTTCAAAAAGTATTTTTTTGGTGATATCACAAAAATTTTCTAATTTTGTAATTGTAGAGATAATAAGTTTATTGTTGCAGTTGTTCAGTTGAATTGTTTATTATAAGTTGTTTACTAGACATATTGCTTCATTATATAATATAAAAAAAAATATTTTATATATTCCTCCCTACTGAAACACCCCTGGGATAAGAGATCGCTGGCTTCACTAAGGTTGGTGAGTATCTTAGTGTTTACAATCATTACCATAACAATATATATCAGTTTGTTAAATTGGAATCAACTCTCGAAAATGCAAACAAGTGATTACAACACAATAGGTGCCTTAAACAACTAAACTTCCAATTCACTTTGACAACTCATAGTTTTTGATGTGATAGGTTAGTGACTATGAATTGGTCGAGTGAATTTCCTAATTTTTCAATATTTCTCCATTAGTAGGACTTTTGCAATTGGCAACTGTAAAAGGGGATGGATAAAATCAAATTCATACAAAAATTAAGATTGTTGAGGAGATATCAATTCTAATAACAACAGACTAAGTATACATTTTTCTTTCTTTTATCTATTTTACATTTCTGAAGATGATGGTAATGACAGTTTTTAGCTCGAAGATTGAAATATTACAATTTCATCTTCCTAACATTATAATTCTATCTAATTAGTTATAAATTTCATTTTAAAAGTAATACAAAATTAACAGCTCTCTTAAGTTGTAACCACGTCACATAAATAACACGATTTTTTATGAGTTTTCTTGAGATACTGGGTGGCAGACAGTGTGTTAATGAAACTTGTAGAATTTTCTTTTACAACATCTAAAACATTTTCAATAATAATTAAAAAAAGGATAGGTAATTAGCAACTACCTATTGTGTTTGAATCACTTGTTTGCATATTTGAGAGTTGACTCCAATTTAACAAACTGATGTTTCTTATAACCACACTTCCATTTCACTTTGACAACTCATAGTTTCTGATGTGATAGGTTAGCGACTGTCAGTTGATTGAGTGAAATTCCTAATTTTTCAATTTCTTTCCACAGTAGGACTTTTGCAACTGGCAACTGCAAAAAAGGATTTATAAAATCAAAAAAATACAAAAGTAAGAAATGTCATGTAGACTTCAAATTTAATATGAACAGATGTACAAATTTCTATGGGAATAAAAAAATGTGGAAATATACAGGGAGTTCCATTTAAAAAAAGATAAGTTAGGTTCATCCTGCCGATATGGGTGGCCCTGTATATTTGGAAATATTTTCAAAATATGGTCCTATATATGGCTTAACTTTTATCTAAATAAAGTTTTTTCGTGTCTCTCACGACAAGTGAGTAAGTGTACTTCCTCGCACTAATGCCGCACATATACAGTGTGGAAACCACTTATGGAATAAAATTCTTTATGTCATTATTTTAGAAAATTATAAAAAATGCCGAGACACGTCAACTTTTGAATTGAGTTGTGCGTTATGTAAACATAAATTTAAATGTACAGGGTGATTCACGCAAGTATGCCATAGTCGGTGTTGTTTTTTTAATGAAACACCCTGTATATTTGCATATTTTTGAAATCCTCTTAATGAACCGATTCCAACAAACTGAATAATGTATCGTCAAATATGAAATTTTAAAATTAATAATTTATTACACTTGAAATATTGGTACTTTTTTAAATTAGCTAAATATGAATTTATCAAAAATCTAAACTAACTAATTATTAGACGTATTTGTATATTAAACAAAACCTGCTACGCCCATGAATTTTATCATAAATACCTAAAAATTGCCTAAAAACGCCAATAATTAGACAAAATCGGTAAATAATGTGGATTGTTTTCTATTCTGTCAGTTGTTGATGTGTTGACAGTTTATACTGAAAAAGTAAAATCTTTGTCAAACACTCTTTCCTTGTCGACATAACAATGAATTATTTAACTGAGACTCACCGAACTGAGATTTTAATGATGATCGGGTACGGGGATAACTGCAGAAGTCAAGTTGAAGTGAACTTATTTAATCACAGGTATCCCGAATTGCCGAATATTTCACAAAGTACTGTGTCTAAAATTCATGCACAATTCAGAGAACTTGGACATGTCAAACCATTGAAAAGAAAACCACACTTCGTTGAAGATGATGTGAAAGTGGATATTTTGTTAAGTGTCGAAGAGAATCCAACTTCAAGTACACGTCAAATTGCCCGTGAAAATAATGTTAGTCATACAACTGTTCTAAGATGTCTTCATAACGAAAAACTTCATCCCTACAAATTAACTTTTGTGCAGGAGTTAACAGAAGACGATCCAGAACGTAGAATGGATTTCTGCGAAAGATTGATGAATAAGCTGAACAGAAATGAGATAGCTCTTGGTACCATTCTTTTTTCTGACGAATCAACATTCACATTGAATGGAGAGGTAAACCGACAGAACTGTAGATATTGGTCAGCAGAGAATCCTAATTGGATGCGTGAGACACATACTCAGTACCCTCAAAAGGTGAACGTTTGGGCCGGTATCATAGGCGACCATATTATTGGTCCTATATTTATAGATGGAAATTTGACAGCTGGAAAATATTTAAATATGCTCAGAAATGAAGTTATTCCTGCGTTGGCAAACTTATATCCCAACTCAGTAGATCCTAGCTTACCGAATGAAAATGTTTGGTTCCAGCAAGACGGGGCAACACCCCATGATGCTTTAATGGTAAGAACTTATTTAGATGAAATCTTCCCCAATAAATGGATTGGACGAAGAGGAACTATTGAGTGGCCAGCTAGATCACCAGACCTTACGCCGTTAGATTTTTTTCTGTGGGGTTATCTCAAGAACAAAGTATATGCAACACAACCAACTAGCATTGTAGACCTCAAAGACAGGATAACTACAGAAATACGGAATATTTCACCCCAGACTTTATACTAAGTTAAGGAGGAGTTCTATAGGAGACTGTGCTATTGCCAACAACTAGGTGGAGAACATTTTGAGCATTTATTTTAATGTATTAAAATCAAATACATCAGGTATTTTATGTATGTGTTTAATAACTGTAAAAATAAAAATTTCACCCTGTATAATTCATAATTGACCATACATTATTTAGTTTGTTGAAATCGGTTCATTAAGGGGATTTCAAAAATATGCAAATATACAGGGTGTTTCATTAAAAAAAAACAACACCGACTATGGCATACTTGCGTGAATCACCCTGTACATTTAAATTTATGTTTACATAACGCACAACTCAATTCAAAAGTTGACGTGTCTCGGCATTTTTTATAATTTTCTAAAATAATGACATAAAGAATTTTATTCCATAAGTGGTTTCCAATATATATATTCCAATATATATATATATATATATATATATATAAACTATGAAATTTTTTTATGGGGCACAGCCAAAATGATTTGTTGATGGTAAAGAAGACTCTTTTTTACTAATCCAAGCTTTCGATAATGTTTATTATCATTTTCAAGGTAGCAAGTGAGTTAATTCCTTTGAGAATGTAAATTCGTTTGTAAAACATGGAAACTAATCTTAACAAACTATTATTGAAAATTTACACATATTTTTAAAAAAACAAGTAACAAGTAACTTGTTTTGTGTAGTTTATAATGGAACCAAGATGACTGAATTTTGTCATTTTTAACAATTTTAGTAGTTTTAATTTTTTTTAAAATATGTGTAAATTTTCAATAATAGTTTGTTAAGATTAGTTTCCATGTTTTACAAACGAATTTACATTCTCAAAGGAATTAACTCACTTGCTACCTTGAAAATGATAATAAACATTATCGAAAGCTTGGATTAGTAAAAAAGAGTCTTCTTTACCATCAACAAATCATTTTGGCTGTGCCCCATAAAAAAATTTTATAGTTTATTTTTCAACTAGTCAGCCGTAACTACCCTACTGCTGTATATATATATATATATATATATATATATATATATATATATATATATATATATATATATATATGTTCACGCCAATCCCAAATTTTTATTTTCACATTTTCGCGCTCTCTCCCGGTACGGCCGAGGCTTGGAAGCGAAACCAGTGTCATCGAGAGATCAGAGCGTAAGGTACTTTTATTGTTATGCAATGGTTCAAATTAAATATTCTTTAACAAAACAACTGATATGCGTTGGGCAAATCAAATCAAATTATTACTGCCCGATTTCGCACCTGGGCTGGATTATTTCCGGTCCTATTGCATCAACTCAAAATTTGTCGCACACATCGTGTAATTTGGCTATTGATTGCGATAATAAAATTGTTAATTCATTGGAAAATTTCTGGAAAATCGAACATTGCGAAAATACAATCGGATCACGATTGTGAAAAACATTTCTTGAAAACCTTTCGCCGCACAGAAACTGGTAGGTTTGTCGTCTCGTTACCGCTAAAAGAACCGGTAGAAAAATTGGGAAATTCTCTGGAAATAGCAACAAAAATATTTTTTTCTACGACAACCTCGATAAATGTTCATTTTAAACCGTAACTTCAATCATAAACAAGCACATTTTGTACAGAATTTCATTTTTGCATCGGTTGCTAGGCAAGTTGCTAAGCAACAAATGCGAAATGGAATATTTCGTGTTAGGTTCACTCTAAAATCACGACGACTACGGCTTGTCAAATTATGACGTCCAGCGACAAATTAATGAAATGTCAGCAGATCGTTTCTGTCAAAGTTTTAGTAGGTAACGAGTAATTTCATAGTTGTTTTCTATAAAAACTATTAATTAAAATGGAAACTGATAGTGATATTGACTAAGATTTGACACCTCCGAACATAATAGAAGCAGCGAAGGTAACAACACTGAATTTATTACCGGAAACGTCGAAGAGTATGTATCAACGCGCTTATAACCTTTTTTTGGAATGGAAGGTAGATCAAAAGACAAAATCGTATGTTATGTTATGATATGTTGTCATAGAAAAAGTATAGTATGCAACTCGCAACAAAATGGCCATCATTTTGTGCTCATTGCATAATATACTATTATCGCTTGAAAAAAGATTTAAAAACAACAAGGAATTAAAACAAAAATATAATGATTTTATATCTGAATATATAGATCTTGGGCACATGAGCAAAATAACTATTATCGAAGAAATAAATAAACAACAGGGAGTTTATAATCTACCGCACCACGGGGTACTTAGAGTCTAGCCTAACTACAAAACTCAGGGTTGTATTCGACGCGTCTTGTAAGAGTAGTTTGGGATATTCTTTGAACGATATTGTATTAGTGGGTCCCGTTGTACAGGACGATCTTTTCGAAATCTTGTTGCGGTTTAGGACGCTCAATTACGCAATGATCGCGAACGCTGAGAAAATGTATAGGCAGGTATTGGTTGAGGAGTCGCAATGGGACTTACAGCGTATTCTATGGCGGAATAATCCCGATAAAGAATTAGAACATTATAAATTGGATACAGTGAGTTACGGAATATCCCCTGCATCAATTTTGTCGATTAGAGTTTTATTTCAACTATCATTAGAGCATAGGGAAAAATATCCCGTCGCGAGCAACATAATAAGCAAATATTTCTATGTAGACGACTTAATTACTGGTGCGGATACCCTCAAAGACGCGATTAGGCTAAAAACGGAAATAACCAAAATTTTAAGAAGCGGAGGTTTCACGCTACGTAAGTGGGTTTCGAATGATAAAAAAATCATCTAAAATTACATCATTTATCAAACAATGTGGAACAATACGTGATAACGGATAAAGTTTGCGTAAAAATGTTGGGTTTAATTTAAAACTCGATTGAGGGTGTTTTCCGTTTCACGATAAATCTCAATATTAACCAGAATCGTGTAACAAAGCGAATCATCTTATTCACGATTGCGCAAATTTTCGACCCCTTGGGGTTAGTAGGTCCTGCGGTCATAAGGACCAAACGTATGCTACAAAAATTATGGCAGCTAGGAGTTCAATGGAACGAAACAATTCCTTTTATTCTTCATACCGAGTTTGTAAAATTTCTAAACCAAATGTCAACGTTATGTGAGCTAGAAGTTCCCATACAAATAATGATAAAAAAACTATATATCTTTAAAATATCATCGTGTTAGCGACGCGTCGCAAACGTCGTATGGCTGCTGTTTGTATTGTATTGTTTTTGTTATTTATTTAAATAGTTTTTGCTTGTGGGATAAAATTATACACACTACTATGGCTAATTACTATTTATTTATTTTAAAAAAACACACACTGTATTAAACTTAATTTATATACACTCTTTACTTAATGTCTACTAATTTATTTTCACTCGGTATAATAGTTCTAATTTATTTTTACCACTTGAATATTACACTATTTATCTTCACTATTTCATTCACTGTCCGATTACTAAGAACTTCTGTGAACTAACTCTTTACTGTCCGTTTCACTAATTAATTGTTCACGCATTCAAAAACCCGCGTATATATAGTCCTTCTCAACTCTAGAAAATTCAAGTACCTTTCGCGCCCGTCCTATGCACAAACAAAGCAATAAACTCGAATGTTCTCGAAAGCGCATTCACCAAAATTTATAATCGAGGGACAGGGCCGGCTTTGAGTTGGTGACCTCGCAACAGTATTTACGGGCCAATGATAATTTATGTAATGTGTCATGCAGGCTAATTTGTGCGAAATCGCGCGTGGCAACCCTAAAAGTAATTTCACTACCGCGTCTAGAGCTATGCGGAGCTCTATTACTCGCAGAACTTATAGCTAAAACTCGAAAGGCGCTAAACATTTCAGTTGAGAAGACATTCTTATGGTGGTCCAGTATAGTGTTAGGCTGGATATCCTCAGAGCCCACCATATTAAAAGTTTTCGTAGCAAACAGAATGGCTGAAATTCAGCGTTTAACTGAGGTAATGGAGACATGTTAGGTCACAAGACAACCCGGCCGATCTGATATCCCGCGGTTTGGAGCCTGACGAACTATTAAATTGTAATATGTTGGGCAGTTAGTAAAATAAATGGGCCATCAGAATTACCCGAGTTAAAAAATAACAAAGAATTGTCACACTTGGTGATTCCCGATTGTAACAACTTGTTCAAGAGGTATTCTTCATTGACTAAATTGCATCGAGTAGTTACATTTTGCGTGAGATTTAAACAAAATTGCCAAAAAACAAAGGTTCTCCGAAATGTATCAAGTCTTACGATTACAGAGTTAAAGTAGTCGTTAAATGTTTTAATAAAAACAGTTCAAGATGTTGCATTTTCGCATGACTTAGAGCGACTAAAATCTAAAAAATCTCTTAGCTCCAAAAGCAATCTTTTGTCGTTGAATGTCGGAGGTCGAATTAATAAATCTATTGTTAACTTAAATCAAAAATTCCCACTTGTTTTGCCTAGTAATCATCCGTTTACAAACTTAATTACTTCCTACGAACATATCAGACATTTGCTCGCTGGCCCGTCAGCCATGCTAGATGCGGTTGACGAAAGTATTGGCCACTAAACGGCAAAAGTAATGTTCGTAAAATTACCCGATCATGTGTTACTTGTTTTAAATATAGATAGACCATTAACCTCAGACCCGCTTATGGGAGATTTGCCTCCTGAGCGCGTCATACCTTGTCGACCATTTTTAAATACTGGCACCGATCTTGCCGGTCCATTCATGCTTAAGGATGGCAGGTTGAAGAATAGAAAGCTCGTAAAGTGCTATTTGTGTATTTTTATATGCCTCTGGTCAAAGACAGTACATTTTGAGTTGGTGGAGGACCTGTCAACGGATGTCTTTTCAAACGGTCTTAAAAGATTTGTAGCCCGACGAGGGTTGTGTAAAACGATATGGTCCGACAATGCCACCAATTTCGTTGGTGCCAATTCAAACAAATTATGAAAAATATTCTATATGAACAAAATGTCGTCAGGTTTTTAAATTTAAATAATATTGAATGACATTTCTCACCGGCTAGGTCACCGCATTTTGGAGGCATTTGGGAAACGGCCGTCAAAAGTGCAAAGTACCACCTTGTTAGAATATTGGGTAATGCTAGTTTAACCTACGAGGGTATGTATAGTAAATTTTATACCCATTTAGAATAAGACCATCCTTATTTATTATTAATAAATCGGTTGAAACAAAAAATTACCAACAAAAATGAACGTCGTAACTAATTTATTAGATGTCACGTTTTTGAAGTTAAGTCAAATTTTGATTTCATGTTAATGTCATAACGCAAAATAAGATATAAAAATGCGATATTCTGATGAATCCAAAAAACTTATGCTTAATGTAGTAAACTATTTTCAAAACGATTTAGGATCTCGATTTAAGGCAATTCAAAAAGCGCCCGAAGCACTAAAAGTTCCAGAAAGCACATTATATAATCTTGAAAAACCAAACAGAGCTACAGATTTCGAATTTAGAAGAAACATGTCTGCATGCGTTTCCCGCAGCAAAACCCGAATTACAAAAAATACCCTGCATTGTTTGAGGGAAGTAATTTATAAAATGTATGCGCGAAAGGATAAAATCACAGTAGAAACTATTTTACGGCAATTTATCGAAGAGTCTCCAGAAACTAAGATTTCCAAAGGTTCGTTATATTTGGGAATTAAAAAAATGGGTTTTCATTTCAAAAAACAGGATGGAAGAAAACATTTATTGGAAATGCCTGCAGTCAGATTAAAAAGAATATTATTTTTGAACAAATGCCATGCTGCTAAAAGCGAAAAGCTCTTTACACCTGTTTTTCTGGATGAGACATGGGTTTTTAGTAAAAGCGGGGACAGAAGAATGTGGCAAGATGGTACTAAACACAGTGATTTAAAAATAACTGGAAGTGGGACACGATATGTAATTGTTCATGCCGGTAATAAAAAAGGTTTTGTGGCAAATGCATCGCTTATTTTTAAATGCAATAAAAAAACAGGCGATTACCATGATAACATGAACACCGAAAATTTTGAAAATTGGTTTAAACAGCAACTAATTGTAAACTTGGAAGAACCATCGTTAATTATAATGGATAACGCAACGTATCACAGTCGCCTGGATGAAGAAATCCCAAGAAAAAGTTGGAGTAAAACACGCATGTTAGAATGGCTCAAAAAAAAGAATATTCCTTTTCCAGATCACATTTTAAAGGATGCTGTTTGGAATATAATTGAAAAGCAAGTTTTGCCAGAAAAAAATTATCATTTAGACAAATACGCTGCCGAGCATGGTCATTGTGTTCGCAGGCTACCACTCTATCATTGCCATTTTAATGCCATCGAAATGGTATGGTCAGAAACTAAAAGGCATTATGACCAAGCTATTACGAAAACTGCAAGGTCACCTACTGAAGTCTTAAAAGTATGGAATGACGTTGTAAAAAATGTACCGGAGCAACACTGGCAGAATTACATAAATCATACAGAGAAAATTATTTCTGAAGCATGGGAAGTAGAAAACAAACTGGACCTACTAAACATCGAACCTATGGTGATCTCTGTATCCAATGAATCCGATGATGAACTATCACTTTCCTAAAGTTATTCTGATTTAGAAACTAATTAAACTTTGCCTTGAAGATCACCTTGTCATTTTTTTTAAATCTAGAATTTGTACTTAATCGAACTCTGAATTGCCATATTTTTTTAAGAAAACTATGTATCTAGTTAATAAAACAATGTTTTTAAAATTAGTGCGCTTCTTTTATATTCTTTTATTATGTCAACATCTTTAGAATTTTATGAATTTCATAAAATTAATTTGTATTATTACAAACCGCCACTGATAATATGAAATTTCAAGTCACTACGCCAATGCAATAAGAAATATGTCAAGCATTTGACATGACAAAGGTCATAACCTAATTTTTTTCATGCGGGTTCAGATGGTTCAAGAAGCCGCATACGTTAAGTTACTAAAACGGCTGGTACCTCTAAATAGGTATTAATTTTACTATGTACACGGTGCTCACGCAGGTGGAAAGTATCATGAATTCCCGTCCTTTATCGTCAATGTCAGACGATCCCTCTGATCTTCCCCCCTTAACTCCAGGACACTTTTTAATTGGCGATGCTCTCACTGCCATACCACAAGAGGACGTCAAGGACATAAATACTGGTAGACTGTCAAAGTATTTACAGTTGCAACAAACGGTTCAGCATTTTTGGAAAAGATGGACCAGAGAGTACCTGTCTACGTTACAGCAAAGAAGCAAATAGTATACACCTTCAAGGCAGTTGACGGTCGGCATGCTGGTGGTGTTGTGCCAGGAAAATACAGTCCGTTGAACTGTACCTGTCTACATTACAGCAAAGAAGCAAATGGTGTACACCTTCAAGGCAGTTGAAGGTCGGCATATTGGTGGTCAATGGTGGCCAATGGGCCGTATAGTTGATGTTCACCCTGGAGCCGACGGAGTTGTCAGAGTGATTAGCATTAGAACGTCTTCTGGAGTATATAAGCGTGCAGCTGGACGTGTGTGTGTTCTACCAATTAACGATTAAGTGCGATTATACCAGATTATTAAACAATAAACCAGACAACTATCGCGTTGCGAAAGGACAAAAGACCTAAACCTCTAATGATTATTAAACTGCTATGATTTTGTTTCGATATTAGGTTAAGGCTTGTAATAATTATAATATGTAGAAATTTAATTCTTGTAGTGTGGAAGGGCATATTCCTTCAAAGGAACTTACGCTAATCGAGAATGTATCCTTGATCGTAACATTGAGAAAAGTGTTAAACAGTTAACATTGAAAAATGAAGCAAGTCCAGATTGCATTACAAGCACTAGTTAACAGTCACATATTAAAATAATATAAAATCATTAAAAAGTTAAAATATTAAACTGCGAGAATCCACACAAACACGTGGATTTATACATATTTTTTATTGAAAAATGTTTGAAAATAGGTTATGGACTGGTTCTTCTTTTCTTTGAAGTAGAAAAGAAGAAATACTAAGACCATAATGACATTAACCAAAAACAATAGAAATTTGAATTTTATAGAAAACGAGGGAGGTACAAAAATTAGGTCGGAGCTATGAAGAAATATTAGAGCCTACTTGATTAGAACTAAATCTCAATCCATTTGACAGAATGTGAGGTTAACTCATGCAAATACAAAAAAGGGCGGTTCGGCAATTAACTCCAAAATGGAGAATGATAGGAGTGGAGCAGAAGCAGATTTCTCGTAGAGTAAAAGGATCATTTGTTACCGAACTTCAAACTGTCAAACGAGGGACATCTATCAAACGTCAAACTCAAACAAATGTCATTCGGTGTAATATTTTTGTGGTTATATTTTAGTATTTTTATAAAATATGAATAATTATTACTTCGCAATTGTAAACTGTGTAACCTAAAATGCATATGAATTTTATTTTTTGGCTGGTAATCGAAATGCGTAAATTCACTCCTAAAACCCCACCTCGCCGAGGTGGTACAAACTCTTTTCACACCACTCCACAGTAAACGAACGATTTAAAGACTGCTCCTTTTACTCGTACTGTAATAACCGAACGGTTTAAAGAAGGAAGGAGTATACTGAGTTAATGGAGTAGCATTGCCGAACGGCCCTCATAATATGAAAATATTATAAACTGACGTTTGTGTTTTACATTTGACAGAAGCATGAATGATTTGATTTTTAAGAAAATTTTGAAATTCATATTCGATTTTTATTAGTTTTAAAAACTAATATTAAAAGAAAATAAAATACCAGTAGTGAAAAAAATGCTATATGAGCCACGGTAGAAAAGTGTATTAATGGACCTCGACAATAATAACTCACTTTTCTACCTTGGCGCATAATTACTATTTCATGATCTGTGCTGTTCATTTGCAAATACGGCTTAATCAATTGACTGCTTCCATGACCTGTAAGCTTTATTAATTTCTGCTCTTCAATACCAATTTGCGACAAATTCGTAACAGCCGTAGCTCTAGCTGAGTGATTGGTGACTTTAGTCTGTTTTGTATTAATTCCATTTTTTTGGCAGATGATCTTAGCCAAGATGAAATTGTGTTTTTTCCAACAGGGCTATTTTTAAACCCACCCTTTGGAGTCTAAATTATTCCAATTTGGATTAGGTGTTAAAAATAAATGATCAGTAGTGATAAAACTTGTAATTTTCTTGGTTGGCTGTACTATCAGCAATCTTCTTAGAGCCACCTTGAGTTGTATTGGTGAAGATCGGATTGTATTCTATACGACCAGTAAAACAGCCCATGTGGTCCAGTCAAAAAAGTAAATTTTGTGCGTTATACCCTTCTCCACCCCTCCAGGCTAGTTCACGAGCAGCTATATGGAAGAATTTTCGTTGAAGTCCATCAAGATTATCTTCATTCCAGAGATCTAACATCTGATCATATTCTTTATTTAATAGGGCAGCGGCACTGACTTTTCTTTTAGATGGATCGCTTTAATAAAATTTAACTTAGGTAAATGTCCCTCTTCTATCCAGTAATCTCCTAGGTGTTGTGCCTAGGATTCTGAATTGCAGTGCAATTCGCAAGTATGTGGATGGAGGTTTCTTTTTCCATGCCACAGAATCTACATTCTTCTTCCTCCACTATTTTGTGCTTTTTCAGTTGCCCATTCAGGCGACGATGTCCCGTTAGGATCCCTGTTAAAACTCTTAGTGCAGTTTTACTTTGACGTATGCATTCATATGATCTCAACAGGTTGTAGTCACCCAGAGGAATCTTTGATTGTCCTACTAGATCTTTCCAATGGTCATATCTTCTCTTTTTTTCGGCTTTGCCTATTTCTTCCAATATTACATTGGGAGTGATACCGCAAAAGGGTTCCGGTCCCCAAAAGGGTATTTCAGTCCCCGTCTTTGCTAGTTCATCTGATATTTCATTTCCTTCTATTCCAATTTGTCCTGGAATCCACAATAAGGTGACTATATTCTTCTCGCCTAGTTCATTGAGTTTGCCTAGGCATTCCCACACCATTTTGGAACTGATTACAGAAGAGCTCAGTGCTTTAATAACCACATAACCTTAATAACACCTTCTTTATAATCTTCTCCATTTTTTTCTCATATTAAAGGCCCAGACTTCTAAAATTTCAGCTAATTGTGTAATTGCCAGCAATCATTAATACTATATTCCTTCTCTGCGAAAAATTCACAAAACTGCTTCCACACACTGTTATTTAACTTTATCGTGTTTTGTGGAACTAATTTCTTTACTTGCGTTTTCATCACTTGCATTGCCATTACCAAATCTGGACATTTTTTTCCACTCAAGAAATAAATAAAAAACTCGTCTTCGACTGGGGATAATTTTCGTGACCTTGAAAAAATTTACCGGCAATAATTTTAACACTAGGGGTATTACAAGTGAAAAGTACACAAAAAAACAGTTACTAGAAGGTTTACGCAGTTATTCGATAAAGAAGAAATATTTTTGTTATTCATTGGATGAAAGCTTGGGACATGCGGTGCTCAGACTTCCTCCTTATGACTGTATGTTTAACCCAATTGAACATATATGGCATCAGCTTAAGTCAGCAGTTCGAAGAAATAATACTTCTCCAGCCTTAAGTTTAACTGTGATAGCTCTTATTCAAACAGAAACTGCAAACATTCCTGATAGCATCTGGGCCAAGTGTGTTTATTATCAATTTGGATGACGACAGTGAAAGTGAAACTGATCTTCGTGAGTAGTTTTCTTTATAAATTCGTTTAACTTATATACATATACTTATATGCAAAAAACTTCACAAGTGTGTACATATTAAAGTTAATGCTAAACAACTTGAATTTTATAAACTTTCTGAACTATAATGGCACTCATTATTGTGATGTTTATAAATGTTTTTGTGTTATATATCATATATTATATATACATAAACAATACTTAATTATATTCAAGCGATTTTTCTTGATAATTATCTTAACCCAATATCATTATACCTACCTATAAAACAAAATTTAATTCCTAAGGCAGGTACAACTCTGCGTAGATTCGACCGCCTGTTGTTAACTCAAGTGCTGGGTGATTTATGACCTTCTTAGATCTCTGGTCGTACTTTACCCTTAAACTCACCCTATTATGTTTCCTACCACTTGAATGTTTTTGAAACCACTTCTGTCTTTCTTGCTGCACCACCATCTCCGATGCACTTATGTTTTTCTTTACGTTTTCCGTTATATTTTCCCCAAAAAAATATATAGGTATATAATTAGGATTTGTACCCCTTAAACCTCTTTCCTACGTTTACGCACGCTCATAATACAATGACAAGGCAACCCGTCTACTTGTGTATATGTAATAAACATAACTTACCTTTTTTATTCTTCGTAAACACTCACAATTTTATTCATCATCATACACGCTCACCTTTTTTCACTAGCTTTTCAAAAAACAACGTTAAAATATACTTACACATGTTGCTTCGCAGTTTGGCTGTTTAACCTCAACAAAGAGATCAACAACAAAATTCTGACCACAGCTCGGATCAGCTGATAAGAGCGGCTGTTTATCTAACCGCAGCTAATAAGGGCGGCTGTCTGGCTCAAGTAACGTTATACCTACTAATCGGGTGTATGTAAGATCGAATGTTCTCAATGTAATGCAGTGAAGCACAAAGAAATCTTGAAATAAGATATAGTGAACATCTTAGTTGCTTTAGAAATAAACAACCAGTTAAGTAAAATTATGCAAAACACTTAATTGAATCAAATCATCTTCCCACATTAAATAATGCCAATGAACTTTTACATAATTGTCAAAATGATCACAGACTCTATTTCTTAGAATCATCAGATAGATACTCTCCATTGTTAGATTGTCTTTTAGATAGCATATCAATGTATACTTCTTACAATAAGTGTCTGATATCTTAATATGACATATCTTAGGTTACATATCAAAATGAGGTGTCTGAGTTACTTGTTTATTTCTATCAATTTCTTTAACTTACTCCGGACGATGCAACTGTTATTTGTGAAACCGGTCGAGTAATATGTTTTATTTCTGTTGTGTAATTTGTTATTTATTGATTTATTTTATAAATTCAAGAAAATCGTTTTTGGAACGTGCACTTTATGGTTTCTTATAGACCTTAAAAAAGGTGAAAACAATTTTTTGCAGTCTTAAACTTCAAAATATTTTCATCGATTGTCTATATAGTCTGTCTGTATAGTTATTGAATTTTCTGTAAGTGTGATAGGGAAACAATATCAAAAAAAATATCATTATTCTTGATAATGGTAGGTGGAACGCTACGTTGAAATAAAAATAAAAGATTGTGATGAGCTTTTGATAGTCTCTATCTGAGAGAAGGAATATAAATTTGCATACAATTTCAAAAAAAGTACAAACTATGTTTACTAGTATAAAACAGTCTATGGCATCTTATAAATGTCATATTTGATTTAGAAAAATGGCAAATTATTCTTACCACTGAAAATTTCACTTCATCTGAAACTCTAGTTTCGGTATGTCCAGGTTGGGATTGTTGGGCTTTAACGATTTGTTCATAATTGGTTTGCATTATCCTCAAGGCTATAACTTCTTTTCTTAAAGCGTTACGTTCATCTTCTTGTTTTTTCTTTTGCATCTGAAGGTATTGTATGTAATCTATGGATTTTTGAAGTACAGTTGCTTTGCTTAGTTTATAACCTGAAATTATTTAGAAACTATGGATAGACCATTCCATAATGACGTCACTGTCAGGTCGGCCATATTGTTCTGGAGAGCCCATGTCATATTCTATTTAGTTTTCATTATTTACTGGTAAACAACAGATGATAGTTAGACTCTAATTAGTAATTAGTTCTTAGTGTGCAATGCGGTGAGCAAGAGATAAGGTATTTCAATTACCGGCTATTTTAACGAAGCGAGGTGACTATTTAATTGATCTCTCTGTGCAACGGCGCGATGCTTAGATTAGTGCTTTAAAACGGGGCCTCCTCAGTGAATCACAACTTAAACCTTGGCGTGTGTGTTCTCAACATTTTATCGAAGGTTAGTTAGTGCCTTAGAGGAAAACATGTATCCTGACTGGATTCCTACCCAAAATATGGGCTACACCACTAGTGGGAAACCAGATGAGTTTACAGCTTCAAGATATGAGAGATTTGAAAAAAAAACGGAAAAAAGTTGCAATAGAGGTAGGTATTATATTTAAAATAAGGGTTTGCACCTGAATCTGTTGCCCTTGACTTTCGTTGGAATCACATAACTCCTCTGTTGATTGCTTTTTCGTCGTATGACATTTTAATTATTATTTAATTCAATTCAGAGACAGTTTACTGACTGTGCCATGTGTTTTTTGTATAGTTTTCATTATTTACATAAAATATATATTATTACATTGACATTGTTCTAGAAAGTCTGTCCGACTACCAACTGACTTACAGCACATGTCAAAACACACAAGCTTCAACTCCAACTGATCGGTTGTCCTCCAGAAAAATATGGCCGACCTGTGAGTCAGGTGTTCCGGAATAGTCTATTGAAAAAATATGAAAATAAAAAACATCAAGAAAAAGGTATCCAGATCATGAATGTGTATCTCAATCTATTTTAAGCAGAATAGAAAGGAAATGCAGATAATTAGAACACATTAGGGATGTACCAGAGCAAGGGAGACCTACACTTAATGCAAATATTCAACAAGATGTAATTTGTTGGAGTAGACGATTTGAAAAAACTGATGGCCCATTCAAACCTATTTAAAAGAGAATGTCCATGCAATGGTAGGACTTTGAAAATATTCATTTTTTACATTTGTAGTTTATTAATGTTTCTAAATAAAAGTGACTTAAACAGGAAAGTTTGTTCAATTGTTATTTACAATAAATGTTCATATTATCAAACTTCAAAATACAATTCTAGTTTATACAAAGCAAACTTTCTCTAATACAATAATTTCTTTCTTCTTTTATTAATTATGTGAAAGAAATTAAAAATTTGTTATTGAGTGCCCAGTTAACCAGTGTAATTTACCTGAAACATCTGGCTGTTGACAAGTTGGAACCAGCTCTTGTAAAGTGTCATATCCTTTTTTGATGGCATCGCGTCGTTTCTGTTCTGCTTGTGTATGAGCTTCTCTGCGACGGTCTTTGTAACTTATCGGCGATGTTTTACTTTCTAATTCTTCATCTTCTTCTACAAAAATCATATTTATTTAATATTACTCATTTATCAATCTAATTCATTTATCAAATCAAAGAAAAAAATTAAATCACCAAAAGACATAATATTCCACATATTATATCCAATTAGATGTCTATATATAAAAAGCCACTACCAAAGGTTAGAAACTTACAAGTAATATCAATAAAAATAATAAAACTTTTCTTTTAACTGAGTCATCAGTGTTTTGGCCAGCAGATGTTTATAAAACACAGGACTACTAGATATCTTTGTAAAGGGGGTACCACTATTGAAAAATTTATCGAATAGGATATAAGATTTAAGACTTAAAGAATAAGAAATAAGAGTAACAGTCAGAATAAAAGTTTGAAATATAAAATTCCACCAATCATATTACTGTAAAGGCGTGGCTTATACGTTCGGGGGTTTTTGCAGTTTTTCTAACCAAACTTCTTCTATTTACAATATTACAATTTACACTTCCAAAATAGGCACCAAGAATACCAAGATTATTCATTTTGATTTAAAAGATTTTTAATTTATGTAAAATGAACAATGAAATGGTGCAGCACGAGCATTATCAAAATTCAAAATTCCACCCATGCATTATCCTTCATACCAGCATCTTTAAAATCTTTGCTTTGTTTATTATAAAGAAATTGATAACCCTTTACCAACTGAAAAAGAAATTCATTTGTATAGTTTGGCAAACATTACTGAAGCTGTGAAAGGAATGCGGTCGAAAACATTCGATATTGCCTCGTATAACTATGAAAAAGCCAAAGTGCTAAGTATGTAGTGATAATAATTAGAAAAAGGACTTTTCATCATTAACAATATGTCAATAATGATTAAACGTTAGTTCTTTAATGTGCTTGTTTCAATGGATTTTGTCTATTCCTTCAAGCCGGCAACGTCGTGCGAAAATAATAATTACCACGCCCTCCGGACTAACTCAATTGGTGAATATTTATCGAACCTCCGTTGCTAAGTAACCACCTGACTTCCTATTGGCAAGCACTTGCGTGTGTTCTTCCCTCTCACTTCGACAATTGAATGACATTGATTATCCAGTGGCGTTTATATTGTCAGTATTTACCTTCGAATTTTCAGTTTTACTTGGTATCTTATTATTTTGTATCCATATTGAATTCAAGTACGATTTTTAACATTATTTGTTTTTAACAAATACCGTGTTTTGAAAAATACTTTACCCTTAAAGCAAAGCATAAATCAGTTTCTATATAGATATAATCATTATATAATAATAATTATTTTTAATACTTTTATAAAATAGGTACCATATGCCATTGGTACATTTATGACAGATATTGGCCATGTTTCCTCGCCCTTTACCTATGCCACAAAGCTTCAGATAGACTTGCCAAACTATAGTACTTACATCCTCACTTCCAGTAGCATCGCAATCAGTCAGTGATGGTGAATCCACAACAGAGTGGAGTTCTGCTGTGGGTGAATCGTAGTCACCTTCAAATTCATGACCATACATAGCAGCATACATATGGAAATTTTTCATTTATAAATTTTACAGTTACAACAAACAAATAACAAAAATAAGTTCTATTATGTCATAAGTCAAGTCCTATGTTCCAATTGGTTGAATTCTTATTCCTTAAATCTCAAAAACCTACAAGTTGGTTTCTTATATCTAACTTCTTATTCATAACATAAATTTTGACTCTGTTTTTCCTAATTAGAAAGCACTGGTCTATTCCTTAAAACCTATCTCTTGAATTATAAATATTATTCCTTAATTCCTAAGTTTTTAATTGTGTTTCAGACTTTACAAATGCAACATCTGATCCTCCTAGGAGTTAGGAGACTTTGGTGTTGAACCTAACAGTAATCTTCAAAATCCAACAAAGTACTGTCAAGGAGCAAATTTTCCTAGTATATCTGCTTCTCATCCACACAGCAAACCTTTCCTCCAAAAGAGAAAATGGTAGCAAATAATTGTATATTATATGACAAGCGATTAAACAAGACAATTCCAGGTGAGGGTGAAAATGAAGTAGAATAGCACATGTCATTAATGGTTCTAGTCTTCTACTAATGTGATATTTACTTGAGACACTGATTTTTGTTTCTAAAGTACAGATATACTTTTTTTATAGTGTATTGTATAATAACTAACGTAAGTGATATTCCTAGTTAATACACTAAATATGAACTCGAAAAATCAAACGCATTTAATGTGAATTATTTATAAAGCAAGGAAAAATCAAAACTTACCAGAATTATTTGTCTCTGTATGGGAATGTTCACGGGGCATTTTTACTTCCAAGTTTACCTATTTAATATTACAAGAAAATTTAAATTATTTTGATTAAATTCTATTCGATATTAGTTAATGATAATCAAATGAAAGCATGTTGTAATCTACTATCTATTATTCTACAAACAAATCATTAAAATAATGATAAGCACAAATCGCATATGTTTTACAAAAACAAAAGGTCATGCAGACACAGACAGTAAGAAGTTGTCAAGTGTCAATTATTTTTTGCATGCCACATAGAGAAATAATAAGAGAGGTTTTAAAACATATGGAAGGAGCTGGAACAAAGTATTTTTTATTTCTCTATGGCATGCCATCATGCAATGCAAATAAGCATTTTGCATGGAGGCAGCATCAAATAAGGTTCGTTCCAACCACCAGTAATTTACAGTATAATTACTAATACACATGCGCAGTTGAAAAAAATCGTTCCAACCACCTGAAATTACTGGTTCAGAACTCTCGATTACTAGTTCTCTGTTCCATCTCGTTTGCAGACGAGTAAAATTACCGTTCAAACGATTCTTGGATAGCGAGTACCGAAAGTTCTGAAATTAGGAAACATGCGCAAAGGTAACATTTTTGTTTTAAACTGTCAAATTTATTTTTTATGGTTATGGAAGTGGGTTTTTAGATTTTGAACTGTTTTGAAAACAGTGTTTTTACCGGGGACTGTTTCTTATCCACGACTGTTTCTTTGTCTAAAAAAAAATGTTGTTGATTGTTGATGTAAAAAAAAGAAGGTGTTAGGTTAATTTGATATGGATGTATACTCTGTGGTCTCGGTTATGTCACCTTGAACCATAGATCTGTATTTTTATTTATCGGCTTGGGGAGGGGGTTGGACCTACTCATATACCTTTGGCTACGTTCATAAACTTACTCAGAGTAAGGATAGTTTACTCCGAAGCGTTCATAAATTTACTCTACCAGTATAGAGTATGCTTTTATAAACGTTCAGAAACCTACCCGGAGTAAACATACTCCGCTTTTTAATGGAGTATTATATAATCTGACAGTTATGACAGTTTGGCTTATACGGTAGTTCAGTTCAGATTACTGCCAGGTTATTTTTATTGATAAATTGATATTATTTGATTATTAATATTCAACTCATCCATGGTTAATTAATTTCTATTTTCGAAATGAACAATATAACCCCAAATTCGTACACAACACAATGACATTTGATTTGCCTTCGGCCGGTGAAGCCTCTGAACGGTTACTCCGAGTAACCATCAAACATACTTTTCTAATCACGTGATCATACTCTTCTCTACTCACTGGAGTAAGTTTATGAACGCAGCCAAAGAAGTGTATATGGTTCTCGTTCATCAAGTGCTGTTACCCCAATTGCGCGTGCGTCAGCTCGATCATTTGACAAAATTTACCAGGTATTTGCATTCAAATTTCTCTTCTCCTTTTGTATAGATGATATTTTTGTTATAATTTCTAGAAATTTCAAGTTTCTGTGCACGCGCCATTGGGCAGTGATGTAAATCGTTTCCAATTCTACATATATTATAGTTCTATGATTCTGCCTACTATCTACATTTTGAACCCACCACACCACACCAAAGAGAAAAAGTAGAAGAAGACGATGCTGTACTGTCAACAGCTGTAACCCATATTTCAATTTTTGTTTATATATTCGTTTTTGCCATGTAAATAGAAGTTATAAACAAAATTAGATCTTCGTTAAATGCATTAATATAAAATCACCGTGTGCAAATTTTGTCCAGTCGTATTTAGGTGTATATATGATAATTTTGAATGGATTCATTTGGCAAAAAGATCGAGGTTGTAAATCGCTAGTAAAAATTTTAAAATATCTGAATTTTCTAATTTTAGGACTATGAAGTACATAGCTTATTGGGAAAAGGTGGTTTTGCATCTGTGTATAGAGCTAAATGTTTAAAGACTGGCACTGAAGTGGCCATAAAGATGGTAGGTATATGGTTTTAAATTATTCTTCATTCAACTATAGTTTCATTCTACTACAGATAGATAAAAAGCTTATGCAGGCCACTGGAATGGTGAATAGAGTAAAACAAGAAGTTGCTATACATTCAAGACTGAAACATCCATCAATTTTAGAATTATATGAATGTTTTGAAGATGTAAATTATGTGTATTTAGTGCTAGAGCTTTGTAACAATGGAGAATTACAAAAATATATAAAAGAAAAGGTAAGTAACATAACAGTATTTATGAGAAAAACATTTTTATGAATGAAAAATACGCAAGTATGGCAATTTTCCATGAGTGAAAAACGACACTGAATGCATATGTTTCATACAATTTTTTCACCACATCCCTATAAAAATAATAAAATCGAGAAAATATTTCGAATGCTTTAATTAAACTTTTTCAGTAAACTACAACTAATAAGGAATTCATAACAATTGAATTGGAAGTTGTAGTAGTTCATATAAGAAAAATCAACAGCTAAATTATGTACTTAATTACAGTTTCCTGTAAACGTTGTCATATTCTAGAGGTATATTAAGCTGCGGCATCCTTTTCATAGGGCACGATCCGGACTGGGCTCATAATTTGTTGCTAATTTGTTGCGCAAAAATTAATTTTGTTGCTAATGCCGTTACCGAGAAAACGCGTGGCCCCGTAGCGTAATATTAAGCTGCGGCTGCCATACAGCATATTTCTGTAACGAAAATAGCTACGAGTACAGGCTTGACGGCATATTTTGTTGCTAATTTGTTGCTTTAAGATTGTGTGATTCAAAAATTCTCAAAACAGTCCCTACCCGCCAAACTCACCCCCTGCTTTGGCGACATTGAGTTGCGGCAGCCATTTTACATATTTCTGTAACGAAAATAGCTATTCTACGCGTACAGGCCTGACGGCATATTTTGTTGCTGATTTGTTGCTTTAAGATGGTATGATTAAAAAATTCCCAAAACACACTTTTCCGCCTTTAGTAAATTTTTTATGAAGAGCATCCAATTTAAATTGACGGTTTTCCTCAAATTCATTTTATATGTTACCGGCAATCTGTATAATCCGGTATTCTATACAAAATACCTAGGCAATGTATAGAATACCTAAAACGTTTAGGTAATGTATGAAATATGATTTATTTTATACATTACCTAGGTATTCTATACAATACCGAATGCGCAGCGGGTAATGTGTGTAATAGACAAGAGCGGTGACGGTGTAGGGGGAGACGTAGGAGCATGGAGCAGGCATTATCTAAGTAAACACCGTGCGACGCGGTTAAAACAGATCATTGATTAATCTATCGAGAAGGGCAAGGAAAATCATTGAGGAAGCCATTTTTACAACACTGTATAGCTTCTTCAATGATTTTCCTTGCCCTTCTCGATACCATCTTAAAGCAACAAAATATGCCGTCTGGCCTGTATTCGTAGCTATTTTCGTTACCGAAATATGTAAAATGGCTGCCACAGCTCAATGTCGCAAAAGCAGGGGGTGAGTTTTGCGGGAAGGGGCTGTTTTGGGAATTTTTGAATTATACCATATTGAAGCAACAAATTAGGAACAAAATATGCCGTCAAGCCTGTACTCGTAGCTATTTTCGTTACAGAAATATGCTGTATGGCTGCCGCAGCTTAATATTACGCTACGGGGCCACGCGTTTTCTCGGTAACGGCATTAGCAACAAAATTAATTTTTGCGCAACAAATTAAGGGCCCAGTCCGGATCGTGCCCTATGAAAAGGCTGCCGCAGCTTAATATACCTATATTCTAGTAGAGCATGTTATCAATAGATGTCAAAGATAATAGTTTAATACTATTATACAATATATAATATAATGCCTTACAAAGTTTTTGAAAAATATTTTTGTATTTTTCTTTCATTTTGCAATCTGAATTTGTATACCATTCTTTTTTAAATTTCCAATATGTAGGAATATAAATCAAAATCAGATGCCAAGTTTCAAGAAAGTTCTATGGCTAGTGAAAGTTTTTTGAAATTGAATAAGTTGTAATTGTGCTGTCTTCAAAGTACAAAATGTTCAAATTTAAAATTACTGTTATTTGCTAAATAACCTACAGGCTTCAAATATTTGTGTTCAGTTTTGGAAACCGAGTTCCCTTTTTTGGACTGTTACTTTTTAAATATTTCACTTTCAACTATTTCAATGAAAATTTGGTTCAGTGGTTTTTGAGTATGACAATATTGAACTGACAATGAAAACGTCATTCATCAACAAACATATTTTTTTGGCCACTGTATGCGCTGTTTATAGTACTAAACCTGTTTAACTAGGGGTAAGGGTGAATGTGGAGGAGTTGATCTGTCGGATGGAGGGAGATTGTAGGGATGAGAGGAAGCTGCTCTAGCTGATGAGTCGACTGTTTGGGGAAATGGGGAGCAGGGACAGCATGGACTCCACAGGCTTGAGCAGATAGAGGTGGAGGTGCTGAGGAAGATGGAGGCGTGGGTGAGAGGTAACAATCTATACAGATGGGGAAAAGGAGGGCAGGAATAGAGCAATAATCCTGAAGGATATCGGGGAAGTCGATCAGGAGGGGATTGAGAGGATTAAGAAGGGGTTGGAGGAGATGAAAGGGGAGTGGGTGGATAGACTGGAGAGTCTCAAGAAATATGGAAGTGGTTATAGAGGCAAAGAAGGGGGTTGTGGTGAGGGGAATACTGGAGGAGGTGGGAAGGGTGTCAGGAGCTAGGGTAGTGGAAGCGGGGAGGGGAACAAAAACCATAGAGATGGTAGGGATAGACCCGTGGATGGAAGATGAAGGGGCGAGGGGGAAAATAGAGAAATTGATTGGGAAAGGGACAAAGGTGATTAAAGTGGTAAGGGAGAGGAATGGGATGAAAATGGCGGTGGTGAGGGCGGAAAGGAAAAAAGCCTTACTGGGAAAAAGGGAGATTAGATTGGGGTGGAACAGGGTAACTATTATAGAGGGTAGAGAGGAGGGCAGATGCTTTGGATGTAAAGGGGCACAAAGTAGCAGGGTTTAAAGTGAAGGGAGTCAAAGAGAGGAGTAAGTGTTGGCTACGTATGAGCAAGGATCACATGGCCAGAGACTGTCGGCAGGCCTTCCTTTGTAGGGTATGTGTGGAAAGGGGACACAAGCCAGGGGAGATAGAATGCAGTAGGGGAAGGAAGGAAGTAGATGAAGACGATGGAAAAGAGGAAGGAAAAAATGGGAGGGACCCTCTGGACCCCTCAGAGGGGACGGGTCTGGTCAAATAAGAGGAGAGCAAAGCGCGGGAAGAAGGAATGTAGGGGATAGATGGGTTTTACAGATAAATTTGGGGAAATGCAGGACAGTGCATGATATATTAGATGAAGTGATTTTTAGGAGGGATGTGGTGTGTGGATCTGAGGTAAATGCTAGATATGTGGGAAAGCAGGGATGGATTATGGATGATACAGGAGAGGCAGGAGTAAGAGTGGTGGGAGATGGACTGAGAACGGATGATGTGAGGAAAGGAAACGGATGGGTGGTAGAGCGAATGGGAGACAAAGAGGAGTACAGTGTGTATATAAGCCCAAATCTCAGCCTGGAAGAATATGAGAGGAGCATGACAGGATTGGAGGACGATCTGAGGGTGTCAAAAGGGAAAAGAAGGATCATAAGGAGAATGGTGACAGGGACTTCAATGCTAAGAATATGTGTATTTGGAGTATGCATACAGTATGCGGACGATGTGTGTCTGGTATGTAGGGCAAAGGGAGAGGCGGATACAGAAAGAAAGGCGGAGATAATGTGTAGGAAGATTGTGGAGAAGATAGAGCGGTGCGGACTGGAAGTGGCGCAAGATAAGACGGTGGGGTTGCTAGTGAAGGGACGAAGCAAGACGAGGGAAGTGGGGGGTGAAGGGAAGGATCATTCGTATGGAGGAGTCTGTGAAATACCTAGGGGTGTGGTTGGATAGCCAATTATCCTTCAAAACACATGTTAAAGGCGGCAGAGAAGGGCAAAGTGAGGGCAGCATGGCTGGGGAGATTGATGTGTAATGTGAAAGGGCCGGGAAAGTGGAAGAGGAGGGTAATTGGAAGGACAGTAGAGCAGAGTGAGCTGTACGGTGCGGAGGTGTGGGGTGAAAGAGCGAGGGTTAGGCCACTCCTGCGGGTGCAGAGAGGGATACTGCTGAGGGTGGTGCAGGGGTGCAGGACAGTGGGTGGACTGGCAGCAGCGGTGCTTGCAAGGTTCTACCCATAGGACGTGATGGCTAGAGCCAGGAATAAACGCTGGAGGGGTGCGACCAGAGAGGAAGTACAGGAATGGATGGAGGAGGAAATGGAGAGAAGGTGGGAGAAGTATGAGGGTGCACTAAAAGGAGCGATTGGAAATAGGAGAGATTGGATGGATCGGAAATTCGGGGAGGTGAACTACTTCTTGACACATGTGTTCACTGGACATGGGTCGAGTCGAGAGTAGGGTACCTCCACAAGATTGGGTAAAGAGAGACTGGAGTGAGCGAGAGGTGTGAAGTGGAGGATAATGTGGGGCATGTGTTTAGATGCTGGAGGAACGAGGAAGTGCTGAAGAAGTTGGAGAGGAAACTAGGAGAGGTGGACATGGTGGAGATAATGTTGAGGAGGGGGGGGGGGGGAATGGATGGAGGTGATTGGCGTAGAGGAGAGCATGATTAGGGGGAGAGAAGGACTCGATATGGCATTAGAGGTAGGAGTAATAGTTAGGGAGATGACGACGATGTGAGCGGAGAGTGTGCGAGGGACCGCCGACCGTGTCGAAGTATGCTAGGGAAGTGATTCCGAGGCGGGGGCAACGGCGAGTTTGAGGTGGGTTTAGTTGGTAGGCATCCCCTCTGGGATGAGTCCAACACTGTCTGGGTCCTGGACCTATGCGAACATGGGTTTCCCATCTTGACCCGAAAAAAAAACCTGTTTAACTAAACTGGTTTAAATAGTTGAACAGCCTTAATGTTGCCTTGGTTTGCAGTATGCACCAAATGAAGTTTAGTTAAACCTGAAAGAAGTTTGACAACGTCGAAAAATTTAGGGACTTTTTTGTGTGAAAAATGTTCGTTGGTGACAATGCTCGACATTATTTAAGTTTTCAGTACTCTCGTTTACAATGACGAGCGTGACGGTTGTTATTTTAACTCCGAATTACATGTATTCCATTGAAAAAATGTGCAACAGTTTAAATAACTTTTTCTTGAAAGTCACATCATCAAATCTAATCAACCTTTCATGAGACATTGACATTTACCCAATTATAAGAAAACAGTTAAACCTCCAATATTGGGAGTTCATGTTTTTAACTTCCAAAGAATCGATGGTACATACGGCCATAAAACGAATTTAAAATGTGGAAAATTCAAATTATTCCAAGCGGGAATGAACACTCTGCTCTTGCTTGTGACGTCAAACTGTATGATCTCAGTACAGCCACAGGTTTTCCATGGTTCAGCCATAAGGAAAGTATCCCTTAAAAATAGCCATTATCGCTCTATCTATCTGTGTGTCAATGTGTTTCTTTTAATTGGCGGCTAATTGTGACTTATTAGAACTTGTGAAATTATTTTTGTATCCACAATATACTTGAAGGATCTACGTTTTGTTGATGTTTATGGTAGCAAATTTTATTAAAAATAGTGAAAATTTGTCTTTTGCAGATATATGTGGTGTTGAAGCAAGCAAGTTGTTATGCACTTTGGTTTTTCTAAAATATATATCAATTTAAAGAAAACTGAACACCTAAAATGTGGTGCAATTATGAATTTTTGAAAATTTATTTTTTTCTCCTTTTTTTCGAAAACTATAGGAGCAATTCTGTAAGCAAATGTTAAATTTTAACGCATGGTTAAAAAGTAGACAATCTGCTAACTCCATTTTACAATTCTGTATGCATATTAAGCTTTAAAATATTAACGGAAAACTCTTAATTGGACACCATACCTGTTAAAATTTAAATCCTAATCTTGACTATGTATAGATTAAAACATTTCTAATAGCGGAAAATTCGTAAAATATAAGTGCGTGCCGTTAATTTTTAACCACCTCTTATATTGGTTTTATGAAAAAAAAATTATAGAAATAAAAATGCTGTAGAAAATGCAAAATGGTTTTACAAAACCTATTTGTAATATAAAATAGATATTTTAAATAAAAAATTATTGTACAAAAAATTTGGCGCAATTATGAATCGGGTGGAAAAAGTTACATACAGGGTGAATTATTGAGATGAACCACATATGCCAGATTTTTAAATCCGGCCTTGTAAATCAATTCAAATTATGGTATATACCATACTGGAGCACAGTGTGTGTCGTTTCTGTTTATTTTAAAGATTTCTTTCTAATAACTAAACATTATTATTCAGTAAGATATTTCATTATTGCCAATTTTCAATTTGACTCTAAAATGAATCTTTAATTGGAAATGTGAGGTAAGTGTAACAAATATTCAAATACCCAGGTCTAACTGTCTATTTATGCCCTCTGGAAAAATTATATCAGATTTTAGAAAAATCATATACTGGGTGAAGTGTTGTATATGAAGCTGTCTCACAAATTTTCACGAAGACGGTCCTGGATTTTTTTAATTCTGAATATGTCAGTTAGTTGACAGACACCAATACACACTTTCACCAAAAATGACACAAATCGACTCAATCATTGAAAAGATATGACGAAACATTGTTTTGGTGAAGATCCATAATTCACCCTGTATATTAATAATCAAAACAACAAGACATTTTTTAATGGTCATTTGATAATCCCCTAACGTGCCTCTGCTTATGGTAGAGGTATGTACAGTTCCTCGTAACTCACCCTGTTTATGTAATCTGGTCACAAAGATAACTTGGTAGTTTCTTATTCTTAAGTTTAAAAATGAATATTAACAAATTTAACGTCAGTCGCTGTTTAACAGACAAAATTGATAATGTCTCCAACATATATTTAATGGAGGTGCGCCTATTACGTTTAAGTATTGCCCTCATTGCTCTATTCTGCAGCTTTTGCAATCTGGTGAGATTGTTTTTACTAGCAAAATATAGCAGTGTGCTACAATAGTCAAAATGGGGTGATACAATTGATCTATATATAGATTAAGATTTAGTAATTTGTTTCAACTGACACATGTCTAGTGGTTCGAAGTGCACCAAAAAAATGTCTGGTTGCTGTATAAAATTCAATACGTACTCATCTCTAAATGGTTTAATCTGACTAATTATCTGACTTAAACGTTTTATGAAATAAACATTGAACTTAGCTGCTATTTCTGATTCAGTTTCCACAAATTCCCCACCAAAATCAATGCCTTTAACTACTTTCGCTTGTTTTCCCTTTAATAATTTTTGAATTGATTTCCACATGTCCCTACTGTTGCCTTTATTATTATCAATTATCTGTTCATAATATTTTTTTGTGTCACGCCTTATCATATCAGTAGTTCTATTTCTGGCTACCTTGTAATTATCCCAGTCTTCGTCAGTTTTTGTATTTTTTGCTTTGTGGTACAGCAAGCCCTTCTCTTTATCTCTGCCATAACATCATCAGTAAACCAAATTTTCAATTTAAAGTTGTTAAAGTTCTTAATAGTTTTAAACGGGCCAAAAATGTTCAGATTTTTGATAACCGTTTCAATAAGCAATTCAGATATTTCATCTAAATTTACATTGTTTGGCTCCCAGACAGAATCAAGCATAGCAAACTGAAAGTTGATTGTATCAAAATTTTTAAAATCTCTTTTCAAATAACAGTCAAAGATTTGTCTATTATTTGAAGCATTAATATTATCAAGTGAAACCAAAATATTTGAGTGATCTGACACCTTCGGAGTATGCGATAGGTACAATACATTGCAGGTATTGATAGTTAGTAATTACATAATCGATTAGTGATGCCGAATTTTTATTAATTCTCGTATATTCTTTAACTATTTGGTGTAAACCTACGAAACTGATCAGCTGATCCATTTTACTTTTATAAGTTGTAGACAAACCTTTTAAATCTATATTGAAGTCGCCCACTATTATTATTTTATAATTAAAACTTGTAACGGTAAATTGCTGTAACCTTAAAGTGCACCAGCTCGAAGGGCTCCGGCTAGAGACTCCTCTCAAGGGTGATTCGACCCCAAGTTTATGCTGCACAAGTGTTACAGGAAGGTTGTAAAAGTGGAGGGCGCCACTTCCTTTTTGACGATAAAAAGTACAAAAAACTAAGGCGGAAAAGGTAGAAACGCCTTGTAAAATTTAAATAAAAGTTGATAATAAAAAAAGTTACTAAAAATTACCCCGTGCGGTATCTCCCTCAACTTTTATAGTTGAGGATTTAAAAAAATGAAAGATAAGAGTTAAAAACAAATTTATTCTGCCACAGGAAATGAATAGCGGAATTTGTACTTTTATAGGTACTTAGCTTAGATGAAGTGGTTTCCTGAAGAAGAAAGTCAGGTCTTGATCTGAACTGATGTGTTCTGTTCTAGGGCGGTATTTTGATCTAGGGCTGTATCCTGGGGTTCTATCCTTGGTTATATCCTTGGGGTTATATCCTTGGATTATATTCTTGGGTTATGTCCTTGGGTTATATTCTTGGGTTAAATTCTTGGGTTATATCCTAGCCTAGGGGCTGTGCTTACCACAGCAAAATTCATAAGATAGGTACTTAAGATATGAAAGATAGCGAAAGATGATCTTTCCCCTTAGGCGGTCGATAACAGAAAGGGGTGTTTCACGTGGCGTTGTGCAAAAAATGGAAGCGTCCGTTGGCAGACGTCAATTGTCTTACGGTCAGGGTTGAAGAGTTTGGGATCACAGAACTATAATTGGATGTGGCTAGTGACGACGAGCGCTAATTAAAAGGATTTATTCTGTAAAATCGAAACAGGTCGATAGACATGTTACAAACTGATTAATTCCTCAAACTTATCCTCTATAAATTTTAAAAACTCAATATGAGATGAATTGGGAGAATGATATAATACACAGATTATATACACCTCATTAAATATTGATACTTTTATGCCCAGCATCCATGTATTCATAATTATAACGTCATTTAATACGACTTGATATTTTAGTTCTTGTCTAATGTAGATAGAAACACCACCAGTATATATCTACTCGAAGAGTTGCAAAGTGCAAGATTGTAATTATCAATATTAATCTCATGATCTGTAATGCGAGTTTCTGACATACATATCAATAATGAATTTACTGTTTGGACCCTTACTTTGTGGAATCTACTCATATTAATGTTATAAATGAAACTAACTGTTTCTAATTAATTCCACTATTTAATGAAAAAATTATGAAAATTATAATTTTAATTATATAGTGGAATTAATTAGAAACAGTTAGTTTCATTTATAACATTAATATCAATAATGGTCTATGCACAAACACACAATATAACACATTATCTAAATTTTTCGTTAGGCTTTGAACATTAGCATAAAAAATGTGAACTGGGTGCTGAGAATAATCAGTATTATCTTTATTAACCTCTGCTACTGCACCAACTCTACTGAAATGAAAATTAGATTACTTTCAAATTTTCTTTTAGTTAAACTCTCAATTGTATTATTTACCAACCTACTCTTTGAAATTACTATACCATTTGCGTCATTTACTTCTATAAAGTTAACACTTGATTGTGTATATCTATTTCTCTGCACTGTTTGGATAGTCTATTACAAATATTTTAGATGAAGATACTACCGAGGGAATTTTTTGCTTGGCTTTTGCTCTGGCAATCAAAATAACTAATATGTCAACATCCTCTGCTACAATAATTTTCTGTAAAGTTGACTCATCTGGCATGGCTTTTTCAACTACTAATTCGTAGGCTTCACCTTTTGCTTGATAGAAGTTCATCGATTTTTCCTGTAATTCCTTCAAAGATATTTAATTAATCTGCTTTTATTTTTGTACTCAGAAAAAGTTTGACTTTTTGAAACAGGCACAATCATATCTTTCCTGAATTGATATTCTTTTGAGGAAACTTTTTGTTAACGACGGCTTCTTTCTATTACCTTAGTACTTTCTCCGTTGTAACTATCAAAAACAACGGTGATATGATTACCAAAATTACGTTTCAAATAAGACATATACTCCAGAAAAACTTTTTTATACGTGCAATCGGTTGGCCATATAAGAGCATTCCCCCATCGATGAAATACACAGAATTGTTTTTGCTTTAACTTCTTAACTTCAAGTGGTTGGAATGAAAGAGGATACGGCGCCAATTCAAATTTTAAATAAAATTGCAATTCTTCGTCACTTTTCTTCATGACGCAGATTCTTTGGAACAACAAGAGAGGATCCACAGCATCAATTTTATCACCGATTTTTATTTTACTATTGACTCCAAGTAACGGAGTGACCTTATCTTTTTTGGATTGTTTTATTTCATTAAAATTCTTACCATCGATTGCGCCTTCATAGCTACAATTCCAATTGCCAGAGCATGGCTCCGAAATAAAATAAAAATGTGGATCGTTTTTTGGCTGTATCTCGGTTAATTTTTAAGCAAATGGGTTGCTCAATAGCTCATTTTAAAGGGAATTTCATGACCTACAAGCTTATTAAAGTTAAAAAAAATTCAGGCCTTCAATTTTAAAAGGGCTCTAAAACGGCACCAGTCACACGTTAATGTAAATGTTCATTTTCAAGCTACAGAAAATTAAAAAAAGGAAAATATTCAGTAAAAAAAAATACTAACTTTTTGTTCTCCAGTAATTTTTACGTATTTTTGATAGTTTTTAATTATTTTGAAAAAAGTCGAAATTTCTTAAAATTTCAAAAATGCTTCTTCCACTTTATGCATAATTTTTTTCAGAATAATGCATTCTGAATTGTTCAAACTTCTGGATACTATTGTTAGAGCATAACTAAAGTAAATCGTAGGTGAATTATCCTTTATAAACAATTAGGGTAGTAATGCAAAGGGTATTATGGTGTTTTTTTCCCCACAAAATATGTACATCTATCTTATTTTCGACATAACTCTTTTAGTTTTTATACTAGAGAGTTCTACAATGTCTCATTTTAAAGCTTTTTAGTACTTTAAAAACGGTCAATACATTTTACCCATTAAATTGACCGTTTTTCTGTTATTTGATGTTTAATTTTAACTTTTTTCGTTATATCTCGATTGGGTCTACAGCAAAACTAAAACAACAAATCTCTTTGTTTTTTAATAAGTTTTATTTTTACTCCTTATAGTTTGTTAAGTACTTATGCAAATATCTTGGACTTTCCCGGATAATGGGCCCAATCGCGCAACATTGCGTTTTTTTGTAGCTTGCTGACCTGACGGATAACTCTAAGAGTAGGTAGTTGTACTAGTTGTTAAACAAGTCATATATGTGTAACACTGTATATTGTAATCAGCATAAATATTAATAAAAAGTTCTTAATTCCCAACAAGTGAGTTTGTATTCACATATCAATAACGTTTAACAAAAAACATTACATAATGTAAGTGTAGGGAATAACGCCACCCTAACATTTAGATGTTTCTATATGGAAATATATAAAAGTACATTTTTCGAAAAAAATCTATATAGATAAAAGGCATATTAACATTTTACTGAAATAAACAAAATTTAATAAATTAATAATAATTTCTGTTGTAAATTAAAAATACAAAAAAATGCAAAGTGGCTTTACTCCAAACACAGGGTAAGCAATAACGGCCCATACTGAAAATATTCGAGTTTAAAAAATAAAACTTCAGGAACCATATGGAAATATGTAGCCTTCCTCCTTAGCATCCTTTGTCAGTCCTATGCATTCATCATGCAGGTAGCACCGGCACGAAAAACAAAAATGCATATCTGCCATTCTTTCCTCCTTGCATGCTTTACAATACCAACTTTCTGTATGTACTTACTGGACATTTTTTTAGTGGCCTTAGAAGAAAATTTGTCTTTGGATTTGTTCACAGAGCTGGTAGAAGCTCTTTTAGTATTGGTCGCAGATGTGGTTCTCTGTGCATCAGGATGTTCACAACTTGTGCTCTGATGTTAAGAGCAGGCTTTCTATTCCTCGTAGATATGCGTGTTGGTTCTGGAGTAGGAAGCATCTTGGAAAACGATGTATTGACAAATTTGGATTCTTCAGGAACAATATTTTCTTCATCTCCACTATCAGGCGATTCCCACTCTTCTTTGTCACTAGTATCACTGGAGTCACTATCTTTAGACTGCGTTTGATGGAAGCGGCAGAAAACCCTTATTTTATATTGTTTGGTGTCATAGACTTATCCCAAACAGTTGAAAAAATACTTCCAAAGCGCTATTTTGTCAACGATCTGTCGGAATGGTTAGCCCAGAATTTTAATACTTCATCATCCCAAAAATGTTCAAACGAACGAAAGACCGCTTTGTCCAACGGCTGTAGCTCGTGAGTGGTGTTGCTTGGCAAGCAGTAAAGAGTTATTCCTACTAACTCATCAGCGACTGTTACTATTGTGTAATCTAAATGGGACTGCACACCATCAAATATTAACAACAAGGTCCAGGTAACTTATAGCTTGCAAAATGACGAAGCCATATTTTAAATGCTTCAATTGTCATGCTACCTTTTGCAGTCATCAGTGCTATACTTCCTGGCGGCAAATTATCAATCCACTCTGGTTTCATTCTTTTCCCCTTAAACAGAATTACAGGGGGAATAGAAACTCCTATAGCATTGCCACATGCAACCACTGTTACGTTCTCTGCATACTCTTTGGCTACAAGATGTACCCGTTTCGCTCCTTTTTTGCGAGTACTCCTTGCTGATGGTGCAATGTAAGGAGGCATCCCTTTTCATCCATATTATAAAGAAATTGGGGCTTTTCCATAATATCTAACTCTGTCACTATTTGTTTAAGTTTATTAAAATGATCGCTGACAAAAAATTTGTTTAATTTTTGAGCTCTGGCAGGATTCATATTTTGAGCTCTACGAATTCTGATCTCTGGATGCCTATTAAAAAACTGTTTTAACCAGAATCGGCCTGCCATTTTCTGTTGTGCATTAAATGGATTTGTAATCTTGTTCAGTTCGCAAATAGTTATTTGTGTATTTAGAGCGTAAAGTAACAGATTGCCGCTTGAGAAAGAATGTTGCCGCGCGACGCGGAGCAGAGCGCGGCGATCTTTCGATAGCGGCAATTTTACTTTACGCTCGAAAAACACACATAATTTTTTCTACAGTGGCCCTTTCAATAATTAAAACAGTTTTTGATATTATCTTAGGTTATAATTGGAGTGCTAGAATAATCGTCATTTTCGCTATTCATCATGATTAACCTCAAAAAGATCTACCGATTAGGAATGTTGAAAAAGGATTATAAGAAAATAATAATCGATTTATATAAAAATCGATTATTATTTTCTTGTAATCGATTTTTATAGTAATATTATTAAATTTTTAGTAAATCAATTTTATAAATTACATGTTTAAATCGATTTTCGGAAACGGCTCGTATTATTTATTGCCTATTTTCCAAAATTTTGACAACTTTTGACGATTATTGACCATTTCTCAAAATTTTGACAATTATTGACCATTTTTCAAAATTTTAACAATTATTGACCATTTTTCAAAATTTTAACAATTATTGACCATTTTTGACAATTATTGACTGTTTTTCAAAATGATGAAAATTTTTAACCATTTTTGACAATAATTGTCCATTTTTAACAGTTTTTAACAATAATTGACAATTTTTACCTTTTTTGATAGTTTTTGACCATTTTCGACAATTTTTCAAAATTATTGACCATTTTTGATAATTATTGACAATTGTTGACGATTATGGACCATTTTTCCAAATTTTTTACCATTTTTGACAATTATTGACCATATTTCCAAATGTTTGACAATTTTTCAAAAACTTCAACAATTTTTGACAATTATCAACTATTTTTCAAAATTTTGACAATTTTTAAAAATAATTGTCCATTTTTGACCATCTTTGATAGTTTTTGACAATTATTGGCCATTTTTGATAGTTTTTGACAATTTTTGTCCATTTTTGAAAATTTTTGACCATTTTTCAAATTTTTGACAATTGACCATTTTTGACCATTTTTCAAAGTTTTTGACAATTATTGACCATTTATGACAATTTTTGAAAATTTTGACCATTTTTCAATATTTTTTTAAATTTTTGACAATTATCGACCATATCTCAAAATTTCAACAATTTTTGACAATTATTGACCATTTTTGACTGTAGTTTTTAAAATAATACAAAAAAAAATCGATTTTTTCGCAGAAATCGATTCATTTTTTATTAAAATCGATTTTTGACAAATCGATTAATTTTGAATAAAGAAGAATCTATTTTTATTTAATCGATTCTTTTCCATTAATTTCACACATTCTACGTGGAATGTTAAATCTAGTGCTAGCTGTTTTTACAGCCATGCCATTATTGATAGCACCCAGCGCCGTTTCCAAAGTTGCCTAAATAATGGGGTTTGACGTTATTGCCAGAGTGGCGTTATTACCTTCACTTACCTTAAATTTTTGGTGCTTCGAGCCAGAAGTTACAAAAAAGGTGAATTAGAAGTGTATCAAGCATTGACGTATAAAGTTGGTATTTGGTAATTCGTTCCCATAATCAGAAGTGAACCAATTTGCCATGTAAGTCTATTTTTATGTACGATAGAGTAATAAAACCTAAATTCTCGTGTCATGGTATTTGTAATTAAACTCCTCCGAAATGGCTCGACCGATTCTCATGAAATTTTGGGTGCATATCGGGTAGGTCTGCGAATCGGTCAACATCTATTTTTCATCCCCCTAAATGTTAAGGGTGGTCCACCACTTAATTTTTTTTTTCATTTTTCAGACAAAATTTTTTGTTTTTATTTTTTTATGATACAGCATTCAAAAATATATACAACCCTAAATTTTCACACTTCTACGATCAACCCCTATTTTTTATTTGTTAATTATAAACTTGAATTTTGTCAAATTCATATTACTCTTAATTTTCACCCTTATACGATCAACCCCTATTTTTCCATCGCGTTTTTTATTTTTGCAAGATGGCAATCGAATATAATAATTCTAGTACGATAAATTCTTATTCAGAGTTTATAATTTCAACTTCCTTCAATTATTATGATTTTTTTTCTCAATTCAATTTGATCTTCCGCCCTCGCCGGTCGATAACTGATCAACTATCAATCGATCAGGTGTCTACCGTTGTCACCTCTCATCCAGCAAACATCACGGAGGAGGGATGAGAACAAAGCCGGTCTCCTGTCTTACTCACTATACAGTTTTCGATAGGGGGTTGATGGGGGTGCGTTCTCTCTCATGTCATTTTAGTTCCCCAGCTCTACCCTAGAAACGGTTTTGAATTTTTTTTGAAATCTCTCTCCGTTCACGAGGTACAGCCCCTTTTAATTTTTAAAATTGACACCCTGTATAAAAGAAAGTCGTGTTAGTTACACTATTTATTACTCAGGAACGGCTGAACCGATTTGGCTGAAAATTGGTGGGGAGGTAGCTTAGAACCAGGAGACGGGCATAGGATACTTTTTTAGGAAAATTTTACGGAAAAAACATTATTTAAAAAAATACTACTATGGACAAAATATGGCGGTGATTTAAAATTTAAAATGTTTGTATAGGTATCGTTACTTGGAGATTAGCTAATTGTAAGGATGGCATTTATAGAAGTTTGAAATAAACAAAAGCTACTCTGACACTCCACTCAGCGGGCAGAAAACGACCGCTTGCATAATATCTTATTGACAAGGCAATGTTAGGACAGGACAACGTTTGTCGGGGCTTCTAGTATTATTATAGAATAATCTAAATATTTCCTAAAATTTTCATAAATGTACCTGAGCTAATACAAGTTTTCGGTCTTTTATAACCATAAGATGTACAGAACAATAGAAAAAGGTTTGGACAGGCCAAAAGCCCTGTGCACCGTACACTAACGAAAGACTAGTAGTCCAACTCTAAGGCACGCCGCTAAACTTTCCCTCCTTGCCCCGTCCCAGAATTCGAAGCTGGCCGGGCCCAGAGCTAACCTACGTCTGGGTTTCGTGTATACCAGTTGTCCACAGATTCCGCTGAGTACGTATTTTACCGATTGTAGTTTCGTGTTGCGTTGTGTAATATTGGGAGAACAGTGTTTATATTTTTTAATAATTAAATCTAGATTAATAGAAATGGGGTTACTGTGACCTGCTGATGGTTGCAAGAGTAAAAGAGAATTAGATGTCTCTTTTTTTCGATTTCCGAAGGATGAAGCTAAGTAAGAAATTATAAACTCATAGTACACGCCTGTTAAGTGTTTATGCAATTATTTCAGTTATTAACAATGTATTGTGATTGTTTTAGAAGTAACGCTTGGAAAAATTCCTTTGGGGTTCATCAGTACACATAAATATGCAAATATAACAACACAATAAGGATTTGCGGTTTATATTTTCCGGAAGACAGTTTTATTCAAGATCGAATGAGAATCACTTTAAAATGTAATGCCATTACTTTATTAAACGTGTCAAATACCGAAGGTAAGAGATATAATTGTACCTATTTGAGAATATATTATTTTACATTATTAAAGTTTACTTTGTTTTGATATTTATAAATAAAAAAAATGCAATTGTTATGTTGGACCTCAATAGTATTAATAAGATATTATTTTTTTTAGATCAAGCTTCATGCGGCAGTCATCCTCCTTCATGCAGCAGTCAGCTACAAAGTGAAAAACACATATTTTGTGATGATTCTGAGTTAACAGATCCTGTAGATCAAGGTAAATAATAAGTAAATGTTTATAATACTTTTTTTTTGTACCAACTTAATATACATAAATTAAATACTTCTAGTTCATTGTCACTATTATTGTGGGAAATATTGGAACCTGTTCATTTTCTTTAAATGAACCCAATTTAAAATATATTTTAAATTGGGTTTCTCTGAACCAATCACCTACTTACCTATTGGTTACAATAAGTTAATTGGGTTTAATCGCCATTATATTAGTCCATTTTTAGGAGCAGTTAGATAAAATCACAAGAATTACCATATTACATAGAAAGTAGATTAATTTTAATAAAATGGCTGATAGAGATGACATTGGAAAAAATCTGCTAGAGATGTTTAAAAATGTACATTTTAACCACCCCTGTACAAATTTTCCCAAAAGTTATTTGTTATCGCTTTATACTAGAGTACGTATTTATTTTACAATAAAATTTATAAATCGCGTCCTTAAAAGCAACAAAACAAATAAACCTCATATAAAGTTGTCAATGTTAAAAAATTTGTAGAAATTGTCAGTTATGCTTATTCCTGCTACTTCTTGTTTTATTTCAGTCAAATATTTTGTAAACAATTCAGTACTAGTTAAACTTCTAGTGTAGTAGTTAAAATTGATGGCTACTTACCAAAAGAAAACATGTATTTAAAAAAAATAGTTTTCTAACAAGGTACGTTTTTACCGGCCCCCGTAACAAACTCTGGCGACAGCGGCTTTACTTTCTAACACCGACACCAAAGACCTAAAGCACCGTACACTATCAATGACAAACAAAGTCTTTGTTCGTGTACGGTGTCCAAAGGGTGAGTTGGACTAATAGTCTTTGTTAGTGTACGGTGCCCTGTGTATTAAAGATTACATAGCCCTATCATAAGATTATTTTCAATAAGTACCTATTTGCCAATAAAGGTTTGAAATTTTGTTTTATTTTAATTCCAATAATCTCTTACAGTAATCGAATTATAAGTAGATAAATACCTTCCCAACAAATTTCACCGAAAATGCGATTGTAGGTTTTTCCATTTAGTAAGGAGGTTCAAGTTGTGTTCAGTTCACTAAAAGTCGTTTAGTTGCAACTTGCAAGGGGCAGTATGTCTATTGTGAATTCTAGTGTGATTATGAAAAATTTAGCAGGGCCGCGTAAACGCCGAAAAATGGGGCCTTTAACAGTTAATGAAAAAACATTAATATTTAATTGTTTTAAATCATTTACAGACATTTATGTAAAGTGTTGATGCCAGTGGATTTAGTTAGTAGTACGCTTGGTGATGGGAAATCTACGATTTACATTGTTATTAAAGAAGAGAAATTTGGCGAGTTTTAAACAGTGCATGCGTTCTTCTTTAAAAAAGAATTTTCGACAGTAGACAAAGTTCTTGCCACGGTTCGAGATGATAAGAATTAACCTGAAATGAGTCGAAGCACACTATGGAAATCTTTAAAAGAAATAGGTTTTCGCTGGAAAAAGCATTCCAGAAAGTCTATTATAATAGAAAGAAGCGATATTGTAGTATGGAGAAGGAATTACATAAGGACTATAAAAGAAATGAGAAACCAAAGAAGAAATATATTTTATTTAGATGAAATGTGGATCAACGAGGGACCTACACCAAATAAATTTTGGCAAGATGAAACTGTTACAAGTCGAAGACAGGCATTTTTAAATAATTTATCTACTGATTTAAATCCACCATCAGGAAAGGGGCGCAGACTGATAATAGTACACATCGGCAGTTCAAACGGTTTTGTTACAGGTGGTTTATAGACTTTTGAATCTACTCGTACCATGAGGACATGGATGCTGATGTCTTTAAAGAATGGTTCGAACAAATGATAGATCTTCTTCTTCAGAATTGTTTAATAGTAATGGATAACCACAATAAGTGGTTAAAAAAATATTTACAGAATTGGCTAAATTCAAAGAATATTAAGTTCCATCCCGGTTCTGTGAGAAAAGAACTGTATTTTGTGTTCCCTTCATAAAGAGAAATTCAAAAAATATGAAATTGATGAAATTGCAAAAAATCGTGGGATGACGGTGGTACGATCACCACCATATCATTGCGAACTAAACCCGATTGAACTGGTATTGGCACAGATAAAAGGAGAAGTTTCAAGAAAAAATAATTCTTTTAAAATGTTAAACAGTTGTTTCTGGAGGCTGTAAATAATGTGAAGCCTGAAAACTGGGAAAAGGCAGTAAATCATACGATTAAAGAAGAAGGGGAAATGTGGAAGTTGGACAATATTACTGATGAAATGATCGAGCAACTCATTGTAAATAATGCTTGCCTCAGTTCATATTCTGATTTGGATTTGTAGAAGTAGCTCTACTTATACTGGTGAGTTTTTTTATTAAAATTATTATTTGTGAACGTAACGTTGTTTAAAAGTCAAAGTTTAAACCCTTATACCTCTTTAACCAGTATGACACAATGTTCTTAACATACCTTGTGGAAAAATAAAACATTTTCGAAAAAATTGCATTTTTTTATCTTCAGCTGTTTAGAAGTTATAAGCAGGTTAATTAGGTGAAAATATACGTGTACACCCGATATATTTACTATATTTATACAAATGTTATTTCATACGAAAATACTCGAGGTATAACTTCAAAAAATATTTTAACTGTATACTAAAAGAAGCCTATGGATTACTAATTCTTTATTATTTTAATACTCTCTCATTCATAAAAATAGACTATAGCATGGACATTGAGAAAGTATTTCAATGTTTGGCTGCTAAACTGTAAACATAAATGAGGCGCCATCCGGCTTAGTTATTATTAAAAATTTGTAAAGGTTGTCGGTAAATAATGAGTTTATTGGGTTTTATCTTAAGTCAAAATTACAAAATGTAACAAAAAAATAACAACAAGAACACAGCAGAACATTAATTTTACGAGCGTAAACAATTCGATCTGTGTCCGGCAAACCTACAGCTGGGAAAAATCATACTGAACGACGTTTGAAATTATTTTAAATAGCGCGGAACTTTAAACTATGTTTGCAAGTTGATATTGATTTTTGAAAAAAAATGGGGATTAGGTTATGGCGCGTTCTCATGAGTCAAGTTTAGTTGATCAACAAAAGTTGAATGAAAATTATAGTGGGAACCTTTCAACTTTTTAGTTGATCAAGAAGAGATTGACCCATTCAAACTTTTGTTGTTCAAGTGATGGGTCATCACGAATCGCTTTCAAGTTTGTAATCTTTGACCTGACTTGTAACGTGAGAACTAGGTAGTCAACTGTTGTTGATTGTGTATGCGGCCAAAGATTACAAAAAATATATAAGATAGTTCACTCGAGGGCGGTCTGATCAAAGATTACTTTTTTGTAATCTTTGGTCTGATTCTTCTTAGGTTTCAAGTGATCGCCGCAATCATAAATCATATTTATGGCTCGCTTTTGTTGTCAATAACGAAACCGCTAGGTACCAGGGCATTCAGAAAAGTATATTTTATTCCAAGCTATACAGGGGTAACTTGAGAAATATATATTTAAAGTAATAGGATTATTTATTGAAGGTTTTTTTATTTAATATTTTTAAATGTTAATTATTTCGAAAAATCTTCAGGATATGAATTTGAAAAAGAAAGTTTAGCTATGAGTGAAAAATACATTGAAATTTTTAAAATGAATCAATTGACAGTTTTTATCCAACATTTTAGTAATTTTGTGAAACTTATTGATGATCTAGCGGTTATTTATACAGAATATTACAAAATCAATTAAATATACTTATTGGCCACCAGAATAATAGGGCCACCAAAACTCCAATTTTGATTTTTAAATTATATAGCGCGTATTTTTTGTGTACACAAGGTTAAAACAATAAAAACGTAGTATGCAGCTGCAGGATATATTTATTAATAAATTTTATAAATGTTTCAAAATAATAAGTTTGGAGTTTGGTTTATAAGTTGTATTTATTCTATTATCTTTCAAATCTTTCAATATTAATTTGAGAGTGAAATATATGCGGACTCTGGTATAGAGACTTACGTAATACTTGATAGGAAATTGATTGCATGGATGATAAAAAGATAATTTTGTAAATTGGTTCATAAGGAACTGACAAATTCCGCTATAGTTACCAATATAATATAATTTTTCGACAAATATATTTTCCATCGCATTCTCAACAAGATCCCTTAACGGTAAACATAAGCCACTAAATTCAGCCTTCTTTGTCGTGTAAGCTTGTAGTCTACTAAAAAAAGTTTCTTTATTTATTAAATTATCAGCCGAATGGGCAAAATTCAAGCAGGTATAAGTACTAAATAACTAATTAATTTATTATTATCAAATATCTTTGTTACAATATTTCAAAAACATTCATTCCATCTACTAAATTGGATTTAAAAAAATTGAATTCCGTATTTGATAATAACTAATTGAATAGCCACCTCTCAACGTCTTTGGGACAACGATAAAAGAATATTTCTGGTTTTCCCACCTTGCTGGAACAACCCATCACAGCACAACACACAGGCATTTCAAAACCACAATTATAATATTATTATTGTTACTTTAAAAATAATATGAACAAGAAATTTTACTTCCAGAACGTTTCCCGAAAGACTAAATGAAATATACAAAATTCCTAGAGATTGCAGGCACATTTCTGACCCTTAATTGCTTCTCTAATTTTTATCATTGTTTACATTATACTTACTTAAAACCAGTGACTATAATTTTTTTATTTTAAAACCAAGACTGCATTCACAGTGGGAAAGTGATAGACTCTACGATTTATTATGTAGACAACTAAGACTATTAACAAATATTTATTTTATAAAAAATATATACAACATACGAATTATAATCACCATTCTCAAATACCAGCGCTCGATGTGCGACGACCCGTATAATATACAAAATTAAATGTAAGTAACGATTTAGCGACATCCTGTATCATAGCGCCAACCTCTAAGTCACCAGACAGCGGTAATGCTTTATTCGATAGAATTCGTACGATCTTATATTTTTTTTGTAATCTTTGATGCGGCACACGGTGTTTGTATTTTGACATACGATATCATTGAAAATAAAGCGTTTTAAAAAATGAGCCTCAGGTGGTCTGAAAGTGTTATGATATTTTGCTACCCATTGTATATAAAATTTAAATTTTTGAACATACTTTTTTATAAACGTTTCTTGGGATACCTAGAATAAAAATTTTAAAGGATCTGCCAAAACTACCGACAAGCGGTTCTAAAACACTTGTGAGATTTAAACCTCGGTTTGTTAAAAATGTTGCTGTACCAAGGATGGATACAACTATTACCACATAATTGTTTTATTTCAGCATCTTTCAGAAAATGAAGTTAGCAGCATCATGGGACAAGTAGTAGAAGGAATCAGATATCTCCATTCATATAAGATTTTGCACAGGGATTTATCACTATCAAATTTGTTACTTACAAGAGACATGCAAGTGGTAAGTTTAAATTAAACACATATTATTGCAGGTATGACTTATTTTAATATTATGTATATTAAAGAAGTCAGTTAGTTGTTAAAATGAAGTTCAATTAATCAGTCAGCAAATAAACTAACTAAAATTAATGCAACACTTAAAATTTTGCTTATTTTTTATTTAGAATAATTAATGAATCAAAAAACAAAATATCGAAAATTAATTAGTCTTTCTAATCATTTGCGAAGAAAAAATGTGTAGCCTTCAGTTTACCTTACAGGGTGTTCAGAATTTACGGTACATATTTAAACGGTTGAAAATTAAAAGAGTTATTCTAAATCAAAAATAAGCAAAATTTTAAGTGTTGCTTTAATTTTGTCCATGAGTTTAGTTGCAAATGACTTGTACTATTTTAAATATGCAAGTCTAAGCATATAAGTTTTGGTTATGACAAGAAATTTTTTAGAAAATTGCTGATTTTGGATTAGCAACCCAATTGACCAAACCGGATGAAAAACACATGACCATGTGTGGAACACCAAATTTTATTTCTCCCGAAGTGGCTTCCAGAGGATCGCATGGATTAGAAGCCGACGTATGGGGATTGGGATGTCTTTTATACACTCTTTTAGTGGGTTCACCACCTTTTGATACACCGGGTGTAAAAAGTACCTTAACGAAGGTGGTAATGTCCAATTATATATTACCTAATTACCTTTCACCGGAAGCTAAAGATCTGATAAATTGTTTACTTCAAAAAAATCCAAAAGATCGTATGAAATTGGAACAAATTTTAGAGCATTCTTTCATTAAAAGAGGCCGGGTAAGTTTTATAAGTACCAACATACCTATATATAGAAATATAGTAAATTATTTGTAGCAGGGGCAGCAAGAGCATTTTTCATCAGCTAGCTAAAACCTTACCGCGTGTTGCCGTGGCTCAGTTGTATAGATGCATTATTGAGGCTAGATTTTCGTCGCGGCATTTTACTAAAAATCAAAATTAATAATCTGCAAAACGATTTACAGAACAATTGAAATAAAATCGAAATAAAAACTCTGGAAATCGGTTGACCCTAAAGGCCATCCCTGCAACTTCCCGCTAAATTCAATTTTCAAACTCATGCGATTTTGTCGCTAGTTGCGATGTTTTTGAAATTTAATTTTTGTGTTATTTTGAGCTCTCCGAGCTCAAAGATAAAGCTATTCGATGCTTTTGAGCTCTTCGAGTTCAAAAGTCTTATCAAAGTTCGATGAAACACGATTTTTTTAATTTTCAAACTGCTATAACTTTTGAATGAATTAACCGATTTTCACGCGGTTGGCGGCGATCGACGTAGTTTTTTGAGCTCTATAAGAAATTTGCAACAAGAAAATTGATCTGATGAAACATTTCGGAGTTATTACAAAAAAAAAACTTTTTTTCGATTTTTTTCGACAGCGATATCTCACGAACGCATCAACCGATTCTGACGCACTTGGTGGCGATCGATGCGGGTTTTCAAGGTTAAGAGCTGATCCGTTTTTGAGGTCGATCGGTTCAGCCAATTCGGAGATATTTTGAAAAAGTGATTGGTTATGGAGATAACACACGGACACAAATGGAAGTGTCTCGCTTATTTCACGAAACATTTCCAAATTTGCAGCCTATATCCCAAGGAACAATTAGCAAAATAGAAAAGCAGTTTCGCGAGCTTAGACATGTAAGACAGATAAAGTAGCTGCCAATGCAGTAAGTGATGATACGAAATTGGATATTATTCTTGAGTTTCAAGAAAACCCACATAATTCTGGTCGAAAAGCAGCCACACTGTTCAACGTTATCCACACATCAATTTTTCGAATATTAAAGGAAAGTAAAATGCATCACTATAAAATGATGCCGACTCAGGAGCTCATGGAAGACGATTTCGATAGGAGAACGTATTTTTGTGAACAAATGATGGCAATGTTGGATAACAATTAGAAATGTTTTGTTTTCTGATGAGAGCACATTTACACTTCACGGTCATGTTAATCGTCAAAATTGCCGCTATTGGTCTCATGAGAATCCTCACTGAATGAGAGAAGAACATACGCAACATCCTGAAAAAGTTAATGTTTGGGCAGGAATTGTTGTAAATCATATCATAGGTCCCTTTTTCATTGATGGCAACTTGAATGGAGAATATGGAGATACATATGTAGAACTGCTCCAAAATAATGTCGTGCCAACTATGACAAACGTATATCCTGATCCAGCAAATCCACAAGTTCCTGCCAATATAATATGGTTTCAGCAACGTGGAGCTCCGCCCCATTACCAAATCAATGTTCGACAATAGGTACCTGAACCAAATTTTTCCAAATCGGTGGATAGGGGGGCGCGGATCGATATATTGGCCTCCTGATCTAACGCCATTAGACTTTTTTTTGCGGGGATATGTCAAAAGTATTGTATACAAAACTAAACCCCACAACTTAGATGACTTAAAAAGACGAATCACGCTTGCGATTAGATCAGTCACGCCTGAGATGTTGAGTAACGTTAGAAGACATTTCTATACCAGATTAGCTTGTTGCCAATACGTTCGCGGCGAGCATTTTGAACATTTCCTACATTGACAATAATGTTTTTTTTACATTATTAAGAAATAATCAGTATTACTTATTAGGTTTTTAGTGTAATGTAGCGAATTTGTGAAATACAATTATTTTCATTTTTTAATATTAATTTTTGTAATAAATCTGAAAACACTTAATATTTCCGAAACAGTTGAAGATAGGTATAGGACATTATACATGAATTATGTCTAGAATTCTCTGAAGAATCCAAAAAATAAATAATATACAGGGGGCTGCATTTAAAATAAGAAAGTTGGTATTGGCCACTGTCACATGATACACCCTATATAATTTTTTTAAATGCGCATTTAAAAATACAAATCGATGTGTCCAAGCGTTTTTCACAACACGCCCTCATTTATTCGTTATCGAATTTATTCCATTTGGCTGTTATACCCTGTATATCTTTGGACGTGGAATAATTGGTAGCACCAACGACCGGTTTGAAGTTGAAACCCGGCTCCATCCATTGAATACTTGGCCGGCCCCAAATTCGTCCCCGAGCAATCCCTTAATTTCGGGCGATTCCCATCTCGGCTAATCAGGCAGGTATACCTACTGAATAAAAATCGCCCAAGTCGGCCCGAGTCTAAAATTGACCTGTTTTGGAATGGCCCATCTCGGCCAACCTTTATTACAATAATACACTTCAATCAGATTGATTAGATTTTATTAACACATTCGTCTCCGGTATAATTTTCAAATAATATCTAAATGCCAGTACGATTTTTGCAAAACATTGTGATATATTTTATTGTTAAACCGTATCTAGATAAACAGATTATGAATTTTTTTTTCGTGTAAAATGAAAATAAAAAATGACCGCGCCTGGCGCGGTGCTGGCTTATGGTTTGAAATTTTGTACCATGTGCCGCCACGGCGACCAGCGAGTTGCATCCCAAAAAGTAAAATCTTACCTGAACGAAAAAAGGTGACCGTCGAAAAGCATCCGTAATCCAAAAAGGTCTGTTCATTAATAATAGCCTATCATGTTCAAAGGCAGGTCAAATTTTACAGCAATGTTGCCGATATATTATTTGAATCGAAAATATTTTAAGTTAACTTAAATCTCTTAAGCTTTTAATTATGGCTAATTTAATCCTAACGATAGTAGGAAGTGTGACGTGTTGAGACCTAACCTAACCTACATAATTGAATAATGTTTAAATTAAATTAATATATTATTCACTATATTGCTATAAAACTGTATTAGACGGAGTTTCGGAAATAAAATTTTGTATCATTAGGATATCAGGATAAACATGACAACAATGCCCGCTTTCATTTAATTATCTACCAGTTTTAGACACAATATTAAATTTGTTGACGAGATGCAACTCAGCGGTGGGACGGATGCAGGTCAGCGGTGGGACGGATGCAAGTCAGCGCTCAAAAGTTTGGCCTGCTCAAATGGGATGCAACTCACCGGTCCCGTTTCCACCGCACTGGGCGCGTTTCGACTTTCGATAACAATTTTGACATTTATTTTATATTTGTGCAAAACGTAGCAATTATTTTTAAAAAAGAACAAAAACTCGAAATGCATGGAACATGAATGGAACAAATGAATTTAATACAAGAAATTAAAACTATATCCAAGAGTAACGTAACACTAAATAACAAATTTTAATTATACAAGTTCTCATGAAATAGTCTAAAACAATTCTCTAAACATAAACCAGGTTCATTTGGACACTGAGGACAGAAAAAAATGTAATCCTTTCGTATTTTGCTGGGTGTCCCAACAATATTTACAACGTCTTCTTTTTATTTTGTTGTTGAGACCTTTTGGAAAATACAGAGGTAAATGTTCAACTGATGGTGTTCCCATACGCGGAAATTTTGGTGATGGTCCTAAAAGGCTTTGAATAACAGAAAGTCGAAAATCGTATAATGACATTTTTCTCTCGTTTCCATTATTATAGAGGAAATGTGCATTATTTAACATTATTTGAAAAATATGTATTCCCATTTTTTTGTACCACCGTATACACTTATGTTCACAACTGTAGTAACTGAGCATTTGATCACTTAAGTCAATACCAACTTTATATTTATTGTATTTAGCAATTAATTCAGGTTTTTCAGATTAAATCGTCTTGATCTTGTTGCAGTCATCTGATCACCAAATTCTGAAGATATCATGCATATTTCTCGTTTATCTTTCCATTTGGTAATACATATTCCTTCAGAACTTACTACTACTTGCTACTTGATTTTTTCTATTTTTTTTTGTCATCAAATTTTGCGGATTACCTTTTTTGTCTTGTCGCAATGTGCCTGTGATGAATGTACTAGCTTCGAGTAATCTTTTAGTAAAATGTTATTATAAAAGTTATCCATATACAGAGCATGTCCACTGTTCATATGACTCTTGATTTCAGTACGACTTATTGTATGTGATCTCTTCCTCCAATTGTACGATCTTGTGAACCACCGTAGACGATTAACTTTTGAATAATTTCAGTATATTCTGTTAAAATATATAATTTTATACCAAACTTGTTTGGTTTACCTTTTATATACCTACTGTCTAAATTGAAGCCTTCCTCGCCACAAAATTAAAGATTCGTCAATTGTTATCTCTCTTTTCGCATAATAAATGGCTGCCATTCTATCATTGAAAAAATCAATCAAAGGGGATATTTTATACAGCTTACTCACGGCTTCATCTGTATTAAACATTTATGCGGTTTAGCTTTATTGTTCCCATATGGAATAAAAGGCCGAGAAAAGTTTTAAATTCACCTAAGTCTTTCCAGAAAGAAATCCTGCTTGATTCTGTTTCAGTTTTTTGAAAGTATTTCAATAGCATAGTCATTTGTGTTTGAAATAACAAGTTAATAAAAATCATTATTGGCTATCAGGTTGAAGTAATATATAGGACCATTTTATTTTTATACTCTACAATTTTTTAGCAACAAAAATTTGTTGCTAGATTAGGTTAGGTTAGGTTTTAGTTTTATTTTTATACTCTTCAATTTTTTTAGCAACAAAAATTTGTTTTTAGGTTGGGTTAGGTTAGGTTCTATTTTGTCTCCGCTGAAGCTAATTTCCGGTTTTGTTGTTTAAATTTAAAGTTATTTATCACTAAGAGTGGTTTTCCTCGTTGACTCGTCATTTCTTTAAATTGTGTGAATTGCCATTTTCCGAAGTTAAATTTAAATTGTCTTTACACGCACTGGTCCAAGAATCAAAATAAAACTAATAACTATTTTCGATAATTCAGGATAAATGTATTACAACTGACCAGTGTTTGTTTCTCTGCCACCATTGATAAGAATTCAAAGAAATTGATTGCATAGATTAGGGGTTGAAGTTTGTCGTGGGTTTCTACCTGAAAGTGGTTTTGGCCGAGATGGGTATTTCCTAAAGTCATTAAAAATTGATCAGTCGGGTACCTTATTAAATCGGCCGAGATGGGCTACGCCCTTAAATTCATCCCATGCTAAGTATCGTTCATTAATTACCTACATAACTAAATTCGTCCCCGAGCAAAGGATTATATATTCTTAGAAATTACCTTGCTTTTTCAACACTTTATAGCTTCTTCAATGATTTTTTTTTGCCCTTCTCGATAAAATTAAAATATTTTTTGGGGACGAGTTTAGTTGTTTATTTTTGTCGACCTGCACTACTCAGGGACAAGTTTAAGGGTAGGATTACCAGTTGCTACCTGCTCTGGGACGGTTTTAGGTACGTCCGAATACTTACACTACCTAGATAACAAAGGGTACTGTAACGGCCTGCGTGAGTTGCAGGATGACGTCTTTTTTTTGTTTTTTTATGTAAAACAATATTACTTATTTTTTACTTGGATTATTTTTACATCGCCACATTGTTCAGAATTTTTTTGTAGTTTTATGGCTTTGGCTTAGACCAATTAGCCAGACCCAGTTTTTCAGAATAGGTGATGCAGAAAAATTAGTAACTAAAGTTGTAGAATAAGGACAGTAGTTGATATTTTTTACCAACCTAAACGAAAAATGGACTCGAAAACATGTTTAATCACTTTTTAGGGCAAATTTTCTCATAAGAATTTTTGTCTCCAAACTCTAGGACATTCGGTTTCCGAGATATGGTACCTCGTTATTCCTATTGAATCTCCCGGTACATTGCATTGACAAACCCGAAATTTGAAGTAGGGATTGCTGTTAAATCTGTGAATTATTGTGAATTTGTAATTTTAATGATTATTTGTTTTATTACCGCAAATAATTATGCCACCCGTTCTATACTGTTTAAGATAGGCTGTACATCAAGCTGTTTAGTATCTTCGTTACGTATTTTGTCCACTTTTGTTCCCCCCGAGTTTTCCATAAAAACTTCATTTCTGCCGCCGGTATTTTGCTGTTTGGAAAGATTCCAGCTCCCGCATCCATAAATTAGTACTGGTCTGTAAATTGTGTGGTAAACTTTTTGTTATTCAGGGCGAATACAGTTTGGTTGCGCTTTCTATTATTTATTTCTGAATCGTTATTTCAATTCATTTTGTACTGTAACTCCCACTAACTTTTATCTCATCTTTTCTTATCACCATCAACTTAGTTTGTTCGTTGTTTATTTGCTTAAGTGTCATGTCCCATATATCTAAATTTTGTAACAGGTCTTTTTCACTTTTGGCATATATTATTCCGTTAAATGTACAGTTTGTAAATTTCTGTTGGGGATGCCTACCAAGCAAACCCACCTCAAACTCGCCGTTACCACCACCTCGAAATCACTGCACTAGCATACTTCGGGACGGGCGGCGGTCCCTCGCACACTCTCCTCTCACACCGTCGTCTTCTTCCTATCTAACACTCCTACCTTCTCTTCCCCTAATTATGCTCTCCACGCCCGCTTCCCCTCTCTACTCGCCTTTTTCATCAGTATCACCCTGGCCACCTTCCATCCTTCCGGGAACTCTTCCTACCTCAGCACCCTGTTGAATAGTTCCCAGAGGTACTCCCAATTGTCATCCAACTGCCTCTTCATCAGATCACCTCTCAGGCCATCTATCCCTGGATCTTTCCTTACTTTAATGATTCTCCCTCCCTTCTCTACCGACTTTACCGGCCTAATCCCCCTCATTTTCCCTACCCCCTAGTATCCTGGACTTCCCGAACCCTGCCCCCACTACTCCTCCCCCTGTGAACAATTTCCCTATAATCTCCTCCCAATCTTCCTCTAGCACCCCGTTCCTATTTCTACCCATCCTTTTCTCCACTATCTCATACGCTACTATCATACTATCTCATTATTTGTTGTACGCCAATCCATATCTTCCTCTTGATTTTTCTGGTAATAGGTTCTCGGTAGTGTTCGCACCTAACTGTATAATATTGGTTGGTGTGCTACTAAATTCATCTTCACTATTCGATGAACGCATTTTATTTTTTTGTATTTAAATTCACTATATTTACACTGACAGATTATTAATTTAAATCTGTCAAAATAACGTCTATTAATTCGTTTCCATGGTAACTCGGCAAACTGACAAGGCTTATATGATATATTACACATTTTTATAGAACAAGCGTAATTTTTTTTATTACGTGCTATTCATTACGTCTCAGTAGCTGATATGATATATTTACTTAGCATTCAAATAGTAGGTAATATGCAATTTACTAGTAAGAGAGTAGAAAAAAGTGTATTTTGAATGTTTTGAGAATGCTCCGATTGTAGAAAGAGAATATGCATTAAGATATCTCTTGCGACAACATTTTTGCAGAAGAGCATTTACAATTTTGGCTTATCGTTTTAAACAAACCGGATCTGTTCAGCCTAAAAGAAATTCTACACGACGGCGAAGAAACAATACAGAAATAGATGAAATAAAGGGCATAGACCGAATGCGCCGATTGATGATTATTTTAATAATCCCATAGTCCTTTTGCGCCGGAGCAATCTCAGGTAACCATAATCCCAGGGTCGACTTGCGCCAATTGCCTCTACAGGGGGCCGTAATGGTATGATACATATTTTACAAATTCAAATCTTTGGATATGTCCTGCTTTATATAATTCGACTTTTTCTGATAAAAATTGCAATCTTTGTTTATATTTTTGGTTAGTTATTTTTGTAGGTATACACACCTAACCTAAACCTAACCTAACCTAACCATTTTCATCGGTGTAGAGCTTAGCTGTACAATTTTTATTCGCACATCTCCACCTTAACCCCTGCTTTGTTAAACCACAGGAACGAAATTTAAAATTCTCAAATATAATTATTTTCAAGAATCTACCTTCTTAATCCTTTAATTCGGATGACACCCCGCTGTGGATCATCAGACCGATAGCCGGCGCAAGTGGACGGTCGGATTAATGACCCTTTCGGGGCATCTAGTTTAGTACAGGTAAAATCGGCGCTTTCCGTATATACCCGAAATAAATGTATCAGGATATATTGCTGCAGATCCACAAGTTAGTGGAAGAAAACTAGCTGCGAGTTAGGAATTTCTAGGTATTGTGTTCACTCTATTTTGAAAAGAAATCGTTTTCATCCGTATCGTGTATCTCTTCATCAAGGATTAAAAGCTACAGATTACGATAAAAGACTGAATCATTGTAATTGGCTTCATGAAAATCCAAATTTTGTATCAAATACAATGTAATCCGATGAAGCTACATTTTCCAGTAAGGGATCTGTAAATATACATAATACACACTATTGGTCTGATCATAATCCACACTGGATGCAACAAGATTTTAACCAGGATCGATGTGGTCAGTTAACGTATGGTGTGGGATTTTAGATGGTAAAATTATGCGCCCTTTTGTTTTTGATGAACATTTAAATGGCGAGCGTTACTTAAGATTCTTAAGAGATTAATTGCCTATATTATTAGAATATGTTCCTTTAGCAGTACAGCAAAATATGTGGATACAAAAGATGGCTGCCCAGCCCACTTTACTAATGAAGTGATGCATTTTTTAAACCAACAATATGATTGTAGGTGGATAAAAAGAGGTAGCGTATTCCCGTGGCCGCTAAGATCTCCCGATCTTACTATGTTAGATTTGTATCTATGGGGTAGAATTAAAGATTTAGGGTGGGTATTATAAAATTATTTTGACATATAACTAAAAGTTTAACTTGTAGAATTACGGCACAAGTTATAGTTAACTTCAAAATGGCTGAGTTAACTTTGTCGGGAGGAAGGGATATCGCTTAAAGTTAACTTTGTGGAAAAACCTGGTTTTCGAGTTTTGATAGTTGTTCTGTTCTGTCTGTTCTGTCAAAGATTTGGCATTTATAACCTCAATTAATTATATTGTGAATATTTTGATTGTGTTTTTACTTTGTTTCCTTTGAATTTTGCCATGTATAACTCAATTAATTATATTGTGAATATTTTGAATGTGTTTTTACTTTGTTTTCTTTGAATTTTGCCCGTTTCTTCTTTTTATTTTAAAAATAAATCTTTTATAAAACTGACATTTCAAAACCTAAAGTTAACTTGACTATTAAATTCAAAGATAACTTCAAGACATGTTTATAATACCCGCCCTTAGTGTTTCAGGCAAGAACTGCAAATAGAGCAGATCTTATTCAACGAATACAAAACGCAATTTACAGTATTCTCAGGGTTGAAATAGAAGCTGCTGTCTTTTCTACCATGCAGAGATTAAATATCTGCATCGAAAAAGATGGAAAGCATTTCGAGCAGTATCTTTATGTTATTTTACTAGATCAATGTAGTTTATTTTCGCTTCTTTTGTTACGTAATTAATTTGTTGGTTATTGTTACAATGATAATGAGTTTGTCAAAATCCGATTTTTATGTATACCTATTTTTTCTCGTATCTTCGCTTAGAAAATAGATATTGTAATGCGCTTCTCACCATTTTTTTTAATTCTATTCTCTTTCAAATATTTAAAACTAAAATTGATTAAATGTAGCATCGTATTTGAAGATGAAAAAAAGTTGAAAACAAAACAATCGTTCAATCACCGCAACCTAGCGACCGTTAAAACCACTAGAATAAAACGATGATATAATATTTCATTAGGCATTGAATTCCCTTTCAAATGATACTAAGTTTGTCAAAATCCATAAAGCGAAATGAAAGTTGTATTAAGACAGCTCTCCCACTCACCCCTGCCAGTTATTTTACAAGATAGAGGAAAAAAGTACTGGAGCAAACTAACGTAAAATGGTCTAATGATTACGAATATTTGAATTTCGTGGTACTATGGCTGTACATTAATTATAGAAAAACGATGTTTTTGTGTTATTATTGTGAACTATGCCATCTAGCAGTGGAGTAAAAAACTTGAAAATAATTTCCAGCAATGTCTCGTATACGAGTTTGTAATACAGACTTTTTTCTTTAAGCTGGACGATAAATAGTTTCCGAGATATAGCGGGTTACCTCTCTTAATCAGACACCCGGTACATGCGTATATAGCTTCGATATTTTCTCTTAGTTTTTTGTTGACTCCTCTTCTTCTTAATCTATTCCAAACTGCTGCCCTCGGTATGCTATCAAATGCTTTCACTAGATCGATGAATGCAACATAAACATTTCTATTTTTTGAATCATTTGTTTGATAGTGAAGATATGGTCTTGCTCTCCTCTTCCCTTCTTAAATCCACTTTGTGAATCACCCAGTTGTACATCTATTATCCTTTTCAGACGATTGTATAAAATTCTCTCGTATACTTTGGAAACTATGCTTAATAGAGTGATGCCTCTGTAATTTTTGCAGTAACGATTGGTGCCATTTTGGTAGCATTACTCTATCTCCCAGTCCTTGGGTATTCGTGTTCGCCAGTAATACTATAAAATTAATAATCGTGATGATGGAATTTGTTTGGTGACGGATTTTATTTTTTTCTCTTAGATACTTTCCACACATGTTACCAACGATAGTGGAATTCACACAATGTCAAGCAAAAGGGATAGCACATTTGGAGATTGCACATCACTGCCGTATTCTAATAATATTTATTCTTCTAATAACCACGCTAGAAAGACAAATAGTGATTGTTTGCCGCATCAAAATAACTATTCAAACAACCAATTCTGTTCAGGTAAATATTTTTCTCTTATTTTTGAACACAATACGCCCCTTGGTATTCGAAGGCTTGGGTACTATATTCTTACGGCTTTATAAAGGAAAAAACTTTTCTTCTTGCAGAAATGGAACGACTTCGTGTATACAGTTGCGAAGGTTTACCCACTTGGAAAAATTTTAGACCTACAGAGCAAACCTCAAAATGTTGCTCGCAGGTATCAACATGTTGTAATCACGAAGACAGGAGATCTTGCTGTAATGGGGTTGTGTCGGGCATAACCAGCTGTAGTCAGGAACGACATAATATACCTGTCGATCCTGGAGGTAATTATTTGTAATAAAATATATTAGTCGAATGCAGTTACAAAACTTGAAATAAATTTAAATTTATTAAATTAGCCCAAGCGCTTTCGCCGATAAAGACATCTTAATGGGCTCTAAATTTTTTTCATTTTGTATTTTTTGTCGCTTCTTTAGTTCTAGTTGTTGTACGAGGAACTGGTAATTACAGCGATTCATTCTAATACTAGAAATAAAATATGATAATAGAAATAGCAATAATTAAGGCTGCTACATGAAATCACTGAAACAACAGTAGAATATTCTTCAAAGTTGTTAATTCGTACGAATGTATGTATATAGGTAACTTCAAGCAGGATCGACTCTATTGTCCGTCGGATGACGGAAGAAAACGATAAAGATAAGTTGATCCTCTTTACAGGTATCCAGAGCTGGGAAGTAATCGATTTCAGTAGCCGATTACATTTGCCGTAGTTTGTAGTCGTAGTCGATCACTTTTTTCAGAAATAATCAGTAATCGGTAATCGATTACAATTTTGGTGTAATTTGTAATAATTTCAATGATTACTGTTGAAAAAGTAGTAATGATTACAAAAGTAGTCATGATTACAAAATGTAGTCATGATTACATCTACATTGCAGATGTTAAATAATTACCCAGTTTAAAAAAAAATCATCAAATACAACACTTGTCTTCCCTCATCTGCTCCGGTGGAGCGAATGTTTTCGTTTGCTTCTATTATAGATGCTCCTAGGCGGAATGCGTTAAACGATGGAAATTTTGAAAAATAGTTCTCATGAAGGCCAATTCTCGTGAATATTTTTAATAAGAATTCTACCTTTGTACTTTTGAAGATATTTTTTGTATTATCATTTCATTATTGTTTTGGTTCTTTTAAGAAATAATGTTAAGAAATCAATAAATATTTCTTTTGTGAAATTGGTCTAATTAGTCGGTTTCGGTTTGAATGATAATGTTAAATTGTGTTACATAGTTTTAATGAGGTAGGATGATGATGAGGCTGAGGTAGGTGTGTAACTGTTAAAAACTTATAAATTTAAAAATGTAATCGCAATTGTAGTCACACTTTATGAATACAATAATTGTAATCAGTAGTCGATTACTTTTTTCACAATGTAATTGTAGTCAGTAGTAGATTCGTTTTTTCATAATGTAGTCGTAATCAGTGGTCGATTACTTTTTTTCTGTGGTCGTCCTAGCTCTGCAAGTATCCGAGGGCCTGGATTTTAAACCTAAATTAGGATATTGTCTGCAACCATCGTCGTCGGATGAAGATACGAAACGGTAAAGAAAATTTGGGCGCCAACCTATTTTTTATCACTCTCTTGAATACTTAGAAAGAGTCATGTGATATGAAAAATCAATTTCTTTGTTCGGGGAATTGAAGTATTTATTTCATTAGATGTCGAAGAATAAAAATATATTATTCTAACGCTTTGACAAAGTTTTGAAAAATAATTTTTCCAAAAACAGTGACCGTTCAAGAAGAAGAAACAACTACTTCCCGGGCTACATGCCCCGACAGACATTGAATTACACTTCTAAGTCAAACGGGGTTGGTAAATCTACAAGATTTAAACCAACCATTCTGGTTTGCAACTAGAAGGGATAACATAACTTGTAGACCGGTTTCGGCGTATTGCGCCTCATCAGGGCATGTAGCCCGGGAAGTAGTTGTTTCTTCTTCGTTGAACGGTCACTGTTTTTGGAAAAAATATTTTTCAAAAGTTTGTCAAAGCGTTAGAATAATATATTTTTATTCTTCGACATCTATTGTTAAAACGCTTTACTAAATACGACAAGTTTACAGGAAACTGTAATAATTCATATTTTGAGGTCACCTAAAACGCCTCTCGACGTACTTCTATGGCAGTGAAGTAAAATGCTATGGTACTGTAAAGGAAGAACTATAGTCGTAGTGTAAAGGAAGAACTGGATTATATTCTTTAAATAAAAATAAAGAGAAGTTTCGATATTTTTGTATTGTTATAGAAATTACGATAGAAAACTCAAGAAACTCACCGGTATTACCGTATTCCAGCTCACCACTCTTCTCGTTAGGACACAAAACCACCACTAAATTAATTTCGGGGAAAGAATAAAAGCTGTTACGAAATTTCATATTTGTGTAAGGTATACCGAAAACGGATAATTCTGATTGGTCGATATAAAATTGGGAGCGGGCTGAAAAACATCGAATGTTATAGGTGTTTATTTAAACACCTGCATCTAACATTAAACGAAAGACGGCATTAGAAAGTTATTATGCCGCAGGTTTCTGACTGGACAACCTGGAAAAGTCAGGGGAAAATAAAATGATACTCAAAAAGACTGGAAATGTCAAGAAAACTTTTGTATTTATTAACACAAGTAGGTACTTTATAAAATAAAAAAATGTTGAATCGTTGACAGCTACTTAAAATCTCTAATATCTAATTGTCAAAAAATATATCGATTCTTCCGTTCACTACTGTCGCTCACTTTCCATCTAAACCGCAACATTCTTACCAGAATGGGTAAATAGTATTTATATATCAAATGATACGACACTGGTAGTTTCAGAACTATAAAATAAAAAAATGTTGAATCGTTGACAGCTACTTAAAATCTCTAATATCTAATTGTCAAAAAATGTATCAATTCTTCCGTTCACTACTGTCACTCACTTTCCATCTAAACTGCCACATTCTTATCAGAATGGGTAAATAGTATTTATATATCAAATGATACGACACTGGTAGTTTCAGAACTATAAAACTGTAGAGCTGTTCAGAACTTGCTGCTTACCTGTGAAAGGATGAATTGTATTGTAAACATCACTTACACTTTCTATTTTGCATAGTACACAAGGATTCACCATCTTGTAGACATAATTTAACTAATAAATAAAGTATCCTTAATTGATCTACATTAAAATTTATTTACCATATCTACCACAATTGAATACAACAACCATAACATATTTAGTAAAAATCAAAACAAACGGGTCAAAAAATGTAAACATTCAAGATAAGCATTTACTGAAAAATGCAGGATTACAGAAACCTTCAAATTGACATCCTGTTCATAAACATTCACTCATGTAATCATGAAATTTTTTATATTGCCAAAGATAAAATAAATCGATTTTTATACATGTATTTCAATTATATAATAAGTAATGAAGGACATACAGTGGCGGCTAGTACATAAGCGCTGCAGTGCTGCAGAGCTCCCAAAAAATCTTCTAATTAACTAAAATATTTCCTTTTATCAATTATAAAATTTATAATATATTTTGTAAGGCATTCGCATTGTCATAATGATAAAAAAACAACAAGCCACTGAAGCCACATCTGAAATAACAAACAAGCGTAAATAAAGTCCACCAGTGGAATAACGAACCTATCTCGCGCGATCGTTGATATTTTATATAGTTGGGCCACTTCATCGTGCTCTGAGAGCACTTTAAAACACCCGCGCTGCACACTTCCCCCCCTTGACCGTCTAGAACTAAGCCGTAATCATGCGTGATTTTCCCTCTTAAAATCGCTGCATTTAGTCCAGCGCATCGAGGATACGGTACGGTTCGATTTAAGTCCGTAGTAGAGGCCGAACGATATTTTTCAACACTGAAACGAATTAAAACATTTCTTAGAAATTCAATGACCGAAGATCGTTCATCAGCTCTATCCATGCTATCTATTGAAATAAAATGTATCTCCGAAATAGACAATTTTAATAACAAAGTGATTACAACATTTGCGTACCGAAAAGAACGTAGAATAGACTTAATTTATAAGAAATAATTTGTTAGAAAAGTAGTGCTTAAAGACTCTTATTTTTTGCGAACCGAAAATAACGTCGAATAGACTTATAAAAAATAATTTTTTGTTAGCGAAGTAGTGCTTAGTGCGTGACTCCTATTTTTATTGTGTGGCAATTGACAATCGTTCCATAAATCCAATATTTCAACACGGAAGGCGGAGAAAGGACGATAAAATCGATGGGAGACAACCCCCTTACGAGTTAAACTTTTTTTCAAAAATTGCAGAGCACCTTAAAATTTTTACCACGAGCCGCCACTGAGTCTTTGGAAAAAGGTATGGTGTGTAAAATCTGAGAGATATAGAGTAAATGTTATGAATTTTATTGTTTCGAAAAGTTTTTTTAGAACGGGAGAACGTAGAAAAAGTGTATTAGAGATATTATTTTTGACAAGGTCGTAGAAAAAGGGGTTAAAAGAAATTATCTGAAATTTCTTAATACAAGATAAAGTTGAACATAACGCTAGATTCTCTATCGTTAAAGATACCGTATAAAAAGTTAAATTTATTTTAACTTTGGCCGATGACGGACGAAAACATTATGAACCGAACCGAGCGCCGTCGGATGATCGATAACGGTTGCATGAAAATCCAGTTTTAGTCACGCGATCGAAAAGCTTGAAACGCACCGGCTGTGACAAGTGACAAGTGTTTTTGAGCTAACAAGCACGAGTAGCTGATCCGCGTTAATATTTACGAACATATTAAAATTATAATAGCGTTTAATTTAAATTTATTCCCAGGCGGATGACAGTGACAACCGTGTGTACTAAAAACAGTTGCTCTGGTGTCCCGTATTGCCTTTTGTTGCGATACATTGCGCAACAATGCGAGACAATGTTACATGCGTTTCGCGCCAGTTTTATTCTGTGGAGCCTGCAATGTTGCAGCCGATGCGTTTCTAGCTTTAAGATTCAGAGTTTCTTGTAACTTAAAATTTATTTTAAACGTAATTTTAGGGTACAATTATTGTGAAACTAAATGCAACCCACCGTCGATACATTCTCATCATTCTGACCCACCATTTAAAGAAAACGTAAATTACCTCTATAATTGTGAGGGACATAGTAATAAAGACATTAATCAAACCGAAAAGTATGTACGAGATAGAAGCCCGAAACAGTTCAAAACTGCCAAAACTACTTTAACAGCACTTTGCTCAGAACGCTTACAACCGACCAGGCATCAAACAAAAAATGCAGTGTTGAGTATCTTAAAAGACGGGGAAGTTTGTGTGGAATTTATTAAAAAACGTGGAAGTATCAAGAAGGATTACGTATGCGAAGTTATGAGGTAAGATTTAAAAAATAATATTAATTAGTTGTAGATTACAAGGAGGTCGTTTGACCCGGCTGGCCTTACCAAACTGCGAACTCTAAGATCTTTTGTGTATACCTTACTTGTATGTTTTCGTTCAAAAGATCTAGGTTTCTCAGAAAGCCTACTATCCGTTTTGGAGCTAGGTCTGTAATCTGATCGGGCTCTAAGTAGACCTGTTCCAGGTATTTAAGGCGTTGGTGAACAGATCGAGTAATAAATGTTATATTTCTGTTGTGGAATTTGTTATTAATTGATAATAACTTAATTAACTCACCAACTGAACATTCATAGAATGATATTGTTTTAAATTACAAAAATATGTTCAGGTGCTAATGTATCATATTTCTTGGGAGGTATAATGGAGATATTGCCAAAACTTTGGAATACCAAAAATGTGCTGTAAACCATAAGTATATATTGCATGAAAACTATTTTTTTGGTCACAAACATTCACCAAACCGAATTTAGAATGCGGAAAAATTCAAATTATTCCAAACGGGTATGAACGCTCTGCTATTGCTTGTGACGTTAAACCGTATGATCTCAGTACCACCACGGGTATTCCGTGATACAGCGATAAGGAAAGTATCCTTTTAAAATAGCCATTATCGCCTTGTCTACCTGTATATACGTGCTTCTTTTAATTGTTGGTTAATTGTGACATTAGACTGTGAAATTATTTTTGTGTCCACAATATACTGAAGAAGTGACAAACACGGACAATCTGCCTTTTGTTGATATGTTTATGGTAGCAAGAATTGGGTATTTTCGAATGCGAAGTAATCACGCTATGTAACCTGTACATACAGAGTAAGTTTTAAGTATGGCCGCAATTATCTCGGAAACGGATAGCACGATTTTTATAGATTTTGGTGTGCAAGGATCTTGTGATATGACCGATATTATGGTAGTGTTGTCAGATTTTTCCTTTTTCCGGAATAATAATGAACTTTGTTATTTCAAATGGATCAGTCTGTATATTTTTTGCCTTTTGAAATCCTTAATCCATAACTTCGGAGTTATATTTCCATTTACATTATCTCCGCCGAAGTTAAAGTATTACATTTAGATGGCTATAGGAGCAATTATGTAAGGACATGTTAAATTTTAACGCATGGTTAAAAATTAGACAATCTGCTAACTCCATTTTAATATTCTGTATGCATAATAAGCTTTAAAATATTAACGGAAAACTCTTTATTGGACGCCATACCTGTTAAAATTCAAATCCTAATCTTGACTATGTATAGATTAAATCATTTTTAATAGCGGAAACTTCGTTAAATATAACGGCGTGCCGTTTATTTTTAACCATTTCTTATAGAATTGACCCTTATAACTGCTACTATAACAACTTTGACGTTTCAATAAATTAGTATTGTTGGTGTTTATTGAATGTCACAATGGATCGTATATCCGAAAAAGAACGAATTGAGATTTTAATATTAGGAAATGGTGATATGCGTAGTCAACAAGAAACGTGTAATATCTTTAATAATATATATCCTAACCGAAGATCTATTCTCAGTAAATTAGTAAAAAAGTTTAACGAAAATGACTCAGTAAAAGATTTATCCAAATTAGGGCGCAGCAGAAAAACTGCATCAACTGAAAACAAATCTTCAGATGTTTGTGTCCTGTTAGAAGACGATCCACACTTGAGTACTATACAAATATCCAGGAAACTTGATATTTCGCAAACATCCGTAATGAAAATTTTACGTTAAAATAAATTCCATCCATACAAAATTAGATTCGTTCAAGAGATGTCAGATGATGATTTTGATGGACTTGAAGAGTTTGCAGATATAATGATGGAAAAATGTTACAATCAATGTTATGTTTTGCGATGAGGCCACTTTTTTCATTAATGAAAACGTAAATCGGTATAATTGTAGATACTGGTCACGTAATAAACCTCGTTGGATGGGTGAGTCCCACACCCAATATCCACAAAAACTGAATCTATGGGCTGGAATAATAGGCGACAAAATGATTGGTCCCTTTTTGATTGAGGGAAACTTAAATGGCCCGGCGTATTTAGATTTATTGGAAAATAGTATTATACTAAAGGATGTCCTCAAGGTGGAGTACTTTCACCACTTTTATGGAACCTAATTGTGGATGACTTGATCTGCGGGTCGTCGACAGGGGATGTCCACAAGGGGGCGTCCTTTCGCCCACATTGTGGAACCTAGTAGTCGACGAATTAATATCCATATTAAACGGTGAGGGCTTTCTGGCTATTGGGTATGCCGATGATATCGTGGTCCTTGTTGTTGGAAGGCATATCACCGTCCTCAGGGACCTAATACAAAGGGCCCTGAATAGGGTACAGGGGTGGTGCAACGACCACGGACTTGCAGTTTATCCTGCCAAGGCTGAGGTAATTGCTTTCACCAAGAAGAGAGGTATAAGACCTGATGGTCGGCACCTTGGTGGAGTGCCACTTCCAGTGGTTGAACAAGTGAAATATCTGGGAGTGATCCTGGATAAGTCGCTGACATGGAAGGCAAGGTGACTAACACGTACTGGGCCTGTAGGAGAGCCATTGGTCCGAAATGGGGACTAACCCCCAAGACGATCTTGTGGTTCTATAAAGTGATCATGCTGCCGATGCTCACATACGCGGCTCTGGTCTGGTGGCCAAGGGTAACCCTGGCCACGGCTAGGTCGCAACTGGCACGCCTTCAAAGGGTGGTCCGTTTGGGGGCAACTGGCTGCATAAAAACTACACCAACTGCTGCGTTGGAGGTGATTCTTGGACTTCGGCCTCTTCACCATGTGATATGTGCGAAACGAGGGAGGGTGCAGGCTTCTGGGAGATGTCCCTGTTCTGGCTCGAGCGGCTGATGTCTGCCTGTGCAGGTACTCCTTCGTAACCCCCTATAGGGTGAAGATCCGGAATAGGAAATTCTGGGAAAGAGAGGGAAATTCACATCCTCTTGGGATCGTCTGGTACCCAGATGGCTCATCCTCCAGCGATGGGGCGGGGTCTGGAATTTACTCCACGAACCCAAGGACACAAGTCTGTGTTCCATTGGGTAAGTGTGTGACTGCATATCAGGCTGAGGTATACGCTATCTTGGAATGTGCGCAGATAAACCTAGACAGAAGTTATGCGGACCGACGCATAACCATATACACCGACAGTCAGGCGGCAATCAAGGCTCTGAGTGGATATACCATCAACTCAGGGCTTGCTGCTGATTGTCGTGAACGCCTTGCTGACTTAGCGAGGCGGAACACAGTGTGGCTAGAATGGATTCCGGTCCACTCTGGTTTTGAAGGCAATGAAGGGGCGGACGCGCTGGCTGTGGAAGGGGCGGCTCACAAAACAAACAATCCGTAAGGAGACCAGGAACTGGTTGAGAAATCAGCACCTCGCTCACTGGAAGGCTCTACAGGGTCTCGGGCAGTCCAAGCTCCTATTGAGGGGATGCTCAGATGGACTTGCTAGAGCTGCTCTAGAACTACCAAGGAGTAGGTTAAAAAAGATAGCAGGACTCCTAACAGGGCACTGCAGTCTGAGGAAACACCTCTGTAACCTAGGTTTGGAGGAAAGTCCCCTATGTAGGGGTTGCGGCATGGCTGACGAAACGTCGGACCATGTTCTCCTCGTATGTCCACATTGGGCTACGCTACGCAGGCGAATCTTCGGAGTCCCTGTTATGGCCCCCGGGGACATAAGCAGGCATCCACTGAAGAGGATTGGGTCCTTCATCGAGGGACTCGGCTTCATGGATGCATAAGTATCAGGAATGGCACAATGGGCCCGCCAGTGGCCTCAGTGCCGGAACCTTGGCTTGAGTTTTCCTTGGCCCAGGTTCGCCTGACTAAATTAGTAGTAGTGATCTGCGGGTTGCAGGTCGAATTATCAAGGCATATGGACGCAGGGCTTTGCGGACGACATTGTGATTGCCACCAATGCGAAATTCCCAGAGGTAGTTATGAATGTCCTACAAGAAGCACTACGAATTATGGAGCAATGGTGCCTTAAAGAGGATCTTTCAGTTAATCCAAAAAAAACTAGCTGCTTTTACGAATAGAAGAGTTCTCCTGCAGGGTAGAGTACTGTGATCGGAGAAGAACTAGAAATATCCAAAGAAGTTGAATATCTGAGAGTGACCCTTGATTCTTCAAAACTGAATTGAAAGGCACACCTGGAAAATTTACTACCATGGCGACTAGGCTTTTCTGGCAATGCAGAAGAGTTATGGACAAAACCTGGGGAATACGACCTGAGGTGGTTCACTGGTTTTAGACAACTGTGATAAGGCCAACGATCACCTATGGAACAATAGTCTGGTGGAGGAGGACAGAAGTGTCCTCTGCAGTTTATATATTAACTGCAATCCAAAGACAATCCCTTCTTGGTATTACCTGGGCAATGAACAGCACGGGGACGGCATCAATGAAACCCTTTATTGGACTTCCTCCTTTGGAACTTTTTATAAGGGCAGAGGCAATGATGGCAATTCTTAGGCTGAAATCGGGAGACTTATGGTCCCCGAACAATGTTCGAGAAGGACACATTGATACAACTGGGACAATACTAGATGAACCCATATTTCACATGAGTTTTGATAGCATGACAACCGAGAATATATTCACTGAGCGAGTGAACATCATCATCCCATCTAGTGATCAGGTGATGCACCCAGGTAATTTTGGAGAAATCATCTGGTTCATCGATGGTTCCAAAACAAACCATGGCACCGGGGCTGCTATAAAAGGACCTAGAAAGAGAATGTTCTTTACCCTTGGTCGATATAGGACTGTGTTTCAAGCAGAGACGTTTGCCGCTATAGCCTGTATTGATGAAAACATCAGAAGAGGATATACCGGTCAAAAAATTGAAATATTCACTGACACCCAGGCTCGGCTTAAAGCTATCAGTAATCCAACAACTAAGTCTAGACTGGTGAAAAACTGCAAAGAATCCCTCAACAGGCAGGCAAGAGACAACAAAGTGTCTCTAATAAGGGTGCCGGCACATGAGGGAATTGCAGGTAATGAAATGGCGGACCAGTTAGCTAAAGAAGGCTCTAAAGGAGACTTCATAGGACCGGAACCGTTCTGTGGAATCACAAAAGATTGCATAATAGGGGAAATCGGGAACTGGCTAGATAGGGAACACCAACTCAAATGGAGGTTGACACAAGGGCACCTCCATACAAAGACTTTACTGAACAAGGTAGACAAGGAACTCTCAACCAGGTTATTGAAACTGGGTAAGAGACATTTGAAGACAGTTACCGACCTGGTAACTGAGGAAACATCTGCACAAAATGGGCAAAGTTAGTGAACCTATGTACAGAAAATGTGAACTTGATGATGAAACACCTACTCATATACTCTGCTTCTGCGAGAACTTACAAGTTAGACGGAAGCACTTTGGAGAGGAATTAATACAACCATTACAACTACTGAAAATCCCTCCAGTCAAACTAGTGGCCTTTATAGAAGACACGAAGCTTCTGGAATGGAAGTAGATAACATGGGAAATGGTAGAAAGATTCAGTTCAAATGCATGGGCTGTTGAGCACAACCCAAAGGAATGAATGAAGTATTATACCTGAGTTGGCTCGGTTATTTCCAAATCCAAGTAAGTATTTTCAATTACATTTTAATGTAGAAATTTCATTATTCGAAACTTTCAGACAATAACAATATTCCAAACGACAATATTAGGCTGAAACAAGATGGTGCTCCACCTCACTATGCGCTTTTGGTGAGGCAATACCTAAATATTGTGTTTCCCAGAAGATGGATTGGAAGGCGTGGTTTTATCGAATGGCCCCCGCGATCACTCGACATGAATCCTTTAGATTATTTCCTGTGGGGTCTCTTGAAAAATATCGTTTATAAAACAAAACCAATATTCATGAATTAAAAGATAGGATTACCACATAGATAAGAAGAATTGAGCAGTTAGGGATGTTGCAAAATGTATTGCAAAGTTTTAAAAATCGCATGGCTTTTTGTATTGAAGTTCTAATAAAGTTAAATTATTCGGTTTAGGTTCCTTTTGATTTGGGTCGACGTTCTTGAAATAAAACACATTTTTCTTCGACTAATGTTTAATTAGAACTCCTTGACAAAACCCAAAGCAACAATTGCCAATCTACACATTCTTTCAATAGAGCGCGTGTCTGCTTATCTAGCAATTGTTATTTATTTCGAATAACAATTTATAACCAGACTGCTTGGTCGATATATTTCATAATTATAATTAAATACATTGATTCTAAAGTTAATAACCTATAATTTAACAATAAGCATAAATTCTAACCTAAATAATTCACTACCCATTACACCATCCCCGCGCGGGTTCACGAAATTTTATTTATCTAGAAAAACCTTATTTTTATTTAAAATACAATTTTGTTCTATTTTTATGTATAGTTTGGCAAACATAACTGAAGCTGTGAAAGGAATGCGGTCGAAAACATTCGATATTGCCACGTTTAACTATGAAAAACCTAAAGTGCTAAGTATGTAGTGATAATAATTAGAAAATGGACTTTTTATTATTAACAATATGCCAATAATGATTAAACGTTAGTTCTTTAATGTGCTTGTTTCATTGGATTTTGTCTATTAACATTATTTTTTCAATTTCTGAATATTAAAAGATGAACACTTTTCCAAATATGTTTTGGGTTTCCTTCAAGCCGGCAACGTTGTGCGAAAATCATAATTACCACGCCCTCCTACTAACTCAATTGGTGAATATTTATCGAACCGCCGTTGCTGGGTAACCACCTGACTTCCTATTGGCAAGCGCGTGCGTGTGTTCTTCCCTCTTTACTTCGACAATTGATTGACATTGATTATCCAGTGGCGTTTATAATGTTTCCTTCGTATTTTCAGTTTTACTTGGTATCTTATTATTTCGTATCCATATTGAATTCAAGTACGATTTTTAACAAATAGGTACCGTGTTTTGAAAAATACCTTACCTTCAAAGCAAAGCATAAATCAGTTTCTATATATAATTATTATTTTTAATACTTTTATAAAATAGGTACCATACGCTATTGGTACGTCTATGACAGATATCGGCCATGTTTCCTCCCCCCTTACCGCTGCCCCGTAGCTTCAGATATACTTGCCAAACTATACAATACATTCTTTGTCATTTTTAATTATTCGTACGTTTGGATTTTCATCTCTAATCACTTCGAACGGTCCCTGGTACAATGTACTTATTTTAGTCCCTGTTTCACTTTTTATTAGTATCAAGTCTTTTGGTTTATGACTAATAGGTCTAATGTCTCTATCGTATACAGTTTTCGGTTTATTTTTTGATATGAGAAGATTTTCTCGTGCGTCATTATGAGCTTTTTGCAATCTGTATTTTAATTCTAACGGATAATCTTCAAAATTATAAAGTGGGTCAATTTGATTTATTAAATTTGATGGGAGAACTGGTATTTTCCCAAAAATTAGTTCGTGTGGTGAATGTTTGGTATCACTATGTACCATAGTATTATACGCAATACACCAATATTGCACCCTCGTACTCCATGAATCTGGATATACGCCATATCTTGGAATAAAATTTTCTACAAATGATTTTGCTACTGAATTTGCTTCTTTATTTTGCAATGGATAACATTCGACATATTTACTTAATTCGCACTGTAGGGTTAAAATATAACGATTATTTGCAGAGTCTACCTCTAATGGACCCACAAGGTCTAAAGTTAATCTTTGTTGTAATCTCTATCGGCTGCTTATGAGGTATTGAATGCTTATAACTATAACGTTGACAATCATCACAGTTTCTTACAAAATTTTCGACATCCCTGTGTAAACTTTGCCAAGAATATAACTTTTTAATATTGTTGTACATTCTGTTAATTCCTGCGTGACCCCCCGTAAATTTAATATAATCAACAGCGACTCTAAATCGTTAACAATTTTTACACATTTTATTATTGAAACTTTGATATCTAATTTCTTTACTTCTTTGGAGAATTTTAAAATATTTTCCATCATTTTTGTGCACTCTTTGCTTTTAAATATGATTAGTTTCGGAACTTTTATTTTATTCATTATAATTTTCAGATACTTAAGTCCAACGCTCATCGAGAATCCTGACGTATATAAATAATTTTATCACTTTTCATACATAATAAATTATAACTTCTATAGTCAAATTTTATCAATAGTTAATGTTTCAAATTTTTCAGTGGAAATAGGACTCAATTGAAGGCCTTAATGTGAAACAATAACAAGCAACACATTTTTCAAAATCTATTTTACTATGTAATAGAATAATGCAATAATATAACAAGCCGCTTGACTGAGAGCTTAGCTATTTGTCAATAGATGCCGCCACAATCCAGAAATCATGTTGTTGCAACTCTCTACTTTTCAGAGACTATTTGTGTTAAATAGTGACAAGCCACAGAAAATGGCGGATACCGATTTGTTCGTGCTGTAGTGTTTTGCTATAAAGTTAAAAAATGAGCAGTTTTAGCATTGTATAAAGATAGGCATAGTAGGTTAATCTTACGAGGATATCATTTGACGAGGTGGACGCCACCAATAGATGGCAGTGGGGAGTTAGCGTCCACGGCACGTCTTTTCTTACTGTACGTCGTAGCTTGAATCACGAATTTCCTTAGCTTTGGTCGCCGAATTACCCCAATAACAGATGGCGCCAAAATTATTCAGAATGTTATATACATCCATAAGAGCTGTGTTGCAAAGTTTCTTATTTTGGATAGGTACCTATGGCAAAGTTGCAATTTGAAGTTCATTATTAATATTGTGTATATTATCTCTGATTAATATTGTATTAATTGTGTTCGTTGTGTCATTGTTGTGTTTCGTTGGCTGTGCATTTGGATTATTGTTTGATTTGAGAATCTCTGAACGTTGATATACATTTCATTTTAAAGGTAAGTAGACATTATTACAATTAATATACCTATCTCTTCTTTTAGTAAAACCAGAAAATCTATAAACTAAGAATTAACAATTATATTTAGAATTTTGGATACTGATTGGTTGCATTAGTGAAATGAACCAATCAGCTTTTAAAAATTATTCATTTAACAGTAAATTCTTAATTAAGTTGAGCTTAGTTAATCACCGTAAATATTGTTATAAATTAATTTCTAGGATTCAAATTTTAATTATTAATTTTGATAAGTATTCTTAGCTCAGTTGCGTTTATACATCAATACCTATCTTGGTTAATATATCTAAATTATATTAACAGGACGTTAAGTATATAAATGCTACAGCTTACAATTTCCAAAATAAAAACTGTATATTTAGCGACCTATACTTACTGAAATGTATTAATATAACAAATAATCACTTTTATCAATCAGCTATCGTTGTGTGCTCAGTCAGTAGAGAATTAATAAATTCTATAAATTTATTATAATATGAATGAATGTCGACATTTTTACCTGATTATAATTTAAATCTTCTTTTCGATATTTCAGAAATGGCTGAAAATAAGTGGATGGATCATACACTTGGGTGAGTTATTCTTCCGACGATTATTTTTCATAGAGGAGTAAAAAATAGTGAATGTGAATAAATAAGTGTGTATGCAAATTTCCAAAACTAAACATACAATAAGTATTTGATTATAGTCAAATAAAAGACAATTCGTCCAATAGTTTTTTCTGATAATGAGCTTGTTTTATGGTTGCATTGCATGTTATACGAGTACAAGAATTTAACTAGTAGAAATTCCATATCTGTTAAATCTTAAATTTATCAAAAGTATTTGAATCCTGCCTAAATTTAAATTTTGCATCTACCTTTATGGTAAAGTAACAGAATAAAAAATTATTGAAAATATTTCCAACTTATATAGGTAAACACAACTAACCGAATACAAAGGGTTGGACATTAAAATATTCCACGAAAATTGAAATAATTGGAAATAGTATTTTTTGTTATTTATTTTATGTTTATGAACTAAGCACGTAATAATAAGGTATAGTGAATCTGTGAGTTTATAAATGGGAGCTACCACGTCAATAAGATAAAAAATGTACCTGTTAAAATGTATACTGTTTCTTTTATCATATCTTATATGGTTATTATACTCTATATTCTAGGCCGTAATATTGACAAAATGGTAACTATTATGGAGAACATTATAATATGTTGAAAAATTTACAACGATTTCCTCCATTCTCGAGTTATACTGGGAGAACTAAAAAGGCTGCTTTTGGTTTTTTCAGAATAGAATTTTTTTATTAAAAAAATTTTATTTGAACACGAATTTACTATAGACATCTACCAACAAGTCTTCAATACGACGTTTCGTGTCTTCACGAGGCTAACATAATTTTTTTTAAATATGGATATGCCTATTTATTGTAATTATTATTTATAGTTGTTTCGCCTTCAGGAGAGAGTATTAAAATTATCGGAAACCAGTAAACCATGGGCGTACATTTATAGAATTATATTTATAATGATAGTCTATAAATATTTACTTTAGACCCCATGTCGCCGCCGGTTACAAATATTAGGTATTAACTTTAAGTTATTTGAAACTTTTTTTGTTAAAAAATATTCTAAAGTTTCTGAAATATTCAGGTTAATTTGATGTCACTATCAATAACTTCTTTAGCCATTAAAATCTGTTGGTTTGATTATGCCAAATAAAGTAATTTATCAATATACATATAACTACTTAATGTAGTTTTATCTTACCCCTTTTATTAAACCCAGAACCACGCTTATGCAAGGATTATTGACCAGTTTCTCGGCGATTACAAAAGGGTCGTCTATTGTTATAACAGGTATACTGGTCGGCACCGCTAAACTAAAAGAAATTTTGTTGGTGCTTTTTGGTAAAAATTTGCAAATATACTGATATTGTTTGGGCCACTGCTGCTGTAGTTTGCATACATAATTAGGTTTTATTACTCTCTTCTGATGGCGAAAGAACTATAGTCAATGTTAAATATTCAAATTAGGCGATATATCACACTTCAGATTTTTATGACGTTTTATCTCAAATAGGTAATATCATTAATGAGAACAATTCTTAAATACGTTCTTGTCGTAGTTATATTTTATAAACTTGTTTTTATTTTGTCAAAAAAATGTACCGAGAGCCTTATTTTGGACCTTACCTAGTGTTTTGATATAAAATAAGATTTTTTTCAACAATTATAATGTCCCTCCATAATACATTTAATTGTCTTAGTATCTATTACGGTTTAGAATATAGTAATGCTACTATATTATGATAATAGAAACAGCCTGTATAAAATTATGGAACAAATTAATTATTTTTAAAAAGTGAAACATTTAAAAAAATCCTCGAGAAAATCAATTTTTATTTTCAACTATAGTAGTTTATGTGTTTATAACGTTATGACTTTATTAAATATGACGCCCTTGAAAGAATTTTTAATGGTATATATATTTTTTATTTCAATTTAATAGGTGATGATTTCAAAAATATATAAGACTCTTGCTTGATTTATAACAATCATTTTGTTAAATTAGTAGATGCAGTAATATAAATATATATATAATTCAACAATGAGCGTTTTCTATCATATTATTGTGTGCTCAATCCAATAAGTATAAATAGATAACACAATAAATAATATTTTCAATGATTATAATTTTCGGCAGTCTATTGTGAAACATTTAAGACCGGTCCTTGGTATTGGGTTGGTTGTGTACACTTATCAGAAAGTGATAAAGCTGCCAAAAGGATGTCATGCAGGTAGGTATTTTGCGTAGTAGTTCCTAGAATAATTTTTTTCTTTAATATAAGGCGATTTCGGCACGCTTTGGTTGGTATGAACTTTGGTTAACCAATTGGTAGGTCCTACGTCACCGGTATGATGTAAAGTACCAATTATAGGCGAAATCGATTGGTTCTCAGTTGGTACAGATGTTTGATGAAATTGACATTTATGCATTGCGCTCGGAACAGATTCCATTATTACTAGACAAAAATAAAGAAAAAAACAGACAAAACATGAAGAATTGTATAATATTGACCAAAAATACAATCCGTTCCACCGAATTTGTTTTTTTTTACAAATAAAAAGCAAGTCAAAAACTACTTTAGACAATGATAGAAAGCTACCAATTTCAGTAACCGTGCTGCAGATCTCGGTATGTGATTTGACAGACCAAAAAGGGTACAAAAGTTAGCTTGACGTCATCGTTTTTCGGAACGAAATTGATTGGTATGTATTTGACAGACCAAAGTTAGGTACTAAAGCGTGCCGAAATCGCCTATAAAGAATTTTTTGTTTATCGGGCTTATCGAAATTTTCACGTTGACCGGTAACTTTCAACACCAGGCAAATAAATATAATATTTATATTAAATTCAGATTATTCAAATATCTTTTGTACATAAATATTTGTTATTTTTTTTATTTCTGGTTTTGTTACGATTCCTTGAATGGTCTTTTGTTTGATTTTAAAAACCCTTATTAAACCTGGGTACCTACCAAGAAATTTCAATGATGAGTAGTTGTTTTTGGGAATGATACACAGGTATGGGATTATCTTAATACAATTCGGGAAATTCCAAACAAGGGTTTTATTGTAGTTGTGTTTAGTTATGCAGATGCTCGTTACAGAAATGAAATAAATTCAAGTTTTTCAAACACAAAAAAATACTTACTTTACCATAACCATTACAATAAATATGTATGTTAACATTCATGATCATTATTTCAGGTAATGCTGTTTTGGCAGACCTAAGCCAGAAATCGCTAAGAAATAAGCTGATTTGTAGCAAACATTTCAGTGAACATTCCACACCTGTAATTTTTAACCAATCAAAACGTGTTTTTTTGACAGATCACCATGGCAACGGATGAATTGTAGCGGAAATTTTTTCCTCGGGGGTTCCCAACAGCGAATTATACTGGAAATTTTTTTGACGTTTATATTAACAGAATATTTTAGTGACAGTCTGGTTTTTATTCGCAAAAAAGCAATTTTCTACCACTTGTAGTTACTCAAAACTTATGTAAAATTAAAGAATATACTGTGTTGTGTCTTTAGATGGTATTTTCGTGCAACTACAACGAGTAGAAATCAACAATTTAGAGGTCAAATTGCTGCCAAAACTGTTGACGCGCTGAAAATCTGTTCATGCAGAGTTCCGAAAAACGATTGATGATGATTGAATGATTTTCTACCACTTGTGGTAAGCCCAAGTATATAACTATAAAATGAGAAAATATGCAATCTGTTGTAGTCATAGGCAATATATTTTCAATTTATTGTTGCGGACTCAAACTTTCAAATATTGTAAAACTTTTTCAAGTCCATTTCTTCCTAAGATCAAAACTAATGAGCTACTCTGTATATTTTCTTGATAACACACAGTTCCTATCATGGCCCAAACGAGTCGGGTACTGGTTATAAAAAAAAATAATTTACGAAAAACAATAAAAAACTAGAACGTGAATATAATGTGATGCGATCCGAAGCAGCACCCTGTATATCAAAGTTTGCAAAAAACATTTTACGAATTTGAAGAAGTTTTAAAACTACAATAAATAGTTTACTCAATTTGTTGGCCATTCGAATTTCCCACTAACAATTTGTACTTGTTTTGATAAAGAAAGAAATCTTATCATCTTCAAGTGATAAATTATGAAAATCAATAATTTTTAAACGATTGAATTGTTAGTACTTGGATTTGTGTATGTTGTCGTAACTGTAAAGTGCACAAGGTATATATACAGGACCGTCCTACTTGTAGTTTCTGATCATTTTTTTAAACGCGCTGGACACTTACGGTTTATAATTATTATAATTTTTGAATCAATAATGTTATAAAAAATGTATTTATTATTTACCTAATTTAATATTTTTGTTCGATATTTTCTAATAAATTAATTTATGAAAACTTTGGATGTTTTATTTTATTATCTAATTTGTCGAATGCAATGACCTCGCTTGGGAGGTAACTACCTATGAAGATACTTTCCATGTGTCTAATGACGGCAACCACTGACCAAAAATAAGTTGGACTTACGTCAAGAGTCAAATTTTTTCAATAATGGTTTACTTATTGCAAAGAAACTATTAGCCACCAATGTAGTGTAGACTTATCACTGAATATAAAACACAAAAAATGTTTACCATATCAGATTTTTGGACTGTGCCCAATTCCGCAAAAACCTACCTGCGTCTTTAATACTAGGTCGAGTTCCTCAAAAAGTCGCGGGAGGATTAGAATACGGCTAACAGCTAAATGCCAGTTTTCTAACACTGTATAGTCTCTTCAATCATTTTCCTTGCCCTTCTCAATAAATTACGAGAGCTTTTTCAACTTACGCAGCCATTTTTTCAACACTGTATACATTCTTCAATGATTTTTCTTGCCTTTGTCAATAAATTACAAGCTTCTGTTTACCTGAATACTCTATTTTTGGAAATCACCAAACTATATGGTCCCACTTGCTAATGATACGACAATCCCTCTTTCCGGTAGTTTCAGGTAGTTTTGAGGAATTCGACCCTAGCCATATTTTTATATTCAGAGCAAAAATCCGTGATTCACACTCACACTACCGACCTCTGACCTGTTAAAAACTTCAATGCCAAAAATTTAGTATCTACCTTTAGAATAATAAGCCGCAAATAGATCGACAAGGGCATTTCTTCAAGAAAGGCCATATTGCACAATTGCAGAACTCTACAATGTCATTAATTTAATTATTAGTATGATTATATATTGTATTATGATATATTTAGTAAATTTCATCTCATTATTTTTAATGTATTAGTATAGTTAGCACTTTTTTGAAGTTATTGTTTTTGATTTTATATATTTCTTGAGTCGCTACATATCAATACAGTAAGAAAGCGAAACAAAATCAAAAATACTTTTACCAGAATGGAAAGCGTAAAATGAATAAATTTTCAACTGAAAGCTTAAAAACGCATACAAAATAACCAAGACTTATTTTTTCGTCTCCTTAAGAGATCATCAAAATACGAATGTTTAAAAAAATATCCTTTGAATTAATTTACATTCACGAACGAAGTTCAGAAATCGCAAATTTACATTATTTCAGTCACCCAATGAATATATTTTATGTACTTTTGTACGAGGATTCTTCTTTTTATCCCATATTTTTGAAGTGATAAACAGATTAATGCTAGTGCTATACAAACTCATTGCATAAAAATCACTATTTTGTATACTGAAATTGGTGACAAATAATGGTACTGAGATTAAGTTTATTTTCGGATCAAGATGAATACCTGCTATAACATTATTATGAACATCATATTTCAAAATACGAAAATACTCGCTATCTATCTATTATAGTTTCCCATCAAATAGGTAATTTATGTAACTTTCGTAATAAAAAGTAAAATCGGCAACAATGTATCGTCGGTCTTGGTAATCATTTTATTGTTCGGAATTCGAAGATAAAGAAAACTTCACATTTAGTAGGGAACTTTTCAAAAATAATTTAGTTATTGAAATTAGTGCAGTTTATTTCAGAGGGCAGTACGTTACGGATCATTTTTATGAAGAACGAGCGTAAAAGTAACTAGATGGCGTGCAAAATTGCCTCAAACGGTTTTAACATTGTTACTGTTTTACTATGCCTATCTTTATACAATGGTTTTAGTGATGATGTTGAATCACCCGTAGATGACAGTGATCTCGATAAGGACTATAGTCCTAGTGACAATGAAGTGACTTGAGCATTCTAATGTAAAAAATTAGTAGCTTGTTATACTATTGCATTTATATTCTAGGAGTCTGATGTAAATGATGTGGCAAGTGAAGATAGTGAGGGCCCAACTACGACAAAAAGACCTAAACCTAATTCCCCTAAACGAACTCCCAAAAGCAGGTGGAGGCAAGAGAATGTAGAATGTTATTTTAGACAAAAAAGAAAATGTAGAAGGAATCTTGGGCAAGAATATGTTAGCGACAAGACAGAGAAAAAGGTTGGCGCTCGAGAACTTGGGCCACCTTGTGGATGTAAGAAAAATTGCAGAGTAAAGCTGGGGGGCTCCGAAAACGAGATTTTCAATAAGTTCTGGGATTTGGGTTCTTGGGAGCTCCAAACTAGTTATATTTTTGGTTGTATTGAAATCGTTAACAAGAAGAGATCTTACCCAAAAAAACAGAAGCGGCAGCAGTCTAGCAGATTGTCAAATGCAATCTACTCGGTTAACATTAATTGAATGAAAATATATGTCTGCAAAAAAGAGTTTTTCAATATTCATGGTATGGCATGGTATGGCAGTTCCTGAAAAAGACAATCGTGGGAAACATCAAAATAGACCAAATAAAATAAAGGACCATCAGAGACAAAGCGTCCAGGACCACATAGAATCGATCCCTAAATATCAAAGCCACTACAGCCGGAACCAAAATATGAGTAAAGAGTATCTAGATTGCGACATGAGTATATCGAGACTTTACAAAGAAAAATATGTACCTTGGTGTCAAGAAAAGGGCATCGAACCAGTTTTAGAACATACATATAGTATTATTTTTTCCACAAAGTACCCAAATCTGACACATGTAAAATATGTGACGAGGTTACTATCAAAATAGAAACTGCAAAGTTAGCAAATAATAAACCTGAAGCGACAAGATTGAGAACAGAACTCAATTTACATAAAGCCAAAGCAAAAGGAATGCAAGATCGTCTCAAAGAAGAAACAGATTATTCTAAAAACAATAACAAAAGATGCGTGATTTCGTTTGATTTACAACAGGCCCTGCCTATTCCAAAGCTAACAACAGGACCGGCGTTCTATTGTAGAAAGGTATGGATGTACAATTTTGGAGTACATGATTGTACTGAAGGCAAGGGGCATATGTTTGTATGGACGGAGGACGTAGCAAAAAGAGGCAGTGATGAAGTGGCTTCCGTTCTAAAATTTTTGTCTAAAAAATCTGGTGTTGAAGATTTGGTTATTTTTACGGACGACTGTCCAGGACAAAATAAAAACTGGCTAGTTATGTCTCTGTGGTTGCAACTTGTTAAAGAAAAAAGATTCAAGAGTATTACACATCACTTTCTAGAAACTAGATAATGTCAAATCATTACTACCTTATGTGCCTCCTGTTCATCATGAATTTTTTTCTTTCTTACAATGCTCATCTAATGAAAACCCTGAAACTGAAGGCGCTGACGAATTCGAAATAGTTGGGTGATGGAAGTCCCTTTTAACCTAATTTTTTCGTACTTTAACCAAAGTGGTTTTTAAGTTTTTAATGTTTTGTTTTAATTTTTTAATAAAATGTTTTTTTCTGCACACATTTAATTTTTTTTTATTCCGAGGAATAGCAGAATTTTAATACCAGTACTAGTCGTAACAAAGTATATAACATTAATTAACCAAAAATCTCCGATTGATTTTTAATATTTTTTAAAAACTTTAAATTCGTTTTCCCAACAATTAAACTTATGTGGCTTATCATTATTTCACATTAAGTCCTTCAATTCAAATGCATTCTTTGGAGACTTTAGCAACTCGACAATCCCAGGGTGATCAATCTTTTAATTATTAGAGTTTCTAAAGTTACTTGTTTGTTTGTGCACGTGTCGCTACAAATACTGTGCTGTTACGCCGCTAATTTCTTTTAATTCATCTGAGGAGAGCTCTACCATTGACAAGGCATCACTTACCACGTTATCTACTCCTCTTACGAAATCCTATTCTTCCAGCGCTAACCTAAATCGTGTTAATCTACTAGAGGGGTTTACCATATTAAATAAATAAACTAGTGGTCTGTGGCGTGTGACTGAATCTCAAATTTTCTTGAAAATAAATAAGGCCTAAAGTAATCACCCACAGCCACAGCCAATAACTCTTTTTCTATTGTAGGATCATTTTTCTCGGCTTTATTCAAAGCTCTACTAGCATAGGCAACTGGTCGAACAACATTTCGAACATCTGCTGTAATCGCCTTTACTGTAAGTTTTCTAAAATTTCTAATTTTTCTACAACTCAAATGTGGACGTACCTCTAAAGCCGCGTATCCATTTCGCGCGGCTGCCCCGCAAGGCATGTTCGTGCATGCTGCCGCGGGAAATGGATACCTTACTGTAGCGCGCGGCAAGACAAACATTGCCGTGGTCGAACAGGGTTCGAGCAAGCCAATTTTTGTGGGTTTTTGTCGCGCATCAAAGGAAATTCAGAGACATTGCCGAGCGAAATTTAGACGGGTGCTTGTGCTACTAGGTAGTCGACGTTCGAAGTGAATTAAGTCAAATCAAGTGTTTGAAATGGAGAATGAAAACTGTCATACTTTAATCAAGTTATATGGATCTAGAGTTATTATGGAATTCAAAAAACGCTAATTACCACAATAAAAATTTAAGAAAAGATGCCTGGCGAGCAATAAGCAACGAAATGAAATGATTTTTTTTTACCCACCACCGATGTTTTCGTTTATTTTTTTCTTTTTTTTCTTAAATGCTGTGAATCAAAATAAAGGCAGTAGCGGCAGTGATGCGTCCACTTTTCATTTTTGGTAAACCTAGCCCGAGTCGTATTTCGAACTCAACACTCAGCTGTGACTCGAGTTGCCGCGCGAACTGTTTTTCGGTCAGATAAAATAAATAGCGCGGCATTCGCGTGAAATGGATACGCGACTGAACATGAAACAAACATTTAAAAATTCGTCTTCAGTTGCTGTAGGCTTTATGCGCCATGATTTGGACAAATCTTTCACTGCGCCAGTTTCGTTAAACTTTTTACTAATTTACTGACAGTAGACCTTGTTATGATATTTCTATTAGGATATAAATTATTAAAGATTATTCAAATAAAACGAGTTTAGAGTTTATTCAATCATAGCTATCTAAATGTACTATTTTTACTTCGGCGAAGATAATGTAAATGTAGTTTTCTTTTTATTGAGGGTAGCATTTCTACCCCTTCGGCCTAAGCGATTTTCCTTTTGTACATAGTATTGATACACTATGTTTAATTCTGTACTTTAGTATCTATTTGATTGTATTAAAAGTTGATAGCACAGATCGGGGTTCGGACCATAAAATAGTTGTAAACCATAGGCGCCACGGAACTACCTGCCCCCTAACCTATACAGGTACAACCCAATTTCCTGTTAATATTTAAATCTAAGTACCTGTATAGAATAAAATTTGAAGTAGTTAGTATCCGGCAACTAGCAAGTAACGTCTATTCGTCTAATTAAGATGGCTTCAAGTTCAAGTTTTTCTCCAATTCCTATTCAAGGAGTTAGCAAAAGTGCATATTATTTGCGGGGAAAAACATTAATCCTGAACGTTAATGATGCTCTTGTGCACCAAAACCCCACAAGTTCTGTACGCGACATAATTACGAACTGTGCCAATATGATAGGGATAGGAGAATCAACGATTTATAGATTTTTACGTGAGAGAAAATGCCGCAACCTCGGTGAACCTATTCCTCACCTGGGGAAGAAACCATTAGAAATTGACGACGATGTTAAAAACAGTGTTCGTAGAATAGTGCATCGTATGTATTTCGCAAAAGAAATACCAACATTGGACAAGATTGTGCAAGCCGCCCAGAACGACGAAAACCTGCCACAACTATCAAGAACTAGAGAATGGAGAATTCTTCATGGAATGAACTTTCGGTGGGAAAAACAGAACAGAAAATCTTTTCTTATTGATAGGCCGGATATTGTTTACTGGAGACGAGAATACTTAAGGTCAATCCGAAAATATCGCAACGAATGTAAGAATATTTTCTATTTGGATGACACCTGGCTAAATGAAGGACACACCGTATCGAAAGTCTGGCAAGATAATAATATACTGAATTCCTGACAAGCTGTCATGGAGGGTTGGTCAACAGGATTAAGACTTCCCTCTGGAAAGGGACGCAGGCTTATTATAACCCATACAGGCAGTGAAAACGGATTATTGGAATTTCAATCTAATTCAAGCAAAGACTACCACGAAGAAATGACGGCTGACGTTTTTGAGGAATATTTCCAACAAATGATCGAATACATTCCCCAGAATTCAGTTATTGTAATGGATAACACCAGCTATCATTCTCGATTAGTAGAGAAGCTTCCCACAAGTTCATGGAAAAAAGCGGCGATAATTGAGTGGTTGCAGTGTAAAGCCTTAAATTTCGATATTACAATGGTGAAAAAAGAACTTTTGCAAATTGTTAGACAGCGTAAGGCAAAGTTTTAAAAATTTGTAATCGTTGAGATGGCAAAAGGTAGAGGTATTATTGTACATCGCTCACCCCCTTACCATTGTGAGCTGAACCCAATAGAGCTTATATGGGCACAAGTCAAAGGTTATGTTGCCAGGAACAACAGAACTTTTAAACTTCAAGAAGTACGGCAACTTTTGATGGATTAATTGGCGAATGTGACTGCCGAAAACTAGCAAAGCGCCATAAGACATGAGGAGGGGAGAATGTGGAATCTTGCCGACTTAATCGACGAAAGCACAGAGATCGAACCGTTAATTATTAACTTAGGACAAGACGATTCTTCAGATTTTTCTGATGAAGAATTTAGTTAATAATGCTGTATATATTATAGTTAAAGTAATGTTCACCTGCAATAATTTGTTATAATTTTTTTATTTTTTGCAAGAATATCTGTATATATAAATCTTAGTGCATAATTACTTTGTATTTTCATTATAATATTAATTATAATAAACGTTAAGCAAAAATCATAAATAAACCCTAGCCCTGTTCTACGACTATGGACCGTTTGGTTCACTGCGTATGCTTCATTTGCATTTTATTACCGATTGTTATTTGACCGATTACCGGGTGGCCTAGTCACAATTTCTTTCTTCTTAGTCTAGATATATTGTAAAACATAAATAAGAGATACAATTTTTTGAGACACCCGACCGCCGTTTTCCTTTTATTATAGGCACTCTGTGCTATCAACTCCTTTGAAACGAACTTTAATAATACAAACATGTATCGGAGTCATTTTAAATTCTTGCTATTTTTTTCAATTTAAATTATATTCTCAATATTTTTTTATTCTCTCAACAATGAATATGATGGCTTGTTGTGTGCTGATTATTAAAAAAAATATCTTCCGACGGCTATGATCGTTCGGGTGTGTTCGGAAATTTGCTGCTAATTTTTGGCTGCCAAGTTCACTCCGGTAAGTTATTACACGTTTATTGTCGACTTCTACGCATATCACCATATCATAATATCATTAAAATATCAATTCGTTCTTTTTCAGATATACGATCCATTGTGACTTCCAATAAAAACCAACAATCCTAATTTATTGAAACGTCAAAGTTGTTATTGTAGCAATCATAGCCATCTAAATGTATTATTTTATTTCGGCGAAGATAATGTAAATTTAGCTATAACTCCGAAATTATGGCATTTAGGTATAGGGAACATTATATGAAAAATATTCAGGATTTCTTAAGGATTTCAAAAGGCAAAAAATATACAGAGTGATCCATTTGAAATAACAAAGTTCATTATTATTCCGAAAAAGGAAAGATCTGACAACAACATAAATACCACCATAAATCTATAAAAATCGTGCGATCTGTTTCCTAGATAATTGAGGCGTTCCGTACTCTGAAAAAACAGAATAGGTTTAATAATTAGTGATAAATGAGTTTGTTATGAAATTGCTGATTTAAATCATACTCTTTTGGGATGTATTCTGAAAAAGCTAGAAATAGATGAAATATACCAAACTTTAATATGCCAAAATATTAAGTTTCCTATAAATTTAGAAAATCTGCTGACACTGGAGTACCAAAAAACACAATATATAATCCTAAAACGAAAAAATAAAAAAAGGAAAAATTGAAATAAAAAAATATATAAAAAAAACTAATTAAGCAAAATCCGAATTAAAAAATGAAATGAAAAGTAAAAGTACGAAAAATGTGGTGTAATTATGAATTTTTATAAATCTCTTTTTTTCTCCTTTTGTTTTTTTTATGAAAAAAATTATAGAAATAAAATTGCATTCACTGTTTGGACCCTCACTTTGTGGAATCTACTCATATTACTTTTTTAAATTGAACTAACGTTTATAATGAATTCCACTATTTAATGAAAAATCAATGAAAACTTTAAAATATCATTTATAATTATTTCGATATTTGCATATCATAGTCACAATGACAGAAGTTACAATTTATGTGATGCCTACTTGATGTTTAATATTTTGGCTAGACCAAATAGTAACTTACCTATCTTGTGATTGGCTTAATATATGTGAATAGAAAAAAGAAGAAGGTATGATATTACAAATAAGTATTGAAGCTTGGGTATTATTAGCCCTATGGGGATATCCTGGATATCTTTTTTCCATTTAAGATCAGTATAACTGTGCAATATAGGAAACCAAGGAAAACCATATCTGCTGATCTTTACAATTGTTACTTAAGGAGACAATTTAATAGTGGAGAGCTCCCTAGATTTATCTGTTCATTGTAAACTTCATATTGTGGGTCTCTTAAGTGTCTTCTAATTTCCAATTGTTCAAGGAAATCTAGTTCTTGTTTCTTATCACAAATATGCAGTACTTCTAGTTCTGTGTTCGGGGTTAATGAATGTTTGGTGTCAAGTAGATGTTTTGCGTAATGTGATTTATCTGGCAGTTTTAATCTGTATGCTCGTAAGTGTTCATTGTGTCTAATTTCAGTTAGTTTAATTTAAAAAAGTAAAATGAAATTGCTTAAAACTAAATCCTCATAATTCTATAGCAATTCTTGAAATTTTGATGTATAGTTAAGTTTGAAAATATACGTGGTGCATAAATGTGAAGATGTTTTTACCCGAAAGTTGTAACACCCTGTAGCATCTACAACAGGGGAATCACAATTTAGCCTTATGCTTTATAAACATTTTGGTTTTTTATTCACGTTATTAAAGAAGGAAATCTTTCATACGCAGTTGCCGCATGCAAAAGTTTTATTTTGTTTATTGAGTATTGAAATAATAAAAACATTGAGCTCGTTAACGACCATACTTCTCACACAAGTTTATTTAAACTTTTCGCCTTGAAATTTAATGAAGAAATGTGTACTTACCTGTCATAATTAAATAGTATTAATTGTCATTATTTCAAGTCAATCGCATCGTACAGTGATAGAAATGGCTCGTTTGGAATTAAACAATGAAGATTATCTAAATTTACTTTTAATACATGGGGTATGTGACAGAGTTGTTACTAGAACATGTGTTTTATTTACTACAAGATGTCCAGATCGACCCCGACCCAGCCGTCACACAGTGAAGAGAATATTAAACAATTTAACACAATTTGGTTGTTTTCAAGCAAAAGTTAAGGAAGAGAACACGGCCTAATTATAATAAATAACTAAAATTTCAATTTTATTATCATTATTATTAATAACAGGCTTGAACTTTAACACGGCCTACGCCTACGCAATAATAAGGCTGAAATAATTAATATTTTAAATACATGTTAATATCTCAAAAACGCTTAAGATTGGGTATAGGGTATAACCGGAAGTGACATGCATGTCAAAATAATTTCCATAAATTTATCATAACTTGTTCTCCATCTAGGTATGCCAATTTTTATAGAAATCGTGTTAGTAGTCTCCAATATATAGATAGTGTAAGCTCGTCATTAAACAGCCTTTATATTATTTGATAATGTAGAAAATAATTGAATATTGTGAATTTGAATATTTTAATAGGTAATTTTGTTTCAGAATATCACCTGATGGAATGAGGATAGTTTTATATGAGTTAGAAGGGACTAAGGGAGTTCCTCTTGAAGAAGAACCAATCCCAGTACCAGTCCAAGGCGCAGACAAGATATTTGGATTAGAAAATTTACCTGAAAAACATTGGAAGAAATATTCGTATGCGAAAAAATTTATAGAATTGGTGAGAGCAAAAACTCCAAAAGTCACATATTACACTGATAAGGCAAAATGTTTTCTGATGGAAAATCTTACGGATTTTGAAGCTTGTTTCTACGATGGTAAGTATACAATTCATTAAAATATGTATTATGTATTCTATAAATTCATAGATGATATAGTTCGTGCGCTGGCAACGTTTTTGACAATCGATTTTAGTATAGCCAGTTTTTTATATGCTATTCTTTACCCCAGTTATACAGCGTTGCTGAAAAGTCTCGCACCAAGGGATTATCTTTGAAACGGATAAAGAGAATGTTATCAAATTCTAGGACGATGAATGAGACTTTATTCTGCATATTTTACAACAAATGTCAAATGTTTTTGACTCCAGCGTTTAGCGTACGGCCACCAGTGGCGGCTCCTCCTTTGGGTCATTGGGTCAATGACCTCCCATTAAAAAATAATTTCAAAAAATAATATACCTACTATACATATAGTATAGTATTCCTCTTGAATAAAATGTACCTAAATCGTTTCAAGACCCCCCGTGTAAACGTGTAAATCCCGTGTAAATGCATCAAGCATCAAGTACTCGGCGAAAACCAAAATTGGAAAGCGGGCTGGTGTCCTCAAGGTGACCTCAAGGTTTTATATGGGAACGGAATTTGCCGAGCGTTGACGATGTTCGCGGCGTGAGAGAAACACGCCCGAAGTTTACATGTGATGGGTCAAAAGCCCGGTTTAATATCGACGATGAATCGACTTACGTCGGCTGATTATTACACGCTTAGAAAAGAGATGAGTGGAGGGGTTGACAGGCCGCGCTATATTCTGATTTGAAGGAGAGCATTTGAAGCGAAATAATGAGAATAATGAGCTGTGTTTTGACGTAATAAGTTGTTGGAAATACAAAAGATCGAAGGCTTCACTTAAATTTTAAAAAGATTTAGACTAATTATCATTTAATTTGAGTTTGTCATATGTAATATGTATAGAAATTAATAAAATACGGTTGTTTTTTAAGAGAGCATTATTTTTATATAAAACAAGCGTGGCCCAGAAATTTTTTTTGCCTCTGGGGCTTTGGAAAGGAACTCCACAAATTTTGCTTTTTTAACGATTTTAATGACTCCTGGGCAGAAATTGGGCGTAGTTTTTCGAAAAATTTCCGCCCATGGCGGATAGGCCTCCGGTCGGTGGCGTTCCGTATTTTAAGATTTTGGCCACATCACATATGACCCCCCTATCAAATTAACCACGAGCCGCCACTGAAGGCCACCATCTTGAATTTTTTAAAATGGCAACCTAGGTCGAGTGACGTATAACAAAGAAGCTTATCTTTTTCTCGTTCCAAAAATAATAGCAATGTAAAAATTAACTCGGAAATTATAATAGAAATTTAACAAGTTATTAAAATTGTAATTTTAAACAAAACTGGATGTTACAGAAATTTTTAAACTATACATTTATTTAAGTTGCGAATACTCCATCACAATAAGTGCTCAAAATGCAGGCCATTTGTTTTTTGACAATGATACAATCTCTCTTCGAAGCTATGAATAGAATCGTTGATCATAAGTGGAGTAATTCCCTGCATTTCGAGATGTATGCGATCCTTTAAATCGTTCAAGTTAGTTGGTCTGTTAACATGAACGCGGTCTTTCATCAAACCCGCCCACACATTTACTTTTTGTGAACACTGTACAAACCTCCTCAAACCAGTGCAGATTACAATTTGACCAGTACGGGCAATTATGTCTGTTAACAGAACCGTTCAAGCAAAATGTGGCTTCATCTCTGAATACCAAAAAATCTAAGAAATAGTTTTGCATCTTAATTTTATACGGATAAAAGTTATTTATATGCAGAATAGTTTGTATAGACTGTCTACAAGTACCATTATTTCTTGCCAATACACTTGTAAATGTTTTAGGGTTTTCTTGAACACAAGTTTTATCTTCATTAGTTGCACTTTTCGGTCTATCAGTCCTTGGAATATCCTTTACACTACCAGTTTCATTAAATTTGTTTATTAATCTCGTCACTGTAGATCTACTATAGGAGGGCATTCCGGATTTAAATCGTTAAAAAGATGAGCTGCTTTGTCATGGGAACGTTTGCGATCACATCTCCGTTACTGGAAGACATGTATTGGTGGTGATGTTAGAGATATATAGTCAGTCCGGGATTAACTCTCGAACGATAACATATACCTTGTGCTGATGAGGCGCAAATACGCCGAAACCGGTCTACAAGTTATGTTGTCCCTTCTAATTACAAACCAGAATGGTTTGTTAAATCTTGTAGATATACCAACCCCGTTTGACTTAGAAGTGTAATTCAATGTCTGTCGGGGCATATAGCCCGGGAAGTAGTTGTGTTTCTTCTTAGTTGAACGGACATTGTTTTTGAAAAATTATTTTTCATAACTTAGTTGTAAAGCGTTGAATAATACATATTTATTCTTCGATATCTGTTGGTAACGCGCTTTACTAAATACGACAATTTTACAGGAAACTGTAATAATTCTTTATATTCTTCACCTACGCAACGTTGATGTGATCCAGTGGCTATAAATGTAAGAGTCATCAGTACTGTTGAATTCACAATCAAACTACCCGTTTGAAAGGACTTCCCAAAATATATAGTAGTATATAATTATCGTGATAGATCCAAAAATGTATTATTAAAGCCCCAAAGAAAGTAATTATGACTTTTTACCAATATTTATTTCATGACTGTTCTTTTTGTCAAAATACAATAGAAAACTTCATAAACCTACTGACATATTGTCACCCTAAATTGACAAGACAAATAACGTGACTTATGCTAAAAAGAATACAATTTAACAAAAGTAATGGCTACAATTTCTACAAGTACCATATTTTGAATACTAATTCCTCTTATATTTGTTCTTTCCGGAATATATAGGTATAGTAGTTCTATAAGTTGTAAAGCTAAAACTGTGCTTAAGGGAAATAGCTCAATGAACCTATTTTCAGTAGTAATAACCCAAGGTTATAAGTTATAACAGATTTCGAAAGCTAACAGTAGTAATAACCCAACTACATTGATAATTGTTCCAAAAAATTTTATAACAGATTTCGAAAGCTTGACCGACGCCGCAGGCGGAGGTCTGTTGCCAATAAGCAACAAGCTTAAGAAAGTTGTTATAAAATGTTTGAGCATTTATCAATGTTCGAGGGTTATTCGAATAGAAAATGTTTTGCTAATTATAGAAAAAAATACATAGTATATTTGCTTCTATAATTTCAATAATGTTCTCGTCAGTATTATGTCAATATCGTGACATTTTGAAATATTAAATATTTGAAACGTCAAAATCGAAATAAATCAAAATGTATCCGTGGCAACGTACCTAATAGAGTGAATCCAATGAAATCAGTAAATTTGAGGTCATTTGATTGAAATTTGAATTTGAAAACAGCCCATGGTCTGTTATCAGTGTAATGTTGTTCTGATTGGTTGTGTTCAATCAAATGACCTCAAATTAACTGATTTCATTGGATATCTACTAGAGCAAAAAATCTTCAGTATAATGTTGTTCTGATTGATTGTGTTCAATCAAATGACCTCAAATTAACTGATTATTAAAAAAACTAGACGTACCGAATTTCTAAAAAGTCAATTTATTTAAAAAAAAAACGACATACACCAATAATAAACAATAAACATAACCTCTTAAATTTAATAATTCGATCAAGTCGACAGCTTAGTAGTCGTCGAGTGATTTCAATCGAGTCGAGACGAAAAATCGAATTTCGTGGGTGGCATTTTGATCGACTTGCCAAAATTCGTCGAGATATCGAGTTTTGTGTTCCCGTGTTGAAATTAATATCAGTTTTGACAATTTGTACATAAATAATGATGTGGTTGACATTTTTAATTCCACGTTTGTTTTTTGTTTAATTTTAAAAACCTACAAGGTCATATCATTAGTACAGTACAATTTAATTTAGAGAAATAAAACTGACATTTTATAAGACATTTTGTATTAAAGTGATACATTGCAATTATTTTTGGAAAGAAAAAAAATGAGTGTCTTTGTGCTACATCACTCGACCTAGGTTACTATTTCAATAAATTCAAGATGGCGGCCGTACGCTAAACGCTGACGTCAAAAACATTTGATATTTTCTCTAAAATATGCAGGATAACGTCTCATTCATCGTCCTAGAATTTCATGACTTTCCCTTTATCCGTTTCAAAGATAGTCCTTTGGAGCATGGTTAAATAAGTACAGGTTAGTCCAGTAGCAGTTCGCGCATAAGCTTTTATTAAAAATATAGTGCCCAATGAGAAGTGGGGTTTAAAGGCAACCATCTTGTCGCGCAAAGCCAATTACAATCGAGGCGCTAGTTTTTAAAACTACAATTTATATTTATGTATATTTATATTCAAGTAATAATTCATGCAAAAATTTACTTTTATTAGTATTAAAAATTATCATAATTTAAAGTTTACAAAAATGTATTTTATTACCTATACATTACAAATAGAAGTATTTTTTAACAAATTGGAATTTAAAAAAAGTATAAAAGTATAAAAAGGTTTTTTAGGATAGGATCAATGAAAATTGAAAATAATTGTAAATTATTGATAAAATTTTTTATTTTAAAATTAAAAAACTTTTTAATGTGGTATAAAATAACATATTTTTTAAAAATATAATGTTACAATATTTAAAAAAATAAGTCAACATGCTACATACTAGTAATTTTTTTTCTCAGTTTTAATAATGTACATTAATATATCTAAATCTTAAGAATTTACATTAAATATATAACATTTTAACAAACAGTACATGCTTTAAAATAAAATTTAATATGTTTTAAAAACTAGTTAAACATGTGTAAAATATTTTTAATCATATTGTGGGTAAATAGGTAACGGTAGAAATTTATTAACTTTTGCTAATAAATGTTTTTGTTCGTTCGTGTAAAAATATTTTGCTCTTTTTGTTGTGCCTAACCTGTTATCATTTCTATTTCTGCAACACTTTATACTGCACTTACCCATAATAATTTTTATTTCACTTTTTTTTCTTTCTTTAGAAATTTATACTTTATTTAAAAAATATTACAACCGGCTGTTTGTTTACATACACATACACGACACACACATAAATGTATAGCAAAATGGCCGCCTTTAGCCCCCTGCGCAACAGATTTTTATTTTGGTTCCAAGGTCAAGCGCTACTGGACTAACCTGTACTTATTTAACCATGCTTTGGAGCGAGACTTTTCATCAACGCTGTATAGAGACACCGTGCGACTGGCACGTTGCGATTAACTGTGCGCATCCGGTTTGTACCTACCTATTAATTGAGGATTTTAAAATTACCTTAAACGTTTTTTAGCATTTTCCACGCGTTTTCTCGAATGTAACTGCATGGTCGCTAGACAGTTTTGGTATTGTTAACATCGTGCCAGACGACATTTTAACAATTAAAAAAAATCGTTTTCAAATTATTAAAGTATATCTGTAATATTTATACAATATTCTTCAGTGTATAAAAACGAATTCCAATTTGCCAGACGGAAATTCCGTTGTTAAACTGGGATTTAGACGAATCAGGGCCGGTTGTATAAGTTTGGATAAGTTAGATTGGTAGTCGTAGTCATGTGTATTACCTGGTAATTCAGGCAAACTTTGTGTTCTGTGATTATACAACATTATACATATATGTAAAATTTTCTCCTGACATATCAGTTCAATATTCATAGTTTGGTGGTAGAATATTTTCACGACTATTTAACTTAAAAAAAAATTTTCATAACACTATTTGAAGGTGAATAAGTGACTTTATTAAAACAATGAGTCGATTAGTCGATTTCTCGTCCCAAAAAACTCCGATTTACAAATTTTTCAAAGTCTAAAACTAATTTTTTTGTTGGGAATTTTGTACAAAGGGGTAGGTCGTATAGAAAAATTTCATGGTTTTAAACTGTCATCGTTTTTTCCCCTAATAATATTCAGTCAAAATTTATATACAAATGTAAAATTTCCATGCCTATTGTAGAACTATTGACTTGACGTTTCACAAATGACAATGTAATGTAAATAATAATAAGTTTTGTTTTTTGTTTCGTATTGTAATAAAGTTTAGATTTCGACATTTTTGACACCCAAAGTAAAAATTAACAAACCTTCCTGCGTTGGTGTTTAGCGGTAACAAAAATAGGCCGAAGTTTTTTTGGCACCTGTACAAAAAATATTGGTTTCAACATTTACGCTAAGTGTCTTTATTTCAGGTGGTAAGGTAACAAAATCGACAACCGAAGGAATTACACTGATCGATGCTTCAGGAAATAAATTTGTGTTTGTCAGTCAAACTGAATGTACTAGTTTAAGTGGTACATTAGATTTGATGTGGATGCACTGTCAGGATTCTTTTGATTACTGTATTTTACTGGAAAAGACGCTCTCTACATTACCGCGTTCTTCTTTTCCTGTTATTATTGGTCGGAAACCATCTTCAATGAATTCGTTTGGTAAAGAGAACCAACAGCAAACAATAGTAAGTTGATAATAATTTTGTTTGTACATTATATACCTACCAAAAATTATGTAGTATTTCATCCATACGGCCTTAATTGTTCAATCGGCATGCTCTTTATGTTATTATGTCTAGCTACCAGTAATTGAACTGCTTAAGGCGCATGCGTTAGAAAAATGGAAATAATTTACAAAATAGTTGGAACGTATTTTGAACTATACAAGACCACGCGCGCTTTGTACCAAATTCTGTAAATATAACCTCAAAATATTTATCTTAATATATATAAATTACGTGTCACGTTGTTTGTCCGCGATGGACTCCTAAACTACTTAACCGATTTTAATCAAATTTGCACACCGTGTGCAGTTTGATCCAACTTGAAAGATAGGATAGCTTACATCTCAATTTATAGTCGCAATATTATTTTATTGCAAATTATTTGACATTCACAAGTATCTGTTAACTCCAAACGATTTTAACAGATGGCGATATCTGTTGACTGGATTGAGTAAGTAATCAATAGATGGCGCTGGTGTTAAACCTTCAAACGTGTCATATAAGCTACAATTCAATAGCATAACCACCACGTGTTGTTGAGGCTAAAGTATAAGTTTATTTTGTAGTAAACGAAATACCGTGAAATTCAATTGTTTTTACTTTTTAAATTTTTGGTGTTAGCATAGCCGGCCACGTGTTACTTAGACTGAAGTGTAAATTAAATTCATATTATATTGAAGATAATACAGTGAAATCATTCCCGCTTTTTAATTGGCTGAAAATTGGTGGGGAGGTAGCTTAGAACCAGGAGACGGTCATAGGATACTTTTTCAGGAAAAGTGCTCGGAAAAAACATTATTTAAAAAAATTCTATACTTTGAACAAAGATGGCGGTGAATTAAAATTTAAAATTTTTTTATAGGTATCGTTACTTGGAGATTAGCTAATTGTAAGGATGGCATTTATAAAGTTTGAAATAAACAAAAGCTACTCTGACACTCCACTCAGCGGGTAAAAATCATTTTAAAAAAATTCTACGTTGGACAAAAAATGGCCGTAAATTAAAATTTATAATTTTTGTATAGTTATCGTTACCTGAAGATTAGCTAATTGTGAGGATGGCATTTATAGAAGTTTGAAATAAACAAAAGCTACTCTGGCACTCCACTCAGAGCAGAGAACGGGCAGAGAACGACCGCTTGCATAATATCTTATTTAGTCAAGTTTGTTGGAACACTTTCAACTCGAGAACGGATGGACCGATTCTGAAGGATGTTTTGGCGAGTTACCGTTTCGTAATCGGTAACAGATAATCTGCTACCGCTCCATTTTCGCGAAGCAACGGTTACAGGGGAGGCATAAATGACGTCACAAATTGACGTCATGATTTATAAGACGGTTATAGATTTTGTAACACAACTTTATAGGTGGGTTATATGCGGTTACAAGTTCAAATAATAAACAAATATGGCGGAAAAAGAGGTGTTAGAAGCTGGCAACAATGACGAATAGCAGTTGGATGTTGAGAACGTAGAACTATGGAAATTTCAGGATCGTCAAAAAAATAATTTGCAATAAGACAACTATTGTCGTTGAAAAAAACATCATCAAAAACAGGAATTAACCAAAACAAACTCATTATGGAGACTATAACTGTCAACTGTCATTCAGTTGCCTCTTTTTAACCGCAATGTTTTCACGAAACCTCTGAAATTACTGTCCAAGGCAATGAGTGGGGATATAACCACTTGGTAACTAGCGGTTATCAACGGTAACTCGCAAAAAAATCCTTCTGGTGGTATTTGATTTGATCTACTTTGGACAAAAAATGGCGGTAAATTAAAATTTAAAGTTTCTGTATAGGTATCGTTAAGTTTGAAATAAACAAAAGCTACTCTGACACTCCTCTCAGCGGGCGGAAAACGACCGCTTGCATAATATCTTATTGACAAGACAATGTTAGGACAGGACATCGTCTGTCGGGTCTTCTAGATGTTAAGACAGGACAACGTCTGTCGGGTCTTCTAGTTAGTTTATAAGTTGAAGGTAATTTGTTGTATGTACTCGTATGTATACGTATACGTATAACTTATGTTCGTTTGACAGTTCTAAACAAAAATGTTAACAGTATGTACGTATGTTCCCTAATTCAGAACTTTCGGTACTCGCTGACGAGCAAGAATTGTTTGAACGGTAATTTTGCTAGCCCGCAAACCGGCTGGAACAGCCAACTGATAATCCGATGATTTTTACCGATTTGACCCAAACCGTAACTATTAAAATATCAAATCGGTAATAACAGTTACCCTGGTCAAGAGGTGAGCAGTGGCTCTAACAACCATTCTTGTTTTGGAACAGATGTGAGGTTATGTTGGTTTGAGTAAAGTCGTCGTAGTGCATTGCCATTGGATTCTCTCAAGTTTTCAGTTTTTTATGTACGGTTATAATAATGGAGTTAGAAAAAATACGAATGGTGATTATTAGCTTGAATTATAAAGGATCAAATGTTCTTCTTTGGGTGGGGAGGACATTTACAACCAATTATCGTAACCGCTTCATTTTAGCGAGTAAACAACCGGCTGTTATCTATGCTGCTATGTAAAATGTTTTTTTTTATTTTGGCCTTTACCCGTCCAAGGTAATATTTCAATACTGTTTTAATTGCATTTTGTGTATTTACACTATTATCATATGGATACTACATAAGGAGAACGAACTCATACGGGAAAATTGACAAAATTTGCCCTCAAACTCTTCAAAATAAGCATTATGTTTTTTCACCGCCGTTTCGCTAGTAGTTGTTAACTTTACTTTTTGTTTGACAATACTCAAACAGCAAACTTTACATAGTAAATATTGAATAATAAAAACTAGAAAGATTAAAAATTGTGGGCTAGGTGTGTTTAGTTAAAAATTTTAATATTTGTTGGTAGTGCAGCTAATTTAAAACTGCGACTTGAGTTGAATTTCAGAAAACCAGGAATTTTTCAGGTACCTACCAAAGGTAATTCAAAATATTCAAAGATAAATAAAGTAGGAATAAAAAATTTATTATAATAAGTTTAAAATTATATACATCACTTGTGAGAAGCACAATTTTACGCAAAATATTTTACTTTTGCTGGTCTGCACAAGTACAAATTTAAGAGAACTGGAAGAAAAATGGTGAACCATGATTTGGAGAAAAACCAGGGATGGTTGATAAGGAATAAACTGCAAATTAATTTGAAAAACACTACTGATAAATATGCTCTTTATGCAGAAAAATTAATAATTAAAATAATTCAGTTGTTATCCAGATATCCACAAAGTTTTCCATTTCTATTTGTTAACCTCACACGCAAACCGCGAACTGTCAAATGAGCTAGCCAACTAATAAAACATCATAAACTCAAAGTGTGTCCAAGGCTTATGATTGGCTGTTATTGTTCTGTCGTCAGATGTTTGGTATTTATCGATTACTCGTGCCCTTCCAATTTGTCAAGAGATTGGAATACATGGAGTTCGTTCTCCTTATGTCTCCACGACATTATATCGACATCTCCACATCTAATCACAAACCAAAATTCTATATCTACAAAAAACCATCTCGGTTTTGTAGGTATTTACTTAATTACAGTTACCTGTAAATAATTGTCACATTAGTAAAGCACTCTTAGCATTTCCTTTACTGAGGCTAATGTATTAGTGTGGTATCAACGTAGTCTCTAGTCCAGGATTATGCTCTCAGAGCTTCTGGACGAATAGCATCTACCTTGTGCTGCTGAGGTGCAAATACGCCGAAACCGGTCCACAAGTGATGTTATTCCTTCTAATCGCAAACCAGAATGGTTGGTTCTATCTTAACAGATATACCAACCCCGTTTACTTTAGAACTGTAATTCAATGTCTGTCGGGGCATATAGCCCGAGAAGTAGTTGTTGCTTCTTAGTGGACGGTCTGCTCTTTGGAAAATTATTTTTCTATTTCTGTAAAGCGTTTAATAGTATTGAACTATTATTTTTTGACGTCTATTTTGATTTAATTTCAGCCTTCATTTACTATGTCATATACTGGTACAAATGCTGGATCGCCTTTCGGAAATAATTCTAATGTGCGAGAAAAGAAAGTTACTGTTCCAGGAGTAGGTACTGCTTTTCAGTTGGCTAATGGAGAGGTGCAAGTAAAATTTCCAGATGGAACTCAACTGTGGGTAGATGGTAAGTTTTACCCAAGTAATCTTAAATGTTAATGTTATATGCTTTTATTTGTGGCTTAAATCTTCAAGGGACTTATATTATTTATATGGAAAAATAAATTACACTTTAGAATTGTGAGATTTTATTATAAAAATTTATAAGCATGATTTCAATACATGAGCTCTTCGAGTCACAAAAAATGCCACTTCCGCAAGCAATGCCAAGACTTCTTCTCTTCCCCTCTCTCACAGTGTTACCAACTAACCTTGTTTCACATAAAGTATGAATATGTCTAGCTGCATACCTAAACATCTGAAAAGATGAGGAAATAAACAAAATACCGATTTCAAGAGTATCAAAACATACTGAAAGCCAACTTCCTCTTTTGATTATAATTTTTTCACCATATTTTATACATATTATATTAAAAAAATTTCATTTAATAGCATGTATTTATTTTTAGGAAAACATCGTGTGAAATTTCAGTACACAGATGGTCATATGTCTACTTTCATGGATAACGAAGTTATTCCAAGAGTAATAATGGAAAAGTTACAACACATGCCTAAAGTTTTAAAATATTTAATTCCGTCTCCGGTTACACAAAAAATTGTTAATTTAAGATAATTGTTACTTTAAGTATGTACCTAAAGGAATAAATATTTATGTTCACTGTTATAATTAATATCTATTTAGCTGGTAAAAAAGTGCACTTTTACGTTTAAGTAATAAATTATTTTTATAACCGTGTTTTTTCTTCATTTATTCATATCCTGAATAATGACTGTTAGTGTTCTAAGTGTTGTATTGTACAGGAAAATTTGTATTTATGTACCTATGTACAGTCGAGAGAAGCAAACAAGAGCCCTGGGTGGGCGTGTCCATGTCGCTGTAGTTGTATTTTTGTAATAAAAATCGATATTTTTAATCGAAAACCAATTATCGATACCATTCCTGTCAACTGTCAATATATATGTCAACAAAGTCGAATCTGTTAATACATCAGGATCTTTCGAAGTATAACCGTCGAATCCAGCCGGCCGAAATTTAAAGTGCATAACAGTGTTAATATTGGAATATACACTTCACCACTACCAATTTTTATAAACAAGAATGTACGGCAATAATGTTGTGTGATTTGTGAAATATACAGGGTGTCCCAGGAGTTCGTACCAAAAACTTGGGAGGTGATAGAAAGACTAAAAATAATGATGGTATTTCATATAAAATTTTTTCTTTACGCCCTTCGTTAACGAACTATAGGGCTCTAAAGTTGGGAATGAAAAATGGTTTTTATTTACAATTATTAAATGGCTGATTGGAAAGTTTATATTTATAAATGTAGACTGTACCGATTTAGTGATAATTTACTTATAATACAGGATGCTTCCTGTAATCGTACATTCAAAATAAATGTACGGTTATAATAATGGAGTTAGAAAAAATACGAATGGTGATTATTAGCTTGAATTATAAAGGATCAAATGTTCTTCTTTGGGTGGGGAGGACATTTACAACCAATTATCGTAACCGCTTCATTTTAGCGAGTAAACAACCGGCTGTTATCTATGCTGCTATGTAAAATGTTTTTTTTTTATTTTGGCCTTTACCCGTCCAAGGTAATATTTCAATACTGTTTTAATTGCATTTTGTGTATTTACACTATTATCATATGGATACTACATAAGGAGAACGAACTCATACGGGAAAATTGACAAAATTTGCCCTCAAACTCTTCAAAATAAGCATTATGTTTTTTCACCGCCGTTTCGCTAGTAGTTGTTAACTTTACTTTTTGTTTGACAATACTCAAACAGCAAACTTTACATAGTAAATATTGAATAATAAAAACTAGAAAGATTAAAAATTGTGGGCTAGGTGTGTTTAGTTAAAAATTTTAATATTTGTTGGTAGTGCAGCTAATTTAAAACTGCGACTTGAGTTGAATTTCAGAAAACCAGGAATTTTTCAGGTACCTACCAAAGGTAATTCAAAATATTCAAAGATAAATGAAGTAGGAATAAAAAATTTATTATAATAAGTTTAAAATTATATACATCACTTGTGAGAAGCACAATTTTACGCAAAATATTTTACTTTTGCTGGTCTGCACAAGTACAGATTTAAGAGAACTGGAAGAAAAATGGTGAACCATGATTTGGAGAAAAACCAGGGATGGTTGATAAGGAATAAACTGCAAATTAATTTGAAAAACACTATTGATAAATATGCTCTTTATGCAGAAAAATTAATAATTAAAATAATTCAGTTGGTATGCAGATATCCACAAAGTTTTCCATTTCTATTTGTTAACCTCACACGCAAACCGCGAACTGTCAAATGAGCTAGCCAACTAATAAAACATCATAAACTCAAAGTGTGTCCAAGGCTTATGATTGGCTGTTATTGTCGTCAGATGTTTGGTATTTATCGATTACTCGTGCCCTTCCAATTTGTCAAGAGATTGGAATACATGGAGTTCGTTCTCCTTATGTCTCCACGACATTATATCGACATCTCCACATCTAATCACAAACCAAAATTCTATATCTACAAAAAACCATCTCGGTTTTGTAGGTATTTACTTAATTACAGTTACCTGTAAATAATTGTCACATTAGTAAAGCACTCTTAGCATTTCCTTTACTGAGGCTAATGTATTAGTGTGGTATCAACGTAGTCTCTAGTCCAGGATTATGCTCTCAGAGCTTCTGGACGAATAGCATCTACCTTGTGCTGCTGAGGTGCAAATACGCCGAAACCGGTCCACAAGTGATGTTATTCCTTCTAATCGCAAACCAGAATGGTTGGTTCTATCTTAACAGATATACCAACCCCGTTTACTTTAGAACTGTAATTCAATGTCTGTCGGGGCATATAGCCCGAGAAGTAGTTGTTGCTTCTTAGTGGACGGTCTGCTCTTTGGAAAATTATTTTTCTATTTCTGTAAAGCGTTTAATAGTATTGAACTATTATTTTTTGACGTCTATTTTGATTTAATTTCAGCCTTCATTTACTATGTCATATACTGGTACAAATGCTGGATCGCCTTTCGGAAATAATTCTAATGTGCGAGAAAAGAAAGTTACTGTTCCAGGAGTAGGTACTGCTTTTCAGTTGGCTAATGGAGAGGTGCAAGTAAAATTTCCAGATGGAACTCAACTGTGGGTAGATGGTAAGTTTTACCCAAGTAATCTTAAATGTTAATGTTATATGCTTTTATTTGTGGCTTAAATCTTCAAGGGACTTATATTATTTATATGGAAAAATAAATTACACTTTAGAATTGTGTGATTTTATTATAAAAATTTATAAGCATGATTTCAATACATGAGCTCTTCGAGTCACAAAAAATGCCACTTCCGCAAGCAATGCCAAGACTTCTTCTCTTCCCCTCTCTCACAGTGTTACCAACTAACCTTGTTTCACATAAAGTATGAATATGTCTAGCTGCATACCTAAACATCTGAAAAGATGAGGAAATAAACAAAATACCGATTTCAAGAGTATCACAACATATTGAAAGCCAACTTCCTCTTTTGATTATAATTTTTTCACCATATTTTATACATATTATAATAAAAAAATTTCATTTAATAGCATGTATTTATTTTTAGGAAAACATCGTGTGAAATTTCAGTACACAGATGGTCATATGTCTACTTTCATGGATAACGAAGTTATTCCAAGAGTCATAATGGAAAAGTTACAACACATGCCTAAAGTTTTAAAATATTTAATTCCGTCTCCGGTTACACAAAAAATTGTTAATTCAAGATAATTATTACTTTAAGTATGTACCTAAAGGAATAAATATTTATGTTCACTGTTATAATTAATATCTATTTAGCTGGTAAAAAAGTGCACTTTTACGTTTAAGTAATAAATTATTTTTATAACCGTGTTTTGTCTCCATTTATTCATATCCTGAATAATGACTGTTAGCGTTCTAAGTGTTGTATTGTACAGGAAAATTTGTATTTATGTACCTATGTACAGTCGAGAGAAGCAAACAAGAGCCCTGGGTGGGCGTGCCCATGTCGCTGTAGTTGTATTTTTGTAATAAAAATCGATATTTTTAATCGAAAACCAATTATCGATACCATTCCTGTCAACTGTCAATATATATGTCAACAAAGTCGAATCTGTTAATACATCAGGATCTTTCGAAGTATAACCGTCGAATCCAACCGGCCGAAATTTAAAGTGCATAACAGTGTTAATATTGGAATATACACTTCACCACTACCAATTTTTATAAACAAGAATGTACGGCAATAATGTTGTGTGATTTGTGAAATATACAGGGTGTCCCAGGAGTTCGTACCAAAAACTTGGGAGGTGATAGAAAGACTAAAAATAATGATGGTATTTCATATAAAATTTTTTCTTTACGCCCTTCGTTAACGAACTATAGGGCTCTAAAGTTGGGAATGAAAAATGGTTTTTATTTACAATTATTAAATGGCTGATTGGAAATTAGTAATATTTTAACCGTTAATAAACACCATAATTACACACTTTTTGGCGTGATAGGCAAGTCTACAACATACTTGTGAACTCAGGTACCGACTAAGTTAAATGGTGGATGCGCTATTTTTTTGGTAAGTAAAACTTTTTTCAGTTATAAATGCAACAATTGGCTTTTGTGAACATTTTTAGAGATATCAAGTCCTCCTGTGACATCTCGATAACATTAACGGTTTAAGAGATACGGGCAATTTTATGTCGCACTGCACACCTATTGGCGCATTCACATTTATTTTGAATGTACCATTACAGGAAGCATCCTGTATTATAAGTAAATTATCGCTAAATCGGTACAGTCTACATTTATAAAAATAAACTTTCCAATCAGCCATTTAATAATTGTAAATAAAAAACCATTTTTCATTCCCAACTTTAGAGCCCTATAGTTCGTTAACGAAGGGCGTGAAGAAAAAATTTTATATGAAATACCATCATTATTTTTAGTCTTTCTATCACCTCCCAAGTTTTTGGTACGAACTCCTGGGACACCCTGTATATATGAAGGTATGAACTTTCAAAATAAATTGTATAGTTTGTCTGTGTTTTGAACATTTTTTTTGTAAGTTAATCCTTAGAAAGGAAAATTTGTATATTAGTGTAAATTTAAAATTTATACTTCTAATTAGATATGCCCGGCACCAGCTCACATTTCAAATAAATGAAACAGAGCAAAAAATTAAAATACTCAAATTCTCAAGGATTGACTCAATTGTAATTTCAATAAATCAACAAAAAATGTACTGATTCTGAAATCAAACTCTAATGAATTTGTTTATAAAGACTTTAATAAAATGGTAAAACCGGCTTGGCTGAAGACCGACATTGATAAGGTATAATCCAAAAAAAATTTAAACAAGAAAAATAAGTGAATTCACTTTTAAACAATGATTCTATCCTAACTTACCCTAATATACAAATTTTCCTTTTTAAGGATTAACTTACAAAAAAAATGTTCAAAACACAGACAAACTATACAATTTATTTTAAAAGTTCATACCTTCATTCACTTTTGAAGCAATAACTCTTCTTTCTTCGAGAGCTCTCTAGAAGATGAAGGATCTAAATTCTCTCTTCAATGCTTCAAGGAATGGCTCTTCCTTAAGCAGATATCTCCAAACTCGTTTCTTGTTCGAAGTCTCCTCCTTTCAATTCGTTTCAAAACCTTTTTTAAACTTTTTAATAAAAAAAATCTGACATTTTTTTAAAATCAACTTCCTGTCATCATTTCGTTTCCATGTCAACTCCTATTCACCGATATCAAAGGCTTCCTTTCTATTTGATTATTTTTAACATACAGGATGTTTTCCTTTTAAATATAATATTTTCAAAATATTCCCTCAAACATTTCCATAAAACCATTCTAATACTAACCATCTATATACACAAAATGACAATACATTCCAATAAAATATTTTAATTAACCAATTTCCATTAATGTTTTTATAAACAAATTCTCTTTATACTACTATAAAAATATGTATTCCTTTCACAGCTCAATCTCATTTATCATTTAATTAAGCTGTCCGGGCATATTTATAAATAACTAACCAAATACAAATCGTTAAATTTATTGCTCATGTTTAGCCATTTATATATATATATATATATATAGGATAGTCTTTGCCGACTAATTAGGTATAAAACCAGAAATATTGGGGAAACGGCAAGTTTATAAAAGTGAACTCTTCTTACTAATTTAACAAGCTTTCGGAAACTTTTATTTCCATTATCAAGTTACAGTAAATTGAGGATTGATATTGTAACGTTTATTCTAATTTATATTTACAATTAATTTATATTTACAGATTTATATGTAATTCAGTCCTTATTTAATAATTTATGTAATACACTAAACCCACTAATTATAATTTATATGAGAGTCACTTAATAAACACTTTATCGAAGCGCGATTACTTTCCTTCGGTATCAACACTGACTGATTGACTAACTAATTGACTGCAGCGATGCTTGTGGCCTATTTATACTCGTGCACCGTAATTCTAGAAGTATCTCGGCGTTCTCGCGGGCGCATTGGATATTCTCGATATTCTCGCGGATGCACCCGGGTGTTCTGGATGTTTCTCGAAGTTTGGGCGGAGGAGCCATAGTCGTCTCATACGGGGATTTCACTGGGGGCACTAAGTGAGAATATTATTGCAGTAGCTCGCGTAACATGGCCCCCTCCTTAAGAGACAGTTCCTCCTGGAACTAGCTAGGAAACTGGAACGAGATGACTGTATCGGCAACTGGTCCCCTGGTTGCATTTTCCAGTTGTATGGAATCTAAATGCCTACATTCAATCTTGGGCATGGCTAGCCTGTACACGTTCAATTCAAGCACATGCTCCCTCAGGCTTCGTAATGCTTCCCAGACATCCTCGTACGTTGGTCTTTCGTCGAAGGTGTTCCTCGTCACTAGGTGGAAATTGTAGCGGGAGCCATTTTGCAGCTTCAGAGCTTTACCTGGTACTGGTAACTGGTTTACCAAAGGTCGTGCGCCACTCTTCTTTATAAACAGAGATGCCAGTCCGCGCGCATCGGTTACGCTGGCAGGGATGTTTATTGCCAGTGAGTATTCCTCCGGAACGGTAAGCAGGTCTTGTCGTCTCTCAGTGGTGACGCCGAATCTTGCTTTTCCGGTACCACCATAAGCACCCATGAACTCTACAAAAGCAGGATCGCGTATTCCTGAAGCTGGTTTACTTCCTCATCGTGGTCACCCTCGAATGGCGCTAATCGGTTACGGTGTACCACCTTTGGCTTTCCATTTGGGATCTTGTTGATACGATAGATGACATCGTTGATTCTTTTCTTTACGAGGTACGGGCCGTCCCAAGCTCTCTGCAACTTTGGAGAAAAACCCTTTTGTTTTCTTGGGTTATGCAGCCAGACTTTGTCTCCTTCGTGGAAACCTCCTTCCGTATCGTACTTTTTTTTCATCCTATCGCTAGCGATCTGAAGATTCGATCGAACCAGCTCGTGTACGTCGTCCATTCTTTTTCTCAGCTGGGCTACGTAATCTTCACCAGCTATGTCTTCTCCGGGTCGGCATCCAAATTCAAGGTCGCAGGGTAATCTCATTTCGCGTCCGAACAGAACTCTTGCTGGTGTTTGGCCGGTGGACTCATTGATGGCGGATCTGTAGGCCATCGCGAATAGCGAGAGATATTGGTCCCAATCTCACTGATGGTTAGATACTACTTTAGACAGATATTTGCCAAGAGTTCTGTTCATTCGCTCTACCATCCCGTCCGACTGTGGGTGCAAAGCTGTAGTTCTCGTTTTCTTCATGCCGAGCTTTTCACAAACTTCCTGGAACAGCTGGCTTTCGAAGTTTCTGCCCTGGTCGCTGTGTATTTCCAGGGGCACTCCATATCGGCAAATGAACTCATTCACAAGCACGTCGGCAACCGTTGCGGCTTCTTGGTTTGGAATGGCATACGCTTCTACCCATTTTGTGAAGTAGTCCATCACCACCAAAATGTACCTGCTGCCATTTGCTGTCGGTGGAAACGGTCCGGCAATGTCCAGGGCAATGCGTTCAAAAGGGCTTCCGACATTGTACTGCTTCATAGGAGCCTTTCTTCTCCCGTGCGGTCCATTGGTTGTAGCACAGGTAGTGCACTTCTTACACCAGTCTTTCACATCTTCGGAACTGTGCATCCAATAAAACCGTTCTCGCACTTTCTGGAGGGTCTTCTTCACACCTAGATGTCCTCCTGACGGACTGTCGTGTAATTTCCGTAGTACTGCTGCTATCCTTGTTCTTGGGATCACCAACTGTCTTCTACTTTCGGAACCCTCATCGTTCTCGATTACTCGCTGTAGCAAACCGTTTTCTAAAACCAGCGAGTCCCACTGGGCCCAATACGATTTCATCGTTGGCGAGTACCTTGAAATCTCCTGCCAAGTAGGTCGACAGTTCTCCGTTTTCCAATGTCGGATTTTCTTCAAGTCGGGATCGTTCTCTTGTTCCTCTTCCAACTTTTCTGGTGTCCATTCGTCGGTGGTCACCGTGGTTCTTCGAATCGCAGCTTCCTTAGCTTCTGTTTTGCTGCAGTGAGAGCACTCTGCAGGGCATGGTCTTCTAGAGAGGGAGTCTGCATTTCTGTGGCTTATTCCGGCTCTATGCTCAATAGTGAAATTATATTCTTGGAGCCGCTCGATCCATCTAGCGATTTGACCTTCAGGGTTCTTAAATTGCATAAGCCACTTAAGTGCTGCATGATCGGTTCTGATCACAAATTTCTTCCCATACAGATACTGATAGAAGTGCTCCACGGACTTCACTACTGCTAGGAGCTCTCTTCTTGTGACGCAGTAGTTTTGTTCTGGTTTGGAAAGGACTTTACTAAAATATCCCAGAACTTTCTCTTGTCCTCCTTGAACCTGTGATAGCACTCCTCCAATTCCAACATTGCTAGCATCAGTATCTAGTATGAATTCTCCCTCTGGTAGTGGATAACCGAGTATAGGTGCAGTAGTCAAGTGCTTCTTCAAGGTTTCGAACGAAGTTTGGCAATCTTCGTCCCAGCGAAACTCCCTTGCTTCCTCTGTAAGTCGTGTCAAGGGCTTAGCGATATCTGCAAACTTCTTTATAAATCGCCTGTAGTATGTACAGAGTCCAAGGAAGCTTCTAACTTGGTGCTTGTCGGTGGGTCTTGGCCACTTTCGTACGGCAGCAGCTTTTTCTTCGTCTACAGCTACACCATCCTTGCTGACTACATGGCTTAGGTAATTGACTTTGTTTTGAAATAGTTGACATTTCTTGGGGTTGAGCATCAGTTGGGCAGCTTGCAACCTTTTGAAGACACTTTCCAAATTCTTTTGATGTTCGTCGAATGTCCTTCCCAAGACTATGATGTCATCAAGGTACACTAAGCATGTCTTCCAGGACAACCCTCGCAATACGTTTTCCATCAGTCTTTCGAACGTTGCGGGGGCATTGCACAGCCCAAATGGCATAACGGTGAAATGCCATAGTCCAGATCCGGTGGTAAACGCTGTCTTTTCTTTATCGGCTGGATCCATTTCTACCTGCCAATATCCAGACTTCAGGTCCAAGGTAGAAAACAATTTGCTACCGGCCAGCGTATCCAGAGTGTCGTCGATTCTCGGCAGAGGATAGCTATCTTTCTTTGTAACATTGTTCAACTGCCGGTAGTCCACGCAAAACCTCGTGGTTCCATCCTTCTTCTTTACCAGAACTACCGGAGAGACCCAAGGGCTGGTAGAAGGTTCTATTACCTTGTCCTTTTCCATCTCGCGAACAATTCCCTCCGCTTCCTCTCTTTTGGCCTGTGGTAGCCGTCGAGCCGATTGTCTTATCGGTTTAGCGTCGCCGGTGTCAATTTTGTGTTTGACAGCAGATGTTCTTCCTGACTTTCCTCCTTTTGGTACAAAAAGAGATCGGTATTGTAGCAAGAGTTCTCTGATCTTTTTCTTCTCTTGCAGGCTAAGGGATTGTCCAGCCACTGCTATCATTTGTTCAAATTTATTGTTGGTATCATTGGAGGTTGTTGTTTGATGAATTATCGACGCCACTGGTACGCAAGTTCCAATTTTGGTATCCTTCTTCATAGTTATTGGATGGTAATTTACATTTATAATGCGTACAGGTATTTCTTCGGCAGCCATGACTAACCCTTTTCCAACCAAGATTCCTCGACCAACCTCTTCATCGTGATTCCATGGTTCCATCATGACCGGTGCTCCTTCTTCGACGGTTCCTTGTAGCCTTGCCACAGTGAAAAATTCACTCCTCGCGGGTACAACTGTATCCTCCTGTACGGCTACCTGAACAGTCTTATCTTCGTGTGGGTGAAGGAATACCTCCTCACAAACCTACTCTAATCACTCGGTTCTTGAAATCTAGCTGGAAGCCATGTAGGTTCATAACGTCCATTCCGAGTATTATGTCCTCTTCGATATCAGCGACAACGACAGTGTGGGTGAACTTCTCTGCGCCAATTCCCAATTGCACCGGTAGTTCTCCATGGACATTGGCGCTTTCACCTGTGGCAGTCCTGAGTCGCAGTCTCGTCGGTAAAAGTCTTTTCCGGGTGTTGACAGTCTCGGGGCGAATAATAGTCCTCGTTGCTCCAGTGTCCACCAATAGTGTATACTTCCTTCCATTAACTTCACCATCCACGTATACACTATCATCGCGACATTTCAGAGAGGCTATTAGGATGAGAGGGTCTTTGGAAGGTCTTCGGGTCGAAGCTGCCCTCTGAAGGTCGACCCTTCCTAGTTTTCCTGCTGGGCATCTTTGTTTGTCGCAGTTCTCGGTCGCTTGCACGAACTGCGTACATGTCCCATTTCTCCACAATTCCAGCATCTCACAGCTTTCGGTTTTCCATTTGAGATGCTTTTCATCATGTTGACAATCTGGTCGAGCTTGTTCTCAACTTTTTCGTCTGCTACAGCCCTCACCTTGCCGTATACTCCGGAAGCCTGTGTAGCTGCTTCGTACTCCAAGGCTGCAGAGAGTACGTCGACCAGTGTCTTATGCCGAGCCAAGCGTAGAGTTCTCTGCATTTCATGGTCACGAACTCCGTCGATGAATGTCTGTACCCCTAAACATTCCATGACATTCTCCGGTGCCGAGGGATAGGCAAACCGCACCAACCTCGCAATGTCTGCTTCGAATTCTTGCAGAGTTTCGTCGCGTTTTTGTTTGCGGTTTTTCAGCTGCGACTGGTACAGATGCTCCAGGTGTTCCAGGCCATATCTCATATTCAATCGCTTTTTGAGTTGTTCAAAATCTTCGGCCTCTTCCCCTGGAATGGTCTGGAGGATATCCATAGCGTCTCCTCTAAGGGCAAGAGTTAAATTTAACGCTTTTTCCTTCTCACTCCAGTTGTTTGCCTTTGATGCCGCCTCGAATTGCTTGAGATAGTTCGGCCATGACGTTTTACCATCGAATGTTGGCAGTTTCACTCGGCTGTTAATATCGTTTTCCATGTCCGACATTTTGTTTTCCATGTCCGCCGAAAGTTTACTTTCCATGGATGAAATTTCGTTTTTTATATCCGTCGAAATTTTATTTTCCATGTCCGACATTTTGTTTTCCATGTCCGACATTTTGTTTTCCATGGATGAAATTTCGTTTTTTATATCCGTCGAAATTTTATTTTCCATGGATGAAATTTCGTTTTTTATATCCGACAATTCGTTTTTTATGGAAGAGGTTATAGAGGCGGACGCTTCGTCGGTAAATTCAAACGTTTCCGGGTCCAATCCATTGGTTATCATAGCTATTTTTAGTCGTTCCACTAACACTGACTTGACCCCACTTGTGTCCAGTTCGTAATCCTCCAACTCTCTTCGAAGCTCTGAAACTTTTAATTCATAAAGTTTCTTCGCCATCTTCCTGTATATTTATTTATTTATTTATTTTTTTTAATCCCACTTCTGACACCAATGTAACGTTTATTCTAATTTATATTTACAATTAATTTATATTTACAGATTTATATGTAATTCAGTCCTTATTTAATAATTTATGTAATACACTAAACCCACTAATTATAATTTATATGAGAGTCACTTAATAAACACTTTATCGAAGCGCGATTACTTTCCTTCGGTATCAACACTGACTGATTGACTAACTAATTGACTGCAGCGATGCTTGTGGCCTATTTATACTCGTGCGCCGTAATTCTAGAAGTATCTCGGCGTTCTCGCGGGCGCATTGGATATTCTCGATATTCTCGCGGATGCACCCGGGTGTTCTGGATGTTTCTCGAAGTTTGGGCGGAGGAGCCATAGTCGTCTCATACGGGGATTTCACTGGGGGCACTAAGTGAGAATATTATTGCAGCAGCTCGCGTAACAATATAAAATGGTAAATATATATTAAATGTTAAAATTGGTATTTGAATTTTTTTTAAAATATTGAAATATTGTCATTATGACAGATAAACAATTTCATTTTTTTCTTTCTAATAAGTTATAAAAATTATGTCAAAAATGGAGATTGTAGGTTATGATAATGTCAAATTATTATAAAAGTTTTTTAAAAAAATTAATTTTTGATCAAGAATTAAAATTTGAAATCTTATTATTGTGATCAATAGATAGTAAGTAGTGATAAATATCACTGAGATTCTTATGATCACTCTTCTTGTTAATAGTATAAGGTTCTTGAGATATATGAGCCATTTCTAAGAAAAGTCTTTTTAGTATTTGTTTGTATGTCTAAAATATTAACAGAATCAAAATCCATAACGTGGTCTTTATCAATTACATGTTCTGCTAATGCACATCTTTCAGGATGTAATCTACAATCACTTTTATGTAAACTTAAACGACTTTTTAATTTTTGACTGGTATATATATACAGTATGGAAACCACTTATGGAATAAAATTCTTTATGTCATTATTTTAGAAAATTATATTATATTTTTTTCTACGACAACCTCGATAAATGTTCATTTTATAACCGTAACTTCAATCATAAACAAGCACATTTTGTACAGAATTTCATTTTTGCATCGGTTGCTAGGCAAGTTGCTAAGCAACAAATGCGAAATGGAATATTTCGTGTTAGGTTCACTCTAAAATCACGACGACTACGGCTTGTCAAATTATGACGTCCAGCGACAAATTAATGAAATGTCAGCAGATCGTTTCTGTCAAAGTTTTAGTAGGTAACGAGTAATTTCATAGTTGTTTTCTATAAAAACTATTAATTAAAATGGAAACTGATAGTGATATTGACTTAGATTTGACACCTCCGAACATAATAGAAGCAGCGAAGGTAACAACACTGAATTTATTACCGGAAACGTCGAAGAGTATGTATCAACGCGCTTATAACGTTTTTTTGGAATGGAAGGTAGATCAAAAGACAAAATCGTATGTTATGATGTTATGTTATGATATGTTGTCATAGAAAAAGTATAGTATGCAACTCGCAACAAAATGGCCATTTTGTACTCGTATGAATTGCAGCACTTGCCTTCGGCTCGTGCTGCAAATTTCATACTCGTGCAAAATGGGCATCATTTTGTGCTCATTGCATAATATACTATTTTAAACCATATCAAATCTACTAAAACTTTTATAAAATAAGTACCCGACTATACAATTATATGAATAACCCGCTATACTGACAATACACTTTGTTTGTAATCATCATCTAAATCGATTCTCATTCCCAAACATGGATAGCAATACACACAGCAAAGGTCACCGATTCCAATAACAGTGCCGTGGGGAGACTTAATAGAAATATTCAGGTATCTTAAATTTATTTATTACTCAGGACAGGAATGAATTTGAGTTGCCGTGAATATTGAATTATAAACATGTATATAGTTACACATTGTATATTTTCTGTTATTGATAGGAATTTGTATTCTTATTAGAATGGGTCAATATACTCTATTTTTTTATACCTTACTGAAAACCCTATTTTGACATGCCTATTTAGGGTACCGAAAATGACATTTATCTACGACCACCATTAAAATTAAGCATTTACAAACTCATATAAATACGTGAAATTACGTTTTATACATACGTCTAAAGCGTGCGAAAAGGAACAATGCTTTTTAAATGGAAGTTTCATTATAACACCCAAAAGAGTGCGAAATAGTACAATGCTTTTTAAATGGGATAATCATTATAACACTATTTTTTATTTGTATATTTATTAAGTTACCTTAGATAATTTTGTGTTTTGTTTTCTGTCAAAGGTTCTGTAATTGTAAATTTTGTACTGTCATTAAGAAGTGTGAAACGTGAATGGTCAATAATTGTCAGAATCTGTCAAAAATTGTTAAATATTTAAAAAAATGGTCAAAAATAGTCAATAATTGTCAAAATTTTTGAAAGTTGTCAATGGTCAATAATTGTTGAAATTTTGAAAAATGGTTAAAATTTTGGAAAAATGATCAATAATTATAAAAAACTGTCAAAAATGGTCAATAATTGTTGAAAATTGTCAAATTTTTTGAAAAATTGTCACAAATGGTCAATAATTGTCAGAACCTGTCATAAATGGTCAATAATTGTAAAAATTTGGGAAAATGGTCTAAAATGGTCAAAATTTTTGACAAATTGTCAATAATTATTGTTAAAATTTGGAAAAATGGTCTAAAATGGTCAAAATTTTTGAAAAATTGTCAAAAATTGTCAAAAATGATCAATAATTGTCAAAAAAGGTCAAAAATTGTTAGAATTTGAAAAAATGATCTAAAATGTGTTACGTAACGATAAGGTAATGACAATTTGCAACGCCTCCAACAATGTTGGGCGACAATTTGCAACGGCTACTCAGTTTAGAGAGCACCTCAGGTGTAGATTCTGAGACCAAACTAGTACAAATTCAGAGAGTAGTCTTACCGGTTCTCGGGTAATCCTACTTGAAATTTATTTAAGGTACTGAAAGTAGATGAAGGTAAATTATGAAAATTAAGAAAGGTAAGTGAGCGCCACTCTGAATAATACTAGCTTATTTGTTATTCACATCCGCATTATAGCGACAAATCCTGTAAGATTGGAAGGGAAAAAAAACTATATGAACAACGTTATTAAATTTACAAGTTGTATATTGTCTTTGTTCAAAAAAAATTAAATAGAAAAAAAAATTGACTAGGTAGGTTGTTGTTCAATGTTGATGAGCTGACTATATGTAGCAGATGTACTTTCCTGAACTGAAGTGATGGCGGAGAGATGGTGTCCTTTTGAAGTTCTGGTTTCAGTTAACGTTCTTGCTTGTTCCAGGTAAAAATTCCTGACCAGGTAGTGTCTCAGGTAAAGTTCCTGTCCCAGGTAAAGTCTCAGGTGAAGTTCCTGTCCCAGGTAAAGTGCACTCAAATGAATGCACTTCTTAGAGATAAGATAAGATAAGCCAGAAAGGCTTCAACGGCACTTGTTCACAGGAAAGAAGATCGAAACCCTTTTGCCACTTGTTTAAATACACGAAATCATGTGAAAGACAACAGACTTACGTCTCATGTTCGTGTCACGCTCATACGCTTTGACCAGGAAAGGAATTTACATTTCAGTAGTGAATTCTTGCTTCATATTTACTTTATAGTTGGTAGAAGAAGAGACACGAGGTCGAAGTGGGAATCTCAAAATAGAAGTGACTAGTTTCACTACAGACGGACCTCGATCGGCCCGTATAGAAACGTTGATTTCGACTCTCGTCCACAGCAAATATATTCAGCCTTGAAACATTTCTCGGTGTTGGGTATGAGAAAGGACTGGCTATTCGCCGCCCATACGATAATTTATTAATTTAATAGAGGAAAGTAAAGTGAACAAAATTAACGTTACAAATGGTCAAAATTTCTGAAAAATTGTCAAAAATGATCAATAATTGTCAAAACTGTCAAAATTGGTCAATAATTGTCAAAAATGGTCAATAATTGTTAAAATTTGAAAAAATAGTCAAAAATGGTCAAAAATTTTGAGGAAATGGTCAATAATTGTCAAAATTTTATTGTGCATAAGAAGCAAGCTTCTGTCGGCGGTCCGACGACCGCTCACCTTTTTTTTTTAGATTGGTGTGACACTAAAAGAATTATTGAAAACGCTACTGTGTAGCGAAACGCGACACTAATTTAATTTGAACGTTAGTTCAAAATAAAATGAAGATTTAAACAAATTAAATTGTTTTATTTCATCGTTTAGTATGGATCTTCATCAAGTAAAAGCCTCATCTATTCAATTACTAAAAGAATTAAAAATTAGACGGAAAATGTTCTTCATAAAACGACAATCAGAGAGCCATAAACCAAAAAAATCAAAAATTTTCACAAGGGAACAGATTTTGGATTTTATAAATGTAGCACCAGATAATGAATTTCTTATGATGAAGGTAGGCAATAATTCAAACAAAATTATTAAAAAGAGAGGTTATGTAATATATAATTAAGGGAAAGTATTTTAATGTGGTCGTAGATAAAACATTGTATGATACTCATGCGTCACCAAAGGCACCAGCTACACTCGTGCCTTTCATTTTCGCAACTCGTGCGCAAAAGTATCACTTCACGCGCTTGTATCATAAATAACTATTTCCTGTGCGATCGCACATGAAAAAGTTTTACTGTGCGCTAAAATGCGTTATTATTTATTTCCCTTAGCAACACTAAACAAAACTTGTATTATGACAGCAGATGTCAGTGTTTTGAATTATAGTATAGTATAGTAAATACTTACTAGTTTTTGTTTTCAGAAAGGTATAATAAAAATTACCTATCGTTCATTACACATCCATAAATGCTTTTCCCGTCGCGCGCACACGGGAAAAGCCTATTTTCTGGACTCGTAATGAAATATACTATTCCGTGTAAAGCCTGTTCATAGATATAAGAAAGTGACTGACTGAATCCTATTAGGAAGTACCCCTTGAAAAGATGAAATTGAAATATGACCGACCAGGTCCGTACTTAGTCGCTTGCACAAAGTATGCGTAGTATTTTTTTGTCAGAATATTGATTATTTTGGTTAGTGTAAATATATTTTATTTTCATAGTGACACTTAATGAACATTATAATATATAATATACAATATACAATTAAAATATTAAATAATGTTCATTCACTTAATATATCTAAATCACTATCGCTGTCGTCATCGGTTCTTATGATTAATTCTATATTATTTGCAATATGGATATATGATTTTTCCACTTTTTCAATATGAAACACGGAGTTTGCCCAACTTCCTACAGGGATATTGAAAACTTCGGTTTCTATTAGTTTTAGTACAGTGGTATTAATAGTGGGGCAAAGATTATTTCTACGAATAGCAGATTTCAATTGATACCACATATGTTCAATAGGATTAAAGATGCAATGGTATGGTGGAAGCCTTAAAACTGTATCTCCCAAATCCTGCGCATAATTATCACAAACGTATTCCTTTTTGATATTCAAACTTTTCAGAACTTCTAACAACTGCTGTTTGGTGTAATCTTCGTCGAAATAAATATCATTGTCGTACATGTAGTTTTGAATAGTCAGCTTTGTATCATTTGAGGAAGGAGTTTTAATCAACTGCCTGCTATGGTAGCTTGCGTTGTCCATGACAATAACGCTATTCGATGGTATATTTGGAATGAGTCTATTTTTAAACCAATCCTCAAACAAATCAGCACTGGTGTCCTCATGATAATCCAATGAAGAATCTTTTATATTATTCGCCGATAATGAAAGTGCATTGGGAATCCATCCGTCTTTGGATCCAGCATGCAAAATTGTTATTCTTTTACCTTTGTTTGATGGTGCCTTCGTTTTACATTTACTACTAGAGTCAATCCATCCTTTTGCTGGAGTATCGTATGTGTCGAACCAGGTTTCATCCAAATAGATAATCGGGCTCTGCTGTTCTCTGAACAACCTGATTTTTTGTAAGTAGTCCAGTCGCCATCCTTGAATTCTACTGGACTCCATTAAAACTTGCTTTTTGTCTATTTTCTTGAATCTAAAACCCATTTGTTGAAGGCACTTCCATAGCGTTGTTCTGCGGCATTGTATTCCAGTTTCATCTTTTTCTAGCCTGTTCATCAAATTATCTAATGTCGGCACACTTTGTTCCTCATACATCGCGTAGATTTTACGTCGGATTACGTCTTGGTCACCTCCATCGATCTTCGCGAAAGTTCCAGCATCTTTTCTCATCTTTCTCGTTGAAATTGGATTATTCACAATTCTCCATACAGTTGATGCTGGAGTTCTCGTCAGTGCCGTCGTTTCTTCTATTGCTGCCTGCTTACTGACATTACCACGTTCCATAAGAGTTGAATAACGTTGTAAATCATTTCCTTGGCATCAAGTGAAAGGTGTTTTCTACTTTTCGACGGGGTAATTGGCTGATATACACTAAGCTCCATATTTTCCATAACTATCACACGATCGACCACAATAAGCTCTATAACACACGAACACAACAAGAAGTATCAATAGTTACTAAGTTTAAAAATAACCGCCAAGGACATTTATACAGACGTTTAAGTAATTACTACCTACCTACCTACCTTTCATTCGAAACTCACCCAACTTACGTATCCTTCTATTCTGAAACAAGGTAAAATGACAAACAAAATGAATTATCATTCGATAAAGTATAGGATAAAGATTTTAAATGGGTACGGACCATAGCCTACCTGCTCTAAAACTACGAAAATCGGGTAATAAATTTCATGTCATTGTTAGTTAAATAGCTACCCTTCAATTATCCGCTTAATTTACTTTCTTATAACTATGAACAGGCTTTACCTACACGGGTTTTGGATTAAGTAAATAAGCAGCTATGCAACGATTCAACTGACCATCTTTACAAATATTGTAGGTTGATACTTTGAGTGGGTAACGACCGTAGAAGCCTAGCCGTAAGTAGGGTTTCCATACGTCCGGATTTACCCGGACATTTTTGAGTTTTTAAGGCGTCCGGGGAAGTCCGGCCGGAATTTTAGAAAATGTCCGGGAAACCTGGAGACCGCGTAAAAACAACTTAACCTTGTTGAATATTTCAATCGCAACGAAGCGGCCAAAGACAATTTATCTATGGAAGCGGCGCCACATCTTTACTAATATCGATATGTTCGAACGTATCCCAACTTTTCGTTTTCGGTGCACTCGTGAATGCGTTCGTCTTTGTTTTGTTATGACTACGATTACGAGATAAATAAAGACGAAAATAATTATGTGAGGATAGAGTGCACCGATAAATTGTAAATCCCAAATTTCGCGCAAATTGTGTTTTTGTGTCTAGGCAGGGACGCGCCGACCCCCGGCATCGCCTGTGTGCGAAACGTATGAAGCGCCTCTTTTTTTTACGAATCTTTATGGTTCAACCTATTTTTTAAAATCATTTGTTAATTTTGTCTATAGTTTTTCTATTATTAATGACGTTAATCCAGCACCAGTTGTATCGATAATTGAACAGAAAGCTAGGAAATGCTCTTATTTCCAACTTTCTAGTTTCTGTGTTAAAATTGACAAATCTTATTATAATTAGTTATTTGTTTTACTAGGCAGCAAAGTAGTAGCACAGTATACAATGTTTTGTTATACTGTGGTAGTAGATTGACTGCCGCGGCTGATAGTTCATAGCCGAGCGTAGCTAGCGTAGGCTAGGAATTCAGGTAAGGAGTTGTACATATAATGTTTTCTTCACTTGTTTATAATGATATAGGTATGTATAAAATGTATTGCAAATTATTACAATGCCCACAATCTTTTCATTTTTCCTGTAGTGTTAAATTAAAACAAAATTTGATAGAAATCGCAGTTGTTGGAATGGTAGGTTGCTGTGGAAATGTATATGTCCATAATAATTATAGTTTGACAACTTATGAAATTTCTGTCAATTTTGTGGAAAAATATCGGTATATTTATATTATGGACAGAGATAGCGACTTAGAAGTACTTACTCCTCCAGATATAAGAGAGGTGGTGAGTGGTGAGTTAAATTTGTTGCCGGAGAAGTCTCGGATGAAATATGGAGGAAATTTCAAATGTTTTATGCCCATTGAGGATAATCATTTTGCTGCCTAGGCAGGAAAAGTAATACTTTGCTGATTGATATGTGTCTGCAAAATTAATATTTGCTGTCAATCGGAGAAAAACTAATTTACTCCACGTGTGAAACGTCAGGAGTACTATTCAGTATTATTGAAAAATATTTATTAATTCGATATAAATTTAAAATAAAATTTTGAACTGGGTTACCTAGTTAGTAAATTATTTCATTTTGGATTTTATCTCCCAAGATAAGTCGGCATAGTTTTGAAATCCGAATCATTCATTCATTCATTCATTCATAAATTGGGTTGTGCTCATCAGCCCAGGCACTTGATCTGAATCTTTGTACCATATCCCATGTTATCTACTTCCATTCCAGTAGCTTCGTGTCTTCTATAAAGGTCACTAGTTTGACTGGAGGGATTTTCAGTAGTTGTGATGGTTGTATAACTTCCTCTCCAAAGTGCTTCCGTCTAAGTTCTTGTAAGTCCTCGCAGAAGCAGAGTATGTGAGTAGGTGTTTCATCATCAAGTTCACATTTTCTGCACATAGGTTCACTAACTTTGCCCATATTGTACAGATGTTTCCTCAAGGTGCAGTGTCCAGTCACCAGGTCGGTAACTGTCTTCAAATGTCTCTTACCCAGTTTCAGTAGCCTGGTTGAGAGTTCCTTGTCTACCTTGTTCAGTAAACTCTTTGTATGAAGGTGCCCTCTTGTCACCCTCCATTTGAATTGGTGTTCCCTATCTAGCCAGTTCCCGATTTCCCCTCTTATGCAATCTTTTGTGATTCCACAAAACGGTTCCGGACCTATGAAGTCTCCTTTAGAGCCTTCTTTAGCTAACTGGTCCGCCATTTCATTACCTGCAATACCCTCATGTGCCGGCACCCATATTAGAGACACTTTGTTGTCTCTTGCCAGCCTGTTGAGGGATTCTTTGCAGTTTTTCACCAGTCTAGACCTAGTTGTAGGATTACTGATAGCCTTAAGCAGAGCCTGGCTGTCAGTGAATATTTCAATTTTTTGTCCGGTATATCCTCTTCTGATGTTTTCATCAATACAGGCTATAGCGGCAATCGTCTCTGCTTGAAACACAGTCGTATATCGACCAAGGCTAAAGAACATTCTCTTTCTAGGTCCCTTTATACCAGCCCCAGTGCCATGGTTTGTTTTGGAGCCATCGGTGAACCAGATGATTTCTCCAGAATTACCTGGGATGATGATATTCACTCGCTCAGTGAATATATTCTCTGGTGTCATGCTATCAAAACTCATGTGAAATATGGGTTCGTCTAGTAATGTCCCAGTTGTATCAGTGTGTCCTTCTCGAACATTGTTCGGGGACCATAAGTTTCCCGATTTCAGCCTAAGAATTGCCATCATTGCCTCCGCCCTTATAAAAAGTTCTAGAGGAGGAAGTCCAATAAGGGCTTCCATTGATGCCGTCCCCGTGCTGTTCATTGCCCCGGTAATACCAAGAAGCGCTTGTCTTTGGATTGCAGTTAACATATTAACTGCAGAGGACACTTCTGTCCTCCTCCACCAGACTATTGTTCCATAGGTGATCGTTGGCCTTATCACAGTTGTGTAGAGCCAGTGAACCACCTCAGGTCGTATTCCCCAGGTTTTGCCCATAACTCTTCTGCATTGCCAGAAAAGCCTAGTCGCCCTGGTAGTAATTTTTTCCAGGTGTGCCTTCCAATTCAGTTTGGAATCAAGGGTCACTCCCAGATATTTGACTTCTTTGGATATCTCTAGTTCTTCTCCGAACAACAGTACTCTACCCTGCGGGAGAACTCTTCTATTCGTAAAAGCAACTAGTTTGGTTTTTTTTGGATTAACTGAAAGGTCCTCTGTAAGGCACCATTCCTCCACAATTCGCAGTGCTTCCTGTAGGACATTCATAACCACCTCCGGGAATTTCCCATTGGTGACAATCACTATGTCGTCCGCAAAGCCCTGCGTCCATATGCCTTGATCATTCAACCTACAGATCAAGTCATCCACAACTAGGTTCCACAAAAGTGGTGAAAGTACTCCACCTTGAGGACATCCTTTAGTTGTCCTAACAGTGTATGTTTTATCATGCATATGTGCTGTTATTCTCCTATGCTCAAGCATGGATCCTATCCATTTGCATGTGGTACTGTTGATCCCTCTGTTTTTAAGGGATCTGTTAATTGATGACATCGATGTGTTGTCAAAAGCACCTTCGATGTCTAGAAATGCTGCAAGGGCTACTTCCTTATGATTCAGGCTCCTTTCGAGACCTGAGACCAAATTATGCAGGGCAGCTTCACCTGATTTCCCTGCTTGATAAGCCCATTGTAGTCTATGTAAAGGGATGCTCTTAAGCGCTCCTTCTTGTAAATACATTTGTAAGACTTTTTCCATGGTTTTCACCATGAATGATGTCAGACTGATTGGTCGGTAGGATTTAGCCTGTGTGTACGTTTCTTTTCCTGGTTTAGGAATAAACACCACCTTTGACTCTCTCCATGCAATTGGTATATACCCTAGAGCATGGCTGCTTCGAAGTATCAGAACTAAAGGACCCATTATGATGTCTAGTCCCTCTTGCAGAAGCTTGGGGAATATGCCATCTGGTCCTGGAGTTTTGTAGGGGTCAAATGAGTTCACGGCCCATCTGATAAGATGGGGTCTGAATATCTTATTCGTGAGTTCCCAGTCCTCTTTGGTTGCCTTTGTTTTGGTAACAGGCCTGTTGTCAGAGCTTGACTCTATCTTTACCGAACCTGGAAAGTGCACACTGAGGAGATGCTCTAGAGCCTCTGCCTCAGTTTTTGAAAACTTTCCGCTCGGCAACTGAATAGAGCCAAGTTTGTTAGAAGTATCCCTTTTGAGAATCCTGTTGATTCTGACGCTGTCAGGGACACCTTGCATGTCCTCACAGAATTCTCTCCAGGACTTCTCCTTGGATTCTTTTATTTTTTTATTGTATGTACCTAGTTTAGCCTTATACGCTTCCCAGTTACCCGTTTTTTTCGCTTTGTTGAAAAAGCGTCTTGTTTCTTTCCTTAGCGATGTCAGCTCTTTATTCCACCAGACGGCTTGTCTAGAAGAGCGACTCTCCTTTATCGGACAGTTGTTATGATAAGAGGTCAGTGTACACTGTTGCAGCCATACGGCTGCTCCCTCTAAATCCTCAGCAGTTTTTGGTCTGCCTGAGTGTGAACGGATTTTAGAAAGCAGGTCCTCTTTATAAGATACCCAGTCAGTGCTCTTAGGATCCCTGTATGTTCTAATAACCGATTTTTCTACGTTAATTTCATAGTATATTTGGGCATGATCAGATAAAGATGGTTCATCCGATACATGCCACTTGCGAATCATCTCCCTGACACGTAAAGTGCAAAGAGTTACATCTATCAATGATTCCCCCCTCGATGTTCTAAATGTAGGCGTATTACCCACATTCGCAATATCAAGTTCAGTAGTACATAGATAGTCAAATAGTTTCTTACCTCTGGTGTTGTTGTCTTTGCTGCCCCAACTGCTATGGTGTGCGTTGGTATCAGCCCCTACAATGACATCCAGATTATGTCTCTTTGAGTATTCCATCAGGTTCTCCATGTTAGTCCCCGGTAGTGGTTCTTCTGAATCGATGGGAAGATACAGAGACACTATTATTGTCTCTAGTACTACCCCATCTTTTTCGAGTGTAATCTTTGCTGCCACCATGTCACCCGTGCATAGTTCCATAATCGGCATCAAGTTGTATTCGGATCTATAGCAAATACAAGTTCTTATTTTAGTACGATCAGTTCCCATTATCAGTCCCATTCCCCTAATATTAAGCCCCAGTATCTTACCTTTGTTTATCCAAGGTTCTTGAATTAGAACGATGTCTATGTTTTCAGCCACCACTCTTTGTTGTAGAACAGCGGTGGCTGTCTTTTTGTGCTGCAAGTTAATTTGTAGCACCTTGAAGGTCCTTAGAGGTTGATGGTACAGGTTCTCGATCAGTCCCTGTTTCCTCCTCGGTCGAGTTTTCCAGGGTTTTAAAACTGGCCCGCTGGAATAGATAGTACGGTCTCCATTGAGCCCGCACCAGTCCTTTCATGGACTCCTCGTCAATCCGGAGACTCACATGCAGTCCCCTGTCGGATGACTTGGAGCCAAGGATCATCCAGCGATCAACCTTCAGCCCTGGATTCTGTTTCTCGAGCCTCCTCAAACCCACTTTCAGATCCTCTTTTTTAGTCTCGGGAAGTAGGGCGAGGACTCGTTGCTGCTTTGGAAGTTCATCACTCTTGATGAGCTTCCAGTTGGTTTTTTGTGACAAATAGTCCCTCGTTATAATGAAGGACTCCTCATTGTCACAGATTAGCCCGTAGTAGCCGTCCATGTATCGACTGGCTTCAAACCTAGGCGCCTTCTGCACCTCGTCGATCATGTCAGTTAGGTTCTCTTTGATAGACCCCACCTGATCTTCAGAGACAACTGTCTCTGGGAAGTTTTTTGGGACCACAGCTGCCTTGATCCCTTTGAGGGCCACGCTGTATTTAATACCAGTTTTAATACCGGTACCAGTGGTACGTTTGGCCCTCTTATCTTTATTCACCTCAGGAGTGCTCCTGGCTGACACAGTTCGCTTAACGCCCTTTGTCTGCTGGTTTACACCCTGTTTTGATGTTGAGGGAGTCGGCAACACCACATTTTTGGTGTCAATTCCTCGTTCCCTCATTTTTTTCAGCTTATTACGCTGGGCACCTGAAAGTTTCCCGAACGAAGCTTTTCTTGCCACAGGATTCGCTATAACGTCTCCTGGTGGCATGGTTTGCTCTTGGGCTCCAGAAGTATCTGGCTGCGTTGGAGACACTTCTGTCTCCATTGCTGCCGGATCTTCCAAATCCCTTTTACTAGGAGTCTCTATAGGCTCCGTAATAGCTATTGGTTTCTCTTGGTCCATATTTGTTCCCACGAGTATAGGAGAAAGGAGGTCAGAACCTGCAGAGCTCCTTATGCAAGTACAAGGCTAAATGCAACGGGGTGCGCCAGGTGCCCCGAGGTTAGTGGTCTCGTGGCCGAATAACCCACGGCCATCCATCCCTTCAGCGACCACTTAACTTTAAGATTTGGGAGGTTATTATAGTGGTCCTCATCCACGCAGGCCAGGCAATCAAGCCAAGCCCCCCGATCCACATAGTTCGGCATGCCCCTCACAGGCCTTACCCTAGTAAGGGGGTAGTTGCTCTGCTATGTAGTTTGCGGTATGCGTCACGAGCTTGTCAGCGATTGGGTATTCGGTTGGCAATGTTGGGCGTTTATAGCCCTCATCCTCCCTTATTCACCAACAGACCAGTTCTTTCATTTGCATGACGTCCCTGGCCTCCCCTATCCGCAACCTGGGGACGCTCCCGATAGGTAGCTCAACCCATCACCCTCCTATGTAACAGGGCAATGCACAGAGAGTTGAAATCTTGGACAAGCCGTAGCAAGTCCTCGAAAACTCAATGAACACGGGATCCGAATCATTCGTTACGTGTCGTATATGTTCAGTCATTGAAAGATCGAATTTTCCTAACATTTCAATACATTTAAAAAAATTACCATTGTTACGGTCGTATAATTTTTGGATTTACTAAAAGCGTCACTAAAAGCCATATTTTGTGTACTTAGAAATTGGACAACATATATTAATCTTTTGATTATATCGTAAAAAGTACGACCAGAGATCTGAGAAGGTCGTAAATCAATATAAGCCGACAAACTTCATTATTAGGTACCTATTGTTCGAAATATAGATAAGCAATAAAAGTGTGTGTCCCTTAAAAGATTCCCAGGTCCGGATTAAAATATCTCATGAAATAGTTTGGCATTTTAATAATATAGTAGGCTCACCATTATTTTTGGCAACGGCTTAAAAATAATGAAACTGGTATACAGTGTTGCAAAGAGACTTCAGGGATGTCTCTTTTATAAAACGGATATAAATTAAAAAAAACTCACTAGTAGCAGAAAAATCATAATGGAATCTCTGTGCGCCTTAAGAAGTTGAGATTTGAATATTTATTGGCAATAAACGAATTTAGAGAATATGGTAGAACAGTAGTGTATTTGGAAGAAACTTTGTTCGATACACACGATATTCCAAACAAAAGTTGGGTAGAGTCATCTGATTTGTGCCAAACTAATGCGCCGTCTAATAAAGGAAAACGCATTACGATAATTCACGCAGGAACCGAAAATAGAAGAAATGTTTTTGTGATTCATTGGCTGAAAGCTTGGAACATGCGGTGCTCAGACTTCCTCCTTTTATCACTGTATGCTCAACCCAATTGAACATATATGGCATCAGCTTAAGTCAGCAGTTTGAAGAAATAATACTTCTCCAGCCTTGAGTTCAACTGTAGTAGCTCTTATTCAAACAGAAACTGCAAACATTCCTGATAGCAGCTGGGCTAAGCGTGTTTCCCATATTAAAAGGGTGGAAATCTCATTTATGGATATAGAAAAAATCCCCAAAGAAAAGTTTATTATCAATTTGGATGACGATAATGAAAGTGAAACTGAGTAATTTTGTTTATAAATACCTTTAACTCATATACATAGACTTATATGCAAAAAACCAGCAGCTTCACAAGTGTGTGTAGCTATATTAAATTTAATTCTAAACAACTTGAATTTTACGAACTTTCTGAATTATAATCGCATTCATTATCGTGATTGTTGCATTTCATAAAATAAAATGATAAAAATGATATGACGCACCCTGTATTGAGTCAGTAATATGTACGTCAACAGGGTTTCTTAACGATCGCTCCACCTCCTACTTTCGAAATTGTCCAGACACCACTTATGATCTTTTGGACATGAAAATATACTTTATGCAATATATTATGTGTGGGAAAGAATGGTCAGAAATTGAGAACAAGTGTTTAGCAGATGTTTTTGTATCTGTGTTTAGTTTTAAATTGTAAGAAAGAAGAGAGTTACAAAAATGTAGTCATAGGGATCGGATGTCTACGCTCCGGTACCTATAGGGTGTAAGTTAAAATAGGGTTCATTAAATTTAAGATTTACCTTTATTTAGTGAAGTAAGTGTTATTGTTAAAATTGAAGTTATGCAATAAAGATATAAAAAAGCATAATTTCTGGTCCTTCGTTTTTTATGGTATCCCACCATTTTTTGGTCCAAACGAGCCGGATAGTTGGATGATTGGATATGTGGGAACTAGCTACCTATGGATAAGTCATAAATGATTATGGAAAAATGTAAATATAAATAGTGGATTTTAATACCTGGTTAAACAAATTGTTGACGTTAGTGCGCGTAGTTATAAAAGTGAATATGGAAAATATGGAGAAAATGGAGCACTAACTAGGAGCTAACAAGGTAGTTTCATCGGAGACATAAGGTCAGATCTTTTTATATTATATTGTATTTGCGTAAAAGAGATAATATGTCAAGTAAAAAGGCATTGCAGAGTAAGAGACTTTCCTGTGACTTCAGCATAAAGTCGGGTTCAAACTTTAATTAGCGAATATTTGGTGAAAGTGCGATTGGGTTTCGGGAAATTTGAAGTGCTAAATAAATTAAATTTTTAAGTTGAATTTGGATACTATTCAAAACTAAAACAATAATTTAAACTCTCGTTATTGAACTTTTATGTGTAAAAATTGGGGTTCAATGCATTGTTAGATTTTAAACTGTTTTATGTTCTAAGAATTTTACCTAACATTGGTAAAATTAAGAGATTTTGGGTATTTTAAAGTGCTATTGTTAGTTATGTAGTATCTATGTGATTTATAGTTTGCATTTTATTTGAGTCATTGGGTCGGTTATTTATGGGTTTAAGGAATTCATGGGCTATTATTATGGTTAAAAGTCAATTAGTACGTTTTATATTTAGGATGTTTTATTTTGCTTTTTAAGGATTTGGTCTTATGAAAGGTCGTTAACCTTTTAGGATAAGGGTCTTGTAATGGGATTTTTATAGGAATGCATAAAATTATGATTTTGGTTTGGGTTTAACTTAAATGATGAAAAATTATTAGTAGAGTATTTAGTTTAGTAGTTATTTGTTAAATTTGGATCTATAGTGTAAGATATAATCATGGAAGGGTATAAAAAACAAAGAGCGGTAATAAAAGGTGCAATCACGAAATTAGAAACGTTTGTATTGTCAAATATTAATGACCTAAATGTAGATGTAAGTGAATATGTTACTAGGGAAATCTTTTTACAGAAAAAATATGAAGATTACTGTAATGTTCAAACTAAAATAGAAGAACTTGGCGAGGACGAAAGTGAGGACAGGGATGAGGTCGAGTTAAAGTACCTCGCTGTTTGGTCTAAAATAAAAAAACAAATTAAGCAACTTAGTAATTTAGCAAATAGTTCGCAACAATCAGCAGGACAAAATAATACGGGTTCAATACAGGGAGCGGCTAGGTTACCCAATCTCAATACTCCAACGTTTTCAGGAAAAATTGAAGATTGGCGCACATTCATAGATCTTTTTTCTGCAATAATTAATAACAATCCAACATTAGATAATGTTCAGAAATTTTTATATTTAAAGGGGGCTTTAAGGGGTGAAGCGTTAAATCTTATAAATGATTTACCGTTAACTAACGAAAATTATGCTAATGCTTTGGAGTTATTAAATAAACGGTACGATAATAAGTTAATAGTAATAAATGCGCACTTAAAAGGTAAGTTGGATATTCCTTCAATTAATAAAGGAACGGGAAAACAAATTAGATCATTTTTAACCCATATAAGGCAGCATTTAAATTCTTTGAAAGCGCTTAAATTGCCGGTAAAAGAATGGGATTTGATTTTAATTTATCTTTTCACGCAAAAATTAGATTATCAAACGCACAAGGCTTACGAGCTAGAAAAGGTAGTAGGATCGTCAGGGCTTGAGTTGCCAACCTTTAATGAGTTTTTAGATTTTTTAGAAAAGCGTTGCGGAGCGCTTGAAAATGTAGAGTTAGAATCGTATAAGGGTCTTCATTCGGGATCAAGGGATAAACAGGTAAAATCTTCTTTGTTAGTTAACAATAACCCAATGGTTATTGAGGCAAAGCCAAAATGTGACTACTGTAATCGCGAGGGTCATGCTTTAGTTAGATGTTATAAATTTGGAAATTTAGGAATAGGTGAGAAACGACAGTTTGTAAAAGGTAATAAATTTTGTTTTAATTGTTTAGGAAAATCGCATTATGCAAATCAATGTAAGTTAAGGGGATGTGGCACTTGCGGAAAACGGCATCATGGTTTATTGCATGATGAAGGGGTTAACTATAACCAAAACTTTGGGGTTAATTATATCCAAAGGTCGGGAGGTGGCCAAGTTCCAGTGGGTGGCCATGGTGGTCACCAAAATATAGCTAATAATAATAGTCAGGGTGGGCCTCAACGAGGTGGGGCTCAATCGAATTCATTATTGGGAGTGCCGGAGGCACGCGTGGATTTAGTTTCTAACAATGTTTCAAGTCAGCATCAGGTGCGAGAACAACAAAATGTTGTTGCATTATCGCAGGTACCTAGGTCTCAGGTTTTGTTGGCAACTGCGCAGGTGAATATGGTTACCTGTGAGGGTTATATGGTTAAGGCAAGGGCTTTGTTAGATTCGGGCTCTCAGTCTAATTTCATATCTTTAAATTTTTTGAAAAAACTTCGGGGTACTAGGATTAATAGTACAAACTTGGCGATTGGTGGTATAGGTAAAAATATTAGTATGGTTGACAAGTTTGTCGATTTGTTTTTGGAGTCAAAGGTTGACAACAAATTTAGGGTTTCGGTAAATTGCGGTGTTTTAGATGAACTCACGTGTAAGTTACCACAGGTGTTGGTTGATACCAGCAAAATTAATATACCACATGAAGTAACGCTGGCGGATCCAGCATTTTTTCAGCCCTCGGAGATTGATTTGTTGTTATCGGCTGATTTATATTTTCAGGCAATTCTTCCGGAAATCATTCGCTTGGGCCCAGGGTTGCCTATCCTTCAAAATACACGTCTAGGATGGATTGTGGCTGGAGCGGCTCCAATAGCTTACAATATCGGAAAACGGGGAAATTTTGGCAATGTGGAAAATTTAAGGATTAACAATCATTTAAGTGTTAATTTTTTTTGTCAGTCGGAGGTAACAGATGTAAATGATGTTATTCCAAGGTTCTGGCAACTGGAGGAAGTGACAAATCAAAGGTTTTTGTCACCTGAGGATAAAATGTGTGAAAAAATTTTTCGGGAAACGCACAAGCGACTTGGGGATGGTAGATTTCAAGTTGATTTACCATTTAAAAATAAGGATGATCATTTAAAACTAGGAAATTCGTTTAACTCGGCATTTAAAAGGTTAAGGTCTATGGAAAATAGGTTTTTAAGGAATCCCGAATTGTTTTTGATGTATAAAGAATTTATTGATGAATATGTTGAATTAGGGCACGGAAAATATGTTGAGGATGAGAATGATATTGGGAATAGGGTGTTTTTACCGCACCATTGTGTGCTTAAGGAAGATGCAGTGACCACTAAATTACGAGTGGTGTTCGATGCAAGTAATAAAACGTCAACAGGCCTTTCCCTAAACGATATTATGCTTTCGGGGTTTCCGGTACAGCCGGAACTATTTGATATTATTTTGAGGTTTCGGACATATATTTATGTTCTTGTTACGGACATAAAAAAGATGTATCGAATGGTGCAAATTAATCCGTCTCAGCAGTTCTTGCAAAATATATTGTGGCGGGAAAATCCTAAAAATCCTGTTAAAATAATAGAATTGAACACGGTGACTTATGGGACAAATTCAGCTCCGTATTTGGCCACTCGGTGTCTAAATCAGTTAGCTTCTGAAGAAGAATTAAATTATCCAAAGGCTTGCAAGGCGATTGTGAAGCAGTGTTTTGTGGATGATATTCTTTGCGGTTCTAATTCAAGGAATGATGCTATTGAGCTTAGGGATCAATTGATAAATTTATCAAAGTCAGGTGGTTTTGAGTTACACAAATGGTGCTCCAATGATATTTCGCTTGTAAAGTCGGTTGAGACTAGTATTAATGTAGAGGAGGTTGATATATGTGCAGATTCTATTAAAAGTAAGGTTCTTGGTTTAGTTTGGCTGCCGGTTGAGGATATTCTTAAGGTGTCGTTTCCGAACGTGGAAAATAAAAATAATAAGGTAGAAAAAATCACAAAAAGGTTAGTGTTGTCAAGAATAGCTCAAATATTTGACCCTATGGGATATGTTGGACCTGTGGTTGTGGTTGCAAAAATAATTATGCAAAAAATTTGGGCTAGTAAAATAGGTTGGGATGATGAATTGTCGTCAGATGTTTTTGACAAATGGATCGATTTTTCTCAAAATCTTTGTAAATTAGGTCAACTTAAAATTCCAAGGTGTATATTTGTCTCAAGTGATATTGTTTCGTTACAGGTTCATGGGTTTTCGGATGCTTCATTGGCGGCGTATGGATGTTGTATTTACATTAGGGCAGTATATTCTGACAATTCGGTCTCGTGTAATCTTATATGTTCAAAATCTCGTATAGCTCCGTTAAAAACAATTAGTTTGCCTAAACTCGAGTTATGTGGAGTTTTGTTGTTATCTCGGTTAGTTCATAAGGTTCTTTCTGCTATAGATTTAAAAATTAATGGGGTGTTTTTATACACAGATTCAAGTATTGTGTTGTGTTGGCTCAAATCTACTCCAAACCGCTGGACAAAATTTGTGGCTAATAGGGTTTCTGAGGTGCAAGAGTTGACTTCGGGTTATAAATGGTATCATATAGCGTCGCAGGAAAATCCTGCGGATTTGATATCTCGTGGTATGTCAACTTCAAACATATTATCAGAAAAATTTTGGTGGCACGGGCCAAAAAATTTAATGGATTTTAATTTACGTCTTGGAGATTCGAAAAATGATTTTCTCGAAGTGATACCGGAACAGAGGAAGGTAGTTTTAAGTCAAACTGTTGTTGAACCTATTATTGACTGGAACAGATTTTCTAACTTTACCAGGTTACAACGCACTGTTGCGTATTGTTTGAGAATTTTACGTAAAAATAGGACGACTGGTGGTTTAACTATTGACGAACTTAAACATGCTACTCAAACAATAATTAGGTTGATTCAAAAGGAACATTTTCTAAAGGAAATTAGGTACCTAGGGGTGGAAAACTTAAACAGTCGAGGAAATCAATCAGTTTTTAAATCCAGTTGTATTAAGGAGTTAAATCCATTTTTGGATAAGGATGGAATTTTAAGGGTCAACGGTCGACTATCAAGGGCAGATATTGATTACAATCAAAAATTTCCAATAATACTGCCGGCTAAAAATCTTGTGACTAGGCTACTCATAAGATTAGAACATATTAAATTATTTCATGCAGGGTCTCAAGCAGTCTTGGCAAATTTTCGGTTAATGTATTGGCCTATTAATGGTCTTAGTGAAGTCAAATCAGTATTAAAAAACTGTGTTACGTGTTTTAAATTAAAGGCAAAAACTTCTTCTCAACTTATGGGAGCGCTCCCGCTTGATAGAGTTTCCATGGAGCGTCCATTTCTTAAGGTCGGTTTAGATTTTGGTGGGCCTATTAATATTAAACAGTCTAGACTTCGCGGATCAATTACATCTAAAGCTTACGTAGCGTTGTTTGTGTGCATGGGTTCCAAGGCGGTTCACATCGAACTAGTAAGCAGTTTGAGTTCGGATGCGTTTTTGCATACACTAAAAAGGTTTATTGCGCGACGCGGTCTTCCTAGTGCTATCTATAGTGATAACGCAACTAATTTTAAGGGTACTAATAATCTACTTAGGGATGTATATACGTTTTTTAGAAATAAGAAAAACTTTGATAAAATAGACGAATTTTTGATAAGTAGGGAAATAAAGTGGAAATTTATCCCTCCTGCAAGCCCTCACTGGGGAGGATTGTGGGAGGCGGGAATAAAATCAACAAAGGTTCATTTGCGTAAAGTTGTTGGAGAATTAATTTTAACGTTTGAGGAAATGACAACTGTGCTAGCTCAGATTGAGGCTATACTTAATTCTAGGCCACTTTGTCCTCTTTCTTCAGATTCGGCTGATTTAAGTTGCCTAACACCCGCTCACTTTTTAATTGGGGAACCTTTAACATCGGTACCGGAGAAGGATATATCGAACATACCTAATAATAGGTTAAAATTTTGGCAGCTTTGCACTAAAATGAAACAAAATTTTTGGAAAAGATGGTCGGTAGAATATCTTTCAAGGTTACAAAATAGACCTAAGTGGTTTAAAGAATATAAAAATTTGGAAAAAGATATGATTGTGCTAGTTAAGGAAGATAATGTGCCTCCATTTAAGTGGCCATTAGCTCGTATCATTGAGGTTTTTCCGGGATCTGATAATAAGGTTCGAATGGCAAAAATAAAAACTAGTGACGGAGTTTACACTCGTACGATTACGAAGTTGTGTCCGTTGCCGTTCGAAGTATAATTGAAGCGAATGCTTCAAGGGGGGGAGTATGTTGCATTTCATAAAATAAAATGATAAAAATTATATGACGCACCCTGTATTGAGTCAGTAATATGTGCGTCAACAGGGTTTCTTAACGATCGCTCCACCTCCTACTTTCGAAATTGTCCAGACACCACTTATGATCTTTTGGACATGAAAATATACTTTATGCAATATATTATGTGTGGGAAAGAATGGTCAGAAATTGAGAACAAGTGTTTAGCAGATGTTTTTGTATCTGTGTTTAGTTTTAAATTGTAAGAAAGAAGAGAGTTACAAAAATGTAGTCATAGGGATCGGATGTCTACGCTCCGGTACCTATAGGGTGTAAGTTAAAATAGGGTTCATTAAATTTAAGATTTACCTTTATTTAGTGAAGTAAGTGTTATTGTTAAAATTGAAGTTATGCAATAAAGATATAAAAAAGCATAATTTCTGGTCCTTCGTTTTTTATGGTATCCCACCAGTGATGTTTATAAATGTTTTGTGTTATATAATTTATTATACAGGGTGGTCCTTAAGTAATTGTACATAGAAGTACAGTACAATCTTCACTTTAAAATATTGTGATTAAGACCAACTAGCTTCAATAAAATGTTGATATTAAGGGAGATAAAGGGTGTTAAACATCAAATTTTAATTTTTGTTTTTTACACGTATATGCGGCATAAATGTACGCTAAACTTTTTTGCTGTTTAAATTAGCGCTACTTTTGTAAACAAATATTAAAGCAACATCATTTTAACAAAAAAAGGTATATTTGTTAGTATCCCGAAATCTTGACAGTTTTAGAAATAATCACATTTTAGTGATTAACAACTGAAGTCCTAATTAGGATACATTTTATTTATTAAACAAATTAAGAAAAAGTAGACTACACAAATAACATTTTAACTAAACAATCCAACATTCAGGAAAGTTAGTATTTAAATATCTTCTGACTTCTCTCGCATAATGTGGCGGTGCATCATCTTGCATAATCAACATATTTTGTCTCAATTCAGTGGCAATTCTTCCAATAAATCAATGAAGTCATTTTGCAAGAAATGTACCTACGTAATTTTCACCATTCAAATTATTATGGGATAACTCGTATGGCCCTAACAAATAGTTACCAATGATCCCACGCCATACATTTATTTTAAATTGATGTTGGAAATGCCTTTCTCTTTTAACATTGGGATTTTCAACTGCCCAGACATGATTGTTTTTTAAATTAAAAACACCACGGCGTGTGAAGGTGGCTTCGTCGGTAAATAATATTCTATCAACAAAGGTGTGGTCCAGATTTTGCCTGTTTCGGATATTAGTTGCAAATTGGTATCTTAATAGTAGATCTGCTGGCAATAAATTTTGCACCGGAGTAAAATGGTAAGGGTGATACTTCTCCAGGTGCAGACTTTTTAAAATTCAAGTTTTACTGATCCCTAAATCGTAATATAAACGTCGTGTACTAACCTGAGGATCATCCTCAACTCGGACCATTATCTCATCTTTGACATCAGGCGTAATTATTCTTGGGCGGTCTACGTTTTGTCGTGTTCAGGACGAATTGAACCACTTTCGCCTAAATTCCTAAATAAATTTTTAAACGTTTGAATGTTAGGTTGCTTCCATTTTATTTTTTTTCTGCATTTCACCTAAATAAACACAAGCTAAGTATTATAAAACCCAGAGATAATCGAAACAATAATGTTCTGTCAAAATCATTTGTGACGTCCACCTATTATGTTAATATTTATCAGACGCCCGCCTACTACGTTAACATTTTTCGAAATTGATGAATTCATTAGGATCATGCAGCTAATCACTAAAATGTGATTATCAGTAGTAATAACCCAAGGACATTGATAATTGTTCGAAACAATTTTATAACAGATTTCGAAAGCTTGTTGCTTGGAAACAGACCGACGAATTTTTGAGCATTTATCAATGTTCGAGGGTTATTCGAATAGAAAATTTTTTGCTAATTATAGAAAAAAATACAGAGTATATTTGCTTCTATAATTTTATTAATATTCTCGTCAGTATTATGACAGAATCGTGACATTTTGAAATATTAAATATTTTGAAACGTAAAAATCGAAATAAATCAAAATGTATCCATGGCAACGTAGGTAGTTTTCCAATTACAGCATTAAAGCGCATTATGCGGCATAGTGCTCAATGGCGAATGTTCCAACTACAGCATCGCTTCGCACAATCGAGCACTTTGAAAAGTACTGCTTTGGGGTAATGCGCGCATTGATGCCAACTCAGGAGCAGAAAATATGAGAATTGTTTTTCTTTAAGTTGGCGTTGATAAGAATTTTGTTTACACTATTATTAATAATATTGTTTATTGTTGAAATAATTTCTAAAACTTTCGACGTAATTTTTGTAAAATATTAAAAACCGAATTTAGATTGTGTTAAAGAGTAAATCTAAATATGGGTGAAGGTACACAACTTCTTGTTTTTTGGTATTATGTTTAAAGCGTAAATAATTTTCATTTGAATAATCAAATAGAAAATTGTCAATACAAATTTATTTTACTTTTGTCAGCACTGCCAGTGGCGGCTCCTCCATTAGGTCATTGGGTCAATGACCTCCCATTAAAAAATAATTTGAAAAAATAATTAAATAAGCATTTAAAAAATATAAAATATACCTACCTACTAGACCTAAAAATTTACCTAAAACGTTATAAGACCCCCGTGTAAACGTTTTTCAAGACCCCCGTGTAAACGTATTCCGCGAAGTACTCGGCGAAAACCAAAATTGGAAAAGCGGGCTGGGGCCCACGGATGACCTCAAAGCGTTATATGGGAACGGAACTTTCCGAGCACTGACGATCTTCGCGACGTGAGAGAAACACGCCCGAAGGTTACATGTGTTGGGTCAAAAGCCCGGTTTGATATTGACTATGAATCGACTTACGTCGGCTGATTATTACACGCTTAGAAAAGAGATGAGTAGAGGGGTTGGCAGGCCGCGCTGTATTTTGATTTAAAGGAGAGCATTTGAAGCGAGAGTTTTGACGTAATAAGTTGTTTTTTGATTTTTGATTAGTTTTTTAAGGGTGTTTTTACACTTGTGTTTTAATTATTTGGTGTTATTTTATTCTACGCCTTTTATCATGTCTGTGGTGCAAATGGTTCAAAATTTGAGAACTAAAAGTGAACTAAATTTTGAAAAACTATTAAAACTAAAAGAAAGTGGTCGTCCTCTTCCAGAATTAAAAATTAAACAGACTAGCAAGGACAAGAACAAAGAAGTTCATCGCAATTTTCGCAGGTCTATGTATGATTTGTCTGATTGGATTTGCGGATGTGAAGTAAGTGATGCATTTTACTTTTTCGTTTGTCTGCTTTTTTCTAATAATTCTTTATGGTGTAAAAACGGTGTCCAAGACTTAAAACATTTAAAAGAGAAAATAAAAAAACATAGTTTATCGGCAGACCACATGAAATGTGCCGTGAGTTTTGCTACAATCGGTACTGTGGATATTCGTTCTCAAATAGACAATGCTTATAGACAATCCGTAAGAGTTTTTAATGAAAATATGTCGAAAAACAGATGTATTATAAATAAAATAATTGACTGTGAAATTTTGTGGGGCGTTTGAACTTGCTTTGCGAGGGCATGACGAGACAGAATCTTCTGTAAACCCGGGAATATTTCGTGGACTTATAAATTTTATTTCAGAGCTGGATCCAATATTCAAAGAATACTTGGATAAGGCAACGGTTTTTAAGGGTACTTCTAAAACTGTACAAAATGAATCACTTGATTCAATGTTATCGGTGGCGCAAGAACAACTTAAATTGGACATTCAGTCAGCCGAAAATATCGCAGTTCAGGTGGATGAAACTACTGATAGCTCGAACAGAACTCAAATGACTTTTATAATACGGTACATTTTATCCGGTGTCGTTCACGAAAGGTTTATGAAATTTGTACATCCTACCGGCACCACAGCACAACATTTATCGGAGGTAATTTTTAAAGAATTAGAGATGCTAGAAATTAATAAAACACAGAAAAAGTTAATTGGACAGAGCTATGATGAAGCTTCTACTATGAGTGGACGATTAGGTGGAGTACAAAAAAAATTAAAGAACGATATCTTCATGCAAATTTTATTCATTGTTATGTTCACCAATTAAATTTAATTCTGCAAAAATCAGCAAGTCGCAATAAAAATGTTAAAGTTTTTTTTGCCAATTTACAGGGATTTTCCACATTTTTTAGTCGATCTCCAAAACGTACAGCGATTCTCGATGAATTTGTTAAAGTGCGTTTACCTAGAGCGGCACCGACAAGGTGGTATTTTAATACGCGTTGTGTGGAAACCGTATTTTTGTATCAAGCGGATATTCTGGCTTCAATAGAAAAGATAATTGAGGTTGAAGAAGACTCAAATACAATTAATCAGGCAATTGGAATAAAAACTTTTTTGCAAAGTGTGGATTTTCTTTATTGGCTAAACTTTTTCCATTTGATAGTGCCTAATTGTGAAGTTCTTTTTAATAAACTTCAAAAACGCGGTTTTAACGTGATATTGGTGAAAAAAAAATGGACTCATTTAAAATGTAGATTCAAAAAATCAGAGACCATATTACAATAAATGAAATATTTCCCGAAGCACCTTCATCTTCTTCAACACTTGGTGCAAAAAGACCAAGGAAAAATGAAGATTCGAAGCGCCAAGTTGCTTTGGAGGTTTGCGACATAATAATTTCTGAAATTAACCACCGCTTTAGTTTCAGTGATCATTTAGTGATTGCCCAGTTATTTTACAGCGACCAGTTCGAACAGTATAGAATTAATTTTCCAGATCGTATTCTTAAGTCAGTAAGAGAAAACTTTTCTAGTATTAATTACTTAAAACTAAAAACTGAACTTCAAGTTATTTATGAACGAGATGATTTTAGTAAGAGTTCAGGAGCTGTACCAATGCTGAAATTATTTATTAATAACAATCTCTCTGAAACTTTTTCGGAAACTGTAAAACTGTTGACTATTTTATGTACATTACCAATGACAACTGTAGAAAGTGAACGATGTTTTTTTACATTAAAGAGGATCAAGACGTTTTTGCGTAATACTATGGGACAGGAGAGATTGTCGGCGTTAGCTATGTTAAGCATAGAAAAGAAATTTGTAAATAGTATTCATAATTTTAATGTAAGGGTTATTGATCACTTTGCAAATACAAAAGGTCGAAGGCTTAACTTGAATTTTAAAAAAATTTAGAGTAATTATGATTTAATTTAAGTTTGTCCTATTTAATATGAATAGAAATTAATAAAATATGGTTATTTTTCAAGAGAGCATTATAAGATTTTTATATAAAACAAGCGTGGGCCAAAAAAATTTTTTGCTTCTGGGGCTTTGGAGAAGAACTCCACAAATTTTGCTTTTTTAACGATTTTAACGACTTCCGGGCAGTAATTGGGAGTGGGTTTTCGAAAAATTTCCGGCTACGGCGGATAGGCCTCCGGAGGGCTGGTCAGTGTCGTTCCGTATTTTAAGATTTTGGTCACATCACCTATGACCCCCCTATCAAATGAACCACGAGCCGCCACTGAGCACTGCAATGGTTGGCTAAGTCCATGAATGTTTTTTGCTCACAACACTGAACCTTGTGCACTCTGCCGGTGCACTTGAAAACTAATGGACGTTCCAATTAAGCATTAACACATCTCAGCATTGTGCGCCACTGAGTCGCATTATGCGCTGTAATTGGAAAACTACTGTAGATTCTAGTTGATATCCGTTGATATCTGATTGGTTGTGTTCAATCAAATGACCTCAAATTAACTGATTTCATTGGATATCTACTACAGCAAAACATTTTCTCTAAAACCGTCAAGATTTGGGGATACTAACAAATATACCTTTTTTGTTAAAATGATGTGGCCTTAATATTTGTTTACAAAAGTAGCGCTAATTTAAACAACAAAAAAGTTTAGCGTATATTTATGCCGCATTCGTGGCCTATGTGGCGCCCTCTACAAAATACATAGAAATAGGTACAAAATTGTGATTTCTCGATCTCAACCACCGGCAAAATATTATAAACTGACGTTTGTGTTTTACATTTGAGAGAAGCATGGATGATTTAATTTTTAAAAAAAGTTTGTAATTCATATTCAATTTTTATTAGTTTTAAAAACTAATATTTAAAAAAATAAAATACCAGTAGTGAAAAAAATGCTATATGAGCCTCGGTAGAAAAGTGTGTATTAATGGACCTCGACAATAATACCTCATTTTTCAACCTTGGCGCATAATTAATATTTTTGCATAGTTCACAAGGATTCACCATCTTGCAAATATTATTTAAATATCCTTAATAATTGATCTGCATTTCTTCACAATATCTACCACAGTTGGATAGAACAGCGCATAACATAATTAAGTAAAAATCAAAATAAACAGCTGTAAAAAAAATGTAAATATTCAATATAAGAGGTTTAAATGTTATAAATGAAACTAACTGTTTCTAATTAATTCCACTATTTAATGAAAAAATTATGAAAGGATATTGATAAATTATTTCGATATTGACATATCATCGTCAGAATCGAAATAATTATCAATATCCTTTCATAATTTTTTCATTAAATAGTGGAATTAATTAGAAGCAGTTAGTTTCATTTATAACATTAATATGAGTAGATTCCACAAAGTAAGGGTCCAAACAGTAAATTCAAATAAGAGGTTTTGTCACATTTACTGAAAAATACAGAATTACTGAAACCTTTAAATTGGCATACTGTTTATAACCATTCACTCATGAATTAATGAAATTTTGTATATTGTCCAAGATTAAATAAATTGCTTCTTATACATTTATGATTATTAAAGGAGTTAAAGGACATATATTAAGGAACCACACAAAAATTTAAGTCATTGGATGGTTATTACATTTAAATAATAAAACATGGCAACATATATGGGATCCAGCAAAATGAATAAACTTTGACATTGTTTATGTTGGCATCAGATAATAGGTCTGTTTACTCTTCTAGTATGTTCATTGTTCGGAGGCCCGAGCCATAAGGCAACAGTAATAAACAGACATGTTGGTGAGCTGTTGCCACTCAGACGATGTTGCAGATGTAGGTACTATTGGAGCCACTCTGGTTTACAATAGTTATAACCCAACTTGCAATTATTCTAATAATTTAGTGTTTTAAGGAATATACTGAAAGTTAATTAATCATAGACTATTAAAAATTTAATAATTTATTGTACAAGTTCTGATTTATAAATAAAAACAAACTTCCAGTAATGTTGAATATTTTTATAAACAAAGATGGTAAAAATCAAATTACTCTTCATCTGCCTCAAGATTAATATGGCTTCCGAATTTTCCATATAGATGAGATTTCAAATCACTCATTATTTCCCTTACACCACTAGACTTATGTTTCAATTCTTTAATTTCATCATCGATCTTATTTTTTGTGTCATCCAAACACTTTTGAGTTTTTTCAACATTTTGAAAGATGAATACTTCACCTACTAGATACGGGATTTGTTCTTCTTCATCAAAAAGAGCAATTTCATCACATGCATCTTCAATACTTTTCAGATCATTTTCTTTTAGTTTAATTTCGTCTTTATAGTCTTCCAGTTTAGCATTTAATCTAGCAAATCGATTGATTTTCTGTTGATCTTCATATGTAATATGAACGTCCGAATCTGGTTGAAACGTACCTTTACTGCTTGTTGAAGTCATTTTAATGTTTAAACCAGAGACAACGTTTAAACACTTCAAAATTCGTATTTCCCAAATTAGAAATGGTTAATGGCAAAGATGTATGTGTAGGTTATTCTTCTTCTCTTTCCAATGTCATGTTTATATGGAAAAACCATAGAGATCATACAGATACTACTACTTTATTTTTCTAGTGGAAAGAATATTTTTGCAATTTCCTTCTCAAAAAACTGAGTGTGTGATATTGAAATGTGTGCTTTCTCATTAGGGTAACCTTAAGCTTCGTTCCAACTGGTGATAGATAGAACCGTTTTTGGTATCGTTCGTGCAAGTGCTGTATTTCTTTCACGTTCCAACTGATTAAAGTATCGTTCTTGGGACTGCCTGCGACGGCATTTCGGTAACAAATGATCAGAGATAACAAATGATCCTTTTACTTTTTACTATTGGCGATTCTTTCCAAAAAAGATCGATTCGAATCGTAACCTGATGAATCGATTCATAAAAAAATCGAGATCTAAAAGATCGATTTCTGAAAAATCGATTTTTTTCAAGTTTGTATACAGTTGGTACGGTGAATCTTTTCCCATGCGATGCGTCATAATTCATATACAAACGCAATAAATCAATATATTAAGTAACACGTAGGTCGTAGATTGATGGTTTAATTAGGATGACATGACGGTGAACGTTATTTATTATTGTATTGAAGCTGGTGTAATAGATACAGTTAACAGAACCAAACAAGAGCCCTGGGTGGGCGTGTCCATGTCGCTGTAGTTGTATTCTTGTAATAACAATCGATATTTTGAATCGATCACCAAATATCGATACTATAAGTGTCAACTGTCAAAAGATATGTAAACAAAATCAAACTTGCTAAAAATTTAACCCTAAATATTAATAACAAAATATTTATTGGACCAAAAATAAAACTACCATCTTTTCTAAATGTATATTTTAAAATTTCATGACTGTAGTAATGTCGTAAAAAAAGGGTCAAGTTTGTATTGGAAGCAACAAAATATGAACTGGTTATGTAGCCTATTCCTACATCTATCTGCTTACACATCAGGATATTTTGTAGTAAAACGTCGAATCCAGCCATCTGTTAACTTTGTGTTTAATTCAAATTAATAGTGTGACCAATTTCGTATATTTAGATTTGTCATTTTTTCCAGTGTTCATTTCTCTTAACAGCCGAAAGTTACAAGTGCATAACAGTGTTAATATTGGAATATACACTTCACCACTACCAATTAGCTAAGTCTTATATATTTGGTTGTTGTTATAAACAAGAATGTATGGCAATAATTTTGTGTGATTTGTCAAATATATATATATATATATATTAAATGCTGTTCTTCTTCAACTTTAATTCATTTGCTTTATTCAAACACAACACTTAGATATTAGAAACTATTATTTAATCAACAGCATTGTTAAGTTTCACATTACAAAAGAACCAATTACTAAAATAAATAGGTAGATATTTCATTAGCATATGTACCTAACAAATTACATTCTAAGTTAAGTCCAAAAAAATGGAATTAATCAGAAAATTGATGTGAAAACCTAGTTATATTTTTTGTAAATGATATTACTTATTCAGTTGGGTTCACAAATAAAACAATTTTTCATTTTTTCAATTTAATACAAACTTATAATTAAATATTAATACAGAGGTTCCAATTGAAAAAAATTGTAAATGACTTCATTAATTGAAAGTATTATACATTATATTTTGAAAAGACATTAGATTGCAAGCAAAATTCAACTTGTATTGCATTAAAATTGTTTATTTAGCTAATAATGAACCATGTATGTCTAATATGTTCATGTAATGAATGTATGTGTTACTTTATAGCACAAGATATTAAAGATGAACAAAATAAAACACTGTAGTTTACAAAAATGTTATTCAGTTTATTATTCATCACTCTCACTTTCATATTCAATACTCTTACTTTCGTATTCATCACTCCCACTTTCATCTGATGAACCAGTGTTAACAGTGAAACACGTATTTTCCACCACATCATCTAATAGTCCATCATTCCTCCACATTTCCTCAGCTATATGGTCCACGTGGTCGCAGTGTTTGTTCCATTCCGAAGAACCAACTTCATCAAAGGCTGCTCGAACTAATTGTTCTATTTGAGCAGCACTTTGAGAAACATTTTTCATTGCCACTTTATGTTTAACGCTACTCCATATTAGCTCAATTGGATTGAGGTCACAGTGATATGGCGGCAACCGTACCACAGTATGTCCATGTTTTTTCAACAACTCATCCACATAGTATGTTTTAGAATGGTTGAAACATTTGACGAGATCCAGAAGTTCTGCTTTAAGCATATCATTTGTTGTTGAGATGCCATTTGCTTCAAGCCATTCTCTAATAATATGCTTCAGAGTTGATTGGGTTGGTTGCTTATTAATTTGAACACTATGGTAAGGCGCATTGTCCATAATCACAATACCATTAGGAGGTAGGTTTGGTATTAACTGTGTTTCTAACCAGTTCATAAAATTTGTATGGTTCATGTCATCGTGATAATCCCCTGATTTGCTTTTTGACTTGAAAATTAGTAGTCCATTCTTCACATACCCATAACGTCCACCAGCGTGTACTATTGACCAGCTCTGTTGGATGTATACACTCCAGGTTCATCTTCCGATTGCCAGCATTTACTAACACCATATGATGGATGGATATAAGTTTCATCCAAATAAGTTATTGGCTTCTTGTTGTGACCCAGGGCATCATTATCCATCAACCTTCTTAAATAACGAGCCCGCCAAGCTACAATATCATTACGTTCCATCAAAAATTTTCTTTTATTGTGGCATTTTCTATACTGAAATCCAATATTGTTTAAGTGTTTTCTAAAGGTGTCTGGAACTTGTTTATCAACCGTATAGCATTCAAGTACGGTTCTTTTCAAAATACCCAAGTCACAATCATACAATTGTATTTTGTTGGTATCACCACTTTTTTGTTATTTTGAAGGAGACCCCAGTAAAACACCTTCTTGCAACAGTGATTTCTCCTTTCTGATACATTTTATGGAGGTAACTGATTTTCCTGCTGCTGCTGCTGCAGCTAATTCTGTGGATTTGTCCAAAGGGAATGACTACACACCAGCAGCTTTCTGTCTATCAAAAAATTCCACAACGTTTTTAATAATATTGCGAGCTTCACTGTGGACTGTTTTCCTTGATTTTGGGTACATTTTGTTGGGGAAAATTGAACTGAAAAAAAAAACAAACATTAATAGGCCTGATGAATATTAAATGGCTGGTTATTGTGTGTTGTTCTAGGTTATGTTTATTAATTATAATTATAGTACTTACCTTACTATGTTAAGTTAATTATCAAATTAGTCTTAATAAAAACTGATTGTCCAGTAATTTATGAAGCAAATAATGTATAAAAATATAGAAGCAGATTATAAAATAACAGCTGACATCAAATATCAAATAGAATGCAGTCCAGTGTTGCCGATGTGAAAATAAATATTATCCGAACTTACAATTCAAATTATCAGAATTTGTCAAAATTACCAAAAGGACACAGTGTTGTCTAAATAAAAGTCTGCGACCCTAGTCAATATTGAGAATCCCCAAAAACAATAGCTGTTTTATATATTATCCTTTCTGCAAAGCACTGGAAAAACTATTCGGTTAGCGAAATTGTCTAAAAATCGGATAATTATCCTTACACTGACAACGCTGATACAAACACTAAAATTGATGTATATTGATGAAATCATTCGGTCATATTATTTCGATTATGTTAACAATTACTGTACAATCGTTAACATTGGCACCTGATTGGCTAGTTGCGATGACCTTTGTTTTAGTTCGCATATTTTCCGGGGCTCTTGTTTGCTTCTGACGACTGTATTTGTAAATATTTTACAGCCATTTAGCATTATGCTACCTAAACCTTTCGTTTGAAAAAACTGTTAGTATTCCAGAGTTTTATGGAGCTATTCTGCAAACTTGCTATTAAACAAATTTACTTGCATAAGAGTTAGTATTAATAACAACTTCCTCAGTAGAAACTTTGCAAATCAGTATTGCCCTGTTAGGGTTATGGCTGGCAACCATTACTATTGGGCCGTCCCACCCATACAGTTCAACAATGAAAAATGAAAATCTTTTGGGTTGTAAAAATAAATAATTAATATTTTAAATATGTATATTTAAGACTCATATATATATACAGTGCTATTCAAAAGTCCCCCCCCCCTCGTATCTTTTGAACGGCTACACTTACATTAATAAAATTTGGAGGGTGAAAGTAAAGTGTTGTAATCTTCTCTACGAATGGTAACAGGTGACCTAATAGTAGTAGATGACGTCACAGTGCCACTCTGGCCAATAATTTTAAATAGGACCTTATGGCAAGTGATATCTCGTTTGAAAGGCATTGACATTGGCTACATAGCCATATTAATTTTGTTTTGGTTTAAACTAATTTTGACGGATAAATTAAATAAATACCAAAATTATTATTTCACATTTAAATATTGAAGATTTTTCAGTCCGCCTCTGGTTAGTTGTCAAAAAAATTGACGTTTTTAATTTAATAGTATTTGTTGCTTTGCAAAGTTTTTATAAATAGCTTAAATATTTAATTTTATTATTGTTTAACGAGACCTTTAAGAGTTTACATAGGCAAAATGGTACGACAAAGTAGCAGCTATCTTAATAATTGGTGAATCTAGAAAGAATCTCCATGAAGCGGAACGTTTATTTAATGAGAGATACCCAGATCGCCCTATCTCGAGAACTTATTTGAGGGAGCTTCTTCACAAGTTTGAAGCAACAGGTAGTGTTCAAGATGCCAAACGATCTGGTCGACCAACATTTAGTGATGATAAAAAAATTGGTATAGTTGCTGAAATGGTAGTAAACCCTACTTCCTCTTCAACTAAAGTTGCGTCTATCTGTGAAGTAAGTAAAAGTACAGTACAGAGAGTGTTGGCTAAAAATAAATTTCATCCATACAAGTTAAAAATGGTGCACCACCTTTCGGATGACGACCCCGACAGAAGACTCGAATTCTGTGAATGTATGACAAATAAAATTAGTCAAAACCCACATTACACAAAAACAATTTGTTTTAGTGACGAAAGTACTTTTTGCCTCAATGGAAATGTGAATTCACAAAATGTAAGGTATTGAAGTGACACAAATCCTCACACCTTTCGTGAACAACATACCCAATTTCCAGAAAAAGTCAATGTTTGGGCAGGTATTTTGGTCATAGTTGGTCCTGTTCTCCTTAATTCAAATTTAAGCGGTGAAGTGTATCTGGAGATGTTACAAAATGCAATTGAGCCGTTAATTCTTGAAATTCTGGAAGATAATCCAGATGAATTCGACCATCTGGAAATAACATTTCAACAAGATGGTGCTCCTGCACATTATTATGGTGCAGTAAGACGTTACCTGGATGAAGAATATCGAGGTAGATGGATCGGCAGGCGAGGTCCTATAAAATGGCCACCTCGGTCACCAGATCTGACACCATTAGATTTTTTTCTATAGGGGTACTTGAAATCCAATGTTTATACTACGGCACCAGATAGCATTGGCGTTTTGAAAGAAAGAATTATTGAAGAATGCAATGCAATTTCAGCTGACACATTCGAACGAGTACGACAAGAGTTTACTAATAGGATGTATTACTGTCAGGAAGTAGATGGAGCACATTTCGAACACTTGCTATAAGAATCCATTGTTGATATTTGATTAATTAAATTTAAAAAAATAATTTCAATAATTTTGGTATTTATTTAATTTATCCGTCAAAATTAGTTTAAACCCAAACAAAATGAATATGGCTATGTAGCCAATGTCAATGCCTTTCAAACGAGATATCACTTGCCATAAGGTCCTATTTAAAATTATTGGCCAGAGTGACACTGTGACGTCATCTATTACTATTACGTCACCTGTTACCATTCGTAGAGAAGTTTACAACACCTTATTTTCACCCTCCAAATTTTATTAATGTAAGTGTAGCCGTTCAAAAGATACGAGGGGGGGAGGGGACTTTTGAATAGCACTGTATACAATAGATTTTATTTAATTTTCCTCATATTCAGAATCAGAGCTATCACCAGTATTTATATCTATTGTAATTGGTTGAATGCTAATATCAACTATATTCTGCTCTCGGACATACCACTTTTTTATAATTTCATGGGTATGCCTAACACATTTTTCCCAAATTTGTTGATTACATTGTCCCAGTGCCTCTTTCCACATAATTATAACAGAACAATCTGAATACTCATCTTTACCAATATATTTATTATAATATGACTTGCAATTTGCCGAAATTAATTCAATAGCGTTGAATTCACAATGATATAGTGGTAGTCTTCTAGTTTTCTTTTCTATTCATTTTTGCAATTTGTAGCAATTCAGGTTTTGTAAGTTTGGTATCAAACTTAATGTTGTTTGTTATCAACCATGTAACAATCTCATTTTTTGTCGAATTAGTAGAAGGTTGCTTTTCTAAAAGAACACTATGATATGGAGCATTATCCATAACAATAAGAGATGGCTCTTCTAAGTTGGGAATTAATTGAGTACTTATCCATTTCATAAATATTTCATTGTTCTTTTCTCCATGGTAATCAGCTACTTTAGATTTTGAACAGAATAATAAACTTGCTTCAGAGACAAATCCTTTGGTAGAACCAGCATGGACAATTATAAAACGTTTACCATCATAACCATCTGGTTTACGTACACTTTTAGTGCTGTTGTCTTGCCAAGATTTTGTTTTATTTCCCTTCGAATAGATCCATGTTTCATCCAAAAATACAAGTTCTCTTGGGTGAGTACTTGAAAGGTTTTCCATATATTTACGCAGTAAATTGGCTCTCAAGGCTGCAATATTGGTCCGCTCCATTAAAGCTCTGCGATTGTCATCTTCGTTATATTTGAATCCCAATGTTTTTAACAAAGTGCTCAGAGATGTTTTGCCAATAGATACAATTTCTCTTTCCCTCAATTTACAATTTAAGGTAGTCAAAGTAACATGCTTCTCTAAAACAAAAACAATAATTATAGTACAGATTCAATTTGAACAAATACTACAGTTTTAATGATATTATGTTTGTTTATTTCATTAATGTTTTAACCTTGACTGTTCAAAAATAAGGTAAATTTAATAGTTGAATTAAATTGTAATGTAGTCACAAATTTACTAAAATCTATATAAATATCTTCCTAAATTTTTCTTGAATATACCATGATTTGAATACTCGTTACAAAATACATTTTACCAAAAAATTCTAATTAAATAAATTGATATTTACTCTGTTGGTACATATCATATAATGTGTTCCGTACTGCCATCTTAGCTCCCTCAGGTAGATCAGTTGTTCTAGTTTTAGAATGAGTTCTGCTTTTGCCTGGGCTTGAAAGAATTGGATTATTTTCTTTCCTTTTTTTTATAGCATATACTGTCCGCCGAGATATTTTCAAAGCAGCAGCTACCCTCTAACAAAAATAATTGATTAATAAGTATATTGCCAAACAAGCATGCACTTAAATATTTATGTTACCTCCTGAACACATGAAAGTGGTTCCAAAGGTCCTCCATTTCTTTTTTCTAACTCAAAATACTCCAACACATTTAGGACCAGCTCCTGTGCTTGCGAATTCAACGTTTTTCCAGGCATATTCTAAAAATAAAAACCATTTATAAATAGTTCTGGTCTTTCGGAAAATTAGGTCAATATTTTCTACATTGGTGGAAGCAAAATATGTTTCATATAATTGAGTTTGATGGAGTTCTATCCAGAATCATAATGAAATGTCAATTTAAGGTTAGTTTTCATTGCGAAGTAAATAAATAAAAAGTAGATAAATAATATTTACTTACCACAATAATTCGAACACTCAGGTATAAGTTGGTCGTTATAACAACTGTTTTTGAAATAAATGTATATGCAAGGGGCAAAAAATGGATAAAAATGTAAAATAAAAATGTAAACAAAGTCTTTGGTCTGTCAATATACAAATTCGCGGTTAAACCACAGAACTTCTGTTGTGTGGGTTACATCTAATCACCCACATTCATCATATGGCTATCTCTGTCTGTTATATTATGTTGTAATGGTACAAACGGTTTCATTTCGGGAGTTTAGATTCTGTGAGTAAGAGACGTACTACAAAAAGTAGTATGTGAATAATTTCATACATGGGAAAAGATTCACCCATGCTATGCGCACTCGTATAGAAAATTCTTGACCACATTCCATTCGTAGTGCGTGCTCCCTGGCTTAAGAGGGCGATGTGTCGATTTTACTGGTGGCTGAATATGCATTGCAATAAAAGACCTCTTCTGTATGACTTTATCCAACTTTTCGAATAAAAACAACGGTAATCTTTTATTGCGTCCTATTTTTTCATGTATACTCATGGTGTAAGTGTCTAAGTATTCAGCTATCAGTAAATATTGTTTCCAAATAATTTATTCAAAAATCTTTTTATTATCTAGTTCATTGTCTATAGTAGTTGGTTTAGTTTAAATTATTTACTTCAGTGTCTGCCTATAGTAGTTTGGTGTTGTAGTTAATTTGGTGCAAGTTATTTATAAAACTTTTTATTACTTACTTCATTGTCTATAGTAGTTTGGTGTTGTAGTTAATTTGGTGCAAGTTATTTATAAAACTTTTTATTACTTACTTCATTGTCTATAGTAGTTTGGTTTTGTAGTTAGTTTAGTGTATCAATTTAAAAAAACAGTCTTTAGTCCTGGTTTTATTCCTTTAAGGAGGACAATATTAATATTTTTTAGGATGCCCGGAGGAACAGTGTGTTGTGTCTTCGGATGTGAAGGCAAAACATCACCAAAACATCGTTTCCCCAATCCCAATAAAGATTTTGATAGGTACCAAAAGTGGGTGCAGTTGTGTGGAAATGAAAAACTAAGGAGCAAGGATCCAAGTTTGGTGTACCATTCCAATCGAGTATGCCACAAGCACTTTGAACAAAGATATTATTCAAGTAATAACCTTTTAGTGCACACATCTTTGCCAACAATGAATTTACCTAGGCCATTAACAGGTGAGTAATTAAGAAATGTGTATTTATAATATATCAGAATATAAAACCTTCTATTTTATGACAATTTTTCGCTTATTGATAAATAATCTATTTATTGCAGTGATTGATGAAAATTTTCCCCCTGAAGGGATTCTGCCTGCATACTTGGTACACAAAGAACACAGCTATCATAAAGGTTTGCAACTTTCATTCATTATCAAAGAAACTACTGTCGTTATTCTAGACACTATGCTAATAGCTTGAATGTAATTTTAGTTTTTGGAAACAGAACAAATATCTGTGTTCAAGATAGACCACAAGCTGAGGAAGTTCATGGAAGAGATTTTGAACAAGCAGGACCTTCACATGCAGAAATGGTTACAGACGCAGGACCTTCACATGTAGAAATGGTTACAGATGTAAGACCATCTACCAAAATTCATATAGCAGATAATATTGCCATCAGTACACCAAAAAGTAAGCATAATATTCAGTTAGTTCTATCTGATAATCAAAAATATTAAATTAGATATATGTATATTATTTATAGTTGTTTTTTTATATAAAACTCGCACAACAATTCTCATTGCAGGCAGAAATACATCACTGCTTCAACTTGCCAATGTCACCAGTATTCATAAACTAAGCCCAAAAGAAAAGCTATTATATAAGAAAGCTTTGCAATACAAACGACTTGCACGTTCCAGACTTCATGCAAAATATAGTGTGAAAAAAAATTGGAAGTTTCTTGAAAATTTTACGGAAACCAAAATTTATGGCCAATTGAAAAATAAATATGTTGCAGATTTCATTTGAAGAATATTTATTATGTTGATAAGAATGATAAAAAGTGTAGACCACCCACCCTTAAAAATTGGGTTAGAACCTTACAAGGCCTGATATATTTGCATGAGAAATTATTTTTGAAACAAGGGATTAAGTTTTTTAGTTGCAGAAAACTTAATCAAGACTTGCTTGAAAATTTTTTTTGTCAAATGAGGCAGCATGGAGGAAGGAACTCTAACCCAACACCCACTAATTTTAAAAACTATTATAAATCGCTCTTAGTGAAAACCTTTGTATCTGGTCATTCTCTAGGAGCTAATTGCGAACATTTCGATAATGATCAAATGTTATTTCAATTAGAAGCATTTCTAATGCAAGGTGTAGAAGAAAATGAAGTGGTGGAATTGAAGTCATTCAATTTTATTATTCCTTTAAATTCAGACAGCCGGAGTGTCGATTTATCTACAATTGGATATGTATCGGGATACATAGCAAAGATTGTTTTAAGATCTGTGCAATGCAATATATGCAAGTTACATATTATAGGTCCTAAACGGAAGGTAACAGCACATGAAATTACATGTGAGAGAGAGTTTGACCAGACAGAAAGATTAAAATATTGTACAGGTACATTTGTAGACTGTATTAAAATGTGCTACACAATAATCAAATACTTTCTCCATAAATTAGATGAAATAGGAACTGTAAATATTTACAGATACATATTTAGGTACATTAAAGAACATATTAAATTTCCTTTTGTTTGTCACAATCATGAAATAGAAAATCTCATAATTTCTAAGTGATATTTCAGTGGACAAAAGGTCTAAATAGAGTTTTAACTGGAAAAGAAGATTCAAAACATATAAGTTTCTATAATCCTATTTATAGAAAAGCACAAGATATATATACCAAAAAATTAAAGAGAAAAGGATTGTAAATGCTGGTACATTTTTTACTTTCTATAAGTGTATCTGTCTAATTTATATTGCAAATATTTACTCATTTATATTGTTGCATATACTCTCTTCCTGTAGGTAATTTTTGCTTTTAAATGTATTATATATTTAGTTTTCTTTGACCATTGGAAATTTTAATTTTTTATGTGTGAAGTTCGTTTTTCATAACGGATGGCTCCACTTCTTTTATTTGTTTCACAAATGATTGTTTTTTTTTTATATTCCGTTTATAATATAACATTATTCATAATTTCCAGTGTTCTTTATTTAACAATAAAATAGGATAACCTAACACATAAAAAGTAGAAATATCATTTATTTCTGTATTCATTTTTATCATTGTATTGTATTTTTCTTATTACTGTATTTTATACTGCATTTGTAGGTATTTCTATTATAAAAAAATTTTTTTTCATGTTCACTTTTTTATATGTAATAATTGGGCTTGCCCGTAAATAAATAATTTTACAGTTAAACCATTTGAATAAGTTAACTTTTTTAATTCCATAAACTATACTTTTTGATAAATATGTATGTTGTACGTTGTTTTTCGTTATCCCACCATGTAAAAATGTTGAAGTCTGGAATGACCAATTTAGCAGTTTGAAAACTAAATTTTTGTTGTTAAAAAAATAGTTTTTATTCTGTTAAATTGGACATGGAAGACCGACAATATTTTTGCGTGAGGGGGAACAACCGTACCGTCCCGCCTATTTTTGAAATTCGCACATGCGTACTGCTAATCTTCTTTTCTCGATGTCTTTTGCATAGCATGACATACAGCCACTGGTCTTGACTGAATAAGATTCACAGTTACATATAAGGTTTAATCTTCTGGTCTTGGCTAAACAAGGTTCACAGTTACAGCTATATAGTTCGGTCACCAGACCAACTGAGGGCTTGAAAAACATGGTCAGACATTTTTACATTGAGATGCCTATCTATCTTATTTATGTTACCTATGGATTCACCGGACCAACTGTAAATATAAATCCATTTTATGAAAAACAAGAAAGATACCGAAATAAACAATCTCTGGGATCTCTTATCAGTAAAATCAGGATTTTTTAGTTCAGGGAATTCGATAATAACAATTATTTTTATTACCATATCAAAGAATCAGATCAGATATAAAATAAGACATTTATTTTCAAAATTTATTTTTTACATTAAAAAGTCAAGAAAATAGATAATATAGCCATTGTCTTTTTAGACAATGATATAGCCCAAAACCAAACCAGAAAAGTCGATTTTAAAGGGTGAAATATCGATCCACTGAATCGATTCAGTACAACCCATCGATTTAAAAAATCGATGTATTTGGCACGAGGAATCGATTCTTCGATTAATCGATTTCAGATCGCCATCCCTACTTTTTACTCTACGAGAAATCTGCTTGTCCACTCCTTTCACTCTCAATTTCGGAGTTAATTGCCGAACGGCCCTGAACAACACTAAAAGCATAAAATATAAAATACTAAAGTATAGAAATGTTTTTTTATTCACCGGTAGATCCACCAATTCACCAACTGCGTTTTTATATTCATTGGTGGATTTCAGATTGAAGAAATGACGCGTTCATTTATTACTGTTGCATCAACCAAAATTGCAAACCATTCCACCGCTGTTTCGAGGTGGTGGTTTAGAAAATGACAGCTCAATCTCAAAAAAGTAAAAATTTGAAGCGGATATAGCAAATTATTAAAGAAATGGACGAATAAATAGAAATCAATTTAGAATGTGATAATAAAGTATTGACTGCACTCAGCGTCAGAAATTGAAGAAATTTCAAGTGATATCGATGGTCATTTGTCAGATAATGATGAATGCTGTAAAAACAACTGCGTTTTTTTATGTGCCACTGGTGACTCTAAAATGTCGGTGCAGCGGAGACTGACGTCAGTCAACCAATGGTAAATCAATTATGTAAAAAAAACGTGCCTTATTTTTATGAAGCTTGACATCTTGACAACTCCTCAATATTGACGAAAAAGTTGTTGGTTTAATTCAATCTCTGGTTAAATTTAAAAATTGGTTGTTGTGTTGACACTATAATATATTTTTTTTATGGATGAAATAATCAGTATAGCTTCTGATGAGGAGGACTGCACGTCTCCTCCTAAAAAGGTAATAATGTGATATATGTTGTAATTTCAATCAATGGTAAATATTTTAAATAATTGGATTTTGAAAGTATGCTTAAATTTGATATACATTTTATATTCATCTAGGTACAATCACAAAAAAGTGTATTTGAAAATGAAATGTGTTATTTAATTATTCAAATTTCCTAAATGTATTTCAAAAGTGAATGATTTTTTTGGAGCGGTAAACCAGCTTTGGATATGAGATTTCATAGGAAATAATATGTCATCATTTTTGGATAGCTTGGGGGATAAGTAGTATAGGTATATAAAAAAATAGTTTACAGAAATGAAAAAGGCCTAGATATGAGTTTAAATCTTATCTTCATTACTCTCCCACATATTTCTATGACTCACCTTTTCCATTCATCCTCAACTAGATTAGGTTGAGTTAGGTTAGTTTTGATTAAGCTTTGCATGGTGGCAATTATTTAGTATAAGAAAATGCTGGGGAGAATCATAAGATGAGAGGGTTTCAAACTTGAGCCACTAATAATTTCTAATTTTTCACTTTCATAATATAAAATTATTTTCATATACCTATTTTAATTGTTTCCTCAAAAATATAGAAAAATGTTCCCACTAAATTCCCTTTAGTAGATATAAGATCTATTACCAAAGCAGTGTTATGAATATTGATTGATTAATATATATTGTGGTAAATGTGAATACATTTATGTTCAAAACCAATAAATAACTGCAAAACTTAGCAGCAAATGCTCTCATTTGTTGGCTTAAATTAAATCTTAGCCTTTAAAGCTAATTTTGTAACAAACAATGTCATAATCCATGGAATATAATTGAATTTTTTTACAGAGAATAAAACCAATTCTTTTAACAAATTTACCAAATGTATCCATTACAAAAATTCCAAAGAAAAAATGTACAAGACAAGATATAGTATGTATAGATGTTTTATCCTCGGACGATGACGATGACATCAATATTGAAAATAAAAAAGAAACAGAAGAAAAGGTACAAAAATCTTTATAAAAATAATAATTAAACATATGCAAACAAGTTTATACTTTGTTCTATTCCTCGGTAGGCTAGCAAGTGTAAACCTGTCAACAACAAAACGGGAAGCATTTTGAAAAGCGTATTAGGAGATTGCTCAGTAGCTTTGGTGAGTCTAAGGTTCCAAAAAAACAAGATACATTAAAACAATTGCATGTTTAACTGATAATTACTTTTTATGCTGGAAATTGGCAAAAACAAAGTAGTTAAGTAGTTATTAATATTTAAGCCTATATATGATACTAGCTTGTTCCTGCTACTTTGTGTAGATCATTAGCAATCAAAATCTGTACATCTGTAATTTATATTCTGGAATAAGTTAAAGTTCCAATGGAAAATGGTTTTGTATAATTCCAGATCACAGATATTGTTTAAAGTAAATTTAGTTTAAAAAAAATGAAAAATTCATTTCCTTCTCATATGTTGAAAAGTAGATTATTTCTTTCTGGGTAGTATATTCTATTTACTCATCCAAGTTGTGAATTTTGGAACTGTTGGCGGTACCCAATACTGAATACAGTTTACACTAATACTTTTCACTATCTAGGTGAGTTTTGCTAACCAAGAAATCTTCTTCAGAGACTGAAGGTAAACTCAGGCACTGGGTATCTGCTGTTAATATAGTTCTTTTGGAACGAAATAATCCATTCAGACAGGGCCGGGCCGCGACCTTTGGGGGCCCACGAAATAATTAATATATTTGCCATTTTCCTAAAAAAGGATTATGTGGGAAAATTAAACATATGAGAGGTTTTTTTTTATTTCAATAGAAAATACATTATAAACTTAGGTCAAAGTAGATAAAATAGACAGGTACCTTCTTTATCTTTGGCAAACAAAAAACTAAAGCCATACATATTCAATCAACATAATTTAAATGAAAAAGAGGATTAATAAATGAACATAACAAAAAAAAATACATTTATAAAAATACTTTTCTATGCTTTTTTTATTTGATTTGTATTATTATTTTATTATTCGGGGCCCCTAGAACACGAGGGCCCTGGGCTGGAGCCCATATGTAGATCCGGCCCTGCATTCAGATGTTGGCTCCAAACAAAGTCCAAGGCCAGGATTATGTGCTATTAATCTAGTATGTTTAATGAAGATAATAATCAAAGCTATGTAGTCATTAGTGTTGAAACATGTTAACATTATAGGTAGATTGCATTAACGGAAAGGCAACTGTAAATAAGAATTTAGACAAAAACGTTGGGAACAATGACATAATTCAAATAGTGGATGATGGAGAAGATATTTCTGAAGTAAATAATATTGCAAGTGAAAGTATAGAAATTCTTGATATCGATAATGAATCTGTTGGTAATGGCGAGTTAATGAAAAAATTAGAAGATTCTTGTGAAATTATCAATGCAGATAGTGAAGAAGACACTTCAAGTAAAGAAATTCAAATAGATGACACCAGTGATATAGGTATATTTTAAATAATATTAAGGCTGTTTATTCTATTTTTTTTGTTTGTGGCAAATTTACCAGAACTTCCAAGTGGAAGTTGAATGCATTTATCAATGGTAATGGTCAGATTAACAAGCTGATTCATCTATACTCTATTCAAATTTCATTTACGATTCATGTAAACATATCGCCCCTGACAACAGCTATAGTGGCAGGATTTTAGCGTTCCTATTGGTGCACTTGAAACAAAGTGCTTAGTTTAAACCGTTGTGCCCATCTGAACACATCCATTATCTAAAAAAAGATTGAGTTAATCTGACACAAATCATAGTACTAACTTTTTTTACAGCTCAGCATGTTAAACTTGGTAAAACAAATTTACAGGCCACTGCAAAAATCAAATCAGCATATAAATGTGTAGCCCCTTTAGATTATGTTTTTTTTCTTTTTCCTTTTTGGGAGCCATTCTTATGCCGGGAGCACTGCAGCCTGTTGGCTTATTGCATGTATATTGAATGTCGTTGATTGTAGATTTGTGTTGTCCTTTAAAAATTTTTCCAATATTAGTATTAAAAAGTCAACTGTAAATTATAAATTTGGTATCAAAATAATGGAAATTTTAAAACCTTCATCATTATTACAATTGTGCAAACATTGAAAATTGCGTTTTGTTTTATTTTGCCAACTTTTTGTTAATGAGTTCAAAAACATAAAAACAAGTCTTTTTGGTTTCTACTATTGTTTGGTGTCTATAAACAAACCAAAAATGCAGTTTATAAACGCGATACCTGCAGGAATCAACAATGTAAAGCATGTGGACTTTTGACACCATCAGAAGTTGAAGTATTGTAATTGAATCCCCTAGTTATGAAGTTTAATTGTACAAAATGTAGATATGCAGATATATATCAAAAGCTAATTAGAAGCTAGGATGAGGTGATTTGTACAAAGGACAAACTAATTGCAACTAAAGATTGTCTTATAGAGGGCTTGGAGCAGCAAATCCAAAATCAAAAACAGGAAGTTGAAGAGATGAAAACCAGAAATCACAGTTATGAAGAAAAGTTAAAATATTTATTTATTTATTTGTATTCAAACAAACCTTACGGTTTAACTACATGAATAAATACATTTTAACTCAATACCTAAACAATAGTAGTAATGGTAATTATAATTAAAACTGCATGAGGATATACACCCACCTTTAAAATTGTTCACATATATATGTCAATTAAATGATCTATAACAATTTTGCGGAAAACTCTGGCAGAAACTGTCTATGCCAGGTGAATCAGTGTGTGAAACATGTTCACAGTAGGTGATCTGGAAATATTAAACGATGGAGGCACATTAAACATAGTTACTGGGCACATCTTCTAGGCGGAACGTTAAATATAATTAATGATAATATCTCTGGGGAATTAATTCTATTATTAATAACATTATACAAAAACACATATATTGATAAATGTCATCGATTTTCTAAGGATAATATCTTAATTCATTTCTAAGGGACGTGTCGCAGTCAGGATATATGCGATATTTTTTTAAAATAGAGAAATCTTGAAAATCTATTTTGTATTTTTTCTAATTTATTTAAACTAGTTTGGTATTCAGTAAACCAAATTAGTGAGCCAAATTCTAATTTGCTTCTAACTAAGCTATAGTATAAAAGTTTGAGAGTGCTTATATTTTTAAAATTGTATGTCTTATTATGAAGCCTCATGTTCTATTAGCTGATTTGACCATGTTATTGATATGAGTGGCAAATGATAATTTACTATCATAAGTTATGCCTAAAGCCTAAATCTTTAATTTCATAACATCGTTTTAAACTTTGACCCCCCATCAAATAATCAAAAACACATGGTTCCTTAATACTCTTTATGGTTAAAACAGAACATTTTCTTAAATTAGAATGTAATTTATTTTTGTAACTCCACTCATATACCCTATCAACGTCCCTCTGTAACTTAACACAATCTCTCACTGTTTATATATTATATATTATTTTTAAGTCAGCTGCAAATATCAGGCTATCTGATGATACTAATACTTTTGGCAAATCGTTGATGAAAAGTAAAAAAAGCAGTGGTCCAAGATTGGAACCCTGAGGTACTCCAGAATTTGCCTCAAATTTTCCCAATGTGTTCTCTATATGTTTAACCATTATATATCTGTTTTTAAGTAACCTTTAAATAATCGTAGAAGATTATAGGATAAACCATAGCTACCTAATTTCTGCAGTAGTATGTCATGATCGAGTTTATCGAACGCTTTTCTAAAGTCCGAGTATACAACATCAAGCTGAGATTTACATTTGATGATATTTAGCGAGTGAATATCATCATCCCATCTAGGGAACAGGTGATGCACCCAGGTAATTCTGGAGAAATCATCTGGTTCACCGATGGCTCCAAAACAAACCATGGCGCTGGGGCTGGTATAAAAGGACCTAGAAAGAGAATGTTCTTTAGCCTTGGTCGACAAACGACTGTGTTTCAAGCAGAGACGATTGCCGCTATATCCTGTATTGATGAAACATCAGAAGAGGATATACCGGAAACAAAATTGAAATATTCACTGACAGCCAGGCTCTGCTTAAGGCTATCAGTAATCCTACCAACTAGATCTAGACTGGAGAAAAACTGCAAAGAATCCCTCAACTGGCTGGCAAGAGACAACAAAGTGTCTCTAATATGGGTGCCGGCACAGCAGGGGATTGCAGGTAATGAAATTTCGGACCAGTTAGCTAAATAATGCTCTAAAGGAGACTTCATAGGTCCGGAACCGTTTTGTGGAACCACAAAAGATTGCATAAGAGGGGAAATCGGGAACTGGCTAGATAGGGAACACCAATTCAAATGGAGGGTGACACAAGGGCACCTTCATACAAAGAGTTTACTGAACAAGGTAGACAAAGAACTCTCAACCAGGCTACTGAAACTGGGTAAGAGACATTTGAAGACCGTTACCGACCTAGTGACTGGACACTGCACCCTGAGGAAACATCTGTACAAAATGGGCAGAGTTAGTGAACCTATGTGCAGAAAATGTGAACTTGATGATGAAACACCTGCTCATATACTCTGCTTCTGCGAGAACTTACAAGAACTTAGACAGAAGCACTTTGGAGAGGAATTAATACAACCATCACAACTACTGAAAATCCCTCTAGTCAAACTAGTGGCCTTTATAGAAGACACGAAGCTTCTGGAATGGAAGTAGATAATTCGTTTGACATATTTTTATTATAAGTAATTCCAGTTATGTCTCCCATATTAAAATCTCCAAAAATATACACGTTTTCAGCAGACACCTCAATGTTATTTTGTAAAAATTCAAAAACTGATTCATATTCATTAATATACATATATATATATATATATATATATTATATATATTATATATATTATATATATTATATATATTATATATATAGTAAAAGATAGTATCAGCTGAATAGTTAAATACTAAATATTTCTAAATATCGGGGATTGCAGCCAGTAGTTATAAATGTACACTCTTTAAAGGTTTAGTGAAAGCTTTCGGTAAATTTTTTTACCTTCTTCAGTCACTTCTTTTTTGAGATTTAAATGGAAAGCTAGCTCTTCAATAGTGTAAAAAATATAAAAAATCATGAAACCTTCATATAAAATTGTATAAAATATATTTAAAATTACAGACATATAATAGATATGTCTGTAATTTTAAATATATGAAGGGTATAAAGGGTAAGAAGAAAAATATTAGTGAAAGGACAGATATTAAAGATTATAATAGACATTAAATAAGAAATTTAAGAATTTTAACTAATATGAAAAAAAAATCAAGTGATAGAAAAAATTCACTCTGATAAGTATAATCTTAATTTTGTTGTGAATGAGAGAGTGAATGAATTTTAGATAAGAAATAATTAGAGTTAACCATTTTTGAAGTGGATTAAGCCGTTAAACAGAATTAAATAATAAATCGAACGTTTCATTTGTTGAACATTTATTTAAATTGAATGAGTTTGTTTTCTTTTATATCTATGATATACTTTTTACAATCAACACTGGTTATCGGCGTTGGAACCTTTTGAAGGTCAAAGGACAGAGTTTGCTTTACAAGAATTTGATGAATTTATAAAATAATATTCAAATTACATAATAGAGTCTCGTAACAATCATAATAAAAAAAAATATATAAATGAATAATAAAATAAATATTATTGATAATTTTCGACTGAGCTAGTTTGATGAACAAAGCTAAGTATTAAAACTAAAAATAATACATAAATAAAATTTTAATTTATAAAAAGATATGGAATTATTATCGACATATTATTATTATTATTATTAAAACCTTATCTATTGGGGCAATAAAGCAATCACAAATAAAAAAATTGACTTCTTAAAAATTTACTAAATTTTATATTAATAACATAATAAAACAGAAGAAAAATGGAAAGAGGAATGACACTCAGAGATGGTAAACAAGTAAGAACAGAAGGAGGATCAGAAGAAGAAGAACGAGAAGAGAGGAGGCATGGAAAGGGTGACTTTCAAGTATATTATATGGAACAAGGTGGGAATAATCAGGAACATGATGAAGAAAAAGAGAGAACTGAAAGAGAAGAATCAATAGAGGAACATGAAGTAATTAGGGGAAATAAAGAAGAGATGGTAAGACAGAATCAAGGAGAAGGAGCTGGAGGTAGTGGTAGTACAATACAGAGTGAACAAAATAAACTCATGGAAATGTTGCAACAACTATTGAATAATCATGGAGAAGAAATTAAAAGATATGTGAATAATCAATTCTTAATCACGAGAGAAGAAATCAGGGGAGTAGGAGAAGAAATTAAAAGAGAAATGAATAGTCTAAGAGAAGGAATCAGGGGAGTAAGAGAAGAAATTAAAACAGATATAAGGGGAGTAAGAGAAGAAACTGAAACAAATAGTCAAAGAAAGAAATAGAAAATAGAAGATGTTAAAAAACAGTTGGAAGAATCAATAATCTATACAGAACAAAAAATACAAGAAACAAAACAAGAAATTCGAGATGAAATGTTAGGAAGATCAATGGAAATGGAAGAAATGCAATCAAAAGAAATTAAAATTATAAAGAAAAACGAAAATGAATTAAAAATGGAAATAGGAGGGAACAGCAAGAAAATAGAAGGAAATACTGAAAAAATAAAGAAATTAGACAGAGAAATAATGAAGACAAATAAAAGCATACAAAATATGGAAGAAGAAATGAATAAAGAAATAAAAATAAATTTTAAGATAGCAGAAGAAGAGAATTCTAAAACAAAAAGGGAATTCAAGATGGAAATGAAAAATATACAAGGAAAAGTAGAACAAATTGAGAAGGAAGGAATGAATATGGAATATGTTGGAGGAATAAAAATGATACATGGGGCAACGAATAAAAAATTTAATGGAAATATTAAGAAATTGCATCCGAAGATATTTATTAGAGTTTTAAAAAATAGAGTAAGAGGGGTAAATAATATCCAGGATATAAAAGAGGTAATAAGGTACCAGTTAGAAAATCATGCGTTAATATGGTTTGCTGCCAGGGAAAAAGAAATAGCTGAATTTGAAGATTTTGAGATAACTTTCTTACAATATTTTTGGGGGGGAAATGCACAGTCAACCATAAGGGAGCAACTATATTTTGGAAAATTTTGTGAAAATAGAAGCCATAGCTTGAATAATTATGCAATCCAATTACATGCTATGACGCAATATTTAGAACCACTAATTACGGAGAAGGAAATGGTTATGTTTATAGCAAAGCATTTCAAAGCAGAATTAGCTGAAACTATTGCTGTTCAAAACATAAAGAAATTAAATCAATTAACCATGTATTTACAAAGAGTCGAAAGAAATTTCATCAGACAGGATTTTTCTCAATAAACTAGAAGAGCAAATTAAATAAATAATGAAAATAATAACCTTAGAAACATAAACAACAATAATAAATAATAATCAAATAATAAATTTAATTAAACTATACAAATAAATAATAATCATAGAAACATTAACAACAATAAAAATAATAATTGTACAAATAATACATTTAATCACAGTAGAAATAATAACAATAATGGACAAAACAATAATAACTATTATAATAACAGAAATATGGAATATAGAAATAACAATAATATCAATTACAATAGAAACAACAGTAATAATACTTACAATAGAAACAACAATACTAACAACATTAAAATGAGTTATCATAGAACGATGAAATTATAGCATGTACAGGGAAAGAATAGAATAATTCTATGTAAGAAGTTAATTATGAGGGTAAGACGAGAGGATAAGATGAAAAATAAAGTTGGAAATGAATTAATTTGAAATGAATGAATATTATAAAGAAATATAAAATAATTCAAATAATGAATATGGAATGTATATGAAATGTTATAAAGGAAGAACATCATTAAAAGATTGAAATTAATTATAGACAAAGAATTATAGGAGTGAGATGCTATATTTTATAATGAAATTCAAATCGAATAAAATTTGGTTTTCTTATTTCTTTTACAAAATAAAATAAATAAAAAAAACAAATTTTGGGAATGTTGTTATGGTGTGAATAGTTACTCAATAATAAATTTAAATATTTAATAATCATATAATTTAATTGATATTTGTACAACCAACCCTATCACTTGATATTCAGAATCATTTATTTTCCATAGTGGAAGAATATAAAACATATTGAGTAAGTCCGTCACAAACCTGAAATAAAACATATAAGAGTTAGAAACATTTAGAAGAAAAAAGAATAATATGTAAAATTAGTTTTGATACACCCTGTATACTGAATAATTAAAGTCATAGAATGACAAACAGTAAAATAGGAACACAAACTTTAAAATAAAAGATTAACAGAGACCAACTTAAAAAGTGATGATTGTAAAATTGAAATATAAATAAAATAAACACCACAATAGAGAAAATTATAACTTAAAATTGAGCTTTAGATAAAATAAAATAAATCATATAACTAAATCTAAACAGACATTGGTAGAAATAATTTTAAAATAAAATCTAAGAGCGTTTGTTGAAAAAAAACAAAGGAAAAAATCAACAATGGGTTGAGATTTTGAGATGGAAGGAGGTTTGTTCAAAGTAAAAATTTAAAAAACTAAAATTATGCAGAAATATTCAAAAAATTATAACAAGTAAACTAAACTAATACAAAGTGATTGTAACAACAAATAAGTAAGTGAAAAGTAATACTTACCATAAATACTCGGTAATAAGTAATAACACGGCTATAAGCCATATAATATTCCTATGACCAAGGCATATTTTTTTTCATTAATTAAAAGTGGAAAGCAGAAAATATTGAAATCTTTTATCCAGCACAGAAAAAACTTTCCAAGTGATCCAGAATAATGATCCAGGACTGCTGAGCATTGAACTTCAGTATGACCTTCAAGAAAAGAAAAGTAATGAATACTTAATTACAATACAAAGACAGTCAGGTATCATTTATCCATATAATTAAATGTTTGAATTTGTTGATGTAAAAATTTTAAATTGTTCAAATTTAAAAAGTATTAATATTAATTATTAATATTTATTAATATTAATAATAATATATTAATATTAATTCGAGATGAAATGTGAGGAAGATCAATGGAAATGGAAGAAATGCAATCAAAAGAAATGAAAATTATAAAGAAAAACGAAAATGAATTAAAAATGGAAATAGGAGGGAACAGCAAGAAAATAGAAGGAAATACTGAAAAAATGAAGAAATTAGACAGAGAAATAATGAAGACAAATAAAAGCATACAAAATATGGAAGAAGAAATGAATAAAGAAATAAAAATAAATTTTAAGATAGCAGAAGAAGAGAATTCTAAAACAAAAAGGGAATTCAAGATGGAAATGAAAAATATACAAGGAAAAGTAGAACAAATTGAGAAGAAAGGAATGAATATAGAATATGTTGGAGGAATAAAGGGCAACGAATTAAAAATTTGATGGAAATATTAAGAAATTGCATCCGAAGATATTTATTAGAATTTTAAAAAATAGAGTAATAAGGGGTAATAATAAAAATAAATAATAAAAAGCCTTTCAATGTGTCAAGGTGAATTGAACAATTATAATTGGTGAATGGTATCCAAGAGGTTTCCAAGGGGCTGTTGAATTTTTGCTTTCGGCGTGTGGAGATGGACTAAAAAGGTTTTTTTGAAGAGAAGGGAGCGAAGAGTAGTTCAATCCGGAAATTTTGTGCTAGAAGCTGTTAGAAAAAGTACAGCATATAATTACTACAAATTACATAATCCATATATATTTTTACCAGAATTGGTAAGTGATAATATAACTATTACAAATTTGTTCAAATTTACCTGTGACTGGAGCTGCCAGCAGAGTGATAATCTATTAGATATCTCTGACTTTGATATCATTTTGAAAAATACATGTGACAGTTTGCATAAAATGCATATTTGAATTCGATTTCCATTTGATACAAAATATCTAGAATATCTACGTCGTATTCCAGTGAGCTGAAAGATATTAGCTGAAGAAGAATCAAGTTAAGGTTATGTATAGGGTTACAGTTATTTTCGGCATTTAAAAAGGTAATACATGTGGTTTAAAGAATCAGTGATTAGATAAGATAGACATAGGTTGTTCAATTAATTTAATTCTACTTACCTTATAAAAGGGTGACGTCATTCTTTGATATTCAAAGAAATCTCGTACAATATTCATTATCGGTTTCATTTCCATTTTATTACTACTTCAATTTAATATATAATACATAGTTGTCAGATCACATTTCAAAAACGACATTTCTTAAAAAACATTGTTGTCGGTTATTACCGCAACATAATTAAATTGGTAACAGATCATTAAATATTATTTTGACTTGTTTTGAGATTATTAAAGATTATTTATTGTTTTCTGAATTCGTATTTCATTAACAGTTATTAAATAAAATAAAAAGCATATAGGTTATGGTGGCTGCCTAACTTCTGAATCCTCCCAGAGATTTAGATATCTCGAGCCAACCGACTGAGCAGAAAAATTAAAACTGAAGTAAAATTAAACATTGAAGGTAAAAGTATATGATGTCCATATTGTTACTAGCCGGAGCACACTAAACAAATAATAAATAAATAAAAAGGTACTTGTATAGACAACACACAATACATGCTTTACTTCCATACACAACACAATCATTATTATACACACAAATAACTCGAGGATGCCAAATGCGTAATCAAGAAAGCCTGCAAAGTATAGATGAGAAGTGGGAAAAAATGGAAGGAGTAATACAAAATGCAACCAAAAAAATAATTCCCAAATAACAAAATTCAAGGAGAAAGAAATGGTGGAATGCAGAATGTGCAATAGAAATAGAGAAAAGAAATAAATTGAGAATAAAAGCAATACAAACTGGGAAAACAAAAGACAAAAAGGCATATAATGAACAAAGACGAAAAGCAAATAAAGTATGCAGACAAAGAAAAATGGAGGAAAGGGAACAGAAAACAAAGGAAATTGAAAATTACTATCAAAAGAAAGAGATTTGAAACTTCTACAGAGAAGTAAAAAAAGAGAAACGAACACCAAACCAGGCAGTTTATATGAAAGATGCGGAAGGGAATTTGATAGGTGAGGATAGTGAAATAAGAGCTAGGTGGAAAGAATATTTTGAACAGACGCTAAACACAGATGGAGTAGAAAACATACAAGAAGTAGATTACGGGTGCATAAACACAGAAGTTCCAGAACCAACTAGACAGGAAATTGATGAAATAATAGTTCAACTCAAGAACAACAAATGCCCTGGTATAAACAGAATTACAGCAGAAAATATTAAATATGCCGGTGAAGAACTGAAACAACAAATTTACGAATTGATATTGGAAATATGGAGAAAAGAAAAGATGCCCAAAAATTGGAACCATTCTCTGATAATACCTATTCTAAAAAAAGGAGATGCAACTGATTGTAATAATTACAGGGGGATATCCCTATTAGATGTCGTATATAAGGTCTTAGCTATTGTGATTAAGAAAAGATTAGAACCGATCTCAGAAAAAGTAATAGGAGAATACCAAGCTGGCTTCAGAAAAGGGAGAGGAACGACAGATCAGATATTTACAAAGAAGGAAATTTTAACATCATGCTATGAGTACAAAATACCAGTACTAGTACTTTTCCTTGATTTCAAGCAGGCATATGATTCTGTCTCCAGAAGTAACCTGTTAAAGGCTTTGAATGAGTTCGAGACCCCAAGAAAATTGGTGAATCTTGTGAAGATGACTCTCATCAAAACTACTAGTAGTGTACAGATCAGAGGTGAAGGCTCAGAAAGTTTTGAAATAGGAACAGGTCTGAAGCAAGGTGACCCCTTGCAAACATTACTATTCAACCTTGCATTAGAAAAAATTATAAGAGATAGCAGATTGAATAGAGAGGGACACATTTACTATAAAAGCCATCAAGTTATTTGTTATGCGGACGATATGGTTATAATTTCAAGAACAGAGAAGGATTTGGGTGAAATAACACAGAATTTAATAGAAGCGGCCGCTAAAATGGGACTTAAGATAAACGAACTGAAAAGTAAGCTGATGAGACTCGGAAACCAGACAACAAATGACAAATTTAGAGTAGAAACCCAAAAAGCAATCATCGAATTTGAATATGTGGAAGAGTTTATATATCTAGGAACCCTGTTAAACAGTAATTGTAGTGAAGAAAAGGAAATTAATCATAGAATCATGAAAGCTAACAAAAGTGCAGGAGCAATAAATCACCTAGTCCGGTCAAAACATCTGTCAAGGAAATCAAAACTAAGGTTGTACAATACTATATTGAAACCTACGATTTTGTATAGTTGTGAGACATGGGTGTTAAAACAAAAGTCAAAGAGAAAGTGTAATTAGATGTTAAGAAGAATTCTGGGAGGAAAAAAAGTAGAAGGGGTGTATATGAGAAGGACTAACGAAGAATTATATAACATTTATCGTGAACCCAAAATAGATGCAACTATTACATCAAGAAGACTTCAGTGGTTAGGGCACATAGAAAGGATGGAAGGAGGAAGAATAGTGAAACAAATAGCATGGAGAGTTCCGGAAGGCAAGAAGAAAAGAGGCAGACCAAGGAAAAGATGGAGGGAGGTGGTACTAGAAGACCTGAAAGAAAAGAATGTGAATTGATGGAGAGAAAAGGCCAAAGATAGAAAAGTATGGAGAGGAATTACAAAGCTATGGGCCTAAAAGGCCTGTTAAAAGCTATATATATATAACTATTATAAAACATAACAATATGTATATATAAACAAAAGGGAATTCTTGACGGTAGATAATTCAATAGGCTTTATATATCTTAGGTATTCCGTATATACAGGGTGTCCCACGACGTTTTGACAGACCAACTTCTCGAAAACTGTTCATATGACCTGTATGAAATTTGGCAGATATAAACAGTCGGAACTGATGCTTATATTTATTATAAAATTACTTCCGTTTTTCCTGTCATTTCGGGTCACGTGACCCCAACATATTTTTTTTAAATGGGACAACCGGTATAATATTACAATTTTGGATATATCATTCAACAACAAATTCAACGATACCACACTTGTCAGTGTTTACCTTCGTATTTTCAGTTTTACTTGGTATCAAATTATTTCGTATCCATATTGAATTCAAGTACGATTTTTAACATTATTTGTTTTTAACAAATACCGTGTTTTGAAAAATATCTTACCTTTGAAGCAAAGCATAAATCAGTTTCTATATATAATTATTATATAATAATAATATATTATTTTTAATACTTTTATAAAATAGTTAGGTACCGTACGCCATTGGTACGTTTATGACAGATATCGGCCATGTTCCCTCGGCTCTTACCGATGTCGCGTAGCTTCAGATAGACTTGTCAAACTAAAGGTTGTTGCTACTTAGTTATTTGTTTCATAGCCACCTAAATTTTTGAGTGCAAAATATTGCTTTAATAAATTTAGTAAAAATAAATAGCCCTTATTATCATTACTACACAATACAATGATGACAAGTGTGGTATCGTTGAATTTGTTTTTGAATGATATATCCAAAATTGTAATATTATACCGGCTGTCCCATTCAAAAAATTATGTTGGGGTCACGTGACCCGAAATGACAGGAAAAACGGAAGTCATTTTATAATAAATATAAGCATCAGTTTCGACTGTTTATATCTGCCAAATGTCATACATGTCATATGAACAGTTTTCGAGAATTTGGACTGTCAAAACGTCGTGGGACACCCTGTATATATATATATATATATATATGTCTAACTATTATTGTGGGGGATGCGGCAATGTGAATAAGTGAACTCTTTTTAGTTTGTTCTGAGCTTTCGGTAATTTATTATCACCATTATCAAAGAACTACAAAAGATACATTTATAGATATTTCAAACAGGTATAAATAAACTCAGTTTAAAAGTAAAACATTAATTACTTACAACTAAGCGAGGAAATGGCATTCATATCTCAAGAAGATAATTGCTTAAATAAAAGAACTGATATTCAAAAACTTAGTACAATTTATAGCTATTTATTATCTTTTGACAAAAAAACAAAAAATTCAAATATTGAAGATGAGAATTCTGTTCCTTTATATTAACTTACCAACTATTATTTCACTTGCTAATATACTAAACATATTTAAAGACATTTCTATGACTACTAAAAATTAACATCGATGTCGTAATGTCAATTTTGATAGTTTTATTTTTAATTTAATTTCTTGAAAAAGAAAATTATATCTTATACCATGTTTTTTCTCCATATTATACATATTATATATAGATATTGTGATTAACCTCGCTTAGTTGTAAGTAATTAATGTTTTACTTTTAAACTGAATTTATTTATACCTGTTTGAAATATCTATAAATGTATCTTTTGTAGTTCTTTGATAATGGTGATAATAAATTACCGAAAGCTCAGAACAAACTAAAAAGAGTTCACTTATTCACATTGCCGCATCCCCCACAATAATAGTTAGACCTAACTAGTATCGGCAACGAACTATTTCCTATATATATATATATATATATATATATATATATATAAATATATTGAAATGGTATCAAATCATTAAAATAAGAGTATAGTGGGGAAATATCAGTCAATGATGATAAGACTTTAATCAACTGTGTTTATTCTTAAAAAGCTCACATTATTTCATTATTTATAGGAATTCATAAATGAGAAGGAAAGGCTTACCTTAATTTTGGTAAAAATCTAATAATTCTTTATACAATTATTTGAAATAACAAACAAATTGATTTCATAATTCTTCATTGAAATTATCTTGAATTGAAAAATATTATTTAATCCCAGAAATGTACAACCTACACCTGAAATCAAATTATTAGAAAACATAATATTATCTTGAAAGTTTGAACAGAATTATAACCTAAATTATGGCTGAGTTGCCACTGTCAAGATGACATCAATATTAATGAATATTTGTCATGCTCTGAAAAGACAGAACGATTAGCCAGATTCAAAAAATTTTAATATCTGAAATTGCTGTGTTGTGATTGGAAGATTATTATAGAATTTTAAATTATAAAAAAGGTTCATAATTATAAAAATTGGACTGAGTTTATTTAGGACAAGTAATAGTATAGATTCATTGGACATTTTTTAAAAGATTACATGAATGCAAATGAAATTATTGATTGTAGAAAATTTTGTATCACTTGTTAAAGAATAACTCATATTATCAGGGATTTTTCTTAAAAAGGACAATTTAAAGGTTTAAATTTGTGAATGGAATATTTTCATATGATTTGTAACCAAATATTCGTTGTTATTCTATTAAAATGAAACTTTTAATAAAATTAACTTTAATAAACCTATAATTTTTTATGTGATTATATTAATTTAATTTCATGAATTCTGAGGGATGTTCATGAAACTATAAACTTAAATTTTTGTATGGAGTTCCTAATTAAAATCTTCATTGCTTCTTATCTTATCCTCTAATTCTGGCATTTGTCTTACTGTTTCTACTCCAATCTGATTCACTTGTCTATAATTATTATTACTGTTCTATCTGGAATTTGTTGATTGTTATTTCTATAAGTACCTAAAACTTGAAAAATCACAATTATTATCTATAAAATTATTATTAAATTAAAATCCTCTGTTAGAGTATTATTTTTATAAAATCTATCTGAAAAATTTCCCATAAATGCATTATATTGTTGTCAATTGTCATATTAAATTTTATTATTTCCGTTTCTATTTCCAAAATTTTCATCAATGTTCCCTCCTCTTCCATGAACATTTTTTTCTAAACTTCTTCCAATTTTTTCTTACAATTTCTACATATTCTTGTTGATTTTTAGGCCTTATCTTCAGAAAATATATATCCACCTTTTGTTCTACTAATCTTATTTCATCCCCGTTAACTAGTATTTTCCTGTTCACATTTTCTATATTATTTTTCATCACTTGCATATGTACCATCAACGTTTGGTCCATTGTCTCTTTTTCACACCATATTATATTATTAATATTTTCCCTCCAATAATAATTGGAGTTTTTAATTTCTTCCTGATCTTCTTTTTTTATTACTTTCATGATCCTTTTATATCGATTTTCTATACATTATATATTTACTTTTTCATTTTCTTCAATATTTTCTGTTATACTCACTTCTATTTGCTTCTGAACCTCTTCATGTCTTAAAATCACCTCTATGTTCATTTTTTCTATAACTTCCACTTTTTTTCTTGTTCCTACACCAACTCTTCTCTTATTTGCTCAAAACTATTTATAACTTGAATTTTTATATTCGTCTCCAACTTTTTAACTTTTTCTGTCCCTCTTCAAATTTTTTCTCCTAATGTCGTCTCCATTTCCTGTAATTTCTTTTCTGTTTTGGTTCATCCTTGTTCCAATTTGTTTTGTCCTACCCGGTCCATACCCGGCTGCGAAACCAAACGTCACTTCCAAATTTGAATATCACTTCCAAACTTGACATTTCTAAAATACTACAAAGACAAGGATTATTTTTTATTGAATACCAACAAGTACATAAGTGCCTACTTATATTATTTAGGATGAATATTAACATTAATTGTACAGTATGTATTATTACTTATATTTACCCAAGAACTGTCAAAATATTTTGTATATATTGAAACATCATTTCCATAGCACACGGTGACATTGTTAAATAAATTGAACTGCTGTTGATTTTAGAGCAATAATATATTTATTTACAATTATCTAAGTAGTTTAATAATTTTAACGATTCCACGAAAATTAGTGTGAATGCCATGGCCGCGAAACTTTTTAACGACCTCAAGATTATCTTGCCTCGGCCGCAAGCGGCCTCGGCGATAACTGTTCTTTCGGTACGTTAAAAAGGTATCGCGGCCTCAGCATACAAATAACTATATTTTTATATTTGAAATTTTTAAAGTGTTCCAAAATATTATCAAATTTCTGTTAATGTCTAATTCCACACTATTGTAATTTAATTTGTATTCTGGATTTAGATAATTCTAGTATTTTTTACAATTTGAATAAATTGAAAGTTACTTCCCTCTTGTTACAATTTTAAATCTTCATACTAGAAGCTCTTTATCAATTATTTGTATTCTGTCGAAGATTTTCAAGTTCAAATGTTATCCTATCATGTTCTGTTCGGCATCAATCCCATTTAAATTTAGACGTCAGAAGTTATTATTTTATTATTAGATTATATTATATTTTATTATTTATTATATTAGTTAATTTATGATTGATTTTGAATTTTTCTGACTTTTCTAATAATTTTTCAAAATTCCTCCTATTTATCTAGCAACGTCCCTCAATTTTTTCTTAGATAACCCTTCTTTTCAAATTTAAATTTTTCAATTGGTTTATCCTAAATTTTGACATGCATTAACATTTGGAATTGACTTTATCTTCTTTTTTTAAATAATTGACAAAATCCTTCTATCTATCTATACAATAGTAGTAGTTTTCCAATTACAGCGCATAATGCGACTCAGTTGCGGACAATGCCGAGGTGTATTAATGCTTAATTGGAACGTGCATTAGTTTTCAAGTGCACCGGCAGAGTGTACAAGGTTCAGTGTTGTTAGAAAAAACTTTCATAGACTTGGCGACCATTGCAATGCTGAAAAGTATATTCCTATAAAATAAATTTGTATAGACAAATTTTCGATTTGATTATTCAAATGAAAATTAATTACACTTTAAACATAATTCCAAAAAATAGGAAGTTTGGTACCTTTACCCATATTTAAATTTACTCTTCATAACAATGTAAATTCGGTTTTTAATATTTTCCAAAAATTACGTCGATTGTTTTAGAAATTATTTCAACAATAAACAATATTATTAATAATAGTGTAAGCCAAATTCTTATCAACGCCAACTTGAAGAAAAAAAAATCTCAAATTTTCTGCTACTGAGTTGGTATCAATGCGCGCATCACCCCAAAGCAGTACTTTTCAAAGTGCTGAATTGTGCGAAGCGTTGCTGTAGTTGGAACATTCACCGATAAGCACTATGCCGCATAATGCGCTTTCATGCTGTAATTGGAAAACTACCTAAATAACTGAATTTTTAATGTTTTAATATTGTTGTGATTTTCTTTTAACCTTTTATTGAAGTTTTACTTAACATTACATTTAGAACATTTGATAAAAATCACCTTATGACCTTTGGGTTTGGTTTCCGGGGATGCGAAAAAATAGACGGAGAATATTGTGACGTGAAACTTCATAAAATCGAGTTTTGCTGTAAATTGGTTGGATTTTGGAATAAAACTGTTTGATTCACCTCTGGGAATATTATTTACTCATTTTACCTAGACAAACGAAAATAAACCTACATTTTTGGGGGCTCGACCGGGATAGATTAAAATATAGTTGGAGCGTGAACGAGTTTTTCCTGACGTTTGGGGATAACGAAAATCTTATTTAAGAAGACTTTTAAGTAAAATAAGAGATGAGAAAAGACGGAAGTAAGAAGACTTCAAACACAACCAGACGCAGGAGTAGAACTTGTAGACGACAGTGACACATTTGTTTCAACTTGGGAAGACGGAAGTAAGAATGTTTCGAGCAAAGCAGCAAGAGACGTGAAAAGACGGGAGTAAGATGACTTCAAATACAACCAGACAAAGAAGTAGGACTTGTAGAAGGGAGTAAGAGGACTTCAAGGAAATTCAGACGTAATTGTATATTATTGTTGTGGAATAAACAAGGTACGATACATTTTTCCAATAGACGAGCTAGACGATCATATTACACCAGCTCTCAATAGAAGAAATAATTGTTTTAATTATTTTGCTTGGGTTACGTAATTAATTATTTTGAGTTATTAATTCATTTTCTTTCATATTCAGTAAGCGTCACGATATTTGCTGAATAATAAAAATTAAGTTGCGACTCGACTTGTTAAAAATTCATTTGAATTTTGAGGCATAAGGTGAATTCTGTAGTATTATTTGATTGGTTATTTTAACGTATTTATTGATATCGCATATCACATGGGTCCGGTAAGGTTTGCGACCCTCGGAATTTCGCAACGATTTTTTTCTTATTAGAAAGCCCTATTTAAAAGAAAAAAAATTTTGAAAGAGAAAATCGCAATTGAAAGTACTAAAAATCCGCCATTTTTTCTTAAATTTTGACAATTTTTGACAATTATGTCTAGATATCAGATGGTGGATTGAACAATGTTGCCAGTTCTCATTTCCGTAACTCGTTACGACTCGGAAATCCTTTACACAAGGTTTTTAACTAAAAAATTTGTGGAAGATTCAGAATTTATAGAGAAAAATCCAAAAAACAATATTTTTTCACTATATCACAATATTTTATTTGCAAAATAGTTAAATACTTTATATTCAACATGAATTTTTTCAAAATTCATGTGAAATACAAATTATATGTAATTTTTTCGAGAAGGGGAAGCTAATAAATACGTATGTACCTATATAGATTAAGCTTTTGATTATGGCTAATGTAATCTTAACGATAGTAGAAAGTATGACGTGTTGAGACCTAACCTAACCAAACCTAACCAAACCAAACCAAACCAAACCAAACCAAACCAAACCAAACCAAACCAAACCAAACCTAACCTAACCTAACCTAACCTAACCTAACCAAACCTAACCAAACCTAACCTAACCTAACCTAACCTAACCCAACCCAACCTAACCTAACCTAACCTAACCTTTTTTTTTCTCTGAAGGAGGAAAATGCATTTACGCACGCCGGAGGGCTTGGTGTTTGAGTGCCTCCGGTTGTGTAGGACTCAGCAAAAATATATTGCACTTCTTGCAAAGCAATACCCACTAAAAACCTCCTTCCTTCGCGGTGTCTCCTGTCAGGAACTGCCTCGCGGCATTACTTCTGGCAGGCCGCGGTAACCCTTCACGTCTCTTTTTCTCTTTCTCTCTCTTCATTGATTTTTTTTCTCATTACCATTTCGATAAGATGAAACAGAGGTTCCTGTGTTTTGGGATCTTCCATCCATTCCGTTAGGTTTTCCTCTATTAGTATTTTACCAGTTTCATCCATGGTATCCGTTCTTTCGGTTTTCCACCTCGGGCATTTTATTATTGTATGAACCGGATCATCTATTTCATCGCAGTACCAGCAGTTTGCATTTTCTTTTTTGCCTATTCTATTTAGATATTTTGCGAAACATCCATGTCCTGTGAGAGCTTGCGTAGTATAGAAGTTTGCCTCCTGCTTGCAATTCAGCCATGAATCCACTTTTTTTATAAATTTTTTGGTATATCCCTCATATTCTTCCCATTCTGCTTGCCATTTACTGACCATCTCATCTTTTATAAGCATTTTTTCAGCTGTATTTTTTTTGTATGATTTTGTGCGCTCTTCTATTCTAAGTTTAATAGGTGGTATCTTCGCTAGTAGGAGCAGGGCTGTGGTTGGGGCTGTTATGTAGGCCGAAGTGATTCTCATTGCCATCATTCTGTTGGTACGTTCCATCATATTTTCATATTTCGCGTATTTTATTTCTTTCTCCCATATTGGAGTTGCGTAAAGAAGGATTGACGCTGCGGCCGAGCAGACCACTCTTCTTTTTGCAGTTCCTGGTCCTCCCAGATTCGGAAGCAGTTTTGATATGTTCACCATTGCCTTGCTGGCCCTCTCACATGTGAGTTGTATGTGTTGCTTGAGGCTGCAGTTTCTGCTGATGGTGATTCCCATGTATTTGAGATGTTTCTTGCTGGTGAGCTGATGCCCTTCCACTTCTATGGTTAAAGTCTTCAGACTCCTACTTGCATTTAACAGTATCATTTCTGTTTTGTGTTTTGCCAAGGTAATTCCCATTTCCAGCAGTCTATCCGTTATGACATCTATGGCCATTTCGCTTCTTTCTTTGATCATTTTAATAGTTTTGGCCCAAACGACTACCGCCACATCGTCTGCATATGCCACCATTCTTACACCGTCTCCCAGGTCCAGTCTGAGTATGTCGTCGTAGAAAATATTCCATAGCACGGGACCTAGGATTGAGCCTTGTGGGACTCCACACGTTACCTGGTACTTATCCCCTTTACAGGTTTCAATCCACCTATCCTCCAGGTAGGACTTGATGAAATTTACTATATACGGACTTATATGTTTCCTCTCCATTTGTTTTATTATGTTTGTCCACGGAGCCGAGTTAAATGCATTTTGCACGTCAAGGGTGATCAATATACAGGTTTCCCTATTTTTCGATGCCTTTCTTCGAATTTCTAGAGGAATTTCTAGCACTGCATTTAGCGCATCTATGGTAGACCGTTTTTTCCTAAAACCATATTGTCTCGGGTGTATGGTTCCTTCCGTCTCTAGCTCTGTTTCGATTCTTCCCTTAATTAGATGTTCCAATAGTTTTGCATAGTTATTTAGTAAACATATCGGTCTGTATGCTGCTTCAGCGTTTTCCTTCCTGGGTTTTTCTATTAAAACTAGTCTGGCTTTTTTCCATATCTTTGGGAAGTTTTGTATCTCAAGGCATTTGTTCATTATATTTAGAGTTGTCTCTATGTTGTTGCTACATACTATCTTAATAATTTCAGCAGTTTGCATATCTGGTCCTGGAGCCTTTTTGTTTTTCACGTTCTTCAAGGCCTGCTTCATTTCCGCTAGTGTGAATAATGTTACAGGCGACTCATTTGGTGTAGTGGTCCATCTTTGTACTGGATGCTGTGGGAATAGTTTTTCAAATTGGTGTTTTATCTCATCTTTTTCCATAACAGTTTGTGTCGGTTTACTCAATTTGTTCATTACGATTTTATATTCTTTTCCCCATATATCGTCATTTAATTCGGTTATCATCTCCTTCCAGGCCTTTCCCTTTTCTTTTTTTATTTCCTTCGACAATGACCTTCTAGACTCTATATAATTATTTCTCATTTGTTTTTTCAATTCAGGGTCCATATTTGTACTATTTGCTCTTGTCCAGATTCTCCTGTTCCTTTTGCAGGCATCTCTAAGGTTTTTAATTTCAACAGTCCACCAGTAGACAGGACGGTGTTTTCCTTTCTTGGGTGTTTTCTTTGGGAGATATTTATCGCAAAGGTTTCTTGTTTGTTCTTCTAGTTCCTCAGGAGAGGAGATCGATGAGTTATCGGGGAATTTCCCGTTTTCACTCAATGTTTTCAGCGTGTTTTTAGTTGTTTTCCATCCCTGGTTTATAGTTGTTTTGCCTAGTTCTTTTCCTTTCTCTAGTGTCAGTTCGAATTCTATATTATTGTGTGAGCTCATGTTTTCCTCCTCTTCTTTTACTGTCCAGCCTTCTATATTATTAATGATTGGTTCTGTAATCAGTGTTACATCTATTATCGATGTTCCGTTTGCGTTCGAGAAAGTTGGCGTATTTCCTAAATTCGCGACTGTTAGACCCTGAGCGTGGATAAACTCTTCAAGCATTTTTCCTCTATTATTGGTCACCCTTGATCCAAACAGCGCAGACTTCGCGTTTAGATCTCCTCCTAATATGGTTTGATGTTTTTTGGCTGTTCTTATTTGTTTTCCTAGTTCTATCAATAGTTGCCTGAAATCCTCAATTTCCCTGTTTTGTGAGAAGTATGTCGATATGATTCTTATATCGTTTTCTAAATCTACTTGAACGTATCCCTTTCCCCTAGTGTATTTTTTTACTTGAATATTTTGTTTGTTGTTTATTAGGATAAATGCGTCATTATTCTTGTCGCAGTAATTATATGTTTTTGCTCTTTTTTTGTTTGGTTCTTGGCCAATAATAATATGAATATTTTCTTCTCTCATTTTCTGTTGTATTAAGTCATGTCCTTGGTTGTTCCTATCCAGGTTGATTTGTAGAAATTTAATTTTGTTAGCCATTTATGCGAGAACTTGGAGTGTGTGATCGCCCGACGGTGGTGCCTCCTCCATTTTATCATCTATTTGGTTTGATCTTGTGCTCTCTTCTTTTCTCTTAATGGAAAGAGCTCTTTTGAAAGCCCTGCACTTTCCTGTGCCGGCTACGTGTTCTGTTTCGCATAAGGGACATTTTTCTTTTCCGGTGCAGTTTTTCGTGTTATGTCCGGGTTCTCCACATTTGTAGCACAGTTTCGACCTGTCCGGCCCTGTGCAATTTGTGGATAGGTGGTCGTATGACCAGCACTTATAACATTTCGTTATATTATACTTCTTTTCCACAGTGCACTGTACCATGCCAATGCGTATCTCCTTTCTCTTTATCAATTTTTCTAGTTGGTCTTTTTTCCCGGTCACCATTATAGATCTAGTATTTCCCCGTTGGGATTTAAGTTCTCCATAGGACATTTTTTCCTTGTCTATGTCGTATTCCTTCTCCAGGCTTTCTTTAACCTCTTCGATTTCCGTTGTGTCGTCAATTCCTCTTATAATTATCGTATCTTTCTCGGTTTTATTGTTTGGATTTCTTATTTGTGTTCCGGTGCACTTATTTTTTATAATTTGCTGGAGCTCTTCGATTGCTGTCTGGTTTTTATCTGAGGTAATCAGCAAGCTTCCATTTCTAGTGCTTTTTAGTGACTGTATGGCTTGGCTAGCTTGGTGGCCTCTCACCTCATTTTTAATTTCATTCAGGAGTGTTTTGTAATCTTTGCTCGGGTTGTGTACAATCAGGGCATATGTATTTCTTTCTTTTCTTGTTTTTATTTCTGAGTTTTGGGTATTTTTTTGGTTGGTCGTGTATATTATTACTCTGGTGTCGAGGCCATTGAAAATTGCCTCGGTCATTTTTCTAAACCTTTCTATGGTCATAAACTTTACGTGGTGGAGTGCAACCCATTTTTCCTTTTCTGTTTCGTCCTTAATTTTCTGTAGCATGATCCACAGCTGTTTGTCAGAATTCTCATGTCTTGCCTTTATGATTTTTTTTGTTATTGTTTCGTTTGCCTTGTGTATTTGTATTGTTTCTTCCATAACATCGTATTCGTCCGTCAGGTATTTTATTTCCGGAAATCTTATTTTATATAGCCTTTGTATACTTAGGTTCATCTCGGGGTCGTCCGGTTCTTCGAAGACCACCTTTACAGTGTCATCTTTTGTTTCCAGTGGGTTTCCTATTTTCACCTCCGTATTGAGGTATACTTCAGGGCTCCAGATTTCCGTTTCCACTTCTTTCCAGCTTTCAAAGCTGTCTATGTTCGATAGGTCTGTGATGATTTTTGGTTCATTAGGGATATTCCATGCGTTTGTTTGCGTTTGTATGTCTGTTTTTCCAATATTTATGTTGGCTTGTACGCCAAATTCTCGAGTGGTTGGCTTTTGATATTCCTCTTTTGGCTCTTTGATCCATTCTTTTATGTGTTTTCTCTTAAGTATGGCTGACTGTCTCGTCAGTCTGGCTATTAGTTCTTTTATTTCCCTTTGTGTGTTTTTTTGTACCGACTGTTCCAGTTCCTTTACTATTTTTAAAATATTTGTTATGGCTTCTGCCACCCCTTTGCTTTCATTGCATCCTTTTTTACTTTTTTGGTTCATCTCTTCATCTTCATCTTCCGTGTTTTTTCTTTTCCTCAACCATTCTTCTCCTACCGAGCTGCTCCGTGTTAGTTCAATCACACTTTTGGTGTAAGATGGGCTTGCTATTTCTTGTGCTGCTTTTGGTATCATATAAGGTTTTATTGTGGGTTCTTCTTCGCGGAGATCTATTATATCCGTTTGAATGTTTTTTTGGGATGGTGGGGTTCTTTTTATCGAATCCCTTCTTTTGAAAGGGTTTTCTATTTTTTTGGTTCCAGTATCTATCTCTAACGCCTCGGCTTGGTCCCCTACCGTGTGCGTCGGGCAGTCGCTTGTTGACGGTCGGATGGTGCCTGTCCGCAGCACACCTTCCCCGACCGGAACTGGGGTGTCCCTCCCCTGCTCCGTAAATATCACCTCAATTGCCGATTCCATGTCTGGTTTTTTCGAATGGTGAGCCTTCCACCGCCTTTTATACCTACGGCCAGGTGAGTGGGGTCAGCCGCCCCTCTGGGGTACAGACGCTGACATGATTTCACACCATGCCGCCCAAACCGTGTCAGACGCATGTGTGCCTTGTTGGTTTTGGTCCACGATGGGTATTTCATTTCCCCACTACCACCCATATCTAGGAGGTTTTCCCCTATCCGCCACTCGGGGGACGCGCCAGATGGGAGACCAACAAAACTCCACACTGGAACCTAACCTAACCTTACCTAACCTAACCTACATAATTGAATAATGTATAAATTAAATTAATATATTATTCACTATATTGCTATAAAACTGTATTAGGTACCTCAGTAAGTTTGTTATGAACTCTTACATTTAATTTAAGAAATAAAGCAAATCTAAGATGAACATTATATTCTAAGGATGCTTAATATTTCAATTTTTATCTTTATCTTCAGAAAATATATATCCACCTTTTGTTCTACTAATCTTATTTCATCCCCGTTAACTAGTATTTTCCTGTTCACATTTTCTATATTATTTTTCATCACTTGCATATGTACCATCAACGTTTGGTCCATTGTCTCTTTTTCACACCATATTATATTATTAATATTTTCCCTCCAATAATAATTGGAGTTTTTAATTTCTTCCTGATCTTCTTTTTTTATTACTTTCATGATCCTTTTATATCGATTTTCTATACATTATATATTTACTTTTTCATTTTCTTCAATATTTTCTGTTATACTCACTTCTATTTGCTTCTGAACCTCTTCATGTCTTAAAATCACCTCTATGTTCATTTTTTCTATAACTTCCACTTTTTTTCTTGTTCCTACACCAACTCTTCTCTTATTTGCTCAAAACTATTTATAACTTGAATTTTTATATTCGTCTCCAACTTTTTAACTTTTTCTGTCCCTCTTCAAATTTTTTCTCCTAATGTCGTCTCCATTTCCTGTAATTTCTTTTCTGTTTTGGTTCATCCTTGTTCCAATTTGTTTTGTCCTACCCGGTCCATACCCGGCTGCGAAACCAAACGTCACTTCCAAATTTGAATATCACTTCCAAACTTGACATTTCTAAAATACTACAAAGACAAGGATTATTTTTTATTGAATACCAACAAGTACATAAGTGCCTACTTATATTATTTAGGATGAATATTAACATTAATTGTACAGTATGTATTATTACTTATATTTACCCAAGAACTGTCAAAATATTTTGTATATATTGAAACATCATTTCCATAGCACACGGTGACATTGTTAAATAAATTGAACTGCTGTTGATTTTAGAGCAATAATATATTTATTTACAATTATCTAAGTAGTTTAATAATTTTAACGATTCCACGAAAATTAGTGTGAATGCCATGGCCGCGAAACTTTTTAACGACCTCAAGATTATCTTGCCTCGGCCGCAAGCGGCCTCGGCGATAACTGTTCTTTCGGTACGTTAAAAAGGTATCGCGGCCTCAGCATACAAATAACTATATTTTTATATTTGAAATTTTTAAAGTGTTCCAAAATATTATCAAATTTCTGTTAATGTCTAATTCCACACTATTGTAATTTAATTTGTATTCTGGATTTAGATAATTCTAGTATTTTTTACAATTTGAATAAATTGAAAGTTACTTCCCTCTTGTTACAATTTTAAATCTTCATACTAGAAGCTCTTTATCAATTATTTGTATTCTGTCGAAGATTTTCAAGTTCAAATGTTATCCTATCATGTTCTGTTCGGCATCAATCCCATTTAAATTTAGACGTCAGAAGTTATTATTTTATTATTAGATTATATTATATTTTATTATTTATTATATTAGTTAATTTATGATTGATTTTGAATTTTTCTGACTTTTCTAATAATTTTTCAAAATTCCTCCTATTTATCTAGCAACGTCCCTCAATTTTTTCTTAGATAACCCTTCTTTTCAAATTTAAATTTTTCAATTGGTTTATCCTAAATTTTGACATGCATTAACATTTGGAATTGACTTTATCTTCTTTTTTTAAATAATTGACAAAATCCTTCTATCTATCTATACAATAGTAGTAGTTTTCCAATTACAGCGCATAATGCGACTCAGTTGCGGACAATGCCGAGGTGTATTAATGCTTAATTGGAACGTGCATTAGTTTTCAAGTGCACCGGCAGAGTGTACAAGGTTCAGTGTTGTTAGAAAAAACTTTCATAGACTTGGCGACCATTGCAATGCTGAAAAGTATATTCCTATAAAATAAATTTGTATAGACAAATTTTCGATTTGATTATTCAAATGAAAATTAATTACACTTTAAACATAATTCCAAAAAATAGGAAGTTTGGTACCTTTACCCATATTTAAATTTACTCTTCATAACAATGTAAATTCGGTTTTTAATATTTTCCAAAAATTACGTCGATTGTTTTAGAAATTATTTCAACAATAAACAATATTATTAATAATAGTGTAAGCCAAATTCTTATCAACGCCAACTTGAAGAAAAAAAAATCTCAAATTTTCTGCTACTGAGTTGGTATCAATGCGCGCATCACCCCAAAGCAGTACTTTTCAAAGTGCTGAATTGTGCGAAGCGTTGCTGTAGTTGGAACATTCACCGATAAGCACTATGCCGCATAATGCGCTTTCATGCTGTAATTGGAAAACTACCTAAATAACTGAATTTTTAATGTTTTAATATTGTTGTGATTTTCTTTTAACCTTTTATTGAAGTTTTACTTAACATTACATTTAGAACATTTGATAAAAATCACCTTATGACCTTTGGGTTTGGTTTCCGGGGATGCGAAAAAATAGACGGAGAATATTGTGACGTGAAACTTCATAAAATCGAGTTTTGCTGTAAATTGGTTGGATTTTGGAATAAAACTGTTTGATTCACCTCTGGGAATATTATTTACTCATTTTACCTAGACAAACGAAAATAAACCTACATTTTTGGGGGCTCGACCGGGATAGATTAAAATATAGTTGGAGCGTGAACGAGTTTTTCCTGACGTTTGGGGATAACGAAAATCTTATTTAAGAAGACTTTTAAGTAAAATAAGAGATGAGAAAAGACGGAAGTAAGAAGACTTCAAACACAACCAGACGCAGGAGTAGAACTTGTAGACGACAGTGACACATTTGTTTCAACTTGGGAAGACGGAAGTAAGAATGTTTCGAGCAAAGCAGCAAGAGACGTGAAAAGACGGGAGTAAGATGACTTCAAATACAACCAGACAAAGAAGTAGGACTTGTAGAAGGGAGTAAGAGGACTTCAAGGAAATTCAGACGTAATTGTATATTATTGTTGTGGAATAAACAAGGTACGATACATTTTTCCAATAGACGAGCTAGACGATCATATTACACCAGCTCTCAATAGAAGAAATAATTGTTTTAATTATTTTGCTTGGGTTACGTAATTAATTATTTTGAGTTATTAATTCATTTTCTTTCATATTCAGTAAGCGTCACGATATTTGCTGAATAATAAAAATTAAGTTGCGACTCGACTTGTTAAAAATTCATTTGAATTTTGAGGCATAAGGTGAATTCTGTAGTATTATTTGATTGGTTATTTTAACGTATTTATTGATATCGCATATCACATGGGTCCGGTAAGGTTTGCGACCCTCGGAATTTCGCAACGATTTTTTTCTTATTAGAAAGCCCTATTTAAAAGAAAAAAAATTTTGAAAGAGAAAATCGCAATTGAAAGTACTAAAAATCCGCCATTTTTTCTTAAATTTTGACAATTTTTGACAATTATGTCTAGATATCAGATGGTGGATTGAACAATGTTGCCAGTTCTCATTTCCGTAACTCGTTACGACTCGGAAATCCTTTACACAAGGTTTTTAACTAAAAAATTTGTGGAAGATTCAGAATTTATAGAGAAAAATCCAAAAAACAATATTTTTTCACTATATCACAATATTTTATTTGCAAAATAGTTAAATACTTTATATTCAACATGAATTTTTTCAAAATTCATGTGAAATACAAATTATATGTAATTTTTTCGAGAAGGGGAAGCTAATAAATACGTATGTACCTATATAGATTAAGCTTTTGATTATGGCTAATGTAATCTTAACGATAGTAGAAAGTATGACGTGTTGAGACCTAACCTAACCAAACCTAACCAAACCAAACCAAACCAAACCAAACCAAACCAAACCAAACCAAACCAAACCAAACCTAACCTAACCTAACCTAACCTAACCAAACCTAACCAAACCTAACCTAACCTAACCTAACCTAACCCAACCCAACCTAACCTAACCTAACCTTTTTTTTCTCTGAAGGAGGAAAATGCATTTACGCACGCCGGAGGGCTTGGTGTTTGAGTGCCTCCGGTTGTGTAGGACTCAGCAAAAATATATTGCACTTCTTGCAAAGCAATACCCACTAAAAACCTCCTTCCTTCGCGGTGTCTCCTGTCAGGAACTGCCTCGCGGCATTACTTCTGGCAGGCCGCGGTAACCCTTCACGTCTCTTTTTCTCTTTCTCTCTCTTCATTGATTTTTTTTCTCATTACCATTTCGATAAGATGAAACAGAGGTTCCTGTGTTTTGGGATCTTCCATCCATTCCGTTAGGTTTTCCTCTATTAGTATTTTACCAGTTTCATCCATGGTATCCGTTCTTTCGGTTTTCCACCTCGGGCATTTTATTATTGTATGAACCGGATCATCTATTTCATCGCAGTACCAGCAGTTTGCATTTTCTTTTTTGCCTATTCTATTTAGATATTTTGCGAAACATCCATGTCCTGTGAGAGCTTGCGTAGTATAGAAGTTTGCCTCCTGCTTGCAATTCAGCCATGAATCCACTTTTTTTATAAATTTTTTGGTATATCCCTCATATTCTTCCCATTCTGCTTGCCATTTACTGACCATCTCATCTTTTATAAGCATTTTTTCAGCTGTATTTTTTTTGTATGATTTTGTGCGCTCTTCTATTCTAAGTTTAATAGGTGGTATCTTCGCTAGTAGGAGCAGGGCTGTGGTTGGGGCTGTTATGTAGGCCGAAGTGATTCTCATTGCCATCATTCTGTTGGTACGTTCCATCATATTTTCATATTTCGCGTATTTTATTTCTTTCTCCCATATTGGAGTTGCGTAAAGAAGGATTGACGCTGCGGCCGAGCAGACCACTCTTCTTTTTGCAGTTCCTGGTCCTCCCAGATTCGGAAGCAGTTTTGATATGTTCACCATTGCCTTGCTGGCCCTCTCACATGTGAGTTGTATGTGTTGCTTGAGGCTGCAGTTTCTGCTGATGGTGATTCCCATGTATTTGAGATGTTTCTTGCTGGTGAGCTGATGCCCTTCCACTTCTATGGTTAAAGTCTTCAGACTCCTACTTGCATTTAACAGTATCATTTCTGTTTTGTGTTTTGCCAAGGTAATTCCCATTTCCAGCAGTCTATCCGTTATGACATCTATGGCCATTTCGCTTCTTTCTTTGATCATTTTAATAGTTTTGGCCCAAACGACTACCGCCACATCGTCTGCATATGCCACCATTCTTACACCGTCTCCCAGGTCCAGTCTGAGTATGTCGTCGTAGAAAATATTCCATAGCACGGGACCTAGGATTGAGCCTTGTGGGACTCCACACGTTACCTGGTACTTATCCCCTTTACAGGTTTCAATCCACCTATCCTCCAGGTAGGACTTGATGAAATTTACTATATACGGACTTATATGTTTCCTCTCCATTTGTTTTATTATGTTTGTCCACGGAGCCGAGTTAAATGCATTTTGCACGTCAAGGGTGATCAATATACAGGTTTCCCTATTTTTCGATGCCTTTCTTCGAATTTCTAGAGGAATTTCTAGCACTGCATTTAGCGCATCTATGGTAGACCGTTTTTTCCTAAAACCATATTGTCTCGGGTGTATGGTTCCTTCCGTCTCTAGCTCTGTTTCGATTCTTCCCTTAATTAGATGTTCCAATAGTTTTGCATAGTTATTTAGTAAACATATCGGTCTGTATGCTGCTTCAGCGTTTTCCTTCCTGGGTTTTTCTATTAAAACTAGTCTGGCTTTTTTCCATATCTTTGGGAAGTTTTGTATCTCAAGGCATTTGTTCATTATATTTAGAGTTGTCTCTATGTTGTTGCTACATACTATCTTAATAATTTCAGCAGTTTGCATATCTGGTCCTGGAGCCTTTTTGTTTTTCACGTTCTTCAAGGCCTGCTTCATTTCCGCTAGTGTGAATAATGTTACAGGCGACTCATTTGGTGTAGTGGTCCATCTTTGTACTGGATGCTGTGGGAATAGTTTTTCAAATTGGTGTTTTATCTCATCTTTTTCCATAACAGTTTGTGTCGGTTTACTCAATTTGTTCATTACGATTTTATATTCTTTTCCCCATATATCGTCATTTAATTCGGTTATCATCTCCTTCCAGGCCTTTCCCTTTTCTTTTTTTATTTCCTTCGACAATGACCTTCTAGACTCTATATAATTATTTCTCATTTGTTTTTTCAATTCAGGGTCCATATTTGTACTATTTGCTCTTGTCCAGATTCTCCTGTTCCTTTTGCAGGCATCTCTAAGGTTTTTAATTTCAACAGTCCACCAGTAGACAGGACGGTGTTTTCCTTTCTTGGGTGTTTTCTTTGGGAGATATTTATCGCAAAGGTTTCTTGTTTGTTCTTCTAGTTCCTCAGGAGAGGAGATCGATGAGTTATCGGGGAATTTCCCGTTTTCACTCAATGTTTTCAGCGTGTTTTTAGTTGTTTTCCATCCCTGGTTTATAGTTGTTTTGCCTAGTTCTTTTCCTTTCTCTAGTGTCAGTTCGAATTCTATATTATTGTGTGAGCTCATGTTTTCCTCCTCTTCTTTTACTGTCCAGCCTTCTATATTATTAATGATTGGTTCTGTAATCAGTGTTACATCTATTATCGATGTTCCGTTTGCGTTCGAGAAAGTTGGCGTATTTCCTAAATTCGCGACTGTTAGACCCTGAGCGTGGATAAACTCTTCAAGCATTTTTCCTCTATTATTGGTCACCCTTGATCCAAACAGCGCAGACTTCGCGTTTAGATCTCCTCCTAATATGGTTTGATGTTTTTTGGCTGTTCTTATTTGTTTTCCTAGTTCTATCAATAGTTGCCTGAAATCCTCAATTTCCCTGTTTTGTGAGAAGTATGTCGATATGATTCTTATATCGTTTTCTAAATCTACTTGAACGTATCCCTTTCCCCTAGTGTATTTTTTTACTTGAATATTTTGTTTGTTGTTTATTAGGATAAATGCGTCATTATTCTTGTCGCAGTAATTATATGTTTTTGCTCTTTTTTTGTTTGGTTCTTGGCCAATAATAATATGAATATTTTCTTCTCTCATTTTCTGTTGTATTAAGTCATGTCCTTGGTTGTTCCTATCCAGGTTGATTTGTAGAAATTTAATTTTGTTAGCCATTTATGCGAGAACTTGGAGTGTGTGATCGCCCGACGGTGGTGCCTCCTCCATTTTATCATCTATTTGGTTTGATCTTGTGTTCTCTTCTTTTCTCTTAATGGAAAGAGCTCTTTTGAAAGCCCTGCACTTTCCTGTGCCGGCTACGTGTTCTGTTTCGCATAAGGGACATTTTTCTTTTCCGGTGCAGTTTTTCGTGTTATGTCCGGGTTCTCCACATTTGTAGCACAGTTTCGACCTGTCCGGCCCTGTGCAATTTGTGGATAGGTGGTCGTATGACCAGCACTTATAACATTTCGTTATATTATACTTCTTTTCCACAGTGCACTGTACCATGCCAATGCGTATCTCCTTTCTCTTTATCAATTTTTCTAGTTGGTCTTTTTTCCCGGTCACCATTATAGATCTAGTATTTCCCCGTTGGGATTTAAGTTCTCCATAGGACATTTTTTCCTTGTCTATGTCGTATTCCTTCTCCAGGCTTTCTTTAACCTCTTCGATTTCCGTTGTGTCGTCAATTCCTCTTATAATTATCGTATCTTTCTCGGTTTTATTGTTTGGATTTCTTATTTGTGTTCCGGTGCACTTATTTTTTATAATTTGCTGGAGCTCTTCGATTGCTGTCTGGTTTTTATCTGAGGTAATCAGCAAGCTTCCATTTCTAGTGCTTTTTAGTGACTGTATGGCTTGGCTAGCTTGGTGGCCTCTCACCTCATTTTTAATTTCATTCAGGAGTGTTTTGTAATCTTTGCTCGGGTTGTGTACAATCAGGGCATATGTATTTCTTTCTTTTCTTGTTTTTATTTCTGAGTTTTGGGTATTTTTTTGGTTGGTCGTGTATATTATTACTCTGGTGTCGAGGCCATTGAAAATTGCCTCGGTCATTTTTCTAAACCTTTCTATGGTCATAAACTTTACGTGGTGGAGTGCAACCCATTTTTCCTTTTCTGTTTCGTCCTTAATTTTCTGTAGCATGATCCACAGCTGTTTGTCAGAATTCTCATGTCTTGCCTTTATGATTTTTTTTGTTATTGTTTCGTTTGCCTTGTGTATTTGTATTTTTTCTTCCATAACATCGTATTCGTCCGTCAGGTATTTTATTTCCGGAAATCTTATTTTATATAGCCTTTGTATACTTAGGTTCATCTCGGGGTCGTCCGGTTCTTCGAAGACCACCTTTACAGTGTCATCTTTTGTTTCCAGTGGGTTTCCTATTTTCACCTCCGTATTGAGGTATACTTCAGGGCTCCAGATTTCCGTTTCCACTTCTTTCCAGCTTTCAAAGCTGTCTATGTTCGATAGGTCTGTGATGATTTTTGGTTCATTAGGGATATTCCATGCGTTTGTTTGCGTTTGTATGTCTGTTTTTCCAATATTTATGTTGGCTTGTACGCCAAATTCTCGAGTGGTTGGCTTTTGATATTCCTCTTTTGGCTCTTTGATCCATTCTTTTATGTGTTTTCTCTTAAGTATGGCTGACTGTCTCGTCAGTCTGGCTATTAGTTCTTTTATTTCCCTTTGTGTGTTTTTTTGTACCGACTGTTCCAGTTCCTTTACTATTTTTAAAATATTTGTTATGGCTTCTGCCACCCCTTTGCTTTCATTGCATCCTTTTTTACTTTTTTGGTTCATCTCTTCATCTTCATCTTCCGTGTTTTTTCTTTTCCTCAACCATTCTTCTCCTACCGAGCTGCTCCGTGTTAGTTCAATCACACTTTTGGTGTAAGATGGGCTTGCTATTTCTTGTGCTGCTTTTGGTATCATATAAGGTTTTATTGTGGGTTCTTCTTCGCGGAGATCTATTATATCCGTTTGAATGTTTTTTTGGGATGGTGGGGTTCTTTTTATCGAATCCCTTCTTTTGAAAGGGTTTTCTATTTTTTTGGTTCCAGTATCTATCTCTAACGCCTCGGCTTGGTCCCCTACCGTGTGCGTCGGGCAGTCGCTTGTTGACGGTCGGATGGTGCCTGTCCGCAGCACACCTTCCCCGACCGGAACTGGGGTGTCCCTCCCCTGCTCCGTAAATATCACCTCAATTGCCGATTCCATGTCTGGTTTTTTCGAATGGTGAGCCTTCCACCGCCTTTTATACCTACGGCCAGGTGAGTGGGGTCAGCCGCCCCTCTGGGGTACAGACGCTGACATGATTTCACACCATGCCGCCCAAACCGTGTCAGACGCATGTGTGCCTTGTTGGTTTTGGTCCACGATGGGTATTTCATTTCCCCACTACCACCCATATCTAGGAGGTTTTCCCCTATCCGCCACTCGGGGGACGCGCCAGATGGGAGACCAACAAAACTCCACACTGGAACCTAACCTAACCTTACCTAACCTAACCTACATAATTGAATAATGTATAAATTAAATTAATATATTATTCACTATATTGCTATAAAACTGTATTAGGTACCTCAGTAAGTTTGTTATGAACTCTTACATTTAATTTAAGAAATAAAGCAAATCTAAGATGAACATTATATTCTAAGGATGCTTAATATTTCAATTTTTATTATTATAAATGCAAATCATTTTATATATTCCTGTAATCTATTACAATGCAAAATTAATTCAACTAAAAGAAAATAAACACCATTTGACAACGCCGTTTAGCTATCACCTGATCACAGAACAATCATGATTTGTGATCGTAGACATAAGATTTGAGTGTGTTGGTTTATAACCTATAAGTGTCGAGTGAAAATAATATACTTCAAAATATTTCTGAAAATTGGCAAAATTAAAGTATTTTCTTCCGTTTTTTTGTGTGAAACAGACTTAAATTTAGTTAAAGATAATAACCTTTACAGTTTAAAGTGAAAATATTCATCGTAAATAGCATTAAATAGTGTTGAAAAAGTATCATTTTTCGAACTAAATTCGTGATTTTTAAAGTAATTTCTGAATGATCCAACGAAATTTTTGTTCTAATCTACTTTATTTAAGGGAAGCTCTCAAACAAATTTAAAATTAACATAAAATTCCGAGGGTCGCGAAGTCTACCAGAACCCACATTTATTTTAATTACTCTTTTTCTTGTATAATATTTACATACAATGACTATTTTGGGAGATATTTCAAGAATCGGGAAAAATATTTCTAGTAGTTCACTCAAAGCAATATAGGCTTTACATGTAGTCGCCCTTGCAAACGAGGGGGAAGGTAGTAAAACGCGAAAAGAGGTACGTGACTTTTCTGGTTTCCATTTAGACAAAAAGTCTTCAGAATTTGCGCAAAAACTAAATGAGGTAAAACAAAAAGTCCAGTTGCCTGATCTTATTGCTATTTGTAATATACTTGATCTTGATTATTCTGGTAGTGATGAAGAAGTAGTTGCACGCATTTGTTCCTACATGAATGACCTACAGTCACATGACGAAAATGAAGTAACAGATGATGAAGAACAGGAAAAAGAGGTGAATTCCGATGAAGATGAGAATGAAAATAATGGGGGTAACAAGAGTAGAGAATCTTATGAAAGTATTGATAATATTCAATTGATAGCACTTTTCTGGATACAGGAAGTGATATCACTGCGATACGACAGGACGTATACGAAGCATACTTCAAAGATATAGAAATAAATGAAGAATTTACCACTCTTAGAGGTATTGGGTCAGACAGAGTAATAACAATGGGATCTTTCAATAGAAATGTCTTCATTAATGGAGAGGAGCTACTTCTGAAAATCCATGTTACCCCTGCTGAAGCGTCAAACTTTAAGGCGGTTGTGGGAAATGATGTTTTAGGTCAAGTAGATGTTATCTTTAGAGATGGTGAAATTGTTGTTTTTAAAAAGGAAAAGCAGAATTTTTTGTGGAAGATAACAATAGACGAAGAAGCTGATAGAGAAACTGATATAGTAGATGTGACACATATAAAGAATGAAAGAAATCGGGAAGAATCAAAGAAATTAAAAAGAATATTATCCAGAGAATATTATGTAAGCTGATGTTAAAATGCAGATCCTATTGAAGAGTGAAGAGCCAATATATCACAGTCCAAGAAGGGTAACTGTACCAGAGCAAGAAGAGGTTGAGTCACAATTAGAAGAATGGCTAGAAGGAGGAATTATAAGATGTAGTTCATCTGACTTTGCTAGTCCAATTGTTCTTGTTAAAAAGTTAGATGGTAGTACTAGAATATGTCGTGATTACAGAAAACTTAACAAAAACATAGTAAACGATGGATTTCCACTCCCTATAATCGAAGATGTGTTGGATAGATTGCAGGCCGCTAAAAACTTCAGTACCATCGATCTGAGGAATGGATTTTTTCACATTGGAATAGAAGAAGAAATGATAAAATATACTGCAATTGTTACACACCACGGACAATTTGAATTTCTGAAAAGTCCTTTTGGATTATGCAATAGTCCAGCAGTTTTTCAGAGATTCGTGAGTACTGTTTTTAGAAAATTGTTGCTGAAAAATATCATGCTTATATGGACGATATAATAATAATAAGTTCTACCGAAATAGAAGGACTTGAGAGATTATGTTATTCAGGTTGTGAAAGACTATGAAGTAATCTCAATTACTAAAAACGCAGATCGAAGTTTTAGAATTTATCATTGAGGATGGGAGAGTCCAACCGTCAAATGAGAAGACTTTGGCAATCAGGAATTTTTCACAGCCAACGACTCTTAAACAAATTCAATCTTTTCTAGGTTTAACAGGATATTTTCGCAAGTTCATCTCATCTTATTCCATTATTGCGAAACCTTTAAGTGATCTTTTGAGGAAGGAGCAAAAGTTTGTTTTTGGTGACGAACAGAATGAGGCGTTTGAGAGACTCAAATAATATATATCTTGTAAACCAGTAATAAACATTTACAAGCAGGGCGGTGAAACAGAATTGCTTACAGTTGCGAGCAAATATGGTTATGGAGCCTGTGTGATGCAGAAGTCGAACGAAGATAATACATTACATCCCGTTTACTACAGTAGTTATGAACTCGAAGTCTTGGCCCCATCATTCAAGCAGTGAAAATTTTTCGAATATACTTACTTGGAATACAATTTAATATTGTTACTGATTGTTCGGCTTTTCAGAAGACTATGACTAAGAAAGATCTGATCACCAGAGTTGCTAGGTGGGCTTCATTATTGGATGAGTATTCATACGAAATTGAACATTACAAAGGAAGCAGGATGTCTCACGTAGATGCTTTAAGTCGTTATTCAGTTGTTATGGAAATTACGAAGACGTTGATTGAAGAATATGGTGTTATAGAACGACTTAGACGAAGATTCTGAATTTTTTTTGTTAAGAATCATATAGTTTATAAATTTGAGAATGGAAAGCAGTTAGTAGTAGTTCCAAAAGCGATGCAGATGGATATAATAAAAAGAGCACATGAAATTGGTCATTTTGCACTCCCGAAGACGGAAGAAGTGGTAAGAAGAGAATTTTATATTCCAAAGTTGAAGGAAACAATTAAAAATGTTTGGGAAATTGCATACATTGTATATTAGGTAACAGAAAGGAAGGAAAGAAGGAAGGGATGTTACATGCAATACCTAAACAGGAAGGACCACTGCACACATATCACATCGATAATTTAGGACCAATGCCATCAACTAATAAAAATTATCGTTATATATTGGCAATTGTTGATGATTTCTCCAAATTCACCTGGCAATTTGCATGTAAATCTACAATAACTAAAGAGGTTATTAGTTGGTTGGAAAAACAAATACAAAAACAAGTTTTTGGAAACCCAGGTAGAATTATAACAGATCGAGGAACTACTTTTACTGCTGAAGAATTCAAAAACGATTGTACTGATGAAGGTATACAGAGCTTGATAATAACCACTGTAGTTCCAAGAGGAAATTGTCAGATTGAGAGAGTGAATCGTATTATCATTCCAGTTCTTTCGAAACTCAGCTTGAACGATTCTAGAAAATGTTTAAATTTATTGAGCTCGTACAAAGAGCATTACTATTCAGAGAATCATAGGGACTACATCTTTTGAAATTCTGACAAGAGTGAAGATGAGGAATAAAGAAGAAATAGTAATCAAGGTATTATTGGAAGAAGCTACAATACAAAAATTTGATGAAGAGAGAAAAGATCTCAGAGCAGAAAGCAAAATACAGATTTTAAATGTACAGGAACTTATAATTTAAGAAGAAAAAAAACAAGGTTATATAAAAAAGGAGATTTGGTACCTATTAAGAGAACCCAATTTGAAGTAGTAATTAAAATTCATAAGAACCGTACGAAGTCACAAAGGTAAAACCCAATGACAGATATGACGTATTGAAAGTGGGTCATCACGAGGGACTTCTACATGTGCAGAATTCATGAAACTTTGGGTGGTTTACCAAAGTGAATCCGGGTCGGATTCACAGTAGGATAGCCGAGTGTAGCTAACTGAATTTTGAATGTTTTAATATTGTTGCCATTTTATTTTAACGTTTTATTGATGTTTTACTTAACATTACATTTAGAAAATTTGATGAAAATCACCTTATGACCTTTGGGTTTGGTTTCCGGGTATGCGAAAAGATAGACGGGGAATATTGTGACGTGAAACTTCATAAAATCGACTTTTGTGTAGTGATCAGTTGTAGCGTTGGCAGATGTTGTGGAACTGAGAGTGATTAAACACTATAAGCAGCGTTTATCAACACCTGTTCATGATTACAAATAATTATACCGGTTTGAAGAGGAAAATATGCAATGGCTTTCCAACAGATTTTTGAGAATAAATAATGCTGAAACTTGAGGAGGTGTGTTATCATCCGTCCTAAAAATGCAGATATGTTTACGCTTTCTCAGAGAACCTGGGTATCAGAAAGGCATTGGTCAAGAACTGGGTGTAAGTCAAGCTACAGTGTCTCGTACAGTGACTGCCGTAATTGATAGCATAGTGGCGCAAAAAAATTACTGGATAAAGTTGCCATCTACCAACAATGAGCTTATGGATGCGAAACAGTTATGGCAAAGCAAGTATAGGTTTCCGACAGCAATTGGCGTAGTTGACTGTACCCACGTAGGAATACTGAAACCAAATCGCCATGGTGATGAGTATATAAACTGAAAAGGTCATCCTACACTGAATGTACAAGCCACTTTTGATGCAAGAGAAATGTTCACTAGTATGGACGTTAGTTGGCCTGGATCGTTCCACGATTCAAGAATATGGAGAAATTCACAAGTAAAGGTTAATTTACAAAATAAAAACAAAATCGTGCTACTTGCTGATGATGGATATGGTATAGAGCCGTGATTCATGACTCCATTCAGAAATCCCGCTCCAGGTGCTGAACTATATTATAATAAACTTTTGAAAAAGAGAGAGAGTGATAATTGAACGTAGGTCAAGTGAAACGTCGATTTTCTATTTTGCAACATGTTTGCCAATTGAAATTGGAGAATGTGCCAAAAATAATTGTTGCCTGTATTGTGCTTCATAACGTGGCAAAAACTTTTTTTTAAAATAAATTTTATCTGCATCAACCTCTAAGGGTTATTAGCAGCGGTACCTACATTATTGATTATAAATAAGTATTTTTAAATTTGGGAATACATATTTGTGTCTTTAGGAACTTGATAACATTTTCAATTTTGCACTTTTCGGTAAAACGGGCAAAATGTATTTTTACGTATTAACTTAGCGGCCAGCCACTACTTTGCCATTGCTCGACGTGCACGTTCCGGACCCGGCTCATAATTTGTTGCTAATTTGTTACTAAATAATTGATTTTGTTGCTCCAACCGTTGTAGTTTTTATCGAGAAGGGCAAGGAAAATCATTGAAGAAGCTATACAGTGTTATAAAAATAACTTCTTCAATCATTTTCCTTGCCCTTCTCGATAAATTAATCAATGATCTGTTTTAACCAAGACAGAAATTCTAAATAGTGGGGGACAAAGAAATAATTATTTTATTTCCCCACTATTTAGAATTTCTGTCTTGGTTAAAACAGATCATTAATTAATTTATCGAGAAGGGCAAGGAAAATCATTTAAGAAGTTATTTTTATAACACTGTATAGCTTCTTCAATGATTTTCCTTGCCCTTTTCGATAAAAACTACAACGACTGGAGCAACAAAATCAATTATTTAATAACAAATTAGCAACAAATTATGAGCCGGGTCCGGAACGTGCACGTCGAGCAATGGCAAAGTAGTGGCTGGCCGCTAAGTTAATACGTAAAAATACATTTTGCCCGTTTTACCCCCCATGCCATCGTGCCCCAATGCCGTAGATGATATTTTCTTGATCGGCATTTAGAACGGCAATTATCTATGTCTTTAATTTAAATTACTGCGCAAAGGAAAGCAATATTCCAGGGGGTGGTCCGCTATCTTGATACGCCAGTTAGCGGGCCATACTATTTTTTTTTAATAATTAACGGCAAATTCTAAAAATTTCACGGCAAGAAAACGCAAAAAAACGGCAATTTTTCAGCAGGTCAAAAGTTATTTTTGCACCAGTTGGTCCGCTAGCTTGATATATCTTCATCCTTTCTAGCTTTTATTTTTGGTGTTTGGGATTTTTCCAAAATAACGGGGGCATTGGCAATTTCATCTGCTATTATCTTTTTCTGTACTTTCACTATCGCTGCTTGACGAATACATCTTCTCTGATCGAAGTACTGTACTCAAATAACACCGATCACACAAGCCAACATGCCAACTACCTTTTACTTATTCTTCGATGATATTCTTGCAATTATAAGGTAATCATTATGAATACGAAATACTCCTACCTTTTTCTTCAACTCAAAACCTTATACTTACAAGGATATCTTTCAGTTTTATTAATACGACCCAATATGTTATTTCTGTTTTATATTGATTTGTAAATTTGTTTTCAGATCAACCGCAACCTGGTTCCTCAAAAGCTAACAAACCGCCGAATACCATACTGTTCGGTAAACTCTTAAAATTAATTGAAGAAAAAACACAGGATGACAAATACACGGTAGTTAAACAAAAAATTCCACTACTATTAAACTATTATAGTAAATGTGAAGAAACACTAGGAGACTCTAATAATTTCAAAAACCTTTTACTCTCATGTACAGAAATAGCTGAAAAAACTGCTGCATTAGCAGTGAAAGGTTTTCATGACATTTTCCAACATTTGAAAGAACGTGTAAATACAAATAGCATAGAGGTAGAAAAACATCATGTACCACAAATACAGAAATTAGAAAAAACAATCAAACAATTGATTAAAATGATAAAGCATCTGGAAGATGAAGAACTCGATTTTGATCAGGAAGAAAATTCTTCTTACATAAAATTAGAGAGGTATTTATTCAATTAAAGAATCCCGTACACTTGATGACATTTTAAAAAATGACGGAGTTGGATAAAATTTTAGTGTAGGTACATTGAAGATCTCGAGTTTCTAACCAAAAAGACATGTGGGCTCAGAGAGATCCTATTACTGATTTTCTAGATATAGTGGCAGGTATGGCGTATTTTGGAAAATAGCAATTAAATTCATTATTTAAAAAAGGAATACATAACATAAATAATTTTAATTTTACCCTGGGTAACTATGTCGGATGTCATGTGCCAATTTTTCATCATCTTTGAAACCCAAATAATTCATTCATTTCTCAAAAAACTACAACAAATTATACATGACATTTTTGCAAAGAGAAAAAGTTCAGTTTTCACATTAAGTTATAAGTTCCGTTAAAAAAATCGAAGATTCTTTATTTCAAATTTTAAAACACCCCATATTTAACTAATATTCCAAGAGCTGGCGACGAAATTTGGGAAGGTCCTTTTGGCAATTTGAAATTGTGAAAAAATATAATTTCGTCAATTGGCGAATCCAGTCCTGCCAGTCTGGTAGAGCGTTTGCGGTTATTTCGCTACTGCGCAGCATATAACATTTGCAAAAAAAATAAAAAAAAATATTGTTTTGGCAACTTATTTTTTAAAATCTTTTAATTTAGTATTTATATAATTCGAAAAAAAATCCCAGACGTTTTTGTCGGTTATAAAGTATTACCAGACCTCTTCAAAGATATTTTATCAAAATTCCTAAAAAATATACTTTTGGCAATCTGAAATTTCGATCATGCATTTAATGAGTAATTTCGATAATATACCTGCAAATCGCCAGACAAATTTTGCGGTTTTAAACAATTCCAAGACGTGAATAAAGTTTTCAAATGAGTACGACAAAAAAGTCTTAGCAGCCATAGGTGCGACAAAGATTGCTAATCGAGGCAGGCCGGCAGATTATGGGGGCCCAGCTCCTCGTGCCTTGATTGGTTATTGAGAAACCTCGTGTTTTCAGTATAGTTTCGGCTCTGCGTTCGCAACTGAGTATTTTAGAGTAGTTTATTTTTTTTCTATAAATTGAAAATTAATTAAAAATTTTAAAAACAATAGGTAATTACGCTTGCGGCATCTATTTTGAAATGTAAAATTCAATAAATAGTATTTTTGCCTTGAAAAAAATAAAATAAACAAAAAATCATTGTGTTGGATTATGAAACCACGATGCAAACAAACTGAGTTTAGTTCGGCTTGTGAAGATTACTGGAGGCCTAAATAAAATTGATTATAGATTTCATGATAAAATTAGCCAATAGAAATTACGAATTGATCATAGTTACGGCGTATAGATAACCGATTATACGCTTGACGACGTGGTTTAATCACTTCGGTTTTTTGGTGGGTCCAACAAAGTGTGTTGCGATAGAAACTACATTTTGGAGTTTCTTAAAAAGTCAGAAAATGTCTTAAAATCGCAATGAATCGCTTCGGAATAGTTTCAAGTTTAGAAATAAGCGAAGCAATTGGAACTTTAACGCCTCACGAGAGCGTAGCTCGAGAGGTTTTTTAAGGAAGCTCTTGTGATATTATAACTCAATATATTGAATGGACCGGATATAAATTGAATTACTTCATCAAACAATCATAGGAAATGAGTTAAAATAAATTCAAGCACTCAAAATTAAAAATAATACATAAACAACAATATGCACCAGCAGAAAGTTCTAATAATTCCAATAAATTCACAATTATCACCGTGTCCAGGATTCGAACCCTATGCCTATAGTTCATAATTTTCGGCATCCAAACCTCTATACCGCTCGGCCACGAAGACAATATTTTTATGTTGTATATAGACCGTATGATTTTTCACTTGCATCCTGGTTTCATAAAACCACACAATGATTTTTCTGTTAAATTTTTATTATTTTTTTCAAGGCAAAAATACTATTTTATTTAATTTCACACTTGAAAATATATGCAGCAAGAGTAATTACCTATTGTTTTTGAAATTTTTAATTAATTTTCAATTTTTAGAAAAAAGGAAAAATAAACTACTCAAATACTCAGTTGCGTACGCAGAGCCGAAACTATACTGAAAACACGAGGTTTCTCAATAACCAATCAAGGCACGAGGAGCTGGGCCCCCATCATCTGCCGGTATGCCTCGATTAGTAATCTTTGTCGCACCTATGGCTGCGCGCAAGACTTTTTTGTCGAACTCATTTGAAAACTTCATTCACATTTGGGAATTATTTAAAACCGCAAAATTTGTCTGGCAATTTGCAGATATTATTGAAATTACTCAATAAATACGTGATTGAAATTTCAGATTGAAGTGTGTTTTTTAGGAAATTTAATAAAATATTTTTGAAGAGGTCTGGTAATAACCGACAAAAACGTCTGGAATATTTTTTTCGAATTCTATAAATACTAAATTAAAAGATTTAAAAAAATCAAGTTGCCATAAGGTTTGTTCCCGAAACGAGTTCCAAACATGTTATTAATATTATATGATCCGCATGCGTGACTAGAATAATGTACCAAGTAGGTTCCAAATAAATGTGTGCTGGAACAGTTCTGAAAAGTAGTATTGGCTAAACATTTTAATAAGAAAGAAAAGGAGATCAATCGATCTTCAAACTGTCTTGAAACATTTACGTAGGTACACAAAAATCAAACAAATATAACATAACCAAAAAGTACTAAAAGAAGAATAAGAGTCATTTTTTATGAAAACGCATGCGCGAAATTAAAAGTTCTTTTTTTATTTTGGAACCAAGAGAACGAGTAACGATCTAGTTTTGAACAAGTTACTAGTCTTGCGGGAACACCAAACAATTATAATTTGCTCTGAACTCTCCTCTGCTGGAACGCTTATTTTATACTGCACAGACTCAATATGTCCATAACAGTTAGGAACTTGCTTCAGGAACAAACCTATAGTCTTTTGGATTTTTTTTGCTGCGCAGGACTGGATTCGCTAATTGACGAAATTATATTTTTTCAAAATTCTTCCCAAAATTCGTTGACAGCTCTCCGACTAGAAATAAATATTTATAGTGAAAAATAATTGTGAGTCAAAAGAAATTGTCCATTAAATCCGCACCTGTCTAACACTTTTAACTTCGGAGATATTTGCAGTGAAAATGGACACCCGGTATTGAACACAAATCCTTTGAAAATGAAGATACAACGGACTTTATGTCTGCAAAACAGGATTTCGAGCTCACGTTAGATGTTGTTATCAACGAGCGCGAGTTAACACAAATCGAAATCGCACTAATTACGGGAGGGGCCGTCACTCACTATACTGATGAATCAAAAACAAACGAAGGAGTAGACGTGGGGGGTTATTAGGGTATCAACAGCCCTGGAAAATACTAGCAACAATATTCCAAGCGGATCTATTAGCCATAGACTTTTGTGCTCAAGAGTACCTCAAAAAACACCTCAACTCAGCCAGAATATTTATTGCGTCTGATAGTCGGGCTGCGGGACTGGTGAACTATACGGAACCATGATTTATTGACTGATTTTGCATAAAATTCATAGTACTCACCTATTTAGAGAATTATCCGTCGAAAAATTTGCGGTAAATTCAGAACTTCCATAGAAAAAAGATTTTTTCTCAACTTTCCAATGGCAACTATTTCGTCCGATATTTTCAATAAAATACAGTTTAAATGTGTCACACTATTAAAAATCATAAATTTTCTTTTCTCTCCCTTTATATAACGACTTCACTTATAACGACGGTTTTAGCGACGATAATGGTTATTCAAGTTAGGTCTCATAATTAGGTACTGAGTGGTTATTTTTCCTTCTTCTTGAAAAAATTAATGTTATGCACATAATGTGCGTTATTTGAAACATATGTACATTAGGAAGGGGAAGGGAAACCTTTCCCCTTCATGAAAAACTTAGTGTATGGATATTTTTTAAGAATGGGAAGGGTGAATGAAAAAATTATTTTCCCTTCCCTTTGTGAAAAATATCCAATAAATTATAACACACATTACGTTTTTTTATTGACGAGATAAAATACAAAATTTAAAATCGTATCCACGTTAGTCTTCCAGAATTATATAAATCTATAAATTAAAATATTGAAAATAACGGAACTAAAAATGTGTGCACCTCTAGCTTATTCTATTCCTGACATTTGTTATTTAAATACACAAAGTTATAAACATGTAAATAGGGAAAGTCCACGTGACGTCATGTGACAGTCGCCCTCTTCCCGTATCTTTTAACGTTCGACCAAATGCTCCCACGTATCTCATGTGATGGGAGTGGATTTGTTATGTTCGAGGCAGTATCTTCGAACGAGTTGCATCCCATTTGAGCAGGCCAAACTTTTGACCGCTGAGTTGCATCCGTCTCACCGCTGAGTTGCATCCCGTTAACAAATTTAATATTGTGTCCAAAACTGGTAGATAATTAAATAAAAGCGGGCATTGTTGTCATGTTTATTCTGATATTGTAATTGATACTAAATTTTATTTCTGAAACTGCGTCTAATACAGTTTTATAGCAATATAGTGAATAATATATTAATTTAATTTATACATTATTCAATTATGTAGGTTAGGTTTGTTTTTGGTTTGGGTAGGTTTTGTTATGTTTGGTCAGGTTTGGTTAGGTTAGGTCTCAACACGTCATACTTTCTACTATCGTTAAGATTACATTAGCCATAATCAAAAGCTTAAGTGATTTAAACTAAGAAAATATGATGACATTTTTCAAATCTCATACGGATATATAGTAAATTTTATACCCAGTTAGAATAAGACCATCCTTATTTATTATTAATAAATCGGTTGAAACAAAAAATTACCAACAAAAATGAACGTCGTAACTAATTTATTAGATGTCACGTTTTTGAAGTTACGTAAAATTTTGATTTCATGTTAATGTCAGATGGTTCAAGAAGCCGCATACGTTAAGTTACTAAAACGGCTGGTACCTCTAAATAGGTATTAATTTTACTATATGTTCCAATTTTTATAAAAATATTCACGATTCAAATAATATATCGGCAACATTGCTGTAAAATTTGACCTGCTTTTGACCATGATAGGCGATTATTAATGAACAGACCTTTTTGGATTACGGATGCTATTCGACGGTCACCTTTTTTCGTTCAGGTAAAATTTCACTTTTTGGGATGCAACTCGCCGGTCGCCTCTTCGAAATCTTGAATGTTCGACTTGTAAACGAATGAATTTATCAGGCGTATGAGTCCCACTTCATAACAATCATTATACTTAAGTTTTTTAATGATACCATTACAAAAGTTACTTGTTATACATATATTCTAAATACAGTCCACTCAATTCCCGCCCAAACAATTCTAGCTGAAAAAGGTTCAGTTACCACACTAAATGTAAACAAATAGCGTAGACCCAAGAGGCGTACAATCTGCCTATCGGAAAATAAACACATCCAGTCTTATATTTTAACATACATAAGGTTTGTTCCAACTGGCATTTAGGAACCGTTCTGGAATCGTATCGAGTACTGTATGGTGCGCAAACTCAAATTAGGGATGGACACATCATTTTTATCACCCCTTCCAGAAGGTAGTTTTTGTACCGTCACAAGAACGATACTATAATCAGTTGGAACGCGAAAGAAATACAGCACTTGCGCGAACGATTCTATCGCCAGTTGGAACGAATTGGTGAATATACAAAGGGTGGCACATATAATATTGCTAATTACATATTGTAAGGAAAATAATTGAATTTTTCGTTATAATTTAAGAGAAAATATCTTTTTGAAAAGTTTCCGATGCAGTGCGACGCATTGAAACTGTTTTTTGTATAAAATATCGGGCCAAAAAGTGATGGTTGAAATGTTGAAAAAAAATCTTTTTTTGGATGGTTCTCTGTAAATTTTGAATTTACCGCCAATTTTTCGACGGATAATCTTAGAAATAGGTGAGTACTATCGATTTTTTGCAAAATCAGTCAAAAACTCGTGGTTCCGTATAGTTCACCGGACCCACACAAATTACAAGTCTAAAACAGACTGGAACTGCAAACAATCTCTTAAGCAACTGGCTAGATACAACAAAGTAACTTTGTTAAGGGTGCCAGTGCAGAAAGGAATTTTCGAAATAGTTATTTACGTACCAAGTACGAAAAACTGTCCATTATAGTCGATTCTGCAGGCGAGACAATAGACAGTTATTCGCCAAGGTGTACATTACATTTTTTAGTCGATCTTTACAAAAAATTACTAATTTCCGAATGAAAAATCGACTACTTTTGAAGGCAAGTATTTTTCGTCCGCAGACACTGTACGCATACTCTTTTCGTCCGCTGTGCAAAAGATAAGTTTCATCTATCACTATCCATTCTTGATTATTATGAATACTAATATTCATACCACGGTCTTATTCACACGTAAAATCTAGCGAATTTCGTAAATAATTGTCACAGCCATTTTCGCACCGTATCTTGTCATAGCGACCACAGCGGACGAAAAGTACTTGACGTCAAAAATAAACGATTTTTCATCCGGAAATTAGTAATTTTTTGTAAAAATCGAGGGAAAATGATATTACTGATTTTCTCGCAAAAGAAGGAGCTTATACTGCTTTTATCGGATCCGATCCATTTTGTGGTATCCCAAAAAACCGCATCATTGACGAAGTCCGAAAATGGGAAAAGGAACTTGGTGCGGCCTTCTGGAAAAATAATCCATGCCAAAGACAAGTAAAAATGTTATTACGACCTTCTTTTCACTACGTTAAATTGCTCTTGAAGCTTCAGAAATCTGATCTCAGAGTAATGATAGAAATTCTCACTGGACACTACTCATTCAGATTCTGCGATGATGCATATGAGACGGCAGAACGCATTATCTGCAATTGCAGGGTAATCGTCCGCAAAAGCCTTAAATACCTGGAACAGGTCTATTTAGAGCCTGACAGGTTAGAGACCTAGCTCCAAAATGGGTAATAGGCTTTCTCAGAAGCCTAGATCTCTTGGTCTGAAATATAGTTGTAGGGTATACACAGAAGATTTTATAGGTGGTAATGTGGTAAGACTAACCGGGCCAAGCAACCCACTTCTAATCTAAACTAATCCATGATATTTAAAAATCATTGGCGCGTTCAGCCACGCTAGCGATAGGCAAGCGCTGAGTAAGCGTAGGTCGAATTTGACCGCTAACTGACAGTGCTAGCTCTAGCGGTCGCCATTTTTTCCAGCGAATTTATTTTCCGCTAAGTTGGTCAGCGGTTCGTTATGTCAACAACAACAAACAACAATTCTAACCTCTAAGCTAAAATTTCTGTGTAATTAAGTTTTCATTAGTGTATTACTTATATATCTTTAATATCCGTTGGATACTTGTGAGAGACACACCTGCCGCAATGGCAATGTCTTGTACTCATTGCAACTTGCCCCAATTTTGTTTCATCCGCAAGATCTTCCAAGATTAAGTAATTTATAAGGTTTTCAATTGAAGGCGCTTTGTATTTAGAACATAAATTTGAAGGTTATGTGATGTGTTTATCTGTTTGTCACAGAGCAACAAAGCATATACGTTCAGCCACCTTCAAGCGCTTTCACAGAGCGCCGCTGCTATCGTTAACTTAGCGCTAGCGTGGCTGAACGCGCCCATTGTGTGGTTATATGAAACCACGATGCAAGTGAAATATCATAAAGTCTAAATACAACATAAAAATATTATGTCTTCGTAGCCTAGTGTTATAGAGTTTTCGTAATTCCATACTGTTATTTTGATTTAACGGTATTCAGATGACAATTGAAAAGTTAATGTTAACAGCCTCCGTCCGTTAAGACTTTTTAACGGCCGGCAGCCGTTAAGAAATTACTTGTTCAAATATTTTTTTCAAAACTTTATTCTGCTTACAATAACAATAATTATAATAATACTAACTATTTATAAATTTGAAAAGTAATTTGACAATTATTGCTATTATTTAAAATTTCTATTCCATCGATGAGAGATTTACCATCTATAACACCAGTATTTGAACTTGTTGTCGGTGTGGCCTCATTACTATGAAATAATATCCTCGGAATGAAAATGTAATCTTTCAGCGAGATTACGAAAAGTCTTGAACGACATACGGCTGATACGCAAATAACGGATTCGGTTGATAAAATCCTCGGCTGCGCATCGGATTGCAATATTCAACCTCTTCCGTTATTTGCTACATATCGGGCCTTGTACCGTTAATAACTATTTGGATGCCGAAAATTCGAATTGCATATTGTTGTTTATGTATTAATTTTAATTTTGAGTGCTTGAATTTTTTTTTAGTCCATTCAATTTATATTCAATTTTATTTAGGACTCCAGTCATCTTCACAAGACGAACCAAACTCAGTTTCACTTGCATCGTGGTTTCATAAAACCACACAAGGATTTTTTTTTACTGTTTAGTTTAGTAGAGTTGTGAGCATTGTTTCCTCTGTAGTGGCTGATTTTGCGTGTTAAGACGGCAAAAATGATATAGAAAAATATGAATTCACCCCGACCGCGGAAAATTGTTTAACAAGGTAAGAAGAGTGGGATTTCTGGTTTTCCTTCAATTTGACTGAAAAGACGTTGGGAATTTTTTTTCCTCAAGAGATCTACAAAACTAGACTTTGCACTTCAAAAAAGATTGATTGGGTGCGAAGCTATGAGCAAAAACCATTATTTACAATATTATTAATAAACAAATGTAAAAAGTGATGCTATTATTATGACGTCTTTACATTACATCAAAATTATTTCTTCAAATTCACAAATAACGTTTACGAAATCTGGAATCTGTAACTTCATTAGTTTGCAAATTACCACGTTATAAACAAATTAATTGATTCTTGCCCTTTACCACATTGCGCATCACCCGTAATTATGTTTGTTTTGTTGGTAGATCTCGCTGATACAAGTCATGTGTCGTCATTATTTTTCATAAATATGCAATTCCGCAACCGTGGGAATGATAATTTAAAACGACCTTAGTTGTAAAATGCAATTTACCACATGCCCAATGACTTTTGCAATGTATTATTACGTACATTGATAGAGCATAATAAAAGATTTAATTTGAAGAAAGATTTGTCAAGGTTCCTTGAAAAACAACGGAGTTACAAACCGTTAACGCTGTTCATTTTTAAATGAAAATAAACTATATTCAGCCGTTTCTATTTCTATCTGCCGAATATTTAAACGGAACTACTCGAAAATCTCCGAATGGACATACGGAGTAACCTTACAAGAAATTTTCTAATATAGAAAGAAGAGCGGAGCGCGCATATAGCTTGGTCATTGCATGATAGTTAGACTTTCTGCCTTATAATCGGAGCCGAAACCACGTACTTTCGACTGAGGTAGTAAGAAAAATATTTATTCACAGTGAAAAAGATAACTAAGCCAAAAGCATTTTCGAAAGTTCGTGCAGCGGGATTAGAGAAACAGTAGTAGCCGGTAACATGGCTTATAAAACAAAAGAAGAACTATAGTATTTTGCATTGGAACCAACTAATTCGGTTAGTTATTTATGCGGTCCACGGTGTCGTTAAAACGATTTACGACATACGTTATTTCCGCCAGTGGCGCCGTGACTTGTGTTTAGATGTGTAGAGCAGTATTTTATTCCAACTAGGTTTATTTTTATTATAACTATTTGCTGAACGACCAGTAAGTTTGGTAATAGCATTGTCTAACAAAATAGAGATAGTTGGTCAAACGCCGTAGAATTCTCATTTAACGTCTCTCCTTTCCCCACTAACAGTAATAGGAAACTAAACGAAGTTCGCAGATCTTTAATTTTGCCATCATTATAAATATTGTTGAATATTAAAAAGGTGAAAATGGAGTGCGAAATATCTGATCCATAATTTATACAGATTATTACCATAATTCTATTTAACTTGAAAACGGTAACAGTATGTTACCTAACTAAACGTTCTTAATAAAAATATTTTTTTGTGGTAGAAGTATTGTCGTTTGACGTTTGTCGTAAACAATAAGATTCACTATATGTTAGAAATGACTGGTTTTGCAGAATTGACAATTTTGATTGTTTTTCAGAATTCTTATTGTTACATGCTTTGGAGGTTGTCCAATATTTAGATAAAGTCTTACAACATTGATATATTTGTATTCCTATCAATTATTCCAATATGTAATTACCATGGCCATCACAATGTTTATTATTAGATTTAAACCAAATAATTGTAAAACTCAATCATTCATTTTTACGTACATAGTACCTGCCTGAAATTTCATCTGGATGACTTTTTTTTGAGAAAGTCGTACAAAAAAAGTTATTAAAAAATCAATTACTTAATGAATATAATAAGAGCCATTGCGGCTTTACAGATAGGAACTAAAAAGAAGGAAGGATTAAGGTTGGAGTGATATTGAGTACGTTATCAAATTATCTTCACCAATTTATATATTTTTTTCTTCATTATTGCCAAAGATATGCCAAATGTGCTTTCCTTTGTTTACATTATTGTAGTTTTCCGCTTATTCTGTAGGTTAGAGAATGGAAATAAACAACATCTAAGAAGTTCTACAAAATATAACCATTTTTGAATGTCTGACTTTTCTTGAATAAGATTTTGATTATTTTGCTTTATTCAAAATAGATTCAGATTAATAATCAAACGAACTTACCTGAAGTGAAGTTCGATGTTAATTATATGAAGTGCCCATTCCGAATATATCACTTAATCACGTAGTACAACCCTGTCGTGCATATTGTTGAAGCAGAATGAAGAATACATCTAAGTAATTTACCATCCTGTATTTGAAATAAGTTAATGAGTGAGTTACGTAGTTAAATATATAGAATATGTCAATTTGATTGAAATAAAATTATAATTAGACAAAGTCATTATTTTATTACGAAGGGAAGTTTTTTCTAGTTAGACGATCTGATAATATTAACATGGTAGCAGAGCGTACAGTGCCTAAATGGTAATGCTAGAAGAAACAAGAAATTAAGTAAGAATAAAAATTAAAAAGATTTTGTAACTGTCTCTGAAAGCTGTCATCTTCATAAAGTAATAAAACGCATTTTCAATTAAATCCAGAGTAAAATGGATCCCAGTAAGGTGCAAATTGGATTACTTGAAGGTAAAGATAGCTGGACTACATGGAAATACAAGCTTTCTATTCTTCTGAGAAGTGTGAAAGGCGCGATGGACGTCCTTGAAGGTAGATTAACTTCACCGAAGTCGTTACCCCAAGAAGCAACACAAGAAGAAAAATGCAAGTATGAAAAAGATGTTACATTTTTCAATCAAACGGATAGAACTGTTTTGTTAGTTCTTACAATAAATATGACTCAAAGCACATTAGAAAAAGTCATGAGATTTTCGACCGCCAGGGAAGTCTGGTTGGAGCTTCATCGTTTGTATGATGGTAGTGCAACAGATAAAACCTATGATATCTGTATGCAATTTTTTAGTTATATTAGACAATCAGATGACGATATTGCTACTCATACATCAAAACTTAAGAACCTTTGGAATAATTTGCAAAACGAAATTTTAAAAGATAAAGCAGTTGCTGAAAATTACTGTAAGTGCGACTTGCCAGATATTTTGCTTATTTGTAAAATATTAGAAACTTTACCACCTGAATATTTCTCATTCAAGTCTAGTTGGATTCTGGTATCAAATAAGGACAGAACAATAGATAACTTGACAAATCAGCTATGCTCTTATGAAAAAGCATTAACAAGCAAAAATGAGAGCAAGCAAGAAGTTTTATATACAGTGAATAAGAGCAAAGCACATAAATATGGTTATTATTGCAATTACTGTAAGCAAAAAGGTCATAAAGTGAAGCAATGCGATAAATGGAAAACAGATGGAAGACCTCCTAAGCCAGAGAATTCGAAAAAACGTACAAATTCTAAAGCGAAAGAAATTCAGATGTCATTAGTTGCTGTATCATCGAATGTTTTGAATTGCGAAGCAGATTTTAAAAATTGGTATGTTGATAACGGAGCGACTAATCACATAACAAATCAACAAGATGTATTTCAATCGTATACACCATTTAACGAAGAGCAAACAATAACAACTGCTAATGGATATGCAGTTCCTGCATTAGGACAAGGTACCATCAAAATACAATCTTTTGTAAACGGAAAAAAGAAAGAGTTTTCATTGACCAACGTATGGTATGTACCCAATATCAAGAAAAATCTTTTCTCAACTTTGTCTGCTCAGGACAAACATCCAGAAAGTGAATTTATTTCCACCACTAAGTGCTGCTATTTTAAAATTTTTAACGAAACAATAATTGTTGGATCAAGATGTCAGTCTGGTGGACTATATAAATTGAAGATGCGGGCAACCAAACCTGAACATCTGAGTGTCAATATGGTTACTTCTAAAGAAAATATATTGCAACTCTACCACGAAAGGCTGGGTCATCAAAGTAAGAGACATGTTAAAAATGTAATTAAGCAAGAATTTAACATTGACGTGAAGCTGGATAGTGAATTATGTGAGGGCTGCGTCTATGGAAAGGCTTCTGTGAAAAAGTTTGGCATAAGAAAAAGAACAGAAACACCAGGAGAACTGATCCATTCAGATGTTTGTGGACCTTTTCAGATCTCAAAATCAGGTTTTAAATATTTTGTTTCATTTAAAGATGATTTTAGCAGATATCGATTTGTATATTTTTTAAAGCGAAAGTCAGAAGTAGCTGATAAATTAGATATAGTTTTAAAAGAAATGAAAGCTGCAGGATATGGTGTTAAAGAATTTTTGTCAGATCATGGTGGAGAATTTGATAATCATAAAGTAGCAAATATTTTAAACAAATATGGAATAAAACAAAGATTGGTGATGCCGTATACACCACAACAAAACGGCTGTTCAGAGCGTGATAACAGAACGATTGTCGAATGTGCAAGATCTTTAATGCATGCAAGAGAAAGTATCTTTGATCAAACATTTTGGGCTGAATTAATAAACACAGCTACATATATCTTAAATAGATCTGGTATATCCAGTATTCCTGGTAAATCACCACATGAAATATGGTTTAACAAGAAGCCTGAACTTAAACATTTAAGAGTAATCGGTAGTACTTGTTATGCTCATGTTCCTAAAGTTTGCAGAAGAAAATTGGATAAGAAATCTATTAAAGGTATACTCGTTGGTTATGAAAATGATGATGGATACAGGATATGGTCAGAAGATCAGCATCGACTTATACTTTCACGAGATGTTATTTTTAATGAATTTGAAACTCTAGGTGTGGTACAAGAATCCAAACAATTTCCATGTTTGCAACCTACAATAGATGTCTTGGATCTTGTTCAAAATAATTGTGATACAGAAGAAATAGACATTGTTGATGTAAGTAGTGATGTTATGGAAGAAATGGATCTAGATTACCAAGCAGATGACCAATGTTATGAACCAGAAGAGAGTTTAGACGAAGATATAGAATTTAGAAGACAATTGAGAGAAAGATCAAACATTAAGAAACCGACACGCTTTGACGAGTTCGTTATGATGGTTGCTGCTGAAATAAACCACCCCAAAGAACCACTTAGTTACAAAGAAGCAATTGTTTGTTGTGAACAAAATAACTGGAGGCTGGCAATGGAGCATGAAATGCAGTCATTAAAAGAGAATTGTACATGGGTTTTGAAAAATTTACCTGAAAACAAAAAAGCAATTCCTTGTAAGTGGGTGTATAAACTCAAAACCAATCCAGATGGTTCAATTGATAAATACAAAGCTCGTCTGGTAGTGGAGGGTTATTCACAAAGAAAAGGAGAAGATTATGAACAAACGTTTAGTCCAGTAGCTAAAGGTGGTACGATAAGAGCCGTTATAAGTATAGCTGCTAGTAAAAACATGTCACTCACACAATTCGATGTCTGTACTGCATTTCTTTACGGTACTCTAGACGAGGAAGTGTTCATGAAACAACCAGAAGGCTACGATGATGGTACTGGTATGGTTTGTCATCTTCAGAGAAGTTTATATGGGTTAAAGCAAGCACCAAGGTGCTGGAATAAGCGTTTTGGAAACTTTATAGATTCGCTTGGCTTTAAACGAAGTACTGCAGACCCATGTTTATTTATTAAGAATGAAGGAAAAGACATGTTGATATTAGTGCTGTATGTTGACGACGGTCTAATAGCATGTACGAATGAGATAATGAAGATGGATTTTTTGAAGAAACTTCAGGAGAAGTTTAAAATAACAGTTAAACCAGCTACATATTTCTTAGGTTTGGAAATAGAGAAAAATCAAGACGACTCAATAAGTGTTACCCAGTCAGCTTGTACAAAAAAGGTGCTAGAACGTTTTGGCATGGAAAATAGCAAACCGGTCTCGACCCCGATTGTAAAAGAAGCCATCCAATTAGGGAAGGAAACTAGTGAAACGGAATCGAATACTTCTTTTCCATATCGCGAAGCAGTGGGTGCTCTTATGTACCTAATGACGGGTACACGTCCAGATATAGCTTATGCTGTTAGTGTTGTATCCAGAAAATTAGAAAATCCAAGTCAAAACGACTGTGTGAAAGTTAAGAGAATATTCCGCTATTTGAATGGTACAATAAATTATCGCTTAACTTATATGCAAAAGCCAGAAATACAACCTCAGTTAACAAGCTATAGTGATGCTGATCATGGAGGTGATATTACTACCGGAAGATCGACATCTGGGGTATTGTGTCTTTATGCTGGAGCAGCTGTATCTTGGTTCAGTCAGCGACAAACATCAGTAGCCATATCGACAACAGAGGCAGAAATAGTAGCTGCAAGTGACGCTGCACGAGAAATAGTCTGGTTAAAAAGAATATTTACGGAATTAACAGGCGTTAACTTGGTTCCGACACTACATGTGGACAATGAATCTGCCATAAGATTAACGCAGAATCCCGAGTTTCATCGTCGGACTAAACATATACATATTAGATATTTTTTTGTTAGAGAAATGGTGTTGGATGGATCACTTGAAGTAGTAAAGGTATCATCTGAAAATCAATTAGCCGATATTATGACGAAGCCACTGTTTTCTAACAGATTGAAAAAATTACTTTTTGGAATGGGGTTGGCAAATTACTCAATGAGGGAAGGTGTTGAAGCAGAATGAAGAATACATCTAAGTAATTTACCATCCTGTATTTGAAATAAGTTAATGAGTGAGTTACGTAGTTAAATATATAGAATATGTCAATTTGATTGAAATAAAATTATAATTAGACAAAGTCATTATTTTATTACGAAGGGAAGTTTTTTCTAGTTAGACGATCTGATAATATTAACACATATCTCTGAGATAACTCACTAAGTTGAAAGTTTTTATTTCGTTCCCCTGATCCGATGCCTCATTTATTCACATTTTTAGTGATAATCGCAAAAGATTGGGTAAGAAAGGGCAGGGTGGGAAGTGATATATTCGGAATGGACACTTCATATTATTAACATCGAACTTCACTTCACTTCAGGTAAGTTCGTTTGATTATTAATTATATTTCAGGTCCATTCCTCTATATCTCTTAACCAAGTAGTTGTTGAGAGTATTGGTTGCGATTTTCCATACATATATCGATATGTTAGGTGGCTGTGTATTTTCCATATTATTAAAAATTATTATTTTATTTTCAGATATATTAGTCGATTGGATAAGTTGTATAAAAAGTATTGTGAATTAATAAAGAAAAATCCTCACAATGGTCGACTGACGTATTCAAAATTGGATTTCGTTAATTCAGAATACAACGAAATCAACAGAGCCATTAGCAAAAAGTACAATAATAGAAATTTTCCGTCTTATTACGAAATGGAAAAATTTATAGAAAAAGTTGTGAAAGACAATAATTTGGAATTGAACGAAGAAACAATAAAAAAAGAAAGTAAGTCCATTCCCCTTAACCGTCACCTGTCAACCCTTAACCGTCACTGTTATAGCGTTACCTGTCATAGTCACCCACAGAACTAAAGATTTTTAGTTTTGTGACGACACTGACATCCTGCAGTAATTGAGGTTAGGTTCTTCATTTTTTATATATTGGATAATTTGACAAGCTTATACAAGGGAAATATTCTAGTGTTGATCTAGATACAGAATGGTCGCGTTCATGCCAAAGTAAGCGCTACCGGAGCTATAATCAATTTCCTGCTGAACGCGTTTTTTGTCAACTGATTGATGTGAGCGCAGTGGCAGCATTTTTCCGATCAATAGTAGCGTTTGGTATTAACCTCAGACCAATCTAATTAATCTGAATCGTTCGTTTATGATGTCTAGATGTAGGAGAAATTGATCTCAACCGAGAATTTTGGCAGCTGAAAGTGATTAATCTGAATTTATCACACACTCGACTGAAACAAAACAGAAAACCAATATAAACTAATATGGCATTTGGCACTTTTGACTGATAGTGATCTTTACCGTTCATTTAATTAAATTATTCCGTCTGATCTGTGGTCACGTGATAAAAAAAATCGTCGCAACTTGGATATATTTGCCCAACTCGCTTAGAATTGACCTTTTCCAAGTACGTCATCGTGACGAATTTCTGTCACTGGACAACCTTCACACTAAATTCTAATATTACCTCAAACCGAATAGTACAACACGTTCACACTCCTAACAATTGCTGTTTTACACTTTTAAATTAGATTGAAAAAAATACCTAATAAAAAGATCGACAAAACAATACGACATTATACAAAAAGCAAAGAAAAATAGTTAAAGATTTAGTATCAGCTGCAAAAAAAGTCATGGACTGACTTTGGAAACAAATAGCTCACATAATCAAAAACTATTTTACAAAGTATTAAAAATCATTCAGAACAAATAAAAAAGAATTATACATCAAAAACAAGAACCAAGAAATATTATCAGATGAGAATGATATAATGGCTAGATGGAAAGAATATTTCCAAGATTTACTGGGACAACAAACGCAAAGTACTGAGGAAAATATAGCAGAACCTGACCACCAAAATAACTACCAAGAAATTGAAATTGAAGAACTAAAGAATGTAATAAGACTACTAAAAAATGGAAAAGCACCAAGAAATGATAAGATCACGGCTGAAATGATCAAAAACTTGGGAGAAATAGGAATTGAAAGTATGCTCACCATACTAAATAAAGCTTGGAAAAATGAAAAAATACCGGACGAATGGGGAATAGCATTAATAACACCGATACACAAGAAAGGAGACCAAAAAATTGTAATAACTACAGAGGAATAACGTTGCTAAACACTATTGTGACAATATTTGAACAGATAATAAATAATAGACTTAAACCGATACTAGAACCACATTTATCAGAAGCACAAAGCGGGTTTAGACCTGGAAGGAGTACACTGGATCATATTTTCACGATCAAGCAATTAACAGAAAAACGTCATTTGCAAAATAAAAAACTATATCTAGCGTTCATAGACCTTGAAAAAGCTTTCGATACAGTACCCAGAGTAAAATTATGGAGCGCCCTGAAAGAAAGAGGAGTACACAACAAAACGATAAGAATGATCCAAATCCTATATAGAACAAATATTAATTATGTAATAAGAAATAACTCAGAATCGGAGAGATTCAAAACAGAGATGGGATTAAGACAAGGTGGAGGACTAAGCCCAACCCTATTCAACGTACATATGAACAATATAATCAAGAAATGCGAAAGTAAAGTAAAAAATTTGTTCGTAGGATATAAAAATTTAGAAAGAGTCGAAATATTGTAGTTTTTGCAGACGACGTCGTAATAATAGCAGGTAATGAGGAACAGCTTCAGGACAATCTTAATATATGGAATAAACCAATGGGAGAAGAAGGAATGAAAATAAATACTAATAAAACTAAAATATTGATAATAGGAGACCAGAATACAAAAACTGATCTTAAAATAGACAATGTAAAACTGAACAAGTGGAAGAATTCAAATACCTTGGAGTAGCACTAGAACAATCTGGAAAACAAGAAGCTGAAATCAACGAAAGAAGAAGTAAAACAATAAAACTTTATTATTCCATGAATCAAAAATCCATAAAGTAGAAAAGAGATTTCAAACCAAACAAAAATCAAATTTACTTAATTACAGTTAACTGTAAATAATTGTCATATTAGTGAAGCGTGATATATAGAAGTCAAAAAATAATAGTTCAATACTATTAAACGCTTTACAAAATTAGAAAAAATTAATTTCCAAAGAGCAGACCGTCCACTAAGAAGCAACAACTACTTCTCGGGCTATATGCCCCGACAGACATTGAATTACACTTCTAAAGTAAACGGGGTTGGTATATCTGTTAAGATAGTACCAACCATTTTGGTTTGCGATTAGAAGGAATAACATCACTTGTGGACCGGTTTCGGCGTATTGCGCCTCATCAGCACAAGGTAGATGCTATTCATCCAGAAGCTAATGATTCCTTGATCCCTCACTGGCCACGACAACGGCGAGCAGTACAATACATATTTCACGTAATTGTCAATTACTTCAAAAAGTATGGACACGACCCTTTCGGAACACACTCCCAATATAGTAACTTTTAGTGGTGTGTTCGAGGTTTCTCAAAATGCTCCTCCTAGTTTAAAAACAAGGTATAGTTCACAAATTTACGAAAACCAATTAACTTTTGTTCTCGATTTATATTTAAATCAGTAAAAAATGCTATTTCCATATAAGCTTCTTTTTGAAGGTTGATGATGATGACGTCACTTGGAAACGCTCTATTAAAATACGCTACGCTACCGTTCAATGATGCATCAACTGTCATTTATGACAAATATAATGTTAATAAACATATAAATGTCAAAAGATGTCCTTTCTCTGTGAGTAGGATATTATGTGGCCATAGTAAGTATATTGTGCCGTGGACTCAAATAGTTATTTATGTACCAAGAACGAAAAACTGTATATTGCGGTCGAGTCGAGACAATAGACAGTTATTCGCCGAGGTGCATATACATTTTTTTCGTCGATATTTACAAAAAATTACTAATTTCCGCATGAAAAATCGACTATTTTTGAAGGCAAGTATTTTTCATCTGCTGTGCAAAAGATAAGTTTCATCTACTATCCATTATTGATTATTATGAACACTAATATTCACACGTAAAATCTAGCGGATTTCGTAAATAATGAAATTTGACAACAGCAAATGACAGTTATTGTCACAGCCATTCTCGCATCGTGCCGTATAATAGTAACCACAGCGAACGAAAAGTAAAAGTGTTTGCGGAGAAAATTAGGTACTTGACGTCAAAAATAGACGATGTTTCATCCGGAAATTAGTACGTAAAATGTCATTTTTTGTAAAGGTGGACGAAATAGTAGTTTTCCTACGATCACATAGGAAAGTAACGTATATCGCAGTATACAGTACCTCGGAAAGTGGCTTATATCAAACTAGCGTGCGAATTACTTTCCACACATGAGCGGAAAGTAACTTTCCTCACGCATGCGGATAATCAGTCAAATGTATAATTTTTATTAAGATTGACCACTGTCAAGCTGTCAAATATATAATTTTTAATTACGTTTACCTATGTAATATCTAAATTTGAAGCGATCTATTTGAAAAGTGAAATTTTTTTCATGTTCTTGATTGAAAAAAAATTAGGACGCGGTCGGGGATCGAACCCACGTACTCTTCGTCAGAAGTCCGATGCTGTACCAACTAATCCAAACCAACATTAATAATGAACGAAAAATGTAATCATCTCATAGGTATTTATTATAATATATAAAAAGCAGGCTTTGACAAATTGTGAGAAATCAAACTGACAAATTGTGAGAAATGTCAAAAAATTATTCTGATTAGTGAATGTGAAGCGCATTAATTGTGAGGTCAGTTTATATACCTACCTACCTGCAACTATCTACAATAACAACGTATCCCAGACATGCATAACAATATCGTGGATACTGACAATGACAGCGGCAGTGAGTGTACTCCACCAGAAATCGTCGAGGCAGCAAAAATATCCTCTTTAAAAATCCTACCAACAAAATCAAGAGCCAGATACGAACGTGCATATGAAGAATTTCTCAATTGGAGAAAAAGAAAAGAAATTAAATATTCATTATCAGAGAATGTCCTTCTTGCATACTTGGATGATTTATCTTACAAAGTAAGACCAAATACATTATGGTCACATTACTCTATGTTGCGCACTACTTTGTTCATAAATCACAATGTAGATGTTGCTAAATACCTGAAAGTGAAGGCATTTTTAAAAAGAAAAAATGATATATAAACCAAAGAAATCAAACGTTTTAAGCCGTCCTCAAATTAACGAATTCATAATAAGTGCTCATGACGATCAGTTTCTGTTAACTAAGGTGAGTTTGAAACAATTTACTTTCTTAGGTGTTTCACTAACTGGCACTTGTTAATTTTTAGGTTGTTTTAATCTTCGGAATTTCGGGAGCATGTCGCAAACAAGAATTAGTGAGAAGTCGCAAACAAGAATTAGTGAGAATTACTTTGGATAATATTGAAGATCTAGGCTCTGCTGCTATAATTAAGATTAATAATACAAAAAAAAGATTGACAGAAAGTTCAATATTACAGTAGTAGGAATAAACAAAATAGGTTCAGTACCAAGCTCAATTGCAAAATTTTTGAAACTTGATCATCCAGAAACATATACTAGTCATAGTTTCCGAAGATCTTCAGCTACAATTCTGGTAGATGCAGGAGGAGATATTACCACTCTTAAGAGACATGGAGGATGGAAATCCTCTGCTATCGCTGAGGGGTATATCAATGACTCAACCACAAACAGGATGAATGTTGCATCTAAAATTGCATGTGCAGTGCGTGCAAAATCTGAAGAAGCTATTCAGTCACCAATGAATCCAAAACCATCAACGTCAAACACTATTACAAGTAATAATTTTTCTCATGACATCCAAGAAAATCTACAATCTAATCTTTCACACACACCATTACAATTTACAAATTGCAGCAATAATAATTTTACTTTCAATTTTTATAATTATCCCACCAATTAATAATTGTAATAACCTACCTATGACTAATTAAATTTTTGTTACTAATGATAGTTATTGTTATTTCTTGAAATCAATTATGTTGACTTTAATTGTAATATTTTGTGTATTAATATGTCAGATGTTGATTACACATTATTTGGTGAAATTATCACGTGATCGTAGGAAAAATACTGTACATTACTTGTGCGAAAGTGATTTTTCTCACTCGTGTGATTGTCGGCTTATGCCTCGTGCTACAATATTTCCCACTCGTGTGAAAAATGTCACTTTCCGCACACGTTATGTAATATACTATTACCTAACAAGTGCGGAAAAGTCACTTTACGCACGTGTTAGGTACACTATTTTTTCTACTAGCGTACGGAAAAAACCCAAAAGTTAACATAAAGAAACATTTATTATTAAATACATATTATCAAATTCATTATTATTAATATTAACATTGAACGTGCAATTTGTAGCATTCTGCAAATTAATTGAAGAGGCTAAAATGTTTTCCAATGAAGTCATTTTTTGAGGCTTATACCAGGGCCATTAAAAAATTATTGAAACATACGTTTCTTTTTATGAAAAATTATAGCAGAATTCTAATAAATTTCTTAATTTTTCAGTCATTTTGTAAACTACAACCATACAAATATATATTTTAAATATTCAAATGTAGGTATACTCCCCAAAAACTTAACAAATCTACTTTTCCGCACTAAGTGACTAGTGCGGAAAAGTGACTCTTTCAACACTAAAATGAGTGCGGAAAAGATAATTCCACAAGGATTAAGAAGTTGCAATTAACCACCAATTTAAATAAACGCATGGGATCATTTGAATCAAAATTTGACCAATTAGTAATCAGTAACTTTTCATACTAAAATTCTCGGGCCAGAATGTTAGTAGGTACTCGTAAGGATCATACAACCCAAAGATGAGACGTTTAATTTATGTATAATGTGCATTCTTTAAATTGCGATATATTGAAGTGAACATTCCACACCTGTAATTTTTAACCAATCAAAACATGTTTTTTTGACAGATCACCATGGCAACGTATGAATTCTAGCGGAAATTTTTTCCTCGTGGGTACCCAACAGCGAATTATACTGGAATTTTTTTTGACGTTTATAATGACAGAATATTTTAGTGACAGTCTGGTTTTTATTTGCAAAAACAGCAATTTCCTACCTCTAGTAGTTACTCAAAACTTATGTAAAATTAAAGAATATACTGTGTTATGTCTTGAGATGGTATTTTCGTGCAACTACAACGAGTAGAAATCAAAAATTTAAAGGTCTAAATTGCTACCAAAACATTTTTTTACGTTGTGCCGCTTGACAGCTTCAAAACTGAAATAATTTTTGGGTTAGGGTGTCACGTAGTTGCCATGGTAACTAAATAATCAAGTCGACCAAACCTCAAACGTCAAAAATTTTTTTTTATTATTTGATTTTCAAACACAATTTGGTGTGGAATTTTCTTACGGAATACCACACGAGGTCAAATTAAATCCGGAAATTTTTTCGAGCTCATGAATATTTTGAAAATTATCCCGAGTCGAAGACGCAGACGCAATAATTTGACCTCTAGTGGTATTACTATACCTTGTTTTTAAACTAGGATGAGCATTTTAGGAAACCTCAAACACACCACTAAAAGTAACTAGATTAGGAGAGTGTTCCGAAAGGGTCGTGTTCAGACTTTTTGAACTAATTGACAATTACGTGAAATATGGTTTGTACTGCTGGTAATTGTCGTAGCCAAGGAGGGATCAAGGCATGTCTAAATATCGAATAATCATTGGCCACAGGCCATGGCGAAAGTAGTGAGCAAATGACACATTATTGGGAAAAAATGTATGGTTGTAATAAGTAGTTTATGCAAAATTTGTTGATAATTTGAGGATAAATAAGTACGTAGAAAATGCAATTGTATGTTTCAATTATTCTTTATTTACGTTGGACGCTTAGGTTAGCACAAACTAAAAGTAAACAGAGGTTTTGATATCGAAAAATGCGATAATATTGTACTGTAATGTATGTAAAACTTGGTGTAAAAATATTTAGAAAAATGAGATTTTACTTGGAAACTTATATTATTAACAAGAAAGAACAAGCATGGATTTTGTTTATCAAACTGAATAAATAATAAAAATAGCACTTAACTTGGTTGGAATATAATAATTTGTTAAAAATAAAACAATCAACAACAAACGCAAAAAAATTGGTACAGTTAGATTGAAGTAATGAATATTTTCATATAAATAAACACAAAACTGACAAATGTCGTTGTCAGCTGCATCAAAAGAGCTGTGTGAAACGGGCTGCAATTTGACCAATCACTAGGCAGCAGAAATGCCAACTTAAATTCAAATCGCTCCTCTTAGTTTAAAAGCAAGGTATAGTGAAAATTTTTTTCATCTGTCAAATTTGACATTTCAACAATGTTCCGACTATTTTTTGATTGTTGTTTTAGCCAATGAGCATACAATTAGGCAATAATTTTGCACTAGTGCAAATTATCAATAATTTGCACTAGTGCAAAATTATAAGGGTCCATTAAAATAAATGCAGACGTAATTATAAACGTTTATTATTTATTAAAGTAACATGAAAACTGTTGAACCTAGCTATTGAAATTTTTACAATTAAAAACGCAATTATTGAAATGTATGACTGAACCAGTCGAAGTTTGTTGTTGGTCCGAAACATCATTACTTGAAGCAGAAGTTGAAACTGAAAAAATACTAAACTCGTTGTTTTCACTGTTTCTCATTTTCTTTATTATTTCCTCGTGAAACTCTTTATCGAGTTGTAAATAAGGTTTTATTGAACTGACATTTCCATGTCCCGTTATTTTCGTTAACTGGTTTTCGTTTACCCCAACCTTGGCTAGATGGCTTACGGCAGTTGCTCGGTGAGAATGGTTTGTAAATTTGATCTTTTCGCTATCGAGACCTGCTTTTTGGACAGACATCTTTGTCCATTTTGCGATCTCGTTTCTGCCCACTGGGATGTTCTTGAACCATATTTTGCCATTCTCGATTCGGTGTAAGAAATAGAGACGGTTCGTCTTCACGTTAGATCCTCGTTTTGACAAAAGTTTTTTGTATAATCTTGAAGAAAATAAAAAAAACGGTTAATTTGACCTACCTAACGGGGCAGATGTCTTCATTAGTAGTGTTTCTGATCAACCATTTACTGTCTGTTAATCTGCGGCCTCCTCCTTGGCAGGTTTTTGAAAACACTGGATTATATTCTATTCTATTTGTGCTTGCTCCATCATTAAACTATTTTTCTTGAAAGAAATCCGTCAAACAGTTGGCTGCCTCACCTCCTCGAAATGCTAGCTCATAAGATATAAGATGAAAAATTTTTTTCTGCAGACCCTCCGGCTTGTTTTCATCGTAAAGCTTCAAAATTTGCAGCAATTCTTTGTAAGTAAAAGCCGATGAGCTTTCTTTTCTCTTTTCCGGGATCTATGCAATGCCGAAATCTTCGCTATATTTTTCCTGAACAAGTTTTGCTGTCACGTTCCACATTGTTTTCACCACACTTTCTTTATAAAGGGATCCATCCTTCGTGCGCATGTTGCTTGCCCAGTCCTTTAGAATGAAGGCAATTTTGTCCACCAAAGTTCCTTGTTCTAATAAGTGATTTCTTTCGGCACAAAACTCTTGAAATTGTCTCCATACTGACGTTTTTGACTTTTTTGTATTCGTTGGCGTAAGATTGTCTATATTCTTATCAATATCTCCAGCAGAAGCGTTTCCAAATCGCGACATTGCACTTAGAAAATTTTACAATAGGTTTTTTATAAAGCGTCGTTTACTAACAAATTTTTCATTCTCCGTAGCAACGATTGTTTCAGACAGCTCCCACGTGCCAGCAATGAGTATAAAGTATACAATATTATTGTCGCCACTGGTGACGGCAATGTGACAGCAACTGTCGGTGACTGAAAAAGAGCACGAGTGCATTCGAGCATCTTTCCCAAACATTTTCATTGCACTAGTTAAATTACAACTGAAAATTTATTTAGTCGCGTTGTGTGATTTTTGATTGGTAGCGTCACCGCCTAACCGTAACCGCGTATCATGAGAGTTCGTTTGAATTTTCATAAGGGATAAATTTCTTTGTGAAAATTTATACAATGAATTTTTTAAAGGGAGTTACTTCTTTTGTATATGATGAAATATATAAAAGGGATTTATTTATTAACAAAAATTTCCATGAACCATGGGAGTACGATTAAATTTTTATGAGGGATCAATGTATTTGTAAAAATTTCTGTGTTATAGACTTACGTTAAAATTTTTAAAAGGGGCTCATTTATGATTTTGTCGGCAGTCCTATTCCTTCTTTGCATTTATTTCGGGAGTACATCGACCCTTTATAAAACCACTACTTTTAATATTACAGGTGTTCATTGCTTTAAAAGGTTAGGTGAACTATTACAAAACAGAAGGCAAAAAGAACTATATGATAGCCACATAATGCTGTTGAAGGATACTGAAGATCCAGCCAAAGAAGATCCCGCATTAACTACAGTTTTAAAAAATAATTATGTAGAGGGACAGGAGAAGCTAGAGAAATTAGTAGAGGGGTAAGTTGTATTTAATGCCTACTACATGACATTTTTGGCACATACAATTTTATGTAGATAAAATTTATATGGTGAAACAGAAAATTTTACGTATTACTAACTGCCCGTCCCGGCTTCGCTCGGTGTGAAATGAAAAAACAGCGTTGGGAATTTTCATCTGTCATAACATCTAAATGAAAGGTCTAATTCGAATAATTTGAAAAGTAATTTGCATGTACATAATCAAACTTTATTATGAAACTATTTAGTTGGATAAGGATTAATATCATGATTGTTTAATTTGAACAAAAAAAATGGTTATTGTAATTTAACTATAATAAGACCTATACCATCGCGGACTTTTTGTGGATACTGACACCGTACATAGACAATGAATAGTAGGTTCACTCTAAGCTTCTCCCAGGGCTATGTCTCTCTCACTCGGTCTCCGATGCTACTCATTTTCGGGATCTTGATCTTGTCTTTTGTAGTTTGAAGGTACGAGCCGAGTTAATAGTATAAAGGCTGGACTGTCTTTGCAGTGAGCACTATCCAATTATTATTACAGGATATTTATTAAAATGAACATGCCGCGAAGATGTTGTGTTCATGTAAAAATTGTATCGGAGTGACGTTGAAAGATCTTTTTAAAAACGTATCATTTACGCATACTTGCAAAAATTTTCCATTAAGTTATTTCTTATTTTTATACAAGAACGCGTTTATAAAACATAATAGATTTGTTAACTAGGCTTGTTGAAAAAATATCGATATTATTTTTTTGATGTATCGATATTATTGAGCGATATTAATTTTTCCTATATATTAATAGATCGATATAAAATTATAACTATCGAAAAGGTATACAGTGAGTCCGAGTGATAAAGTACCCCCCCCCCCTGTAACCGTTTGGTATATAGTGATGTTATTTGGAATGATAATATATGACCCCATTTTGCATTTTTTAACACATAAATGACAGCCCTGCATGTCAAAGTGACAGCTGGACGGGCATTTAGATAATTTTTTTAAATGGAAATGTGGATCGAGTAATACCTCATTTTGAAGGTCTTTTTATGCTCAATACATTCCCCAGATTGGAAAACATGAGGTTCAATAGTTTTAAATAAAAACCAGTAATATCAGTTTATAACAATTTTCTGTTAATTTTTGTACTACCTACTAGGTTTCATTGTTGATTGTTGCTGTCATATTTTTTAATACCTGCATTTAGGTTTGACAGTAAATTTTAGCTCGAAATTGTCTACAATGGCTCGTTCCCTACAAGACAAATTTGAAGCGGTCATTATTTTTGGCGAAGCTAATAGAAATTACCATTCTGCTGTTCGTATGTTAAATGAACGTTATCCTGAACGCCAAATATGCAGAAAATTCTTACGTAAGTTAATTTCAAAATTTCAAGAAGGTTCGGTAAAAGACGCTCCAAGGTCTGGGCGGCCAAAAATTGGGGAAGATGTAAAAGTCCAAGTTTTAGCTGAAATGGTTGTTAATCCCCAACAGCCATCGAGGCACGTGGCCGAGGCATGCAATATTTCGCGTACTTCTGTCAAAAATATTTTAAAATGCCATAAATGTCATCAATACAAAATCAAAATTATGCATGAATAGACAGGAAGAATCACAGGGAATCAAAACTATTTGCGGAATATCTGTTTTAGTGACGAAAGTACTTTTTTTTAAACGGAAGAGTTAATACTCAAAACTGTAGGTACTGGAGTGATGAAAACCCAGAAACTTAATGTCTGGGCGGGCATTTTGGGAAATTATATCATAGGTCCCATTTTTCTGGAAGGAAATCTTAATGGACCCATGTACGTGAATATGTTGCAAAATACAATTGCTCCCCTTATTGATGATGTTGTTGCCCAAAATCCACATGAGTTTCATTATTTTAGGCAAGTCAGAAATTACCTTGTTGAGAATTATCAAGATAAGTGGATTGGTCGTTGAGGTCCTACAGAATGGCCAGCTCGATCGCCAGACCTCACTCCCCTAGATTTTTTCTTTGGGGATATGTTAAATCAGGAAGTTCTTGGTGGTCATTTTCAACATCTTCTTAAGTAACAAGTGTTTTCTAAATTTGTTTGTGCTTTTAAGTTTAATTTAAATTATTTCATCATTTTTTATTTTAGGTTAGGGTTGGTTCAATGTTATTTGTTTACTTTCACATTATGTTTTGTTTTGAAACCTAAATAATTTAGAATAATTATGTAATAGTAATAGTATGTAGATATACAAAGAAATCGTTATTACTGGTTTTTCTTTTGAAACTATTGAACCTCATGTTTTCAAATCTGGGGAATGTATTGAGCATAAAAAGACCTTCGAAATGAGGTATTACTCGACCCCTATTTCCATTTAAAAAAATATTCCAAATGCCCTCCCAGCTGTCACTTTGACATTCAGAGCTGTCATTGATGTGTTAAAAAATGCAGAATGGGGTCATATATTATTGTTCGAAATTTCTTCACTTTATTCCCAACGGTTCAAAAGTTACAGGTGGGGGGACATACTTCATGTCCTCACTGTATTTTCAGGGTGTCACAGAATAACTATTCCTAATTTTCAGAAATGACAGAGAGCACTTAAATAAACATTTTTTATGAATAAACTAGTGTCCGGAAATTTCTCGTTGTCAAGATAAACTAGAAATCTGTAAAAACATTTAAATCAGGAAAGAGTAGTTACTTAGTAAATTGAAGCAATTAAGTTAAGAAACATTATGTTAGAAATGATACTGCATCAAACTTTATAAAAATTGTTCGAAGTTACGACCACCATTTTCGATACACAAGTTATAACAATATGTAATCGACTCCCGAATTCTTCGAAATAACTGCGGACGTTCACGAATATCATCAAACGCCAGAATAATTCGAGCCACTAACTCTTCTTCTGTATTAACAGGTGTCGCATAAACCATTGATTTAATATGAACCCAAATACAAAAATCAACTGGAGTCATATCTGGTGAACGTGCAGGCCCTCCTCTTCAGTGGCGCTAGCTCCACTACTAAATCACCCTATCACTGATTGCAATGGTCGACTATACTCTGATCGTTTTTGACAGTTTCTGATTGCGGTTGGAACAGACCTTATATGACTATCCAAACGCGGAATTTTAACACTTTGTTGATTAGGAGAGGTATTATTATCAGCTAAAGATTCTGAGCTTTCTGAGGAGGAAGAATCGTAGTCATTTTCTGGACTATAATTAGGATCTTGTTGTTGATGGCCGATATTTGTAACAATTTGCTTCCTTTTTTACGCTTTTGCTTTTTGTATTATATTATTCTGCTTCAATTGTTTATTTAAGGACAGCATAACCCAAAATTTACTTCGATTGCTTGCCATTCTGAAATAATAACAATCGACCCTATTCTGTATCAGGTTATGTTATTTAACGACCATCGTTAAGCGTGAATTTCTGTAATATAACGATATGACCAAAAATGCAGATTCTGTATAATCATAAGCATAGTTATTTGAACGAGAATCGTTATTTTACAATCGTTATTTTTAAAAAGCCTGTTGTTAAAATAACTGTACCTGTTTGGCAGCTTGTTATGTCTTAACCATCTTGCTAAGTGAAATAAATGAGGAGAATCTAATCTAATTTTGATATATATATTCGTGGTAGTGGTGATTTGTCATTTTTAGCAACCCAACATAATTAACATATTTGTGAAACAGTGCTTTTTTAATTAATTTCGAATGGCTGCTTTGAGAAATGCTGAAAATTTCTTGAATTTCGTTCTATTGAACGAAGTGGTAAACTTAAATCAAAGGTAATTCATTGAAAGTATATTTTTGTGTCTGATTTATCGACTTAAAATGATTGTTATTTCAGGCATCATTTGAGAATCGAAAGGCGACGATTGAGAGATCATAGTGATCCATTTCAAATGGTCAGAGTGGAATTCATCAAGTTTTTTAGAGTTCTAAAAGATTTGGCCAGGTATTTAATAAATCTCTAGAGACCCTTTAGTTTATCACAGCGATCAACAGCTGTTCCAGTATAGCTGAAGGTACTTTCAATCTTAAACTTATTTGAATGCAATAACACAAATTTTTTTGATGGTAGGTATTGGCATTTACTGGACGAATGGATTATATTTACTAGAACAGAGGCTGAAAGAATTGTCAAGAAAGAAAAGTAAGAAGAGAATACTAATGGTCCCGTTTCTTTCGTATTCACTTTATTGGCGAATTGCTCCCACAAATTGTTCATGAATTTAACCTCACATGGTTTGTTCTTCCCTCGAATCGCAATAGAATTATTCTCTAAGAATTCCAACAGCATCTCATACTGTGCCCTTGTTGTTTTTGGAAGACGTACTTGTTTTTCCATTTGAATATTTAGGTATAACCCCTGAATTTAAAGTTTTCTCACGTTAAATTGCAAAGGTGACGCACTATCTGTCATGCGTTTTAATGGTATGTTATATAAGGGTTATACTCTAACGGGACCGAATCCATCTCTTTTTAAATTCGTTGAAGGTGTATCACTCCATCTCGCTTCATAACAATCAAAACTTACTCCCTTTTTAACATAGAATTTTAACAATATCGTTAAGGAAGCTCGATACGTAATCATAGAAGGGTTAACAATATAGTTAAATACGATCGTTATTTTAACATAACAGACTATCGTTAAAAATAACATACATGTTACGGAATACGGCTGAATATCTTGTTAAGTACGACTAGAAATTTAAGAAGGTCATAAATCACCAACCACTTGAGTTATCAGCAGAAGGTCGATTCAACGCAGTGTTGTACCTGCCCTGGCCATTAAATTTTGTTTTATAAGTAGGTATACTCCATTCCAAGATATTTCGTTTTAACACCAACATGATTGATTCAAGAGAAAAATACACAGCAGGTAGTCGTTAATCCGATAACAATATCGTACCGTACTCGTTTCTTCGAAAATATAATGTCTAATAGTATGATTATTTAACAACTGAAATATTTGGCTGGTAAAATAATATTTATTTTTAAAATCTGAATTTTACCGACTGTGGAGATGTATCTGTTCACTGTACCGGGTCGGCAAATAAGAACGACTGTCGGCCATATCTTAGGTTCGGATTGGACTTTGAAAAAAAAAATTTATTACAAAAGTGGCCACGAGAAAAACCTGGAAATGATTTATAGAATTGTAGGTCCACCGCTAGAGGGCGTTATTGAATAAAAAAATTTAAAAAGCCAAATTTCAGAAAATATGCCTAATTAAGAAGCATAACAAAAACAATCTTCGTATTCCTCAAAAAATTTTGCGTATATTTAATAATGCAAGTTTTAGTCTAACTATTCAAATAAGAGATAGGAGAGAGTGGGAACTTTGTTATGAAAAAACGACCATAACTCCGATTCTACTTAACCGATCTTTGCAAATTTTGTCTTGATGAAAAGAGCTCTTTTCCACCATTGTAAGGGTTATATTCTCAATTCCTCTTAATAAGTGACGTGCCCGTTAGAGGGCGTTATTTAAAGTTTTTTAGAAATCTAGTTCTCTTTGGAAAATATTAAATGGAAGCATGCATTTTTAACTGAGGATTATAAAAGTAGACAAAATTAGCAACATGATGGCGAAAACCGCACGTCGATATCTTTTTCCTATCCCGAGATATCTTAAGAAACGCGCGATAATCGACTGAAGAGTCCTTAATATTCTTTGCCGATAAAGAAAACGCATTTGGTATAAAATCATTTTCGGTTCCTGCGTGAATGATCGTAATGCGTTTTCCTTTATTAGACGGCGCATTAGTTTGGCACAAGTCAGATGAGTCTACCCAGCCTTTGTTTGGTGTATCGTGTGTATCGAACCAAGTTTCATCCAAATACACTACTGTTCTACCATATTCTCTAAATTCGTTTAATAACAATAAATATTCAAATTTCCACGTCTTAAGTCGCACAAACTCCTTTATGATTTTACTGCTACTAGTGAGTTTTTTAAATTTAACTACGTTTTGTAAAAGGACACTTTGCAACACTAGATACCAGTTTCATTCTTTTTAAGTCTTGCATTAAAATATCTAATCTAGCCACAATTTGCTCTTTATACAAGGCATATATTGTTCTTCGAATTATATTCTTCTATCTCCTCCTCACCTCTGAATTCCTTGCTAAGGTTAGCTAACAATGTTTATCAATTAACGGAAATCAATTTTATTGTTCCATTGTCACAATTTAGGCAAGAAATGTATGAATATTTAAAAAGTGCCGAAGTATAAGACATTGAGTTTGATTCAATGAGTTTTGTATTTTGTATATTTGTATATTATATTTGGTACATTTTTTTAATTTGTACGATTATATAAAACTATAAATATTATAATAGTTAAATTGTTAAATGATGAGCTACTGTCCTTATAATTAGGTTGTAAGACCTGTTAGGACTTTAATAAATAATAAATAAATACTGATGAAATAAAACAAATTGATTTGTTTAAATCTTCATTATTTTCATAAATAATGAAGATTTAAACAAATCAATTTGTTTTATTTCATCAGTAGTATGGATCTTCATCAAGTAAAAGCCTCATCTATTCAATAAATAAATATCTACATCACAGCCATCTAGTTTCGTTGAACCACCAGATTCTTTTCGATTCTTTCTTTTTCAAATGTTTTTGTTAAAGACGCATTTTCTTGCACAGCTTGATCGTTGGACATTCCACGATCAAGAAGGGAAGTATAAACATTTTATATAATTTTTTTCCCATGAGGGTGTAACATTTGTCGACTAGTGGTACTACGACCACCAGTTGAAGTACTAGCTTCAGGATGAGTCCTTGGACGCCACATTTATCACACTTTAAAATAGAAATAACTGAAACAACGGAAAATTAGGAAGGTAATGACTAAATGTTGTTTAAATTTCCCATTTTTATTTCTGAAATTGGAAAGCGTTCAGTTCTCAAAACAGTTTTTTCCAAATATTGTAGGTAATTTATTTTGTAACCGTAAATAGACCATTATCGCTGTAATCTCGTTAATATCCCATTAGTACTGAAAGTCTGGTGGCCAGGTAAGTAAATTTCATTATTTACACACATTTGAACATATCCTTACCAATCAACCTCAGGAGATTTTTCATTATCAAATAAATTTAAATACAAAACTGTCAACAAAAGCCAAAAATAATGTCCTGGGTATCTTTTGTGGGACACACACTTTTATTGCTTATCAATATTTCAAACAATAGGTAATAATAAGGGTCGTCGGCTAATATTGATTTACGACCTTCTTAGATTTCTGGTTTTACTTTACGGCAGTATAAACATGTAAATTATATTTCACAATATTTCGTTGACTAGGAATCTGATCTTAATGATTTAATAATAAAAGTTTATAAATCCATGATTGTACAGTAAACAGTAACAGATCCGCTGTCGGTAAATTTTAGATACTATAGTTGTTTCACCATCGGAAACCAGTAAACCATGGGCGTAGATTTATAGAATTATATTTATAATGATAGATAGATAGATAATGATAAATATTTACTTTAGACCCCATGTCGCCGCCGGCCCATGTGGGCCACCGCTGCTGTAGTTTGCATACATAATTAGGTTTTATTACTCTCTTCTGATGGCGATAGTAGTATAAAACTAAATATTATTCTAGCAGCCAATCATTTCAGTTGTAAAATAATCATACTATTAGGCATTATCTTTTCGAAGAAACGAGTACGATACTATGCTAGGGTTATGGGATTAAGGCTATTCGTTCCATAAATGACCTTGACATTTCAGATTTCGATGGTAACTGTCAAGTCCAACAACAAGTACAAATGCTACAATAAAATGCGGTTGCCCCCGTCAGTGGGTAATTTATGATCGAATTTTTGAGTACATTCTTGATTTTTAGTACCTTCCTATCTAAGAATAATATGTTCCCTATTTACATTCGAACTGTTAAAGTGTATATGCATCTATAATATCAAAAAGTTTAAAAATAAAAATAAATTATTCACAACAGTAGAATGCTCGGTTAGTTTTTTTTTGAAGCAAGAAGCAGGTACCTAGACAAAGGGACAATAAAATAGACCCTTCTTTATCACTCTGTAATCATGGTCATAAATCTAAGCTTGCGGTTACTTATTTCAATGCGATCACATAACTTGGTCATTTTAATTCGAATCGAGTTCTGATTTTGCCCATTATTATTTATTTTACCTTATCATTAAATCGTTCGTTACAAAAGTACATATGTAAAGCCTGTTCATAGTTATAAGAAAGTAAATTAAGCGGATTATTGAAGGGTAGCTATTAACTAACAATGACATGAAATTTATTACCCGATTTTCGTAGTTTTAGAGCAGGTAGGCTATGGTCCCTACCCATTTAAAATCTTTATCCTATACTTTATCAAGCGGTACTTCCTAATAGGATTCAGTCAGTCACTTTCTTATATCTATGAACAGGCTTTATCTATAGATCCCGGTAAACTAAAAATATACGTTATTTCGAAACTTTCATCATTAAATTTGAGTTAAATGAATTTTTTCCCAAAATATGATACGTACAATACTTTCAGTAGACTCTTAAGATTTTAAATTATTAACAACTTTGTTGATAGCGCTAATCAAGTTCGAGATATTTGAACGCACATTTGTATTGAATTCTCCATAAGAGAATTCCGTAACGAATATCCTTAACGACTACCTGCTGTGGGCGTTTCTCTTGAATCAATCATGTTGGTGTTGAGTTAAAACGAAATATCTTAAAATGCAGTATAGTTTGGCAAACATAACTATAGCTGTGAAAGGAATGCGGTCGAAAACTTTCGATATTGCCACGTTTAACTATGAAAAAGCTAAAGTGCTAAGTATGTAGTGATAATAATTAGAAAATTGACTTTTTATTATTAACAATATGTCAATAATGATTAAACGTTAGTTCTTTAATGTGCTTGTTTCATTGGATTTTGTCTATTAACATTATTTTTTCAAGTTCTGAATATTAAAAGATGAACACTTTTCCATATATGTTATGGGTTTCCTTCAAGCCGGCAACGTCGTGCGAAAATCATAATTACCACGCCCTCCTACTAACTCAATTGGTGAATATTTATCGAAATGCCGTTACTAAGTAACCACCTGACTTCCTATTGGCAAGTGCGTGCGTGTGTTCTTCCCTGTCACTTCGACAATTGACTGACATTGATTATCCAGTGGCGTTTATTTACCTCCGCATTTACAGTTTTACTTGGTATCTTAGTATTTCATATACATATTGAATTCAAGTACGATTTTTAACATTATTTGTTTTTAACAAATAGGTACCGTGTTTTGAAATATACCTTACCTTTAAAGCAAAGCATAAATCAGTTTCTATATATAATTATTATATAATAATAATTATTATTTTTAATACTTTTATAAAATAGGTACCTTTCGCCACTGGTACGTTTATGACAGATATCGGCCATGTTTCCTCACCCTTTACCGATGCCGCGTAGCTTCAGATAGACTTGCCAAACTATAGGTGTTCCTAGTACATTATTTTATTGTATCATCAACATTTTCGCAGCGCATGCTATATAATGACTTTTATAGGTACATTTTTGATACCCTAGACTACAGTTTGGAATTTTCGTAACAATATTCAAGTTTTTGAAAATAAATTATACACTTGAGCCTTCCTCATGAATCAGTCCTTCTATTGGTGACAACCGTAGAAAAGTCAGTTCAGTAGATTTTGAGTTTATGGCGTTCAGATCGACAGAAAGACAAACGGCTTTAAATTATATACAGGGTGTTGCGATATTCGACTGTCACCGCTCTTCTAAAGAGAGCTCTCGTTAATTGATGAACCGTTGAAGTGCCCAGTTTACCGAGATACAGGATGTTGAACGTTTATTTAAAATGAAAGTTGATGATTTTTGTACCATTGTGATTTATATTTTTATTAAATTCTAGCAACTGGTCTCAGAAATAAGCCTATTTATTTTTCAACTATTTTCAAATGACACCACAAATCATATTTTGCAAATTAAGTTAAGTTAAGACTTTTGTTTAGATGCAAATTTCTGCAATACCGTTCATTTTAGTTCCATGAAAGGTTATTGAATTTTCAATTAAAGCGGGAATTATAAAAAAATATTTGTGCCAGTGGTGTCCAAAATAGGGAGGACCAATTAGGATAGCGCTTAAATGGCTAATTTAAAAAATCACCTATAGCCAAAAAATTGCCTTTGTAAAAAGTATAACACCCACCAAATTTATAAAAAATATACAGAGCATTTCAATGAAAACTATCCACCCCACATAATTCTGAAGGCGTCACTTTTACGGAAAAATGGAAAAACACGTCTTTTTGCATATGTAGACGTTATAACTTTAACCCCCTCCCCCTATCCTATGGTCACCACTCCCAATTTTTTAAATGGAACAACCTATACATTATTGCATTGTTGGATTCTTCTCTACAAGAGGATTACAAAAATGTATATTACATAAGTGAAAAGTCAATCAGTTGGGAGTTATTGATAATTACAATGTAAACTATGTCTTTACTGCTGCACTAACTCTACTCAATTAAGTAAACGATGTTTTGCTTGGAGACAAAAACATAGCGACCGGAAAACTGGTGTTTGACGTTTTTTAAATAAAGTGTCAAGTAGGTAGCTTAGTTTTCATTCGAATATCAACATTTACAAGTACCTATCTTCCGTAAAAATGATGTATACTCTGCAAGATAGAATTGAAATTGTAGGATTATCTACAATTACACAGAGAAGCTATTGATCCCGAAATAACACGAATGCTTGAAAATGTTGATACAATGTCAGAAGCTTTGCTAGCGTTTCAACAAGATGGGGCACCTCCACATTATGCTCTCGATGTAAGACGGTTTTTAAACGAATCATTTCCTGCTCGGTGGATAGGTAGACGAGGCCCAATGTTGGAATGGCCACCTGGGTCACCCTATTCAACCCCCTAGACTTTTTTATGGGGATATCTGAAAACCAAAATTTATGCCACTCGGCCAGCATCTATAGATGATTTATGTCAGCGAATTATTCAAGAATGTCAAATAACCCCAGAAATGTTACATAATGTTCGAAACTCATTTGAGGTTCGATTGTAACATTGAATGGAAACCAATGGAAGTCAATTTGAGCACCTTATAAAATAATTTAGTATTGTTTTGCTAATTTGTTACGAATTAAAATGTTACTATTAGTAAATTGGAATTATCCGTAACTCCCAACTGATTGACTTTTCACTTATGTATTATACATTTTTGTAGAGGAGAATACAACAATGCAAGAATGTATAGGGTGTTACATTAAATTGGGAGTGGTGACCTCAGAGGGGAGGGGGTTAAAGTTATAACGTCCACATATGCACAAAAAGACGTCCCCCTTTATATGATTTTTGACGTGTTTTTTTCATTTTCATTTTTTCATAAAAGTGACCCCTTCAGAATTATGTGGGGTGGATAGTTTTCATTGACGTGCTCTGTATATTAAGCTGTTTTTGTTTTATAATACTTTTTTATTTTATAAGTTGTGAAGGTTGCAAATGACCGGTTGATTAATGCACACAAATTTGGTTTATAATTAAATTAATGGCTGTATTTTTGTATAAAACTGATAGGAAATTGACGATATTTTCAAAAAATGACCCTGCAGGGAGGTTTATGGATAAGTGGTCCCGGACAAATTGGCTGAAGTTTTTCGAGTAGTTTTCGACAATATAGAAAAGCTCTGCCCTGAGAGGAGCCTAAAATTTTTTTAAACCTTGTTCTGCTGCTACTATCTTGGGGATTTTAATTAAGTAATCTTAATTCAAATATTAGATTCATACAGGGCGCGGTATGTTTCAAGCGGATATTCACGCCTTAGGAAAGTATGATTACTTCAATATTGTTAAAAGATACAGAAGGCAAAGGCTCATCAATATTTCGAATAGTCAAGCATCCATTAAAGCACTATGAGTTCTTGCATAATCAGTTCTAAAATGGTAAGGAAATGCCTAGGAAAACTCAATGAACTAGGCGAGAACAACATCGTCATCCTACAACACACTAGAATATAAGGAAATGAAATAGCAGATTAACTAGCAAAAAGAGGGACTGACACGCCCTTTTGAGAACCGGAACCATTTTGTGGTATCAGCTCCAATGGAAAGAAGGGAAGATCTGACTATTGGAAAGATCTAGTAGGGCTAAGAAAATCAAATATACTCCTGGGAAACTACAACCAGGTGAGACCAAATGAATGCCCAAGCCAGAGTAAGATTGCACTAAGAGATTTGACAGGTGTCCTTACAGGAAGAAGAAACCTCCATTAACATACTTGCGGAATGCATAGCAATACAGAATCCTAGAGAACAACGCCTAGGAGGCTACTGGATAGTGAATGTCACTCCAGTATACATGCATACAACTTGTAATCGGAACGAAGAGAACAACATCCCTGCGGAGTCCTTAAATACTTAAAATATTGGAATCTGATAATGATCACTTCAGAACTACATACATTTTTTGGAATACAGTAAAACCTCTTAATAGCGGACAGTTGAGGGGATTTTTTCCTTTATTGGGAGGTGTCCGTTATTAAGAGGTTTAACAATTTTAATATAAAGGATGTTCGATTAATGGCTTGCAAATTAAAGTTCAAGTTTTATTTTTTACTTTCTGCAAAAAATTTTATCAATAAGCATTTTCACTCATAGATACGAATAAAAAACTGCCACTTACTGTAACATTTATTTGGAAAAATTATAAAATACAATTATGTACATATGTGATGGGAATTATCTTCTAATAAAATCTAATATTGTCGTCTGTTTCATATTCCTTAGTTTGTTTTCGAAAAATTCGTGTTCACAATTTATAAAAATCTCTGATATTTTTGTGTAAGCGTTCACATTGGTATTTACAAAAAATAATTTTTCTGGGTCCCTTAAATTATCACATGCTTCACTAAGGCTGGACATTTTAGGAGCTTGTTGTTCGTCACTTATTTCTTCAATATCAGATTGTTCATCACTGTTCGCCACGAAGTCTTCAACACATTTAGAAATGAAAAAATCGGAATCTTCAGTGGTTAGTGCTTCATCTATAGAAGAATATCAGTTGAGATCCAAACCCATTTCAGTTGGTATTAAAGTGGATAGGTCGGTGAAATTATTTTCAAATTCTTCTTGGGCATCGTCAGTTGTGTCTCCAGCTTTTTTAAATCCAGTTTTTGAAAAACAGTTTACTATTGTTTTTGCCGTAACTTTTCTCCAAGCTGTCACTACCCATATTAAAGCATTTGCAACTGTTATGCTTTTTTCTATTTTCTCTAGAGATAGCTCGGATTCCATAAAGGTATAAGTAATCTTTTTAAGTAAGATTTTTAAACTTCGATATATAATTTTAAAATTTTATATAATTCCCTGATCTAGAGGCTGACTGACTGACTGACTGGCTGACTGACATATAGTATTTCGCGGTAAAAAATCAGTTTAATATTTTTAAGGACTATATTGTTAGGATGGGAAATTGCATTTTCTAAAAACAACAGTATATTTCTCTTTTGTTTTCCCATTTTCTTGTCAAACTTATGTAACCATGAACTCATTATCTTTTCGTTCATCCAAGCTTTTTTACTAGACGTACATTCCAAAGGTAACGTATTGATAATGTTCTACTTTGAAACATCTCGTATTTTTTGCTTTACCTATTGCTAAAAGTTCTCCTTTTTCACCAGCCATATTAGTACAAAATAAAATTGTTAGTCCGTCTTTAGCAGCTTTTCCTCCAGCAGAGTTGTCATTTTTTAGAGCAAATGTTTTTGTAGGTAATGCTCTATAAGATAATGCCGTTTCATCAGTATTGTAATCATTTTCTGCAGAATAGTCTTCCAAGATTTTATTTAATTTGATTTTCCAGTTTTGGAAATTGACGTGCGCAGACTCACCACAAACAGACTTAAACGTGATATCGTGTCTCTTGCAAAAATTTTCCAACCATCCATTAGATGCTTTGAAAGTGTCACACTTTAATTATTTTGCAGCTTCTAGTGCCTTTTCTTTAATTAATGGCCCAGACAAACGAATCTTCTTATTTCGTACTTTGGAAAACCACTCAAAGTCAATCTGCTCCACAGCAAGGCCCTCAGTTTTAGGGAATTCCCGTTTAACTTCGTCATTACTAGAACCATCAACGAAAGACTTTAAAAGTTATTTTTTTTAAAGTTCGCTAGTCAGTGTTTTTTTAACTCTATATTTTTCGGCTAGTTTCCTAACACTTAATTGATATTTCTCACTCGTATGGATAATTTTTACCTTACCCTTTAAAGATAAACGGTTTTTTTTCGTTTGGTATGTTGTGTTAACAATAACTAAACTTCAACTAAATAGAATGACCAAATTATTTGAGAAGCAATAAAATTTGTAAATAATGTTACGAAGTTACCAATTCAAAGCCGGCCCTGTCACTCAACTATAAATTTTGGATGTGCTTTCTAGAACATTCTAGGAAGGTCGTTTTGTTTATGCATATGAGGAGTGTGGAAAATTCAAGAACTTTCGAGAATTGATAAAGACTATAACGCGAGTTTTTGAATGAGTTGACAGTTAGTAAAAAGTTAGTTAACAGTACAGTACAGAGTTAGTTCACAGAAAGACAGTGAATGAAAGAGTGAAGATAAATAGTGTACTATTCAAGTGGTAAAAATGAAATAGAACTATTATACCGAGTTTAAATACATTAGTAGACATTAAGTAAATTGTGTATATAAATTAAGTTTAATACAGTCTTAGTAGTGTGTATAATTTTATCCCACTGTTAAAAACTATTTAAATAAATAAGAAAAACATTTCATTGTTGTCAGGTGTGGGGTAATATAAATAAATAATTACGTAGAAATGGCTAAGAGACTAAGTGACCTTAAAGTGATGGGATCAAACGCGGAATTGGAAAATCGCGAGCTGGAAACGTCCAAAAAGAAGAGTGAATTAGTTGAGAGATTGAAAATAGCACTGAAAAGCGACGGCTTGGATCCGGAAACATTTTTATTCAACGACGAGGCTTCCACCTTAATCTCGTCAATTTCTGCTAACATTTCCGCTATGGACGAGAAGATTTTTACTATGAAGAACGATATTTCTGCTATGAAAATCGATATTTCTGCCGATATCTTATCAATGAGAAAGGACATTGCCGCTGAAGTCGAAAATAAAATTATGTCTCTAAAATCAGATATTGAGAATGAGATCACAACGATGGACGAGAAAATGGAGAATAAGATAACAACAATGGACGAGAAAATAGAGAATAATATAACAACAATGGATGAGAAAATCCAGGAGTTAGAGAGGAAAATTGCAGATTTAAGAACACAAGGCACGCCAGCAGAAGAAAAAAAGATCGAACAAATAAAACCCAGCAAGCCAGAAACACACTCCAAGGTAGAAAATATTGGCAGTTTTGCCCGAGTCAAGGCCCCAACGATCGACGGAAAGACGTCGTGGACCAACTATGTTAAACAGTTTGAAGCAGCCGCTAGAGCGAATAATTGGTCCGATAAGAAGAAGGCAGTGAACTTATCCATCGCGCTTCGGGGAGATGCCTTAGATATGCTTCAGACGATACTCCTGGAATAAACGGATGACTTCCAGCAGCTGAATAAGAGGTTGGACATGCGATATGGTCACGGACATCTAGAACACTTGTACCAATCCCAGCTGAAGAACCGAAGGCAGAAACGTGACGAAACTCTTCAAGAGTATGAAGTGGATATCGCCCCACTAGTTCGATTTGCTTATCCATCAGCACCAGAAAACATGATGGAATGTCTGGGCATCCAGGCCTTTATTGATGGCTTACGTGACCCAGATATGCAGAGAACGCTTCGTTTAGCCCATCCCAAAACATTGGTAGATGTATTGACTGCTGCTCTTGAATATGAAGCAGCCACGAAGGTTTCAGGATATAACAATGCTAGGACCATTCAAGAAGGAGGCGAAGAAGATAGACTTGACCAGATCGTCAACTTGATAAAAACCATGGTAAACAAAAAGCCGAAGAAGATTGGATGCTGGAATTGTGGCGAGCTAAGCGTGTACGCAGTTCGTGTAAGCGCTCTAGGATTCCAGCAAACCAAGAACCGCCAACCCAAGATTGTTCCAAAGACCCTCTCATCGAATATCGGGCTGGCGTGAGTCGCCGAAATGCCGACTCCCTGTCTAGACGGCCGTGCCCAGCAGACTGTTCTCACTGCAACAAGGCGGAATCTAAGGAAGCTGCTGTTTACAGTAGTCAACGAAGAATGGTCACCCACCAGGATCAGAGATCAGGAGAATGATCCTCACCTGAAGATGATCCGGCGACTGAAGGAAGAAAATCGGCGACCTACCTGGCAAGAAGTGTCAAGATTTTCACCGACACTCAAGGCATATTGGGCTCAGTGGAACTCCCTTGCCTTGGAAGAAGGCCTGTTGAAACGAATTCTTGAAAACGATTATGGTTCCGAGAATGGAAGGCAGATAGTTATCCCGAGAACGAGAGTAGCTGAGGTACTGAGAAAGTTACACGACAGTCCATCGGGAGGTCATCTGGGAGTGAAGAAAACCCTTCAGCGAGTCCGTGAAAGGTTTTATTGGATGAACAGCTCCGACGATGTGAAGGACTGGTGTGAGAAGTGTACGACTTGTGCTACGAGTAATGGACCACATCGCAAGAGAAAGGCACCCCTGAAATAGTATAATGTTTGAAGCCCATTTGAAAGGATTTCTTTGACATCGCTGGACCATTTCCGACGACAGAAAATGGTGGAAAATACATCCTGGTTGTAAAGGATTATTTCACAAAGTGGGTAGAAATTTACGCGATATCGAATCAAGAGGCCACAACTGTTGCGGATGTATTGGTGAAGGAATTTATCTGCCGATATGGAGTGTCCTTGGAAGTTCACAGCGATCAGGGAAGAAATTTCGAAAGCCATGTATTCCAGGAAATTTGTGACAAGCTGGGAATGACGAAGACCAGGACAACGGCGTTGCATCCACAGTCAGATGGGATGGTCGAGAGAATGAACAGCACCATTGGAAAATACCTGTCCAAAGTAGTTTCCAGTCACCAGAGGGATTGGGACCATCAATCAGTCCACAGGTCAAACCTGCGAAAATTCTATTTGGGCGCGAAATGAGGCTTTCTTGTGACCTGGAATTTGGTTGTCGCCCTGGAGAAGATCTAGCGGGAGAAGATTACGTGATTCAGTCGAGAAAAAAGATGGAGGATGTGCACGAATTGGTCCGAGGGAATCTTCAAGCTGCCAGGAACAGAATGAAAAAGCGGTACGAAACGCAGGCCACAGAAGACATCTTCAAAGAAGAGGACAAAGTATGGTTACACAACCCGAATAGGAGAAAAGGCTTTTCTCCAAAATTACAAAAATCTTGGGAGGGTCCGTACTTAATCAAGAAGAGGATCAATCACGTCATCTATCGCATAAGCAAGATCCCCAATGGAAAACCGAAAGTAGTCCACCAAAACCGACTATCCGGGAAGATTCTGACCCTGCCTTCGAAGAATTTATGGGCGCATTTGGAGGTACCAGTAAAGCTAGATTTGGAGTCACTACAGAGCAGCTACAAGATTTGTTCTCGCTCCCGGAAGATTATTCACTGGCACACAACATCCCAGCCAGTATCAAAAACGCACGAGGTTTGGCAACCGTCTTTCGAAAGAAGTCTGGGCATTTAGAAAAACTTTGCAGAACAGATTCCAACCACTTGCAAGACACTGAGACTCAAACACAATTCACGGTACGTCTTCTACCTGGTAACAAAGAACGAATTTCAAGATCTACCCACCTACCGGAATGTGTGGGAAGCGCCACGAAGCCTTCGAGACCATGTGCTGGAATCCAACGTGAAGAAACTAGCTATGCCTAAGAAAAAGAACAACTAGTTGGATTGGCGAGTCATCAGGAATATGATGGAAGTGATCTTCGAAGATACCGGTGTCCATATATTAATCTGCAGCTATACCCCCCCATTATCAGTGTCCAATGAAGGCAGTGCCCTGTTATTTCCAAACGACCGGAAATGGGTCCAGTTGCCGATTTAAACATCCAGTCCCGGCTACACAGGAGTTCCAGGAGGAACCTCCTATTAAGGAAGGGGCAATGTTACGAAATCACCAACTCAAAGCCAGTCCTGTCACACAACTATAAATTTTTGCGAATGCGCTTTCTAGAACATTCTAGGAAGGTCGTTTTGTTTACGCATGTGACGAGCGTGGAAAATTAAAGAATTTTCGAGAATTGATGAAGACTATATATATACGCGAGTTTTTGAGTGAGTTGACAGTTAGTGAAAAGTTTAATACAATGTGTGTTTCTATAAATTAATCAATAGTAATTAGCCATAGTAGTGTGTATAATTTTATCCCACCGTTAAAAACTATTTAAATAAATAAGAAAAACATTACAATAATATCCAGTAACAAGTACATATTTTCATAAACATCTTATCTATCATAAAGAGTATTAGTGGGAAAACCAAACCCACCCTATCTTAAGCTCCAAAGAAGAAACCAGTCAACCGGAAACATTTTTATACATGCCCTTTTGCAAAAATATAAGGGTATCTGCACACGTAGGTAGATTACAAATTCTTAACTTTCGTTTGAATTTTGGAAAGGTGTCCGTACATGGAGGTAATTTTAGAAGAAATAATATCTTTTGGTAACTAATTTGTATGTCCGCGTCCGTTATATAGAGGGTCCGCTACTGAGAGGGTCGTTTATACACAAATGGTCATTGCAGCATTCCGGTCATGTGTTTTTCTCCGTTACATAGAGGTTTCCGCTATATAGAGGTGTCCAAAAATAGAGGTTTTAATTAAAAAAATATTATTTGTTTCAGGTATGTATCCAAACAAGAAAACAAATCAGAAAATGTTTCAACATCGAGTGAAGATGATTCTGATAAAAGTAATTATGTGGATAGCGAAGGTAATCAGGAAGATGAAAATAATGGAGAAACATGAAATTGGCAATATTTGTTACTTTGAATATTTGTATCTATAACTTTTTTTAGTTTTTAAAGCTCGAAAATGTATGTTTTTTGAATAAATTAATATGTAATTATTGTTATTACCCATTTATATTAAAAACTGACCCCGATTGTGCACAATTTCAATCCATGGTAAATACTGGGAAAATAATTACCCATCTCGGAGGTCCATCGACTATTATAAATACAGTAAAAAAGGCAGTCCTCAAGTATGAGTTTTATCACCTCTACTGTAGTCTCTAGTAGTTGACGACCTTTTAACGAAGCTCAAAAGAGAAGGATTTCGTGTTCTGGGCTATGCTACCTTAAATGTACATGGTCGCCGTGGTTATATTTTCCATTTAACTTTAAAGTGCAATATTCCCCTAATTGATGAAATTAAAGACACTATTCAGAAAATTAATATTTATAATTAATAGACTCTCCTAAGACGACTGAATGTAAAAATTGTGTATGGAATACCTCGTAAAATTGGATATCAAAAAAATTAATTTGGTTTTAAAATGAAGTGCATTTTTCTCTGATTGACATTAAACGTCAGTTTTAGTGACATTTATCGATCATAGAAGTAACACTTTTACTGACTAGGCAGTAAAAATGATTTTTAATACCTATATGGGCATTAAAAAAATCATTTTTTCTTTTTTTTTTAAATCTCCCAGACTTTACTTAGCAACGGCAATGACAATCACTACAACGTCACACATCCATAGTCTAACTTCACTGTGCACACTATTATTGTCGATATTTAACATTATACCTATTTATTATCTTTCGGTAGATATTATGTATATAAGTTAAGGTCTAATCGACAATAATAATTGAAAAATACGATTTAATTATTACCTATGACATACGATTAGAAAAAATATTACAAATTGCGAGTCCGCCATAAAAAAGTTTTCATTTTAATTTGATTTTTCTAAACACACTGTACAAACAATCGGAAAAAAATTATACGTTTCACACGGCAGAGAATCAGATTTACTGCCTTGTCTACTATTGGTTTCCCATTATCATCCCCATTTTCCAATTATTAAGTTAAGATTAAAAACGCGATTTAATACCCTAAATAGAACAATTTTCCGTAAATTCTTACAATCCGAAAAAAAGTTTCACTTGCATCGTGGTTTCATGAAACCGGTTTCATGAAACCACACAATTTTTTTCTTAGCTCCTTATACAAGAGTGCGTTTATATAGTTCATATAATACCCTTCTTGGTGTGCGTCATCGTTTGTGACGTATATCCGGGTTTTGGGTATGTCGATATTTAATTTGTTATTTTGACATATAGCTAACCTTTAATTTGATAAATAAAATCATCAGGATCGTATTCAGCCAAATTCGAAATGGCTATGAAATTAATAATACTTGGGATATCAAAACACTGCAAAATAAAAGAAATTGTACATTCAATTTACATATTAAAATAAATTAATATTAATGTGAATTAATACAGTTTCCTGTAAAATTGTCGTATTTAGTAAAGCGTTTTAACATTAGATGTCGAAGAATAAAAATATCTTATTCTACGCTTCACAACTAGTTTTGAAAAATATTTTTCAAAAACAGTGACCGTTCAACGAAGAAGAAACAACTACTTCCCAGGCTACATGCCCCGACAGATATTGAATTACACTTCTAAGTCAAACGGGGTTGGTAAATCTACAAGATTTAAACCAACCATTCTGGTTTGCAACTAGAAGGGATAACACAAGTTGTGACGTTTGACTTAGAAGTGTAATTCAATATCTGTCGGGGCATGTAGCCCGGGAAGTAGTTGTTTCTTCTTCGTTGAACGGTCACTGTTTTTGAAAAATATTTTTCAAAACTAGTTGTGAAGCGTAGAATAAGATATTTTTATTCTTCGACATCTAAATTAATATTAGTAAATATAGTCCTGCAAAAGAATAATTAAAATGCTAACAATAAGATTAATATTCATTTTTCATAAATAATAATTGACCGTAAGCAACAAAGTACAGACCTGACGAGAACTGTCAGTGAGACATTAGAAAAAGACACATTGCCGCTACGAAAGGAACGTCTGCATCGTATTTTGAACGATGTAATTTCGCCCGATTGATAGGTCGCGTTTGAGCGTATTCTAAACATCAACCAATCAAATTTTTGTAAGTCAAAGATTAGGGTTAACGGTTGTAATACGTGTAAACGGTTCATTATTGTGATATTTTGATTAGGATTAATCACAGACCTGCCTTTTTTCCATTTCTTCCAACGTAATGTGTTAGAAAGACATTAACAATCAATGACGCACACCAAGAAGGGTATTATACGAACTTTATTACACAATAAAATTCGCAAATCGCGACATAAAAATTAAAAAATCTTTTAAACCTAATGCAAAATTACAAATATTACAAAATTTGTAATTATTCCTTTTTGTTGTGTGTGAAAGTGTTTTCGAACCAAACACACGTATTTCAAAATGAATAGAACGGGAAGAGTTGAAATTTTATATTTTCTAAAATAGAATTCGCAATGCGTCCTACTACTTAAGCCATAAATGTAACGAATAGCTCTTTTTTGTAATTTGAAGATAGATTCGAAAAGGTTCAAACTTAGTTTGGCAAACATAACTGAAGCTGTGAAAGGAATGCGGTCTAAAATATTCGATATTGCCACGTTTAACTATGAGAAAGCTAAAGTGCTAAGATTGTAGTGATAATAATTAGAAAATGGACTTTTTATTATTAACAATATGTCAATAATGATTAAACGTTGATTCTTTAATGTGCTTGTTTCATTGGATTTTGTCTTTTAACATTATTTTTTCAATTTCTGAATATTAAAAGATGAACACTTTCCAAATATGTTATGGGTTTTCTTCAAGCCGGCAACGTCGTACGTCGTGCGAAACTCATAATTACCACGCCCTCCGACTAACTCAATTGGTGAATATTTATCAAACCTCCGTTGCTAAGTAACCACCTTGTCAGAGGTTAATGTGAACCTCCCTTACATACCGTTGGTATCACTTGACACATGTTAAGCAACGTAAAATCATTTTATAATTCATTGTTCCATTCTAGTCAATAAAAACAGTTGCCATCTAGACCTTGTTTAATTCATACCTGTTCATACCCCCAGCTCCCATTGAATATATATCAAACAGATATTGACATGGCGCAAGTCAGTGAAATGCGTGAAAATAAAAATTAAAGAGTTCATTAAAATAAAACAAAAAGCAAGGAGCTTCATCAAGAAGATATAACGTAAAACAAATTTCTTGAAGAAAACTTGAGAAACTTGACCGATGACTATGGATTTCAGAGGAATATCGCCCATGTGCATGTCCGGAAACTTAGCAGCATCGTGGACTTTTTGGAGACAGAAATTTGAAATGTACCTAAAAGCAACTGAAATAATGAAGAAAGAAGAAAGTACAAAGTATGCTCAATTGCTGACACTGATAGGTGATGAAGGTATAATAATTTATAATACTTTTTATGAAACTGTAGCTCAAACTTTAGATGTCCTGCTTAAAAAATTCGATGATCATTTCAAACCAAAGAAAAATTTAACATTTGAGAGGTATAACTTTTTTTCATATAAGCAAAAAGATCAGTCCACAGATCAATTTATCACCGAGCTAAAAAATTAATCGCTCTCATGTGAATTTGGACCATTAAGAGAATCTTTAATAAAAGATATGTTGGCATGTGGCTTGAAATCAGAACGAATTCGTGAGAAACTCCTACAAGAAGATTCGAAAACCTTGGACGAAGCTGTCAAAATATGTATAAATGCCGAAAGTACTAGAGAACACAACAGGCATATTACGAATGGACGTAGTACTATTGATTCTGAAATAAATATTCTGCAAGAACACGTTGGTCAATCCTCGTTTAATCCGTTGAAACCAAGTTCATTGAGACAAAAATCAAAGCAGCGTCTCAGAATCAATGCACAAAGTGTGGTAAAGTGCATGCTCTCCGCAGTTGTCCAGCTTTCGGTGTGAAGTGCAACAAATGTGTAAAAAATCATTTTGCAAATTATTGTAAGTCTACAACTTTTCAGATTTCCAACAGAGAAAATGTCCAAAACAAGTATAAAAAAGGTTTTAAAAATAAAAATGTCAATAAAAAAATACATTGTATAAATGAATCACTAGATAATACAAATGAAAATTCACGAAATTTAATTTTTGTAGGTAGTATAGATCATGATAAATATGAACAACCCCAGGCAATGGAGGAAATGTTAGAGGATTCATGGGTTGTGGATCTTGTGATAGAAGACAAGGAAGAAATTGCATTTAAGATGGATACAGGAGCAATGGCAAACATAATACCCGTAAGTTTATTACAAAAAATTGATTTTGATATGGCAAAAATTGAAAAAACAAGTAACAAATTAAGATCTTATACGAAACATAAATTACCCTAATAGGGAAATGTTTCTTGAAATCTAAAGTAAATAATAGTTGTCAAAATCTTTTGTTTTATATAGTAAATGAAAAAAATGTTCCATTATTAGGTTTAAAAAGTTGTTTAGAATTAAAATTAATAAAACGAATAAATTCAGTAGTAACGACTAGTGGCCAGGAAAACTTGAACAGTATTTTAGATAAATATAGTAATATTTTTAATGGAATATAGGTTGTTTAAAACATGAATATCACATTGAAATTGAAAACAATGCCAACCCAGTATCTTATCCTTCTCCGAAAGTTCCTTTGGCAATATCTGAAAAACTAAAATTTACATTAGACAAATTAGAAAAAGATAGTCTTATTTCAAAAGTGACAGGTAGTTCAGACTGGGTAAATCCGATGGTTATTGTAAAGAAACCAAATGGTACCTTAAGGATATGTTTAGATCCAAGTGAATTAAATAAAAATATAAACTACCAATTTTTCACATTCCAACAATAGACGAAATAACATCAAAAATGGTAACATTAAAGGTTGTGCCATTTATATAGATGATATTGTAATTTTTGCTAACACTATTGAAGAACATAATGCAATATTAGAAAAAGTACTTAGAACAGCTGACGAACATAATATAAAATTCAATAATTCAATTCAATTCAATTTATCAGAAAAAACATCTAGTTTAAGAACTTTATTAAAGAAGGGTGTTAGTTTAGAATGGGGTGATAACCATGAAAGGTCTTTCAATGATCTAAAACAGATGTTAACAAAACAACCCTTCGTAAATTTTTTTGATCGTTAACGACTATTTCTGTGGATGCATCTCGAAGTGGGATGGCAGCCGTGTTAATGCAAGATGGAAGACCTTGTGCTCATGCTTCCAGAGCTCTAACAGAAACACAGTCTAGATACTCTCAAATAGAAAAAGAATTATTAGCTTGCTGGTTCCGTTTAACTAGATTTTATCAATATGTCTTTGGAAAAAAATGCATTGTGGAAAGCGACCACAAACCTTTGATTTCAACTGTTAAAAAACCATTGAATAACTGTCCTCCTAGATTGCAAAGAATGCTTATACAATTAAAAAAATATGATTTTGAACTCGTTTATAAACCGGGTAAAGAGTTAAACATTGCAGACACCTTAAGCAGAGCTTTTAAAAATAATTTGAATTTTGATGAAAACCAAGATTTCAATATAGTGTAGAACTCAATTTTACATATAACAGATAGTAAAAAACGTGAAATTAAAAAAATGACACTCGATGATCCAGAACTTTGCAATCTAAGAGACATTTTACAAAGCAGTTTAGCATCAAATGTTAAAAACTGGCCAGAGAATATGAAATTCTATTATAAATTTAAAAATGACATTTCTTGTATAGATAATTTGATGTTTAAAGGTCAAAAATTAATAGTACCTAAAGAAAAGAAATTTTAAACAAGATACATTATAGCCATTTAGGTTATAAAAAATTTGTCATTTTATTGGCCAGGTGTGAGAAAACAGATTGAAGACATGGTTTCAGGATGCAGTATTTGCCAAACGTACAGCAAATCACAAGGTCCGGAACCCCTGAAGCCTCATGACATACCAAGATTGCCTTGGACAAAAGTAGGTATGGATATTTATAGTTTTCATTCTGAATGTTACCTCATTATAGCGGAATATTATTCGAAATTTGCAGAAGTAATTAATTTAAATAACAATTTGATAAGTAATAATATCATTCATAAAATAAAAAGCATATTTTCTAGATTTGGTATTCCCAAAATTGTAATGTCTGATAATGGTCCGTAATTTTCAAGTTTTGAATTCAAAAAGTTTTCTAAATTATGGGAATTTGAACATATAACTTCATCACCCTTATATCCACAGTCAAAAAGACAAGTTGAAAAAGCAGTCCAGTCAGTTAAAAATCTTTTTAAAAAATGTGTTTTAGACAAAAAAAGATCCTTTAGATGGAGAAAATTCTCCAGCAAATGCTTTAATGAATAGAAATTTAAGATCAGTAATTCCAGAAATTGAAAATAAACATTTAAAAAACTTCAATTAAAATAAATTTGATTCATTTATTTATCATACAATATGGGACGAAATGCTGTCAAGTGTTCGATTTTCCATGAATAGCGTACCTAGTCTAGCCACCGGCTATTCTCCCGCTTACCTCAATTTCGCACGCGAACTCCGAACTCCTACTGATGTTCATAATGATTTACGCGCCGTAATCGGCAATGAAAATATAATACCGGAAATCACCCCGTACTTACGACGACACGTAGAAACGTTACTCAATGCTCGTGAAACTAATGAATTGAGACAAGATGCTTCGAAGCATTACGCGGATAAGAACCTGCGCAAACCCATAGTATACGAAAGAGGACAACAAGTGCTCATACAAACTCACGTGCTAAGTAAAGCAAGTGTGGGGTTTTCTAAAAAGTTTGCCCCGCGCCGCGACGGGCCGTATATAATCCTTAAACAAATATCTCCCACTTCCTATGAGGTAGCCACGCCCCAAAATCCTAACATACCCGTGGGTAAATATCACGAATCATCACTCCAACCCTATATTGATGGCCAAGACAGTTTGCCAACCGACGTTCTGGAAACGTTACCTACAACCAGCTCCACTGTCAGAGTAGCTGCTAGAGGGAAGCGCAGAGATACCGATCTGCGACCATCATGTGCCAGCTCTTCTACAACCTCTGTGCCCGATGTCGACCCTGGAACCCCCCAATCACCGCATGGCGATGAGCTAGCCAGACCGAGATGGCAACGGCGTCCCCCTCATCGTTATCGTGACAACACTGAGTACGTTACCTTCCACGCCGAGCCTGAGAATCCTTAGCTTCAAACGGTTCCGCCACGAAGAAACATCACACCAGCGGTTTTGTATCATCCCCCCACTAGGTATGATCCAAAGGGGGAGGATGTAATACCACCCTAATGTGACACCGCCTTAACGTGATGTGAAGGACAATCGAGTGAGTGATAATCGACAAGATACGATGACTTTTCATTCTTATTCTTATTCTGTTGACACACACATGTATTTTTATTTGCCTTCTGCCAAGTATCACAATTTGTTCAGTGAAATATAGTAATAACCATCAACTAAGTTGTTGAAAGTGCTTTACCAAGTAAAACCTATTGGAACACCCACAGAACTCTCCCGATCCCTTTATTCCTACGCGACCTAAACGACCCAAACCAAGCCACCCTACATCTCAGCTGTGGTGAAGGGTTAGCTCAAATTGGCTTCTGGGAGAGCTGGCGGAAGTGGGACTGTTATAAGGTAAGTAATTTGGAGCAGCCAAAAAAGTAAAAACCGTTTATTGAAATTAATAGTTCAAGGCTTTCTGAATGTTTTGAATTCAATGTTTTACGTTTACTATCCTTTGTATTTTTTTTAGTAAAAGGTGACTGAGAAATATATACGACACGTCGTCCAGTATTAACGTTGTTAACCATATATCAGAAGACATTTCGGGTCTTGCTGACGAGTTTAGGACATTTGATGGGTAAGCACAAACTCGCCTCGCTTCGCAAGTTCACAAACGTTGGCCAGAATTTCCTCGAATCGAAATATGTCGTTTGGCTGTAAACGAAGCAAAAAAGTAGTATTCAAATATTGTTTTTGGATTTTAATTTAAAAAAAATGAGATAATAGTTTATAAATTGCACATACAAGTTATTGCCAATGTTCAAAAAAAGTATAATTTTTAGTTCTAGAAAACTTTCGCCAACGTTCGCAAATCTGTCTGTAAGTCTATCGTAAAAAGTTTAATAATATTAAACAATTATGGGAATTAAAACCCTGGTAATTTTCTTACTCACCTCGAAGTGAGCTACTAGGACAACTAATTGTTTCAGGATGCTGTCGCCTAAACCTTGAACATTTCAAATCTCGTTAGGCGTTACCCTAATTAGTATAAGGGAGAAGAATATCACTGACTCGCCTTCAGAAGCAGATGATGAGTGAGTATTTATAAAGCGCACCTTGGCTTTTAATTATCATTGATTTAATTTTTTTTAGATCTTCAAGCAAGTCATCACAGTGATCATCAATAGAAATTTAAAACTGATGAAATGGAAAAATAAAAATTAGTTTAGAATTTCTGTCTTTTGTTAACAATAAGATTCGTTAAATGTAAATTTTAACTTTTAAACAATTGTTTAGATCTTGAAGGTATTTTTGGCATAGTTCAAAATTTTCTATGGTATGTTGACAAATGAAAGTTTTTTTTTCAAAACATCTCTTCCTAGTTGGGTAAGATAAAAACTTAATTTTAAACTTTTAACATCCTGTAACTTGAAAAATTAGGGTTTTCTTCATCTAATGTAGATGATTCATTTATCGTCTAAAGGAATGTGTTTATTAGGGCCAGTTTCATTCATTGCTTAAATGGGCATTTAACTAAAGGATCCTTTAGCTTGAAGGCCCTCTTAAAACTAGGGTCAGTTTTATAAGCTTTAAGAGTGAATTTTTGGTTATAAAACAGATCACTACACTACAAACGGCCTTTTACGCTTAAAGGTTCCTTTAAAAGCATTATGAAACTGGCCCTTAGAGGTGTAATGACCTATTAAAATACCAAGAGTGGATGTTAATAAGATGTCTAAGAGACGTAGTGAAATATCAACGTTACGATATATTATGTCTATTTGACGTTGTAAGTATATATGTATAATAGACGTCAATAAGAGTTGATCGAATGGACGTCTTGAGATAGACATATAAAAGACAGCAAAAAAAAGACACTAAAACCTCTAACAGGCGTCTATAGAAGACATCTTTCAGACATCAAGTAATTAATTTGTAGATGTATATTCGACAAATATAATACATCTATTTCCTATATGGTAGGGAAATGAACAATAACGCATGTTAGCGCACAGGAAAATAGTATATTGTGCAAATAGTGGGGAAAGTTCAACTTTTCTCACGAGTGTGGAAGTAGCAAACACACGAGTGAGAAAAGTACTTTCCCCACATGTTGCACACTATACTTTTTCTACAACTGCACAAATTTAAAGAATACAAGTAAAGTAACTTAATATTTATTTTTATGGTCAGTAAAACAAATTAAAGTATCCTATCTCTAAACTGTTAAATAATTTGGTGGTGATGGTGAAATTTGTACAATTTTGTATGGTCAAACCCGGAACGTCATCTCGTTTCACTAAATTCTCCGTTATATTAATTAATCTGACAGTTTTGTGACAACTAAGTAGGTATTTAAAGATGACAGTAGCCTACTAAGTTTTTGTCTATTTTATTTGATTCTCCATATAAATGTATATGGCCTGGGCAAAGTGCCGTGAGAAATAATATTTCTCACAGTATTAGCAATATTTGGTTTTGAAATTAAGTAAGGTATGAGAAATACGTCACTTTTCATAGCAGTTGTAGAAAAAGGTCATTTTCGGTACCCGTAATAGGCATGTTAATATAGGGTTTTCAGTAAGGTATAATGAATAATATTTTACTACATTAGTAAAAAGTATGTAGCTAACATTGTGTCTGTAGATGTTGTAGAATGTTATATAGTAGTAAAATATTTTAAAGAAAGGGGGATGTCAGAGGTTAATGTGAACCTCTCCTTAGATACCGTTGGTATCTCTTGACACATGTCAAGTAACGTAAAATCATTTTTCATTCATTCTTACATTCTCAGTTAATAAAGTCAGTTGCAATCTAGACCTTGTTTGATTCACACTCCCAGCTCTCATAAAAGATGTCAAACAGATATCAACAGCGAAATTGCGATTCGAACTAAGAGTAGTAAGTTGTTAAAGCAATAGAAGAATCAAGCTTTTTAGACACATATTTAATGGCAAAACAAGCAGAGATAATTTTTTCGCTAAAGTGTCCACATGTACAACCATTAAGGGCACCGTCAATTGGGAGACCAAGAAACTTAATCGAATTTGAAGATCTTATTAAGTCATTATTAAGTTTGAGAGGTTGCAAAACTCCTTTGTAAGATAAATCAAAAATGTCACTGAGTTAAAACAAAGCACGTAGGAGTCAGACCAGGACTTAATAGTAATGAGGTCTTTGCCTATGGTAGAATGTAAAGTAGGTATATCTGAACTACTCCAGATATATAGTGTCATCAGCTTATAAAGTGAATTTGCCATTAATTCGAAAGTCTGTGACATCGTTAATTAATTCTAAAAAAATAATTAGACCTAAAACTGAACCCAGGGGTATACCACTGCTAAATGGCAAATTTTTCGAAACTTTACCAGCTCGTATCAGTTGTTTTCTACAGTCAAGGTAAGATTCAAACTATTTTAGAGGAATACCACGAATGTCATAATATTCTAGTTTATTTATCAAAATTTCATGATCATCACAATCGAAACCTTTCGCGAAATCACAAAAAACCGAAGCCGTAAAAAGTTTAGTAAGTGAGGTATAATTTTTAACGATTTTAAATAGTTATTCTATTTACATATATTTGTACAGTTTTGACGAATTACCAATATTTTATTTATATAATGTAATAAAAGCTATTCTAATCAATGATTCTAGTTTATTTCTTATAATTTGATGTCCCCAATTAAGTACTAGAACGTACCGTACATAGCAAAACAACATCGTTTTTTGGAATAGTTTTCTGTAAGACAATTTTTTTTTCTCACCCTGTTATTCTTAAAATAGTTTTCGTTTCAAGTAAAATGAATTAAATTATGGGTATACCCTAATATTTCAGAAATGCATTTCTCGACAAAACAACCAATTGTCTGAAACAGATAAGTAAAGTATCATAATGTCACGTAGGCGATAACGTAGTCTTCGAGGCCAGGAAAGGGAAAAGAAAATTTTAATAACGATTTGAGTTTTAGTTTCTAGAAAATAACTAAAGTGTTCACTTGAGCCAAATAAATCTATTAAAATATAGTGTGTATTGTGGTGCATATCAGGAGTTAAATATGTGAGTCTATCTCGCAGAGTAATTCAGTTTTGCCTGTTATTTGATATTTGATTTTAAAAGATATTTTATCACATAGAGTATATATATTTGCTAATTATTTTTAATAATTACTTTGTTTAAATTTCTTTAATATTCAACGTTATTAAGAACATTATTTGTTGTTGCATTTCCTATTCATCCAATCCTACTGTACTGTGGAGAGTTTGTGCCACTTGCAGATTAAATCACATACCTATACTGTATTGTGGAGAGTTTGCGCCACTTGCGGTTTGTCCATTCCTGATACAGGGTGACTTCTCACGTCACCCATATCTCCTTCCACCCCCCTGTATTGTGGAGAGCCTGAGCCACTTGCAGTGTAACCTTATTTAGCTGTACTGTGGAGAGTTTGTGCCACTTGCAGTTTAACTCACATACCTATACTGTATTGTGGAGAGTTTGCGCCACTTGCGGTTTGTCCATTCCTGAGACAGGGTAACTTCTCACGTCACCCATATCTCCTTCCACCCCCCTGTATTGTGGAGAGCTTGAGCCACTTGCAGTGTAACCTTATTTAGCTGTACTGTGGAGAGTTTGTGCCACTTGCAGTGTATCATTATTTTGCTGTACTGTGGAGAGTTTGTGCCACTTGCAGTGTATTATTATTTTGCTGTACTGTGGAGAGTTTGTGCCACTTGCAGTGTATTATTATTTTAATGTACTGTGGAGAGTTTGTGCCACTTGCAGTGTATTATTATTTTGTTGTACTGTGGAGAGTTTGTGCCACTTGCAGTGTATTATTATTTTGCTGTACCGTGGAGAGTTTGTGCCACTTGCAGTGTACAATTATTTTGCTGTACTGTGGAGAGTTTGTGCCACTTGCAGTGTATTATTATTTTGCTGTACTGTGGAGAGTTTGTGCCACTTGCAGTGTATTATTATTTTGCTGTACTGTGGAGAGTTTGTGCCACTTGCAGTGAATTATTATTTTGCTGTACTGTGGAGAGTTTGTGCCACTTGCAGTGTATTATTATTTTGCTGTACTGTGGAGAGTTTGTGCCACTTGCAGTGTATTATTATTTTGCTGTACTGTGGAGAGTTTGTGCCACTTGCAGTGTATTATTATTTTGCTGTACTGTGGAGAGTTTGTGCCGCTTGCAGTGTAATATTATTTTGCTGTACTGTGGAGAGTTTGTGCCACTTGCAGTTTAACTCACATACCTATACTGTATTGTGGAGAGTTTGCGCCACTTGCGGTTTGTCCATTCCTTATACTGGGTGACTTCTCACGTCACCCATATCTCCTTCCACCCCCTGTATTGTGGAGAGTTTGAGCCACTTGCAGTGTAACCTTATTTTGCTGTACTGTGGAGAGTTTGAGCCACTTGCAGTGTAATATTATTTTGCTGTACTGTGGAGAGTTTGAGCCACTTACGGTAGTTATAATATTGTTTGTGGAGAGTTTGTGCCACATAATTCCTTACATGCACTGGGGAGAGTTTGCGCCACTTGCACTTTTTCTAATAACCCTAAATATTTACTATTAGGCATTTATTTTTGATCAAGTGAAGTTTTAACTTTACTTTAGTACTGATATGCATAATCACAGTTCAAACACATAAGATGCACCTTGTATATTATTGATACTTTCATTAATATAATCATTAAATTGAATACTCAGAGTGTTTTTCTATCTAATTCCAGGTACGTCATCTCGGTTGTTCAACCTACTTGGACCATGTCCACATAGACTGTTCAATTATATCCAGGCATCACGTACAGTGTCTTGTAAATAGTTATTTTCAACATTTAGATTTGTTTTATTATATATATTATAAACAATATAATGTAAGTACACAGTAAGTAATTAAAAGTTAAATTCTAATTAAATATATCAATCTTTACAAATCACTCATTCTCCTCAAGTCAAGTTTTTCCCTCCTTACATTTCTAACAACGTTCATTTTTATCAGCCCCCGTACCAAATACTCCATCTATAAATCAAAAAGTAACGTTTTATCAATAATTCTCCATTTTTAAAAATTCTTTCCATTTTTTCTTTTTATTGTAACGTGCCTCCCTTCTTACACGTGGCTCCTGCCACAAGAACACGTCACTATGGACACCCTTGATGCAAAATTCGGGTTTTTAAATCTCGGGCGCCAGATTATTAACGTGGTTTGCTCCACGGCCCCTTGACCCTTAGCGTCAAGAGTTCCAGATAGCCTCAGATGGAGGTTACGGAAAATTCCAGGGGTCTTGTTGAATTAAATTTAACTAACTAGTGAAAATACGGAAAAGCCAAATCTTGGTTCTCCAATCAATAAATTGCGGTTAAAAATGAAAATAATAGAAATTCAAAACTTTGATCTATTAATACTCTGTGGTCTATTTTACGAATAATTCTTGTTAGTGACAAACAAATTAACCGGGAAAAGAAAATGAGGTATGTATTACCTATATCTGGGATTTTAACGGACTTAACGGTCAGGTTATCAAATACGGTTCAAATCTACCGGGTTTAACGGGGTCCCTAATGCACGATTTAGATCTGCCGGGTAATCAGACAAATTGTGGCTAAGCCTCTTCCAAGTCTGATTAACCCTTGAATCCAAATGAAACCGGCAACTATTATTCCGACGGGAAAAAAAAATATAAATAATGATTCTACGAAACGGGAAAAGAACGATTTAGATCTGCCGGGAAATCAAACAAATTGTGGCTAAGCCTCTTCCAAGTCTGATTAACCCTTGAATCCAAATGAAACCGGCAATTATTATTCCGACGGGGAGAAAAAAAAATATAAATAATGATTCTACGAAACGGAAAAAGAACGATTTAGATCTGCCGGGAAATCAAACAAATTGTGGCTAAGCCTCTTCCAAGTCTGATTAACCCTTGAATCTAAGGAAACCGATAACTATTATTCCGAAAAAAAAATAAAAATTAAGACTAATTAGATCTGCCGGGAAATCAAACAAATTGTGGCTAAGCCTCTTCCAAGTCTGATTAACCCTTGAATCTACTAAAGCCGGTAACTATTATTCCAAAAAAAATAAAATTTAAGAACGAGTTAGATCTGCCGGGAAATCAAACAAATTGTGGCTAAGCCTCTTCCAAGTCTGATTAACCCTTGAATCTACTAAAGCCGGTAACAATTATTCCAAAAAAAAATATTTTCCCACGAGTTAAACGGTACCCAACTATCCACAAACAGAGTAAAAATATTCGTACTAGCATAAAATTAAAATATTATACCTAATCCACTTGGATATCAATTTAATTTAAAACTACTGACAACCAAAAGCATAAAATAATTCGAGAATCCACTAATAATTAATATCAGTTAATTAATATATAATAAACGCAGTAAATAAAAATTCGAAATCAAATTACCGTTGACAAATCTTTATTTCCAGATAAAAGAAACAAAATAAAAAAACCAAATTTCAGTTCAACAACAAAAGAAAAAAAATAGCCGGTCGGAAAATTTTCAAAGAATACATTCAACAATTTAATAATAAGTGGCGATACGGAAAGTTTCGAATACACAGTTTATTTGTAAAAATGATTTACCTTGTTAAATACAGCTTACACACAATCGGAATACGGAATACACAAAATTTTTCGCACTACGGTTTTTCGGTTTTTCGGAAGAACGTTGAACGGAGAATCACTACTTTTAGAGCCGGAATAAATGAGAGCGCGAATAAGAAGCCAGACGGAATGAAAATCGGAGCGCGAATAAGAAGCTTTCAAAAATGAATTGTTTCTTGAGAGCCGAAAAATGAATTGATTCTCGAGAACCCTGAATGACGCGCGACAGCCAATTTATATCCAAAATTTTAGTTACATTTTTCGGCCGTCGTGCAGGTGTCGGAATTAAAACGTGAAATTTATCTAGTTTCGACAAAAACTTGTAAGTATACTAGATGGCTTTCGTTTTAATTAAAATGTTGTATATACCGGGCGTCCTTTCAGTTGAAAAATTTAAATATCGGGAATGAATAAATTGTGTATGCTAGAATTTGGATTTGCGTAACTCGGACTTATACTAAAATATACAACGGTAATAACAAAAAAAATAAATCAATGCGGTAGTAGAAAGGGTTGTAAAGTAACGAGTTATATACACCCTAGTGGCAAGATAAAATATATTACGGAACAAAATAAAATAAAAATTAAACTTGCAAAAAGCAAAAAAAATAACTCGTTACACACCCCCTTTACTTCGGTAAAAAAAAATGAATGAGCGAAAGTGCAACTTTCGGACATTACATTTTTTTTTAAACAACAACTTATACCTAATTATAAAAAAAAAAGGTGAGAAAACAAAACGGTGATCCAGGGTGTAGCGTCTCACAGCCTGGAACGTCGGCGTAGGGTCACTTGGTGTGGATGGGGCGGTCCTCTTCCACGGGACGCCTGTCTTCGGTATGACCTGGAACAGCGTCCGGCTGTTTCCAGAGCGGGGTGGGGTCGTTCGGTGCCGATGCTACACTGGATGGAAGCATCCTGCATTCGTCGGGGTTCGTCGCCACGGGAGACCAGGTGCGCTTGTACTGCCACCGATCGGGTACGGGGGCCGCGTCGATCACACGGGCATTCTCGGGACATCCGTCCCACTTGTCCACATCGGGAACAAAACAGAATAGACGGCCTGCTGCAGTTCTCTCGGCGGTGTCCGGAGATTCCACATCTCCAACAGAGATCATCCGTCAGGGTGATGAACCTGCCGGCTACCATTCGTTGTCGTGGCAGATGGGTCTCTGCTGGGGGTGCGTTCCGTGGTACATCATTGCTTCGCCGTTCGGATCATCAGGGGGATGTTCCCCGAAGCCCAAATCTTCCATCTTTCGCTGGCGATGGGGATATCCGGGGTGTCGGAACGGCTAGTTCGGTCCAACTGGAGGCTGTCTGGGTCCGTCAACACGAGGACGTCCATCGGAGAGTCGGCATCCATCTATTAAGAAACAGAAGGATAGTGGCCTTTTCCCGATAATTGAGAATACGAACACAAACGGAAATTTTAAATATCTTACGATAAATTTAACCGCAATTGTCAAAGGTCGGACGGCGGTTGACCAGTCGGAGGAAGCATCACCGGGACCCTCCGTCCTAGTCGGTCGTAGATACGGACCCTATGCCATTTGGCGGGATCCGCATCCTTCGGGCGGAAATACTGGGCTTTCTCGGCCCAGTCTTTTGGCCATGGCTGCTTCCGGGGTGCTTTGGCGGCAAAATCTAGGATCTCCCAGCCTCGGATTTTCATGTCCAGAGCCGATGGTTCCGGGGAGGCGGAGTACTTCGGCGGTTCTAGCATCTCCCAAGGTACCTGTGCTGATGGGCGGGGAGGATCGTGATGTAAGGGGGTGAACGTGTTGTACATCCCGGTGTCGCATTGCGACACCACCTCCCTGACCTCAATCTGGTCGGTAGTCCCCCCGTCTTCCATCGGTACCGTTGTCGTACGCTCATACAGGGTGCATATGAGCATTTTCTCCGTATACACCCCTGGAGCTGGCGGAGTGGGCGACCTCGGGGGAGTGTTGCCGGGACGGTACGGCGTCATGCCGAAGTCCTCGTCGAAGGCATCCTCGAACGCCTGGGACGTGACATCCTCGTTCCACCGCCACCAATCTTCCCCTGCAAAGAAGTCCTCGGTTGGCAGCGGGGAGCCGGGAGATTAACGGCGGCGGTAAGTCTTGTCGGTGCATTCTATGGTAAATAACAAAAAAACAAAGCATTTTACTCATTGACGGGTTTCAAATCTTTTACATGTATACGATTATACCGCTTTCCTTTTCCGTCTCGTAAGTCATATACAACGGGGGAAATAACGCGTACGACTTCGTACGGCCCGGAGTATTTCGGAGCGAGTTTCGCGGCGACGTGATCAACGGCAGAGGATAGTGTATGATCCTTCTTCATGACTTTGTCTCCGATAGTGCACTTCCAGTCTCTACGGCGCAGATTATAGTTACGACTTTGACTGGTAAACGCTCGGGACAGGTGCAGACGGACAAGTTCGAAGCATTCTTGCAGTTTCTCTACTCGCAAGAGATGCGGTTTCGGCTCTTCCTCGGTTGGGTTGTCCAATCCGGCGTCTTCTTCCGGACTTTTCTCGGTGTCGTTTTCAGCCTCTCTTCTGAAGGATTTCGGTGTCTCGGGTTCTCTCCCAAAATTAAGGAAGGCAGGTGTGAATCCAGTCGAGTCGTGTCTTGAATTATTCATTGCAAACTTCAAGTCCGGCAACCTTACATACCAGTCTCGGTGATCCGCTTCGCAGTATTGCGCAATCATTGTCTTCAGGGTGCGGTTGGCTCGTTCTACTGGATTTGCCTGCGGTGTATACGGCGGAGTGAAACGGTGTCGGATTCCTAACCCACTCAGCATATCCTTGAACACCTTGCTGGCATACTGAGTTCCATTGTCGGTCAGTACGGTAAGGGGCATCCAAATATCGTCAATATTTCCTCGTAAAAAGCAGTGCTTATGCTACTGGTAGTAGCATTCCTTAACGGTTTACACTGTACCCATTTAGTGAATCGGTCTTGGAACATAATGATGTAACAGTTCCCTTTCTTACTTCTGGGTAACGGTCCAATTATATCGGAACTAACGGTTTGCCATGGCTGTCGATTCGATGATGGTTGCATCTTCCCGGGGAGCTTTTGTTGCGACGGTTTGTACTTTTGACATTGCAGACATCGCCTCACGTATTTGGTGATGTCCCTGAACATTCCTGGTACAGTTTTGCAATCCGGGTGATGGTTTTAGCAATTCCTAGGTGTCCGGCGCTTGGGGCATCATGGTTTTCTTGCAGTATTCGGGTTCGGTCGGGCTTTGCTATGCACAGTTTCCAAGGGTCGGACATTTCTGGCTCTCTGAAATCGTTTATGTCCCAAAAATGACGGTATAGACGGTCTTCTTTTATGCAGTAGTCCGGAAACTTCTCTGGATCCTTCCGGACCTCTTCCTTCCTGTTCCGGTACCACGAACATTCGGCGGTTACATCGGTCAAACAGATTGCGGACGGTGAATCGGTCTCGGCTGTCATTGGTAGCGGATTTCTGGACAAAGCGTCGGCCACACGATTTAGAGCACCTTTACGGTACTGTATCTCGAAATCATACTGTTGTAGAAAAATACTCCACCTTGCTAAACGTCCGGACGGACTAGATATGGAATGCAGCCATCTAAGAGATTTATGATCGGTAATCGGCGGAACACTTCGGACAGATTTTCCAGATGTTGATCGAACGTTTCCCCCAGAACGATAATGTCATCCAGATAAGCGAATGCATATGGATCCAGCTCTGGGCCTATTAGTCGATCAACCAGTCTCTGGAATGTAGCGGGTGCAGAATGTAAACCAAACGGAAGAACCGTGAATTGAAACAATCCACGTCCCGGTGCGGTAAAGGCGGTAATGGGTTTACTTTCGGAGGTTAACGGAACTTGCCAGTACCCACTCTTCAAATCCAAACTGGAAATGTACTTGGCTTTTCGCAGTTTATCCAGTATAGCATTAATAAACGGTAGAGGGTAAGCATCCTTCATTGTTACCTCGTTGACTTTTCGGAAGTCGATACAGAAACGGTTTTTCCCATCTTTTTTTCTCACAATGACTATTGGAGAACTCCACGGACTTGTAGAGGGTTCGATCACTCCCTCTGCTAACATGGCGTCTATTTCAGCATTGCAAATTTCCTGCATTTTCGGATTCTGGGGTCGGTATCTCTGTTTGATCGGACGTGGTTGCAGCAAACGGATTTCATGCTCAACTAGCGTAGTTGGACCTCGCAAGGATCCAAATTTAGGTAATTCTTGGTCTAGGAAAATGTTTAGTCTGTCTGTCTGTTCTTTCGATAAATTTCTTTCTGTAACTGGACTGATGGTTTCCAACGGACATCCTATCCAATCATACTCCTCGTCATCCCCTAAATCTTCCAGGGAGAACGCAGATGTTACAGAAACGGTTTGCTCCTTGTCAACCCCTAACACCAGGGAAGACGCCGAGACTTCGGAAACAGGTTGCTCCTTGTCGACCCCTAACACCAGGGAAGACGCAGAGACTTCGGAACCAGGTTGCTCCTTGTCAACCCCTAAAACCAGGGAAGACGAAGAGACTTCGGAACTAGTTTGCTCCTTGACCACCCCTAACACCAGGGAAGACTCAGAGACTTCGGAAATAGATTGCTCCTTGTCAACCCCTAACTCCAGGGAAGACGCAGAGACTTCGTAAACAGATTGCTCTTTGTCAACCCCTAACACCAGGGAAGACGCAGAGACTTCGGAAACAGTTTGCTCCTTGTCGACCCCTAACTCCAGGGAGGACGCAGAGACTTCGGAAACAGTTTGCTCCTTGTCGACCCCTAACTCCAGGGAGGACGCAGAGACTTCGGAAACAGACAGATTTACAGAACGGCGGTCTTCACTAAGACGATGGGTGGTTTCTTCTCTACATATTATTGGTACAGCGGAATTGACTTCTTTCATAGGCCGGTTCACGGCCTCCAATATTCCAACAGGACTGGCCAATTGTGAACGCCTCACTAACTCATCATTCACGTATATTTCTCCGGTTCCTAACTCCAGCCGGAAATTATACTTGCGGAGGACATCATGTCCTAATACAATGTCGGTTATTAGACCAGGGAAATGCTCCAACGAACCCTCCATTGTGACGTCATTGATTTTCCATTTCAGCTCATATATGTCGGTGATGGAGACTAGATTTCCATTAGCTAAACGGGCCTTCGTAGCTTGACGAGAGGTAGTTTGCTTTCTTTGGGAAAAAGTCTTAGCTACCTGATCACCAATATACGACTTTGCTGCTCCGGTAACTAATAATGCTCTAAACATATGATTTCCGCTGGCGGTTCGGTGTGAGAGGCAAAGATTTGCGGAAGCTGTGTCGGCCTCTCTTCGGTACAACTTCGGTTTAGTTTTCCTGCCTCCTGCAGGAACAGTCTCGGGAAAATACTCCTTCTTTCTGGCAACGAGAACAGAATATTTTCGGCGGGTTTTGACAGTTATTCCTATAATGTCCAGACTCACCACAACGGAAACAGATGGGTGGCCGGGAAGATGATCCAGACGGTTGACGAGTATCAGGCGGCGGACGGCGAGAAGTATCGGTCGATGACGGTTGACTGGGACCGGCGATGGGCTCTCTGGATGGCCCAGGCATCGTGTTGTGAGAAGGTCCATATCTCGGCGAACTCATTGACTGCGGACGGGGATTTGGTCCCCGGTTCGTCCAGTGTGGTTGGGTATAGACTGGAGTTCCTTCCTGAGCAGCTCATATTCCCTGACCACCTGACAAAAGGAGGAAAAATCGTCAAAGTCCCCTTTTCGGACTTGTAGACGGTATTCCGGCAACAGGTTGCGGTACAGCCACGCCAACTGTTGTTCGGGAGTTAGCTTACCATGGCGTCGCATCAGAGTTTGTAGCTCGGTTATGTATGTTGCGGCGGACTCATTTCTTCTCTGCAGACGACGGCTTATCTCAGCTTCCAAGTCGTCTTCGTAATTAACGGGGTAGAAGAAAATACGGAAATCTGTTTCAAATTCATCCCAGGTAGAGTATCTGCTGCGGTTATTCCGGTACCAAAGAGCGGGCTCACCGGACAGTAATTCGGTAATTCGGTACAGATTTCTTCGATTCTTTCGATGAATGCAGCAGGATCTCCCCGGTTTCCAAAAGACACCTTCCAATCGTGTACATTTATCGGTGGAGTTGCCATAGCGGTCGGATATTCCTCTTGGTCTATGGCGGATCGCGGAGCAATATTTCTTCTTCTCAGAAAGTTGACGAGTCTTTTCCGTTTGATAGGAACGGTTCCAGCAACCGATAAATTCCTCTTTACCAGCTCGGTATTAAGTCCCTCGTTCTTTAGTAAGTATACCCAGCTTACTCGATTGTCGGTTATTCCTCCCACGGAACGTACAGTCGGTACTGGGGGAACGGATTCGGTTTCTTCAGCTTCTTCTTGCTCAAACAAAACGGATAAGTCAAGATCTTCGGAGTTTCTTCTGGACATTAGCCTATTAACTCCAGCTCAGACGTCTTCTTCTTCTTCCAAAATAAAAACAACAAAGGCGGAAAGAAAGAAAAACTAGCACCGGCAAAACGGTCACTATTGAAATTTGCAATACAAAAAAAAATAGTATATTATACTGAAATAACGGTCCCTGTTCAAATCAACAATGGGCAAAAAAACCCGTAAAACAGTATAAACGGTCCAGCAACAATACGCTAAAAAAAATATCCACAGCTGTATTTCAGTTCCTGCTATAATCAGGTCTCTTTAACAATACGGTAAAATAACGGAAACGGAATAACGGTTCCAGCTCTAACAAATAATCAACTCTCTGCAATAATACGGTAAAAAAACAGTCAACACAGACTTAACCGGTCCAAGCGAAAAAACGCTTCAAAAAAAAATAAAAATTTAAAACGGTATTAAACTGATCCTATTGTAATCAACAATCAGGTCCCTGCTCGGGCGCCATTTTGTAACGTGCCTCCCTTCTTACACGTGGCTCCTGCCACAAGAACACGTCACTATGGACACCCTTGATGCAAAATTCGGGTTTTTAAATCTCGGGCGCCAGATTATTAACGTGGTTTGCTCCACGGCCCCTTGACCCTTAGCGTCAAGAGTTCCAGATAGCCTCAGATGGAGGTTACGGAAAATTCCAGGGGTCTTGTTGAATTAAATTTAACTAACTAGTGAAAATCCGGAAAAGCCAAATCTTGGTTCTCCAATCAATAAATTGCGGTTAAAAATGAAAATAATAGAAATTCAAAACTTTGATCTATTAATACTCTGTGGTCTATTTTACGAATAATTCTTTTTAGTGACAAACAAATTAACCGGGAAAAGAAAATGAGGTATGTATTACCTATATCTGGGATTTTAACGGACTTAACGGTCAGGTTATCAAATACGGTTCAAATCTACCGGGTTTAACGGGGTCCCTAATGCACGATTTAGATCTGCCGGGTAATCAGACAAATTGTGGCTAAGCCTCTTCCAAGTCTGATTAACCCTTGAATCCAAATGAAACCGGCAACTATTATTCCGACGGGGAAAAAAAATATAAATAATGATTCTACGAAACGGGAAAAGAACGATTTAGATCTGCCGGGAAATCAAACAAATTGTGGCTAAGCCTCTTCCAAGTCTGATTAACCCTTGAATCCAAATGAAACCGGCAACTATTATTCCGACGGGGAGAAAAAACATATAAATAATGATTCTACGAAACGGGAAAAGAACGATTTAGATCTGCCGGGAAATCAAACAAATTGTGGCTAAGCCTCTTCCAAGTCTGATTAACCCTCGAATCTAAGGAAACCGATAACTATTATTCCGAAAAAAAATAAAAATTAAGACTAATTAGATCTGCCGGGAAATCAAACAAATTGTGGCTAAGCCTCTTCCAAGTCTGATTAACCCTTGAATCTACTAAAGCCGGTAACTATTATTCCAAAAAAAATAAAATTTAAGAACGAGTTAGATCTGCCGGGAAATCAAACAAATTGTGGCTAAGCCTCTTCCAAGTCTGATTAACCCTTGAATCTACTAAAGCCGGTAACAATTATTCCAAAAAAAAATATTTTCCCACGAGTTAAACGGTACCCAACTATCGACAAACAGAGTAAAAATATTCGTACTAGCATAAAATTAAAATATTATACCTAATCCACTTGGATATCAATTTAATTTAAAACTGCTGACAACCAAAAGCATAAAATAATTCGAGAATCCACTAATAATTCATATCAGTTAATTAATATATAATAAACGCAGTAAATAAAAATTCGAAATCAAATTACCGTTGACAAATCTTTATTTCCAGATAAAAGAAACAAAATAAAAAAACCAAATTTCAGTTCAACAACAAAAGAAAAAAAATAGCCGGTCGGAAAATTTTCAAAGAATACATTCAACAATTTAATAATAAGCGGCGATACGGAAAGTTTCGAATACACAGTTTATTTGTAAAAATGATTTACCTTGTTAAATACAGCTTACACACAATCGGAATACGGAATACACAAAATTTTTCGCACTACGGTTTTTCGGAAGAACGTTGAACGGAGAATCACTACTTTTAGAGCCGGAATAAATGAGAGCGCGAATAAGAAGCCAGACGGAATGAAAATCGGAGCGCGAATAAGAAGCTTTCAAAAATGAATTGTTTCTTGAGAGCCGAAAAATGAATTGATTCTCGAGAACCCTGAATGATGCGCCAATTTATATCCAAAATTTTAGTTACATTTTTCGGCCGTCGTGCAGGTGTCGGAATTAAAACGTGAAATTTATCTAGTTTCGACAAAAACTTGTAAGTATACTAGATGGCTTTCGTTTTAATTAAAATGTTGTATATACCGGGAGTCCTTTCAGTTGAAAAATTTAAATATCGGGAATGAATAAATTGTGTATGCTAGAATTTGGATTTGCGTAACTCGGACTTATACTAAAATATACAACGGTAATAACAAAAAAAAAAAATCAATGCGGTAGTAGAAAGGGTTGTAAAGTAACGAGTTATATACACCCTAGTGGCGAGATAAAATATATTACGGAACAAAATAAAATAAAAATTAAACTTGCAAAAAGCAAAAAAAAATAACTCGTTACATTATTGTCATGCAATTCTGAATTATGTTGAAAATTTTAAGTCTCTAACCCATCGAATAATAAGTTAAAATCATGTACAAATTTCCATCCGCCATACAAGAAAGCGAGTTAAATAAAACGTGGTAAAATACACAAATACCGCGGAACACTTGCACGAATAACACGGTCAGATGATGCAAGACATGGGCGCCGCCATACTTGCCTTGCGCGTTCCACTTCACCCCTACTCCGCGGCTGGTTGTAATACGACATCGATAATCGATATATGGACGAAACATTTTGAGGCGATGTAAGTACCTAATAAACGTTTAACTTTAAAACAAGATTTGTTTATTTTTATGTATTTTATGCATGTTATTGAGAAAACCAATAGAGAACGGTAAAGTTCTCCTGTTTAACCCTGCTACTGCACACTTATTTTTCAAGACACAAACTGCACATTGGGGTCTCAAAAACCCAATAAATAAAATGGAGTTTTTTCAAGTTAGTAATTTTTGTAAGGAGGGAAAAACTTGACTTGAGGAGAATGAGTGATTTGTAAAGATTGATATATTTAATTAGAATATAACTTTTAATTACTAACTGTGTACTTACATTCAATTGTTTATAATATAGATAATAAAACAAATCTAAATGTTGAAAATAACTATTTACAAGACACTGGACGTGATGCCTTTAATTGAACAGTCACTATGGACCTGGTCCAAGTAGGTTGAACAACCGAGATCACGTACCTGGAATTAGATAGAAAAACACTCTGAGTATTCAATTTGCCATAAATAATGATTAATTATTGACTAACGATTAGTATAGTTGAAATCCCCAAAATTAATGAAAGTATTAATAATATACAAGGTGCATCTTATGTGTTTGAACTGTGATTATGCATATCAGTACTAAAGTAAAGTTAAAACTCCACTTGATCAAAAATAAATGCCTAATAGTAAATATTTAGGGTTATTAGGAAAGGTGCAAGGGGCGCAAACTCTCCCCAGTGCATGTAAGGAATATGTGGCACAAACTCTCCACAAACAATATTATAACTACTGTAAGTGACGCAAACTCTCCATAGTACAGCAAAATAATATTACACTGCAAGTGGCACAAACTCTCCACAGTACAGCAAAATAATAATACACTGCAAGTGGCACAAACTCTCCACAGTACATCAAAATAATAATACACTGCAAGTGGCACAAACTCTCCACAGTACAGCAAAATAATAATACACTGCAAGTGGCACAAACTCTCCACAGTACAGCAAAATAATAATACACTGCAAGTGGCACAAACTCTCCACAGTACAGCAAAATAATAATACACTGCAAGTGGCACAAACTCTCCACAGTACAGCAAAATAATAATACACTGCAAGTGGCACAAACTCTCCACAGTACAGCAAAATAATAATACACTGCAAGTGGCACAAACTCTCCACAGTACAGCAAAATAATAATACACTGCAAGTGGCACAAACTCTCCACGGTACAGCAAAATAATAATACACTGCAAGTGGCACAAACTCTCCACAGTACAGCAAAATAATAATACACTGCAAGTGGCACAAACCCTCCACAGTACAGCAAAATAATAATACACTGCAAGTGGCACAAACTCTCCACAGTACAGCAAAATAATAATACACTGCAAGTGGCACAAACTTTCCACAGTACAGCAAAATAATGATACACTGCAAGTGGCACAAACTCTCCACAATACAGGGGGGTGGAAGGAGATATAGGTGACGTGAGAAGTCACCTTGTATCAGGAATGGACAAACCGCAAGTGGCGCAAACTCTCCACTGTACAGTATAGGTATGTGAGTTAAATTGCAAGTGGCACAAACTCTCCACAGTACAGTAAGATTGGATGAATAGGAAATGCAACAACAAATTAATGTTCTTAATAACGTTGAATATTAAAGAACTTTAAACAAAGTTATTATTAAAAATGATTAGCAAATATATATTGTGATGAAATATCTTTTAAATTCAAATATCAAATAACAGCAAAACTGAATTACTCTGTGAGATAGACTCACCTATTTAACTCCTGATATGCACCACAATACACACTATATTTTAATAGATTTATTTGGCTCAAGTGATCACTTTAGTTATTTTCTAGAAACTAAAACTCAAATCGTTCTTAAAACTTTCTTTCCCCTTTCGTGGCCTCGAAGACGTTATCGCCGACGTGACATTATAAGACTTTACTTATCTGTTTCAGACAATTGGTTGTTTTGTCGAGAAATGCATTTCTGAAATATTAGGGTATACCCATGATTTAATTTATTTTACTTTAAACGAAAACTATTTTAAGAATAACAGGGTGAGAAAAAAAAATTGTCTTACATTTTTTTTATTATTTTTGCACATGGAATGGTTAAAGTGGTTATTTTGGAGAGCATACAACATATTGAAAAGTAGTCTAAACAAATGTTTTTATTTTAAAAATATCAAATTAAAAAAAAGTTGCAACAAAATGCATGATTTTTTAGAAATTCACAAAAAATAACAAAAACTAAAATTTTCGAATTCTAAGTATACAAACGTTTAAACTAAATGCCATACTTTTTTATTGTGCAATTGAAAACATTATAATTGCTTAACTCTTTCGTAGTCAGTCTAATAAATTAGGCTGATAAATCAGTCTCACAGCTCCTAGATACCATTGCCCTGTGTTCATTGCAAAACGATTTATGGCACACGCTACAATGCATATTTGTTTTTCTGTCTATCGCAAAAAATACAACGAACTTTTCGTCATTTGGTGGAGGATCTGGCACAGGCTCATTCAAGATTTCTATTATCTTTTGACGCAGTGATCTAAGCGTAGGCAACCGTAGTCGTTCTCTGAGAAATGGTATTACCAAGGACATTTCCAGCTCTTTTAGGAAATTCCTACGTGTCCGATTTTTTTCTGCCCAATCTCCCTTAGCAAAGGTAAGCAAAATCATCGAATTGATACCTCTTCCATCATGCATACCATAAAACACTCGCATAGGCTATCTATTTGTTTTTCGTGTTGTGGTATATGAATGGCACAACTGATCGAAGGTGTCTGTACCACCTTTGGTTGCGTTGTATGTCTCAATTTGGTTTATTTGTCCCGTGATCAATGTAATCGTTATGGTGTAAGGTGGAAATTAGAAGCACGTTTTTATTTTGCCTAGGTGTGAAGGAAACTAGAGTTTTGTTATTATCGAAAGCGAATAACGACGACCCTACTTCCTTTTTGCCAAGTAACTAGGCGAAATTTCTCTTTTGTTTTTCCGCAAGGTTCCTACCATTGTTAGCTTATATTGCTCAGATAGAAGATTAGCCAATGGAATCGAAGTGAACCAATTATCGAAAGTTGGGTTACGATTGGTATTGTGTATGGGTTCGGACAATTTTCTAACATAATAGGTTGGCACACTTTCATTATTTTTGCAGTTCACTTTGCCCACATAAGGAATAGCATTCAACATGTAATAGGTCTTAGCATCATTTAGCATTAGTATTTTCAAGCTGTATTTATCGGGTTTGCTGGCCATATAGATGCGGAAGCTACAACGGCCACGAAAACTCATCAGTTGTTCGTCTATTGTGCAATATTCATGGGGTGTGTTGTGTAGCATGCCTTGCAGTTGCTTATACAGATACATTCAAACAAAAACGAAACATAGGGATTGTAAGCATTGTATCAGAACAGCTTTTGAACTAGTCGACCAACATCCAGCTTCAACAGATTAAAAACACGATTATTACAATCGTTTCACTGAAAAAAGACGGTTTAATAGACCGTCTTACAAAACGTCTCCATATATCAACTATATGAAATTCCAATGAAACATATATGCAGTCTTACAAAGGTGAAAAATCCATAATACAACGACAGATAAAATAATCGTTCTAGAAATATCTATTTAAAATAAAAATCTATCCTATAAATTCAAGTATCCCGTCCTATAAATTTGGTTCACCAGTGTCTTAAGGTAGTATTCCGAATTGACCTGGAAATTTCAGATAATGACTATAGTCCCAGCAATCTAATTTTATATTCCCGCACTTTAAACCGTATTAGACGTATTTCTAATTTAATGAGATAGGTACTACCGAAATGTAACGATCCTATAGTTCGTACCCCATCGTCATAGGATACTATATTGGCGCCTTCGTTGATGGGATCTCGCGGTCATTTTGCTAAATGAACTTGTGTGTAATAAGGTGCGGTTGTTCTTTATTGTTATGGAGGAAATATTGAAATCCTATTTCAATCTAGAGAACGAATATATTGAATCTTTCAAGGGTAAGTACTTATTCTATTATTATTATATTGATGTTCATTATTGAGAAACCTAATAAGTATCTGTTCTGACATGTGAAACATATAGGTATATAGGTAGGTACCTACTTGAACGTAGGTATTTTAATTTTTGTACTGATGGTGCTGTAGTTTATGTGAATTATAGTCTATTACATATTATTTTAAATCATTAAATGGCATAATAGATTTGACCTTTTAATATAGGTACAAAACCACTTTCATTTATTTTTTGGGTCTTAATGAAAATTGTAACAAAGTTAATTTTTATTGTTAAATCCCAGCTATAGTGACACATCTATATGTACTTGATTTTTGTAGACAGTTATCTTTTTTTATCAGTCGTATGGTGCTAAAGGTTAAATAAAATAGGTTATATATGTATATAGGTACTTAGTTCGTTCGAAAGTAATAATTAATTTCTACAAAATTATTTTGATAAATTGAAGGAAAATAAAGGATTTTCCGGAATCTTGTAAAATTTTTAAGCAAAATGGTTTTCACAAAAAATAATATAATTTTACATTTCAAGTTTTAATGCAGATATAATAAAGAAAGTGGCATATGAGAACCACCATGTTAATGAAGTCAATAAAACACTTACCTACAAATTTAAGGACTTGTCCAGATTTGTATCATAATGAGTAATATACTATATATTATATTCTTTACAGAACAAGGGGTCGATGAAGAGTCATTCAATCTCTTAGATGACGAAACCATAGAAATTTTAATACCCAAAGTGGGCCCAAGATTAAAATTTAAAAATAAATTGAAGGAATACCTCCTAAACGACGTAAGTTGAGAAAAAAATCATGTCTGTGACCTAATGAAATGAAACTGATGGCTATAATACTGTGCACACAAACAGCGCTCCTAGTACCCCCACTGCAAATAACTTTGAAAATCATTCAGCACCGATCTTGCAAAATCAACCAGTTCTTAACTTAGAAAAACCCAAGAAAGGAGAAAATTCGAAAACTCAATTGAAGCAGCCAGACTCTACTCCCAAAGCAGAAGCATACAGTGTCAAAGCCAGAAAACGTTTTGGTTCTACAAACTCTAATAAATAATAGATTTTTAGTCATTAGTCAAAAAAAAATGAATGCATACATTCAAAATTATAAGCATAAAATTGTATACACTAGTGTCGTTAAAAATATCTCTGAATTCAACACAGAATATTTAGAAAAGACGGTTGGCAAATTTAATATAATTCATTTAAATATACGTAGTCTCAGTAAAAATTTTGATAGTTTATGTATATTTTTAAACAGTTTTAAATTGGAGTTTGATATAATCGTTTTAACAGAAACCTTTCAACTCACTGATTCTTTAGATGTATTTTCACTGGGAGGTTATGATATTCTATATAATAATGGAAGAATAAATAGAAATGATGGTATAATTATATATATTAAATCTTCATTAAATTATAAATTTGAAACCACATTCATCGCTGAACATAGAGCAGCTGAAATGTATATTTCTTTAAAAGATTATAACATTTTTTTAACTGCAATTTACAGGTCACCAAATTCATTTTCAACGCCAGATCAGTTCAACTTGGAACTACTGAGATATTTAGAAAAAAACAAGAAACACCAGACACATGTTATAGTAGGTGATATGAATATCGATTTGCTAAGTAGTGGGGAACATGTTGAAAATTATAAAAACTATTTAAACACCTACAATTTCGAATCGTATATAAATAAAATTACAAGACCTGCTAGTAAAACATGTTTAGATCACTACTTCTATAAAACAAATAGGAATATAAAAGGAGAGCATAGTTTTATTTTTGTGAACGATATAACGGATCACTTTCCAATTGGATTAACTATACATACTGATCAAGGAACTCCAAATGAACAAAAGTTAAACTACAAAAGCTATTTAAATTATGTTAAACTAAAAACCGATTTACAGATTGAAGACGTACAGATTAAAAAATATAAATGAAGCATTCGATTCTTTCGTAAATAAATTAAAGTATCATATAAATAAAAATACAAAATTGGTAAAAATAAAAAAAAATAAACAGTTGATAAGGAAACCATGGATGACGCAAGGTCTAGCCAATTCCATTAGGGAAAAAAATAATCTGTACTCATTAATTTTAAAAAACCCTGAAAATAAAGAAATTAAGGAAAGATATAATAGGTATAAAAATAAAATTAAATCCTTAATAAACATAAATAAGAGGAATTATGTGAATACTTTAGTACACAAAAATAAAAACTCTTCTTCAGCTTTATGGGACTGTGTGAACAAAATTTGTGGAAAGAAAAAACCTATAACAAAAATCGAAAAATTAACAGGAAATGGGCAAGAATTAACAGCTGCTATTGATATTGCAAATAACTTCAATAACTACTATACCGAATTGGGACAGAACTTGGCCAGATGACTTCGAAGAACATTTGGACATACTCGATAATACTATGTATATACATAATACAACTGAAGTCGAAGTAAAACATGTAATATATACACTAAAATCTAAAAAAGCACCTGGTTGGGATTACATCAGAGCTGAAACTATTAAGGAAATAAGAGATGAAATTTCACAACCGCTAACTTATCTAATAAATAAAAGTTTTAATGACGAATGCTTTCCAGAATGCCTCAAAATTGGAATTATTAAGCCACTATATAAAAATGGCGACAAAACATTGACCCACAATAATTATAGACCCATATCGCTATTGTCAGTTTTTTCAAAAATTTATGAAAAAATACTAAAAACAAAAATAACCAAATTTCTGAATAAATTTCAACTACTAAATGATAATCAATATGGGTTTTGAGAGAAAAAATCGACAGGGGATGCAATACACGCTTTAATCTCTAAACTATACAATGCTTTAGATACGAATACACCTGCAATTTGTATCTTTATCGACCTCTCTAAAGCTTTTGATACGGTGTGTCACAAGCGTTTACTGGAAAAGATTAAATTTTATGGAATGCGTGGAAAAATTTATCGTATAATAGAAAGCTATCTAAACAATAGAACACAATATGTGGAAATTAATGGAGTATTTAGTGAACCAAAAACAATTATCTATGGCGTTCCACAAGGGACTGTACTTGGACCTCTTCTCTTTACCCTATATATTAACAGCCTGTTGACATTAAATACAAAAGGAGAAATAATAAGTTTCGCAGATGATACAGTCATAACTTACAAGTCAAGAAACTGGCAAACGCTGAAAATGGAAATTGAAGACGATTTTAAAGCAGTTAAAAAATGGTTTCAACTAAATAAACTAACGTTAAATATAGAAAAAACTAAATATCTGCCATTTACATCTTACATAAATAATTTGCCGAGTCTTGGTCCAATATATGTTGATGAAAACACTCAAATCCCTGAAGCATCATTAATTAATTATCTAGGTATTATTATAGATAGGCAACTGAAATGGGATCTACAGGTCAAAAACATTACCAATAAACTCAGAGGGCTGCTACATAAATTTAAATATTTACGCGACTTTTTAGATGAAACCCAGTTAAAAACTTTATATCTGTCTCTGGTACAGTCGCATCTTACTTATGGAATTATTGGTTGGGGTGGTGTGGCAGATTGCCATTTGAAACGGTTAGAAAATATACAAAAATGGATAGTAAAGCTTATTTTAAAAAAAACAGTATTTTACCCCAGCGATGCGCTTTTTACTGAGAGTACTTTTTTTGACATGAGACAGTTATACTGCCAAAACATTCTCATAAACATCTTTAAAAGAAATATAAATATACTTTTTCCCCAACATAATTACCCTACTAGACATGAATGTACATACCTCACAATGAGCTCAAAGACCGTTGGACAACGATGTACGACTTATTTTGCACCAAGACTCTTCAACATGTTACCAAATAATATTAAAGATATAAATAAACTGCCACGTTATAAATATTCTGTAAAGAACTGGATAGCTAGTAAAAACAGACATATTTTTAATGATTTAATTAATTAAAGGTATCTAATATAATTTATTTAATATGATTATGTTTGGAATATTGCAAAATTTTGAATCCAATTTCAAATTGAATGTAAAGCTAAAAACGCTTGGTACCCGATTGAGACCTCAACTCCCGACTTCGACCACATCTACCTATTAAGACTTATCAAATTTTGTTGTTTTTTTGTGTGTTGTTTATATTTTATTACAAGTTTTATAACTCGCGCACAGGCATTATTATGCCTCAGCGAGGTATCAATGTTTATTCTGAAATATTTGTAATTGTTTTCACCTATCAAATTGTATTGTATTTTTATGAATAAACATTATTATTATTATTAATAAAGTATCTGAAACAAAAGTAGAATAATGACAAAACTTTTTTAATTCTCTACAAGAATCCAATGTATTTTATTAAAGCAATAAAACTGTTTTGTAGTTCTTATTGCAATTTTTTTTGTAGATCCAACCTGTTACTGAAGAAGGATACGTTGACCTTACTGAAACGTCACGGACCATCTCTTTTTCCCCGGGGTCTGAAATTGCAACAATTTTCAATGATATTACGTCTGATATTGCCTCGGACATTACTGATTCATCAGTTTCATCACAAGTAATTTTAAATGAAAAAAGAAAAACACCGACGGATACAGACGACAAAGATAGAGAAACTGAAACAGAGTAACAAAAAGAAAAGAGAACTGCTTTTCCCACATAAACCCTTTGCAATTTTACTGCTAATTTTACTTAATGCATCAAATCTGTATACCTAACTGAACTGTGTGCATTACTGCATTAAATAGTACTTTTCGCACGAGTTGCAAACAAAATTTTTTCTATAAACGTCAAAAATGTTGGCTGCACCATTAATTTTAACATTGTAAATAATAAATAAAATTGGGTAGTGTAAAATTTTGTCACAACTTGAAAATTGTTAAAAACCCTTCATCATTGTTAAACATTAGAAATAAATGATTTCTTGGATTTTTGCTTCATTTATATAGTTTATATGCAGTGCGTGAAATATGTATTTCGTGCAAGGTCTCATGGTGACGTAGGAAAATGAAAAAAAGGGTCACTTCGCATATTGTTATCAATGGGCAAACCTTGTCATTTCTTGATGTTTGTAGAAAATAGATATTAACAGTTTTACTGAATATTGCCACATAAAAAATAAATAGTGTAGAACTTTAATGACAGTAACATACATTTTATGATACTTTTCATAGCAGTCACAGAAAAATATTTTTACATGTCATGCAACATATTTATTTTGCTACTGCACACACCTGATATATTTTTGTTCATTTACACCACAGAAATATTCTCTGTCAATATATTTTTATTAAGAAAGATACTCTACAGTAAAAACTGGTCTAATGTAATTATGAAACGTGACTTTATTTTTTCACTCAGTTTCTGTTTTGTTAGCTAACTGGTATTCCTAAAAACAAATTTTTAGGGTTTGGAGTCTTTTTTGAAGAGTACTATAGATGGAAGGTTCGTTATGTCATTCAAGAACAAGCTGAGAGGACAAAACTTAGGGCTGTTTTTTTTTGAATTATTGTGATTATATGAAAATGAAAAACTGGTACTGGAATGATCTTTTAATGTAAAAATGACAACTATATAACTGTCTTATTTGACAACATGAAAATACAAGTGAATGTTACAAACTTAAACAAAACAATACCTGCAGACAACGCTTTACTAAATTCAATACTCCCACTTTTTGTTACAAGTCAATGTCAACATTCACTTTGACAATACATTCAACATTTGACAAAAATGTTGATGTTTCAATTTTGATAATGCCTTTGTCATGATATCGGCTGCCTGGTCATCTGTTTGAACATATTGTAATTCAAAAAATTCATCTTGAATTTCTCTCGGATAAAATGGTAACGTACGTCAATATGCTTAGTTCTCTTATGAAACTCTGGATTCTTCACAAGTCGTATTGCGCTTTGATTATCCATAAATAAAACTGGTACATCCAATTTAACTTGTCGAAGATCACATAAGAGATTCTTCAACCAGACAAGTTCTTTTATAGCTTGTGACGCTGCCACATACTCGGATTCTGTTGTGGATAGTGCGACGGATTTTTGTCGTTCTGATCCCCAGCTAATTACACTTCCTCCAAGCATGAAAACATAACCTGATGTTGATCTTCATGTTTGCGTGTCTCCAGCATAGTCGGCATCACTATACCCGCAAAAGTCTAAGTTATTTCCGCTTACGAAACGTATTCCTTTGTTCATTGTACCTTTGATATATTTCATAATGTGTTTTACTGCATTCACATGTGCAGTAGCTGGTTTTTCCAAATATCGACTGACACTTCCAACTGCGAAAACTAATATCTGGTCTGGTTGCAACGGCCAGATACATCAAGCTCCTGACTGCCTCTCGATAAGGAAAATCGATTTTTTTATCAGCTTCAAAATCTCCGAAGTTTTGTGAACCAGCTAATGGAGTTGTCACTGTCTTACAATATGTCATATCAAAACGATCAAGAACCTTTCTTGCATATCCTTGTTGATGAACATGAATCGATCCATCCAAAAGCTGATCAATTTCGAGTCCCAAAAAAAATTTCAGCTCAAAAATTTTGATCTCAAATTCTCTCTGTAAGTGTCTAATGACCGGCTTAATGGCTTCTTGTTTTTCTGCTGCAATCAATCCATCGTCAACGTAAATTGCCAAAATTAACATTCCATCTTTTCCGTTGCTAACAAAAACGCATGGATCGGATCCACTCTCTTTGAAACCAAAACTGTTAAGGAAAGAAGTAAGCTTCTTATTCCAACAGCGCGAAGCCTGCTTCAAACCATATAAACTTTTGTATAGTTTACACACTCGGCCACTGTTGTCATTATATCCAATTGGCTGGCTCATATAAACATTTTCTTCTAAATCGCCATTTAGAAAAGCCGTTTTCACATCAAACTGTTTTAGTGTCATACGCTTTGCCGCAGCCAATGCTAGGATCGCTCTGATCGATGTAAACTTCACCACTGGACTAAATGTTTCCTGGTAATCGATTCCGTACTCTTGTGTAAAGCCTCGTACTACCAATCGTGCCTTATACCGATTAACACTCCCATCCGGATTTTCTTTGACCTTGTAGACCCAGCGATTGTCAATCACTTTTTGATCAACTGGCGCATCGACCAAAATCCAAGTATGATTTTTCATAAGTGAATCGTACTCTTCATCCATTGCTCGCTCCCACTGCTTGTAATCAATCGACTGAATTGCCTGCTCATACGTTCTTGGCTCATCACTGACTGCCAACATTGCAGAATGTTCACCAGTTACCAGATGTGTTAATGTGTTACGATCACTTAGACGCCTATTGACAATATTTCTGCTATCAAGATCGCAGGTCATACCACGATTTTTCTGTTGATCTAGTGACGCACATTCATTTGTGTCCTTATCTTCGTCATTTTCATTTTCTGCACCTTTGTCAATACCATAATTGTCTTCGTTTTCGTTATTTTCATTCTTACTGACTACACTAGCATTTTCTTCAACACAAATATCGAGTGTTCCCATTGAATTTTCTAACAAAAAAACGACGTCTCGTGAGATCTCGATTTTACTAGTTTTCGAATTCCAAACTCGATATCCCTTTGAATTATTGTCATAACCAACAAACATACATTTTTCTGCCTTCGCGTCGAGCTTCTGACGTTTTTCTTTTGGAATGTGAATAAATACTTCCGAACCAAAAATCCGTAAATGGTCTAGCTTCGCCTCCTTGTTATGCCATAATTCATACGGTGATTTGTTGTCAACTGTGCTTGTTCCAGTTTGATTTAGCACATGAACTGCTGTATTTACTGCTTACGCCCAGAATTTCCTATCAATCTTCTTTGCCTCAAGCATTGTCCTTGCTGATTCAACGATAGTTCGTATTTCCCTTTCTGCACAACCATTCTGCTCTGGTGTATATGGCACAGTTCGTTGATGATGAATTCCAGCTGCTTCAAAGAAAACTTTCAGCTTTTCATTGACAAACTCTGTGCCGTTGTCAGATCTGATATTGCGAACACTGTGACCATGCTTCTTCTGAATCAGTTTAACACATTTTTCGATAATACTCGCTACTTCTGATTTTTGTTTCATGAAATATACGAAACGAAAATGAGAATAATCATCTTTGAGCAACAAAAAATATCTGGATCCACCAATTGAATTCGTCTGAAACGGACCACACACGTCAGTATGAATGATTTCGCCACACATCTTTGACTTTTCTTCGCGACTCTTGAAACTGCTTCGATGATGCTTTCCATAGACACAAGCTTCACATGCAAATTCCTCATCAATGAAATCTATACCCCGACTTAGTAGGAACTTTTTCACGTGTGTCGAATTCTGATGTCCTAGACGTTCGTGCCATGAACGAAGTGTAGCGTTTTTGATTGCTACACTCGCTGTAGTTTCAATCTTTGATGGTTGTATTGTTCTGAACAACATTTGGAACAAACTTTTTGTGCGAACTCCCACTGCAACAATGTTTCCATCTTTCAGCAATTTGCAACCTTCGTTGTTCATGTTCAATTGATGCCCGCGATCTGTCACCTTTCCCGATGAAAACAAATTTTTCTTCAGCTCCGGCACGAACAAGACTCCCATGACTCGTTTGCGAATCCATTCATCTCCATTAAAAGCAAAAATGTTGATATCGCCTTTGCCCAGAGCCATTATCTTGTCACCATTACCAACTGTAATTGGTTCAGCTATTTCCGTATAGTTTTCGAACCATTCTCGGCGATGACTCATGTGATCAGTTGCACCTGAGTCCAAAATCCAAGTATCTTGGTCTCTATTTGTTGTTTTGTAACAAATAAAAGCATCATTTGAATTTTCTTCTTTTCTCCCGTTGAAGTTAGTCTTCTTTTCCGAGCATTCCCTTTTCCAGTGGCCCTTTTTTCCACATTTGAAGCATTTGCCTTTCGGTTTGTCATTTTTATCTGTCGCTTTGTTATTATTCGATGAATTTCCTTTCTTGTATTTATTGATTTGTTTCTTCGAGAAGATTCTCTTAGCCATTAGCGCCTCTACTTCTTGAACTTGACCCTGCGACTTCAAACGAAGTTCTTCTGCCATCAAACGAGTCCGCAAATTTGCCAAAGTTTGACTATCTGCGTTTGCAGATTCCCATGCACTATGGAAATGATTAAACTCGGACGGTAGTGACATTAAAATCTTCGAAATTACCATGGACTCAGAAATAATTTCTTTTTGATCACGTAATTGCTGCACTATTTCCATTAATTTTGATAAAAATGTCGCAATGTCATCTTCCGGTTGTTTTGTGTAGCCATAATATTTTTGTTGTAAAAATAAAATATTTGCCTTTGATGTTTGCTCATACGTACTTTTGAGCGTCTCCCACATCTCTTGAGCTGTTTCACAATTCATAATCTGCAGTAATGCCTGTTTCATACAAGTCGTGGAAATTGCTCGTCTGGCCATAGCATCCGCCTTCTTCCAAGTCACAATTTCCTTCGCATAATTTGTACATTCAGATGTCGGTTTGACGTTTGTTCCATCGACGTAGTCAAAAAGATCGTTAGCTTCTAAAATCTGACGCATTTGAAACTTCCATGTTAGCCAGTTGCTGCCGCTTTCCAGCTTTTCAATATTAACGCGATCGCCTTCCATTTATTTTGTCTTTTAATAATTATCGGCTTCAAAACTTCAAAAATAAATTGCTTTCCAATTTTCTTTTTTTTGAGTTCACAAATAATTCTTGCACAAAATAAATAACGATATTTACTGCAGTTAATCTTCCTTTACAATTTCACGTAATCTGGGCCCATAACCTTTTGAATTATTGTGATTATATGAAAATGAAAAACTGGTACTGGAATGATCTTTTAATGTAAAAATGACAACTATATAACTGTCTTATTTGACAACATGAAAATACAAGTGAATGTTACAAACTTAAACAAAACAATACCTGCAGACAACGCTTTACTAAATTCAATAGTTTTATATAGGCTTTTTTGTTTTTTATTTTGATATTTTATAGAATTTTCTTTTTTATTTCTGTTTTATAGAAATTTTCATTTTATTTCTGTTTCTTAGTGAAGCTGAGAGGACAAAATTGATTTGGCTGTGTGATCTGTGATTTTTGTGAATAAAACAAATAATTATTAATGGAATTTGATATATTAATACGTTATCAAACCATAAATGCGGATATTAATACTATTATATTCAGTTTGGGCCAACAGGAGATAATTTTATTTTCAACGCCAAATTAAAAAAAAAATGACTATTAATGGCATTTTTTTTATATATTGTGAATTATATCCGCGAACGGTTTATAAAACATCCCATCTAATTCAGGACGACGAAGTCCCTAGTTTGGAATGACAAGTTACCTAGTTTAAGAGGACGGGGTACGTAGTTTGAAACGACGGGCTACCAAAAGTTATAGGATGGTCTATTTAACTCTATATGACGGACCATATAACTCCGTATGACTGTTTATTAAAATTTATAAGACGGTTTATTAAACTATATGACGGTCTATTAAACTTTATATGAGGGTCTATTAAACCTTATATGATGGTCTATTAAACTTTACATGACTGTCTATTTAACTTTATATGAGGGTCTATTAAACCTTATATGATGGTCTATTAAACTTTACATGACTGTCTATTTAACTTTATATGATGGTCTAATTAACCTTATATGATGGTTTGTTTAACTTTGTACGACGAATATTAAGTAACTTCTAACTGTCTATTCTATTTTATAAGACAATCTATTCAACTTTATATGACAGTCTATTTAATTTTATATGATGAAGGATAACTGAATTAAGTTACCTCTGTCAGATATCGTTAAATAGACTTCAGGCTGTCCCACCGAGTATATGAAATTCATATACAAATTATATGAAATTCATATATTAGGTATATGATTTTTTTTCCGTGTATTTGGACACCTATAACATATCGTACAATTCCCACCACTTCGTATTCTCAACTGTGGGCGGTCCTTAATTAGCGTCGGACAGTCAGTCGATCGGTGAGAGTGTCCAAGCCCATAACTTTGTTTCAATTTAAAGAATCCTATTTTGTTTTATTTACGAATTTATTTTTATTTTGCAAGCCGTTATGGCCAAAAGAAATCAAAACATATTATCTTAACTCGAAACATTAATTGTTAAAGAGAATTTAACAATTAATTTTCGATTTTAACAACATAATACGTAAGCATATTGTTTCCATATGTAGCGTTTACTACCCCCATCAAATAATTATTCAATACTAAATCGCAGTTCGCTCCTGGTTCGCACTTCGGACTTTCGGACACACCTCGCACATACATTTGGAAGGAGAAGGGGCGGGCTTTTTTACAGTGATTCTGAATCCAGCTGTCCAGATCAATACTTGATATTCATTGAAGTGAACTTATAGAAATGTTTTATTGGTGGACTATTTAGATCGGCGAATACACTAAACCCCTATTTTCCGTTTTTATTTGAATGTATCTGTATATACATCCCATATTTGTCTAATTGGAGCAAATTTATCAGTCTGACGTCGTATATGTCTATCAGCCTTGTTATCAAAGCGTAAGTTCGTGAAATCTTTGCTGGGACATGGTTGTCCGGAAAATTCCAATCCTAAAAGCAAGGGACCACATTTCTTCTGTGCTGCAATTTGAGACACGCAAAGCTCCCGCTATATAGAGAAGACCAATGAAAACTCTTACCTCAATAACATTTGTGGTTTTGGTGTAGCCGAGTTTATTAGCCTCATCGTGGTTTCTCTCAATTTGTTCATTGGTGCATATGGTAATTGTTTCCATTATATCTTCACTTCATTTCAAGCTTCTGCGTTACAAACAGAATGAAATTTATATCTGGATGGAAGTTAACCATAAAATAATTAAAAGCTCTTTGGAATATTTTGAAAACAAAGCAATATAGTGGCCACGCTAAGGAAAAATATTTTTTTTCGAAAATAAAATATTGAAAATAGCAAATGAAAGTTTGACATTAGTTAGTTTGGTTATTTAGCTATAAGCAAAAAAAAATTTTGGCTTAATTAAATTTTCTGAATGAGATAACATAACTAACCCCCGAACCCTACCAAATGGCCACTTTGCCCGAAGGGGTAGGGCAAAATGGCCACTGAGTAGCCACTTTGCCCGTTATAAAAAACTATAATGTTATCTGTTGCCATTTTATTAATTATTTATCTGCATATGTCACAAATAAACTCATTATCTTCTTCCTCGCACCCAGCACAAGCCTCGTGTGCCCAGAGTTGACAACTTAAGCACTTGATCCATCCTCCTCTTTCCCTTGACTTAGAAAAATACTCCCCACAAAACAAGCATTCAGTGTCACTGTGGTCACTGTTATCGGAATCCTCAAACAAAACGCGTTTAGTTGATTTCGATTTGTTATTCCCTGCAACTTCTCTCTTTTTTGCTTCTTCCTTCTTCCTTCTTTTTATCCTTCTTTTCGTTTTTTAATTCTAGATTTTCTTTTGTCTTTCTTTTTCTCCTCTTTCTTCCTTCGCTGCTTCAAGTTCATTCTTGTATGGGCTTGATGTCAAAATGGCTGAGGTTCCTTTTTTCCGGATACTTTTTCTTTTGGTAATGTTTGTCTTAGGGATTGGTAAAATATCTTTAGGACTTACTGCAAATGAAGATGAACTACTAGGCAAGGCGTGTTTGTTTCTCGCAGATGAAGTACTTGGAGTGGAGAGCACGTTTACAGCAGATGATATAATGGGCTTGATGAGTGTGCTTTCAGCTGACGAGGTGACCCGTCTTGATGAATTTCCGTGGATGAGAACAAATGCACTGTTGGTATCTCCGGAACCTACAGTGATTTTGGTCTTGTTGTTACCATAAAATGATACCACAGGAATCGAACTGTTGGGTTGAGGATCTGCCGTCAGTCTTATCAGAATTTGTTTCATCTTGGTCTGAATCCTGTGACTCACAATTAACATCAGCTGGTGGGACTTCAGCTAAGGAGTCCTCTTGGTCCGAATTCTGTGACTCACGATTAACATCAGCTGGTGGGACTTCGGCCAAGGGATTGGAGATAGTATCTGTGGTCGCTGCTGAAGCGAATTCGTCTTCAGAAAGCACATTTCTGTTGATTGGAACTATACCACATCTCCGAAATCCTTTTACAGCAATGGTCGGAGTAGCTGCATTTAAAAAAAGGTTCCCCAAGAAGGCGGGACACTTGATATTGTGTTACAACCCTACCAGGATTATTTCGCAAGAATCTCTCCACTGCTTGAACATAATAAGTGTTCAATGGCCCAATAAAAGATACATCCAGTGGCTGCAACTTATGACTGCAATGTGGTGGAAGGCAAACTACAGTGGTGTAAGTGTCCCTAGCCTTTACAATGAAATCAAGGTTTTTTGTGTGTGTAGCGTGTCCATCCAGTATTAGCAATACTGGGTCTTCTCTTGATGGTTTGGCATACTTCAGGAAATGTTCAAACCATTGAATAAATATCTCACTCTGCATCCACCCTGAGGGGTGGCAACAAAATGTCGTCCCAGATGGAGCACCATCTTTAAGTTCTTCTTTCATCCGCTGTCTCGGAAATATGACAAAAGGAGGGATAAAATTTCCTCCCGCTGACATACAAACTACAAATATAGAAAGAGTTCCTCTTTCGGCAGATGTAAGGGAGCCAACTTGCCGTCTACCTTTTAGTGCAAAAACTTTTGAGGATTTTGACTGGACAGTCAAAAGTCCAGTTTCATCGACATTGTAAACCCTATGTGGAGGATACAAGTAGTTTTTCTGGGCGTCTTCTAAAATGTCGAAGAATTTTGAGACATTTGTCTTGTTGAAGGCTTGGGCTCTTGCTGCGGACGTCGCTTCTGGTTTTCTTAAAACAATTTCGCGATGTCTCTTTCTAAAGCCGGCAACCCAATCTTTCCCAGCTAATTTCTTTGTATGATTGAACGTGTTAGGAATATTGTTCTTTACTGCCAATTGATAAGCCAGGCTACGTAGGTATGCTACTGTAATTCCAAAAAAACGAATCTCCATGTCCAAAAGGTAATTTACAAGCTCCTGTTCTTGTTCTTCAGTGAAAACAGCACGATAACGACCTAGGCATTTTTTGTTAGAAGTAGCTTGCTGGTTTTTCTCTAGAACACGTCTTTTTAGGGTGTTCCTCGGCACGTTAAATTGTTTGGCAGCAGTTAGCCACGCCATATTATCATTTTTTACTGCATCTATAGCTCGTTGAATATCCTTCGGGACCCAGGACTGCTGCCGGCTCTTCCTTTGGTATTTTGACCATAAATACCAAAGTAAGCTTTGACTAATTAGGATTAAATAAAACGATGTTTTTTTATCGCTAAAATATTTACCATTCCTTACATTAATGTACAAAATCTATAAATATTTTTATTTATTAATATTCTCCATAAAAAAACAAAAAATTTTATTTCGGGCAAAGTGGCCACCATCGTGTCCGCTTCGCCCTCTTTGACGCCATTAGATAAAACTGATCCTACAGGACAACCAACTAACCTTACTTAGTACTTCGACCCACACTTTTATAGCCTAAATCGTGTTCTTTTAAGTGATTAAAGTGAATCGTATGTTATTTGGAGTTTGTACTGAGTTATAATAATTATTACAATGTACTCACCTTACATCAGCACCTTGAAAAACACTAAAAACTAAACAACACCAAACGTCGGTATGATAATGATGACGAACTATTTAAGTAGACGAGGCATTTGCCGCTTCGTGGCAGCACCGTAAGATGAGAAAGTAGTCAGTGGCCACTTTACCTGCGATGGCCACTTTGCCCACCCTTCCCCTACATTTTTGTTGACCAGAAATCTTATTCAGGAAATTAGAAATTGTGGCAATTCTAGGAACCCAACAACCATACAATTTTGTAGAGCGTTTAAAAAATTGTTCACTCTGAAATATTTTAATGAAGTCGAAGGTGCTAATTGCATGAACGATATTAATGTAGTTTTATTAGACATTAATATGGACTCGGAAACTTTTAAAGATATTATTTTCCCGTTTTTTACTCCAAAAACACCTTAAAAATGTTGGTGGGTATGTTTTGAAAAAATGTTTGTCGCAGCATTCTCGTCCAATTTGTGAAGAATTTAACCAACAAAACTTATTGGATACAGGAGCCACGATTTTCACTAAATTGAAAGCCTATGTCCAGAAAGAAAATTTGCCTTTTGGAGGTTTGACAGTACCCCCTATCAATATTGTGCAATATAGTACAACTTGAAAATATATTTATGGGTAATTTTAATAAAATGGCTGGCAGAGATGCCGTTGGAAAAAATCTGCTAGTGATGTCTCAAAATGTACCTTTTAACCGCCCCTGTACAAATTTTCCCAAAAGTTATATGTTATAGCTTTATACTAGATTACAAATTTATTTTACAATAAAATTTATAAATCGCGACCTTAAAGGCAACAAATCAAATAAGCCTGATGTAAAGTTGTCAATATTAAAAAAATTGTAAAAATTGTCTGTGTTTATTAAATGCTTATTCCTGCTACTTCTTGTTTTATTTCAGTTAAATATTTTGTAAACAATTCAGTACTAGTTGAAATTTTAGTGAGGTAGTTAATATTCGATGGCTACTTACCAAAAGAAAACATGTATTTAAAAAAATAGTTTTCTAACAAGGTACGTTTTTACTGGCCCCCGTAACAAACACTCAATCTATAAATCAACAACCTATGAATGTAAGACCCTCATAAGGCACGTGCTAATCTACGATCGTCACACTGACGACATGCTGAAAAATGCGTCCTCCTTGAGCGAGGCAATAGTCAATCGTTTGTAAAAAGTTCTTTAATCAATAATTGTCGTATATTTAATTTTATATCAGTCTAGCTCATTTATTCCTGATTACAATCCTGCTTCTACCTTGAAAAATTCAGGGAAAGTAAAAAATCAAAACTACGAAATCAATATACACTTGCCTAATAGGAGTAGTTAACAGTTGACCTATACATACTCACAGTCCTCTGTCAGGTTCGTATGTGTATACAACAATCTTCGCGCACCTTTTATAAATAGTATGCTTTCGACGCTCTGGCACTGAAGGGAAACTTTTCAGTGTTTTCAGCTTTTCCATGCGCTAGTCACAAACTCGCATCCAAGACAAAAATAGTGTAGTTGCGCGAGCGGGATTTTTTTTGTATGCGTACCGGTAAACTTTGGGCCCTAATGAAACAATTTTTTAAAGTTTATTGTATTAGAACTACGTAAAGGTAGCGTATAATTGATATTGCTTTTTTTATTGAAAAATTTTGTGTACACGGTGTACTTTGAAAATGTGACGTGTTTGTGTTGTTCGCATTCGTAAATTTAAAATTGTTTTGTTGCCAATAGGGAACTTGACTAAAATTTTACTTAGCAAAAATGTGCTATAAATCATAAGAATATATTGCATGAAAACGACTGGCATGAAAAACTATTCGTTTTGTCACAAAAAAACCACTATAATCCTCTACATTCCGAAAAATTCTAATTATTTGAAGCTTATGTAAATGCATTGCTATTGGTTGTGATGTCGAAGAGTATGATTTCGGTACTGCGCGTGCGTCCATGCGACAACTAACGAAGGTATACCATTAAAACAGCCAATATTCCATTGTTTACTCGAGTGCTTCTACGTGTTTCTTTATATTTTCGGTTAATTATGATTTATTAGACATTGTGAAATTTTGTTTGTGTCCATGATATTCTTACCATGACGGGAGACACAGAATGTCACAAAGAACTAACAGCAGCAGAACACAAATTTTAAGAACGTAATGATAGGAATAGGCCAAGATACAGGTAAATATTTTTTACAAAAGTCCTAGTAGAAAACGGATTGTGCTATCATATAAAAAACATTACGGAGTATAATTTGGATATATTTTGGACACGCAAATGTTTTTCAGTAATTTGTTATAAACATTGAAAACGAAATATTTTTTTTAGTTTTTTTCATGCAACTTAAAAATTAGGTACTGGAGCAATCTCGATGGTTTGTATAGATAAATCGAACATTTTTGGACGACTTCGCATCATTATCATTTTATTGCAAATCGAAGTTTTGCTGCTTTACATCTATACTTTTTAAAACCTATTTGAAATACAATATCGGACTATCGATTACGAATCTAGACACGTTGCAAATTATCGCTTCAAAAATTACAGTCACCGTCGCCAGGCGACTGATCTTCGCACATATAAAGTGCAAATGAAGAACTTCTTTTGTACAAAGTTTTAACTCTTAAAATTGAAAAATGGCAAAGAAATGAATATCCAAAAAAATTACTCATTTTTCTGCAAATATTTTCGAATTTACGTTCCTATGTGAGAGTCAATAATAAACACCCCAAAACTTATCAGAAGAATAAAACTATAATTGAAGCAACAATAATAAAAATAATCTACGCGCCGTTCGTTACTTAATCTCGAGACGAGCCCGCTCAACGATGTGTGTCCCGTCAGGAGGGGTCGCCTCCCTCTCTACTCCGTAAAGAACCGACCTTCAACTCTTGCTCGGTACGTCTCTTAATGGCAGCTTACATTCGGCCATCCTGTAGAATTTCGTCCCCGAAAATTTCGGGGTCTAAAACAAATTTATAAAGTTATAAAAGTTCCAATATTAATTTATTTACCCTTTTGCGTACATTCATACAACAAGATTTATTAGCCTTGTGCTAATCTTTTAACGAAAAACAACTTCATTATTAGTCTTGTGCTAATCTTTTAACGAAAAATAACTTCATTATAAGCCTTGTGCTAATCTTTCAACAAAAAATAACGTCATAGCCTTGTGCTAATCTTTCAACAAAAAATAACTTCATTATTATTGTATGAATTTACTAGTTTACCACAGTTTTACCTTTTAGAAGGACCCATGGCTTGATTTTATCAATTGCAGCTAAAGTCAACACTTTTTTTGAACCTTCTCGCAAATCTTCAACGACATACCGATCATTTGGAATTACCTTCTTGACCCTGAAAAGTCCTTTAAATTTGGGAACTCGTTTTTTGGATGTACCTGTAGCTGGATTATCAGTTTTGAAAACCAGAACAAGGTCGTTTGTCTCATATTTCTTAGCAGTTTCTCTCGTCAGGTCATACCTTTGCTTTTGCTTCCTTTGATTGGAATCTATACTATTTTTTATATTTTTTCTTAGTTTGTTTAGGTCGATTTGACCCAATTTGCATTGGACTTCACTCAAGACTTTCGATTCGGCGATGTGTCTAGCTTTGTACCCAGCTAGAGCTTCCAGCGGTGACACACCTGTCGCTTTATTGTATGTACAATTCATTACACTTTGTACTTGTTTGACTTATGTATCCCATTCATCTTCTTCAATTTTAAGATTCAATTATTTTTCGCAATAGACAATTTAAGTAAAGTGCAGGAACTGCCAGTATCTACAGTATCCGCCAAAATAAACAGTACCGAAAATAAAAATAAAAATTAATTTTTAATTTCTGTAATGTAAGTGTTCAAAATGTTCACCATTTCGACGCAAACAAGCTTCATATCGATTTTGTAAGTCAATAAACATATTTATAAAAAGTGGTTGATGTAACTGCCGAAAAATATTTTGTATTCTTTCCCGTAGTTCGGCAATATTCGCCGGCGGATTTTCCGAGTGAAATATTTTGTCCTTCATTATGCCCCAAATGTATGCGTCAGGTGGCGTCAGATCAGGTGAATGAGAAGGATATTCGAAGTCTGTTCCCCGAGAAATTATTCTATTTTCCGTATGAACGAAAATAATGCTCTACCAAAAACACTTTTTATTCCGTTGTTAGAACCATTTTTAAATCAAATTTAACTGCAGCGTACTATTAATATATCAACTAATGACAATTAAGTCAAATATGACAAATCCATATTACATAAACAACTCCACAGCACTTTCTGTTTCGGTACTGTTTATTTTGGCGGATACCGTATTAGACAATCTATGTCATAATTGAAGACACGAGCGGATGAAGGTGTTATGTTACAAAACTAAAATTTTGAGTTATTAAAGGTCAAAGTTTTTATTAATATGCATTTTTTTTTTGTTTGAAACAAATTGCAAACTAATGTGTTTACATAGTAATGTTATGTAGGAGAATGTTAGTAAACATAAGTGATTATAAAAAAATTAGAACTACGCCTTAAATTTTGAAAAAAATTGAACATGTTCATCCAGTGATAGAAATTATAAAATTAACTCGATTTTTCTATGAAGGAGTAATAAATTTTTATTACATAAACTAGATTAACAAACAAATCAAATGATAATGTTAATTTGAAACAAATAAAACATTATTACAACAAAATTATTCTTATTATTCCAATATCTGCTCGTAAAAGTAGCGATATTCTGGTTTTACAAACTTTAGTTGTTCTTTAAGTTTTTTTTTTCGTCTGATATAGTACCATATTTTTCCCTCACTCTCTGGATTTCTACATTCTGTGGTGGTTCTGTAATCTTATTTTTTAGAATATTTACTTTTTTAAATGGTACTGTTTCGTCGTATGATTCTTTATAGAGATATGACCTATATTCTTCTACTCTGATCCATTTAATTCCATCTCTAAATTTAACTGCTTCATTGGGTTCGTCTTTTTTTCGATTAACAAGTCGAAGATTTTCAGGCAGATCTGCTATTTTTCTAAAATGTTGCGACATATCTATAACTTTATTCCTTTTACTGGCTTTTACGATTATTTCCCGATAAGTCTCCGGTACGTACACTGTGTCATGCCTTCTCAATACTTTTTCTATTCTGCCAAAATCTCGATCAGAATCCAAATACGTATGACCCTCTTCAGGGAACTTGTGATCAATTCAACGAAAACATCCTTGTAAGATTAAATATTGATATAGACAGACTATAGAAAAATTCTTGTTTTGGTCGGCACAATAATCAGACCAGATAAGCAAATGATCTTTGCCTTTGAGATTTTCATCTACTTCAATGTATCGTAATAGAAAACTACATATCTCAGAACTTCCTCTGTTAGCAATATTTTCCGCCCAGGTACAGAAACAAGCATTTTCTCGAGTTTTTGTAACAACATGAATCCCAAAGTTGTAAAACCACCTTTGTCTCAAGTAGAACGCCTTTGAAGTAGTTATTTTTGGGAGTGGCACTGTTTGCTGCATGTCGATTGTAATACAACAATATTGTCCAAAGCCTTAGCTTTCTGTCTGTCTATTATAAGTGCCTTTATTGCTGATGTGTAGTTTTCCTTGTGTTCTTCTTTTGCCTCTCCGGAATCACATATGCTACATGTGTCACTTTTTGGGGATCCAAATGATAGATTAAACTTTGTTACAAATAGTTTTGAATATGAACTTTTTTTTATTCTGAATTTTTCAGTTTTTCTTGATCGCATTCCTCTAGATAAAGCTGGTACATTTTAATTAGGTTCAATAATGGGGAAAGGAATTTTTTATTTGGATTTCGATTTCTGGAATAGTGTGACACCTCAGCGGGAAATTTGTTTACCCCCATTAACCTAGCAGAATCATTTCGGAAATTTGAATTTTTGATTATGCCATAATTTGTCGCTAATTTATCGCTAATTTATTACCATAATTAAAAATTTGTCGCTCGCCGTTTAAAAAAAAACCCTTGGTTCTGCTAGGTTGGTATTAAGCTAGCAGAACCACTTTTTATCTATCAACTCTTAGAAAACTGATATTACCATAATTTTTCGCTCTTTTATTACCATAATTAAAAATTTTTCGCTCGTCGCTTTTTCAAAAAAAATTCATAAATCTGGCGAATCACTTTGTTCTAACAACAAATACTACTATAATTCATAGCTAATTTAATTTGTTAGATTTAAAGTAATAAAGGGTACAAAGTGGATTTTTTAACACATACTATGAATTGAATGATATGAATTGACCTGACGATATCCCGCTCGTCGATCACGTCAAATATTCATGACTTATTAAGTCATTGTAAAGGATACCAGTTTATGAGGTTTGTAAATTCACCAAAATATGTAAATTCAATATATTTTTTTGAACATGTTTCTCACGAAAGTATGTAAATTGTCAAAATGGTTTATTATAATAAAAACAAATATTTAATGAAAATTCAAAATAACATAAAATTTCTGACATAAACATAACGAAAACAATGAAAACTTGTTAAATTGTCTAGCCCACAGGAACGCATGCGCATTTCAAGATCAGTTTGCCTTCTAATTTATCGAGAAGGACAAGGAAAATCATTGAAAAAGCTATACAGTGTTGAAAAAATGGCTTCTTCAATGATTTTACTTGCCCTTCTCGATACATTAACTAACGATCTGTTTTAACAAAGAGGAATTATTAAAAATTAGAAACAAAAACAAGTATTAGTTCCTAATTATTCTAACCTAAAATCTAACAAAATAAAATTAGCTATGAATTATTTATAGTAGTATTTGTTAGTACAAAGTGATTCGCCAGATTTATGAATAAACTTATGGATTAAAAAAAACAACGAGCGAACAATTTTTAATTATGATGATAAATTAGCAACAAGTTATGGTAGTATTAGTATTTTCGCCCAAAAGGTTAATATGAAGTGCATCGGCAGTTGTAAACTCGTATAAGCTTAAACAATTCTTGGATTTTTTTGAAAAAGCGACGAGCGAAAAATTTTTAATTATGGTAATAAAAGAGCGATAAATTAGCGACAAATTATGGTAATATCAGTTTTTTCTAAGAGTTGATAGATAAAAAGTGGTTCTGCTAGCTTAATATCAACCTAGCAGAACCATGGGTCTTTTTTTAAAAAACGACTAGCGACAAATTTTTAAGTATGGGTAAATGGTAATAAATTAGCGATAAATTAGCGACAAATTATGGCATAATCAAAAATTCAAATTTCCGAAATGGTTCTGCTAGGTTAATAGGGGTAATTTATTGATATGTTCTATAAGACGTTGCTTAACCTCATCATCAATTTTATGGGGTCTATTTAAGTGTCTTCCTCTTTTGCCTGGAGGAGGTGCTGATGCACCACTATTTACACGACTTTTAATAATATCAATTTTTTTCCTACCTATTTGATAAAGGCTACAGATAGCTTTTTTACACACTCTTTCTAAATTTCCATGTAATGTAACATGATATGTATACTGTATGTCGCTAATGTATGGAATAAATTCATTATTTCCAAAATAAACGACTTTTGGAAAAAATCCAAAAACAGGTCAATTTTAATTTTTGAATCGTCATCACATGATGTAGATGTAACGAACATTTCGTTACCAGTATTAACGTGGTGACGTAATCGGCAATTTTTTTAAATGCAACCATGTGTCTCAAGACACCTCATTGGAAAGGTCTACCAATCGTCGATGTAATTATTTGAATATTTATTTCTACAGGGTCGACCAAAACTGTTAATTTACTAAAATACAGAGAACTGTTTAGTAAAAAACAATTAAATTATATTAAATGTTCAAACTGATGACCTTCAGCAATAATGCAATGAGACAGCCGAGCAATAAATTCGTCTCTAACGTTTACGAGAACTTCAGGCGTTATTTGTGCAATCTCCGTTCTGATGCGATCCTTCAACTCTTCTATCATTTGGGCGACTTTGATAAACTTTGCTCTTCAATTATAAAAAAGTCTAAAGGTGTCAAATCTGGCGACCTTGGTGGCCATTCGATCGTTCCTCTTCTTCCTATCCACCTATCTGGAAAAACAGCATTTAAGTAGGTTCGTACATCAAAGGCGTAATGTGGGGGTGCCCCATCCTGCTGAAACCACAAATCACATCTATTTGGAAATAGTTGATTTAATTGTGGTAATAGATAATCCTGAAGAAATTGAAGATATCAAGGACCGGTCAAGCTTCCTTCAAAAAAATATGGCCCTATTATTTGATTGTTTATAATGCCGGCCCAAACATTCACCTTTTCAGGATATTGTGTCCTATACTCCTGCATCCAATGGGGATTTTCACTTGCCCAGTATCGATATGTCTGGCGGTTTACATGACCGTTGAGCATAAAAGATTAAAAGTATATTTTGTATGAAATTACGATCTCTGTTACTTCGTTATTATTTCACAGAATTCGATTCTCCTATCAAAGTCATCTTCTAACAGCTCTTGGACCAAATGTACCTTATACGCATGCCACTTCTCCTTTTTCAGCACTCTAGCAACAGTGGAATGGTGTAAATTATTACCCAGCGCAACTTGTCTCGAGCTGGTGTGGGGATTTTCTTGAAACTCAAGGAAAACGTCAACTTTTTTGTCTTCGGAAATTGACTTTCTACCACTTTTGGGGAGATTTTTAACATGGCCCGTTTCTCGAAAGTTTTTCTCGATTTTACTAATTGTTGATTGAGAAATGGGTTCACGGTTGGGGTATTTATCATTAAATAAATTGCCAACTTCTTTCTGTGTCCTTACTCTATCTCCATAGCCAATCATCATTAATATTTCGATTCGTTCAGTTTCCGTTAGTTTCATTACTAAATTATGCGAATTTAAAGATTTTAACTATTGAACACTTGACTGATACACATCAATTAGTGTTAAATTAGAATTTAGTACTATTATCAGTAACATATCTAAAAACAGAAATATTTTTTGGGTACACTACGATGTTTTATTTCCAGTGGCGGTCTTTACAATAACTTAGTTCATTGAATCATAATTTATGATTAAAATTTTACCAAATAAACGATTAGAAGACCTTTCCAATGAGGTATCTTGGTGTCATGGTTGCATTTAAAAAAATTGCCGATTACGTCACCACGTTAATACTGGTAACGCAATATTCGTTATATCTACATCATCTAGAGGAGTAAACCTCGACAAAACAATCCGTAATCTACGTTGTTAGCTACCGTGGCAATGGATGAATGGCTGCGCGAAAGTCAGTCAGAAACGATGCCTCCGGGATACCTGGTGACCTCCCGGAGTAACCAGCCTTACCACCACAAGCGGGTCTCTGTGGTGGTGGACATTCAATTCCCTAGCTACTCGTGGGAGGGAATATGGAAAAAGAAGAAAGAAAAATAGAACAGGAGATTGTGGATGAAGGAGGGCAAGGAAATGGAATTGTTGGTAAATCGACGAAGGTAAAACGAACGCCTGATAAGGCGGGGGAGACGAGAGGGTGGAGTGATACTGGAGTGAAGAGAAAAGAGGTATCGCATCTGGAGAACAATGAACAGAAGAGGAAACTGAAGGAGAAAGGAAAGAAGGAAGTGGAGAATGGGAAGGAAGAAGAGAGGGAGAGTGTAGAGAGATTGAAGGATATGGTAAGGCGACTGGAGGAGAAGGTGGAAAGGCTGGAGGAAGAGAAGGCAGCGGCAGAGGGGCGGGTCAAGGAATTGGAGAGGTTGAGGAGGGAGGACGATAGAAAGGAGATAATGCAAACACGATGGGAGGTGGGACAAAGAGACTGGGAAGGATGGATGGAAGTTAGAGATGGGATGGTAAAAAGGGGGAGGGAATAGAGGTGAAGGTGGGAAATCCAATATTAGGGGATGAAAAGGTAAAGGTGGTATGGGTGACCAAGGAAGACAGTGGAATGGAGAAGGGAATACAGAGGATGTTTAGGGATAGGTACCCGATGCTAGGGGGAAAAGGAGAGAAAATGGAGTGGGTCAAGGAGGTACGCACTACGGAAAGGAATGGGGTAACGGTGAAGACGGAGGAGTTGATCTGTCGGATGGAGGGAGATTGTAGGGATGAGAAAAAGGTGTTTGAGCTGATGAGTTGACTGTTTGGGGAAGTGGGGAGCGGGGACAGCATTGGACTCCACAGGCTTGAGCAGGTAGAGGTAGAGGTGCTGAAGAAGATGGTGGCGTGGGTGAGAGGTGACGGAGAGGTGGCGGAGGTAACAATCTATACAGTTGGGGAAAGGAAAAAGGAGGGTAGAAATGGGGCGATAATCCTGAAGGATATCGGGGAAGTCGATCAGGAGGGGATCGAGAGGATTAAGAAGGGGTTGAGGGAGATGACAGGGGAGTGGGTGGATAGACTCAGAGTCTCAAGAAATAGGGAGGTGGTTATAGAGGCAAAGAAGGGGGTTGAGGTGAGGGGAATTCTGGGGGAGGTGGAAAGGGTGACTGGAGCTAGGGTGGTGGAAGCGGGGAGGGGAACAAAAACCATTGAAATGGTAGGGATAGAACCGTGGATGGAAGATGAAAAGGTGAGGGGGAAAATAGAGAATTTGATTGGGAAAGGGACAAGGTTGATTAAAGTGGTAAGGGAGAGGAACGGGGTGAAAATGGCGGTGGTGAGGGCGGAATGGGAGAAAGCGGTAGCCTTATTAAAAAAAAGGAGATTAGATTGGGGTGGAAGAGGGTAAATATTATAGAGGGTAGAGAGGATGACAGATGCTTTCGATGAGGGATAAAGGGCCATAAAGTAGCAGGGTGAAGGTAGTCAAGGAGAGGAGTAAGTGCTGGCTTTGTAAGAGCGAGATACTGTCGGCAGGCCTTCCTTTGAAGGGTATGTGGGGAAAGGGGACACAAGCCAGGGGAGATAGAATGTAGTGGGGGAAGGAAGGGGGTAGATGAAGACGATGGAAAAGGTGAAGGAAAAAATGGGAGGGACCCTCTGGACCCCTCAGAGGGGACGAGTCTGGTCAAATAGGAGGAAGGGGAGAGCATTGCGCGGGAAGAAGGAATGTAGGGGATGTATGGAGGGTGGATAAATTTAGGGAAATGCAGAATAGCGCATGATATATTGGATGAAGTGATTTTTAGGAGGCAAGTGGATGTGGTGTGTGGATCCGAGGTGCATGCTAGATATGTGGGGAAGCAGGGATGGATTATGGACGATACAGGAGAAGCAGGAATAAGAGTGGTGGGGGATGGACTGAGGGCGGATGAAGTGAGGAAGGGAAACGGATGGGTGGTAGTGCGAAGGGGAGACATGGTGGTGTACAGTGTGAATATAAGCCCAAATGTCAGCCTGGAAGAATATGAGAGAAGCATGACAGGATTAGAGGACGATCTGAGGGTGTCAAAAGGAAAAATGGGGATCATAAGGAGAATGGTGGCAGGGGACTTCAATGCGAAGAATACTATATGGAGGGGGGGGAAGAAAACGGACAGGAGAGGGGAGATCCTGGAGGAAGTGTTAACATCCAACGGGTTGGTGGTGCTGAATGATGGTGACGGGGGTTCATCATTCATTGATATAACAGCATGTGATGAATGGCTGTGGGAAAGAGTGTTTAGTTGGGGAGTGCTGGAGGACGAGGAAAGCTTGAGCTTACATAGGTATCGGGAGAGTCGGGATGGAGGTGGACGAAGGCCAAGGCAGAGAGTATGAGGAAGAAAGTAAGAGAGGAGATAGAAAGGGGACTTGGACATGATGTAGATGAATGTGATACAGGGCTGAAAAAGGGAAGGAAAGAGGGGCGTGATTTCGCACTAGTGCGAGAAAGTAAAATTATGAAAATTTTGGCCTCATTCAAATAAAATTCTTTCATCTACAAATGACTTGAAACCGTTGCCGTCACCGTCATCGTCATCTTTATGCGACCGGCAACCGATGTCATCCTCATCGACATCATCTACTTACCAGTTAACACCAAATAACTCCACTGGACCGGCAATTTTAAGTAATTTACAGAATGCAACAAATATAATATTTATAATAATTAGTAGTTTTTAGTTAAAGTTTTGTATATGCATGTTGAAATAAAATAATTTTTGAAAAATGGGTTGGTATACTTTTTTGTATATACGGTCGTAGAAAAAATAATGTTCCTAACTCATGCGTAAAGTGTCTTTCCCGCCCTTGACCGCTTGCCCGAACCCCGCTCCGCGTCGTTCGGGTCAACTGCAGTCGCGTGCGGGAAAGTATCACTTTCCGCACTAGTTAGGAAAATAACTATTTTAAGACGTTTCCTAATCCAGTAGTGACAATGGAAAAAAATATTTTTGGAACAAACAAAATTTGGACAAAATACGCTAGATTTATTAATGATGTAATATTGAAAAGACAAATAATTTATTTAGGTAGGTATTTATATCAAGAAGCACATTTTTGGAAACTTTTTGGGCCACTCTGTATACACAAAATACAAATTTTGAGGTTGTGTACCTTATTTTTACAGCATGCACAATATTTCATTGTTTTTTTTTGGCTTGGACTCACGTCATTCAGCCAGTCGCATCAGGAAAAAAATAATAATATATACAAAAGGAAGAAAAAAAAATAGCTCACTCACACCTACATACTAGAAGAAAAGAAAAGTCGTAAGAACCTAACGATACAACAGGGATATAACAGGGTCACACGCTTCTTGTCTAGGGAGCCGTCAAGACTTTTTAATATGTCACAAACAAAAATAAGGCCACGGAAAGATAGGAATAAACAACAAATGGGATAAACAGAGGTAACAAATCTGGTTCACACATTCACAAACGTACCTTTGATTTATGTATGAATTTCATTATACAATCATATACTTCCATTTTATTTAAGGATAAAAGATTGACCGGTTTGTCCACTTATTGTAAACCCCATCCGTAGACCAATGTACAATCACACATAGGTATTCCACAAAATGTATGTTTTAATAAAACAATATTTAAAACATTTTTGTTAAGTCGACATTGTTCTAAATTTGTAAACAATATCTCACTTACCACATTCATTTAAGGTATCAGAAATAGTCTCTTTGAGGTTAGAATTTTCAGGAAATACACATATATATTTTTTTATCCTTCACGACCTTTGCATTTTCTATTTCATCCACTAAGGCTAGCATTAGTTTGCCCCTGGAGCACATCTTATCACACTTTTAGCAGTCGATTTCATGAAAACAATTTAAAAACACTGTACGATGTTTAACGTGCGTTTTATAAAATAAACTGTCAAAAATTATCGATGAAGGGGTTATGTTCACTACATACCACCTTCATCCATCTAAAAATATTTACGAATTTGTTTTGATTTATGAATGAAGGTGTTACCATCCCATATCGCCTTCTTCCATTTTTATTTTTAAAAAATATGTTACATAATCCCTTCATTCATTGCTAAACGTCCACCAACGTCCAATATGTAGAAGTTTTAAGGTTGTTATGTGAAAGATGAGTACATAACACCTTCATCCATCCACAAACATGGATTTTTTCAAAAATGTTACATAACACCTTCATCCACTCGTGTCTTCAATTATTTATTGATGCCTTCATAAGATACAAGTTTTTCTGTATTTTCGCCGAGCAAGAAATTTCATTTACAGGGTGATTTTCGTTTTTTGCCAAATTTTTAATATTTGATGCTTCACACTGATCTGCTTTATGACCTAACTTTTTACATTTATAGCATTCTACGAGACTTTTAGGACAATTTCGAACTCGATGATTCCCGCCACAATTATTGCATACGATTTTTGAGGAGCAGTAATATTGTTTGCGATTATAATCAAACGACCTTTCTTGATTTTGATTTTGTGCAATGAATTATTTCTTGAAGAAGAAGCTTGACTGGTAGAGGGGGTGTTTTTAAACGTTTTAGTATTAATATGACTTGAATAGTTAGCAAGTTCGCCCACATTTTCGAAGTTTGCAGCCCTAGCAGATAAACTAACATTTGAATCGTTGATACCTTCTATAACACAGTCAATGAGATCTTTATCAGGAATTTTTAATCTGGATAGCTTTTCGAAACAGTAATTGCTGAAATTTTGGCCTGGACTCGGTGAGTAATCTGTATCTGTATCTGTAGAGTGGAGAGGGTGAGTTTAGGCCCACAGCACTTAGGCCACATGTGACCCATTGTACATCCTCCCGAGGAGTTGTCCTCCTAGGTCATCGTCCATCCTGTCCTTTTCAGGAAGTGAACAGGTCACTAGGAGACATCTCCTTTATATCGGCAGGTGAAGGCCAAGACTCACCGAACACACACTCTCTTATTGACGATAACTCCGGGCACTCACTTAAGACATGCCTGACAGTTTCATCTTCTTGTTCAGACATTCTGCATAGAGGTGTGTCCACTAGCCCCATAGTATGGAGGTGTTTCCTTAGTTGACGGTGGCCAGTCAGAAATCCTACTGTTAAGCGTAGGTTTTCCCTGGCCATCGCCAAATATTTCTTCGGCGCCAGCTTTCCAGGGTTGCCCAAGGTGATCCTTGCAAGACTGCATCCTTTGATTCCATCCCATCTCTTTAGGGATTGAGCACGGGTGTAATGCTTGGCTAGTTCCGCAATTGTTGAAGTCGTCAGGCCGTAGGTGTCATTGTGTCCTAAAATTTTTAGTCCAGCCGCTTCCCTGGCTAAAGAATCGGCAATGCGATTACCTTTACTCCTGTCGTGCCATCTAATCCAACTCAGGATAATATTGTTATCTACAGAGGCGCTAGCTAAATCTTAGTGGCACTCTAATACTAGCCCTCTTGTGATACGATGTCTGTTCAGGGCTTGTCTGGTGTCAGTGCAGATTGTTATGTTTTTGCCAGAAATTCCTTTTCTGGTTAGTTCTTTTGTGGCAATTGAGATACCAGCCAGTTCTGTTAGAACCATGCTGGTATTTTTTCCCATTCCCCACTTAATTCTTAGGCTAAGTGATCTGGAGTAAACTCCACATCCTGAGCATTCTTTGGTTTTTGAGCCGTCTGTATATATGCGTATTGCATTTGCAGCATCTGACTCTGTGTTCTGTTTTATTTGTATTTTGTAGGGGTTATTAAACACAAACTTGGGTTGAATTGCATTATTGGCCGCCTGCAGCTGAGGTAGCGCTTCTCGCCATAGGCTTAGCCTCAATTGACCCACTCCCACTTCGGGGCTTACACCAGCCGTACGCAATCGTAACATGGCCATTAACGCAACCTCTTTGACGTACAAGTCCAGAGGGGTCAGACCAGTAATTAATTCCATTGCCACAGTTGGTGTTGTTCTCATGGCTCCTGTGATGTTTAAACAAGCCATTCGCTGTATTTGATACAATTTTTGGATGACCGTTGCTTGTAGAACCTTCGGTCCCCATGCAATGGCTCCGAACGTTTGCATAGGTCTTATGATTGCAGTGTAGATCCAGGTGACCACACGGGGTGAAAGACCCCATGTGCGTCCCATTGTCCTCCGACATTGCTCATAAGCCATATATGCTCTTTTTGCTCTGCTCTGTAGGTGAGAGTACCATGTTAGCTACCTGTCGAAGGTAATACCAAGGTATTTCACCTCTTCAGAGAAGTTTAACTGCTATTGAAGATTTCAGGGGGTTTTAAGCCCGATAATCCTCTTTTCCTGGTGAAAAGGACCATCTCAGTCTTCTTGGGATTGATCGACAGTGAGTGTTCCTTACACCATGTTTCTATTAATTTGAGCCCATCCTGCGCTCTATCGCACAGTGTGTTCACAAATTTTCCGGGCTGCAAGATTACTATGTCATCTGCGTATGCGATTGTGCCGAATCCATGATTGTACTATGAGTAATTGGCAGCGTCAATTAATAATCTTCCAAAATGAAGGCGCGAGGGAAAGTTTTCAATTAGCAGTTTTTTCATCATTTCCCAGCTAATGCAAGGGTTGTTCAATGTATTATACCAACGGTGAGCATTGCCGCGTAATTTACTTGTCACAAGTTTCATGACAAAATTTTCGTCCCATTCGTAGCAAACTATTAGTTCATCAACTTTACGTACCCAGTCTTCAGCATTGTGGGTATTACTCATAGGATCAAAGACAGGAATTACGCTTTCAGTTACTGCTAAACTACACAAAGAATTAGCATGATTTCTACTTACAGTTTGCTTCAATCTTTTATTTTCTGCCGTGACCTACACCCCTCGCTCGACGATGACGTAATTGATGAGGACGATGAAGAAGTCGACGCTGCGCGCCGCCGTCTCTTACTTCTTTTATTTGGCATCGTGAATTCACTATAACCACTCTTAGTACTTTTTGAAGTTTTTAACACTTAGGCACTACGTTCAATCGAGGATATATCCCACTTCTGAGTTGTGAGAGTCAAAAATAAACACCCCAAAACTTATCAGAACTTTAATTAATAAAACTATAATTAATTGAAGCGACAATAATAAAAATAATCTACGCGCCGTTCGTTACTTAATCTCGAGACGAGCCCGCTCAACGATGTGTGTCCCGTCAGGTTCCAAACTCGCATCCATCTCTGCTCCGTACAGCACCGACCTTCAACCCTTGCTCGGTACGTCTCTTAAGGGCAGCTTACACAGCTTATATGAAAAAAACTAAAAAAGGTACGTTTTTTTCGTTTTAAATGTTTATAACAAATTACTGATTGCTGTTGCAAAATATATAAAAATTAGACTATGTATTCTCTTTTGTATGAGTAATCATCTGTTTTATACTATGATTTTTGTCAAAAATATTACTCTACTTGCTTGCTCTATTGCTTGGCTTAGAAATATTTACGAATCTCTTTGTTCAGTGTTGCCATCACAGTACAAGAAACTATACCTCGTACAGGTCTAAAAAATCCCATATTTGTTCACAAATCCTTCTAACTTAGAATAATGTTACAGCTTCATAATATATATAATATATTATGTATATTACGCCGTAGTAAAAAAAATTAATATTTAAGAAACTTTCCATAAATATACAAAATTTAAAATATGTGTGTAGTTTCAATAGATTTTGTGGCACATGATAATTAAGACATGTTTTATTATTTTGATGTAAATTATTCCGAATAACACACATAAAATCATTGGTAATTAGATAAAAATGCCCATAATAATTTTATAATGCAGTTTGAAAAATTCCTCGAAAATGTGTCCCTAAGAAACCACAAAAACTCCTCGAAGTGGCATCACTACAAGCACACAGCTGGTCATCATACTCATTGACGTCAGCAGCTTTGACGCGCTATAGAGGTCGTTTGAAATGATTTTAAATAACACGGTACTTTATACTTTGTTTCCCAAGTTAATATTGATTTAAAAAAAGCTTTTTGGGATGAAATTATTGAATAAAAGAAAATGGAATGTTCCCTATTATATTCTAAACATAAAAGGGAAACCCATAGGATTGTGTGCAGCTTCGGGAATTTTACCACCATTTTTGTTTTATAGTGATGGCAACATACTTATTGTTAATTATCAATTAAATGAACATCTCAGGAGTTCGTACCAATAAGTTCGGAGATGATAGAGGGGCAAAAAATAAACTATTCATTTATTTAATACATACAGTAATCTCCAGGAAAAACCCAATTATATTGAAAGAAAGAACGAAGTATTCAAAACAATGATAAAACTTAATAACTATACTAGAATCGCGATCGAGATGGAGTATTAAAACAAAATTTGATGGTAGATATACAGCATAGGTGGTCTAAACATAATCTATGGTTTTAGTAAGTCCGCTGTTAAAAATGTTGTGAGACCGACGGGTATTATGAAACCCTCTTTTTAATCCTTTAGGTACTTTATAGGGGACCGTTCAATTGGGCCAAAATACCCGCTATAATCCGTTGCTGAAGATGGGTCAATATAATCCTATAGGTCTGTTGGGCCAATTTCTGAACAGGTAAAAAATAATACAAATCCACTAAATAGTAATTTATTCCAAATAAGCAGGTGAAAATTTGTTCGATAAACATTTAATAAAATTAAAACGAGACAAACAGTTACTCTTAAATTTTATAATTGTATCATCAATAAAATCTTGCCTTTTTTTGGTATACCTAATCTAACCTAACTTAACCTAACTTAACTTAACCTAACCTAACCTAACCTAATCTAACCTAACCCATTTGCGGTTCACACATCTCCAACGTATCTTACCCCACTTTAATGTATTTGCTTTATAAAATTTAAATTTATCCATAACCAATAACTTACAACCTTTCTCACTAAACACTAAACACACTGGGAATGATTCCATCTTAATCAAAGACTGAATTAATGAAAACTAACACTTAAACTAGAAATATTTATTGTTATCAATTTGTTGAAACAGGTACCTATCCTACCTAAAATTGCATTAAAAGATTATTAAGGGTGCAGGTAGTTAATCTCTTGATTTCATATTCTAGGCCCAACTGAACGGTAGGATTAGGAACTACCTGAGTTTTTGGCCCAACTGACATATTACCACTTTATAAGGTGTTCGTATGTTTTGTTGGCGTTGCTTACGATTTAAACGTTGAAAAGCTGTATTTTATTATATAATTGTGCTTCATCAATATGACTTAATATGTTATATATTTTTACACAGTGCTGTTCGAAAGTCCCCTTCCCGCTCTTGTTTTTGGAACGATTATACAAAAACTAGTGAAATTTGGAAACTGAATATTAAGGGTTGTAAAGTTCTCTACTAGTGATGATAGAGGACGTATTCGCTATTGTGACCAATAATTTTAAATGAAACCCTATGGTAAGCGACACCTTTTTTCAAAGGTATCGACAAAATCTAACCAATGATACTAATCTGACAATTATTTACAGGTAACTGTAATTAAGTAGATACTAATCTTGTTTGTGTTCATGGCAGTTCTGACACCTGGATCTGAAAAAAAGCGAAGCTGTGATCAGTTAATACTAAATATCAAAATTCAAGCTTCGCATCTGAATAGTTTTTGTAAGTCTCTCTAATTGTTGATCGAACGTTTAACTGTTTTAGTAGCTCTTGGTAATTTTGAAATTTTTGTACATTTAATAATTTGTTAAACTGTTGTGAGCCGAACTGTTAATCCTTGAAATTTTGGAAGATAATCCAGATGAATTCGTCAATTTGGAAATAACATTCCAACAAGATGGTGCTCCTCCACACTGTTACGGTGCAGTAAGCCGGTATTTGGATGAGGAATACCGTGGTAGATTGATTGGACGACGAGATTCAATGGAATGGCCAGCTCGATCACCGTACCTTACACATTTGGATTTTTTTCTTAAATAGAAGGCTTACGCCACCGAACCTGACAATATTGACGTTTTAAAACAACGTATTGCTGGAGAATGTAGGGCTATTTCCGCAGACTCATTTGAAAATATACGACTAGAGTTTCAAAATAGGATACTTTACTGCCAGGAAATAAATGGAGCTCACTTCGAGCAATTATTAAAGTGGAATTTAAATTTTGATGTCTACTAATAATCCATTAAAACTGCTATAAACACAAACAAGATTAGTATCATTGAATAGAGGTGTTGCTTGTCATAGGGTTCCATTTAAAATTATTGGTTACAATGACCTTGTGACGTCATCTTTGACAAATACGTCATCTATCATCACTAAATTGTTTTTAAACTGAGAGGAGCGATTTGAATTTAAGTTGGTATTTCTGCTGCCTAGTGATTGGTCAGATTGCCGCCCTTTTCACACAGCTCTTTTGGTACAACTGACAATGGCATTTGTCAGTTTTGTGTTTATTTATTCATTAGTTCAATCTTTTTATAATTCATTTTATCTTTTTTGCGTTTGTTATTTGTTGATTTATTTTTAACTAAGTATTACCTATATTCCCACCAAGTTAATTGCCATTTTATTATTTATTCAGTTTGGTAAACAAAATCTATACTCCATGACTCCATGCTTGTTGATTATAAATAAGGTTCCAAATAAAATCTTATTTCCGTGAATATTTTTACATCAAGTTTTATATACAATATTATGGTGTTTTTCGATATTACTTTTAGTTCAAATTATTCTATATTCACATTTGAGGCTTAGGTATAGTATAAACATACAATTGCATTTTCTACATACTTATTTATTCTCAAATTATTAACAAATTTTACATAAACTACTTATTATAACTATAAGTTTATTTCTTAATGTCTGACAGCACAGTAGCCTCATTAAATATTCAAATAGAAAATTATCTCTTACAGAGTGATCCTAAGAATTTTACAAGTAAATACTAAAATTCTAATGCAAAACAAGTAGGTGTCTGTATTGGTTATCTGTACATCCCTGTTTCAGCTTAAAAATACAATATGGTAATAAAACTGAACAATGCCAGATAAACGATAAACATTGCGGCAGTGGCGGAGATTACGATATTAGTTCATTTTGCTTATTTAATTAGATTCGGTCAACATTACAGTTGAAATAAAATTCATTCGTTTAGGCCTATTAAAAAGTTACATTTTCATTTTTATTAAATTAAATTAATTAAAGAAAATATAGTTTAATTTTCATAATTCAAATTTATTGACAATGAATTAATGTATATTAAGTAAAGTAAACATACCATTTATAGGAAATATAAAATTCAATCTATAGTATCATCCTCTTCGCCGGCCATACAAGAATCATCCGAAGACTCGTCGAGAGATATCACTATCGGTTCTATAGTTTGTTCTAAGAGGTTATCTAAAACCCACATTTTCTCTTCCTCTTTAATTACATGATTCACGGCATATCTCCAGTTCTCTTCAGTTATTGTTGTCAATGAGTACTTCATGAGTTCACGAACATCTTTCATTTTAAATGTTTTATTATGTCTAGCCACATAACCTTTCATTTGGGCCCATATTAACTCTATCGCATTTAATTCACAATGGTATGGCGGCAAACGAAGCACTGTTATCCCACGATTCTTGGCTATTTCATCAATAACAAACTTTTTAAATTGTAGCTTGTGATCTGAAGCCACCATTTAAAAGTTCTTTTCTCAACATATCATCTTCAAATGGTATATCTTTTACGATTAACCAGTTTCTAATATCAGCTTTTCTCCAAGAGGTAGATGGAAGATTTTCTGTTAATCGCGAATGATAAGTGGCGTTGTCCATAACGATTACAGCATTATTTGCAATTAATTCGACCATTTGTGTAAAATACTCCTCAAAAACATCTGCAGTCATTTCTTCATGATAGTCTTTGGTTGATGTTGACTGAAACTCCAGTAAACCACCTTCAACGAACCCTTGATTGCATCCAATATGCGTTATTATTAGTCGGCGACCTTTACCGATAGGAGTTTTCAGTCCAGTAGATAAACCTTCTATGAAAGATTGACGACTGGTTTGAATACTTTTGTGCTGTCATATTTTTTTTACTGAATGTCCTTCATTGAGCCATGTCTCATCTAGATAATAGATTTGTCTTCACAACTGTCTGTATTTTCGGATATCTCGTAAATACTGGCGTCTCCAACATATTATTTCTTCGTTGTCGATTAGCACTGATTTGCGACTTTGCTTCTCCCAAGAAAAATTTAATTTGTGTAATATTTTCCACAAAGTTTTTCGCCCTATGTCAGGCAAATTCTCGTCCTCCTTCACCATTCCTAGAATTATGTCAAGGGTTGGGATCTCTTTTTTAAAATATAATTCATGTACTTTTCGTCTTATTGTATTTTGCATATGTTCATCAAGGTCAAGTGGTTTTCTTCCAGTTGACTTTTTAGGTGGAGATATATTTCCATTTTTCCTCTCTCTTAGAAGCCTGTAAATAGAAGATTCACTAACTCCTGCCATATTGGAACATGTCGAAACTATATTTCTAACAGTAGCAGCCGGAATTTGATGTACAACAGCATCATGCACATTTAACACTACAGTCTTCGTTTGTAAGCTAAGCACGCTCTTACACTTTACTGGGGTAAAACTTGGAGACATTTTTCACAACACAGTCAACACTTTCGGAACGTAAGCGACTCTAAGCAAAACAAATTATACAAATTTGGGCGAGACCAAGTTTCACCGTATATACCTGCAAAATTTTTAAGAAGTCATTAGGTCTGTTCGTGGAGCAGTCACAAACGGTTGGAAACTGGACGACTCATGCGCAGTGAATAAAAACCGTTCACATAAAGACTCTGCGCATGAGTCGTGTTAATACGACTCCCAAGAATTGACCTGCGCCAAATTCTCAAGATAATTAATGAAATATTCAGTCAGAATAGTTGCGTTACAAGATTATTTCAAAAATAATTTATTGTTTTAACTGTATGTACTCTACAAATCTATGAAGGTCAGTTAGTTGTTTTAACTAACCGAATTTACATTTATATTACCTTTATATATCAGATCGGGTATAAAATTAAATAGTAAATAAATTCCTTAGATGAACGGTGTCGCTTATGGTTTACTACCTGACTAGCATCTGTGACCTTTTCGCGTGCTGTCAGACAATAAGAAACAGACTATAAACATTTTTCACAATAATGTGACATTTGGTTACTACTTTCGCCGTGGCCTGTTGCCAATGATGATCCGATACTTAGTCAATCCTTGATCCCTCATTGGCCACGACAACTGCGAGCAGTGAAGTACGACCAGAGATCTAAGAAGGTCGTAAATCAATATAAGCCGACGACCCTCATTATTACCTATTGTTCGAAATATAGAGAAGCAATAAAAGTGTGTGTCCCTCAAAAGATTCTCAGATCCGGATTAAAATATCTCATGAAATAGTTTGGCATTTTAAAATAGTAGGTTTTTTTGGCAACGGCTTAAAAAGAATGAATCTGGTATCCTGTGTTGCAAAGAGACTTTAAGGAAGTCTCTTTTACAAAACGGATTTGAATTTAAAAACTCACTAGTAGCAGAATAGTATATTTCATTACGAGTCCAGAAAATAGGCAAGCATTTATGGATGTGTAATGAACGTTACTTTTCATTATACCTTTCTTAATACAAAAACTAGTAAGTATTTACTATACTAGACTATAATTCAAAACACTGACATCTGCTGTCATAGTACAATTATTGTGGTTTAGTGTTTCTGTTCCCTTAGCAACGCATGTTAGCGCACAGGAAAACTTTTTATATAGTATATATATATATATATATAGTATATTACGTAACAAGTCCGGAAAATACTGTTTTTTGGACTTGTAGACAAGATTCCGCGATTCTGCGGATTCTGCGAGTCCGAAAAAACATTTTCCGGGCGTGTTGCGTACATTTTTTTTTCGGCAACCGTGTGGTAGGTATAACAAAAAAATAAAACACGTTTCTTTGTAATATCTAAATGGACTAAAAATGGCGTCGATTTGAATGTTTATGTTTGTCATGACGACAAAACGCTAAAAAAACTAATTTTTACAACAAAATTAGGAACATTCTAATTGAATTTACTGTTTGGACCCTTACTTTGTGCAATCTACTGATATTACTAACATTCTAATTCTTGTTTTTATTAATATTTATATTGAAATTCGAACAATTGCTAATATTAAAGGGATTCGGTTTGTTTGAATGACAGCAACAATGTAATTCTTCCCGGCCTAGTCCGGGAAATACGTGCTACTTTCTCACAGAAAAAGCGTCCGGGAAGTAGGTACTTTCCGGACGGTTGCCGAAAAAGGTCATTTTCGGTACTCTTAATAGGCACGTTAAGATAGGGTTTTCAGTAAGGTATAATGAAAAAATCATAATTGAATCTGTGCGCCTTAAGAAGTGGTGATTTGAATATTTATTGGCAATAAACGAATTTGGAGAATATGGTAGACTTGGAAGACGATAGTGAAAGTGAAACTGATCGTGAGTAATTTTTTATATAAATACCTTGAACTTATATACAAATACTTATATGCAGAAAACAGAAACTTCACGAGTGTCTGTATATTAAATTTAATTCTAAACAACTTGAATTTTATAAACTTTCTGAACTATAATCGCATTCATTATCGTGATGTTTATAAATGTTTTTGTATCATACAGGGTGTCAATTTCAAAACTTACAATGGGCTGTACCTCGTGAACGAAAAGAGATTTCAAAAAAATTTCAAAACCGTTTCTAGGGTAGAGAGGGGGAACTAAAATGACATGAGAGAGAACGCACCCCCATCAACCACCTAGGTACCCCACCTACAAAAATTTTAATGGCAACCCCCTACTTGTGATACGTCGTTAGAAAAACCGTAGAAAATGCTTTCCAACGGTCATAATTATACAGGATGTAACAATAAAGCAGATACATTTATTTGACAACAAAATGAAAATGTGTTAAATGTCGAACTACAAAAATGTTAATTAATTTAGTAAATGTTCAAAATGGTTTCCATTGTTTTGTAAACAATAGTACAACCTATTTTCAAACTCCATAATATCACGACATGCTTGACTAATTCTTCGTCGTAAATCATCGATTTAGGTTGGTTTAGTTTTATAAACAACCGACTTAAGGTGACCCCACAGAAAAAATCAGGTGGCGGTAAGTCTGGTGACCTAGGTGGCCTAGGTGACCACTCAATGGGACTTCTCCTTCCAATCCATCTATTTGGATAATTATTGTCTAACCCTAACTGCTACTGCGTGATGGGGAGGTGCTCCCTCTTGCTGGAAGTGCAACAAACTCTCATCTAGAGCTGGATTGCCATTCTCTAATTCATGAACAATTAAGGGCTCAATAGTGTTCTCCAGCTTATCGAGGTACATTTCACCATTTCAATTTCCAGGTATAAACAAGGGACCAATCACAGAATCTCCTAATACCCCTGCCCAAACATTTAGTTTCTCAGGATACTGAGTGTGGTTTTCTCTGAACAGATGTGGATTTTCATCATTCCAATGACGACAGTTTTGTTTATTTACATTACCATTTAGATAAAATGTGCACTCATCACTAAGACAAATATTTTTTGTCTAGGTTCATTCTCAATTCTTTCAGTCATAATTTCACAAAACTGAATTCTTAGGTCTGGATCGTCATCGTACAATTCTTGAAGACATTGCGTTTTATGGGAGTGAAATTTATGAAGCTTCAAAGCTTTCCGTTCCGACTCATGGTTATTGCAGAGACGTGACGAGTAGGATCTATTCCAAATTGTTCAAGGACTTCAATTTGAGTTGCTTCATCAAGTACTCTTGCGGCATTCCTTCTTCTATTTGCCACTGAACCCGTCTCTCTAAATTTTGCGACCAAGTCACGGTTTTACAAGTGACTTACATGTTTTTCAGGATGTCTTTCATTAAACACGTTAGCTGTCTGCAAATAACTTTCATTCTGGGAGCCAAATATTAAAATTATCTCCACACGTTCAGATATACTGTAAACCATCGTGATTCTTGTAGTTAAATGAACGTACAAATATTTTCGGACCAAACGTACAAATAATTAATCTTTCACAAATGACAATGACATCAAGGTAAATATCAAATGAACCAATAATTTGAGTACAGAAAGGAAATGCAAAACAGAATGACAAAATGTGTTGTTTAAAAACTGCAAAGTAAACATTTAACACTTAAATAGGGACCGTACTTGCACATTCAAAGCGAAGTATCGTTCCACAATTAGGGGTATTCGATACCGAATCATCTCATGGAGAATTCAATACAAATGTGTGTTCAAATATGACGAACTTGGGTAGAGCTATCAACAAAATTGTTAATAATTTAAAATCTTGAGAGTCTACTTAATGTATTGTACGTATCATATTTTGGGAAAAAAATTTATTCAACTCAAATTTAATTATAAAAGTTTCGAAAAAACGTATCTTTTTAGTTTACCGGGATTTATAGATAAATATGTACTTTTGTGTTTGTGAAATAAATAATAATGGGCGAAATCAGAACTCGATTCGAATTAAAATGACGGAGTTGTGTAATCGCATTAATTATCAATTAAAAACGTTTCTGCAATTTATAATTTACAACCTCTTGTTACCGCAAGCTTAGATTTATGACCATGACCTATTTTATTGTCCTTCTGTCTACGTACCTGCTTCAAAAGAAAACAAACAGAGCATTCTACTGTTGTGAATATTTTATTTTTAAACTTTTTGATATTATAGGTGCATACACCTTATTTTTTAAACAGTTCGGATGTATACACATGATTATACAGATTCATTCAAACAAAAACGGAACATAGAGATTTTAAGCATCGTATCAGAACTGCTTTTGAACTAGTCGACCAACATCCAGCTTCAACAGATTAAAAACACGATTATTACAATCGTTTATTTGGACACCTATAACATATCGTACAATTCCCACCGCTCCGTATTCTCATCTGTGGGCGGTCCTTAATTAGCGTCAGACAGTCACTCAGTCAGTCGATCGGTGAGTGTTCAAGCCCATAATTTTGTTTCAATTTAAAGAATCCAATTTTGTTCTATTTACGAATTTATTTTTATTTTGCAAGCCGTTATGGCCAAAAGAAATCAAAACATATTATCTCAACTCGAAACATTAATTGTTAAAGAGAATTTAACAATTAATTTTCGATTTTAACAACATAAAACGTAAACAAATTGTTTCCATATGTAGCGACGTTTACTACCCCCATCAAATAATTATTCAATACTAAATCGCAGTTCGCACTTCGGACAAACCTCGCACATAACTAACGAATTTTGGAAGGAGAAGGGGCGGGCTTTTTTAGCTGTCCAGCTGTCCAGATCAATACTTGATATTCATTGAAGTGAACTTATAGAAATGTTTTGTTGGTGGACTATTTAGATCGGCGAATACACTAAATCCCTATGTTCCGTTTGTATTTGAATGTATCTGTATAGGGAACATATTATTCTTAGCTAGGTAGTAAAAATTAAGAATGTACTTACAACAAAGTTATTCTTTTAGTGTCTCTGAAACACATTACATTTACAAATAGGTGACCTATCTACAGGTAAAAAATAATGTTTTGGTTTCCTCTTTTTGGAAAGCAAGGGGTAAATCCTCGGGTAAATCGTAACCGAACAGGTAAAATAAATTTCCGAAAATTGACAATAATAATATGTTAAGACAAGTGACAATTTGTGAATACAGTAGGGTCAAGGCCGCAAAATTCGGGAAAATCGAAAATAGTTTTTTAACGGGTTTTCCAAAATATCACGTTTTCTAGGAAATTTTATGAAGTACCTAGATCCCTTCGGTTTGTTTTAGTGAACCATTCTTTCATTTGTACTTGAGCTGTTTAGTTGTGCGATTTGCAAATTGAAATTGAAGTTTTGTTTCGTTATTATATAAATAATGATTTATTTATTTTGAAGGTAAGCGAGTGATATCAAAATATTATATCAATGAATGGTCGAGCGTGTTAATCGGATGATTAGGAGCCGAGAAAATTTGGAAAAACCGGAAAATTAGTCATTTTTTTGAAAATTCATATTTTCGCCATTTTGCAATTTTTCGATGCAATATTTTGCAGTAGGTCTGGATGCGTTTTAGATAGTCCGATTTTGGATTTAAAAACGGTTTTGAAAAATACAGATAACAAAGCGTATATTAAAACCTAACATTAACAGTGCTAAATTTGTTAAAAATTCATTATATCAAAAAGAAAATTTAAATTCCAAATCCTTAAGTCACGTCAAAACTTACGAAGACGTAGCACGGAAGGAGTTAGAAATAATATAAAAAGTTAAAATCGAGTCCTGTCTATTGTTCATAGATAAAACACATAATTACTTAGGTGCAACACCGATCTGATTGACAGTAACATTATTGTTGAGATTAAATGTCCATATTGGTATTACCATGAAAACAAATATTCTATCTATCTACTTTATTTCAAACGGTTAAAATTCAAAAATGTTTCGGGTCAAATGGTTTACAACGGTACTCGATTCGATCATAAATTACTCACTGACGGGGGCAACCGCATTTTATTGTAACATCTGTACTTGTTGTTGGTCTTGACAGCTACCCTCGAAATCTGAAATTTCAAGGTCATTTGTGGAACGAATAGCCTTAATTGTTATTTTTGTTGTCAAATAAATTTTTCTGCTTCATTGTTACACCCTGTATAATTATGACTTAGACCGTTGGAAAGCATTTTCTACGGACTTTCTAACGAAGTATCACAAGTATGGGGTTGCCATTTGAATTTTTGTTGGTGGGGTAGGTGGGGCATAGGGGGTTGATAGGGGTGCGTCCTCTCTCATGTCATTTTAGTTCCCCCTCTCTACCCTAGAAACAGTTTTGAAATTTTTTCTGGAATCTCTTTTCGTTCACGAGGTACAGCCCATTGTAAGTTTTGAAATTGACACCCTGTATAACCACGAGCTTGCCCTATACAGGCTGTTTCACGACAAGCTTACACTATCTATATATTGGAGACTACTTACTCGATTTCTATAAAAATTGGCATAGATGGAGAAGAGGTTATGACAAATTTATGGAAAATATTTTGACATGCATGTCACTTCCGGTTAAACCGAAAGTGAAGGACAACTATGTTATTTTAAATGTAACACCTTGTATATTATCAACTTCTCGGATTCTACATTAAATTTTAATGTCACTTTGTCTAGAATCAAGGTACCTAAGTGGTGACATGTCGAAAACTTCTTTTTGTACAACTGCCATTAAAAGTGACATTTTTAATGCCTGTCAAACGTGTTAAAAGAAGACGTTTACAAAGTAGCGTGTTAAAAGTAAAATACTTTTAACACTAGTGTTATGTCTATTTCAGAAAGGTATAGAGTAATAAAATGGGGAATTCCGTCCAGTTCGGCTCAATTTCGGTGTCGGCCATAGGCGTAGGTCTTGAAATAGTATTGTTTGTAATATTAAAATTTCAAGTAATTGCGTAAGAGAATAAGGAAAAGTATGTTTTCTGGCCTGAAGTGTCAATCGAAGTATTGTGTAGGGATTACTTAGGTAGTAGATTATACAGTTACGTTTTGCGTTTAACAGGTACCGTTTAACCTTCTATTAGTGCCTCTGACTAATTCCAACCCTGTTTCAGATTCGGCTCAACCATGCGCCGCAAGGTGCCTTACCCAAAATTTTTAGACCTTTATAAGTATATTTGTTTAGTTTAACACATCAGTATTTGCTGTTAAGCCGTAAATAGTGTTCACAGTATTATAAGATTAGTAATAAAATAGCGACATTTACACCAACGAAAAGATGTTCCAAAAATTCTCCACTATCAGTGAATGAAAAATTTATTATTTTAAATGTACACGATTGCATAAAATACGATTACCCGAAATTTACTGTACAAGAAACTGTCGACCGATGTTCCCGAATGACTGGAGTTGGAAAGTCCACCGTTTTTGAATTATTGCGGGGGAGAAAGATAGCAGGCCAAGTGGAGCCTCCCAAGAAAAGTCCAGGCAGACCAGTAAAAGTCCTTGATGAAGACACCAAAAGTGTAATTCGAAGAAAAGTTCACTCTTTTTATTTTAAAAAAGAAATACCCACCCTAGATAAGATTTTAATGGAGCTTGGCCAGGATGACAGTATTCCGTTGATATTTAAAAAACTTTTATGGACCACTTTGAGAAATATGGATTTTGCCTTTGAAAAGCATAACCGTAAAGCACTTTTACTGGAAAGCGATGAAATTGTTTACTGGCGACGAAAATACTTAAGAAGTATAAAGCAGTACAGAACAGAGCAGAAGAAAATCTTTTATCTTGATGAGACGTGGATCAATGAAGGTTATACAGACAAAAATATAACCAGTGCTCGCCAAGCTTTCATGGAAGGCCTGTCAACGGGTATTAAGGTGCCTTCAGGTAAAGGGAAAAGACTAATAATCGTCCACATTGGAAGCGAAGAGGGATTTTTAAAAGGTTTGCTAACCTTTCAGTCGTGCCATACGGGAGATTACCACGAGGCCATGGATTCGGATGTTTTTGAAGACTATTTTGGTGAAATGATAAAATATCTTCCGGCTGATTCAGTAGTAGTTAAGGATAACGCGAGTTATCATTCTCGACGCATAGAGAAGACTCCAACTTCATCTTGGAGAAAACAATAAATTATTGACTGGTTAACCACCAAAAGTATTGAATTTGAAAATAATTTGATAAAAAAAGAACTATTAGCTATAACAAATTTACACAAACATCGTTTTATGAAATACGTCGTGGAAGATATAGCAGAAAAACATAGTGTAACTGTGCTGCGCACACCGCCATATCATTGCGAACTAATTCCTATAGAACTTATATGGGCGCAAGTGAAAGGATTTGTAGCAAGACACAACACGACATTCAAAATGAAAGACGTTAAGATACTGTTTGATCAAGCCATTAAGGAGGTTACATCAGAGAACTGGCGAAAAGCAGTCCAGCATGTCATTAAAGAAGAGGAGAAAATGTGGGATCTTGACTACTTGATTGATCGGACTGTTGACCCGTTAATTATAACGTCAAGAGGTGATGACAGTTCCTCAGATGACGAAGAATATTATGATTTTTTATAATTTAATTTCTGTATAATGTATTTTTTGTATAATGTTCAATAAAAAATAAGTGTACCTAATACTATGTATATAATGCCTAATTTTTATTCTGTTAAAATAAAATTCTTTCCTTTTTATGAGTATCCTACCAGCACGCCTTTGGTACACTATTTTCAGTGTTTGTGAATGGATAACAATAGGCTAAACCCATATATTGACCCCAACCCGGGTGGTACTACCTGCACTTGATAAAAAGAAAGAATTTTACAATGAAATCAATGCCAAACTATGAAAGTGGCTTAAATATTCGTTTGGCTCCCTTTGCATACCTAATGAGGTTTTATTACTCTATACCTTTCTGAAATAAACATAGAAGAGACATAATCATTATGAGAATTATTGTTAAAACGTCAAAAAAATAATTAACTGACAATAGACGTCAAAATGTGATTTTCTTGAAATACTTTTTTATTTTATTATCAAAATAGGAGTTGTACAAAAAACTATGTATGATATTTGTGTTGAAAGTAAATTCTATTTTTTTCGTGAAATTGCTCCACTCGCTTCGCTCGTTTCGCAAACTTTTTCATTCAAAAAATAAAATGTTACTTTTAACACTAATATCATAAATAGCTATTTTTGTATACAGGTTTGTTAAAAAAATGATAAAAAGTTCAAGGTCAAAAATGTTAAATATCTTCATTTTTCAAATGAAACAACAACCATATTTATAATCTTTTACTTAATTCTAAGGCCGAAAATAAGGGCAGTTTATGTTCACTTCCCTTTACCCAATCTTGAGCGTTTTTGAAATATTAACATGTATTTAAAAATATTATTGCCTTATTATTGCGTATTCTCATAATTAAATAGTATTAATTGGCATTATTTGAAGTCAATCGCGTCGTACATTTATAGAAATGGCTTTAGAAATGGTTTAGAATTAAACAATGAAGACTATCTAAATTTACTATTAATACATGGTGAATGTGACAAAGTTGTTACTAGGACATGTGTTTTATTTGCTACAAGATATCCAGATCGAGCCCATCCCATTCCTCACACAGTCAACAGAATATTAAACAATTTAACACCATTTGGTTGTTTTCAAGAAAAGTGGAGCCTGTTATTAATAATAATGGTAATAAAATTGAAGTTTTGTTATTTTTGCTGCATTGTTGCTTATTATAATTAGTTCGTGTTTTTTTAATGTAATTCCACATACATAAATTACAAGAACGTGTTCAAAATTTCGTCCTTGAACCTTCAAGAATTTAGTAAGCCTTTTTATCACACCTTCGTTTGCTGGACGCCTAATCATTGCTGCAGGGAGAGAATTGAATGTATTGCGAACTCTACGTTCACAATCTTCTTTTGTTGTTATGGGATGGGAAATCATTTTGTATGTAGCGCCATATAAAAAATCTAAATCTGGTGAACGAGGAGGCCACCGAAAAGGACCATTGTTAGCTATCCACCCTCAATTAAAAATTGGTTTACCATTCAGGAACAGTGAGGAGGAGCTCCATCGCAAAAAAATATTTTTGTATAAATTCATGCGGTGGTAAACGATGTAAATAATTTGTTTTTAATTCTCTCAATATATCAAAATATTTTTGACCTAAAAAAGTATTTGTTAGAAAATTCCACACCTGTAGTTTTTAACCAATCAAAACGTGCTTTTTAGACAGATCACCATGGCAGCGGATGAATTTTAGTGGAAATTTTTTCCTCATGGGTACCCAACAGCGAACTATACTGGAAATTTTTTGACGTTTATAATGACAGAATATTTTTTGACAGTCTGCTTTTAATTGCAAAAAAGCAATTTTCTACCAATTGTAGTTACTCAAAACTGATGTAAAATTAAAGAATATACTGTGTTGTGTCTTGAGATGGTATTTTCGTGCAACTACAACGAGTAGAAATCAACAATTTAAAGGTCTAAATTGCTACCAAAACTGTGGCGCGCTGTAAATCTGTCCATGCAGCGTTCCGAAAAACCTTTTAAATTATGATTTTCTACCACTTGTAGTAAGCCCAAGTAACTATAAAATGAAAAAATATAATGTTTTAGGTCCTAAGATGGCAGTTTTCGGCTACTTGAATCAGTAGAAAGTTTGTAAACTGCTTCCATACACTTGACTTCGATTTCCTAGTATTCGCGGGTGTCAACTGCTTAACCTCCTGGTGAAAATTGACGTTGTTGGAAATCGAAAAATAAATTTTAATTATTAGTGGTATTACTTACTATGAAAATAATAGTTATTTTTCTACAATCATTAATAAAAGTGACGTTTTTTAATCGATTTTCGTACAAAAAATATGTATTTGTTAAACAGTTTAAAAAAGTGATATTAGAGTGAGATAAAGTAACATTAGGGTGAGATAAAGTGACATTAGGGCGAGATAAAGTAGTTTTTTTACTACCGTGCGTAAAGTACGTACTTTATATACACTTTCGAGTGTGTAAAAATTTACTTTAAGCACTAGTGCGTAAAGAAAAAGTTCCAATTTGTATGTCTAGTACCTAGTCTTATAAAAATATAGGTAGGTATAATAAACGGATATTAAATCTGAGGTTCTTTTTCAATCAGAGATTGAAACATAAAATTCAGTAAAGTAGGTACATCTAATAATTATTAGTAAATAATTATTGGGTACTGGAAAATAATACTTATAAGTTGGCTCTGAGTGACTGACATTTCTTCATGCATTGAATCTGATATTTAAAATTCATTGTATTGTATAATCAAATTTGAAAACTTTTATTAATTTCTCCGTAGCATAGTGGTTAGAGTGCGAGACTCGCATGCGGGAGGTTCCAGGTTCAAGTCGTGCTTATGCAATTTTTATTTTTTTATTTTTTTACTTATTTAGTAATAATTATTTTTTAGGTGGCATTTATAATTGGTATTTCCGGCGCATGCCGAAGAGAAGGATTGAAATTTAATAAGTGCACAAATTGCACCTTTAATATTAGTATTTTTAATAATTGAATTCGTCTGTTGTTTTGTTAATTTGTTCTAATTTTGATTAAAATTTTCAAATTAATCAATATATAATTTATTTTATTAGGAATTAATAAAAGCGTTATAGTTTCTTCTAAAGAAAATTACTATTAAACTTCTGTATTTTGTTGTTTCTGTTGTTTTGTTAATTTGTTCGAATTTTGATTAAAATTTTCAAATTAATCAATATATAATATATTTTATTAGGAATCAATAAAAGCGTTATAGTTTCTTCTAAAGAAAACTTACTTTACGCACTAGTGAATAGTAAATCACTATTAAACTGCTGTATTTTGATAAAATTTTCGGTAGTAGAAAAAATATTGTATGCAATTCGTGTATAAATGCCTTTTTTCAACTCATGTGATTGTCGCATTCGCCTGCGGCTCATGCGACGATATTCACATTCGTCGAAAAAAGGCTACTTTACACACTTGTTACATAAATAACTATTTCTTAACGCTAATTTTAAATATTTCCGCTAATGGCTCTGCAGATTGCACTCATCTGACATTTTACTTAGCGTTTTGTCATCATGACAAACATAAATATTCAAATCGACGCCATTTTTAGTCCATTTGCTTGATTGTAGAAAAAACAGTGTATGCAACACATGCATAAAGTGTCTTTTTTTCACTCATGGAATTGACGCTCTTCACTTTTATGATGGAAACTTAAATAGTCAGAAATTGTGGTAACATAATTTTAATTTTTTTTTCTACAAATCATTAATAAAAGTGACGTTTTTTAATCGATTTTCGTACATAAAATATGTATTGGTTAAACAGTTTAAAGAAGTGACATTAGAGTGAGATAAAGTAGTTTTTTTAACGCTAATTTTAAATATTTCCGCTAATGGCTCTGCAGATTGCACTCATCATGACAAACATAAACATTCAAATCGACGCCATTTTTAGTCCATTTAGAGCAACCTAAATAACACATTTTTTGGTTTTTGCTTGCTTGTAGAAAAAATAGTGTATGCAACATATGCATAAAGTTTCTTTTTAAACTCATGGAATTGACGCATTCGCCTGACTTTTCCACTCGTGAAAAAAAGCACCACCTTATGCACTTGTTGCTTAAATAACTATTATAATATTCACCACACCGTAATGACGCTTCGGGATAAGCATATCCTATGCCCCTATGCCAATGCGACTGCCTGGCGAATGTGATTCAGAAGACCACAATATATCTGAGAAGGTCGCAGTGGAATAGGCCGATTATCCACCTCATCAAATCTAATCTTATTGGGATAAGCTGCATAGTATCCAAGAACATTGATTTCATGATCACCATTATCTACAACAGGCTTCACTTTCTCTTCATTGTGTGTCGGCTGGGTCTGGGTCGATCTGGATATCTTGTAGCAAATAAAACACATGATCTAGTACAACTCTGTCACATCCACCATGCATTAAAAGTAAATTTAGATAATCTTCATTGTTTAATTCCAAACGAGCCATTTCTATCACTGTGAGATGCGATTGATTTCAAATAATGACAATTAATACTATTTAATTATGACACGTGAATACACTGCCTGCTAAAATAAAAGAATAAATAACACGGCCTATGCCTACGCAATAATAAGGCTGAAATAATTAATATTTTTAAATACATGTTAATATCTCAAAAACGGTTAAGATTGGGTATAGGGAAGTGAACATAAACTGCCCTTATTTTCGGTCTTATAATTAAGTAAAAGAATAAAAATATTGTTGTTCCATTAAAAAAAATGAAGATATTTAACGTTTTTGAACTTGAACTTTTCATCATTTTTTCAACAACCCTGTATACAAAAATGAAGTTTTCGACATCTCACCAATTACCTTAATCGTCCTACTAATCAACCCGACGAGATGTTTTTTATTTGGTATTGGGAATAACACAGAATTTTCAATATGAAAATTAAAAAAATTTGTAAGTATATAGTATAGTAAAAATTTTAGATATAGGATATTCTATACAAAGTGACATTAAAATTCAATGTAGAATCCGAAAAGTTAATAATATAGAGGGTGTTACATTTAAAATAACAAAGTTCACTTTTGGTATAACCGGAAGTGACATGTGTATGTCGAAATATTTTCCATAAATTTGCCATAACTTGTTCTCCATCTATGCCAATTTTTATAGAAATCGTGTGAGTAGTCTCCAATATATAGATAGTGTAAGCTCGTCGTGAAACAGCCTGTATACAGGGTGTCCTTCCAAACACAAACTACTGAATGTATTGGAAATTTATTTAGTGAATTAGGTATAAAGCGTGTCCAGAAGCTATCCTGCTAAACGCAAACTACAAATACTAGATGTGATTTATGTCCATATATTTATGTAATCTAACTAAAGTTCCTCCAGAGCGAGCTAGCACCCTTTGAAGATGACGCTGTTAAGTCAGTTTCGTAAGCCTATCTCATAAAAACCGCTACTTACAAACTTCAGACTATATTCTATAACCCTGCGATGATAAATTGTTTACTACAAACCCACAGTCTTTATTGCCATAACAAGCGTTCAACGTGAAAGGAGTAACCGGAGAATTTAGTAAAATTTTTTGTGTATCAGTTTTTTGACAAATTTTACATTAAATTCGAAAATTATAAGGTATTTTCCCCAAAAAATGAGCTATTATTCACCGTTTTCGGGAAAAATCCATTTTAATTTTTTATATTTTTCTCATTTTATTACTAAACGATCTTTACAGTAAGTCGGTTCGCTCCCAAGAAAAAGCGCACGAAAATAAAATCACGTACATATTAAATGACCTAGACAAGTGGATAAAGTTGAACATGTCCGTATTGAGAACGATGTGATGTATATTATTCACGCAATAATTAAAACTCACAAATAAACAAATATTAATAGTTTTTATCAGAACAAAGAACACAGAAATAACACAATTCTAACGACTCAAAACACAAATCAAGTGAATTAACTCTCGTAAATAGGTACATCGAACAGACCGAGCTATGGCCGGTAAGAAGTATCGCCTACCAAATGCGCACGAAATTCGTGCCGGCTTGAAGCTCCAGTGTCAGTATTGTATGTCGATTCAAGCGTTAAACATAATAGTACAGTTGCGGATTCAGCTAGCGATGGAGTTTAAAAGTAAAGTACATAAACGTATTCAAAAATCAAACTCGTGAAGTGATCGCCAATGTGTTCGCATATATGGAGGAAGAAAAACAATCGGGGGAACTCAAAATTCCACTTGATAGGTTATATGACCGAGTAGTTAGTGCAACGTGTGCTTCTGAAAGAAGTATTCGACGAATTGTCCAAGAGAAACGCCAAATTGATGCTGGTGCCAGGTCACCTTTTACTTCACCAAAGAAAACTAAAACAAGGGATAAACCTAGAAACCTCTTTAGACGCTGCCGATAAAGGTTTGTTACGCAGAATTATTTTAATTACTTTTACTGTTGATAAAATTGTGCCCACAATGCCGAACATTTTAAAAAAATTCAAAGATGCAGGATACACTGGTAGAATTGATTCTCTTCGGAAGGTTATAAGATCAATGGGCTTTCGTTGGAGAAAAACAAAGACTATAACCGAAAACTTTTAATGGAAAAGCACGAAATTCGTGAAATAAGAGTGTCTTTTTTGAGAGCCATCAAAAGTTACAGAAACGAAAACAGACCAATTATGGATGAAACTTATATTCACAGTACTCATACCGTAGCTACGTGTTGGAATGATAACTCTAATGAAGGATTAACAAAGCCTATATCAAAAGGACAAAGGCTTATAATTGTCCATGCTGGCAACGAAACCGGCTTTATTCCACATGCTAAATTGATTTTTAAGTCTAATTCCACAACAGGAGATTATCATCACGAGATGAACTTTGAAAATTATAAAAAATGGTTGGAAGAGAAATTAATTCCAAACTTTCCACCAAGATCTGTACTAGTAATTGACAATGCTCCTTACCACTATACATAATAATTAATTTTAATGCTAACACAGTCAGCATGTACGAACCTGTAAAAACTTCTGTTCCCCTTCTGCTAACAATTCAAAGCGAGACGTGCAATGCTCAGCCGACTTAGAATCGATCACGCGTGGTCTTTGTTTACATACGGTTTTTCTTGGGACTATAGTTGGCTTTGACAAATGAACATGAATTGGTATTACTCCAAATTGCTTTGACGTTGACGAGTTATTGTTGATGCTTGAAAAAGGTAAAATAACTCTAATTTTTTATCAAAATGACTAATTATTCCGATGAAGAATATTCTGATCTATCTATCTTTCTAATCTATAGTGAGGTATTTTGGAAGAAATAGAACAGTATCTGGAGTTTAGTACTAGAATACAAGCGGTTATGTATCCCTCAATTTCTAAATCCTTCATATATGGAAATTATTCATTCTGGCACAGTCAGAAATTGATGTATGAAAAAAATTGAATATTTTACAAAAGTTTACTGCATTAAATAACTTGACTGTTAATTTGATGAAAACTAAAATTATGTAGTTCAGCCTTGAAGGTTTTGGTTATTAGATGGAAGCATTATACCCGACGCAATACTATGCAACCCACATTACGTTGAAACGGTAAACTGAATGATGGCGCCTCGGTTGAGAAGGAGGTGAACCAGCGAGACAGAACTTGTCAAAAAGGACAAGACGTATTTTAGTTGTACGAAACGTTAATATAAAATATAACTCGTAAATCCTGACTACTATATTATTTAATAACCACAGGTTATGGGCCCAGCTATAATATAGTAGTATCGGTGAGAAACGAGGGTACAAAAATCAGTTACAAAAAGTTGTGTTGTTCCGCTCGCCGTATTCTAGTAAAGTGAAATGGCGGCATCTGGAAACATCGTGGCACATAATGTTACACCATTCGACGGCACAGGATTCTCAAATTGGGAGTTTCGGGTAAAACTTCTCATGGAACAAGGTGGTTGTTTATGTTGGGTGGAACGACGGACGAAAGAATAAATATTATTAATAAACTATTTTACTAATATACTTTACACAATATATAATAGAGGAGTTCAGTCTAAGGTCAGTATGACCAACAAAAAGTGGTTTTTATCACAAGAATGACAGTTAATGTCTACCATTCAAAACATAAGATTATTGCAGGTTTTTTATCATTACGATCATCTATATGGCTTTATTAAAACAATGAATACACCCCCGAAGCGTAAATCTTAAAATTTAAAATGACGTTTTAGCTGAATTCTCAACGCATCGGTGGCCAACAATTCTAGGAATTTTTGACAAGTCACTATTTCATTTCTATCATTTTGTCACTGGTTATGTCAGATGTCAGTGGAAAAAGCAATCAGAAGAATAAAGAGATACAACTAACTAGAACTACTACAAAAGTATGGAAAATAAACATAAAAGATTAAATGAATATCAACAAAAACAAATAACACTGACATATGACATAACTATTGACATAATGACAGATGAGAATAGGTGATTTGCCAAAAGTTCCTAGAATTACTGGCCACCGATGCATTGAGAATTCAGCTAAAACGTCATTTTAAATTTTAAGATTTACGCTTCGGGGGTGTATTCATTGTTTTAATAAAGCAATATAGATGTTCGTAATGATAGAAAACCTGCAAAAATCTTATGTTTTTAATGGTAGACATTAACTGTCATTCTTGTCATAAAAACCACTTTTTGTTGGTCACACTGACCTTAAACTGAACTCTATTCAGATATGATATTACATATGTCAAATTAGAACACGGCATTACTGATATGATAGCCCATAGACTTACAACACTCCTCCTCACAGCACTAATGCAGAAGACCTAGTTTGACTCTCAGCATTGTTAATCTGGGTCCTGGTAATGCCTTCGTCAAAAGGTCAGCCTCCATTTCTTCTGTACACTTGTAAGTGATATTCAGGATTCCTTGATTAACACAATCTCTTATGTAGTGAACCTTAAGGTCTATGTGTTTTGACTTAGGGGATACTATGGGGTGATATCCTAATTTTATGGCAGCCTGATTATCACTCCAAATTGTTATTTGTCCGAAATCAATGTTCAAATCTCTGAACAGTGATCTTAGATAAACAGCTCCTTTTGCAGCTTCTGTCAAAGCTGTGTATTCAGATTCTGCTGTTGATAATGCTACGCTTCTTTGCTTCTTGGATGCCCAACTGATAGCTGCTCCTGCGTATTTAAAAATGTAACCGGAACAGGACTTTCTGTCCAACTTGCAAGCACCCCAGTCAGAATCTGCCATACCTTCTAATGGCTCTTGTGATTTGGAGTATGTTAAACCAACATCGATCGTACCTTTAAGATATCGTAATATTCGCTTTGCTGATTTGAAATGCTCTGGTCCAAAACAATCATTGAATCTTGATAAATAATTTACAGCGTACGTTACGTCAGGTCGGGTAGCAACTGAAACATACATAAGTGTTCCAATTAGGTTTCTGTAAGGCAAATTCTCTGCTCCTCCTTTCGTATTAGGCTCCAGATTTAAATTAACTTCCATCGGTGTGGTAGAAATTTTGCAATCCTGCATATTAAATTAAAGTTTCTAGAATAAATTTCTTTTGTGTTAATTTTATTTTATTTTCTTTGTATTCCAAATCAACTCCGATTATACATTTTGGTTGTCCTAAATCTTTCATTTCAAATATTTCGCTTAACTTTTCTTCGATTTCAGCCAGTATTTTTGGACAAGAATAAGCAATAAAAATCCTATGCTCTTTAGTTCATTGTCTAATTTTGTATACCATTGTCTTCCTGCTTGTTTTAGCCCGTAGAGAGCCTTTTTGAGGTGACATACTTTTTCTTGTTCGATACTTCTCATATCTTCTAGCATCTTCTTTGCTTTATCATACAAAATAAAATCATCTTTATCGCATGCGTCTACCATAATTTCGGCAATATATTGCTCGATATATTCTGGAAACTTCATGAATATGTTTTCTACTAGATCGCCATTCAGATATGCTGTCGTGACATCCATTTGGTTAAGTTTCAAATCTTCTTCGACAGCTAGTCCAATTACAGTTCGAATGCTACTTAATTTGGCTACTGGTGCGTATGTCTCATTGAAATAAATCCCAGGTCTTTGTCCAAATCCGCGCGCAACGAGTCTGGCCTTCTTTATCTCTCCTTTTTCTGGAGTCCATTTATATTTCAAAACCATTTTGTGATCAATAATTTTCATATTCTTTTCTTTCTTGACAATTTTCCAAGTTCCATTCTTAATGTGAGCTTTTACTTCTGCTTTAATAGCGTCATGCCATTCCTCATTTTCGAAATCCTTATTACATATAAATGTGAGTTCATCTACGTCTACATTTAATGGTTCTTAATTCTCACCAGAACATGAAACTGTATTTGTCATCTCATAATCATGATGCCAATTCGGAATTTTACTTTCTCTACGGGATCTTGGCTCTTCGTTTATACAACTTCTTATGTTCAATGGTTCATGACTTATACCTTCTCGGATTTCAGGCTCTTCGTTGACTTCAAGCTCATTATTTTCAGACTCTCGCTCAGGAGGTATAACTTCATTTTCATGGGTAGGTTTTGATGAGAACTCGACTTTTATGATAGGTAAGTCTTTGTTCTTCTTTTTTTGTTGTTTCTTCCCCTTTATGTCGGTATTTTTATTAACCTTATTTTCTTTGTCAGGTGCCATGTGTTCTTGTTCTTCAAGCTCCTTTAAAAACTCTTCATAGTTTTCTTCGGTACGGTCTTCACCATTATAATACATTTTATCAATAAATTTTACGTCTCTGCTTATTATAATACTTTGTTTTTCAGGAATATAAATGCGATAACCTTTTGCTAGCTGTGCATAGCCCATGAAAACTCCTTCTACAGATTTTGGTGTAAATTTGCCTTTTCTATTTTTGTTTAGGACGAAAGCTTTACACCCAAATATCTGTAGGTGATTTCCAGATGGAGTACGGCCGGTCCATTTTTCATATGGTGTACAACCTTTCAGGGCTTTAGCTGGGCTTCTGTTAATGAGATAATTCGCTGTGTATACCGCCTCGGCCCACATTTTTTGAAGTATGTTACCTTCGATCATCAAACACCGTGCTCTATCAAGAAGAGACCTATTTTTGCGTTCGCTTTGGTCGTTCTGTTGAGGTGTGTAAGGTGATGTGAGCCTTCTCTTGATTCCATTTTGTTTCAGGAATTTAAAAAAATTCTATATTGCAGTATTCCTTTACGTTATCAGATTGTAAACTTTTTATCGGTTTGTTGTGAGATTTTTCAACTTGGCTTTTGTATTCTTTGAATTTCTCAAAAACTTCGCTTTTGAGCGATATGAAGTAGACATAACAATATTTAGTGTAGTCGTCCAGAAATGTCAGGAAATATTTTGATCCGGCTAGAGTCTCAGTGTTGACTGGTCCGCAGACGTCACTATGCACAATTTCCAGAGCTTGTGTAGACTGTGGTCCGTCTAGGGATGAAAATGGTAGTCTAGCCATCTTTCCTTTAATGCATACTTCGCAGTCCGGTAAATTTCCTTTTTCTAGTACCAATCCTTTAATTAGGTACTTGTTTGCAGCTAACTTTGAGTCATTCTCATTAATATGTCCAAGTTTACGATGCCAAATTTCAATATTGTTAACAGTTTTTGCTATATTTGCTTTTTCTCCCTTTGTGTAGTACAGGCCGTTTTCTTTTGTAGCAGTTAGAGTTACTTCACCTTTTTGGTTTTTAATGTATGCCTTATCTTTTGTGAACAATATGGTGTTTCCTTTTTCAGTGATCTTTGCGTCTGACATCAGGTTTGTTGCCAGGGTAGGTACATATAATGTATCAAGAAGGTTAATTGTTTCATTTTGGATATTTATACGTACTTTACCTTTACCTTCAACTTTAGTAGTGTGATTTTCAGACGCTAACCGCAAAGTTCCAGTTTCAGAATTCATGTTCACAAAATGTTCTTCCTGTGCACACATATGGGACGTGCAACAACTGTCAAGGCACCAGGTATCTGCAGAGGTAATTGACAAACAAGTAGGCGTTATTCTGAAGTTTTTCTCTTCTCTTTTCTGGAATGTTTGATTTTGTTATCTCTAGCTTCGCTTTCTTCTATAATTTTAATTTTCAGCTCTTCGGGCTTTGGTAGTGTATCTCTAGATTCTACCGCTATTCTGAAATTTTCATATGAAGCAGGTAAGCTGTATAGCATCATGATACTCAGCAGATCTGAATTTAGGGTAATGTCCATATCTGCTAATTTATCGACAGTATTCATGAAGTCATTTAGATGTTCGCGTACGTCACCGTTATCATACTTTTTCAGTATGAGATGCTTCAGCAGTGTTGCTTTTCTTGTGGGACCCGTACTTTGATAAATGTTTTTCAGTTTCTGCCAAAGTTCGTACGAAGTCTTGCAGCCTTTTATTTGTTTCAACTCTGATGGTGAAATAAGTAATAATAATTCTGACCGAGCTAGTAGATCTTTTTTCAGAAATTCTTTCTTTTCCGTCTCGTCGCTGGTTGAAATCGGTTCGGATATCTCTCCACTTGCGTATTCCCACAGGCCATTTTTGATTAGCACTGCTTGCGCTTGTAGACACCACGTATCGTAGTTTTCTTTTGTTAGGGCTTCGATGCGATGGTACAACGACGAAGCGGTTGCAGTCGACGTGCTCATTTCGAAAAAATTTCAGTTTCACCGACTATATTTTTTTATACCAGCAACCAAGCTCTGCTACCAATTGTTGGGTGGAACGACGGACGAAAGAATAAATATTATTAATAAACTATTTTACTAATATACTTTACACAATATATAATTCAGAAAAACAGGTAATTCGAGAATGCTTACCTTGTTTTCAAGCAAAACCCAATGTTTGCGTGGCACCAATGTCAAATCTTCCCAATGCTAGAGTTTCTCCTTCATATCCATTCCAACAAACTGGAATCGATTAAGCTGGTCCATTCAGTATTGCTGACAGAAAGGGCAGAGGCAGACAAGTAACGAAGGCCTATGCTTCAATTTTTGTCTGCTTTTCCACAAAATCAGTGCATCTAGAGTTAATCAGTAATTTAACAAGTGAACAGTTTATTGCAGGTTCACGTCGATTTACTTCTCGGAGAGGCATGCCATCTCACATACATTCAGACAACGGTACAACCTTCATAGGAGCCTATAACGAGCTTAAAGAATTAGGTAAATTTTTATACCATAATCAAAAAAACGTTAGTGACTTTGCTTCAACAACCGGTTTTATATGGCACTTTATACCCCCCTCTAGTCCGAATATCGGTGGCTTATGGGAGGCAGCAGTAAAAAGCATGACATATCATTTCAAATGAGTTTTGAGAGATGCTATTATTACTTATGAAGAGTTTAATACTCTTCTAATCCAAATTGAAGGAATACTAAATTCAAGGCCACTATTCGCAATGTCTAGTGATCCATCTGACCTTACTCCTCTATCCCCTTTCCATTTTTTACTCGGACGATCAATTGCTGCACCTCCTGATCTAGATGTCCAGGATACTCCTCCAAATCGACTATCTAGACTACAATTTGTTCAGCAATTACAACAACAATTCTGGAACAGATTCTCCAAAGAATACGTTACTCAGCTACATAATCAATACAAGTGGAAGGAGAGTCCTACATCTATTGAAGTCGGTGATTTAATTATTATCAAGAACTCCCAATTGCCGTCATTTAGGTGGTACATTGGAAGAGTGCTTAAGTTGTTTACTGGTAAAGACAATATTTCTAGGGTGGCAGAAGTGAAAACTAATCACGGAACTGTTAAACGTTCTGTGCGAGACTTGTGTCTACTTCCAATTGCTGAACAGTAAACATTAATAAGTTGTTAATGGTATTTAGAATTAGAATTGTAATACTGTGCAATACATTGTTAATAATTTTGAAAGTGCCCTTCAAGGTGGGGGCTATGTTTAAATAGTTATATAAATATTTATGTATCACGCCTCTCGGATTGTATTGTCGACGCGACAATAACGCAACCACACAGGTAATCAAGTTTGTAGTTAACCTGTCAATTAGACAGATATAATTTTTGTCGATGTAATTCACAATTTAATAAAATAATCTCATCAAGTCAATGTGTACAGTCCACTCCTTTACTATTAAATCGAGTATCTATTATACAGTAGGTAAGAACTGCTTTGTTATTTTTTTCGTTACTTAAGGCATCTTTAATTTCATATTTAACACCTTGGGCTCTTCTTTGAGCTTGGTATAAGGGTCATGTAAAAAAGTGGTTTATGTACCTAAAGCCGGGCATTACAGTAGTTACATCTCGGTCTGTTATTCCTACCTAGGATATGTGAATAGGTGAGATGAGTAGTCTATTATTATTATCATCATCATTATTATTATTGGATAGATTGGATACGACAATTTTACAGGAAACTTTAATAATTCATTATTCTTTTTATTATTATTGCCATCTTGAGTGTTCACTTGCTGGTAATGTTCACCTATCCCGAGCGTGTGTAAACGCAAATGGGATTAGGCACAGCAGTTACATATTCAGAAATTTACGGACAGTGGGACAAGTATTCAATATTGGAGCCTTCTGCAGATCGATGTATGTGTTTTTGTGTAGACCTAGTGTGGCGAGGCTGTCTTGTAGAGTTTTGGGAATCAGTCCCAGTTAGCTTTTTTATCCACAACTACAATATCATGCCGGTTATTCGTCACCCGTCTATCGGTGATAATTGACCTATCGTAGTATAGTTTAAAATCAGCATTCATGCGGATGGTACTTGTAATAAGGCGTGTACGTGTTAACTAATCCAAATTTGTTGGCCTACTTCTGATGAATGATTTTGCAAAGTTGATTGTGCCTGCGTAGGTAATCAATGTTAGCTATGGCTGAACATCCCGACGTAATGTGTTGTATCGTCTCTGTTGTTTGTTGACACCTTCTGCACTTGTCCGGCACGATGTTTGGATCTCTTATAACAAATTTCTTGTAATTGTTGGTATTAATTACTTGGTCTTGGATAGCCATCATGAATCCTTCTGTTTCTGGAAACAATGTTCCATCAAACAGCCACTTATTTGATGCTTCCTTGTCGATATATGGTTGATTGAGGTCGTGATGATGTCGACCATGGAGCGCTTTCTGGGCCCACTCCGCCTGTTTGTCAGAGTCTGTAACGACTTCAAGTTTCTTATCAGGGTTTTCAAGATCTAAGGGGGAATAGTTTTTATCTGCTTTCGTGACCAGCTCATGCAATTTAGACATTTGAGCCTTGCCAATGAAGAATTTTTGGAGTTTAGATATTTGTTTGTAATGTAAATTAATTATGTCCATTATAGCTCTGCCTCCCTCTTTTCTTGGTAGTGTGGTCCTAATAACTGATGATGTCGGGTGGTGACATTTGTGTTTGGTCATCATGGTTCCCGTTGTTCTTTGAATATCTTCCAGTTCTGTTTTTGTCCACTTCAGAATTCCAAATGAGTATATCAGGACCGGTATGGCGTAGGTGTTAATTGCTTTGGCAAGATTTCCTGCGTTCAAATTGGATTTCAATAAAGCAGTTACATTTTGAGTGAACTGTCCTTGTTACGGCCCAATCCGACCCTGTAGTGGTGGGGAGTTCGCCCCCCGAAATCTGAGAGCAGTCACAGCAGTCAGTCAAGAACCACCAGTTGAGAGGGTGGAATTTTAAAATTAAAACTATTATGTATGTATTATATGTATTACGTTACAAGTATTATTCATACGAAAACATGGTCCTTCTGAGCCGAATAAATCGAAAAAACAATTTAAACATCCATATAAAAGCGAATTCACAAGCGTTACTCCGATCTTGGACATACCATTGTGCGGTGGGACGGCTGAGTTACGACGGTGAAACATCGAACACAAGAGAGAAGCGTTCAGCTGGCCAACTCTATTCTTCAAATCAGGTACCTTTTTTATTTTCCTTACACCCTTCCTTCGTTGAGTAATAGGCTTGTTCGTAGAGCGATCACAAATGGTTGGAAACTGGACGACTCATGCGCAGAGCCACTCTATGAACGGTTTTCATGTACTGCGCGTGAGTCGACCAGTGTGATCGCTCTACGAACAAACCTATTGCTACGCGATAAATACAAAACATTTGGGTTTTTTCATATTGGCATATTCTATATTGCTGTTTGTTTTAGCAAAGATTACAAAATAAATATAAGATAGTTCACTTGAAGGCGGTCTGATTCTTCTTAGTGTTTTAAACGATCGCCGCATTCATAAATCATATTTACGGCTCGCTTTTGTTGTAAATAACGACACCGCTAGGTACCAGGGCATTAGAAAAGTATATTTTATTCCAAGTTATACAGGGGTAACTTGAAAAATATATATTCAAAGTAATAGGATGATATATTAAAGGTTTTTTTTATATAATGTTTTTAAATGTTAATTATTTCGAAAAATGTTCAGGATATGAATTTGAAAAGGAAAGTTTAGGTATAAGTAAAAAATACATCAAGATTTTTAAAATGAATCAATTGACAGATTTTATTCAACATCTTAGTAATAGATGATCTAGCGGTTATTTATACAGAATATCACAAATTCAATTATATATACTCACTGGCCACCAGAATAATAGGACCACTAAAACAATTTTGATCTTTAAATTGGACACCCCGTATTTTTTGGATTCACAAGGTTAAAACATATTATGCAGCTGCAGGATATATTTATTAATAAATTAGATATGTTAATTTTCAAATTTCTATGAATACCCAGTACCTATAAGTACTAAATAACTAACTAATTTTTTATTATCAAATATCTTTATTACAATAGTTTTGAAAAAGTTGAATTCCGTATTTGATAATAACTAATTTAATACCCACCTCTCAACGTCTTTGGGACAACGATAAAAGGATATTTCTGGTTTTCCCACCTTGCTGGAACAACCCATCACAGCACAACACACAGGCATTTTAAAACCACAATTATAATATTATTAATGTTACTTTTGGAAGACAGGAGTTAAAATAATGCGAACAAGAAATTTTACTTCCGGAACGTTTCCCGGAAGACTAAATGAAATACTTATACAAAGTTCCTAGAGATTGTAGGCACATTTCTGGCCCTTAATTGCTTCTCTATATTTTTATCTTTGTTTACATTATAAGAACTTAATACCAAGACTGCATTCAGAATGGGAAAGGGGGAATGGGAAAGTGATAAACTCTACAATTTATTATGTATACAACTAAGACTATTAACAAATATAACAAAATATTCATTTTATAAGTTTTGCTATTGAAGAGAAAAATATTAATATTATTTTTTCCTTATTGCAATAATTAATTAATAAATTTAAAATATCTATTGAACATAAACATAAAACACGAACAACGAATTCTAAAATAACAGCGCTCTATATGCGACGACCCGTATAATATGCAAAATTAAATGCAAGTAAGGATTTAGCGACATACTGTAGCATGGCGCCAACCGCTAAGTCACCAGACAGTAACCAGCGGTATGAATCCTTTGATCGATAGAATTCGTACGAGTCAACAATCTTATATATTTTTTGTAATCTTTGGTTTTAGTTTCAATTATTCAAATAATTTTAATAAAATGACTGATTCGGGTGAAGATCAATACGAAAACGATCATTTAAAAACACTCATTAAGAAACGAGCCTCGGTTAAAGCCAAACTAACAAACTTTGATAAATATTTAAAAGCGTTTGAAGACTTGCAGGTTACGAAAATAGAACGTTCAAAAAAATCGAGCTTGATCAAAGAATAAATAATGTAGAATTGTTGTTAAATTATTTTGATGTTATTCAAAACGAAATCGATTGCGATGCCGAGGTACCCGACGAACATTTCAGTGATCGGGAAGACTTTGAAAGCAAAAACTTCATCTGAAAAATTCGAAAACAGTGATAATGACGAACAGCCTCATGTTAGTCATCGCCCTTCCGGTTTGGGCTCATTTGACGGAGTAAAACTGCCGGAAATAAAGATGCCCAAATTCGATGGTACTTACAATACGTGGATGGAATTCAGGGACATTTTTGAATCCTTGATCCACCAAAATTAACAAATCAATAACATTCAGAAATTTCATTACCTTCGGGTGTCTTTGATTGGTCAAGCACCTTTGGTAATTCAATCATTAGAATTCAATGCCGGCAATTATATTGTAGCTTGGAACACTCTATGCGATCGTTTTAATAATAAGCATTTACTTATTCAGAATCATTTGAAATCAATATTTACTATAGAAAACATAGGAAGTGCGTGTGCTTCCAAAATTCGACATTTATACGAAAACCTATTTAAACATTTGAGTAGTCTAAAACAATTGGGTGAACCAACCGAATCCTGGGACACTTTATTAATTTTCATCATGAGCAATAAGCTAGATTCAAGTACGGCCCACGAATGGGAAAAGCAAAAAACGAAATACGAAATCATAACTTTGGACATTTTTAAAGACTGCGTGCTAATATATTGGAAACAATAGAAATGAAATCCGAAAACATATACGATAAACGAAGCGATGCGAAAACAGACATGCGTAAAAACTACAATAAAAATTCAGATAATAAATCTCGTGGTTTTTTGAGTTTTACTGACGATAATAATGCGAAATCGGACCAAATACGAGGTAAATACAATTGTTTCAACTGAAAACAAAATCATAGTTTATTCTACTGTCCTGACTTTTTAAAATTAGGTATTAAAGAACGAATATCCAAAGCAAGGGATTTAAAATTATGCTCTAATTGTTTGAAACGGAATCATACGCCTAGCGAGTGTAAGTGGCCAGGGTGTAAAATATGCGGAGCCAAGCATAACACTATTTTACACGAGGCAACGAACACACCAGCGTCTACGTCACAAATCGGTACTTCTCAAGAAAACAATTTTACTTCTAACGTTCCAAATAATGTTTCTAATTGCACACTAGCTACATCTCGTCATGCGATTTTATCGACAGTGAAGGTTAATGTACATAATACCTTAGAAAATAGGTACACTGTGGCACGGGCCTTATTGGACTGCGGTTCACAATCGAGTTTCATTTCAACAGATTTATGTAATAAATTAAATTTAGGAAAAACCAAGTTTAAGCTAGCCGTTTCGGAAATAGGCGACAAAACGTCATTTTCAAACTATAAATGCGAAATAAAAATGCAGTCCACAGTTAATACGTATTCGGTTAATTTGTCTAGTTTCGTTTTGGACAAAATTACTAATGATCTTCCTGAAAATCTAATCGATTTGCAGAATTTGAATATATCAACGGATATAAAATTAGCTGACCCCGACTTCTATATCCCCCAATCAACAGATATTTTAATAGGTGCGGATGGCCTTTTGGCAAATATTAAGCGTAGGACGAATACATTTGGGCATACCTAATCCTATATTACAAAACACGCGTTTTGGATGGGTCGTCGCCGGTTGTTTAGAGGTACCTACTACTGGCAAAACAAGTTCTAATTTAAGCGTTGACTCCAATTCTTCAATTCAGACTCAATTGACGAAATTTTGGGAAGTCGAAGAAATCGAAATCAAAAATCTGTGGACACTCGAAGAGCAAGCATGTGAAAAACATTTTTTGAACAATTTAAAAATAAACGATGATGGCAAATACGTCGTGTCACTGCCCTTCAAACTACCGCTGGAGAAACTAGGAGAATCACGTGACATCGCGGTAAAACGATTTTTAGCCCTCGAGAGAAAACTAATGTCCAATAAAACTTTATACGACATGTACGCGGATTTTCTGTCGACGTACGAGCAATTAGGTCACATGACAGAAGTAATAGACACTAATAACGGATTACCTGAATACTATATGCCGCATCACGGCGTCATAAAGGAGTCGAGCACATCAACCAAATTACGCGTAGTTTTTAATGCATCGTCTCCAACATCAACGGGCTTGTCCTTGAATGACCTTCAAATGACAGGACCCACTATCCAACACGACCTTTTGTCAATTATATTACGTTTTCGAGCACGTGCTATTGCACTTTCCAGCGATATTAAAATGATGTATCGACAAGTATTGGTTAATCCCGAGCATAGCAAACTACAAAAAATCATATGGCGTTCTAATCCGAACGAAACTCTAAAAACGTACGAGGACATACGGGACAACCGCGGCATCATTTTTAGCCATACGTTGCTTGCATTAGATCGCAAACGAATGCGAAGCTGAGTTTCCCGATTTTGCTAGAATTATTCGAGATGACATGTATGTAGACGCCTTACTAACGTGTGTGGACACTCCACAAGAAGCAGCATATATTTGTAAAAACATTTCAAAAATTTTATTAAAACGCGGTTTTGATTTAAGAAAGTGGAAGTCAAACGATGAAAATATTATACGCGGATTATCTTGTGAAAATGCAAGTGATTCATTCGAATTTTCCATTAGCAAAGATCACTAAATAGGCAAGACATTGGGCCTTGCTTGGAAACACCAGACTGATGTACTAACCTATAAAATACAGCCGAAAACCGATATTTATACGAACGCGATCACGAAACGACAAATACTCTCCAAAGTCGCGACTGTCTTTGACCCGTTGGGCTTGGTGAGCCCATGTATTGTAATCGCCAGAGTGCTCCTGCAAAAATTATGGTCTCAAAACATTGGATGGGATCAAAGGGTATCAGATGAAATTCACACAGCGTGGAATAATTGGTATTCACAATTACATGAATTAAATTCTCTAAACATACTGTAACGCGCCTCCCTTCTTACACGTGGCTCCTGCCACAAGAACACGTAACTCGGACTTATACTAAAATATACAATGGTAATAACAACAACAAAAAATCAATGCGGTAGTAGAAAGGGTTGTAAAGTAACGAGTTATATACACCCTAGTGGTAAAATAAAATATATTACGGAACGAAATAAAATAAAAATTAAACTTGCAAAAAGCAAAAAAAATAACTCGTTACACACCCCCTTTACTTCGGTAAAAAAAAATGAATGAGCGAAAGTGCAACTTTCGGACATTACATTTTTTTTTGAACTCCACCTTATACCTAACTATAAAAAAGGTGACAAAACAAAACTGTGATCCAGGGTGTAGCGTCTCACAGCCTGGAACGTCGGCGTACGGTCGCTTGGTGTGGATGGGGCGATCCTCTTCCACGGGACGCCTGTCTTCGGTATGACCTGGAGCAGCGTCCGGCTGCTTCCAGAGCGGGGCGGGGTCGTTCGGTGCCGATGCTACACTGGATGGAAGCATCCTGCATTCGTTGGGGTTCGTCGCTACGGGAGACCAGGTGCGCTTGTACTGCCACCGATCGGGTACGGGGGCCGCGTCGATAACACGGGCATTCTCGGGACATCCGTCCCACTTGTCCACATCGGGAGCAAAACAAAATAAACGGCCTGTTGCAGTTCTCTCGGCGGTGTCCGGAGATTCCACATCTCCAACAGAGATCATCCGCCAGGGTGATGAACTTTCCGGTTACCATTCGTTCTCGTGGCAGATGGGTCTCTGGCAGTTTTTGCTGTGACGGTTTGTACTGTTGACATCGCAGACACCTCTTTACGGACTTGGTGATGTCCCTGAACATTCCTGGCCAATAGTACAATTTTGCAATCCGGGTGATGGTTTTAGCAGTTCCCAGATGACCAGCATTCGGATTATCATGGTTTTCTTGCAACACCCGCGTTCGGTCGGGCTTTGCTATACACAGTTTCCAGGGATCGGACATTTCTGGCTCTCTGAAATCATTGATATCCCAGAAATGACGGTATAGACGTACTTCTTTAACGCAGTAGTCCGGAAACTTCTCTGGATCCTTCAGGACCTCTTCCTTCCTGTTCCGGTACCACGAACATTCGGCGGTTACATCGGTCAAACAGATTGCGGACGGTGAATCGGTCTCGGCGGTCATTGGTAGCGGATTTGTGGACAAAGCGTCGGCCACACGATTTAGAGCACCTTTACGGTACTGTATCTCGAAATCATACTGTTGTAGAAAAATACTCCACCTTGCTAAACGTCCGGACGGACTAGATATGGAATGCAGCCATCTAAGAGATTGATGATCGGTAACAACCGTGAAATGGTAGCCCTCTAAATAAGGACGCATCTTTTCAATCCCCCAAACAATGGCAAGACATTCTTTCTCGGTGATGGAGTAATTTTTCTCGATAGGACTCAGGGTGCGACTTGTATACGCTACTACGTGCTCGTGGCCCTCCTTCTGCTGGGTAAGGGTTATTCCCAAACCATATTCGGAGGCATCGGTTTGTAGAGTTAACGGTACGGAGAAATCAGGACAGCTCAAAACGAGTGCTTCCGACAGACAGGTTTTGATTCTAGGGAACGCGGCTTCTTGTTCCTCGGCCCACTTCCATCGCTGAGATTTACGGAGTAACTTCGTTAACGGAGCCACCTTTTGTGAAAATGATGGCACAAATCTCCTATACCAGGATGCAACTCCCAAAAACCTTCTCAGTTCTCGGAGATTTCTCGGGGCTGCATTACTATCTCCCAACTCTACGAGAGACGATGAACAGACTTCGGTAACAGATTGCTCCTTGTCAACCCCTAACACCAGGGAAGACTCAGAGACTTCGGAAACAGATTGCTCCTTGTCAACCCCTAACACCAGGGAGGTCGAAGAGACTTCGGAAACAGACTGCTCTTTGTCAACCCCTAACACCAGGAAAGACGCAGAGACTTCAGAAACGGTTTGCTCCTTGTCAACCCCTAACACTAGGGAAGATTCAGAGACTTCGGACACAGGTTGCTCCGTGTCGACCCCTAACTCCAGGGAAGACGCAGAGACTTCGGAACAAATTCGCTCCTTGTCGACCCCTAACTCCAGGGAGGACGCGGAGACTTCATGAACGGACTGCTCTTCGTCAACCCCTATCTCCAGGGAGGACGCAGAGACTTCGGAAACAGACAGATTTGCAGAACGGCGGTCTTTCCTAAGACGAAGGGTGGTTTCTTCTCTACATATTATCGGTACAGCGGAATTGACTTCTTTCATATGCCGGTTCATAACTCGTTACAATACCTCGTAGAATCTTGTGTGACAACCCGGTATATGTAGGTTTACATGGGTTTTCTGATGCCTCCGAATCCAGTTATGGAGCTTGCGTTTATGTCATCTCTAGAAATGCATCAGGAAACCATACATCGAACCTTTTATGCGCCAAGTCGAAAGTTGCACCCGTAAAATCGTTAAGTACACCGCGATTAGAGTTGTGCGCGGCGTTAGTATTAGCCCAACTCATTACTAAGGTGATTAACTCACTCAATATGACATTTAGGAAAGTGTTTTGTTGGACAGACTCGACAATTGTGTTGGGTTGGTTGCGGACACCCCCAAACACTTTAAAACCGTTTGTTGCCAATCGTGTGTCCGAAATTCAGAAATTGACAGAAACTTTCCATTGGAAACACGTACCTACAAACGAAAACCCAGCGGACATAGTCTCACGCGGTCTAAGTCCATACCAGTTGAAAGCGTCCACATTGTGGTTTCACGGCCCAGTTTGGTTGACAGAAAACTCGAGCGAATGGCCACAAACTCCAATTTATAAAGCGAACCAAGTGAAGTGTTCTCCGACAACGGCACAAATTTCGTTAAGGCTAATCGAGAATTAAAGGAATTTGGCACTTTTTTACAAAATAACCATGCTATTATCGGCAGTTCAATAGCAAATCAAGGTATAAAGTGGCACTTCATACCGACAAATTCACCTCATTTTGGAGGAATTTGGGAAGCGGGAGTAAAAAGCTTAAAGTATCATTTGAAACGTATTCTAGGTAACAATATAATTTTCTTTTTTGATTTTCAAACTTTACTAATCCGCATTTAAGCTATACTCAATTCTCGTCCCATCACTCCTCTGAGCTCCAATCCTGACGATCTAACCTGCCTTTCTCCGTCTCACTTCCTTATCGGCAAGTCAATCACTTCAGCACCCGAACCGTCATGCATCGACATTCCAGACAACCGCTTAAATAATTATCAGATGCTAAGCAAACTATACGAACACTTATGGCGCCGTTGGAGCAGAGAATATATATCCGAACTACAACAGCGTTGTAAGTGGAAAACAACTTAAGGAAATTTGACCATGGGGCAACTAGTGTTGGTAAAAGACGACAACTTGCCACCTACCAAATGGCGTTTGGGAAGAGTCGTCGAATTTATTCGTGGAAGAGACTACATTCCTCGTATAGCGTTGATTCAAACGTCAGACGGAATTTTATCCAGAGCCTTTCGTAGGCTTTGCATGCTACCAATTGCCAGTCCAGACTGCCAAGGCCGGGAGCATGTTACGGCCCAATCCGACCCTGTAGTGGTGGGGAGTTCGCCTCCCGAAGTCTGAGAGCAGTCACAGCAGTCAGTCAAGAATTTTAAAATTAAAATTATTATGTATGTATTATATGTATTACGCTACAAGTCAATGTAAATAAATTCAACAAATTAAAACAGTATTATTCACACGAAAACAGTCCTCGTATTTTGGTTTTTGCTTGCTTCTGGTCTAGTAGCTTAGCTTGCTGAAATCCTAGATATTTGTAGGTTTCACCATTTTGCATGGCATTTATAATGTTCCCATTAGGTAGTAACACATCTCCGTTAACAATTTTACCCTTCTCGATATTCAAGGTTTTGCACTTGTCTAATCCAAATCCCATTTGTATAGCACCGGAAAATTTTTCAGTGATATTAAGTAAATGTTGAATTTGACGCTGGTTTGATGCGAATATTTTGATGTCATCCATGTATAACAGGTGAGAAACAATGCAGCTAGTGTTCCTGTTGGCTTTGATTTTAAAGCCGTAATCCGTATCGTTAAGTAGATTGGAGAGTGGATTCATTGCTAAGCAAAACCAAAGTGGACTCAGAGAGTCACCCTGGAAGATCCCCCTACGGATAGAAATTTCATCAGATTCGAGGTATTGACCATTTATATGTAAATGAAGGTTCGTTCGCCAGTGCTTCATCGATGATTCAAGAAAAGTAACAAGTGTGGGGTGTCCTTTGTAAATTTGCTAAACCTTACCAAGCCAGGAATGTGGAACGCTATCAAATGCTTTCCTATAATCTACGAAAGCCGTGTAGGTGTTGCGCTGTTCCTTCTGCTCCTGTTTTAGTATTACCGAATCGATGATGAGTTGTTCTTTGCAGCCTTGGTGATCTCGTCTGCACCATTTCTGTTCTTCTGACAAGATGTTGTTTTGATCCACATGTCTGTAAATACGGTTAGTAATGCAAAACGTTAATATTTTATATATAGTTGGAAGGCATGTTATAGGTCTATACTGCGTAGGATCGTGAGTTTGATGCGTTTTGGGAAGCAAGTGGGTCGAACCCAGTGTCAGAAATGGTGGTGTATCTTCTGGATGTTGCAGAATATTTGAAAATGATCTTTTTTTTCTTCTTCGGGCCGAGATGGGAAACTCATGTTCGAATGGGTCCAGGACCCAAACAGTGTTGGACTCATCCCCAAGGAGATGCCTACCAACCAAACCCACCTCAAACTCGCCGTTACCCCCGCCTCGGAATCACTACCCTAGCATACTTCGAGACGGGCGGCGGTCCCTCGCACACTCTCCGCTCACATCGTCGTCTTCTCCCTAACTTCCACTCCTACCTCTCATGCCATATCGAGTCGTTCTCTCCCCCTGACCATTCTCTCTACTACGCCACTTACCTCCATCCATTCCTCCTCCCCCCTCAACATTATCTCCACCATATTGTCCCAATACTCCGCCTCCCCTAGTTTCCTCTCCAAATTATTCAGCACTTCCTCGTTCCTCCAGCATCTAAACACATGCCCCACATCATCCTCCACTCCACACCTCTCGCACACTCCAGTCTCTCTTTTTCCAATCTTGTGGAGGTGCCCTACTCTCGACCCATGTCCAGTGAACACCTGTATCAAGAAGTAGTTCACCTCCCCGAATTTCCGATCCATCCAATCTCTCCTATTCCCACCTTCTCTCCATTTCCTCCTCCATCCATTCCTGTACTTCCTCTCTGGTCGCACCCCTCCAGCGTTTATTTCTGGCTCTAGTCATCACGTCCAATGGGTAGGTCCTTGCCAGCACCGCTGCTGCTAGTCCACCCACTGTCCTGTACCCCTGCACTACCCTCAGCAATATACCTCTGCACCTGCAGGAGTGGCCTAAGCCTCGCATTCACTCCGCTCTTTCACCCCACACCTCCGCACCGTACAGCATACTCTGCTCTACCGTCCTACCAATGATCCTCCTCTTCCACTCTCCCGGCCCCTTCACATTACTCATCAATCTCCCCAGCCATGCTGCCCTCACTTTCCCCTTCTCTGCCGCCTTCAACATGTGTGTTCGGAAGGATAACTGAATATCCAACCACACCCCTAGGTATTTCACACACTCCTCCATGCAAATTCTCCTTCCCTTCACCATCACCCCCACTTCCCTCGTCTTGCTCCGTCCCTTCACTAGCAACCCTTCCGTCTTATCTTCCGCCACTTCTAGTCCGCACCGCTCTATCTTCTCCACAATCTTCCTACACATTCTCTCCGCCTTTCTTTCTATCTCCGCCTCTCCTTTTGCCGTACATACCAGACACACATCGTCCGCATACACCGTAATCTCACATCCCTCTTCACATATACTATCCCACAAACCTCATCAAACGCACACTTCCATAGCGTCGGTCCAAGAACCGAGCCTCCGTCTCATACCTCCTCCCTCTAGTGTCTACTATCACACGTCCCGTCAGGAAGTCCTCCACTAGGTTCACCAAACTCTCCCCCACTCTTAGCCACAGCAACGTGCTCAATACTGCCCGTTTGCTGACACTGTTGAACGCGTTCCCGACGTCGAAGAACACGAGTAGGGCCAATTTCTTGTTCCTCCAGCTGCCCTCCCTAGCCCTTTCCACCAAGCCCATCACCCTGCCCAGCGCCGAGATGCATGATTTTCCCTTCGCAAATCCCTATCCCTAATCCCTAAAACCCCCATTCCTACCAACTTCCTCCTCAATCCTATCCTTTATTATCCCCTCCATGAATTTACCCATACCACACAGCAGACTGATGGGCCTGTAGTCCCCCGCCCGCTTCCCCTCTCTACCCGCCTTCTTGAGTAGTATCACCCTAGCTACCTTCCATCCTTCTGGAAACTCTTCCTCCCTTAGCACCCTGTTGAAAAGCTCGAAGAAGTACTCCCCATTGTCATTCAACAGCCTCTTCATCATATCTCCCCTCAGACCATCTATCCCTGGGGCTTTCCTTACTTTAATGTTCCTTCCCCTCTCCTGTACTTCCCACGTCTCTACCGGCCTTATCCCCCTCATTTTCCCTACCCCCCTAGTATCCTGGACTTCTCGAATCCTGCCTCCAACTCCTTCTCCCCCTGTGAACAATTTGCCTATAACCTCCTTCTCCCAATCTTCCTCTAGCACTTCGTTCCCATTTCCACTCTTCCTCTTCACCGCTATCTTATATGCCTTTCCCCATGGATTGTTCTCCAGGTCTTTCAGTAACTCTTCCCACTTCCCTCTTTTTTCCCTCTCCTCTGAAAATAAATTGCCATTGCTTCATGCACACTGTCAAACTTCTTATACCAGAAGTTTTGGACATGGTCAACTCCTGGTGTCTTCCAATTACTGGTGCTCTTTATAGCTTCGGTTACCTCGCTTGTTGTCAAGTTAACGAAAGGCATTGTTTCAATGTTAATTTTTTCCTCCTCAGTTCTTATCCAGTGAGCGTTGGATTTATGTTCGATAGGGTTCGACCATAAACAAGACCAGGACTCCGTTATCTCATCTTTATTTGGGAGACTTCGGTTGTGATTGTTCACTGTATCGTTTAGTTGCCTGTAAAATAACTTCTGATTGTTATTGAATAAGTAATTCTGTTGTTTCCTTTTCGTGCACTTGACATATCGTGACAAACGTTTGGATTTTGCCTTTAACTTTTGTCTGAGTAAATCCATATATTCACATACATGTTGTTCATGTTGAGGGTGACCTGTAAAAGTTTTGATTTTTCAATAGATCCTGCTCACTCTGTTTGTTAAGCGCCTAGACGGTTTCAAGTTGTTTTTAAACTCTGTGAGCTGCCCCAATTCCCTTCTGATGTCATCAACGGAACTTTCCAGACGGCGTTGCCACCAAAGCTTGAGCTGTTTGTAGTCCTCACCCCGATTGTTCTTGGGGAATTGGATTTGTTGATTGTGACTTTGAAGCACTGCCACTGCTCCACAGTAGATGAGAGTGTGAAGCTGTTCCAGTGATTCGCAGTCTTTAACATGGTCCTGCAGTAGTAAGTTCACAGCTGATAGTATGCTGTTAGTGCTCTTATTGGTTCGCAGCTTTGGTAATTTTGGCCGGTGTATTGGGTTGGTGCCATTATTATTAATTATTATTATATATATATATTGTGATGATATTTTTTTTAATTTCAATATCTTACATTGGGAAACCACTTGTGTTGTCCAATTTATTCTTAATTAATTAGTTATTTATTCTCAGGGTATATGTGAATTCGGTTGTAACGCTCGTCAATAACAGAACGATAAGGTAGACTGATCTGAAGTGAACAAAAGGAACCACATAAAAAGTTATTATTCAATAAATCACAACAATACAACAAATACCACAATATAATAAATGCAAACAGATAATTTAAAAAAATAACAGTTCCAATTATGGATAACCGTGACGTCACTGTTACTAAAAAATCAATTCCAAGAATTAACCGGACTATAACCTAGATAAATATACATAAATTATAATTTAAAAAAAATTAAATATCAAAATATAACCTTGACCAACGCTTGTTGGTAGAGTCCAAGTTCAATTTGGAAAACGATCTGCAGCAACGGAAGAGTCTGTGTGGATTAATGAGGTCCCGGTGATGCCGTTATGACAAGATGTGCTCATATGCTTATTGGATGAACTACTTGAATGATGCAAATGCGATTATCCATATTCTGATGAAGAGCAGTCCCTGTTATTCTGAACAAATCTCAAATACGTGAGTGAAGCCTTCGAACTTAATGGTCCATTTCGGGAAGATAATTTTACCAAATGTTGACTTGGTTTAGTAGTTAAGACCTCCTTTTGGTGGTGATCCGCAGGACTACCCAAATACCCCTCAACTGATTATATCAACCCTTTAACAATCTTCACCGAAACTAGCCCTCGAACACGATTCTATAATCACTTAAAGAGGGTTTTTAAACGAACTTTTTTCACCCAAAACGTCATATAAAGATTACTTTCTAAAAAAATCTCCATGCCATCTTTCTACACTTAAAATTAAGTAATGATAAACATGTCAATCTACTTTGAAATGTCATTCATCAAATTATATTTTCTTATATTAATAAATAAAATGATTTTATAATTTTATCTAATTTGAAGTAACTTTGAATTTTGATATTTCTAATAACATTTCAATTATTGACATTATTATTATCACTACTATCAAATACACAATTCTGTACTGATAGTTATGTTTATCAATACATTTTATAATATTTATTCAATCTTTGATATAGATTGTGGTATTTATTTCTATTATTTGATAGTAACTATTCGTTAATTGATTATTCGTCTCAATATATATATATATATATATTGGCTTAACACCCCCGAGGGGGTAGCGCCGCTTCAAAAAGCTCTCTAAATCCTTTTTTCGGGGTGGATCTTTTCTTCTTTTTCTTCCTTATATTTTTTCAGCAATCTGCCTCCATCTCTTCCTATCCTTTGTTTTCTCCTTCCACTGCCTTATTCCTATGCTATTGAGGTCGCTTATAACCTCCTGTAACCACGTTGTTTTGGGTCTTCCTCTCTTTCGCTTATGACAAGGTTTCCATTCAATCATTGCATATATTGTTGACTTTGTACCTGCCCTCCATATGTGTCCCAACCATTTTATTCTCTGTTCCTTAATTTTTTGTATCTTTTCCTATTTCAAGTGCTAATTCTATGTTTGTTCGTTTTTTATAATCATCTCCTGCTTTTTTCGGTCCTAATATCATTCTCAATATCTTACGCTCTTGTATTCTCAAATCTTCCTGATGTTTTTTGGTCATTGTTAAAGTTTCCGATCCATACATTAATACAGGTCTTATAATTGTTTTGTATATCCTTATTTTCGTCTTCTTACTTATGAGTTTACTTATTAACAGTTTTTTATTGGCATGGAATGCTCTATTTGTTGCTGCTATTGTTTCTTTTATTTCAGTTTCCTTGTCTCCGTCATTAGATATTGTTATTCCCAAGTATTTCATTTTATCTACCTCTTGAAACGAATAGTCTCCAATCCTGATATGCCTGTACTCACACTTCTTTTTGAATCTCAATAGCTTGGTTTTATCGGCATTTATTTTAAGACCAATTTTTTCCCTTCTTCTACTATCTCTTGTAGCATTTCTTCCATAATTTTTCTATTTTTTGTTACTAGTGCAACATCATCAGCGTATGCTATTAGTTGACCTCCATTTGTTCTCAAGTTTCCTTTACTTATCTTTTTTAATACGTAATCTAAGGCCAAATTGAATAGCGTCGCCGACAATGAATCACCCTGCTTGACTCCTTTATTATATTCAAATTTTCTTGTTGTTCCTTTCTGGGTTTTTATCTCCGCTACTGTTTTTGCCAGTGTCATTTTTATCAAGCTTCTCAGCTTGTCGCATACCCCCAGTTCTTTTAATGACTTTATTAATTGATTTCTCCGTATTGAATCAAATGCTTGCTGGAAGTCTATAAATAGCATTTCAAAATCAATATTGTATTGGTTGGCCTTTTCTATGATCTGTTTCAGTGTATGTAGAGCATCTGTCGTAGATCTTCCTATAATAAACCCACATTGGTATTCTCCTGCTATCCCACCTGTCTCTTGTAATCTCCTTTGTATAATTGTTGATGTTATCTTATAAACTGTGTTAAGTAAAGTAATTCTTCTGTAATTTTTGCATATTTGTTGATCACCCTTTTTATGTATTGTTATTATTTGGCCCATATTCCATTCCTCTGGCATTTCTTCATCAGCCCATATTTTACTTATTATTTGATATATTTTTTCTATCAGCTCGACTCCTCCATATTTTATAAGTTCTATATTAATTCCATCACTACCTGGTGCCTTTCCATTTTTGCATTTATTGATTATATCTGTTATTTCTCCTATTGTTGGCTTCGAGATTATTTCCTCGTTGTTCACTTTTTCTATTTCCTCCGTATCTTCCGTTTCTGTTAATAGCTTCTTTATATTCTACTTCTTCTTCTATTATTTTTCCTTCTTCGTCTTTTATTCCGGCTATTTTACTCTTGTATGTTTTAGTTTGGTTATCTATTTTTCGATAAAATACTTTGGTGTTTTTATTAAAGCTTTCTTTTTCTATTTCGCTGATGTAATTTTCAATTGCCGGCTTCTTAGCTATTTTCAATATTTTTTTTGTTTCTTTTCTCAGTTTTTCGTACTCCACTCTATCTTCAGGACTGTTGGTTCTAACATCAAACCATTTCTTTTGTGTTGTATTTTCTACAATACCTATTTTTTCTTTTGCTGCTGCGTTTATACATCTTTCAATCATTTTCCATCCTGACTGTATTTCTGTAACTTCTGCTGGTATTTCTCTAATTTGCTTCCCTATGCTTTCTCTGTACTGACTTTGGACTTCCTTCTGTTGTAGTTTATCAATATTCCATTTCTTCAGATATGTCTTGTTTTTACATTTTCTTTTGATTTTCTGAAATAGTGTGGCTGTGACCATGAAGTGGTCGGAATCTGCACACGCTCCTCTGAACGTTCTCACATCTTTTATTGATGATTGTCTTTTCTTTGATATTAAAATATGGTCTATTTGTGTGAATCTTTTACTATCAGGTGATCTCCATGTAAGTTTGTTCCATTTGTTATTTTGAAATTTCGTACTACTAATAGTCAATCCAGATGTTGCTGCTAGGCTGCAAAGTCTGTGTCCATTGTTATTTGTTACTTCATGTAATGTGTGTATGCCGGCTACATATCCGTTATATTCTTCTTTCCCAATTTGTGCATTCAGGTCTCCTAATAATATTATTGTTTCTTGTTTTGGTAGTTTCATCAATTCCCCTTCTATTTTCTCATAGAATATTTCTTTTATTTCATCTGATGCCACTTCTGTTGGGGCATATACATTTAGTACTCCGATTTTCATATAAGCCATTCTTTCATTTATTGGTAGGAACTCCAATATATTTCCTACCAATTTTTCTCCCACGATAAATGCTACTCCATGCAGTCCTTGTTTTTCACCACCTGAATAATATACTCTGTACTTTTTTCGTTCTATAACGCCATTTCCTTGCCATCTGATTTCCTGTAAAGCTGCTATATCAATTTTATATTGCATCAGTTGTTCCGCTATCTGCTCCATTTTTCCCGCTTCCAACATTGTTCTTACATTCCATGTACATAATCTTATTTCGCGTTTTCTATTCCTTTTCCTCTTTACCATATTTCTAAAGGTTTTTGAGTTCTGTTTTATCTTCAGTTTTCTTCTCCTTGTTTTATCTTCTTCGTCTGCTTGTCTTTCAGTAAATACTTTTTCATGTCCTTGTTCGAGCCTATTTGTCATTCCTTGTTTTCTTTTTTCAGTTTCATCTTCATTTGCTAGTTTTTTGGATTAGATTTCTTTATTTAATTCTCTTTGTTGTCCCATCTCCATTCTTCTCCATTTATGATCAACTTGTTATATCCAATTTTGACTGTTTCCTTTTTGCCTTTCTTCTCTTGCTATGTCTCTCTTTCGCTTCTCTTTGAATCTTTCATTTTTCGTTAGATCGTTGTTAATGTAAACTCTTTCATTTTTGTTATCCTTTAGTTTGTTTTTATTTTGCATTATTTTTTCTTTGTCTTTCTCCTCATTGAGTTGTATTAGGCATGTTCTGGGTCCTAATTTAGTAGCTGCTTTCACCTGTACATTGACATTCAATTTCTGTCTAACAAAATTCTCTACTGCATCTTTTAATATTGCAGGATTTTCATCATCTATTGTTAGCCCACTCATCACCACGTTGTTTTTCTTTTTGTCTTTCTCTATCCATTCTAGTGTTGTTTTCATTTCAATCAAATCTTCTTTAATTTTTTTATTTTCTTGTTTTATTAGCTCATTTTCTTTTTTTATTGTTTCATTTTCTCTCATTATTTTTATCATCTCATCTCCAAATCCTTGTTGGTCTGCTCTGATTTGCTGTATTTCCTTCTTTACTCCTTTTTGATTATATTTCATTCCTTCTAATCCGGTATTTATTGTTTGTAATTCTCCCTTGATGTCTTCTTTAAATCCCTGTAATATTTTCTTTAATTCATCCATTTCTCTTTGTTTATCTGATTTATCTGCTAAGTGATCTGTTAATTTACTTTTTCTAAATATTTTTGCTTCCTCTAATGACTCGTCGTGTTCTGGTTTATTCCTTTTTTGGCTCATTCAACTTTTTTGGTGTTTCGTACGTAGTTTGATATAGTGTAAACCTACTTCGTTCAGCCTCCACCCTACTATACAAACTGACCAATACCGTTTTTGGCTTTTTGATTTTCTTTTTACTTCTTGGATCTAATTTTTATAAATTAAAATGTTACTTCTGCTTCTTAGTTTGGTCCTGTACTAATTTTATTCAGTTGTAGTTATCGCTTTACAATTTAGTGTTTACTGATAAGCTGTGTCCAGTTTTGCTTGTTTTTTATGATTTATTATTATTTGAATTTGTGTGTTTCGTTGAATTAGTGACTAATTAAAGGTAATTGAATTTACTGTTTGGACCCTTACTTTGTGGAATCTACTCTTACAGTCGTTTGTTTTTGCACTTTGCCTCCCTACGAAGCACTAACTTATTATTAAAACTTTTCTGATTTTTTAATTATGTATTCTCCTAGTAATCTTACCTTTTATAGGATCGAAATTAACCACGTCTTGCTTTCAGCAACACAGGACCGTAATAATAATAATAATAATGTAAATTATTGTTATTAATTATTATTAATATTTCCAACTCAAGTGTACTCTTGCTCAGCTCTTGCTGGTAATGTTCACCTATCCCGAGCGTGTGTAAACGCAAATGGGATTAGGCACAGCAGTTACATATTTAGAAATTTACGGACAGTGTGACAAGTATTCAAAATTGCAGCCTTCTGCAGATCGATGTATGTGTTTTTGTGAAGACCTAGTTTGGTGAGGCTGTCTTGTAGAGTTTTGGGGATTAGTCCCGTAGATGAAACGATGACCGGCACCACCTCTACTTTCTCTGCATGCCACATCTGTCCTACCTCAATTGCAAGATCGGTGTATTTTGCAATTTTTTCGTTGTATTTGTCTAAAATATTGTTGTTATTGGGTACAGCAACATCCACCAGGAGAACCGAGTTAGCTTTTTTATCCACAACCACAATATCAGGCCGGTTATTCGTCACCCGTCTATCGGTGATAATTGACCTATCGTAGTATAGTCTAAAATCAGCATTCTCTAGAACTGCATGCGGATGGTACTTGTAATAAGGCGTGTAGGTGTTAACTAATCCAAATTTGTTGGCCAACTTCTGATGGATGATGTTGCAAAGTTGATTGTGTCTGCGTAGGTAATCAATGTTAGCTATGGCTGAACATCCCGACGTAATGTGTTGTATCGTCTCTGTTGTTTGTTGACACCTTCTGCACTTGTACGACACGATGTTTGGATCTCTTATAACAAATTTCTTGTAATTATTGGTATTAATTACTTGGTCTTGGATCGCCATCATAAATCCTTCTGTTTCCGGAAACAATGTTCCATCAGAGAGCCACTTATTTGATGCTTCCTTGTCGATATATGGTTGATTGAGGTCGTGATGATGTCGACCATGGAGCGCTTTCTGGGCCCACTCTGCCTGTTTGTCAGAGTCTGTAACGATTTCAAGTTTATTATCAGGGTTTACAAGATCTAAGGGGGAATAGTTTTTATCTGCTTTCGCGACCAGCTCATGCAATTTAGATGTTTGAGCCTTGCCAATGAAGAATTTTTGGAGTTGGGATATTTGTTTGTAATGTAAATTAACTATGTCCGTTAGAGCTCTCCCTCCCTCTTTTCTTGGTAGTGTGGTCCTAATAACTGATGATGTCGGGTGGTGACATTTGTGTTTGGTCATCATGGTTCGCGTTGTTCTTTGAATATCTTCCAGTTCTGTTTTTGTCCACTTCAGAATTCCAAATGAGTATGTCAGGACCGGTATGGCGTAGGTGTTAATTGCTTTGGCAAGATTTCCTGCGTTCAACTGGGATTTCAATAAAGCAGTTATCCTTTGAGTGAACTGTCCTCGAATTTTGGTTTTTGCTTGCTTCTGGTCTAGTAGCTTAGCTTGCTGAAATCCTAGATATTTGTAGGTTTCATCATTTTTCATGGCATTTATAATGTTCCCATTAGGTAGTAATACATCTCCGTTAACGATTTTACCCTTCTCGATATTCAAGGTTTTGTACTTGTCTAATCCAAATCCCATTTGTATATCACTGGAAAATTTTTCAGTGATATTAAGTAAATGTTGAATTTGACGCTGGTTTGATGCGTATATTTTGATGTCATCCATGTATAAAAGGTGGGAATCAGTGTAGCTAGTGTTCCTGTTGGCTTTGATTTTAAAGCCGTAATCCGTATCGTTAAGTAGATTGGAGAGTGGATTCATTGCCAAACAAAACCAAAGTGGACTCAGGGAGTCGCCTTGGAAGATCCCCCTACGGATAGAAATTTCATCAGTTTCGAGCTATTGACCATTTATTTGTAAATGAAGGTTCGTTCGCCAGTGCTTCATCGATGATTCAAGAAAAGTAACAAGAGTGGGGTGTACTTTGTAAATTTGCAACACTTTAACAAGCCAGGAATGTGGAACGCTATCAAATGCTTTCCTATAATCTACGAAAGCCGTGTAGATGTTGCGCTGTTCCTTCTGCGCCTGTTTTAGTATTACCGAATCGATGATGAGTTGTTCTTTGCAGCCTTGGTTATCTCGTCTGCACACTTTCTGTTCTTCCGACAAGATGTTGTTATGATCCGCATGTCTGTAAATACGGTTAGTAATGCAAGACGTTAATATTTTATATATAGTTGGAAGGCATGTTATAGGTCTATACTGCGTAGGATCGTGAGTCTGATGCGTTTTGGGAAGCAAGTGGGTCGAACCCAGTGTCAGAAATGGTGATGTATCTTCTGGATGTTGCAGAATATGTGTAAATGATCTTGCTATTGCTTCATGCAGACTGTCAAACATCTTATACCAGAAGTTTTGGACATTGTCAACTCCTGGTGTCTTCCAACTACTGGTGCTCTTTATAGCTTCGGTTACTCGCTTGTTGTCAAGTTAACGAAAGGCATTGGTTCAATGTTCATTTTTTCCTCCTCAGTTCTTATCCAGTGAGCGTTGGATTTATGTTCGATAGGGTTCGACCATAAAGAAGACCAGTACTCCGTTAGCTCATCTTTATTTGGAAGACTTTGGTTGTGATTGTTTACTGTACCGCTTAGTTGCCTGTAAAATAACTTCTGATTGTTATTGAATAAGTAGTTTTGTTGTTTCCTTTTCGTGCTCTTGACATATCGTGACAAACGTTTGGATTTTGCCTCTAACTTTTGCCTGAGTAAATCCATATATTCACATACATGTTGTTTATGTTGTGGGTGACCTGTAAAAGTTTTGATTTTTCGATAGATCTTTCTCACTCTGTTTGTTAAGCGCCTAGACGGTTTCAAGTTGTTTTTAAACTCTGTTTGCTGCCCCAGTTCCCTTCTGATGTCATGATGTCATGTTATTATTATTATTATTATCATTATTTCCAACTCAAGTGTACTCTTGCTCAGCTCTTGCTGGTAATTTTCACCTATCCCGAGCGTGTGTAAACGCAAATGGGATTAGGCACAGCAGTTACATATTTAGAAATTTACGGACAGTGTGACAAGTATTCAAAATTGCAGCCTTCTGCAGATCGATGTATGTGTTTTTGTGAAGACCTAGTTTGGTGAGGCTGTCTTGTAGAGTTTTGGGGATTAGTCCCGTAGATGAAACGATGACCGGCACCACCTCTACTTTCTCTGCATGCCACATCTGTCCTACCTCAATTGCAAGATCGGTGTATTTTGCAATTTTCTCGTTGTATTTGTCTAACATATTGTTGTTATTGGGTACAGCAACATCCACTAGAAGAACCGAGTTAGCTTTTTTATCCACAACTACAATATCAGGCCGGTTATTCGTCACCCGTCTATCGGTGATAATTGACCTATCGTAGTATAGTCTAAAATCAGCATTCTCTAGAACTGCATGAGGATGGTACTTGTAATAAGGCGTGTAAGTGTTAACTAATCCAAATTTGTTGGCCAACTTCTGATGAATGATGTTGCACAGTTGGTTGTGCCTGCGTAGGTAATCAATGTTAGCTATGGCTGAACATCCCGAGGTAATGTGTTGTATCGTCTCTGTTGTTTGTTGACACCTTCTGCACTTGTCCGACACGATGTTTGGATCTCTTATAACAAATTTCTTGTAATTGTTGGTATTAATGCCTTGGTCTTGGATCGCCATCATAAATCCTTCTGTTTCTGGAAACAATGTTCCATCAGAGAGCCACTTATTTGATGCTTCCTTGTCGATATATGGTTGATTGAGGTCGTGATGATGTCGACCATGAAGCGCTTTCTGGGCCCACTCCGCCTGTTTGTCAGAGTCTGTAACGATTTCAAGTTTTTTATCAGGGTTTACAAGATCTAAGGGGGAATAGTTTTTATCTGCTTTCGCGACCAGCTCATGCAATTTAGATGTTTGAGCCTTGCCAATGAAGAACTTTTGGAGTTTAGATATTTGATTATAATGTAAATTAACTATGTCCGTTAAAGCTCTCCCTCCCTCTTTTCTTGGTAATGTGGTCCTAATAACTGATGATGTCGGGTGGTGACATTTGTGTTTGGTCATCATGGTTCGCGTTGTTCTTTGAATATCGTCCAGTTCTGTTTTTGTCCACTTCAGAATTCCAAATGAGTATGTCAGGATCGGTATGGCGTAGGTGTTAATTGCTTTGGCGAGATTTCCTACGTTCAACTGGGATTTCAATAAAGCAGTTATCCTTTGAGTGAACTGTCCTCGAATTTTGGTTTTTGCTTGCTTCTGGTCAAGTAGCTTAGCTTGCTGAAATCCTAGATATTTGTAGGTTTCACCATTTTGCATAGCATTTATAATGTTCCCATTAGGTAGTAATACATCTCCGTTAACGATTTCACCCTTCTCGATCTTTAAGGTTTTGCACTTGTCTAATCCAAATCCCATTTGTATATCACTTGAAAAATTTTCAGTAATATTAAGTAAATGTTGAATTTGACGCTGGTTTGATGCGTATATTTTGATGTCATCCATGTATAAGAGGTGGGAAACAGTGCAGCTAGTGTTTCTGTTGGCCTTGATTATAAAGCCGTAATCCGTATCGTTAAGTAGATTGGAGAGTGGATTCATTGCCAAACAAAACCAAAGTGGACTCAGGGAGTCGCCTTGGAAGATCCCCCTACGGATAGAAATTTCATCAGTTTCGAGGTATTGACCATTTACTTGTAAATGAAGGTTCGTTCGCCAGTGCTTCATCGATGACTCAAGAAAAGTAACAAGAGTGGGGTGTACTTTGTAAATTTGCAAAACTTTAACAAGCCAGGAATGTGGAACGCTATCAAATGCATTCCTATAATCTACGAAAGCCGTGTAGATGTTGCGCTGTTCCTTCTGCGCCTGTTTTAGTATTACCGAATCGATGATGAGTTGCTCTTTGCAGCCTTGGTGATCTCGTCTGCACCCTTTTTGTTCTTCCGACAAGATGTTGTTTTGATCGGCATGTCTGTAAATACGGTTAGTAATGCAAGACGTTAATATTTTATATATAGTTGGAAGGCATGTTATAGGTCTATACTGCGTAGGATCGTGAGTTTGATGCGTTTTGGGAAGCAAGTGGGTCGAACCCAGTGTCAGAAATGGTGGTGTATCTTCTGGATGCTGCAGAATATGTGTAAATGATCTTGCCATTGCTTCATGGAGACTGTCAAACTTCTTATACCAGAAGTTTTGGACATGGTCAACTCCATGGTCTTCCAATTACTGGTGCTCTTTATAGCTTCGGTTACCTCGCTTGTTGTCAAGTTAACGAGAGGCATTGGTTCAATGTTAATTTTTTCCTCCTCTGTTCTTATCCAGTGAGCGTTGGATTTATGTTCGATAGGGTTCGACCATAAAGAAGACCAGTACTCCGTTAGCTCATCTTTATCTGGGAGACTTTGGTTGTGATTGTTTACAGTACCGCTTAGTTGCCTGTAAAATAACTTCTGATTGTTATTGAATAAGTAGTTCTGTTGTTTCCTTTTCGTGCACTTGACATATCGTGACAAACGTTTTGATTTTGCCTTTAACTTTTGCCTGAGTGAATCGATATATTCACATACATGTTGTTTATGTTGTGGGTGACCTGTATAAGTGTTGATTCTTCGATAGATCTTCCTCACTCTGTTTGTTAAGCGCCTAGACGGTTTCAAGTTGTTTTTAAACTCTGTAAGCTGCCCCAATTCCCTTCTTATGTCATCAATGGTCTTTTCCAGCCGGCGTTGCCACCAAGGCTTGAGCTGTTTGTAGTCTTTACCCCGATTGTTCTTTGGGAATTGGATTTGTTGATTGTGACTTCGAAGCACTGCTACCGCTCCACAATAGATGAGAGTGTGAAGTTGTTCCAGCGCTTCGCAGTCTTTAGCATAGTCCTGCAGTAGTAAGTTCACAGCTGCTAGTATGCTGTTAGTGCTCTTATTGGTTCGCAGCTTTGGTAATTTTGGCCGGTGTATTGGGTTGGTGCCATTAAATTCCGCTAGTGCTTTACAAAGTTCGGTATTATAGTCATTATCGGTGGTTTTGTCGCAATCATTGTTTATTTCCTCAACGCCATTGTGGTCTCCTTGTGCATTCTCCGATTTATGTATATCCTAATCGGTAATTATGTCATTCTCTCCATCTTGAAGGTCAAGAAGGACTTCACCTCGAATTTGTTGCAACGTCGGACCGGGTAGTAGATTGTTTTTCACAATACTTCGACGTTGGTCAGCAATACGCTGTTCCGTGAGATGGTGAAATTCTGGAAAATGTTCAACGAATGCACGGTGGAGGGCGTATCTGTATGTCGTCATATCAGTTTCCATATTCGTGATTTTAAAGTAGGAGCGCATAATGAATGAGTTTAGCTCGATAGTCCACTTTATGCGCTTCCTGGGCTTTCCGGCTTTTGTGGTCGTAGATGTGCCGACTTGCGTCACTCCAGAAACATCAGAAGCCGGTGGCGGAGGATCGATGTTGTTTTCCCCCTGAGTGTGGTTCGCAGTAGCCCTACTCGGTGTCACGCTGCGCCTACCGCTAACCGAGGAAGAAGGTAAATCATTTTTCGAACAAGCCCTTCTAGCACCAACTTGAACGCGACAAGAGTTTAAGGTGTTGCAATGTCGATTCACCTGAGGATTCCTGAGATTGAGGGTCCCGGAATTTACACTCGAATTATTGCTCCCCCCAGAATCCGTGGAGCAGACAGCCGATGTACTAGGTACACAAGCAGTGTGGGATTCTGAGCATTTAGCTCTACCCACCTGGGGTAATCCTGTTTTACAATTCGACATCGTGATTGTCGCATTTTAGACCTACTGCCAGGTGCTGATTCAGCCGCTCCTTACATGGAGAACAGACGCTGTTGGAGTACCGCTCCTTACATGGAGACCGTCGTGTCCTGAAACTAACTGGTTTTGGTTCGCTCCGAGGTATTTAATTTCCTCGATACCTTCTATATCTAAAAGGCATTCCCCTATCCACCACCTGGGGAAGCGCCCGATAGGGGACCAGCACCCCCACGGGTTATCATTATTATTATTATTATTATTATTTCCAACTCAAGTGTACTCTTGCTCAGCTCTTGCTGGTAATGTTAACCTGTCCCGAGCGTGTGTAAACGCAAATGGGATTAGGCTCAGCAGTTACATATTTAGAAATTTACGGACAGTGTGACAAGTATTCAAAATTGCAGCCTTCTGCAGATCGATGTATGTGTTTTTGTGATGACCTAGTTTGGTGAGGCTGTCTTGTAGAGTTTTGGGGATTAGTCCCGTAGATGAAATTATTATTATAATTATTTCCAATTCAAGTGTACTCTTGCTCAGCTCTTGCTGGTAATGTTCACCTATCCCGAGCGTTTGTAAACGCAAATGGGATTTGGCACAGCAGTTACATATTTAGAAATTTACGGACAGTGTGACAAGTATTCAAAATTGCAGCCTTCTGCAGATCGATATATGTGTTTTTGTGAAGACCTAGTTTGGTGAGGCTGTCTTGTAGAGTTTTGGGGATTAGTCCCGTAGATGAAACGATGACCGGCACCACCTCTACTTTCTCTGCATGCCACATCTGTCCTACCTCAATTGCAAGATCGGTGTATTTTGCAATTTTCTCGTTGTATTTGTCTAACATATTGTTGTTATTGGGTACAGCAACATCCACTAGAAGAACCGAGTTAGCTTTTTTATCCACAACTACAATATCAGGCCGGTTATTCGTCACCCGTCTATCGGTGATAATTGACCTTATTATTATTATTATTATTATTATTATTATTATTATTATTATTATTATTATTATTATTATTATTATTATTATTATTATTATTATTATTATTATTATTATTATTATTATTATTATTATTATTATTATTATTATTATTAATATTATTATTATTATTATTATTATTATTATTATTATTAATATTATTATTATTATTATTATTATTATTATTATTATTATTATTATTATTATTATTATTATTAAACATTTAGAAGAAATAGATTCTCGTATTGAAGTTTATCAATTAAAAACAAGAGCACCGGATCGTTATACCTCATATAAAATATCGGTACCCATTAGTGTCGTACCAAAAATTGTTAAACCCGAAGTCTGGCCAGAGGGAGTATTTTTGAATGAGTTTTTTCGCCTCAGCGGCAGATATAAAAGTACAGATGGAAATGGAGCTTAGAACAAAAACTGATAACCTTTCTAAACATTATTTTAATTTAATTTATATAAACTGTCAAAGTATTTCCAATAAGATAGATGACCTAGAAGTATTAATAAGTGAGATTAATTTTGATGTCTTATGTATTGCTGAGCATTGGCTTTCCACTGATAAGTTAACAACCCTTAATATTAGAATGTATAAATTAATTTCATACTTTTGTAGAGACAGCATAAGCCATGGGGGTGTTGCCATATACGCAAGATCTCACATTGAAATTAAACCAGTAGATGTGAACAATTTCTGTATTCCCGTGCATGCAGAATTTTGTTGTGCAAAAATTCTGAATACAAGTATAGTCCTTTTAACTGTTTACAGATCATCCAGTAGTGGTGATCTAAATGTATTTCAAACAAAACTTATTGATCTTCTGGATCATCTATTTTTTAAATTTAAAAAAATTATTTTAGTTGGTGATTTTAATCTTGATTTGGATGGTCCTAGTAATCACTCTACTGAGATTAGGAACATGTTATATATGTATGGCCTTTCATCCCTAATCCATATTCCAACAAGGATCACGCCAACTACTAAATCACGGCTTGATAATGTAGTTACCAATGTTGATCTAAAAGACATCGATGTCGGTGTTTTGGATGTGGATATTGGGGATCATCAGGCACTTTATATTAAGTTACTAAATTTCTGTAGTCCTGATATGCCAGTTGTAAAAAAACGTATAATTAACACAAACAACATCAAATACTTTACAAACCAATTAAGTAAAATTAATTGGTTTGATTACAATTTACAATGTCTGAATTCAAATGATCTTGCTAATCATATATTGAGTACGTTACAGGAAATTGCGCAAGTAGCTTTTCCATTGAAATCAAAAATTCAGAATCGCAAAATAAAATGGTTCAATGATCATCTCAGAGAAATGAGAAAATCAGTATTCACTTTAAAAAATAAATTTAAAAAAACAAACTGCTTATCGGACTGGAATGCATACACAGCTCTCCGTTCGTCATATAAGAAATCTCTTAAGCAACATAAAAGGGAAGCTTATTCAAAAATTATAGAACAAGCCGATAACAAAAATAAAATAATTTGGAATTTAGTTAACTCAGAGAGAACTGTAAAAAATAAAAAACCAATACAAACAAATATTACGCCAGATGAATTTAATGAATTCTTTAGTACAGTTGCACAAAAAATTACTAATATTATTTTAGATTCAAGAAATGATCCGATGGAGTATTTAAATAATATGGCAAAACCATCAACTTCATTTTTCATGGGGCCAATTTTGCAATCTGATGTACGGGAAGCAGTACTAAGTTTGAAAAATAAGCCATGTCTAGATTTCTTTGATTTGAATGGGAAAATAATAATAAATTCTATTGAGTATATCATTGAACCACTTACAACTCTTTACAATCAATGTCTTCAAGAGGGCATTTGGCCTGATTTGTTTAAAATTACCAAAATTTTACCCACCTTTAAGAAGGGAGATTCTGATAACACTGACAACTATAGGCCAATTGCGATTGTACCAGTCCTAAGTAAAATTTTGGAAATATTGATCAAACAGAAATTAGTTAGCTACTGTGAACATAGTAATATTTTTTCACCTGCGCAGTTTGGATTTCGTAAGAATAGATCCACAACTAACGCATTACTGGATCTGATTGAGTATGCTACTGAGTCACTTGATATGAAAACAAGTGTTGATATTACATTTTGTGATCTCAGCAAAGCATTCGACTGTGTAGATCCGGACTTGCTAATAAAAAAAATGGAATATTACGGGATAAGATCCAAAGAATTACTCTTGTTTCGCTCCTATCTCTCAAACAGAAGACAATATGTCCATTGTGATGGTATAAATTCGAGTATCCTTTCTGTTGAAAAAGGTGTTCCGCAGGGCTCAGTTTTGGGACCTGTATTATTTATTTTATACATAAATGACCTGCCAGGCGCGGTGGAGTATTCTAAATGCCTTTTGTTTGCAGATGATACAACAATTAGCTCTCGCACGAATATACCGGAGTGTAAGGAAAGTATGCAATCCGTGAAAAATTGGTTCTCAGCAAATCATCTTAAGCTTAATGAAACTAAAACTCAATCCCTATCAGTAAGTTCTAGTAGATTAGTTGAGAATTCAGATCCTGTGGTATATTTAGGTTTAATGTTAGATACTCACCTGAATTGGCAACCTCATCTGAATTCTTTATGTTCAAAATTGGCATCACAAGTTTTTGCACTACGACAACTAAGATCATCTTTATCGTCCAATATTCTAAGTACTGTGTACTTTGCAATTGTTCATTCCCACCTAAGTTATGGTATATTATTATGGGGCAATGCAGCTGGAGCTGAAGCAGCATTCCGACTGCAAAAATCTGCTTTGCGAATCATTGATGGTGCAAAGTGGGATGCGCATTGTAAACCCCTGTTTTCAAAGTACAAAGTTCTACCTTTACCTTGTATGTATATCTTTGAAGTAGCAAAATTCATTCATCAGCATCGTGAAAAATTTATGACTCACTCGAATTTACATAATTACTCTACTAGGTCTGCCAACAACTTAGTTGTTGAGATATCTAGGATTGAAACCACTAAACGTAATAAGCTTGATGTGGGTATATACAACAAAATAATATATATATTGGATGGGGAAAATATTGTAAATATGTCAATCAATTTATTTGTACGTAAAGTCAAGGAGTTTTTACTGAAACATTGTTTTTATTCTATTCAGCAATTCATGTGTTACCACTTTTAATGTTTATTATTTTATTTCATTATTTTTGTAAAGATTTAATGTGTGGATCATCCAGTCAAAATTTTATATAGCATACGTGTTCTATGTTATTTTGTAATTGTATTTTAAAGTACTGTAAGTCAATTTTTCAAAAATTTTTTAAACATTTCAATATAATTTTTAGTTATTGTGTAAACGACCTATAGATACATGTTTGTATACTGTGTTTTCATATATTTAGGACCTAGACGTACTTTCGTATGTAAATATATTATATTTGGTCAATAAATGGTATGGTATTATTATTATTATTATTATTATTATTATTATTATTATTGTTATTATTATTATTATCTTATACATCCATGAACACAAGGATGCGTTGGTTTCTCACTCTGATGTTCATAATTACGACACAAGGAACGCAATGAGTTTATTACCCTTGAAATCTAAATTACACGTTTCACAAAATAATAAATGTGATGTGAGATTGTACAACAAACTACAGAAATACACCAATAGTAATTTTAAAAAGTATACACGGAGAAGATTGCATTCGCTTGTAAAAGATTTTCTTCAGGCTAACTGTTTTTACAGTGTCGATGAGTTCATTAATTTTGTTCATTAGTTTTATTCACCAATTTTGTTCAATAGTTTCATTTATTAATTAAGTTCATTGATTTGTTAATTGAGTAACATGTTTTTGAAGTTTCTGTATTAAATATTTCGTTTACATTATTTTTAATATGTTTGTAACAAAATCAACCCAAATTATTATATGCATTTTGAAGTTTTTTATACAGGTATTGTAGATTTTATATCATATTATCCAATGTGAAATTGTAAAATTATGACTATGTACTTCATGTATGGACGTCAATAAAGCTATCTATCTATCTATTATTTCCAACTCAAGTGTACTCTTGCTCAGCTCTTGCTGGTAATGTTCACCTATCCCGAGCGTGTGTAAAGGCAAATGGGATTACGCACAGCAGTTACATATTTAGAAATTTACGGACAGTGTGACAAGTATTCAAAATTGCAGCCTTCTGCTGATCGATGTATGTGTTTTTGTGAAGACCTAGTTTGGTGAGGCTGTCTTGTAGAGTTTTGGGGATTAGTCCCGTAGATGAAACAATGACCGGCACCACCTCTACTCTCTCTGCCTGCCACATCTGTCCTACCTCTATTGCAAGATCGGTGTATTTTGCAATTTTCTCGTTGTATTTGTCTAAAATATTATTGTTATTGGGTACAGCAACATCCACTAGGAGAACCGAGTTAGCGTTTTTATCCACAACCACAATATCAGGCCGGTTATTCGTTACCCGTCTATCGGTGATAATTGACCTAACGTAGTATAGTCTAAAATCAGCATTCTCTAGAACTGCATGCGGATGGTACTTGTAATAAGGCGTGTAGGTGTTAACTAATCCAAATTTGTTGGCCAACTTCTGATTGTGCCTGCGTAGGTAATCAATGTTAGCTATGGCTGAACATCCCGACGTAATGTGTTGTATTGTCTCTGTTGTTTGTTGACACCTTCTGCACTTGTCCGATACGATATTTGGATCTCTTATAACAAATTTCTTGTAATTGTTGGTATTAATTACTTGGTCTTGGATCGCCATCATAAATCCTTCTGCTCCTGGAAACAATGTTCCATCAGAGAGCCACTTATTTGATGCTTCCTTGTTGATATATGGTTGATTGAGGTCGTGATGATGTCGACCATGGAGCACTTTCTGGGCCCACTCTGCCTGTTTGTCAGAGTCTGTAACGATTTCAAGTTTATCATCAGGGTTTACAAGATCTAAGGGGAAATAGTTTTTATCTGCTTTCGCGACCAGCTCATGCAATTTAGATGTTTGAGCCTTGCCAATGAAAAATTTTTGGAGTTGGGATATTTGTTTGTAATGTAAATTAACTATGTCCGTTAGAGCTCTCCCTCCCTCTTTTCTTGGTAGAGTGGTCCTAATAACTGATGATGTCGGGTGGTGACATTTGTGTTTGGTCATCATGGTTCGCGTTGTTCTTTGGATATCTTCCAGTTCTGTTTTTGTCCACTTCAGAATTCCAAATGAGTATGTCAGGACCGGTATGGCGTAGGTGTTAATTGCTTTGGCAAGATTTCCTGCGTTCAACTGGGATTTCAATAAAGCAGTTATCCTTTGAGTGAACTGTCCTCGAATTTTGGTTTTTGCTTGCTTCTGGTCTAGTAGCTTAGCTTGCTGAAATCCTAGATATTTGTAGGTTTCACCATTTTGCATGGCATTTATAATGTTCCCATTAGGTAGAAACACATCTCCGTTAACGATTTTACCCTTCTCGATATTCAAGGTTTTGCACTTGTCTAATCCAAATCCCATTTGTATATCACTGGAAAAATTTTCAGTGATATTAAGTAAATGTTGAATTTGACGCTGGTTTGATGCGTATATTTTGATGTCATCCATGTATAAAAGGTGGGAAACAGTGCAGCTAGTGTTCCTGTTGGCTTTGATCTTAAAGCCGTAATCCGTATCGTTAAGTAGCTTGGAAAGTGGATTCATTGCCAAACAAAACCAAATTGGACTCAGGGAGTCGCCCTGGAAGATCCCCCTACGGATAGAAATTTCATCAGTTTCGAGGTATTGACCATTTATTTGTAAATGAAGGTTCGTTCGCCAGTGCTTCATCGATGATTCAAGAAAAGTAACAAGAATGGGGTGTACTTTGTAAATTTGCAAAACTTTAACAAGCCAGGAATGTGGAACGCTATCAAATGCTTTCCTATAATCTACGAAAGCCGTGTAGATGTTGCGCTGTTCCTTCTGCGCCTGTTTTAGTATTACCGAATCGATGATGAGTTGTTCTTTGCAGCCTTGGTGATCTCGTCTGCACCATTTCTGTTCTTCCGACAAGATGTTGTTATGATCCGCATGTCTGTAAATACGGTTAGTAATGCAAGACGTTAATATTTTATATATAGTTGGAAGGCATGTTATAGGTCTATACTGCGTAGGATCGTGAGTTTGATGCGTTTTGGGAAGCAAGTGGGTCGAACCCAGTGTCAGAAATTGTGGTGTATCTTCTGGATGTTGCAGAATATGTGTAAATGATCTTGCTATTGCTTCATGCAGACTGTCAAACTTCTTATACCAAAAGTTTTGGACATTGTCAACTCCTGGTGTCTTCCAACTACTGGTGCTCTTTATAGCTTCGGTTACCTCGCTTGTTGTCAAGTTGACGAAAGGCATTGGTTCAATGTTTATTTTTTCCTCCTCAGTTCTTATCCAGTGAGCGTTGGATTTATGTTCGATAGGGTTCGACCATAAAGAAGACCAGTACTCCGTTAGCTCATCTTTATTTGGAAGACTTTGGTTGTGATTGTTTACTGTACCGCTTAGTTGCCTGTAAAATAACTTCTGATTGTTATTGAATAAGTAGTTTTGTTGTTTCCTTTTCGTGCACTTGACATATCGTGACAAACGTTTGGATTTTGCCTTTAACTTTTGCCTGAGTAAATCCATATATTCACATACATGTTGTTTATGTTGTGGGTGACCTGTAAAAGTTTTGATTTTTCGATAGATCTTTCTCACTCTGTTTGTTAAGCGCCTAGACGGTTTCAAGTTGTTTTTAAACTCTGTTAGCTGCCCCAATTCCCTTCTGATGTCATCAGTGGACTTTTCCAGCCGGCGTTGCCACCAAGGCTTGAGCTGTTTGTAGTCTTTACCCCGATTGTTCTTTGGGGATTGGATTTGTTGATTGTGACTTCGAAGCACTGCTACCGCTCCACAATAGATGAGAGTGTGAAGTTGTTCCAGCGCTTCGCAGTCTTTAGCATGGTTCTGCAGTAGTAAGTTCACAGCTGCTAGTATGCTGTTAGTGCTCTTATTGGTTCGAAGCTTGGGTAGTTTTGGCCGGTGTATTGGGTTGGTGCCATTAAATTCCGCTAGTGCTAAAGTTCGGTATTATAGTCATTATCGGTGGTTTTGTCGCAATCATTGTTTATCTCCTCAACGCCATCGTGGTCTCCTTGTGCATTCTCCGATTTATGTGTATCCTGATCGGTAATTATGTCATTCTCTCCATCTCGAAGGTCAAGAAGGACTTCACCTCGAATTTGTTGCAACGTCGGACCGGGTAGTAGATTGTTTCTCACAATACTTCGACGTTGGTCAGCAATACGCTGTTCCGTGAGATGGTGAAATTCTGGAAAATGTTCAATGAATGCACGGTGGAGGGCGTATCTGTATGTCGTCATATCAGTTTCCATCTTGGTGATTTTAAAGTAGGAGCGCATAATGAATGAGTTTAGCTCGATAGTCCACTTCATGCGCTTCCTGGGCTTTCCGACTTTTGTGGTCGTAGATGTGCCGACTTGCGTCACTCCAGAAACATCAGAAGCCGGTGGCGGAGGATCGATGTTGTTTTCCCCCTGAGTGTGGTTCGCAGTAGCCCTACTCGGTGTCACGCTGCGCCTACCGCTAACCGAGGAAGAAGGTAAATCATTTTTCGAACAAGCCCTTTTAGCACCAACTTGAACGCGACAAGAGTTTAAGGTGTTGCAATGTCGATTCACCTGACGATTCCTGAGATTTAAGGTCCCGGAATTTACAATCGAATTATTGCTCCCCCCAGAATCCGTGGAGCAGACAGCCGATGTACTAGGTACACTAGCAGTGTGGGATTCCGAGCATTTAGCTCTACCCACCTGGGGTAATCTAGTTTTACAATTCGACATCGTGATTTTCGCATTTTAGACCTACTGCCAGGTGTTGATTCAGCCGCTCCTTACATGGAGAACAGACGCTGTCGGAGTACCGCTCCTTACATGGAGACCGTCGTGTCCTGAAACTAACTGGTTTTGGTTCGCTCCGAGGTATTTAATTTCCTCGATACCTTCTATATCTAAAAGGCATTCCCCGATCCACCACCTGGGGAAGCGCCCGATAGGGGACCAGTACCCCCACGGGTTATTATTATTATTATTATTATTATTATTATTTCCCAACTCAAGTGTACTCTTGCTCAGCTCTTGCTGGTAATGTTCACCTATCCCGAGCGTTTGTAAACGCAAATGGGATTAGGCAGAGCAGTTACATATTTAGAAATTTACGGACAGTGTGACAAGTATTCAAAATTGCAGCCTTCTGCAGATCGATGTATGTGTTTTTGTGAAGACCTAGTTTGGTGAGGCTGTCTTGTAGAGTTTTGGGGATTAGTCCCGTAGATGAAACGATGACCGGCACCACCTCTACTTTCTCTGCATACCACATCTGTCCTACCTCAATTGCAAGATCGGTGTATTTTGCAATTTTCTCGTTGTATTTGTCTAACATATTGTTGTTATTGGGTACAGCAACATCCACTAGAAGAACCGAGTTAGTTTTTTTATCCACAACTACAATATCAGGCCGGTTATTCGTCACCCGTCTATCGGTGATAATTGACCTATCGTAGTATAGTCTAAAATCAGCATTCTCTAGAACTGCACTGTTATTATTATTATTATTATTATTATTATTATTATTATTATTTTTTTTTTTTTTTTTTTCGTTTAACCCAGACGTCGACTACTGTGGCCATTAGTCTGGTCCCACTGTGATAGCGGGATAGTGGTAAGTGTTTCTATCAAGTTTCATTCATATTTTTTTGTAGATATTTATTGCTTTCAGGTATTTTAGTATATTTTCTATTTTTTCTGGTTCATTTAATTCGTTCTTGAGGTTGTTCGATATATTGAAGAGTGTACGCATATTATTATACTGTGCACACTCACTCAGTATATGTTTGGTGGTGATCATGGTATTACATGTTTTACATGTTGGTGGGTTATTTCCTGTCAAGAGATGTTCGTGGGTTATTTGTGTATGCCCTAATCGTAATCTTTGTATTTTGACTCTATCTTCTCTACACAGTTTAAGGGGTGGCTTCCAGCGATCTACATTGTTTTTTATAGTATTTATCTGGGTATGTACTGCTAAACACTCCCGTTTCCAGGATTCCTTACAGATGTTTTTAAGGTGAAATTTAAGGTCTGAATGTTTGGTTATTTGAACATCTATTGCGTCTTTTCCGGCAGCTATTTTTGCTGCGGTATCCGCTTCCTCATTTCCCTTTATGCCTATATGGCTAGGAGCCCAGATAAAAATAATATTTTTCCCGTTATTCCTGATTTCATTAAGGAGGCTGAGTATGTTTTGTGTCAGAGGGTCTTTGGTGTATATGTTCTTCAGTTCTTCAAGGACACTACGCGAGTCGCAGATAATTACATAGTGATCATTGACGCTGTTTAATATTAAGATAAAAAGTAGTGATTGCCATATTGCGTATTGTTCTGCGGTGTAGATTGATGTATGAGCTGGTAAGGTCCAGTGATGTGCGGTACCGTTAGTTACAAAACTACATCCGACACCATTGTTGGTCTTTGATCCGTCAGTGTAAATGATTGCGGCTCCAGGGTACAAGGTAAGTAATTCGTAGAATCTCATTCTATATTCTGATGGAGATGTATTGTGCTTTTGATATGTAGACAGATCTAATTTGATTGTTGGTGAAGAGTTTAGCCATGGAGGGATTTCTGCAGGACCGATAGGTAAAGTTTCGAGAGGTTGTAAATGTGTTCTTTGCATCTGTTCGGTTAAACGTATTCGTGCTGGCCTGGTAATTTTTGGCCTATTCTCGTATTCATTAAGGTTCTCGTGAAAAGTTGAATTATTTGGGTGTAGGTGTTGTGCAGAAATGGTTGTATGGTACGCTGCGAGTATTTGCTGGCGTCTCCGTTCTAATGGTATGAATCCTGCCTCAGATAGAATACTTGGGATGGGGCTTGTAGGGAATGCACCTATACAGTAGCGTATTCCTTTATTGTAGATTGGGTCTAATTCTTTCAGTACCGATTTGCGGGCTGATGCGTAGATAATGCTTCCGTAGTCTATCTTGGAGAGAATTAAAGCTTGGTATATTCTCAATAAACTTTCAGGATCAGCTCCCCATTTTGTATTTGCCAGTGTTTTTATTATATTCAGCGATTTATTACACTTTACTTTCAGTTTTTCAACGTGATTTTTCCAATTCAGTTTTGAGTCGAATGTAAGTCCCAGAAACTTGGTTGACTCTACACATCTTATTGGTTCATTATATAATGTAAGGAAAGGATCATAATGTGGTCGACGCAATCTACAAAAATGGACACAGGCTGTTTTTTCTTTGGAGAATCGGTATCCTAATTCATTTGCGTTTATTGTTACTTGGTCTATGGCAACTTGAAGTTTTCTTACAGTCTCTGGTATTGTTAGGCCCGAGCAAAAGATAGTGAGATCGTCAACGTACATACATTTATGGATGGAAATGTCTTCGATTTTGGCTAGATTATTAACTGCAATAAGGAAGAGAGTTGCACTGAGGACCGAGCCCTGAGGGATTCCATTTTCAAGAATTCGAGGAGTTGATAATATGTTACCTAATTTGATACGGAAGGTGCGTTCTTCGAGAAAGGACGCAAGCAATAATGGAAGATTACCTCTGAGTCCGTATTGATGGAGTTTCTGGATAATTCCATATCTCCAGGTTTTATCGAAAGCTTTAGTGAGATCAAAAAATACGGCGACTAGGTGTTTTCGATTTCTGAAAGTATCCTGTATTGCGTTTTCAATATAGAAAAGGTTATCAATAGTTGATCTGTTTGGTCGGGACCCTGATTGGAAACAGGATATTAGTTGATGTTTTTCCAAATACCACTGAAGTCTGTTGTTCACCACTCGTTCCAGCAATTTTCCGATGCAACAAGTTAAACTTATAGGGCGGTAGCTTGATGGGTCGGTTGGATCTTTGCCTTCTTTGAATATTGGGACGATTATTGCCTCTTTCCATAGTTTGGGGTAGGTTTTATGTTCGTAGATGTTATTGAAAATTGTTAATAAGGTGTTCTTCATTTCGGGAGTTAACTGTTTGAGCATTTCATTAGTAATGTCATCTGGTCCGGGAGAAGAGGTTTTCAAATTACGTATTGCAGTGTTTAGTTCCTCTATACTAAAAGGTGAGTTATAATCTAAGTGGTCCTGTGTTTCAAAGTCGAGAGGTATCTCCCTCGAATTTTTTGTTTCAGCAAACTGTGGTTCATAGCTAGTGGTATTACTTGCTTTTTCTATCTGTGTTGCTAGAATTTCTACTATTTCTGTGTGATCGTTGGTTATGGAACCATCTTCGCGTTTTATACAGGTGAGTATGGTTTTTGATTTTCTGCCCTCTATTGCTTTTATTTTCTCCCATATTTCTGTGGTCGGTGTATCTGCTGTGATTTCTACTGTGTAGTTATTCCAGGAGGTTCGTTTACTCTTCAAGATTTCACGGCGAGCTGTAGCTCTCGCTTTTTTGAAAGCTATTAGGTTATCCGATGTTGGGAATCTTCGGAACCTACTGAAAGCTTTTTTCTTCATTTTGATAGCATTCCTGACATTCTCATTCCACCAGGGAACCACTCTTTTTCGTGGACCTTCCTTACTTCTAGGAATACTCATTATAGCTGCCTCAGTGATAGAATTGGTAAGAATGTGCACATCTTCTGTCAGGTCTCCGATTAGGTTTGGTGGTATTAGATGTGATTTGAATTTTTCCCAATTTGCCTTGGAGGAAAGCCATCTACTTGAAAGGTTCCATGAACCATCTACAGTGTTATGTTTGATTATGATGGGAAAGTGGTCACTTCCATGCAGATCATCCGATGGTATCCACTCAAATCGGCTTAGGAGCATACTGGAAGCAAGGGTAAGATCGATTGTAGAAAAGTTATTAGATCTTGAATTGAAGAAAGTTGGTAAGCCTGTGTTGAGTATTGCTATTCGATCGCTGTCTAATATTTCTTCTATGATACTCCCCCGTTTGTTGAGATATTGCGAACCCCAAAGCGGATTGTGCGCATTGAAATCACCTACGAGCAAAAAGGGTGCGGGTAATTGGTTGATAATTCTTAGTATATCTTCTTTCTGCCAGTTATCATTTGGCAGGTATATATTACAGACTGTTAGCGCAGTTGGTAGATTTAGTCGGATTGCTACTACTTGTAGTTGACTCTGGACATTGACAGAATTGAATTTTATGTCTTCTCTAACTATTGTTAGTACTCCGCCACGGGCTCTTAGATTTGGTTCCACATCTTTTCTGGAGATCTTATAGCCTCGAAGGGAATAGGGTTGTTCTGGTTTGAGATGACTTTCCTGTATACATACGCAGATAGGGTTGTGTTCCGTTAATAATATCTGCAAATATTCATGATGATGTATTACTCCATTGCAGTTCCACTGTATGATTTTGAATTTTAGGTTTTAGTTAGATTATCAGAGATGTATGTGGATTAACGGAATGGTATAGGAGGCTGGTGAGTCAATGATGTATGTAAAAGATAAAGATTAAGTATATGTCTAAAATATGGACGAAATAAACGGGATATATAGAAACATAAAAGACGTATAGAATTTAAAACGATATTAAGGTGAGCTATAAATATCACAGTGAGTTAATTAGGTGGCTTTCTGGGTTTTCCCATAGGCCATCCTTTCTTTTTTTTCGGTTTTTTTCCTTCCTCTGAATGGGAAGTTTCTGAGAAGTCGCGATCTTCATTTCGTTTCCGCTTCTCAGATAATGAGGAAGCATAGCTTTGCACACTTTCGCAATCTGAAGCCATGCTCTCTTCTGCATTTGGTTGTTGAACTGTGGGTATTTTGCGCCGGCTTTCGGTAATGGGTTTTGTGCTCTTACAAACAAATATTTCCTTCAATGCTGTAATTAGCTGTGGGACTATCTCTTTAATTAATGATTCAGAATCTACTCTAACTGGCGCGGCTGCTGCCTTTGCATATGAGATTCCTGGTTGTGGAGTTGCTATCATTACTTTTTTCTTCGCTTCGAAGTATGATAGTTTTTCTATTACTTTAATTTTTTGGATGGCCATCTCCTGCTTGTAAATAGGACAGTCTTTCGATCGTGAGGAGTGGTTACCTTCACAATTTACACATTTGTTAGGTTCTTCGCATTGCTGCCCCTCATGAAGCAGTTTCCCGCACACACATACCTGTTGATTTTGACATCTAGTGGATGTATGGCCATATTTTTGGCATCTATAACATCTCATTGGGCTGGGAATATATGGTCTCACAGGTAGGCGATGGAAAGCGGCTTGAACATGATTCGGTAGTTTGGTCTTGTTGAATGTTAATATGTGGCTAGCGGTGTCTACTAATTCATTGTTTTTCTTTATTTTGATCCGATTCACGTCTATTACACCTTGGTCTTTCAGTCCTTCTAAAATTTCTTCTATTGTACAGTTCAAAAGATCATGGCATACGATAACTCCCTTTACAACGTTCAGTGTTTTGTGCGGTTCTACTGTGATTTCATTCTCTCCCAATTTCTTTGTGTTTATAAGTCTATTTGTCTGGGCTGCAGAGACCGTTTCCATTAAAAGTCCGTCTTTAATTTTACGTATGCTTTTCAACTCACCGACTAGTCCAAACAACTGTTTCTGTAGTAGAAAAGGGTTATCTTTACTAAAATCTCCTTGGAGTTTTCGGAGGATTAGGAACCGGGGCGATGTGATCGCCTCCTTTTCCCAATTCCCTCTTGTGTTTTTGTCCGATTGTGGAGTGGACTGCTCCGTGTTTTTTTGAGGGATAGAAATCATTTTGTTCCCACGAGTAGGGTAGATTTTTATGTCTACTGTGGTAGTGCTCCCTTGCCACAGCAGGGCTTTATACAAGTGAGGGTTGCCTGGTACTCACAGGGCATCGTTATTAGCCACATTTTGGATGGACCATTCATCTTGTCAGCACGATAGCTTCCACTTTAAGATTCCAGATTTTTTATCGAGGTTTACTCCTCTAGATTCCTGGGAATCTAACCGCTTAGTCGCCTTTTACGACAGGTGGGCTATCCCCTGGGGGTATTCTTGTGAGTGGTCCCGCCCCCAGACGGGTATATTATTATTATTATTATTATTATTATTATTATTATTATTATTATTATTATTATTATTATTATTATTATTATTATTATTATTATTATTATTATTATTATTATTATTATTATTATTATTATTATTATTATTATTATTATTATTATTATTATTATTATTATTATTATTATTATTATTATTATTATTATTATTAATATGTGCATCAGAACCAGTGAAGCTCTTGGGCATCACACTTGATACACGATTACATTGGACTCCTCAAATTAATACATTGGCAAATAAATTATCTTCTCAGCTGTTCGCACTGAGACAACTTAGTTATTCTCTGAATAAGCAAGTTATAAGATCAGTGTATTTTGCAACTATCCACAATGTACTAAATTACGGTGTACTTTTGTGGGGTAACAGTTCATCAGCGAACAAAATTTTTTCATTGCAGAAGGCAGCAATTCGCACGATAACGCGGATTATAATGCCACGTGTCGTCCTCTCTTTAAAAAATTCGAGATTCTTCCGCTCCCATGTGTGTATATTTTACAGACAATCTTATACATCCATGAACACAAGGATGCGTTGGTTTCTCACTCTGATGTTCATAATTACGACACAAGGAACGCAATGAGTTTATTACCCTTGAAATCTAAATTACACGTTTCACAAAATAATAAATGTGATGTGAGATTGTACAACAAACTACAGAAATACACCAATAGTAATTTTAAAAAGTATACACGGAGAAGATTGCATTCGCTTGTAAAAGATTTTCTTCAGGCTAACTGTTTTTACAGTGTCGATGAGTTCATTAATTTTGTTCATTAGTTTTATTCACCAATTTTGTTCAATAGTTTCATTTATTAATTAAGTTCATTGATTTGTTAATTGAGTAACATGTTTTTGAAGTTTCTGTATTAAATATTTCGTTTACATTATTTTTAATATGTTTGTAACAAAATCAACCCAAATTATTATATGCATTTTGAAGTTTTTTATACAGGTATTGTAGATTTTATATCATATTATCCAATGTGAAATTGTAAAATTATGACTATGTACTTCATGTATGGACGTCAATAAAGCTATCTATCTATCTATCTATTATTATTATTATTATTATTATTATTTCCAACTCAAGTGTACTCTTGCTCAGCTCTTGCTGGTAATGTTCACCTATCCCGAGCGTGTGTAAACGCAAATGGGATTAGGCACAGCAGTTACATATTTAGAAATTTACGGACAGTGTGACAAGTATTCAAAATTGCAGCCTTCTGCAGATCGATGTATGTGTTTTTGTGAAGACCTAGTTTGGTGAGGCTGTCTTGTAGAGTTTTGGGGATTAGTCCCGTAGATGAAACGATGACTGGCACCACCTCTACTTTCTCTGCCTGCCACATCTGTCCCACCTCAATTGCAAGATCGGTGTATTTTGCAATTTTCTCGTTGTATTTGTCTAACATATTGTTGTTATTGGGTACAGCAACATCCACTAGAAGAACCGAGTTAGCTTTTTTATCCACAACTACAATATCAGGCCGGTTATTCGTCACCCGTCTATCGGTGATAATTGACCTATCGTAGTATAGTCTAAAATCAGCATTCTCTAGAACTGCATGTGGATGGTACTTGTAATAAGGCGTGTAGGTGTTAACTAATCCAAATTTGTTGGCCAACTTCTGATGAATTATGTTGCACAGTTGGTTGTGCCTGCGTAGGTAATCAATGTTAGCTATGGCTGAACATCCCGACGTAATGTGTTGTATCGTCTCTGTTGTTTTTTGACACCTTCTGCACTTGTCCGACACGATGTTTGGATCTCTTATAACAAATTTCTTGTAATTATTGGTATTAATTACTTGGTCTTGGATCGCCATCATAAATCCTTCTGTTTCTGGAAACAATGTTCCATCAGAGAGCCACTTATTTGATGCTTCCTTGTCGATATATGGTTGATTGAGGTCGTGATGATGTCGACCATGGAGCGCTTTCTGGGCCCACTCTGCCTGTTTGTCAGAGTCTGTAACGATTTCAAGTTTATTATCAGGGCTTACAAGATCTAAGGGGGAATAGTTTTTATCTGCTTTCGCGACCAACTCATGCAATTTAGATGTTTGAGCCTTGCCAATGAAGAATTTTTGGAGTTGGGATATTTGCTTGTAATGTAAATTTACTATGTCCGTTAGAGCTCTCCCTCCCTCTTTTCTTGGTAGTGTGGTCCTAATAACTGATGATGTCGGGTGGTGACATTTGTGTTTGGTCATCATGGTTCGCGTTGTTCTTTGAATATCTTCCAGTTCTGTTTTTGTCCACTTCAGAATTCCAAATGAGTATGTCAGGATCGGTATGGCGTAGGTGTTAATTGCTTTGGCAAGATTTCCTGCGTTCAACTGGGATTTCAATAAAGCAGATATCCTTTGAGTGAACTGTCCTCGAATTTTGGTTTTTGCTTGCTTCTGGTCAAGTAGCTTAGCTTGCTGGAATCCTAGATATTTGTAGGTTTCACCATTTTGCATGGCATTTATAATGTTCCCATTAGGTAGTAATACATCTCCGTTAACGATTTTACCCTTCTCGATATTTAAGGTTTTGCACTTGTCTAATCCAAATCCCATTTGTATATCGCTGGAAAATTTTTCAGTAATATTAAGTAAATGTTGAATTTGACGCTGGTTTGATGCGTATATTTTGATGTCATCCATGTATAAGAGGTGGGAAACAGTGCAGCTAGTGTTTCTGTTGGCCTTGATTCTAAAGCCGTAATCCGTATCGTTAAGTAGATTGGAGAGTGGATTCATTGCCAAACAAAACCAAAGTGGACTCAGGGAGTCGCCTTGGAAGATCCCCCTACGGATAGAAATTTCACCAGTTTCGAGGTATTGACCATTTATTTGTAAATGAAGGTTCGTTCGCCAGTGCTTCATCGATGATTCAAGAAAAGTAACAAGAGTGGGGTGTACTTTGTAAATTTGCAAAACTTTAACAAGCCAGGAATGTGGAACGCTATCAAATGCTTTCCTATAATCAACGAAAGCCGTGTAGATGTTGCGCTGTTCCTTCTGCGCCTGTTTTAGTATTACCGAATCGATGATGAGTTGCTCTTTGCAGCCTTGGTGATCTCGTCTGCACCCTTTTTGTTCTTCCGACAAGATGTTGTTTTGATCGGCATGTCTGTAAATACGGTTAGTAATGCAAGACGTTAATATTTTATATATAGATACGGTTAGTAATGCAAGACGTTATTATTATTATTATTATTATTATTATTATTATTATTGTTATTATTATTATTATTATTTCCAACTCAAGTGTACTCTTGCTCAGCTCTTGCTGGTAATGTTCACCTATCCCGAGCGTGTGTAAAGGCAAATGGGATTACGCACAGCAGTTACATATTTAGAAATTAACGGACAGTGTGACAAGTATTCAAAATTGCAGCCTTCTGCTGATCGATGTATGTGTTTTTGTGAAGACCTAGTTTGGTGAGGCTGTCTTGTAGAGTTTTGGGGATTAGTCCCGTAGATGAAACAATGACCGGCACCACCTCTACTCTCTCTGCCTGCCACATCTGTCCTACCTCTATTGCAAGATCGGTGTATTTTGCAATTTTCTCGTTGTATTTGTCTAAAATATTATTGTTATTGGGTACAGCAACATCCACTAGGAGAACCGAGTTAGCGTTTTTATCCACAACCACAATATCAGGCCGGTTATTCGTTACCCGTCTATCGGTGATAATTGACCTAACGTAGTATAGTCTAAAATCAGCATTCTCTAGAACTGCATGCGGATGGTACTTGTAATAAGGCGTGTAGGTGTTAACTAATCCAAATTTGTTGGCCAACTTCTGATTGTGCCTGCGTAGGTAATCAATGTTAGCTATGGCTGAACATCCCGACGTAATGTGTTGTATTGTCTCTGTTGTTTGTTGACACCTTCTGCACTTGTCCGATACGATATTTGGATCTCTTATAACAAATTTCTTGTAATTGTTGGTATTAATTACTTGGTCTTGGATCGCCATCATAAATCCTTCTGCTCCTGGAAACAATGTTCCATCAGAGAGCCACTTATTTGATGCTTCCTTGTTGATATATGGTTGATTGAGGTCGTGATGATGTCGACCATGGAGCACTTTCTGGGCCCACTCTGCCTGTTTGTCAGAGTCTGTAACGATTTCAAGTTTATCATCAGGGTTTACAAGATCTAAGGGGAAATAGTTTTTATCTGCTTTCGCGACCAGCTCATGCAATTTAGATGTTTGAGCCTTGCCAATGAAAAATTTTTGGAGTTGGGATATTTGTTTGTAATGTAAATTAACTATGTCCGTTAGAGCTCTCCCTCCCTCTTTTCTTGGTAGAGTGGTCCTAATAACTGATGATGTCGGGTGGTGACATTTGTGTTTGGTCATCATGGTTCGCGTTGTTCTTTGGATATCTTCCAGTTCTGTTTTTGTCCACTTCAGAATTCCAAATAAGTATGTCAGGACCGGTATGGCGTAGGTGTTAATTGCTTTGGCAAGATTTCCTGCGTTCAACTGGGATTTCAATAAAGCAGTTATCCTTTGAGTGAACTGTCCTCGAATTTTGGTTTTTGCTTGCTTCTGGTCTAGTAGCTTAGCTTGCTGAAATCCTAGATATTTGTAGGTTTCACCATTTTGCATGGCATTTATAATGTTCCCATTAGGTAGAAACACATCTCCGTTAACGATTTTACCCTTCTCGATATTCAAGGTTTTGCACTTGTCTAATCCAAATCCCATTTGTATATCACTGGAAAAATTTTCAGTGATATTAAGTAAATGTTGAATTTGACGCTGGTTTGATGCGTATATTTTGATGTCATCCATGTATAAAAGGTGGGAAACAGTGCAGCTAGTGTTCCTGTTGGCTTTGATCTTAAAGCCGTAATCCGTATCGTTAAGTAGCTTGGAAAGTGGATTCATTGCCAAACAAAACCAAATTGGACTCAGGGAGTCGCCCTGGAAGATCCCCCTACGGATAGAAATTTCATCAGTTTCGAGGTATTGACCATTTATTTGTAAATGAAGGTTCGTTCGCCAGTGCTTCATCGATGATTCAAGAAAAGTAACAAGAATGGGGTGTACTTTGTAAATTTGCAAAACTTTAACAAGCCAGGAATGTGGAACGCTATCAAATGCTTTCCTATAATCTACGAAAGCCGTGTAGATGTTGCGCTGTTCCTTCTGCGCCTGTTTTAGTATTACCGAATCGATGATGAGTTGTTCTTTGCAGCCTTGGTGATCTCGTCTGCACCATTTCTGTTCTTCCGACAAGATGTTGTTATGATCCGCATGTCTGTAAATACGGTTAGTAATGCAAGACGTTAATATTTTATATATAGTTGGAAGGCATGTTATAGGTCTATACTGCGTAGGATCGTGAGTTTGATGCGTTTTGGGAAGCAAGTGGGTCGAACCCAGTGTCAGAAATTGTGGTGTATCTTCTGGATGTTGCAGAATATGTGTAAATGATCTTGCTATTGCTTCATGCAGACTGTCAAACTTCTTATACCAAAAGTTTTGGACATTGTCAACTCCTGGTGTCTTCCAACTACTGGTGCTCTTTATAGCTTCGGTTACCTCGCTTGTTGTCAAGTTGACGAAAGGCATTGGTTCAATGTTTATTTTTTCCTCCTCAGTTCTTATCCAGTGAGCGTTGGATTTATGTTCGATAGGGTTCGACCATAAAGAAGACCAGTACTCCGTTAGCTCATCTTTATTTGGAAGACTTTGGTTGTGATTGTTTACTGTACCGCTTAGTTGCCTGTAAAATAACTTCTGATTGTTATTGAATAAGTAGTTTTGTTGTTTCCTTTTCGTGCACTTGACATATCGTGACAAACGTTTGGATTTTGCCTTTAACTTTTGCCTGAGTAAATCCATATATTCACATACATGTTGTTTATGTTGTGGGTGACCTGTAAAAGTTTTGATTTTTCGATAGATCTTTCTCACTCTGTTTGTTAAGCGCCTAGACGGTTTCAAGTTGTTTTTAAACTCTGTTAGCTGCCCCAATTCCCTTCTGATGTCATCAGTGGACTTTTCCAGCCGGCGTTGCCACCAAGGCTTGAGCTGTTTGTAGTCTTTACCCCGATTGTTCTTTGGGGATTGGATTTGTTGATTGTGACTTCGAAGCACTGCTACCGCTCCACAATAGATGAGAGTGTGAAGTTGTTCCAGCGCTTCGCAGTCTTTAGCATGGTTCTGCAGTAGTAAGTTCACAGCTGCTAGTATGCTGTTAGTGCTCTTATTGGTTCGAAGCTTGGGTAGTTTTGGCCGGTGTATTGGGTTGGTGCCATTAAATTCCGCTAGTGCTAAAGTTCGGTATTATAGTCATTATCGGTGGTTTTGTCGCAATCATTGTTTATCTCCTCAACGCCATCGTGGTCTCCTTGTGCATTCTCCGATTTATGTGTATCCTGATCGGTAATTATGTCATTCTCTCCATCTCGAAGGTCAAGAAGGACTTCACCTCGAATTTGTTGCAACGTCGGACCGGGTAGTAGATTGTTTCTCACAATACTTCGACGTTGGTCAGCAATACGCTGTTCCGTGAGATGGTGAAATTCTGGAAAATGTTCAATGAATGCACGGTGGAGGGCGTATCTGTATGTCGTCATATCAGTTTCCATCTTGGTGATTTTAAAGTAGGAGCGCATAATGAATGAGTTTAGCTCGATAGTCCACTTCATGCGCTTCCTGGGCTTTCCGACTTTTGTGGTCGTAGATGTGCCGACTTGCGTCACTCCAGAAACATCAGAAGCCGGTGGCGGAGGATCGATGTTGTTTTCCCCCTGAGTGTGGTTCGCAGTAGCCCTACTCGGTGTCACGCTGCGCCTACCGCTAACCGAGGAAGAAGGTAAATCATTTTTCGAACAAGCCCTTTTAGCACCAACTTGAACGCGACAAGAGTTTAAGGTGTTGCAATGTCGATTCACCTGACGATTTCTGAGATTTAAGGTCCCGGAATTTACAATCGAATTATTGCTCCCCCCAGAATCCGTGGAGCAGACAGCCGATGTACTAGGTACACTAGCAGTGTGGGATTCCGAGCATTTAGCTCTACCCACCTGGGGTAATCTAGTTTTACAATTCGACATCGTGATTTTCGCATTTTAGACCTACTGCCAGGTGTTGATTCAGCCGCTCCTTACATGGAGACCGTCGTGTCCTGAAACTAACTGGTTTTGGTTCGCTCCGAGGTATTTAATTTCCTCGATACCTTCTATATCTAAAAGGCATTCCCCGATCCACCACCTGGGGAAGCGCCCGATAGGGGACCAGTACCCCCACGGGTTATTATTATTATTATTATTATTATTATTATTTCCCAACTCAAGTGTACTCTTGCTCAGCTCTTGCTGGTAATGTTCACCTATCCCGAGCGTTTGTAAACGCAAATGGGATTAGGCAGAGCAGTTACATATTTAGAAATTTACGGACAGTGTGACAAGTATTCAAAATTGCAGCCTTCTGCAGATCGATGTATGTGTTTTTGTGAAGACCTAGTTTGGTGAGGCTGTCTTGTAGAGTTTTGGGGATTAGTCCCGTAGATGAAACGATGACCGGCACCACCTCTACTTTCTCTGCATGCCACATCTGTCCTACCTCAATTGCAAGATCGGTGTATTTTGCAATTTTCTCGTTGTATTTGTCTAACATATTGTTGTTATTGGGTACAGCAACATCCACTAGAAGAACCGAGTTAGCTTTTTTATCCACAACTACAATATCAGGCCGGTTATTCGTCACCCGTCTATCGGTGATAATTGACCTATCGTAGTATAGTCTAAAATCAGCATTCTCTAGAACTGCACTGTTATTATTATTATTATTATTATTATTATTATTTCCAATTCAAGTGTACTCTTGCTCAGCTTTTGCTGGTAATGTTCACCTATCCTGAGCGTTTGTAAACGCAAATGGGATTAGGCACAGCAGTTACATATTTAGAAATTTACGGACAGTGTGACAAGTATTCAAAACTGCAGCCTTCTGCAGATCGATGTATGTGTTTTTGTGAAGACCTAGTTTGGTGAGGCTGTCTTGTAGAGTTTTGGGGATTAGTCCCGTAGATGAAACGATGACCGGCACCACCTCTACTTTCTCTGCATGCCACATCTGTCCTACCTCAATTGCAAGATCGGTGTATTTTGCAATTTTCTCGTTGTATTTGTCTAACATATTGTTGTTATTGGGTACAGCAACATCAACTAGAAGAACCGAGTTAGCTTTTTTATCCACAACTACAATATCAGGCCGGTTATTCGTCACCCGTCTATCGGTGATAATTGACCTATCGTAGTATAGTCTAAAATCAGCATTCTCTAGAACTGCATGCGGATGGTACTTGTAATAAGGCGTGTAGGTGTTAACTAATCCAAATTTGTTGGCCAACTTCTGATGAATGATGTTGCACAGTTGATTGTGCCTGCGTAGGTAATCAATGTTAGCTATGGCTGAACATCCCGACGTAATGTGTTGTATCGTATCTGTTGTTTGTTGACACCTTCTGCACTTGTCCGACACGATATTTGGATCTCTTATAATAAATTTCTTGTAATTATTGGTATTAATTACTTGGTCTTGGATCGCCATCATAAATCCTTCTGTTTCTGGAAACAATGATCCATCAGAGAGCCACTTATTTGATGCTTCCTTGTCAATATATGGTTGATTTAGGTCGTGATGATGTCGACCATGGAGCGCTTTCTGGGCCCACTCTGCCTGTTTGTCAGAGTCTGTAACGATTTCAAGTTTATTATCAGGATTTACAAGATCTAAGGGGGAATAGCCTTCATCTGCTTTCGCGACCAGCTCATGCAGTTTGGATGTTTTAGCCTTGCCAATGAAGTATTTTTGGAGTTGAGATATTTGTTTGTAATGTAAATTAACTATGTCCGTTAGAGCTCTTCCTCCCTCTTTTCTTGGTAGTGTGGTCCTAATAACTGATGATGTCGGGTGGTGACATTTGTGTTTGGTCATCATGGTTCGCGTTGTTCTTTGAATATCTTCCAGTTCTGTTTTTGTCCACTTCAGAATTCCAAATGAGTATGTCAGGACCGGTATGGCGTAGGTGTTAATTGCTTTGGCAAGATTTCCTGCGTTCAACTGGGATTTCAATAAAGCAGTTATCCTTTGAGTGAACTGTCCTCGAATTTTGGTTTTTGCTTGCTTCTGGTCTAGTAGCTTAGCTTGCTGAAATCCTAGATATTTGTAGGTTTCACCATTTTGCATGGCATTTATAATGTTCCCATTAGGTAGTAACACATCTCCGTTAACGATTTTACCCTTCTCGATATTCAAGGTTTTGCACTTGTCTAATCCAAATCCCATTTGTATATCACTGGAAAATTTTTCAGTGATATTAAGTAAATGTTGAATTTGACGCTGGTTTGATGCGTATATTTTGATGTCATCCATGTATAAAAGGTGGGAAACAGTGCAGCTAGTGTTCCTGTTGGCTTTGATTTTAAAGCCGTAATCCGTATCGTTAAGTATTATTATTATTTCCAACTCAAGTGTACTCTTGCTCAGCTCTTGCTGGTAATGTTCACCTATCCCGAGCGTGTGTAAACGCAAATGGGATTAGGCACAGCAGTTACATATTTAGAAATTTACGGACAGTGTGACAAGTATTCAAAATTGCAGCCTTCTGCAGATCGATGTATGTGTTTTTGTGAAGACCCAGTTTGGTGAGGCTGTCTTGTAGAGTTTTGGGGATTAGTCCCGTAGATGAAACGATGACTGGCACCACCTCTACTTTCTCTGCCTGCCACATCTGTCCCACCTCAATTGCAAGATCGGTGTATTTTGCAATTTTCTCGTTGTATTTGTCTAACATATTGTTGTTATTGGGTACAGCAACATCCACTAGAAGAACCGAGTTAGCTTTTTTATCCACAACTACAATATCAGGCCGGTTATTCGTCACCCGTCTATCGGTGATAATTGACCTATCGTAGTATAGTCTAAAATCAGCATTCTCTAGAACTGCATGTGGATGGTACTTGTAATAAGGCGTGTAGGTGTTGACTAATCCAAATTTGTTGGCCAACTTCTGATGAATTATGTTGCACAGTTGGTTGTGCCTGCGTAGGTAATCAATGTTAGCTATGGCTGAACATCCCGACGTAATGTGTTGTATCGTCTCTGTTGTTTGTTGACACCTTCTGCACTTGTCCGACACGATGTTTGGATCTCTTATAACAAATTTATGTAATTATTGGTATTAATTACTTGGTCTTGGATCGCCATCATAAATCCTTCTGTTTCTGGAAACAATGTTCCATCAGAGAGCCACTCATTTGATGCTTCCTTGTCGATATATGGTTGATTGAGGTCGTGATGATGTCGACCATGGAGCGCTTTCTGGGCCCACTCTGCCTGTTTGTCAGAGTCTGTAACGATTTCAAGTTTATTATCAGGGCTTACAAGATCTAAGGGGGAATAGTTTTTATCTGCTTTCGCGACCAGCTCATGCAATTTAGATGTTTGAGCCTTGCCAATGAATAATTTTTGGAGTTGGGATATTTGGTTGTAATGTAAATTTACTATGTCCGTTAGAGCTCTCCCTCCCTCTTTTCTTGGTAGTGTGGTCCTAATAACTGATGATGTCGGGTGGTGACATTTGTGTTTGGTCATCATGGTTCGCGTTGTTCTTTGAATATCTTCCAGTTCTGTTTTTGTCCACTTCAGAATTCCAAATGAGTATGTCAGGATCGGTATGGCGTAGGTGTTAATTGCTTTGGCAAGATTTCCTGCGTTCAACTGGGATTTCAATAAAGCAGATATCCTTTGAGTGAACTGTCCTCGAATTTTGGTTTTTGCTTGCTTCTGGTCAAGTAGCTTAGCTTGCTGGAATCCTAGATATTTGTAGGTTTCACCATTTTGCATGGCATTTATAATGTTCCCATTAGGTAGTAATACATCTCCGTTAACGATTTTACCCTTCTCGATATTTAAGGTTTTGCACTTGTCTAATCCAAATCCCATTTGTATATCGCTGGAAAATTTTTCAGTAATATTAAGTAAATGTTGAATTTGACGCTGGTTTGATGCGTATATTTTGATGTCATCCATGTATAAGAGGTGGGAAACAGTGCAGCTAGTGTTTCTGTTGGCCTTGATTCTAAAGCCGTAATCCGTATCGTTAAGTAGATTGGAGAGTGGATTCATTGCCAAACAAAACCAAAGTGGACTCAGGGAGTCGCCTTGGAAGATCCCCCTACGGATAGAAATTTCACCAGTTTCGAGGTATTGACCATTTATTTGTAAATGAAGGTTCGTTCGCCAGTGCTTCATCGATGATTCAAGAAAAGTAACAAGAGTGGGGTGTACTTTGTAAATTTGCAAAACTTTAACAAGCCAGGAATGTGGAACGCTATCAAATGCTTTCCTATAATCAACGAAAGCCGTGTAGATGTTGCGCTGTTCCTTCTGCGCCTGTTTTAGTATTACCGAATCGATGATGAGTTGCTCTTTGCAGCCTTGGTGATCTCGTCTGCACCCTTTTTGTTCTTCCGACAAGATGTTGTTTTGATCGGCATGTCTGTAAATACGGTTAGTAATGCAAGACGTTAATATTTTATATATAGTTGGAAGGCATGTTATAGATCTATTCTGCGTAGGATCGTGAGTTTGATGCGTTTTGGGAAGCAAGTGGGTCGAACCCAGTGTCAGAAATTGTGGTGTATCTTCTGGATGTTGCAGAATATGTGTAAATGATCTTGCTATTGCTTCATGCAGACTGTCAAACTTCTTATACCAAAAGTTTTGGACATTGTCAACTCCTGGTGTCTTCCAACTACTGGTGCTCTTTATAGCTTCGGTTACCTCGCTTGTTGTCAAGTTAACGAAAGGCATTGGTTCAATGTTAATTTTTTCCTCCTCAGTTCTTATCCAGTGAGCGTTGGATTTATGTTCGATAGGGTTCGACCATAAAGAAGACCAGTACTCCGTTAGCTCATCTTTATTTGGAAGACTTTGGTTGTGATTGTTTACTTATTATTATTATTATTTTATTATTATTATTATTATTATTATTCTTATTATTATTATTATTATTATTATTATTATTTCCAATTCAAGTGTACTCTTGCTCAGCTTTTGCTGGTAATGTTCACCTATCCCGAGCGTTTGTAAACGCAAATGGGATTAGGCACAGCAGTTACATATTTAGAAATTTACGGACAGTGTGACAAGTATTCAAAATTGCAGCCTTCTGCAGATCGATGTATGTGTTTTTGTGAAGACCTAGTTTGGTGAGGCTGTCTTGTAGAGTTTTGGGGATTAGTCCCGTAGATGAAACGATGACCGGCACCACCTCTACCCTCTCTGCATGCCACATCTGTCCTACCTCAATTGCAAGATCGGTGTATTTTGCAATTTTCTCGTTGTATTTGTCTAACATATTGTTGTTATTGGGTACAGCAACATCCACTAGAAGAACCGAGTTAGCTTTTTTATCCACAACTACAATATCAGGCCGGTTATTCGTCACCCGTCTATCGGTGATAATTGACCTATCGTAGTATAGTCTAAAATCAGCATTCTCTAGAACTGCATGAGGATGGTACTTGTAATAAGGCGTGTAAGTGTTAACTAATCCAAATTTGTTGGCCAACTTCTGATGAATGATGTTGCACAGTTGGTTGTGCCTGCGTAGGTAATCAATGTTAGCTATGGCTGAACATCCCGACGTAATGTGTTGTATCGTCTCTGTTGTTTGTTGACACCTTCTGCACTTGTCCGACACGATGTTTGGATCTCCTATAACAAATTTCTTGTAATTATTGGTATTAATTACTTGGTCCTGGATCGCCATCATAAATCCTTCTGTTTCCGGAAACAATGTTCCATCAGAGAGCCACTTATTTGATGCTTCCTTGTCGATATATGGTCGATTGAGGTCGTGATGATGTCGACCATGAAGCGCTTTCTGGGCCCACTCCGCCTGTTTGTCAGAGTCTGTAACGATTTCAAGTTTATTATCAGGGTTTACAAGATCTAAGGGGGAATAGTTTTTATCTGCTTTCGCGACCAGCTCATGCAATTTAGATGTTTGAGCCTTGCCAATGAAGAACTGTTGGAGTTTAGATATTTGTTTGTAATGTAAATTAACTATGTCCGTTAGAGCTCTCCCTCCCTCTTTTCTTGGTAGTGTGGTCCTAATAACTGATGATGTCGGGTGGTGACATTTGTGTTTGGTCATCATGGTTCGCGTTGTTCTTTGAATATCTTCCAGTTCTGTTTTTGTCCACTTCAGAATTCCAAATGAGTATGTCAGGACCGGTATGGCGTAGGTGTTAATTGCTTTGGCAAGATTTCCTGCGTTCAACTGGGATTTCAATAAAGCAGTTATCCTTTGAGTGAACTGTCCTCGAATTTTGGTTTTTGCTTGCTTCTGGTCTAGTAGCTTAGCTTGCTGAAATCCTAGATATTTGTAGGTTTCACCATTTTGCATGGCATTCATAATGTTCCCATTAGGTAGTAACACATCTCCGTTAACGATTTTACCCTTCTCGATATTCAAGGTTTTGCACTTGTCTAATCCAAATCCCATTTGTATATCACTGGAAAAATTTTCAGTGATATTAAGTAAATGTTGAATTTGACGCTGGTTTGATGCGTATATTTTGATGTCATCCATATATAAAAGGTGGGAAACAGTGCAGCTAGTGTTCCTGTTGGCTTTGATTTTAAAGCCGTAATCCGTATCGTTAAGTAGCTTGGAAAGTGGATTCATTGCCAAACAAAACCAAAGTGGACTCAGGGAGTCGCCCTGGAAGATCCCCCTACGGATAGAAATTTCATCAGTTTCGAGGTATTGACCATTTATTTGTAAATGAAGGTTCGTTCGCCAGTGCTTCATCGATGATTCAAGAAAAGTAACAAGAATGGGGTGTACTTTGTAAATTTGCAAAACTTTAACAAGCCAGGAATGTGGAACGCTATCAAATGCTTTCCTATAATCTACGAAAGCCGTGTATATGTTGCGCTGTTCCTTCTGCGCCTGTTTTAGTATTACCGAATCGATGATGAGTTGTTCTTTGCAGCCTTGGTGATCTCGTCTGCACCCTTTCTGTTCTTCCGACAAGATGTTGTTGTGATCCGCATGTCTGTAAATACGGTTAGTAATGCAAGACGTTAATATTTTATATATAGTTGGAAGGCATGTTATAGGTCTATACTGCGTAGGATCGTGAGTTTGATGCGTTTTGGGAAGCAAGTGGGTCGAACCCAGTGTCAGAAATGGTGGTGTATCTTCTGGATGTTGCAGAATATGTGTAAATGATCTTGCTATTGCTTCATGCAGACTGTCAAACTTCTTATACCAGAAGTTTTGGACATTGTCAACTCCTGGTGTCTTCCAACTACTGGTGCTCTTTATAGCTTCGGTTACCTCGCTTGTTGTCAAGTTAACGAAAGGCATTGGTTCAATGTTTATTTTTTCCTCCTCAGTTCTTATCCAGTGAGCGTTGGATTTATGTTCGATAGGGTTCGACCATAAAGAAGACCAGTACTCCATTAGCTCATCTTTATTTGGAAGACTTTGGTTGTGGTTGTTTACTGTACCGCTTAGTTGCCTGTAAAATAACTTCTGATTGTTATTGAATAAGTAGTTTTGTTGTTTCCTTTTCGTGCACTTGACATATCGTGACAAACGTTTGGATTTTGCCTTTAACTTTTGCCTGAGTAAATCCATATATTCACATACATGTTGTTTATGTTGTGGGTGACCTGTAAAAGTTTTGATTTTTCGATAGATCTTTCTCACTCTGTTTTTTAAGCGCCTAGACGGTTTCAAGTTGTTTTTAAATTCTGTTAGCTGCCCCAATTCCCTTCTGATGTCATCAATGGACTTTTCCAGCCGGCGTTGCCACCAAGGCTTGAGCTGTTTGTAGTCTTTACCCCGATTGTTCTTTGGGGATTGGATTTGTTGATTGTGACTTCGAAGCACTGCTACCGCTCCACAATAGATGAGAGTGTGAAGTTGTTCCAGCGCTTCGCAGTCTTTGGCATGGTTCTGCAGTAGTAGGTTCACAGCTGCTAGTATGCTGTTAGTGCTCTTATTGGTTCGAAGCTTGGGTAGTTTTGGCCGGTGTATTGGGTTGGTGCCATTAAATTCCGCTAGTGCTTTACAAAGTTCGGTATTATAGTCATTATCGGTGGTTTTGTCGCAATCATTGTTTATTTCCTCAACGCCATTGTGGTCTCCTTGTGCATTCTCCGATTTATGTGTATCCTGATCGGTAATTATGTCATTCTCTCCATCTTGAAGGTCAAGAAGGACTTCACCTCGAATTTGTTGCAACGTCGGACCGGGTAGTAGATTGTTTCTCACAATACTTCGACGTTGGTCAGCAATACGCTGTTCCGTGAGATGGTGAAATTCTGGAAAATGTTCAATGAATGCACGGTGGAGGGCGTATCTGTATGTCGTCATATCAGTTTCCATCTTGGTGATTTTAAAGTAGGAGCGCATAATGAATGAGTTTAGCTCGATAGTCCACTTCATGCGCTTCCTGGGCTTTCCGGCTTTTGTGGTCGTAGATGTGCCGACTTGCGTCACTCCAGAAACATCAGAAGCCGGTGGCGGAGGATCGATGTTGTTTTCCCCCTGAGTGTGGTTCGCAGTAGCCCTACTCGGTGTCACGCTGCGCCTACCGCTAACCGAGGAAGAAGGTAAATCATTTTTCGAACAAGCCCTTCTAGCACCAACTTGAACGCGACAAGAGTTATTATTATTATTATTATTATTATTATTATTATTATTATTATTATTATTATTATTATTATTATTATTATTATTATTATTATTATTATTATTATTATTATTATTATTATTATTATTATTATTATTATTATTATTATTATTATTATTATTATTATTTCCAACTCAAGTGTACTCTTGCTCAGCTCTTGCTGGTAATGTTCACCTATCCCGAGCGTTTGTAAACGCAAATGGGATTAGGCAGAGCAGTTACATATCTAGAAATTTACGGACAGTGTGACAAGTATTCAAAATTGCAGCCTTCTGCAGATCGATGTATGTGTTTTTGTGAAGACCTAGTTTGGTGAGGCTGTCTTGTAGAGTTTTGGGGATTAGTCCCGTAGATAAAACGATGACCGGCACCACCTCTACTTTCTCTGCATGCCACATCTGTCCTGCCTCAATTGCAAGATCGGTGTATTTTGCAATTTTCTCGTTGTATTTGTCTAACATATTGTTGTTATTGGGTACAGCAACATCCACTAGAAGAACCGAGTTAGCTTTTTTATCCACAACTACAATATCAGGCCGGTTATTCGTCACCCTTCTATCGGTGATAATTGACCTATCGTAGTATAGTCTAAAATCAGCATTTTCTAGAACTGCATGAGGATGGTACTTGTAATAAGGCGTGTAGGTGTTAACTAATCCAAATTTGTTGGCCAACTTCTGATGAATGATGTTGCACAGTTGGTTGTGCCTGCGAAGGTAATCAATGTTAGCTATGGCTGAACATCCCGACGTAATGTGTTGTATCGTCTCTGTTGTTTGTTGACACCTTCTGCACTTGTCCGACACGATGTTTGGATCTCTTATAACAAATTTCTTGTAATTGTTGGTATTAATAACTTGATCTTGGATCGCCATCATAAATCCTTCTGTTTCTGGAAACAATGTTCCATCAGAGAGCCACTTATTTGATGCTTCCTTGTCGATATATGGTTGATTGAGGTCGTGATGATGTCGACCATGAAGCGCTTTCTGGGCCCACTCCGCCTGTTTGTCAGAGTCTGTAATGATTTCAAGTTTTTTATCAGGGTTTACAAGATCTAAGGGGGAATAGTTTTTATCTGCTTTCGCGACCAGCTCATGCAATTTAGATGTTTGAGCCTTGCCAATGAAGAACTTTTGGAGTTTAGATATTTGATTATAATGTAAATTAACTATGTCCGTTAAAGCTCTCCCTCCCTCTTTTCTTGATAATGTGGTCCTAATAACTGATGATGTCGGGTGGTGGCATTTCTGTTTGGTCATCATGGTTCGCGTTGTTCTTTGAATATCTTCCAGTTCGGTTTTTGTCCACTTCAGAATTCCAAATGAGTATGTCAGGATCGGTATGGCGTAGGTGTTAATTGCTTTGGCGAGATTTCCTGCGTTCAACTGGGATTTCAATAAAGCAGTTATCCTTTGAGTGAACTGTCCTCGAATTTTGTTTACTTGCTTCTGGTCAAGTAGCTTAGCTTGCTGAAATCCTAGATATTTGTAGGTTTCACCATTTTGCATGGCATTTATAATGTTCCCATCAGGTAGTAATACATCTCCGTTAACGATTTTACCCTTCTCGATCTTTAAGGTTTTGCATTTGTCTAATCCAAATCCCATTTGTATATCACTTGAAAATTTTTCAGTAATATTAAGTAAATGTTGAATTTGACGCTGGTTTGATGCGCATATTTTGATGTCATCCATGTATAAGAGGTGGGAAACAGTGCAGCTAGTGTTTCTGTTGGCCTTGATTTTAAAGCCGTTATCCGTATCGTTAAGTAGATTGGAGAGTGGATTCATTGCCAAACAAAACCAAAGTGGACTCAGGGAGTCGCCTTGGAAGATCCCCCTACGGATAGAAATTTCATCAGTTTCGAGGTATTGACCATTTATTTGTAAATGAAGGTTCGTTCGCCAGTGCTTCATCGATGATTCAAGAAAAGTAACAAGAGTGGGGTGTACTTTGTAAATTTTCAAAACTTTAACAAGCCAGGAATGTGGAACGCTATCAAATGCTTTCCTATAATCTACGAAAGCCGTGTAGATGTTGCGCTGTTCCTTCTGCGCCTGTTTTAGTATTACCGAATCGATGATGAGTTGCTCTTCGCAGCCTTGGTGATCTCGTCTGCACCCTTTTTGTTCTTCCGACAAGATGTTGTTTTGATCGGCATGTCTGTAAATACGGTTAGTAATGCAAGACGTTGATATTTTATATATAGTTGGAAGGCATGTTATAGGTCTATACTGCGTAGGATCGTGAGTTTGATGCGTTTTGGGAAGCAAGTGGGTCGAACCCAGTGTCAGAAATGGTGGAGTATCTTCTGGATGTTGCAGAATATGTGAAAATGATGTTGCCATTGCTTCATGCAGACTGTCAAACTTCTTATACCAGAAGTTTTGGACATTGTCAACTCCTGGTGTCTTCCAACTACTGGTGCTCTTCATAGCTTCGGTTACCTCGCTTGTTGTCAAGTTAACGAAAGGCATTGGTTCAATGTTTATTTTTTCCTCCTCAGTTCTTATCCAGTGAGCGTTGGATTTATGTTCGATAGGGTTCGACCATAAAGAAGACCAGTACTCCGTTAGCTCATCTTTATTTGGAAGACTTTGGTTGTGATTGTTTACTGTACCGCTTAGTTGCCTGTAAAATAACTTCTTATTGAATAAGTAGTTTTGTTGTTTCCTTTTCGTGCACTTGACATATCGTGACAAACGTTCGGATTTTGCCTTTAACTTTTGCCTGAGTAAATCCATATATTCACATACATGTTGTTTATGTTGTGGGTGACCTGTAAAAGTTTTGATTTTTCGATAGATCTTTCTCACTCTGTTTGTTAAGCGCCTAGACGGTTTCAAGTTGTTTTTAAAGTCTGTTAGCTGCCCCAATTCCCTTCTGATGTCATCAATGGACTTTTCCAGCCGGCGTTGCCACCAAGGCTTTAGCTGTTTGTAGTCTTTACCCCGATTGTTCTTTGGGGATTGGATTTGTTGATTGTGACTTCGAAGCACTGCTACCGCTCCACAATAGATGAGAGTGTGAAGTTGTTCCAGCGCTTCGCAGTCTTTGGCATGGTTCTGCAGTAGTAAGTTCACAGCTGCTAGAATGCTGTTAGTGCTCTTATTGGTTCGAAGCTTAGGTAGTTTTGGCCGGTGTATTGGGTTGGTGCCATTAAATTCCGCTAGTGCTCTACAAAGTTCGGTATTATAGTCATTATCGGTGGTTTTGTCGCAATCATTGTTTATTTCCTCAACGCCATGGTGGTTTCCTTGTGCATTCCCCGATATATGTGTATCCTGATCGGTAATTATGTCATTCTCTCCATCTTGAAGGTCAAGAAGGACTTCACCTCGAATTTGTTGCAACGTCGGACCGGGTAGTAGATTGTTTCTCACAATACTTCGACGTTGGTCAGCAATACGCTGTTCCGTGAGATGGTGAAATTCTGGAAAATGTTCAATGAATGCACGGTGGAGGGCGTATCTGTATGTCGTCATATCAGTTTCCATCTTGGTGATTTTAAAGTAGGAGCGCATAATGAATGAGTTTAGCTCGATAGTCCACTTCATGCGCTTCCTGGGCTTTCCGGCTTTTGTGGTCGTAGATGTGCCGACTTGCGTCACTCCAGAAACATCAGAAGCCGGTGGCGGAGGATCGATGTTGTTTTCCCCCTGAGTGTGGTTCGCAGTAGCCCTACTCGGTGTCACGCTGCGCCTACCGCTAACCGAGGAAGAAGGTAAATCATTTTTCGAACAAGCCCTTCTAGCACCAACTTGAACGCGACAAGAGTTTAAGGTGTTGCAATGTCGATTCACCTGACGATTCCTGAGATTTAAGGTCCCGGAATTTACAATCGAATTATTGCTCCCCCCAGAATCCGTGGAGCAGACAGCCGATGTACTAGGTACACTAGCAGTGTGGGATTCTGAGCATTTAGCTCTACCCACCTGGGGTAATCTAGTTTTACAATTCGACATCGTGATTGTCGCATTTTAGACCTACTGCCAGGTGCTGATTCAGCCGCTCCTTACATGGAGAACAGACGCTGTCGGAGTACCGCTCCTTACATGGAGACCGTCGTGTCCTGAAACTAACTGGTTTTGGTTCGCTCCGAGGTATTTAATTTCCTCGATACCTTCTATATCTAAAAGGCATTCCCCGATCCACCACCTGGGGAAGCGCCCGATAGGGGACCAGTACCCCCACGGGTATTATTATTATTAATATTATTATTATTATTATTATTATTATTATTATTATTATTATTATTATTTCCAACTCAAGTGTACTCTTGCTCAGCTCTTGCTGGTAATGTTCACCTATCCCGAGCGTGTGTAAACGCAAATGGGATTAGGCACAGCAGTTACATATTTAAAAATTTACGGACAGTGTGACAAGTATTCAAAATTGCAGCCTTCTGCAGATCGATGTATGTGTTTTTGTGAAGACCTAGTTTGGTGAGGCTGTCTTGTAGAGTTTTGGGGATTAGTCCCGTAGATGAAACGATGACCGGCACCACCTCTACTTTCTCTGGATGCCACATCTGTCCTACCTCAATTGCAAGATCGGTGTATTTTGCAATTTTCTCGCTGTATTTGTCTAACATATTGTTGTTATTGGGTTCAGCAACATCCACTAGAAGAACCGAGTTAGCTTTTGTATCCACAACTACAATATCAGGCCGGTTATTCGTCACCCGTCTATCGGTGATAATTGACCTATCGTAGTATAGTCTAAAATCAGCATTCTCTAGAACTGCATGAGGATGGTACTTGTAATAAGGCGTGTAAGTGTTAACTAATCCAAATTTGTTGGCCAACTTCTGATGAATGACGTTGCACAGTTGGTTGTGCCTGCGTAGGTAATCAATGTTAGCTATGGCTGAACATCCCGACGTAATGTGTTGTATCGTCTCTGTTGTTTGTTGACACCTTCTGCACTTGTCCGACACGATGTTTGGATCTCTTATAACAAATTTCTTGTAATTGTTGGTATTAATAACTTGGTCTTGGATCGCCATCATAAATCCTTCTGTTTCTGGAAACAATGTTCCATCAGAGAGCCACTTATTTGATGCTTCCTTGTCGATATATGGTTGATTGAGGTCGTGATGATGTCGACCATGAAGCGCTTTCTGGGCCCACTCCGCCTGTTTGTCAGAGTCTATAACGATTTCAAGTTTTTTATCAGGGTTTACAAGATCTAAGGGGGACTAGTTTTTATCTGCTTTCGCGACCAGCTCATGCAACTTAGATGTTTGAGCCTTGCCAATGAAGAACTTTTGGAGTTTAGATATTTGATTATAATGTAAATTAACTATGTCCGTTAAAGCTCTCCCTCCCTCTTTTCTTGGTAATGTGGTCCTAATAACTGATGATGTCGGGTGGTGACATTTGTGTTTGGTCATCATGGTTCGCGTTGTTCTTTGAATATCTTCCAGTTCTGTTTTTGTCCACTTCAGAATTCCAAATGAGTATGTCAGGATCGGTATGGCGTAGGTGTTAATTGCTTTGGCGAGATTTCCTGCGTTCAACTGGGATTTCAATAAAGCAGTTATCCTTTGAGTGAACTGTCCTCGAATTTTGGTTTTTGCTTGCTTCTGGTCAAGTAGCTTAGCTTGCTGAAATCCTAGATATTTGTAGGTTTCACCATTTTGCATGGCATTTATAATGTTCCCATTAGGTAGTAATACATCTCCGTTAACGATTTTACCCTTCTCGATCTTTAAGGTTTTGCACTTGTCTAATCCAAATCCCATTTGTATATCACTTGAAAATTTTTCAGTAATATTAAGTAAATGTTGAATTTGACGCTGGTTTGATGCGTATATTTTGATGTCATCCATGTATAAGAGGTGGGAAACAGTGCAGCTAGTGTTTCTGTTGGCCTTGATTTTAAAGCCGTAATCCGTATCGTTAAGTAGATTGGAGAGTGGATTCATTGCCAAACAAAACCAAAGTGGACTCAGGGAGTCGCCTTGGAAGATCCCCCTACGGATAGAAATTTCATCAGTTTCGAGGTATTGACCATTTATTTGTAAATGAAGGTTCGTTCGCCAGTGCTTCATCGATGATTCAAGAAAAGTAACAAGAGTGGGGTGTACTTTGTAAATTTGCAAAACTTTAACAAGCCAGGAATGTGGAACGCTATCAAATGCTTTCCTATAATCTACGAAAGCCGTGTAGATGTTGCGCTGTTCCTTCTGCGCCTGTTTTAGTATTACCGAATCGATGATGAGTTGCTCTTTGCAGCCTTGGTGATCTCGTCTGCACCCTTTTTGTTCTTCCGACAAGATGTTGTTTTGATCGGTATGTTTGTAAATACGGTTAGTAATGCAAGACGTTAATATTTTATATATAGTTGGAAGGTTATTATTATTATTATTATTATTATTATTATTATTATTATTAGTATTATTATTATTATTATTATTATTATTATTATTATTATTATTATTATTATTATTATTATTATTATTATTATTATTATTATTATTATTATTATTATTATTATTATTATTATTTCCAATTCAAGTATACTCTTGCTCAGCTCTTGCTGGTAATGTTCACCTATCCCGAGCGTTTGTAAACGCAAATGGGATTTGGCACAGCAGTTACATATTTAGAAATGTACGGACAGTGTGACAAGTATTCAAAATTGCAGCCTTCTGCAGATCGATGTATGTGTTTTTGTGAAGACCTAGTTTGGTGAGGCTGTCTTGTAGAGTTTTGGGGATTAGTCCCGTAGATGAAACGATGACCGGCACCACCTCTACTTTCTCTGCATGCCACATCTGTCCTACCTCAATTGCAAGATCGGTGTATTTTGCAATTTTCTCGTTGTATTTGTCTAACATATTGTTGTTATTGGGTACAGCAACATCCACTAGAAGAACCGAGTTAGCTTTTTTATCCACAACTACAATATCAGGCCGGTTATTCGTCACCCGTCTATCGGTGATAATTGACCTATCGTAGTATAGTCTAAAATCAGCATTCTCTAGAACTGCATGAGGATGGTACTTGTAATAAGGCGTGTAGGTGTTAACTAATCCAAATTTGTTGGCCAACTTCTGATGAATGATGTTGCACAGTTGGTTGTGCCTGCGTAGGTAATCAATGTTAGCTATGGCTGAACATCCTGACGTAATGTGTTGTATCGTCTCTGTTGTTTGTTGACACCTTCTGCACTTGTCCGACACGATGTTTGGATCTCTTATAACAAATTTCTTGTAATTGTTGGTATTAATAACTTGGTCTTGGATCGCCATCATAAAACCTTCTGTTTCTGGAAACAATGTTCCATCAGAGAGCCACTTATTTGATGCTTCCTTGTCGATATATGGTTGATTGAGGTCGTGATGATGTCGACCATGAAGCGCTTTCTGGGCCCACTCCGCCTGTTTGTCAGAGTCTGTAACGATATCAAGTTTTTTATCAGGGTTTACAAGATCTAAGGAGGAATAGTTTTTATCTGCTTTCGCGACCAACTCATGCAATTTAGATGTTTGAGCCTTGCCAATGAAGAACTTTTGGAGTTTAGATATTTGATTATAATGTAAATTAACTATGTCCGTTAAAGCTCTCCCTCCCTCTTTTCTTGGTAATGTGGTCCTAATAACTGATGATGTCGGGTGGTGACATTTGTGTTTGGTCATCATGGTTCGCGTTGTTCTTTGAATATCTTCCAGTTCTGTTTTTGTCCACTTCAGAATTCCAAATGAGTATGTCAGGATCGGTATGGCGTAGGTGTTAATTGCTTTGGCGAGATTTCCTGCGTTCAACTGGGATTTCAATAAAGCAGTTATCCTTTGAGTGAACTGTCCTCGAATTTTGGTTTTTGCTTGCTTCTGGTCAAGTAGCTTAGCTTGCTGAAATCCTAGATATTTGTAGGTTTCACCATTTTGCATGGCATTTATAATGTTCCTATTAGGTAGTAATACATCTCCGTTAACGATTTTACCCTTCTCGATCTTTAAGGTTTTGCACTTGTCTAATCCAAATCCCATTTGTATATCACTTGAAAATTTTTCAGTAATATTAAGTAAATGTTGAATTTGACGCTGGTTTGATGCGTATATTTTGATGTCATCCATGTATAAGAGGTGGGAAACAGTGCAGCTAGTGTTTCTGTTGGCCTTGATTTTAAAGCCGTAATCCGTATCGTTAAGTAGATTGGAGAGTGGATTCATTGCCAAACAAAACCAAAGTGGACTCAGGGAGTCGCCTTGGAAGATCCCCCTACGGATAGAAATTTCATCAGTTTCGAGGTATTGACCATTTATTTGTAAATGAAGGTTCGTTCGCCAGTGCTTCATCGATGATTCAAGAAAAGTAACAAGAGTGGGGTGTACTTTGTAAATTTGCAAAACTTTAACAAGCCAGGAATGTGGAACGCTATCAAATGCTTTCCTATAATCTACGAAAGCCGTGTAGATGTTGCGCTGTTCCTTCTGCGCCTGTTTTAGTATTACCGAATCGATGATGAGTTGCTCTTTGCAGCCTTGGTGATCTCGTCTGCACCCTTTTTGTTCTTCCGACAAGATGTTGTTTTGATCGGCATGTCTGTAAATACGGTTAGTAATGCAAGACGTTAATATTTTATATATAGTTGGAAGGCATGTTATAGGTCTATACTGCGTAGGATCGTGAGTTTGATGCGTTTTGGGAAGCAAGTGGGTCGAACCCAGTGTCAGAAATTGTGGTGTATCTTCTGGATGTTGCAGAATATGTGTAAATGATCTTGCTATTGCTTCATGCAGACTGTCAAACTTCTTATACCAAAAGTTTTGGACATTGTCAACTCCTGGTGTCTTCCAATTACTGGTGCTCTTTATAGCTTCGGTTACCTCGCTTGTTGTCAAGTTAACGAAAGGCATTGGTTCAATGTTAATTTTTTCCTCCTCAGTTCTTATCCAGTGAGCGTTGGATTTATGTTCGATAGGGTTCGACCATAAAGAAGACCAGTACTCCGTTAGCTCATCTTTATTTGGAAGACTTTGGTTGTGATTGTTTACTGTACCGCTTAGTTGCCTGTAAAATAACTTCTGATTGTTATTGAATAAGTAGTTTTGTTGTTTCCTTTTCGTGCACTTGACATATCGTGACAAACGTTTGGATTTTGCCTTTAACTTTTGCCTGAGTAAATCTATATATTCACATACATGTTGTTTATGTTGTGGGTGACCTGTAAAAGTTTTGATTTTTCGATAGATCTTTCTCACTCTGTTTGTTAAGCGCCTAGACGGTTTCAAGTTGTTATTAAACTCTGTTAGCTGCCCCAATTCCCTTCTGATGTCATCAATGGACTTTTCCAGCCGGCGTTGCCACCAAGGCTTGAGCTGTTTGTAGTCTTTACCCCGATTGTTCTTTGGGGATTGGATTTGTTGATTGTGACTTCGAAGCACTGCTACCGCTCCACAATAGATGAGAGTGTGAAGTTGTTCCAGCGCTTCGCAGTCTTTAGCATGGTTCTGCAGTAGTAAGTTCACAGCTGCTAGTATGCTGTTAGTGCTCTTATTGGTTCGAAGCTTGGGTAGTTTTGGCCGGTGTATTGGGTTGGTGCCATTAAATTCCGCTAGTGCTTTACAAAGTTCGGTATTATAGTCATTATCGGTGGTTTTGTCGCAATCATTGTTTATTTCCTCAACGCCATTGTGGTCTCCTTGTGCATTCTCCGATTTATGTGTATCCTGATCGGTAATTATGTCATTCTCTCCATCTTGAAGGTCAAGAAGGACTTCACCTCGAATTTGTTGCAACGTCGGACCGGGTAGTAGATTGTTTCTCACAATACTTCGACGTTGGTCAGCAATACGCTGTTCCGTGAGATGGTGAAATTCTGGAAAATGTTCAATGAATGCACGGTGGAGGGCGTATCTGTATGTCGTCATATCAGTTTCCATCTTGGTGAATTTAAAGTAGGAGCGCATAATGAATGAGTTTAGCTCGATAGTCCACTTCATGCGCTTCCTGGGCTTTCCGGCTTTTGTGGTCGTAGATGTGCCGACTTGCGTCACTCCAGAAACATCAGAAGCCAGTGGCGGAGGATCGATGCTGTTTTCCCCCTGGGTGTGGTTCGCAGTAGCCCTACTCGGTGTCACGCTGCGCCTACCGATAACCGAGGAAGAAGGTAAATCATTTTTCGAACAAGCCCTTCTAGCACCAACTTGAACGCGACAAGAGTTTAAGGTGTTGCAATGTCGATTCACCTGACGATTCCTGAGATTTAAGGTCCCGGAATTTACAATCGAATTATTGCTCCCCCCAGAATCCGTGGAGCAGACAGCCGATGTACTAGGTACACTAGCAGTGTGGGATTCTGAGCATTTAGCTCTACCCACCTGGGGTAATCTAGTTTTACAATTCGACATCGTGATTGTCGCATTTTAGACCTACTGCCAGGTGCTGATTCAGCCGCTCCTTACATGGAGAACAGACGCTGTCGGAGTACCGCTCCTTACATGGAGACCGTCGTGTCCTGAAACTAACTGGTTTTGGTTCGCTCCGAGGTATTTAATTTCCTCGATACCTCCTATATCTAAAAGGCATTCCCCGATCCACCACCTGGGGAAGCGCCCGATAGGGGACCAGTACCCCCACGGGTTATTATTATTATTATTATTATTATTATTATTATTATTATTATTATTATTATTATTATTATTATTATTATTATTATTATTATTATTATTATTATTATTATTATTATTATTATTATTATTATTATTTCCAACTCAAGTGTACTCTTGCTCAGCTCTTGCTGGTAATGTTCACCTATCCCGAGCGTGTGTAAACGCAAATGGGATTAGGCACAGCAGTTACATATTTAGAAATTTACGGACAGTGTGACAAGTATTCAAAATTGCAGCCTTCTGCAGATCGATGTATGTGTTTTTGTGAAGACCTAGTTTGGTGAGGCTGTCTTGCAGAGTTCTGGGGATTAGTCCCGTAGATGAAACAATGACCGGCACCACCTCTACTTTCTCTGCATGCCACATCTGTCCTACCTCAATTGCAAGGTCGGTGTATTTTGCAATTTTCTCGTTGTATTTGTCTAAAATATTGTTGTTATTGGGTACAGCAATATCCACCAGGAGAACCGAGTTAGCTCTTTTATCCACAACTACAATATCAGGCCGGTTATTCGTCACCCGTCTATCGGTGATAATTGACCTATCGTAGTATAGTCTAAAATCAGCATTCTCTAGAACTGCATGCGGATGGTACTTGTAATAAGGCGTGTAAGTGTTAACTAATCCAAATTTGTTGGCCAACTTCTGATGGATGATGTTGCAAAGTTGATTGTGCCTGCGTAGGTAATCAATGTTAGCTATGGCTGAACATCCCGACGTAATGTGTTGTATCGTCTCTGTTGTTTGTTGACACCTTCTGCACTTGTCCGATACGATATTTGGATCTCTTATAACAAATTTCTTGTAATTGTTGGTATTCATTACTTGGTCTTGGATCGCCATCATAAATCCTTCTGTTTCCGGAAACAATGTTCCATCAGAGAGCCACTTATTTGATGCTTCCTTGTCGATATATGGTTGATTGAGGTCGTGATGATGTCGACCATGGAGCACTTTCTGGGCCCACTCTGCCTGTTTGTCAGAGTCTGTAACGATTTCAAGTTTATTATCAGGGTTTACAAGATCTAAGGGGGAATAGTTTTTATCTGCTTTCGCGACCAGCTCATGCAATTTAGATGTTTGAGCCTTGCCAATGAAGAATTTTTGGAGTTGGGATATTTGTTTGTAATGTAAATTAACTATGTCCGTTAGAGCTCTCCCTCCCTCTTTTCTTGGTAGAGTGGTCCTAATAACTGATGATGTCGGGTGGTGACATTTGTGTTTGGTCATCATGGTTCGCGTTGTTCTTTGGATCTCTTCCAGTTCTGTTTTTGTCCACTTCAGAATTCCAAATGAGTATGTCAGGACCGGTATGGCGTAGGTGTTAATTGCTTTGGCAAGATTTCCTGCGTTCAGCTGGGATTTCAATAAAGCAGTTATCCTTTGAGTGAACTGTCCTCGAATTTTGGTTTTTGCTTGCTTCTGGTCTAGTAGCTTAGCTTGCTGAAATCCTAGATATTTGTAGGTTTCACCATTTTGCATGGCATTTATAATGTTCCCATTAGGTAGTAACACATCTCCGTTAACGATTTTACCCTTCTCGATATTCAAGGTTTTGCACTTGTCTAATCCAAATCCCATTTGTATATCACTGGAAAATTTTTCAGTGATATTAAGTAAATGTTGAATTTGACGCTGGTTTGATGCGTATATTTTGATGTCATCCATGTATAAAAGGTGGGAAACAGTGCAGCTAGTGTTCCTGTTGGCTTTGATTTTAAAGCTGTAATCCGTATCGTTAAGTAGCTTGGAAAGTGGATTCATTGCCAAACAAAACCAAAGTGGACTCAGGGAGTCGCCCTGGAAGATCCCCCTACGGATAGAAATTTCATCAGTTTCGAGGTATTGACCATTTATTTGTAAATGAAGGTTCGTTCGCCAGTGCTTCATCGATGATTCAAGAAAAGTAACAAGAATGGGGTGTACTTTGTAGATTTGCAAAACTTTAACAAGCCAGGAATGTGGAACGCTATCAAATGCTTTCCTATAATCTACAAAAGCCGTGTAGATGTTGCGCTGTTCCTTCTGCGCCTGTTTTAGCATTACCGAATCGATGATGAGTTGTTCTTTGCAGCCTTGGTGATCTCGTCTGCACCCTTTCTGTTCTTCCGACAAGATGTTGTTATGATCCGCATGTCTGTAAATACGGTTAGTAATGCAAGACGTTAATATTTTATATATAGTTGGAAGGCATGTTATAGGTCTATACTGCGTAGGATCGTGAGTTTGATGCGTTTTGGGAAGCAAGTGGGTCGAACCCAGTGTCAGAAACGGTGAAGTATCTTCTGGATGTTGCAGAATATGTGTAAATGATCTTGCTATTGCTTCATGCAGACTGTCAAACTTCTTATACCAAAAGTTTTGGACATTGTCAACTCCTGGTGTCTTCCAACTACTGGTGCTCTTTATAGCTTCGGTTACCTCGCTTGTTGCCAAGTTAACGAAAGGCATTGGTTCAATGTTTATTTTTTCCTCCTCAGTTCTTATCCAGTGAGCGTTGGATTTATGTTCGATAGGGTTCGACCATAAAGAAGACCAGTACTCCGTTAGCTCATCTTTATTTGGAAGACTTTGGTTGTGATTGTTTTCTGTACCGCTTAGTTGCCTGTAAAATAACTTCTGATTGTTATTGAATAAGTAGTTTTGTTGTTTCCTTTTCGTGCACTTGACATATCGTGACAAACGTTTGGATTTTGCCTTTAACTTTTGCCTGAGTGAATCCATATATTCACTTACATGCTGTTTATGTTGTGGGTGACCTGTAAAAGTTTTGATTTTTCGATAGATCTTTCTCACTCTGTTTGTTAAGCGCCTAGACGGTTTCAAGTTGTTTTAAACTCTGTTAGCTGCCCCAATTCCCTTCTGATGTCATCAATGGACTTTTCCAGCCGGCGTTGCCACCAAGGCTTGAGCTGTTTGTAGTCTTTACCCCGATTGTTCTTTGGGGATTGGATTTGTTGATTGTGACTTCGAAGCACTGCTACCGCTCCACAATAGATGAGAGTGTGAAGTTGTTCCAGCGCTTCGCAGTCTTTGGCATGGTTCTGCAGTAGTAAGTTCACAGCTGCTAGTATGCTGTTAGTGCTCTTATTGGTTCGAAGCTTGGGTAGTTTTGGCCGGTGTATTGGGTTGGTGCCATTAAATTCCGCTAGTGCTTTACAAAGTTCGGTATTACAGTCATTATCGGTGGTTTTGTCGCAATCATTGTTCATTTCCTCAACGCCATTGTGGTCTCCTTGTGCATTCTCCGATTTATGTGTATCCTGATCGGTAATTATGTCATTCTCTCCATCTTGAAGGTCGAGAAGGACTTCATCTCGAATTTGTTGCAACGTGTGACCGGGTAGTAAATTGTTTCTCACAATACTTCGACGTTGGTCAGCAATACGCTGTTCCGTGAGATGGTGAAATTCCGGAAAATGTTCAATGAATGCACGGTGGAGGGCGTATCTGTATGTCGTCATATCAGTTTGCATCTTGGTGATTTTAAAGTAGGAGCGCATAATGAATGAGTTTAGCTCGATAGTCCACTTCATGCGCTTCCTGGGCTTTCCGGCTTTTGTGGTCGTAGATGTGCCGACTTGCGTCACTCCAGAAACATCAGAAGCCGGTGGCGGAGGATCGATGTTGTTTTCCCCCTGAGTGTGGTTCGCAGTAGCCCTACTCGGTGTCACGCTGCGCCTACCGCTAACCGAGGAAGAAGGTAAATCATTTTTCGAACAAGCCCTTCTAGCACCAACTTGAACGCGACAAGAGTTTAAGGTGTTGCAATGTCGATTCACCTGACGATTCCTGAGATTTACGGTCCCGGAATTTATTATTATTATTATTATTATTATTATTATTATTTCCAACTCAAGTGTACTCTTGCTCAGCTCTTGCTGGTAATGTTTACCTATCCCGAGCGTGTGTAAACGCAAATGGGATTAGGCACAGCAGTTACATATTTAAAAATTTACAGTGTGACAAGTATTCAAAACTGCAGCCTTCTGCAGATCGATGTATGTGTTTTTGTGAAGACCTAGTTTGGTGAGGCTGTCTTGTAGAGTTTTGGGGATTAGTCCCGTAGATGAAACGATGACCGGCACCACCTCTACTTTCTCTGCATGCCACATCTGTCCTACCTCAATTGCAAGATCGGTGTATTTTGCAATTTTCTCGTTGTATTTGTCTAACATATTGTTGTTATTGGGTACAGCAATATATTATTATTATTATTATTATTATTATTATTATTATTATTATTATTATTATTATTATTATTATTATTATTATTATTATTATTATTATTATTTCCAACTCAAGTGTACTCTTGCTCAGCTCTTGCTGGTAATGTTCACCTATCCCGAGCGTGTGTAAACGCAAATGGGATTAGGCACAGCAGTTACATATTTAGAAATTTACGGACAGTGTGACAAGTATTCAAAATTGCAGCCTTCTGCAGATCGATGTATGTGTTTTTGTGAAGACCTAGTTTGGTGAGGCTGTCTTGTAGAGTTTTGGGGATAAGTCCCGTAGATGAAACAATGACCGGCACCACCTCTACTTTCTCTGCCTGCCACATCTGTCCTACCTCAATTGCAAGATCGGTGTATTTTGCAATTTTCTCGTTGTATTTGTTTAAAATATTATTGTTATTGGGTACAGCAACATCCACTAGGAGAACCGAGTTAGCGTTTTTATCCACAACCACAATATCAGGCCGGTTATTCGTCACCCGTCTATCGGTGATAATTGACCTATCGTAGTATAGTCTGAAATCAGCATTCTCTAGAACTGCATTCGGATGGTACTTGTAATAAGGCGTGTAGGTGTTAACTAATCCAAATTTGTTGGCCAACTTCTGATGGATGATGTTGCAAAGTTGATTGTGCCTGCGTAGGTAATCAATTATTATTATTATTATTATTATTATTATTTTCAACTCAAGTGTACTCTTGCTCAGCTCTTGCTGGTATTATTCACCTATCTCGAGCGTGTGTAAACGCAAATGGGATTAGGCACAGCAGTTACATATTTAGAAATTTACGGACAGTGTGACAAGTATTCAAAATTGCAGCCTTCTGCAGATCGATGTATGTGTTTTTGTGAAGACCTAGTTTGGTGAGGCTGTCTTGTAGAGTTTTAGGGATTAGTCCCGTAGATGAAACGATGACCGGCACCACCTCTACTTTCTCTGCATGCCACATCTGTCCTACCTCAATTGCAAGGTCGGTGTATTTTGCAATTTTCTCGTTGTATTGATAACTTGTTCTTGGATCGCCATCATAAATCCTTCTGTTTCTGGAAACAATGTTCCATCAGAAAGCCACTTATTTGATGCTTCCTTGTCGATATATGGTTGATTGAGGTCGTGATGATGTCGACCATGAAGCGCTTTCTGGGCCCACTCCGCCTGTTTGTCAGAGTCTGTAACGATTTCAAGTTTTTTATCAGGGTTTACAAGATCTAAGGGGGAAAGTTTTTATCTGCTTTCGCGACCAGCTCATGCAATTTAGATGTTTGAGCCTTGCCAATGAAGAACTTTTGGAGTTTAGATATTTGATTATAATGTAAATTAACTATGTCCGTTAAAGCTCTCCCTCCCTCTTTTCTTGGTAATGTGGTCCTAATAACTGATGATGTCGGGTGGTGACATTTGTGTTTGGTCATCATGGTTCGCGTTGTTCTTTGAATATCTTCCAGTTCTGTTTTTGTCCACTTCAGAATTCCAAATGAGTATGTCAGGATCGGTATGGCGTAGGTGTTAATTGCTTTGGCGAGATTTCCTGCGTTCAACTGGGATTTCAATAAAGCAGTTATCCTTTGAGTGAACTGTCCTCGAATTTTGGTTTTTGCTTGCTTCTGGTCTAGTAGCTTAGCTTGCTGAAATCCTAGATATTTGTAGGTTTCACCATTTTGCATGGCATTTATAATGTCCCCATTAGGTAGTAATACATCTCCGTTAACGATTTTACCCTTCTCGATATTTAAGGTTTTGCACTTGTCTAATCCAAATCCCATTTGTATATCACTGGAAAATTTTTCAGTAATATTAAGTAAATGTTGAATTTGACGCTGGTTTGATGCGTATATTTTGATGTCATCCATGTATAAGAGGTGGGAAACAGTGCAGCTAGTGTTTCTGTTGGCCTTGATTTTAAAGCCGTAATCCGTATCGTTAAGTAGATTGGAGAGTGGATTCATTGCCAAACAAAACCAAAGTGGACTCAGGGAGTCGCCTTGGAAGATCCCCCTACGGATAGAAATTTCATCAGTTTCGAGCTATTGACCATTTATTTGTAAATGAAGGTTCGTTCGCCAGTGCTTCATCGATGATTCAAGAAAAGTAACAAGAGTGGGGTGTACTTTGTAAATTTGCAACACTTTAACAAGCCAGGAATGTGGAACGCTATCAAATGCTTTCCTATAATCTACGAAAGCCGTGTAGATGTTGCGCTGTTCCTTCTGCGCCTGTTTTAGTATTACCGAATCGATGATGAGTTGCTCTTTGCAGTCTTGGTGATCTCGTCTGCACCCTTTTTGTTCTTCCGACAAGATGTTGTTTTGATCGGCATGTCTGTAAATACGGTTAGTAATGCAAGACGTTAATATTTTATATATAGTTGGAAGGCATGTTATAGGTCTATACTGCGTAGGATCGTGAGTTTGATGCGTTTTGGGAAGCAAGTGGGTCGAACCCAGTGTCAGAAATGGTGGTGTATCTTCTGGATGCTGCAGAATATGTGTAAATGATCTTGCCATTGCTTCATGCAGACTGTCAAACTTCTTATACCAGAAGTTTTGGACATTGTCAACTCCTGGTGTCTTCCAACTACTGGTGCTCTTTATAGCTTCGGTTACCTCGCTTGTTGTCAAGTTAACGAAAGGCATTGGTTCAATGTTAATTTTTTCCTCCTCAGTTCTTATCCAGTGAGCGTTGGATTTATGTTCGATAGGGTTCGACCATAAAGAAGACCAGTACTCCGTTAGCTCATCTTTATCTGGGAGACTTTGGTTGTGATTGTTTACAGTACCGCTTAGTTGCCTGTAAAATAACTTCTGATTGTTATTGAATAAGTAGTTCTGTTGTTTCCTTTTCGTGCACTTGACATATCGTGACAAACGTTTTGATTTTGCCTTTAACTTTTGCCTGAGTGAATCGATATATTCACATACATGTTGTTTATGTTGTGGGTGACCTGTATAAGTGTTGATTCTTCGATAGATTTTCCTCACTCTGTTTGTTAAGCGCCTAGACGGTTTCAAGTTGTTTTTAAATTCTGTAAGCTGCCCCAATTCCCTTCTGATGTCATCAATGGACTTTTCCAGCCGGCGTTGCCACCAAGGCTTGAGCTGTTTGTAGTCTTTACCTCGATTGTTCTTAGGGGATTGGATCTGTTGATTGTGACTTCGAATCACTGCTACCGCTCCACAATAGATGAGAGTGTGAAGTTGTTCCAGCGCTTCGCAGTCTTCAGCATAGTTCTGCAGTAGTAAGTTCACAGCTGCTAGTATGCTGTTAGTGCTCTTATTGGTTCGAAGCTTGGGTAGTTTTGGCCGGTGTATTGGGTTGGTGCCATTAAATTCCGCTAGTGCTTTACAAAGTTCGGTATTATAGTCATTATCGGTGGTTTTGTCGCAATCATTGTTTATTTCCTCAACGCCATTGTGGTCTCCTTGTGCATTCTCCGATTTATGTGTATCCTGATCGGTAATTATGTCATTCTCGCCATCTTGAAGGTCAAGAAGGACTTCACCTCGAATTTGTTGCAATGTCGGACCGGGTAGTAGATTGTTTTTCACAATACTTCGACGTTGGTCAGCAATACGCTGTTCCGTGAGATGGTGAAATTCTGGAAAATGTTCAACGAATGCACGGTGGAGGGCGTATCTGTATGTCGTCATATCAGTTTCCATATTCGTGATTTTAAAGTAGGAGCGCATAATGAATGAGTTTAGCTCGATAGTCCACTTCATGCGCTTCCTGGGCTTTCCGGCTTTTGTTGTCGTAGATGTGCCGACTTGCGTCACTCCAGAAACATCAGAAGCCGAAGGCGGAGGATCGATGTTGTTTTCCCCCTGAGTGTGGTTCGCAGTAGCCCTACTCGGTGTCACGCTGCGCCTACCGCTAACCGAGGAAGAAGGTAAAACATTTTTCGAACAAGCCCTTCTAGCACCAACTTGAACGCGACAAGAGTTTAAGGTGTTGCAATGTCGATTCACCTGACGATTCCTGAGATTTAGGGTCCCGGAATTTACACTCGAATTATTGCTCCCCCCAGAATCCGTGGAGCAGACAGCCGATGTACTAGGTACACAAGCAGTGTGGGATTCTGAGCATTTAGCTCTACCCACCTGGGGTAATCTTGTTTTACAATTCGACATCGTGATTGTCGCATTTTAGACCTACTGCCAGGTGCTGATTCAGCCGCTCCTTACATGGAGAACAGATGCTGTCGGAGTACCGCTCCTTACATGGAGACCGTCGTGTCCTGAAACTAACTGGTTTTGGTTCGCTCCGAGGTATTTAATTTCCTCGATACCTTCTATATCTAAAAGGCATTCCCCGATCCACTACCTGGGGAAGCGCCCGATAGGGGACCAGTACCCCCACGGGTTATTATTATTATTATTATTATTATTATTATTATTATTATTATTATTATTATTATTATTATTATTATTATTATTATTATTATTATTATTATTATTATTATTATTTTTTTTTTTTTTAATTTTTTTTTAAGGCGTCGACAGCTATGGTCATTAGCCTTTCCTCTGTCCGTACTTAATAATTGTGTAACCTGTTGGAAATCCAAATATAACGAAACGTCTAAAATTTCGGCCTCAAGCAGAGTTAAATATTTTTTTTATATTTTCAAATAATAATTGATCATTTTTAAGAAATCTATAACTTTCTTCTGATCGATAGGTGTAGAAAAGCAGGTGTGTAGATCATTTCCCAATCCGATCATTTGACGAGCTCCAACAAAATGTGTACAATCAAGTAATAAGTGTCTAACTGATAATTGATTTCCACACTCACAAATTGGTGGGTTTTTTCCCAGAAGAAGGTATGATGATGTTAAGTGTGAGTGGCCCATGCGAAGTCTAGATAGTACGACTTGCTCTTTCCGTTTTTTTAAATGGTAATCAGTTTGTTCAAGTTTTACTCTTGGTTGTGTTATTTTTAGAAATTTGTTATCGAGCTGCCAGTCTATCTGCCATTTATTAATAATTTTCTGCTTGATGTCTTTTTTAAAATCTCCCAAATTTTGTATGGAGGTAAATTCCTCTACATGTATTGCCGCCCTTTTTGCAGCCAAATCAGCTCTTTCATTACCTGTTATCCCAATGTGACTAGGAATCCAGATAAATATTATGTTTATATGTTGTTGCTGAAGATTGTATAAAGTTCCTTGCATGTAGCTCGTTAATGTGTCTGTTGTTTTCTTATTAGTTAATGCTTTTAAGACACTGAGAGAGTCAGAACATATTGCTGCATTTGTTATATTATTATTTTCTATATATTTAATCGACTCCAAAATTGCATATTGTTCGGCGAAATATATACTGGTCCAAGAGGGGTGTTTCCAATAAAAGGCCTGTTCTTTTACAACTATAGCACTTCCGACTCCTTGAGCGGTTTTGGAACCGTCGGTATATATTTCAACAGGATTATTGTGTTTTTGTAAAATATGTTTTATCTCATTGATAAACATATTAACTGGGGAACTGGTTTTATCATACTTTTGGCAATTAAGATAAAACACTGGATTTTTAAATCTCCATGGGGGGTAGGAAATATTTTGAAGTAATTGCTGAACCGGCATATCATGTTGTAATCCTAGCACTATCTGTTTTATGCGGTTAGGAAAAGGGATGGTATTAATATGCCTTGATTGAAAACAATCCGTTTCCTCCTCACTAAAAATATTAATTATAAGTGGATTAAAGGGTATCGAGTACTTTTTGCAGAGGTAATTTGCCATTAGAAATTGTCTTCTGTATTTAAGGGGGGGAATACCAGCTTCGCAGCATAACGAGGAGTAGGGGCTTGTTCTAAATGCTCCTAAAGCTAGTCTGATGCTAGTGGCTTGGATATACTCCAAAGTTCTGAGATTTGATTCACAAGCAGAGCTATAAACAATAGCCCCATAATCCATTTTAGACATTATAAACGATTTGTATATATTCAATAAGACGTTAACATCAGAACCCCAGTTAATATTTGATAGACTTCTTAAAATATTTAGCCTTTTTTACATTTTGTTGCAAGATCTTCAATGTGTTCTTTCCATAACAATTTTTTATCAAAAACAAGACCTAGGAATTTAATAGACGAAGTTATTCCAATAGGGTGTCCGTGAAGATTGATATTTGGTTCTGGATGATCCTTTCTCAACCTACAAAAGTGAATACACTGAGTTTTGGTTGTGGATATTCTGAAACCGCGCTGCTCCACATACTCAACTATCAAATCAACAGTATTCTGTAAAGTTTGAACAACATTTTTCATATCTAGGGATGAGTAGTATATGGCTAGGTCATCTACATATAAACTTTTCTGAACCTCTACTGGAATGACATCCACTATACCGTTTATTGCTACAAGGAATGGTAAAACGCTAAGATTTGAGCCTTGAGGTACACCATTTTCTGGAAAATGTGTTTGTGATGACTCATTGTTCACCCGCACTCGGAATGTTCTATTACATAAGAAGTTTTGAACAAACCGAGGTAAGTTACCTCTCAAACCCCATTTGTACAAATTATCCATTATTCCAAATCTCCAGGTAGTATCAAAAGCTTTTTCAATGTCAAAAAAAATGGCAACAGTATGAGATCTATTTGCAAAGCTGTTTTTGATATAATTGTCCAATAGAACAAGTTGGTCAATTGTTGATTTTCCTCTTCTAAAACCCATTTGACAGTCAGAAAGGAGATTTTTATCCTCTAACTGCCAAAGTAGTCTCATGCTGACCATTTTTTCCAAAAGCTTTCCAATGCAGGATATTAATGAAATTGGGCGATAATTGGAAGGGTATTGGGAGTCTTTTCCTATTTTTGGGATTGGAACGATAATGACATCTTTCCACTGAGTAGGGTACTTTCCAGTTATCCATATTTGGTTATATATATTAAGTAAGAATATTTTTTTGTTTTGGGGTAATCTCAGAAGCAGTTCGTAAGAAATTGAGTCATTTCCTGGAACTGAGTTTTTTTTAGCAGTATCTAACGCATGCTCTAGTTCTTCCAATGAAAATAGGTCGTTATAAGGTAAATTCTCGTTGGTATGAAAATTAAAGTGTTGTTCTTCAGCTTTTTTTTTTAGTTGCATAAAAGTATTATCGTAGTTTTCAGACGAACTGGTTGATTCGAAGAAATTTGCTAGTTCTTCAGCTATATTTCCGTTGCCTGTTATTTCCTTTCCATCCACTATAAGTAACTGTGACGGCTTTAAAAAATGTTTCCCCTTAATTTTACGGATTTTGTCCCATACCTCTTTCACCGGAGTCTCACTGGTGATAGAGCTTACGTACTCCTTCCAAGATTCCTTTTTACGCTTGACGATTAGAAACCTTGCCTTCGCTCTAAGTCTTTTGAAAATAATCATATTTTCACTTGTTGGTGATTTTTTAAAAATATTGAAAGCCTTTTTCTTATTTTTTATTGCAGTCTCTAGTTCAGAGCTCCACCATGGCACTCTTTTTTTATTTAGTGTACCTTTTGTTTTGGGAATTGATGATTCAGCAGAATTTTGAATTGCTTTGGTAAAATTTTCCACTTGATCTTCTATAGTTACTCCTATTATTTGTAAGTTTTCCATAGAATTGTCATATTTTTTCCAATCAGCATGCTGGAATAACCATTTTGGGCGGGGTAAACAATAAGTTGGTTTATCTACTGCAGGTAGTTCTATAGAAATTGGAATATGATCTGTATTCCATTCAGATTTAACAGCCCGTCTAAAATTAAATGCAATTTGAGGTGATGATAGACTAAGATCAATTGCAGAAAATGTATTTGATCTCGAGTTTATGAAAGTTCCTTCTCCAGTGTTCAGGAGAACAAGGTCCAACTCATTTATGATGTCCTCCAGAATTTTACCACCAGGGCAAGTTTTAGTAGATCCCCATAAGGTGTTGTGTACATTAAAGTCTCCAACCACCAAGAAAGGTTTCGGTAACTGTCGTAAACAGCTCCTTAACTGATCAGGTCTCCACTTGGCGTTCGGAAGGTATATATTACAAATAGTCATTTTCAATGGGAATTTTATTTTTATTGCTACAACTTCTAAGTCCCTATGTAATTGAACTTCATTGTATGGTATGTTCTCTTTTATGAGAATCAAAACACCACCTCTTGCTCTTTGGTTGGGAACAGCATTATATCCCACCGATTTATATCCCCTTAAACTAAATTTTTCGTTTGGCTTAAGGTGTGTTTCTTGAAGACAGATACAAAACGGAGAAGCATTCAGGATCATTGTTTTCAGCTCAGGGTAGTGCAGCTTACACCCATTGCAGTTCCATTGCAGAATATTATGGTTTAAAGACATTAAAATAATTTAGATGGATGGTACATATGTATAAATATATATAGCTGTAAGATGTAAGTTTCGTGTTATATCTGCGTATTGAGTGTAAAAGTGTACAATAATTGAAATATTGAAATAAAATGAAGATGGAATAATAAAATAAATAAACAAATAAATAAATAGATAAATAAATAAAATAAAAGTAAAAAGTGAAGTAAAATAAAATTTGTATAAATAAACCTTACATATAATTTTGTAAATAAATAAGTAATATTTGTATGGAACGAAATGAAGTATTACAGTTCTTTATCACTGAATTTTCCACCTCCCATCGGAGGTGGTTTCTCATTTTTCTTTTTTGGAAGGCCAAAAGAATCGGAATTTTGTGCATCATCAGGGATTGGTTGATAGGAACTAGGGATTTTATAGGAATGAGAAGTTTCAGGTACGGGTTTAGTAATATTATCTAGGGAAGTTTTTCTTGATCTTGGTTTTCCTTTAGGCCAACCTTTTTTTCTTTTAGATGAAGCAACTGAAATGTCACTTTTTTGTGATGAATAAACATTGTCGGAATCGTCAGAAAAGTCGAGAGTTTTTCTTTTTTGTGATTCACCATGAGGTTCTTGAGATTTTTCTGATCTCTCTACCTGATATGATGCAGGTGAAACTACTTTTTGGTTTGTCAGTGCCGTATATAAGCCTTTCAGTTGGTTTTCAACAATTACAGAAATTGGAGGAATGATAGAATTGAGAATGGCTGTAAAAGTATCGTTGAGTTTTGTCCGCGAAGGTTTCTTTCGATGGTTTCATTAACAAAACTTTTTTTTTTGCTTCTCCATAACTGATTTTTTCATTAGTTTTTATTGTTTGAATATTTATTTCTTCTACCATGCGGGGACATTTCTTTGACCTAGCAGAGTGTGGACTTTCACAGTTTACACAAACAGGTTCATTACAAACTTGCCCTTCATGGGGAGGTTTACCACAAACGCAAATTTTCTCTTCGTTACAGGATTTAGATAAGTGACCAAATTTTTGACAATTAAAACAACGTATTGGGTTTGGAATATAGGGTCTAACTTCTAGTGAATAGAACGCTACTTTTATTTTTGGAGGAGGTTTTGGTTTATCAAAAGTGAGAATTAAACTAGCTGTATTCACGATATCACCATTTTGTCTGGTCTTGATTCTAGCTACGTCTATAACTCCTTCAGATTCTAATTCTACTTTCAATTCGTCTACCGAACAATTCAATAGATCTCTGCAGGTAATTACACCTTTGGCGTAGTTTAAAATTTTGTGTGGTTCAACTGCAACATCATAATTATCAAGTTTTTTCATATTTAATAAACGTTTGGCCTGTTGTTCAGAAACTGTTTCAAGTAATAAACCTTCCTTCACTTTTCGTACCGTCTTTAAATTACCAAATTGTCCGTTTAACACTTTAAATAATACAAAAGGACTAACTTTCTCGAAATTTCCATTATCAAGTCTTTTCACGACCAGGAACCGAGGAGTAACTCTTCTCTTTTCCAGGCTCTGTGAGTTTTCGGTGGTAGCTATTTTTGCTCTGCTACCATGAGAGCTTATATTTTCTATTTCAGAAACTTCCATTGAAAGTCCCACGAGTAGGGCAGAAACCAGTCCACCACAGCAGTGCTCCCTTACTGTGGCAAGGTCAACATACAAGTGAGTGTTACCTGGTACTCACAGGACATCGTTAAAGACTGTACACACAGGTCAGCCATTCATCCCTTCAGCACGATAGTTTCCACTTTGAGATTCTGGATTTTTTATCGAGGTTAACTCCTCTAGATCCTCGGGGATCAGAATGGGAGGAAGGAAAAGGTGAGGACAGCGGACAGCTGGACTAGGGTCCCGTGGGTTCGTCAAACCCTTGGTATACTGGTTCCAGGATGGGGTAAGTCCACCCCGAAACCAACATACCCCCATTCGGGGTATTATTATTATTATTATTATTATTATTATTATTATTATTATTATTATTATTATTATTATTATTATTATTATTATTATTATTATTATTATTATTATTATTATTATTATTATTATTATTATTATTATTATTATTATTATTATTATTATTATTATTATTATTATTATTATTATTATTATTATTATTATTTCCAACTCAAGTGTACTCTTGCTCAGCTCTTGCTGGTAATGTTCACCTATCCCAAGCGTGTGTAAACGCAAATGGGATTAGGCACAGCAGTTACATATTTAGAAATTTACGGACAGTGTGACAAGTATTCAAAATTGCAGCCTTCTGCAGATCGATGTATGTGTTTTTGTGAAGACCTAGTTTGGTGAGGCTGTCTTGTAGAGTTTTGGGGATTAGTCCCGTAGATGAAACAATGACCGGCACCACCTCTACTTTCTCTGCCTGCCACATCTGACCTACCTCAATTGCAAGATCGGTGTATTTTGCAATTTTCTCGTTGTATTTGTCTAAAATATTATTGTTATTGGGTACAGCAACATCCACTAGGAGAACCGAGTTAGCGTTTTTTAGATTATTATTATTATTATTATTATTATTATTATTATTATTATTATTATTATTATTATTATTATTATTATTATTATTATTATTATTATTATTATTATTATTATTATTATTATTATTATTATTATTATTATTATTATTATTATTATTATTATTATTATTATTATTATTTCCAACTCAAGTGAACTCTTGCTCAGCTCTTGCTGGTAATGTTCACCTATCCCGAGCGTTTGTAAACGCAAATGGGATTAGGCAGAGCAGTTACATATTTAGAAATTTACGGACAGTGTGACAAGTATTCAAAATTGCAGCCTTCTGCAGATCGATGTATGTGTTTTTGTGAAGACCTAGCTTGGTGAGGCTGTCTTGTAGAGTTTTGGGGATTAGTCCCGTAGATGAAACAATGACCGGCACCACCTCTACTTTCTCTGCATGCCACATCTGTCCTACCTCAATTGCAAGATCGGTGTATTTTGCAATTTTCTCGTTGTATTTGTCTAAAATATTGTTGTTATTGGGTACAGCAACATCTACCAGGAGAACCGAGTTAGCTTTTTTATCCACAACCACAATATCAGGCCGGTTATTCGTCACCCGTCTATCGGTGATAATTGACCTATCGTAGTATAGTCTAAAATCAGCATTCTCTAGAACTGCATGCGGATGGTATAGTGAAACCAAAGTCAGTGTAACGACAATAAAATAAAGCAATGTTGTCAGATATATTTTCTAGAATTGTTAGGCTCACTATACAAATGTTCTCTTTAGTTCAGTAAACTGATAGTTCGTGATGTTCTTAGAAAGCTAGTTTGGAAATATTAAAAAAAATATACATAATATAAATTTATTAATTTATTAGTAAGCAATAAAATAAGTCGCTTAAAATTAATGGAAAAAGAATAATTAATTGAAAACAACTTTATGTATGTTACTATATTTAAGAAAATTTTGAATAGCTGGCAACGTAGCAGCCTCGCATTGAAAAGCTAATACATCCAGTCAAGTATTTGGCATAATATAACGAAGTAACCGGTCAGTTTTAACTCGGCTAACTGGAAATTCACAGGTGTTGAACATCTGGCCTGACCTGGGCTTCTAAACGCCAGGGGTGTGCGTGTTGTAGAGAAATATTATCAAAAATACTTGAGTGAGTTTAGTTCTTAGTTGTAGAAAAGTGTAGTTAATCTAAAGTAGAAAAGTATTAATAATATAATATATATTATTTATTTATATATTAAATAAAATACCCAACAGCAGCACGAAAAAGGACGAAATTTTAAAATTCATGAGAATCAAAAACATTAATATTCCTGAAAAGATTCCGGTAAAAAGAGAATTAATTAACATAATAAAAAGTAGGAACTATCAAAAAGAATATGTCATTGATAATATTTGCAGTAGGTCCGGTCATACCATTTTGCGATTACCCCCATCCCCCATACTATTGTATCTTCAATCCAATCGAAATGGTTTTGGGTACTGTAAAAAGTCGTTTACGGAAATATAATCAGTCGCCAACTTTAAGCGCAGTCGTCCTTGATAATATTCGGCAAATACTCAATGACAATTATAGCGATGTATGGCAAAATTGCGTAGCTCATGTTATACAAACAGAACTCGAATATACTGTTTTACCGCCTATAGCACCAGCAGTTATCCAACTTGAAAACGATTTTACTTCGGAAGATTCTGATAATTCCGGTAATTAAATTCTTTTAAATAAATTTTCCTTGTAGGTATATTTAAACCGCGTTTTTTGTTTCTCAAGTATTTATAATAGATACCATACCTATTTACCAAAGCCAATAAAAAAGCAAAAAAAAATTTTAAAAAAAGTTAAAAAGCAAAAAAATAACAAGGAAAATAACAAAAAATTAAAACAAAAAAAAACTAACTTCATATTCCTACTAACATGCCCGACCCAATCCTTTTTCCTGGTAAGAATAGCTCATACCTCCCCGTGGTTCTTCCTGGGCAGACAAGTTTTGCAGATTGTCTGGCTAAATGAGCATTATTTATAGAAAATTATATTACAAATTTTATGATTTTTGTATGCAGGGACATTTTAATCTTCTATATATATATATTTTTTTTTTATTTAAAATTAACGTGCTCGACTACTATGGCACAAAACGATTACATTGCTATATAAAGAACAATAAGATTATATACACACATATATATATATATATATATGAAGGTTTGATTAAATTTTGCTGTAAAGCTGCACATCTTTGAGAAATTGTAGTAGGTTGATAATTTGCTCAGAATTATTTAGCATATATCGTAGGCTTGATGAGAGGTACTGATGAGGCGCAATACGCCGAAACCGGTCTACAAGTTATGTTGTCCCTTCTAGTTGCAAACCAGAATGGTTGGTTTAAATCTTGTAGATTTACCAACCCCGTTTGACTTAGAAGTGTAATTCAATGTCTGTCGGGGCATGTAGCCCGGGAAGTAGTTGTTTCTTCTTCGTTGAACGGTCACTGTTTTTGGAAAAATTATTTTTCAAAACTTTGTCAAAGCGTTAGAATAATATATTTTTATTCTTCGACATCTATAATCAGTATTTACTTTAAAAAATAAATTTAAAAAAACAAACTGCTTATCGGACTGGAATGCATACACAGTTCTCCGGTCGTCATATAAGAAATCTCTTAAGCAACATAAAAGGGAAGCTTATTCAAAAATTATAGAACAAGCCGATAACAAAAATAAAATAATTTGGAATTTAGTTAACTCAGAGAGAACTGTAAAAAATAAAAAACCAATACAAACAAATATTACGCCAGATGAATTTAATGAATTCTTTAGTACAGTTGCACAATATTATTTTAGATTCAAGAAATGATCCTATGGAGTATTTAAATAATATGGCAAAACCATCAACTTCATTTTTCATGGGGCCAATTTTGCAATCTGATGTACGAAAAGCAGTACTAAGTTTGAAAAATAAGCCATGTCTAGATTTCTTTGATTTGAATGGGAAAATAATAATAAATTCTATTGAGTATATCATTGAACCACTTACAACTCTTTACAATCAATGTCTTCAAGAGGGCATTTCGCCTGATTTGTTTAAAATTACCAAAATTTTACCCACCTTTAAGAAGGGAGATTCTGATAACACTGACAACTATAGGCCAATTGCGATTGTACCAGCCCTAAGTAAAATTTTGGAAATATTGATCAAACAGAAATTAGTTAGTTACTGTGAACATAGTAATATTTTTTCACCTGCGCAATTTGGATTTCGTAAGAATAGATCCACAACTAACGCATTACTGGATCTGATTGAGTATGCTACTGAGTCACTTGACATTAAAACAAGTGTTGATATTACATTTTGTGATCTCAGCAAAGCATTCGACTGTGTAGATCCGGACTTGCTAATAAAAAAAATGGAATATTACGGGATAAGATCCAAAGAATTACTCTTGTTTCGCTCCTATCTCTCAAACAGAAGACAATATGTCCATTGTGATGGTATAAATTCGAGTATCCTTTCTGTTGAAAAAGGTGTTCCGCAGAGCTCAGTTTTGGGACCTGTATTATTTATTTTATACATAAATGACCTGCCAGCCGCGGTGGAGTATTCTAAATGCCTTTTGTTTGCAGATGATACAACAATTAGCTCTCGCACGAATATACCGGAGTGTAGGGAAATTATGCAATCCGTGAAAAATTGGTTCTCAGCAAATCATCTTAAGCTTAATGAAACTAAAACTCAATCCCTATTAGTAAGTTCTAGTAGATTAGTTGAGAATTCAGATCCTGTGGTATACTTAGGTTTAATGTTAGATACTCACCTGAATTGGCAACCTCATCTGAATTCTTTATGTTCAAAATTGGCATCACAAGTTTTTGCACTACGACAACTAAGATCATCTTTATCGTCCAATATTCTAAGTACTGTGTACTTTGCAATTGTTGATTCTCACCTAAGTTATGGTATATTATTATGGGGCAATGCAGCTGGGGCTGAAGCAGCATTCCGACTGCAAAAATCTGCTTTGCGAATCATTGATGGTGCAAAGTGGGATGCGCACTGTAAACCCCTGTTTTCAAAGTACAAAGTTCTACCTTTACCTTGTATGTATATCTTTGAAGTAGCAAAATTCATTCATCAGCATCGTGAAAAATTTATGACTCACTCGAATTTACATAATTACTCTACTAGGTCTGCCAACAACTTAGTTGTTGAGATATCTAGGATTGAAACCACTAAACGTAATAAGCTCGATGTGGGTATATACAACAAAATAATTTATATATTGGATGGGGAAAATATTGTAAATATGTCAACCAATTTATTTGTACGTAAAGTCAAGGAGTTTTTACTGAAACATTGTTTTTATTCTATTCAGCAATTCATGTGTTACCACTTTTAATGTTTATTATTTTATTTCATTATTTTTATAAAGATTTAATGTGTGGATCATCCAGTCAAAATTTTATATAGCACACGTGTTCTATGTTATTTTGTAATTGTATTTTAAAGTAGTGTAAGTCAATTTTTCAAAAAAATTTTAAACATTTCAATATGATTTTTAGTTATTGTGTAAACGACCTATAGATACATGTTTGTATACTGTGTTTTCATATATTTAGGACCTAGACGTACTTTCGTATGTAAATATATTATATTTGGTCAATAAATGGTATGGTATGGTATTATTATTATTATTATTTCCAACTCAAGTGTACTCTTGCTCAGCTCTTGCTGGTAATGTTCACCTATCCCGAGCGTGTGACAAGTATTCAAAATTGCAGCCTTCTGCAGATCGATGTATGTGTTTTTGTGAAGACCTAGTTTGGTGAGGCTGTCTTGTAGAGTTTTGGGGATTAGTCCCGTAGATGAAACAATGACCGGCACCACCTCTACTTTCTCTGCATGCCACATCTGTCCTACCTCAATTGCAAGATCGGTGTATTTTGCAATTTCCTGCGGATGGTACTTGTAATAAGGCGTGTAGGTGTTAACTAATCCAAATTTGTTTGCCAACTTCTGATGGATGATGTTGCAAAGTTGATTGTGCCTGCGTAGGTAATCAATGTTAGCTATGGCTGAACATCCCGACGTAATGTGTTGTATCGTCTCTGTTGTTTGTTGACACCTTCTGCACTTGTCCGACACGATGTTTGGATCTCTTATAACAAATTTCTTGTAATTATTGGTATTAATTACTTGGTCTTGGATCGCCATCATAAATCCTTCTGTTTCTGGAAACAATGTTCCATCAGAGAGCCACTTATTTGATGCTTCCTTGTCGATATATGGTTGATTGAGGTCGTGATGATGTCGACCATGGAGCACTTTCTGGGCCCACTCTGCCTGTTTGTCAGAGTCTGTAACGATTTCAATTTTATTATCAGGGTTTACAAGATCTAAGGGGGAATAGTTTTTATCTGCTTTCGCGACCAGCTCATGCAATTTAGATGTTTGAGCCTTGCCAATGAAGAATTTTTGGAGTTGGGATATTTGTTTGTAATGTAAATTAACTATGTCCGTTAGAGCTCTCCCTCCCTCTTTTCTTGGTAGAGTGGTCCTAATAACTGATGATGTCGGGTGGTGAGATTTGTGTTTGGTCATCATGGTTCGCGTTGTTCTTTGGATATCTTCCAGTTCTGTTTTTGTCCACTTCAGAATTCCAAATGAGTATGTCAGGACCGGTATCGCGTAGGTGTTAATTGCTTTGGCAAGATTTCCTGCGTTCAACTGGGATTTCAATAAAGCAGTTATCCTTTGAGTGAACTGTCCTCGAATTTTGGTTTTTGCTTGCTTCTGGTCTAGTAGCTTAGCTTGCTGCTTATTATTATTATTATTATTATTATTATTATTATTATTATTATTATTATTATTATTATTATTATTTCCAATTCAAGTGTACTCTTGCTCAGCTTTTGCTGGTAATGTTCACCTATCCCGAGCGTTTGTAAACGCAAATGGGATTAGGCACAGCAGTTACATATTTAGAAATTTACGGACAGTGTGACAAGTATTCAAAATTGCAGCCTTCTGCAGATCGATATATGTGTTTTTGTGAAGACCTAGTTTGGTGAGGCTGTCTTGTAGAGTTTTGGGGATTAGTCCCGTAGATGAAACGATGACCGGCACCACCTCTACTTTCTCTGCATGCCACATCTGTCCTACCTCAATTGCAAGATCGGTGTATTTTGCAATTTTCTCGTTGTATTTGTCTAACATATTGTTGTTATTGGGTACAGCAACATCCACTAGAAGAACCGAGTTAGCTTTTTTATCCACAACTACAATATCAGGCCGGTTATTCGTCACCCGTCTATCGGTGATAATTGACCTATCGTAGTATAGTCTAAAATCAGCATTCTCTAGAACTGCATGCGGATGGTACTTGTAATAAGGCGTGTAGGTGTTAATTAATCCAAATTTGTTGGCCAACTTCTGATGAATGATGTTGCACAGTTGGTTGTGCCTGCGTAGGTAATCAATGTTAGCTATGGCTGAACATCCCGACGTAATGTGTTGTATCGTCTCTGTTGTTTGTTGACACCTTCTGCACTTGTCCGACACGATGTTTGGATCTCTTATAACAAATTTCTTGTAATTGTTGGTATTAATAACTTGGTCTTGGATCGCCATCATAAATCCTTCTGTTTCTGGAAACAATGTTCCATCAGAGAGCCACTTATTTGATGCTTATTATTATTATTATTATTATTATTATTATTATTATTATTATTATTATTATTATTATTATTATTATTATTATTATTATTATTATTATTATTATTATTATTATTATTATTATTATTATTATTATTATTATTATTATTATTATTATTTTTTATTTAGGTGCATCGATTTCTGTGATCATTAGCACCAGAATTTGAAGAACAAAAGGCTCATCGTTTTCGATTACAGGAGTTATATTTTATTGAAAAGGTTAGTTGATTTTAGGTATTTTAATAAATTTTGAATTTTATTGGCATTCGTGAAATTGTCTGCGAGATGTTCAGATATGTTAAAAATCTTCCGCATATTTCCATATCCTGTACACTCGCATATGATATGTGACACTGTGCTTAATTCACCACAACGGAGGCATATCGGAGGATCTTGTCCTCCTAGGAGAAACGCGTGCGTTAATGCTGTATGCCCGAATCTTAATCTGTGAATCTTCACTTTGTCAGCCCTGGGCAGTGCTTCTGGAGGTCGCCAAGGCCCACCAGAGGGTTTTATTGACTTCAGGCTGTTGTTCACTCGGTTCCATTCCTGATGCCACTTTCTTTTCAATAGAGATTTATATTCCCCTATTATGTCATCTGCCCTCAAAACCATAACGTCGACTGTCTTTTTCTCAGCAGCCTCACGAGCTGCTGTATCTGCGTTTTCGATGCCTAATATTCCGACATGGCTTAGTGCCCAAATAAAATTAACATATTTACCAATATTATGGAGGTGATTAATAGAAAATAATATTGTCTTGACTAGAGGATCATCTGAAAATGGGTTTGAAATTGATTCAAGGACGCTGAGAGAGTCACAGACGATTATGGTTTCCTGATTTAGTCTTGCCATGCCGCAAAACTGAAGTGCCTGCCAAATAGCATAAAGTTCAGCTGTAAATATGGATGCGTAAGGTGACAGGGACCAAGAAAACGTTTGATTTCCAATGGATAGAGCACTGCCTGTATCGGTTGATGTTTTAGATCCGTCTGTATATAAAATTGTTGAGCTAGGAAACTCGTGTAAGATATCCAAAAAACGCTGACGGTAGATTAATGGGACAGTGCAATTCTTAGGGAATTCAGTCAGATCTAAGCGGATAGAAATTTTTGGCAGCTGTCATGGAGGAACTTCGAAATCTTTTAATGAGAGAATGGTCAAGTTATGCAATTCCAGAGGTGGCAGAGTTTCGCGTGCTCTGATTCCTACTGGCCTTGTGTTAGTTGGTCTATCAGCATATCCGCCGTGTTCTTCCAACAAAATCGGAAGATTTCGATGGTTTGGTTGTGCTCGTATTCTGGAGATGTAATTTGCTAGTAGTTTCTGGCGGTGAAATCGTAAAGGTGGAAACCCTGTCTCACTACAAATACTCACAGTGGGTGTTGTACGAAATGCACCTATTGAGTACCTCATACCTGCATGATGTATGGGATCCAGTAAACTCAGCGTTGATTTCCGTGCTGTTGAATAAACTATGGACCCGTAGTCTATCTTGGCGAGTACAAGAGACCGGTAAACATTTAACAAGGTGTCTGAATCAGCTCCCCAGCTAGTGTTGGCAAGGCATTTTATTATATTCATCGTCTGCTTACACCGCACAACCAAATTCTCTAGATGTTTGCGCCAAGTTAGTTTTGAATCAAATGTGATTCCGAGGAGTATATTGTCAAAATGTTGGTGGAATGAAGTCAAAAATTCCCGAACTGAAAACCAGTGCTAGTGTATCTGTATATGACATTATTATCTTGATTGAGACTTGGCTGGATGAAAGTGTACCTACTAGCGAACTGGGTCTGGATAATTATATAGTCTATAGATGTGACCGCTCTAATAAAAATAGTAAAAAAAGTCATGGTGGAGGAGTATTAATTGCTGTAAGAAAGTGTTTTACCACTAGTAAATTTACACTTATTCATGAATCAGTTGAGCATCTGTTTTCGTTAAAATATGGTCAGAATAAGTTTATTTTGGGTGCCGTGCACATCCCACCAAAATCCAGCATGGATTTATACACTGAGCATGCAGATGATGTATTTGAAATTTTTGTAAACCATCTAGATTTTGAATTTATTTTATTTGGTGATTATAACATTCCGGACGCTATTTGGACACCATCTAATATTGAGATTGTTCTAAATATCACTTGTCCTTTAACTTCACCAGGGAATTATATAAATAGCTATTTTAATGCCATGGGAATGGGTCAAGTTAATAATATTCCTAAAAATCATAATATATTTTTAGACTTGCTTTTTACTCATAATACTAATATCGGAATACTTGAAGCAAATGATGTTTTGCTTAATTTGAATTATCATCATATTATTTTCCCATTTTTGTAAATTCTTCTAATAATTTAAAATTTGATACTTTTTACTATAATTTCAAAATAGCAAACATCATCGGCATCAACAACTTTTTCTCTTCAGTGGACTGGTCTGTATTGTACAACATTAGGGATATTAATTCAGCTGTTCAACTTTTTTATGATATTGTATACGCATTTTTGTTCCCTTACAGAGATTTAGAACCTCAAACTTTCCAGTGTGGTTTTCGTCTGAGCTTAAAAGTCTTGTAATAAATAAGAAAACTGCACATAAACAGTACAAGGTATCTCATAATATGGGCGACTATCTGAAGTTCTGTGAATTGCGGGAATCGTGTAAGGTACTCAGTGATCGATGTTATGCTAATTATTGCAGGAGTGCGGAGATTGAGACAGACAATAACTCGGGTTCGTTTTGGAAGTACTTTAACAGTATCCGCAAATCAAATAGCTATCCAAATACGATGTACTTGGATGATAGGAATAGTTCCGATGGATCAGAAATAGTAGATCTGTTTGCAAATTTCTTTTCAACCGTTTATTCAAATGATCAATGTGATATTGATCTCGCTGCCCGAAACTTAAATTGCAATGAAACAATTGACCTTCAAAATATAGAAATTACGTTAATTGAAGTATATGAAGGTATTCAAAAATTGAAGAGGAGTCCAGCCCTGGCAGTATAGTGATTAACAGTGTTTTAATCGATCCCTCATATAGCGTTAATAATACGGTATAAAACAAAGTTAATTTTTGGAAAAAAAGTTTCGTGAATGTGCACAGTACATAAGGACAATCTCAAGGTATCTATAACCTGAAATTTCAATTCTTTCTTCTTGTTTATGTTACAATTAACAACTGAAGTACCAAATAGACTTGATAAAGAACGGGTTGTCTATCAACCTTTTCTGGGCATGCAGGACCGGCTTCAGAGACGTATGAATAAATTAAAATACAAACAAGAATGGATTGTGCGAATGCAGGGAATCCTATCCATAAGGATTCTACCACTAGCCAACGTCCTATACAAACTAACACCTACTCAGCAGCACTTAGCCAAAAGAGAACACCAAAACATCCAGAAAAACAACAAGCTATAATATTTAATGCGATTGATAACATTGACTTCGCAGAATATATAATCGCTCTCGGATCTTTAATAGGGCCCAAAAATATATTATACTGTTCAAGAATATCCAATAATAGAATATGCGTATATCTCTCCTCTACGGACTTAGTCAACACATTCCTACAAAACCACGGTGGGATAACAATTAACAATCAACGTATATCAGCCAGACGTCTTATTACTACTGCTTCTCGTCTAATATTATCGAACGTCTGTCCCTCTATACCCCACAATATCCTCGAAGATAAATTGGTCCAATTAGGTTTAAGGCTATTATATCCTAAGCTTTCGCCGCCAAGTTTACATCTGCCCATCCACCGAAAATATTAAAATCCCTGATTCAGTACTCATTACTTTCGACGATACACCTCATAGAATATTCTTATCTTGTGACGATTCAACTTGCTTCAACTGTAAACAACCAGGCCATGTAGCATCTGATTGCAAACTCCCAAAGTCTAACCAAACATCCATTCCCTCAGAGCCGCAAATCTTAAGCCAGCAGGAGCCTGTTACTGCCACTGCTTCTACCCCTATGGATCAGCCAACTACATCTTCCTCACCGGCGCCATTAGGTGATCTATCAACAAAAAATTATACCACATCATCCAAACGCCCCATTAAAGAGATGTTAACCCAAGAGGATGATGATCAAGACAAACCTCAACTGGAATTTAAAATTCCAGCTACCCACAACACTAAAAAAACTAGAAAAACATCTAATGTCCAAGCGACAAATACCTTAGAAGAACAATTTCTCCCCTTAAAAGAACATATTGAATCAAATCCCTTAAGTTACCCATTAACGTATAACGAAATTAAAGATTTTTTTGAAAACTCAAAAGGTTCCAGAGATATCCTGAGTGTCGCTCGCCAATACACTGAGGACATAGAAGGATTAATTAGTGTGTTGCACAACATACAGCCACACCTGCAGCATAAAAGTATAAAAAGCAGGAACACAAAACTTGGAAAAATCTTAATGAAATTTTTAGTTGCTAACCAAGATAACTCTTCACTCATCTCAGACACCGACAGTGATCTATCATCTCAAGATACTTATTAGGGAAATCTAAAAAAAAAACAATATTATCAACATTCATACTCCAGTGGAATTTAAATGGGTTTAGACCCCAATCAGAAATGCTGAGACTACTTATTTCCAAGCATAAACCTATGATCATATGTCTACAAGAAACTAATTTCACAGAAAGTTCAAGGATCGTTAAAAAACTACACGGGCTTCCATAAGTTCAGGACAACAGCTAAAAGAGCAGGTGGTGGAGTTAGTACATTCGTACATAGATCACTGGAATCCACAGAAATAAAATTAGCATCAAATTTTGAGATAAACATTATTCAGGTGCAAACTTACTGTAAATTGTATATCTGCAATATATACATTCCACCTAATAAAGATTTTTCAGAGTCAGATCTGCGTAATATTATCAACCAAATTCCCAAGCCCAGAATTATAGTAGGAGACTTCAACAGCCACAATGTACTATGGGGATGCAAGTCTACTAATCCGAAAGGAATTGAGGTCGAACATTTTATTGATAATAATAACCTTTTCTTACTAAATGATGGTAGCCACACACTATAATTCTCGTGTAGCTGTTAGTAGTGCCATAGATCTAAGTATGTGTGATAGTTCCCTAAGTACAGACCTTTCCTTCGAAACTGAGGAGGACCTATTTGGAAGTGATCATAACCCAATTGTTATTCAAAACAATAAAAACGAAAAGAACCGAAATTTCACCCCAAATTGGAAAATAAAAAGCGCTAACTGGGACCATTATTCTACATACATCGAAAATCACATAGACGACTGCAGTTCAGAAGATAATATCGATAAAATTGTAAAATTCTTTACTGACCTAGTCATAACTGCTGCTAACATCGCCATTGGTAAAACATCCCCACCAAAAAAATCATCAGTTCCATGGTGGAATAGAGAATGCGCTGATTCGATGAAAGACTCCAAACATGCATTCAATCGCTACAAACGCCACCCAACGATAGAAAATCTTATTACATTCAAAGAAAAAAGAGCCAAAGCTAGATGGACAGTCAAAAAGTGCAAAAAAGAATCATGGACAAATTTTGTGTCTTCTATCAGCAGCTTCACTCCCAGTAGTACATTGTGGGACAGAATAAGAAGAATTAAAAGTTCCCGTTCCTCCAACAACCAAATAAACCATCTCGTACACGATAACAAAACAGTAACTAGATCTAATGAAATGGCAAATGTACTGGCATCTGTATATGAAGAAAACTCGAGTAATGTTAACTACCCAGATGATTTCAAATCCTGTAAAGAAGAACTAGAAAACGAAATCATTTCCTTCCAAACGTATATAGATTGTAACTTCTTAAACGACTCCTTAAAGATGGAATAATTCGAAGATGCTCTGAAGAGCTGTAAAAATTCGACCCCTGGGCCAGATGAAGTCCCCTTCGTTTTTATTAAGTATTTACCAGAAAGGGCAAAGTATCACCTATTACAAATATATAATAAGATTTACCTTCATAACTGTTTCCCACAGTCCTGGTCAAAAGCAACTATCATTCCAATTTTCAAAAACAAAAAACCCAAAGCTGATCCAAACTCCTATCGCCCTATTGCTTTAACTTGCACAATGTGCAAATTATTGGAAAAAATAATTAATAACAGAATAATGTGGTTCCTCGAACAAAATAAATGCCTTTCCAATATTCAGAACGGCTTCAGAAAAAATAGATCAACACACGACAACCTTATCCAACTGGAATCATATGTACACGAAAGTCTTGCTAATAAACAAATATCTGTAGCAACATTCTTTGATATAAGCAAAGCATACGATATGGTTTGGAGATATGGTATCCTTAAATGGTTTGCAGAAAAGGAACTAAGTGGAAATATATTCAACTTTATTTCAAACTTCCTAAAGACCAGACATTTTAATGTTAAAGTAAACGGGGTATTTTCGAGAGAATGTACTCAGAGCAATGGAATCCCTCAAGGTTCCATCCTAAGTGTCACTTTATTTTTAGGAGCCATCAATGACATAGCACTGAAGATAAAATCTCCAGTACACACCAGTATGTATGCTGATGACCTTGTTATATACATGAGAGGTAAGAGTCTAAAAACAATTGAGAGTAATCTCCAAGAGGCTATATCCACAGTATTCAACGATCTGTCAAACCGTGGATGGCGATTATCGCCCCAAAAAACCAAATGCATAGTATTCAGACGTCGACACAAAATACCTCTACAACCAAACCTATTTATCGATAATCAAAAAATCGAAGTCTGTAAAGAAATAAAATATTTAGGGATGACATTTGACAACCAACTAACCTGGAACCCCCATATTGAAAGCTTAAAAAAATCCTGTTTATCTGGGATTAACCTGCTTGAAATGCTATCAAATATCAACTGGGGATGTGACCAAAAGGCACTACTACTCATATATAACAGTTTCGTGAGATCCCGCATAGACTATGGATCCATTGTGTATGCATCCGCTAGAAATCGTACTTTGAAAAAACTAGACGTCATTCAACTTACAGCGCTACGCTTAGCAACAGGAGCATATCGCACAAGTCCAAGGGAAAGCGTTATTGTCAACACTGGAGAAATGCACTTGAGTCTAAGGAGAGAGATGACTACCAGAAGCATTCAGTATATATTCTGCAGAACTATATGCAATTTACAAGGCATTACATATATGCGGAGATCAGCCAACTGGAAATTTTCTTTTGGTCACAGACTCACTCAGTGCAGCAGTTAGTATAGGAAAACTGTATCACACCAATGAACACCTTGTCCAGATCAACAAACAGATAGCTGAACTTAATAGCAGTCACAAAACGGTATCTGTCCTTTGGGTCCCATCACATACAGGAATATGCGGTAACGAAAGCGCTGATAAGGTTGCCAATCAAACATCAGGAAATTTATCCCTCCTATTTGCAGAGAACAGAATCACCAAATCAGATTTGAAGTGCCTCATTAAGGAAAAAGTGCATCTACATTGGCATAATATGTGGTTAAGTTCAAGTAGCAAACTGAGAAAAGTCAAGCGGAGTATAACACCTTGGAGAACCTTGCCCACCAAAAGAAGAACACAGACCGTTTTGACACGACTACGTCTGGGTCATACACGTTTCACTCACGAGTATCTCCTTAAAAGGGAAGATCCACCTATGTGCATGACATGTGATGTACAAATAAGTGTTGAACATGTATTAGTGAAGTGTCCGGTTTTTGAAATAAATCGTAAAATGTGTAATTTTCCGTGCTCCATAGACTCGTTATTGAATAATCACTGTAACGTTGATAATCTCATAAAATTTCTGAAGGACATCGACATTTACAAGAAAATATAAATAATATGTTATGTAGATAATTATTGAACAAACCATACTGTACCACTGCTAATAACCCAAGGTGGTTGATGCAGTTTATTTCTAAATAAAAAAAAATTGAAGAACAAAAATTCAAGTGGTCCAGACGGTGTGCACAATGTATTGTTGAAGGGATGTGTGTGTGCTTTATCAAACCCTATTCATTATTTTTTTAATTTGTCTTTAGATTCTTGTCAGTATCCTGAGTTTTGGAAAACCAGTTACATAACGCCAATATTTAAATCAGGTGACAAAGAAAATATTAAAAACTACAGAAGTATTTGTATTCAATCCGTATTACCAAAACTAATGGATAATATCGTAACAAAGCATTTGACATGGGCCAGTAAAAATATTGTTATTCCAGAACAGCATGAGTTTCAGTTGGGTAGATCAACTGTAACTAATCTCATGTTATATCAGAACTGCATATTGAATGCATTCGAAAAGAGACAACAAGTTGATGCAATCTATACAGATTTAAAAAAAGCATTTGACAGAGTTAACTACTAATAAGTAAGCTAAAAGTCTTGGGTTTTGGAGAAAATATTATCGGTTGGGTGTACAGTTTCCTTACTGGGCGTCATCAGAGAGACAGAATTAATAATTAAATTTCAGGCGATATCGAAGTTTTGTCTGGTGTACCTCAGGGGTCACATTGTGCTCCCTTACTATTCAGTCTTTTTGTAAACGATCTAAAACAAGTAATTAAGGATGTGGATTTTTTATTTTTGGCTGACGATCTGAAATTATTTTATAAAGTGAATGACGCTACTAACAGTAACGTGTTACAAAGCAATCTTGATGCCCTCTTCAACTGGACAAACAAAAATTTGTTACAACTTAATATTGATAAATGCTATGTTATATCTTTTTCTAGGGGAAGGATGTTGGCGGAATACGCATACAGCATCAATAATATGCTGTTGAAAAGGGTAACTGAAATAAAAGATTTGGGTGTGGTCTTTGACCAACAACTAACATTCAAAAAACATATGAAAGAAATCCGTACTTCTGCAAATAAGACACTGGGCCTCATTATAAGGAATAGTAGAAATTTTCCACATCAAACCGTGAAGATATTATACTGCTCTCTGGTACTATCAAAACTTGATTATGCTTCTATCATATGGTCACCATTTTATAACTCTGACATTTCTCACATCGAAAGTGTCCAGATCAAGTTTGCGAAGTACATCGCATTTAAGATGGGCACATATAGACAGTTTAATTATGACGATACTTTGTACACTCTTAATATGTATAGATTGAATGTAAGGCGTCAAATAACAAATCGTACTATTATCTATAAGTTATTACATAATGCAGTCGACTGCCCAAAGTTACTTGCCCTGATTTATTTTAACAGTAATGTATACAACACTAGGAATAGAAAACTTTTTTATGTTTCTTTCCATAATACAAATTACGCTTACTACAGTCCTATGTCTAGAACGCTCCGCCTTTTAAATAGCACAAGCTCAGAAATTGATATTTTTGCACATCACTGAATGTTTTTAATTAACAAATAAGCAGTAGTATCCTTAATGTTGCGTAGACCGGCTTTGGTCTTTTTGTTAGTTCACTTACTTTTTTTTACATACTTCATACTCATACTGCACATATTGTTTTATATGTTTTTTACGTTTTATATATTATATATGTTTTATATGTTTTTTATTATTGATGTAATTGACAACAATCATTGTTTCATATTGTACTTTTTATATAAATGGAGGATCCGTAAATAAATAAATAAATAAAATTTGATAGATTCTTTGCATTCAATTAATGTATTATTAATGTATAACAAAGGGTCATAGTGAGGCCTACGTAGTCTGCAGAAGTGAACACAACTCGTTTTTTCTCTGGAAAACTTATATCCCACTCCTCTAGCATTTTGAACAATTTGGTCTATCGATCGGTGTAGCTTACGGGTAGCGGATCCAACGGTAGGTACAGAAGAAACTATCGTCAGATCATCCACATATAAACAAATTCCGACTGTCGGGTCGACCGAGGTACCTATGTGGTTGACTGCGATAACGAAGAGTGTTACACTCAAAGTGGAGCCTTGCGGGATTCTATTTTCAAGGGGTTTGAGCGAGGACAGAGTGTCGCCCATTCTCACTCTGAAATTTATTTCAGATAGTAAGGAACTTATAAACAGAGGTAAGTTGCCCCGGAATCCCCAGTCATAAAGTTTTCTCATAATTCTATACCTCCATGTGATATCGTAAGCTTTTTCGAGGTCGAAAAATACAGCGACGGTATGTTCGCGTTTTCTGAAAGATTCTTGTATAGTATGTTCGAGATATACAAGTTGATCTGTAGTTGATCGGTGCTTCCGAAATCCTGCTTGGTGGCCATCTAAAAATCCCTGTGATTCAAGCAACCAGATTAGTCTATTGCTCACCATTTTCTCCATTATCTTTCCCATACTACATGTGAGGCTTATGGGCCTATAATTAGTAGGAAATAAAGGATCCCTTCCTTCTTTCAAAATGGGGACAATTATCGCCTCTTTCCACTGGGGTGGACTGTAAAAATTCTTGTTCGTAATTCTGATTGCTGCTTGCAGCACAGTAATGGCTTGCCATGCATTCTGATATTATTTGTGGACAATCGGATATCTCGCCAGTTTCTGTCCGCAGATATTTGAGTGGTGGTGAAAAATTACTTCCAGCAACCGCCTTGATTTTTTGCCATACCTCTGATATAGTTGTACTAGAAGACATCGAAGACACAAATGTACTCCAAGATGATCGCTTACTCTGTACAACAATGCGGCGAGCTGTTGCTCTTGCTTTCTTGAATAGGATCAGATTTTCTAGTGATGGGTATCTCTTGAATCTATTAAAGGCCTTCTTCTTAGCCTGTATGGCATCACTAGAGGGTTCCACCAAGGAACCGTACGTCTATCAGGTAGCTGCGTTCTAATTGGAATTGCCATTTCAGCTGCTCTTTTGATACTACGAGTGAGCTTGTCAACCTCTTGAAACACATTATCAGATTAATCGGGAAGATCGAGATGTTGTTCGAATACGTTCCAGTCTGCTTTATCTACAAGCCACTTGGGGGGTAAAGGTAGTGATCGCTATTATGTAGATCATGCAGAACTCTCCAGGACAATTCTTGGTGATGCAAATGATAGGTCGATAGCACTGAAGTCTCTGGATCTTGCGTTAAAGTAAGTCATCGCACCAGAATTCAACAAAGCTAAATCGTCTCTATCTAGCAACTGTTCAATGATTAGTCTCGTCGAAGAGAACCCCAGAGGGGGTTGTGGGAGTTCATGTCTCCCACTAGTATGAACGGGACGGGCAGTTGCGATATGAGATCTTCCAAGTCTTCTTTTCGCCAGTTAGCGTTAGGTAAGTATAGACAGCACATAGTCATAGTCACAGGGGCCAGAATTTGTACAGCAACCGCTTGTAAGGCAGTATTTAAAACCAGTGAAGAATGGGGTATGTCATTACTAATCAGCGCAGCCACGCCACCCTTTGCTCGAATGGCGAGATTTGTATCCTTTCGATATATTTTGTACCCTCTGATGGAGTACGGTTGATTTGGCTTAAAATGTGTCTCCTGTAGACATATACAAATTGGATCCATTTCAGCGATAACTAACTTGAGATCACAATAATGAAGAATACAACCATTGCAATTCCATTGAATTATGGAATTCATAACTGTGGGGTCAGACATGGAGTTGATGATTTAAAAAAAAATATATTTATATATATATATATATATATATTGATATGGAAAGTGAAATCATACAACACATACACCAAACAAGGGTTATTTCAGTATAAAATCTAAATAAAATATAAACAAATCACCTGAAAAATATTTACAACCCAAACTTTAAACGGGAATCTGTATAACTTTTCTCTAATTTATTAAAATCCTATCACATAGTTTCAGAATTTTCAAAAGCTTTGCAAAAGTTTCTTGGCTCATCATAAATCTAAAAAGAAAGAATCTGAAAATTAAAAATTATTAGTTAGATTATAAAATCTGACACTAGTAAAAATAGAAGAAGTACACTTATGAACATATCTAACAAAGTGTGAATCTAGATTTGTCAACTCGAACGGAAGAAAGGACATGACAACTGAAATTAAAACAGATGTCAAATAATTTTAAAATTTTTTAACTAAAAGATAAAAACAATAATAAATTATTTGGAGATATTAAAAATCAACTTTCATATCAGAAAAAGATCAAATTATAAAACAATCAAGTCAAATAACAGAAATCAAAAATCATTAAATGAATTTGATTGGTCAGCAAATATAGAAAAACTTAAAAAATAAAGAGACATATGGATTTTGAAAAGATAGAAAAATTTGATATTGGTTGCTATTGATTAGAAAACGGTTAGTTACAAAAAAATATACAGAATTGAAGAAATATAAGCTTTTTCATGTTAAAAATTTATTTAAAATTAGACTACGTTGTATTAAAAGTGAAACTATAAAGTGATTTGGTGTTGCTAACCTTTCCTGTTAAAAACAGAGGTTGAATAATATCTGTAAATATAATAGTTATTTAACCAACAAGTGTATTAATGAGGGCCATTAACAATCGAGATAATTTAACGCACGAGCAGAGCGAGTGCGTTAATGTTCGAGATTGTTAATTGCCCTTTTAATACTCGTGTTAGTTACAAAGCTTTTACGTCGACTGTATCAGTTGTATTCGTTTTTCTCAATATCTAAAAACTAAAAATATTTATTTGTTTCATAGGTAAGTACTGTCAAAATTAAATAATGACATTGAAATGTCACAGAGATTGTCGCTGGTTCAAATGTCACTGTTTTCGTTTTTCTTAAATTCTTTTTTGGATGTCTTAACACTAATAATTATTATAATTTTGTAGAATAATAAAATAAAACGATAGGTAAGTCAAAAACTAGAAGTATTCTATACTAGGATTCATTTTTTGAAGACGTTATTGTATGTTTGGTTGCCTACACCACAGGTCAATATAAATATAATGTATAAGATGTGCGTTGGGTTGCCTGCAGAAAATCGTTGATTAATGTAGGTAAATCATGCATTAATGGGGGTCATTAATGTATGATTTTGTCTAATTTTGAGAACGTTAATAGCATATGTTAATACACGGTCGACGGAAAAATTCTTTAAACAAACCATGAGTGAAGGTTCCGAGAGGTAAACAAAACTGAAAATCTTCCCAAGCCGACCCCGAAGCCATATTGAAGCCACTTCTACGAGGGACTCCAAGGCCCAGAAAGGTCTAAAACATAGAAAATCTTAGAAAATAATACAAGATAAAGAGGTATTTCATAAACTATAAGTTACATTATTAAACTTACGTGCGTGTGATCAAATCCAGAAATTAATATTTATTGATCTTCGTTACGATTACAATATCGTCAAATTTGTATATAAAATCTGTTAAAAACAGATGTTCTATTTTGTCTTTGGTTATTAGTGTTACATGTTAGAAGAGTTGTATAATTTTCATATATGTATTAGATATAAGAACTTCATTTAGTGTGAACTTTGAGTGAAAGATCATTTAGATAAGTGTTTTGAATTGTTTCTTATGTATTTACTTATCAATTCTATATAAATACGCCGTTCATTAAAAAATAAATTAAATATTATTTCATAAATTTCGAATATAAAGAGTTTTCTTCCTATTAAGTTGGCAAAACTGCTTCACAGTTGGATAGTTCCTATTATTCAAGGGCAAGGACACAGGACCGGCCTGAGGATATATTAAATAATAAAATAAAAAAAGAAACAAGTGAGCATTTTACCCATGAACCCAACCTGAGGTGAAGAGTCATCATAAAAGGTGAGTGATGTATGATATCACTAATATTTAAATTAAAATTCATATTAATTGGCGCCCAAATAAATATATTACAATAAATAAATTAAAATACATATTAACACCATAAATTAAAAATTCATATCAATATATATATATATATATATATATATAAGATAAATTAAAATAGACAAAAAAATTCTAGGATGGTTGTATACTTATGTGGAGATATATATCACAAAATATCAAAGAATATCACAAAATATCACAGAATATCACAGTAAATAATTGTGGACCATCAGATAGAGCCCTTTCGGGGCTTACCTTTTGGCCAACCTTTAGTTTTCTTTTTATCTCTTTCTTGAGATACACGGTTTAACCAATCATTTTCGGACGAAGAGGGATCTTTAGACTCATCCCTCTTACGCTTTTCGGGTACAGAATCTGGGACAACAGCACTATTGTCCGATTCTTTGCAAGCTCCAGTGTTAGGAGGTAGTGGGAGTGTAAAAGGCTGAGTTCCAAGTATTCAAAATTGCAGCCTTCAGCAGATCGATGAATGTGTTTTTGTGAAGACCTAGTTTGGTGAGGCTGTCTTGAAGAGTTTTGGGGATTAGTCCCGTAGATGAAACGATGACCGGCACCACCTCTACTTTCTCTGCATGCCACATCTGTCCTACCTCAATTGCAAGATCGGTGTATTTTACAATTTTCTCGTTGTATTTGTCTAAAATATTGTTGTTATTGGGTACAGCAACATCCACTAGAAGAACCGAGTTAGCTTTTTTATCCACAACTACAATATCTGGCCGGTTATTCGTCACCCGTCTATCGGTGATAATTGACCTATCGTAGTATAGTCTAAAATCAGCATTCTCTAGAACTGAATGCGGATGGTACTTGTAATAAGGCGTGTAGGTGTTAAGTAATCCAAATTTGTTGGCCAACTTCTGATGGATGATGTTGCAAAGTTGATTGTGCCTGCGTAGGTAATCAATGTTAGCTATGGCTGAACATCCCGACGTAATGTGTTGTATCGTTTCTGTTGCTTGTTGACACCTTCTACACTTGTCCGTCACGATGTTTGGATCTCTTATAACAAATATCTTATTATTTCTTATTAATATTATTATTATTATTATTATTATTTCCAATTCAAGTGTACTCTTGCTCAGCTCTTGCTGGTAATGTTCACCTATCCCGAGCGTTTGTAAACGCAAATGGGATTAGGCACAGCAGTTACATATTTAGAAATTTACGGACAGTGTGACAAGTATTCAAAATTGCAGCCTTCTGCAGATCGATGTATGTGCTTTTGTAAAGACCTAGTTTGGTGAGGCTGTCTTGTAGAGTTTTGGGGATTAGTCCCGTAGATGAAACGATGACCGGCACCACCTCTACTTTCTCTGCATGCCACATTTGTCCTACCTCGATTGCAAGATCGGTGTATTTTGCAATTTTTTCGTTGTATTTGTCTAAAATATTGTTGTTATTGGGTACAGCAACATCCACCAGGAGAACCGAGTTAGCTTTTTTATCCACAACTACAATATCAGGCCGGTTATTCGTCACCCGTCTATCGGTGATAATTGACCTATCGTAGTATAGTCGAAAATCAGCATTCTCTAGAACTGCATGCGGATGGTACTTGTAATAAGGCGTGTAGGTGTTAACTAATCCAAATTTGTTGGCCAACTTCTGATGGATGATGTTGCAAAGTTGATTGTGCCTGCGTAGGTAATCAATGTTAGCTATGGCTGAACATCCCGACGTAATGTGTTGTATTGTCTCTGTTGTTTGTTGACACCTTCTGCACTTGTCCGACACGATGTTTGGATCTCTTATAACAAATTTCTTGTAATTGTTGGTATTAATTACTTGGTCTTGGATCGCCATCATAAATCCTTCTGTTTCTGGAAACAATGTTCCATCAGAGAGCCACTTATTTGATGCTTCCTTGTCGATATATGGTTGATTGAGGTCGTGATGATGTCGACCATGGAGCACTTTCTGGGCTCACTCTGCCTGTTTGTCAGAGTCTGTAACGATTTCAAGTTTATTATCAGGGTTTTCGAAATCTAAGGGGGAATAGTTTTTATCTGCTTTCGCGACCAGCTCATGCAATTTAGATGTTTGAGCCTTGCCAATGAAGAATTTTTGGAGTTGCGATATTTGTTTGTAATGTAAATTAACTATGTCCGTTAGAGCTCTCCCTCCCTCTTTTCTTGGTAGAGTGGTCCTAATAACTGATGATGTCGGGTGGTGACATTTGTGTTTGGTCATCATGGTTCGCGTTGTTCTTTGGATATCTTCCAGTTCTGTTTTTGTCCACTTCAGAATTCCAAATGAGTATGTCAGGACCGGTATGGCGTAGGTGTTAATTGCTTTGGCAAGATTTCCTGCGTTCAACTGGGATTTCAATAAAGCAGTTATCCTTTGAGTGAACTGTCCTCGAATTTTGGTTTTTGCTTGCTTCTGGTCTAGTAGCTTAGCTTGCTGAAATCCTAGATATTTGTAGGTTTCACCATTTTGCATGGCATTTATAATGTTCCCATTAGGTAGTAACACATCTCCGTTAACGATTCTACCCTTCTCGATATTCAAGGTTTTGCACTTGTCTAATCCAAATCCCATTTGTATATCACTGGAAAAATTTTCAGTGATATTAAGTAAATGTTGAATTTGACGCTGGTTTGATGCGTATATTTTGATGTCATCCATGTATAAAAGGTGGGAAACAGTGCAGCTAGTGTTCCTGTTGGCTTTGATTTCAAAGCCGTAATCCGTATCGTTAAGTAGCTTGGAAAGTGGATTCATTGCCAAACAAAACCAAAGTGGACTCAGGGAGTCACCCTGGAAGATCCACCTACGGATAGAAATTTCATCAGTTTCGAGGTATTGACCATTTATATGTAAATGAAGGTTCGTTCGCCAGTGCTTCATCGATGATTCAAGAAAAGTAACAAGAATGGGGTGTACTTTGTAAATTTGCAAAACTTTAACAAGCCAGGAATGTGGAACGCTATCAAATGCTTTCCTATAATCTACGAAAGCCGTGTAGATGTTGCGCTGTTCCTTCTGCGCCTGTTTTAGTATTACCGAATCGATGATGAGTTGTTCTTTGAGGCCTTGGTGATCTCGTCTGCACCCTTTCTGTTCTTCCGACAAGATGTTGTTATGATCCGCATGTCTGTAAATACGGTTAGTAATGCAAGACGTTAATATTATTATTATTATTTCCAATTCAAGTGTACTCTTGCTCTTTTGCTGGTAATGTTCACCTATCCCGAGCGTTTGTAAACGCAAATGGGATTAGGCACAGCAGTTACACATTTAGAAATTTACGGACAGTGTGACAAGTATTCAAAATTGCAGCCTTCTGCAGATCGATGTATGTGTTTTTGTGAAGACCTAGTTTGGTGAGGCTGTCTTGTAGAGTTTTGGGGATTAGTCCCGTAGATGAAACGATGACCGGCACCACCTCTACTTTCTCTGCATGCCACATTTGTCCTACCTCAATTGCAAGATCGGTGTATTTTGCAATTTTCTCGTTGTATTTGTCTAACATATTGTTGTTATTGGGTACAGCAACATCAACTAGAAGAACCGAGTTAGCTTTTTTATCCACAACTACAATATCAGGCCGGTTATTCGTCACCCGTCTATCGGTGATAATTGACCTATCGTAGTATAGTCTAAAATCAGCATTCTCTAGAACTGCATGCGGATGGTACTTGTAATAAGGCGTGTAGGTGTTAACTAATCCAAATTTGTTGGCCAACTTCTGATGAATGATGTTGCACAGTTGATTGTGCCTGCGTAGGTAATCAATGTTAGCTATGGCTGAACATCCCGACGTAATGTGTTGTATCGTCTCTGTTGTTTGTTGACACCTTCTGCACTTGTCCGACACGATATTTGGATCTCTTATAATTATTATTATTATTTCCAACTCAAGTGTACTCTTGCTCAGCTCTTGCTGGTAATGTTCACCTGTCCCGAGCGTGTGTAAACGCAAATGGGATTAGGCTCAGCAGTTACATATTTAGAAATTTACGGACAGTGTGACAAGTATTATTATTATTTCCAATTCAAGTGTACTCTTGCTCAGCTTTTGCTGGTAATGTTCACCTATCCCGAGCGTTTGTAAACGCAAATGGGATTAGGCACAGCAGTTACATATTTAGAAATTTACGGACAGTGTGACAAGTATTCAAAATTGCAGCCTTCTGCAGATCGATGTATGTGTTTTTGTGAAGACCTAGTTTGGTGAGGCTGTCTTGTAGAGTTTTGGGGATTAGTCCCGTAGATGAAACGATGACCGGCACCACCTCTACTTTCTCTGCATGCCACATCTGTCCTACCTCAATTGCAAGATCGGTGTATTTTGCAATTTTCTCGTTGTATTTGTCTAACATATTGTTGTTATTGGGTAAAGCAACATCAACTAGAAGAACCGAGTTAGCTTTTTTATCCACAACTACAATATCAGGCCGGTTATTCGTCACCCGTCTATCGGTGATAATTGACCTATCGTAGTATAGTCTAAAATCAGCATTCTCTAGAACTGCATGCGGATGGTACTTGTAATAAGGCGTGTAGGTGTTAACTAATCCAAATTTGTTGGCCAACTTCTGATGAATGATGTTGCACAGTTGATTGTGCCTGCGTAGGTAATCAATGTTAGCTATGGCTGAACATCCCGACGTAATGTGTTGTATCGTCTCTGTTGTTTGTTGACACCTTCTGCACTTGTCCGACACGATATTTGGATCTCTTATAATAAATTTCTTGTAATTATTGGTATTAATTACTTGGTCTTGGATCGCCATCATAAATCCTTCTGTTTCTGGAAACAATGATCCATCAGAGAGCCACTTATTTGATGCTTCCTTGTCAATATATGGTTGATTTAGGTCGTGATGATGTCGACCATGGAGCGCTTTCTGGGCCCACTCTGCCTGTTTGTCAGAGTCTGTAACGATTTCAAGTTTATTATCAGGATTTACAAGATCTAAGGGGGAATAGCCTTTATCTGCTTTCGCGACCAGCTCATGCAGTTTGGATGTTTTAGCCTTGCCAATGAAGTATTTTTGGAGTTGAGATATTTGTTTGTAATGTAAATTAACTATGTCCGTTAGAGCTCTTCCTCCCTCTTTTCTTGGTAGTGTGGTCCTAATAACTGATGATGTCGGGTGGTGACATTTGTGTTTGGTCATCATGGTTCGCGTTGTTCTTTGAATATCTTCCAGTTCTGTTTTTGTCCACTTCAGAATTCCAAATGAGTATGTCAGGACCGGTATGGCGTAGGTGTCAATTGCTTTGGCAAGATTTCCTGCGTTCAACTGGGATTTCAATAAAGCAGTTATCCTTTGAGTGAACTGTCCTCGAATTTTGGTTTTTGCTTGCTTCTGGTCTAGTAGCTTAGCTTGCTGAAATCCTAGATATTTGTAGGTTTCACCATTTTGCATGGCATTTATAATGTTCCCATTAGGTAGTAACACATCTCCGTTAACGATTTTACCCTTCTCGATATTCAAGGTTTTGCACTTGTCTAATCCAAATCCCATTTGTATATCACTGGAAAATTTTTCAGTGATATTAAGTAAATGTTGAATTTGACGCTGGTTTGATGCGTATATTTTGATGTCATCCATGTATAAAAGGTGGGAAACAGTGCAGCTAGTGTTCCTGTTGGCTTTGATTTTAAAGCCGTAATCCGTATCGTTAAGTAGCTTGGAAAGTGGATTCATTGCCAAACAAAACCAAAGTGGACTCAGGGAGTCGCCCTGGAAGATCCCCCTACGGATAGAAATTTCATCAGTTACGAGGTATTGACCATTTATTTGTAAATGAAGGTTCGTTCGCCAGTGCTTCATCGATGATTCAAGAAAAGTAACAAGAATGGGGTGTACTTTGTAAATTTGCAAAACTTTAACAAGCCAGGAATGTGGAACGCTATCAAATGCTTTCCTATAATCTACGAAAGCCGTGTAGATGTTGCGCTGTTCCTTCTGCGCCTGTTTTAGTATTACCGAATCGATGATGAGTTGTTCTTTGCAGCCTTGATGATCTCGTCTGCACCCTTTCTGTTCTTCCGACAAGATGCTGTTATGATCCGCATTATTATTATTATTATTATTATTATTATTATTATTATTATTATTATTATTATTATTATTATTATTATTATTATTATTATTATTATTATTATTATTATTATTATTATTATTATTTCCAATTCAAGTGTACTCTTGCTCAGCTCTTGCTGGTAATTTTCACCTATCCCGAGCGTTTGTAAACGCAAATGGGATTTGGCACAGCAGTTACATATTTAGAAATTTACGGACAGTGTGACAAGTATTCAAAATTGCAGCCTTCTGCAGATCGATATATGTGTTTTTGTGAAGACCTAGTTTGGTGAGGCTGTCTTGTAGAGTTTTGGGGATTAGTCCCGTAGATGAAACGATGACCGGCACCACCTCTACTTTCTCTGCATGCCACATCTGTCCTACCTCAATTGCAAGATCGGTGTATTTTGCAATTTTCTCGTTGTATTTGTCTAACATATTGTTGTTATTGGGTACAGCAACATCCACTAGAAGAACCGAGTTAGCTTTTTTATCCACAACTACAATATCAGGCCGGTTATTCGTCACCCGTCTATCGGTGATAATTGACCTATCGTAGTATAGTCTAAAATCAGCATTCTCTAGAACTGCATGAGGATGGTACTTGTAATAAGGCGTGTAAGTATTAACTAATCCAAATTTGTTGGCCAACTTCTGATGAATGATGTTGCACAGTTGGTTGTGCCTACGTAGGTAATCAATGTTAGCTATGGCTGAACATCCCGACGTAATGTGTTGAATCGTCTCTGTTGTTTGTTGACACCTTCTGCACTTGTCCGACACGATGTTTGGATCTCTTATAACAAATTTCTTGTAATTGTTGGTATTAATAACTTGGTCTTGGATCGCCATCATAAATCCTTCTGTTTCTGGAAACAACGTTCCATCAGAGAGCCACTTATTTGATGCTTCCTTGTCGATATATGGTTGATTGACGTCGTGATGATATCGACCATGAAGCGCTTTCTGGGCCCACTCCGCCTGTTTGTCAGAGTCTGTAACGATTTCAAGTTTTTTATCAGGGTTTACAAGATCTAAGGGGGAATAGTTTTTATCTGCTTTCGCGACCAGCTCATGCAATTTAGATGTTTGAGCCTTGCCAATGAAGAACTTTTGGAGTTTAGATATTTGATTATAATGTAAATCAACTATGTCCGTTAAAGCTCTCCCTCCCTCTTTTCTTGGTAATGTGGTCCTAATAACTGATGATGTCGGGTGGTGACATTTGTGTTTGGTCATCATAGTTCGCGTTGTTCTTTGAATATCTTCCAGTTCTGTTTTTGTCCACTTCAGAATTCCAAATGAGTATGTCAGGATCGGTATGGCGTAGGTGTTAATTGCTTTGGCGAGATTTCCTGCGTTCAACTGGGATTTCAATAAAGCAGTTATCCTTTGAGTGAACTGTCCTCGAATTTTGGTTTTTGCTTGCTTCTGGTCAAGTAGCTTAGCTTGCTGAAATCCTAGATATTTGTAGGTTTCACCATTTTGCATGGCATTTATAATGTTCCCATTAGGTAGTAATACATCTCCGTTAACGATTTTACCCTTCTCGATCTTTAAGGTTCTGCACTTGTCTAATCCAAATCCCATTTGTATATCACTTGAAAATTTTTCAGTAATATTAAGTAAATGTTGAATTTGACGCTGGTTTGATGCGTATATTTTGATGTCATCCATGTATAAGAGGTGGGAAACAGTGCAGCTAGTGTTTCTGTTGGCCTTGATTTCAAAGCCGTAATCCGTATCGTTAAGTAGATTGGAGAGTGGATTCATTGCCAAACAAAACCAAAGTGGACTCAGGGAGTCGCCTTGGAAGATCCCCCTACGGATAGAAATTTCATCAGTTTCGAGGTATTGACCATTTATTTGTAAATGAAGGTTCGTTCGCCAGTGCTTCATCGATGATTCAAGAAAAGTAACAAGAGTGGGGTGTACTTTGTAAATTTGCAAAACTTTAACAAGCCAGGATTATTATTATTTCCAACTCAAGTGTACTCTTGCTCAGCTCTTGCTGGTAATGTTCACCTATCCCGAGCGTGTGTAAACGCAAATGGGATTAGGCACAGCAGTTACATATTTAGAAATTTACGGACAGTGTGACAAGTATTCAAAATTGCAGCCTTCTGCAGATCGATGTATGTGTTTTTGTGAAGACCCAGTTTGGTGAGGCTGTCTTGTAGAGTTTTGGGGATTAGTCCCGTAGATGAAACGATGACTGGCACCACCTCTACTTTCTCTGCCTGCCACATCTGTCCCACCTCAATTGCAAGATCGGTGTATTTTGCAATTTTCTCGTTGTATTTGTCTAACATATTGTTGTTATTGGGTACAGCAACATCCACTAGAAGAACCGAGTTAGCTTTTTTATCCACAACTACAATATCAGGCCGGTTATTCGTCACCCGTCTATCGGTGATAATTGACCTATCGTAGTATAGTCTAAAATCAGCATTCTCTAGAACTGCATGTGGATGGTACTTGTAATAAGGCGTGTAGGTGTTAACTAATCCAAATTTGTTGGCCAACTTCTGATGAATTATGTTGCACAGTTGGTTGTGCCTGCGTAGGTAATCAATGTTAGCTATGGCTGAACATCCCGACGTAATGTGTTGTATCGTCTCTGTTGTTTGTTGACACCTTCTGCACTTGTCCGACACGATGTTTGGATCTCTTATAACAAATTTCTTGTAATTATTGGTATTAATTACTTGGTCTTGGATCGCCATCATAAATCCTTCTGTTTCTGGAAACAATGTTCCATCAGAGAGCCACTTATTTGATGCTTCCTTGTCGATATATGGTTGATTGAGGTCGTGATGATGTCGACCATGGAGCGCTTTCTGGGCCCACTCTGCCTGTTTGTCAGAGTCTGTAACGATTTCAAGTTTATTATCAGGGCTTACAAGATCTAAGGGGGAATAGTTTTTATCTGCTTTCGCGACCAGCTCATGCAATTTAGATGTTTGAGCCTTGCCAATGAATAATTTTTGGAGTTGGGATATTTGGTTGTAATGTAAATTTACTATGTCCGTTAGAGCTCTCCCTCCCTCTTTTCTTGGTAGTGTGGTCCTAATAACTGATGATGTCGGGTGGTGACATTTGTGTTTGGTCATCATGGTTCGCGTTGTTCTTTGAATATCTTCCAGTTCTGTTTTTGTCCACTTCAGAATTCCAAATGAGTATGTCAGGATCGGTATGGCGTAGGTGTTAATTGCTTTGGCAAGATTTCCTGCGTTCAACTGGGATTTCAATAAAGCAGATATCCTTTGAGTGAACTGTCCTCGAATTTTGGTTTTTGCTTGCTTCTGGTCAAGTAGCTTAGCTTGCTGGAATCCTAGATATTTGTAGGTTTCACCATTTTGCATGGCATTTATAATGTTCCCATTAGGTAGTAATACATCTCCGTTAACGATTTTACCCTTCTCGATATTTAAGGTTTTGCACTTGTCTAATCCAAATCCCATTTGTATATCGCTGGAAAATTTTTCAGTAATATTAAGTAAATGTTGAATTTGACGCTGGTTTGATGCGTATATTTTGATGTCATCCATGTATAAGAGGTGGGAAACAGTGCAGCTAGTGTTTCTGTTGGCCTTGATTCTAAAGCCGTAATCCGTATCGTTAAGTAGATTGGAGAGTGGATTCATTGCCAAACAAAACCAAAGTGGACTCAGGGAGTCGCCTTGGAAGATCCCCCTACGGATAGAAATTTCACCAGTTTCGAGGTATTGACCATTTATTTGTAAATGAAGGTTCGTTCGCCAGTGCTTCATCGATGATTCAAGAAAAGTAACAAGATTATTATTATTATTATTTCCAACTCAAGTGTACTCTTGCTCAGCTCTTGCTGGTAATGTTCACCTATCCCGAGCGTGTGTAAACGCAAATGGGATTAGGCACAGCAGTTACATATTTAGAAATTTACGGACAGTGTGACAAGTATTCAAAATTGCAGCCTTCTGCAGATCGATGTATGTGTTTTTGTGAAGACCTAGTTTGGTGAGGCTGTCTTGTAGAGTTTTGGGGATTAGTCCCGTAGATGAAACGATGACTGGCACCACCTCTACTTTCTCTGCCTGCCACATCTGTCCCACCTCAATTGCAAGATCGGTGTATTTTGCAATTTTCTCGTTGTATTTGTCTAACATATTGTTGTTATTGGGTACAGCAACATCCACTAGAAGAACCGAGTTAGCTTTTTTATCCACAACTACAATATCAGGCCGGTTATTCGTCACCCGTCTATCGGTGATAATTGACCTATCGTAGTATAGTCTAAAATTATTATTATTATTATTATTATTATTATTATTATTATTATTATTATTATTATTATTATTATTATTATTATTATTATTATTATTATTATTATTATTATTATTATTATTATTATTGTTATTATTATTATTATTATTATTATTATTATTATTATTATTATTATTATTATTTTTTCTTTTTTTTCCTTGGCAGCACCAACTGCATAGGTTATTTGGCTGCCGTTCGTGTGGATTTTTTATTTATTAATTTTTTTTACCATATGAGCGCAGGTAAGTGTACTGAATTTCTAAATTTCACAAAACATGTTAATCAATTTTACGTATTTTAGGATGTTATCAAGATTGTCATTAATTCCCAGTGGTATTCTATCGGTGGTGAACAATAGGGTTCTGGCAAAGAGATATTGTGGACAGGTAAAAATATGTTCCACGCTCAGTTTAGAGTTACAGGTGCATCGGCGTGGTATCGAGGTCGTTAGAAGGTGAATGTGCGTAAGGCGGGTGTGACCTAAGCGAAGCCTACATAAAACTACCTGTTCTCTGCGGTTGAAGTACGTTGGGTAAGTCCATTTTTTTGTACTGTGTTTCCATTTTTTTAAGTAACCTTCATATGAATTCCATTCTTCTTGCCACCTCTCGTACAGTGTTAATTTTATATTTTTAATTACCTCTTCAACAGGAATTGGTATATCTTCTACAGTTCCAGAGGCTGCTGATTTTGCGCTGTCGTCTGCTGCTTCATTCCCTTCAATTCCAACGTAACTCGGGATCCATATGAAATTAACATCTTTGCCTGTTGAAGTAATATGAGAAATAAGCTCCAGTATTTGTTTGACCAGGATATTCTCAGGGAATGGATTTTTGAAAGCAGTGAGTGAGCTCAAGGAATCTGTACATATGAGCCACTTTTGCTCTTGGTTCATTGATACGTAAAGTAGTGACTGCCATAGAGCGTATAGTTCGGCTGTGTATACGCTGCAAATTGGGTTTAGTGTCCATGTGTGAGAGTCGTTATTATTCACGAAAGCAGAACCGACACCTGAGGTGGTTTTTGATCCGTCGGTATATATGGTAGACCAGCCGTTATATTTTTGCATTTCTTGACGTAGAAGAGTTCGATATGTTGAACTAGAGGTCGCTTCTTTGTTCCATTGTGATAATGTAGTATTAATGATTGGTGTTCTTAATAACCAAGGTGGGATACTCAGAGTATCTTTTAAAATATTATCTTTGACAATATTATATTTTTCCACTAGTTTAGCAAAACGTGATCGTGCTGGTTTTGAAGTCGACGGTTTGGAGTGAAATTCATCGTATTGTTTGATCATATCTTGGTTAATGTGCCTAACTAGTGGTGCTTTTTTGCAAAAGTAAATTAGGTTTTGCATTTCTCTTCGTAAATGTAGGGGTATGAATGAAGTGTCTGCTTCCAGTGCCGCAATAGGGCTGGTTCGAAGTGCACCCGTAGCCAATCGTAATGCTATATTTTGTATTTTATTTAACACCTTCAATTTTGATAGTCTTGCAGAGCCATAAACCACACTAGCGTAATCAATTTTTGATAAAATTAGGGTTTTGTACATAGTGAGTAATATTTCTCTGTTAGCACCCCATTTTATTCCAGAAATACATCTCATAATATTCAGGGTTTTTTGACATTTCACACTAAGCTCATTGATGTGATCTCCCCAATATAGTCCTTTATCAAGCGTCACTCCCAGTAGTTTTATAGACTGTCTATTAATAACTCGCTCACCATTTAAGTAGATATCTGGTTCGTTATCTTCTGCTCGTAGTTTACAGAAATGAATAAGTTTGGTTTTCTGGTTTGAGAAAGAGAAGCCCTGTGAATTTGCTTTCTCATTTAATTGGTCCACGGTTGTTTGGAGGTCAACATTTAGTTGGTTCATATTTGTACTTTGTATGTATATGTTGAGGTCATCGACATACAAGATCCTCCCCACACTATCAGGCAATACTTTTAGTAAACAATTTATCGCAACCGCAAATAAGGTTACACTAAGGACAGAGCCTTGAGGTATACCATTTTCAAGAGGGTGTATGGAAGATATCTCATTCGCTACTCTAACTTGGAAATATCTTTGGCTTAGGAAGCTTTTTATTAAGGTAGGTAGTTTTCCTCTTAGTCTCCAATTGTAAAGTTGTTTAAGGATAGCATGTCGCCACGTCATATCGTATGCTTTTTCCAGATCAAACATGACAGCAACAATATGTTCACGCCTGGAAAAACTTTCTCTGATGTCGTTTTCTAGCCGGACAAGACCGTCAATTGCAGAGTATTTCTGACGACAACCAACTTGACTTTTTGAAAGTAAGCAATTCCGTTCTAAATACCAGTTCAATCGTATATTAACCATTTTCTCGAATACCTTACTCAAGCAGCATGTTAATGAGATCGGTCTATAACTTGAAGGATCGTCAGCTTTTTTTCCTTCCTTTGGAATTGGAATGATCACTGCTATCAACCACTTTTGAGGGAAGGTACCTGTTTTCCATATGTTGTTGTATAGTTTTAATAATTGTTCTTTAGCATAACAAGGTAAATATTTAATCATACTGTAGGTGATAGTGTCATGACCTGGTGCCGATTCATTACAAGACTCTAAAACATTATCGAGTTCTTCATTAGAAAATGGTAGATTATAGTATTCTTCATTGAGGCAATAATAATTGATATCAGTGTTTTCTTCATTTATTTTTAAACTTTGAAAATTGGGCTTATAATTTTTGGTACTGCTTACCTGCTCAAAGTGGTGGGCAAATATTTCTACAATTTCTTTAAGATCTGTTGATGACTTGTTTGGGGACGTTATTATTTCTGGGATATGAGAAATTCCTCTGCCACTTATACATTTAATTTTTTTCCAAATCTCACCTACCGCCGTTTCCGATATTAAGGATGATACGTATTGCTCCCATGAAACACGCTTTGCTTCGTTTATCATACGGCGGGCTCTTGCACGATGCTTTTTGAAGTTGATTAGGTTTTCTAATGTGGGTTGTCTCTTGATTACTTTCATGGCTCTTTTTCTCTCTCGTATAGCTTCCGATTCCACCATGGCACTCTCTTTTTTCTTGATATACCTTTTGTTTTCGGGATGCTCTCGTGTGCTGCTCGTAGGATTTCGTTCGTTATCAGTTCTGATGCTTCATTTATGTCATCTGGTATATCTGGAAAATTTAGTTTTTCTTGGTATATATTCCAGTCAGCTTTGTTACATAACCACTTTTCCTTGGTGTTAACCTGTCTTGTTGGCGCGTCGCATGACATAAGTAATGGGAAATGGTCACTTGAGTGTAGGTAATTACATGTAGTCCAATTGATTTTTCCTGCGAGAGATGGGGAGCATAAACTTAAGTCAAGATGTGAAAATGTGTTTGAGCGAGCATTGAAAAATGTGGGTTCTCCAGTATTAAGTATACATAAGTTCTGATCATCGATAAGTCGTTCTATTTTTCGTCCTCTTGCATCTAGCTGTTCGCCGCCCCACATGGGAGAGTGAGAGTTGAAATCCCCGACTAACAGAAAGGGTTGTGGGAGCTGTTGAACCAATTCATCTATTTGCTGGTAAGTCCAGTGGTCGTTTGGTAAATATAAATTACATATTGTAAATTTTATAGGTGTTTTTATGGTGATGGCAACAGCTTGAAGATTGTTTTTAAGTTTTATATGTTCCGCTGGTATTGATGTTCTTAGCAGAATGGCGACTCCGCCCGATGCTCTTTCTCTAGGAACAAAATCTTTTCTAAAAATACTAAAATCTTTTAGGTTAAAACGTGATTGTAATTTAAAATGGGTTTCTTGTAATGCTATTCCAAATGGATTGAATTCACTAATTAGTAGTTTAACTCATTTATATGTGAAATACAACCATTGCAGTTCCATTGGATAAAGTTTTGCATTATTGGATTTAGTGAAAAAGATAAGGAATAATTTATATGAAAAAAATAAATAAATAAAATTAAATTGAAAATTAAAAATAAATAAAATAAAAATAAAAATGGGTAAAATAGTATAAACATAGTTTATAGAACAAAGGACATAATAGTGTAGATTTATACACAAACATAAATGCTTATACACACGTTTTCTTTTTTTTTTTATCCCACCTCACCTTCTGACTGTTGAGTAGAAGGTTTCTGGGGAGTTGCACTCTCAGCTTCTCTCATAGTTTCGCTAACTATATTTTTTTTGCTAGTCTTTCTGCTTCTAGGCTTTCCCTTTGGCCAGCCTTTTTTCCCTTTTGACTTCTTCCGAGTAGTGGGTTCATTAAATAAAGAATCCTCGTCTGAGGAAGACGGATGGGTGCGTTTGCCTATTGACATAATAGATTGGCAATCGGAAGCTTGGGATGTAGGTGCAATCGGATGAAATGGGAAAGATGGCGTTAGAGTTGGCGCCACAATTGTTTTCTGTAGTGCAGTAACCAACAAAGGTACCAACTGTTTTACAAGTTCCTCAATATTAATTGTTGGTGAGTTAGCTATAGTGGGTGTAACAGGAACTATAGTCGTGGTTGTCGCTTTGGCGTATGATAGATTAGGTTTTGGAGTTTTAACAATAACTCTCCTTCTAGCTTCTGCATACGATATTTTTTCCAGTACCTTCAGTTCCTGGATAGCTTGTTCCTGTTTAAATATAGGGCAGTCCTTGGTTCTTGCTGAATGTGGGCCTTTACAGTTTATACATGTGACTGGTAGTTCGCATGATGCACCGGTGTGTAGAGGTTTGCCACAGATACAAATTTGTTCTTTGGAACATGTAGCTGCCGAATGCCCAAAATGTTGGCATTTAAAACAACGCAAAGGTGATGGTATAAACGGACGAACTTTTAGTAAGTAAAAGGCTACCCTAACTTCTTTTGGCATATCATGAGAATCAAAAGTTAGAATGTGATTTGCTGTTTCTATTAGATTCTCGCCTCGCTTGCTTTTTATTCTTTTAACTTCTACTACTTTCTGATCTCTTAGTTCATCCAGTATTTCAATTTCGGTACAATTCAATAAGTCTCTACATGTAATAACACCTCTAGTCTGATTAAGTCTCGTATGTGGGGTTACATCGATATCATAATCTAGGAATTTCTCTAAACTTAATATTTTTTTTATTGTGCTGCTGAGCTAGTTTCAATTAATAATCCTTCCCTAATCTTTCTTAAATTTTTAACTTGTCCTACTTTTCCATATATAAACTTTTGTATTAAGAAGGGATTTGTCGATTGAAAATCTCCTTCTTTTTTCTTCATGACCAGAAACCGAGGTGATGCCTTCGTCTTCTGGTTCAGATTATTTTGGTGCTGTTTTTGATTGCCGTCTTCAATTAGGGATCCCGCACCAGGATCCGCAACATCGCTAGACGTTGAATATACTTTTTGTTTTGCAGGTTTCATCAAATTCCCACGAGTAGGGCAGATATATTCGTCCACCACAGCAGTGCTCCCTTACTGCGGCAAGGTAAACATACAAGTGAGTGTTACCTGGTACTCACAGGACATCGTTAGAGACTGTACATACAGGTCAGTCACTCATCCCTTCAGCACGATAGTTTCCACCTTGAGATTCAGGATTTTTTATCGATGTTTACTCCTCTAGATTCCTGGGAATCTAACCTCTTAGTCGCCTCTTACGACAGGTGGGCTATCCCCTGGGGGTATTATTCTTAATTTTTAATATTATTTCCTTCGCATCCATGTTATCCCTTAATGTTAAGCTTATGGTATTTCTGAAGAGTTCGTGGTCCATAGATTTTTCTTCCCAGACTAGGGGTGGTTTTTTTGTTGTGTCGCAGACCTCGAAACTAATATATCTATGTAGGATCAGGCTTTCTTCCTTAGACTCCACTCTCCAGTTTCTAACCTGGCGCAACATCCCTTGGGAGGCACAAGTGATATCTATGTAGGATCTTTGCTCTCGCCTTGTGAAGGTGGGTACCTGCCCATCATTTAATACTACCATGTTCAAGCTATGGATCCATTCAGATAGGTGTTTATGAATTACTTGTTTGCTGGTTACTGAATAATAAATTTGAAACTGTGGACTGTATTTACTTGATGAACATAATATATTTTACATGGTGTAATATAAAATAAAAAAGCTTTACTTGATAATCTCATGAAATTTTACTTGTCACTGTCACTTATTTTTTGGCTCGACTCAAATATATATTGTTTCCGTGGTGTTGCCACTTTTTGAAAAAAGTACTTGAAAAGTAAATAAAGTTCTAACATAGCCCCCACTTTGAAGGGCACCTTCAAAATAAACTCATTAAATTAGATTAATATTCTAAAAAAAAAAACGAGAGTAGCACTACCCATTACATTTAATTATAAGTGTCTTTTTGTAATGGTAACGGACATAAGTGTCTAACAGACCGCACAACTGTTCCTTTCGAGGTGTTAACTTCGGCTATCCTCGATACTCCGTCTCTGCCTGGAAATAGTCGGATTATCCTGCCAATAGGCCACCTACAAGGTGGTTGTGCATCATTTTTGATAAGTACGAGTGTGTCAGGTTTTATTTCACATGGCGCATCTTTCCATTTTTACAACTGATGCAACTGTGAAATGTACTGCTTCGAAAACTGCCGCCAAAATTGTTGATATAACTGTTGAATATGCTGGAGTCGTGATAGGCGATTTGCAGGTAGACTGATTAGGTAGGGATCAGGTAGAGATGTGATATTACGTCCAATCAGGAAATGGTTGGGAGTAATTGGCGATGGATCATTTGGATCATTGGACGCATCAAATAAAGGTCGCGAATTGAGAATCCCTTCAATTTGTATGACGAGAGTATTAAATTCCTCAAATGTGACATTTTTATTGATCAAAACTCTTTTCAAGTGATGTTTTGCCATTTTTACCGCTGCTTCCCATAAACCTCCATGATTTGGGGTATATGGGGGGATAAAAACCCATTTAATGTTAAACTGATTTATTAACTCGTTATTAATAGAATTACAATTGCTGGACATGAATTGTCCGAACTCCTTTAATTTATTACTTGCTCCGACAAACGTACTTCCGTTGTCGGAATAGATAACAGACGGAACACCCCTTCGTGAAACGAACCTTTTAAAACTTGCCAAAAAGTTGTCTGTGGTGAGGTCGGAAACAACTTCAAGGTGGATTGCCTTTGTGCAAAAACAAACAAATACAGCTAAATAACATTTTATTAGCCTTGATCCTCTCCTCTTTTTGTTAAGAATTGAGAAAGGACCAGCATAGTCAATCCCCATTACTTGAAATGGAAGCTGCGGCGCAATTCTTTCATTTGGCAAATTAGACATTGGGGCTGAAAATGGAACTGGGTTAAATTTAACGCATGTGAGACAATTTTTGACTGTTCGTTTAGCTAAAATACGCCCTCCTATAGGCCAATAAAATTGTCTAACGGATGCCAATAGCAACTGAGGACCTGGGTGTAATAATTGATTATGTTTATGTTCGAAAATTAATTTTGTAAAATGATGTGAGGACGACAATAAAATTGGGTGTTTGGTACTGAATGGTAAATATGTGTGTTTCAATCTTCCTCCCACTCTTATAATTCCCTGACCATCTAGAAAAGGCGCTAATGATGAAAGTTTGTGTTTGTTAGAAAGTGTCTTGCTTCCTTTAAGAGCTTTCAATTCTTCGCAAAACGACTCTGCTTGAACTTGTTGAACTAATATTTTTAAAGAATTTTCTAGTTCTGTAACGGTTAAAACGCCAGTTTGCCTGTTCGATTCACCTTTCAAATTGTTATAAAAACGTAAACACCAAGCTGTAACTCGTTGTAATTTGATTTAAGTAGAAAACCTGGTAATTAAATCTGATGCAAATGTTGAAACTACGTGTAAAACTGAGGGTTTATTTTTTAACTCAAGTAACTCTGATTTTCTAATAATAAAATTTTCACTTGGCCACTCGGAAGAGGGCAATTGTAGAAAATCAGGGCCTTTCCACCATATGCCATTAAGAATTAACTTATCCGGTAACATACCTCTTGAAGCTACATCAGCCGGATTACTTAAACTATTTACATACTTCCAGTCAGCGACGGTTGAAAGTGCTTGAATCTTTGACACATGGTTCGCCACGAAAACTTGTAAATCACAGGGTTCAGTGTAGATCCAACTCAAAGCAACTTGTGAATCAGACCATAAATAGATAGGAATATCAGCTTTAAGAGCACTGACTACATGTCTGGTTAATTGCGCACCTAAAAGACAAGCACATAGTTCTAATTTAGGAATAGTTATAGCCTTTAAGGGTGATACTCTAGACTTTGAACAAAGTAAGTTAATAGTATAATTACCAGCACTATCTGTACTACGAAGATAGATACATGTCGCATATGCATCTTGTGATGCATCACAGAAGCAATGAATATCTACAAATTTTTCTGAGGATACATTGCGGGAAATGGATAGTTGATTGAAACTGTCAAGGCTATTTTGAAATTGCAACCAGTTCTTGAGAATGTCTGGGGGGACTGGAGAATCCCAAGAAATGTGAAGAGACCAAAGTTTCTTGATAAGTATTTTGGCTAAAATAATAGATGGACTTAAAAGTCCCAAAGGGTCATAAATGTGAGCAATCGTGGATAAAATGGATCGTTTAGTATAAAAAGTTTGGCAAGAAAATTGTTTAATCGTGTATTTCAATGTATCTGAATTATTATCCCATTGAAAGTCCCATTGGAAGTCCATTTGCGTAAAATGAAATGTGCAGACTTCAATATATTAAAAATTGCCTTACACCGTACTTGCAGCTCTTCCAAATCGTTAGAGCCAGTTAACAAATCGTCCACGTACATGTCTGACAAAATTGTCTGAGAGGCTTCTGGGCATTCGTGTATGTGTTGAGTTGCTAACGTCCGAATACAATTAATTGCTAAATATGGCGCTGATCGTGTACCATAAGTAACTGTATTTAAATGGTAAATACCAAAATCTTCGTTTGGGTTTTCTCGCCATATAATCTTTTGCAAAGGTCTGTGCTCGGGATGCATAAGTATTTGTCGATACATTTTTGAAATGTCTGCTGACGCAACAAAAGTATATGTGCGGAATCTTACTAAAATGTCGAAAATATCGTTTTGTACCTTGGGCCCTACATATTGAATGTCGTTAAGCGACCATCCTGTTGTGCTTTTGCAGCTACCATCGAAAACTGTACGAAGTTTTGTAGTGATGCTTGTTTCTTTAAGCACACCGTGATGTGGTAGAAAGTAACCAAATTCTGCCTCGAGGTTGTCTGAAACTTTACTCATATGACCGAGATTCTGATATTCGTGTATGAAATCACAGTACAATTTTTTAAAGTTGGAATCGAGGAATTTGTTTTCCAAAGACTTGAACCGCTTTACAGCGGACACACTTGTATCACCTAATAATTCAGTAGAATGTTTAAGTGGAAATTTTACAATAAATTGACCATTATCCGCACGATGAGTATCTTTATTGAAAAGAGATTCACATATAGTGTCTTCCTGGGAAATGAATTCATTTTTACCTTGCACGTCCTCTATTTCCCAAAATTTTTTAAGTTGTTCATCCTCAGGCACCTGAATTTTTGCAAAATTGCAAATACGCTTATCGGATTGACTAACAGGGATCGTCCCAGTTATTATCCAACCAAACTTTGTATTTACTATATGTATTTACTAATTGGATTTTTCCTTCTAACAAAAGGTCCCAAAAAATGTTAGCCCCTAGCAATAGGTCAATGTCGTTAGAATGGTTGAATTCAGGGTCTGCTAAGTCTATATTATGAGGTAAACGCATACTATTAATGTTGAAAGAATACTTAGGAATTCTATTTGTAATGATTGGAACAACAAAGCATGATATACTTGATTTATAATCCGAACATCGCGACGAAACTTCAATTGTACACTTTTTATTAATATTTGACTGACTTTGAGTGACACCTATAATTGAACAATTAGTATTGACAAATGGAATTTTTAATTTTTCACAAAAGGAGGTGCTGATCAAACTCATCTGCGCTCCGCAATCTAATAGAGCTTTGCAAGAATGAAATTGTTTGACGTTGTCTTGTACATAACAACTTATGGTTGGTAACAAAACTTGATTTTTACCGTTTAAAAGGTTGATACTAACGTTGGATTTTAAGTTTTCCTCTTTTCTTGCTAATAGGTTTAGTGAACCCATTTGATCATTTATATTACCAGTTGAACTTGTAGCTTGTACTATTTCTCGATGAAGTAATTTATTGTGCACATAACCGTAACTGTTTTACTTTTTGAATTTTTTGCTCGGTAGATAATGCCAAGAAATCTGGACATTTATAGATAGAATGATTTTTCTTACAAAAATTACAAGTATAGTTTGTAACAAGATTTACTTGAGTATTTGATTTATAATTGTTGTATGAACTCGGTTTACTGTGAAAACTTGAAATACTAGCTTTTAACAATTGTGCGTCATCTAGACATTGTAAAACATCAGCTTTCTTTTTCAAGAACTCTACAAACTCTGGTAATGATGGCAAATCATCATTAAACTTGCATTCTTTCCAATCTCGCAATGTATTTTTATCTAACTTGGTTGACAGAACATGAATAATGAGAGAATAGTACAACAAGTCTTTGTTGAGTCCTATTCCATCTAAAGAAGTTAAGTGTTTGGATACCTCGTCTAAAATTTTCCGAAAATTTGGATAAGTCTCCTTATGAATACCTTGTACATTTAACAAATGTTTAAAATGACTATCCAACAAAAACTGTTTCTTGTCGAAACGCTCACACAACAACTCCCAAGACTTTTTAAAAGGTTGTTCAGTGCTATCTATGCCCTCAATAAAGTTAGCCGCGTAACCTTCTAACGAGGCTTTTAAATATTGAAACTTTTGATTAGCATTTAACGATTTGTTATTAGCGATAGTGGAATTGAAATTATTTTTAAAGTTAATCCATTGTTGAAATTGTCCTGAAAATGTCGGTAACTTTATTTTAGGCAGCCACATGTTCTGAAGAGGGTCAATATTAGTAGTCGAAACGTTCGGCTGTGAACCCAAATGTAACTCATGACTTGAATGTGCAACCGGAGCCCGTATTCGACTCAATAATGTTTTTAAATATGATTGGGATTTATAAAATCTATTCTCAAAATCCTCTCTTTCTAAAAAATGACTTTCTAAATCGTCATCGCTACATTTTGATTCTAAAATGGTTTGAACCTGTTCAAACTCATTTAATAAACTTGAATGATTATCAAATCGCAACTCTACATCGTTGATATTAGGTAAATCATCTCTTGAAGAGGTTTTAATAGTTTCGATATATTTTTCTAACAATGTCAATTTTTGCTTAATTGTACCTCTGTTACGCTTAAGAATTTTTAATTCGCTTGTTACCTGTTCATTTTCTGAATCTGGCATCTTGAATCTTGATTTTAAACAAAACTAAACAAATTTAGGTTATGAATTGAAACTACGCTTTACTATTTTGAACTTCAATCTCGATAAATACAAACTGAAGATCACTGCTCAATTTGTTTACGCATTATTCACCTGGTTATTCAGTTTAAATATATAAAAATGCAAATTAAACGTGTTAACTGAAAGGAATAGAAAGGAATTCTCTGACCTATATTGTACTAGCTAGTCACCCTGCTTAGTAGTTACCGCTAGACCGGAACATTTCTGCATTGACATGAACTGGGGCTACTGGACTTGACTCAATTCGTTACGCTGCTGTATACTGGATAATCTTACCACATGCTGACTTGAATATTGTAAAATTAATTTTGCTTTTAACACTTGAATCCGGTGAGATGGACCAAAAATGTTTATGAATTACTTGTTTGCTGGTTACTGAATAATAAATTTGAAACTGTGGACTGTATTTACTTGATGAACATAATATATTTTACATGGTGTAATATAAAATAAAAAAGCTTTACTTGATAATTTCATGAAATTTTACTTGTCACTGTCACTTATTTTTTGGCTCGACACACAAATATATATTGTTTCCGTGGTGTTGCCACTTTTTGAAAAAAGTACTTGAAAAGTAAATGAAGTTCTAACATAGCCCCCACTTTGAAGGGCACCTTCAAAATAAACTCATTAAATTAGATTAATATTCTAAAAAAAAAACGAGAGTAGCACTACCTTTTCCATCCTGTTTCGGTCCCCATAGGGAGGATTTAGCGTTGAAGTCTCCTGCAATGATGATTTCGTTTCTCTGGTCCCTCGCATCCTCCATTAAGTCATCTACGAATTCCTCGAAAGTAGCCTTGCTAACATTTGGCGAGATGTAGCAGTTAAAGAGTGTCCATTTTTTAAAATACATCTTTACGTATCCTCTTTTTTTTTTATGCTCGATCACACCACACCTCCTATTCACGCATAATACAGCGACCGATTTCCCCGAGTCTAAAATCCACCTTGGGTCCTTCCCGACGTAATTCAAATTTGGCTCTTGTATAATGAGTATGTCTATGTCCTGCCTGTTTGCTTTTGCTACCGCCAGTTCGTGCGCTCCCCTTCTTCTGTCCACATTTATTTGGCTAACCTTTATGTACATTATTATCTAACTAAAAAATTAAAATAGATATCTATAAAAATAAAATAAAGCTATTTATACAAATATAGAGTAAAAGAAATTAAGGATTTGGGCTTATTAGGCAAAGACGTCTCCCATTATTTCTGCATCTGGTCCTGCGGAATATTGCGGTCTTTCAGTCACATCTCTGAATGTGAACTTTCTCGATTTGAGTCTGCCTCTTTCCGCTGTTCTGGCTTTTTTTAGGGCGGCCCTAAAAGCGGGGCATTTCATTGTGCCAATCCTGTGTCCTGCAGTGTTGCATACCGGGCAGAACTCGTTTGAGCATTCTTTGCTTTCGTGTGACCTTTCACATTTATGACAGCTTCCTTGCCGGTCTGGGCCGTTGCATTCTTCCGTTTTGTGGTTATATGACCAGCATCTAGCACATCTTCTTACTTTGACCCGTTTCTCCACCTTACATCTTGATATGCCAATTTTTAATTCTCCTTTTGTAAGCAATTTGTTTGCGTCTTCTCTTGGCAGTTTAATTGTCACTGCCAGTGTTTCATTAGACAAGGGTCGTATTTCGGAGGTCCAGATAACCTCAGGTTTGATGCCGGTAGTCTTTGCAACACTCTCAATTATTTCTTCTTTCGCCGTGTCTGCAGCTATACCTCTGATGTTGATCGTTGTCTCCTCTTCTCCCAGTAGTCTAGTTTTAACGCTTGTCCTGCCTAGGGCCTCCTTAATATTTTTAAGATCCTCGGGGTTTCTGTCCAACGTGAGCAGCAATTTTCCGTCCCTAGTGCTTCTTACAGTGCGGATTGCCTTTATTGCCTCCTTATCTTCAACAGCGGCTTTCACCTGTCTCAGAGTCTCCTTATATGTGCTATTACCCTTGCTTACAATTATTCCGTATGTGGGTATTTCTCTGTGCTCCGTTACAGCAATTTCCATGCGATCTCTTGTGGTATATATGGTGACCTTTGTGTTCTGATTCCGAAATATGCATTCCAGTATCTTCTGCAATTTTTGGTTTGTAATACCCTCAATGTGGTGGACGCAGACTTGTTCGTCATCTCTTGTTTCCATAGCCAGCCATTTCAGTTTTTCCCATATGTCTGTGTCCGTTCCGTCATGTTTAATTTTTGCGATCCTTTTTCTAGTCACGTCTTTGTCTTTTATTCTTGTTATTTGTTCAATAATTTCTGTGTCTCCTTCCGTTTTGTCTAGTTCAAGATATTTATCTTTAAAAAGTTTCTGAATGCTGGCAGTCATATCTGGGTCTTTCGGTTTGACAAGCACCGCCTTAGTTATTTTATCGTCAGTTTGAAGTGGGTTTCCTACTACGATCTTTGTTTTGTTGTAAAGAGCTTCGTCCCATTTTTTATTTTCTATTAACTAATATGTGTCAATGTTTTCAATCCCTTCTAGTGTTCGGATAGTGTCCTCTGTAAGCAGTTCCTCTGTTTGGGTGGCCATTTCCTTTGTCCTAATCGGGTTAGTTTGTACGTCCGCATCATACATAATTTTCTCATCAGCTTCGTATCTGTGGCTTCCAAACCATCTTTGGATCATTTCCCTTTGGAAAATGTTTGTGTTTCGTCTCCATTTTATAGCCAGCTCTTTAATTTTTTTGTGTGTGTTTGGATTTTCTTGTATAACGGTCTCCATGATTTGCAGGATTCTTGTGTTTTCTTGTAGGGCCTCCATGATTGTAAAAGCCTCTGGGCTCTCTTTTTTCTTATAGATGTGCTCGCCACTTTCTCTTTCGGTTATTGATGTGTCTTGAATCTTCCGTTTGTAATATGAGCTTTCTGATAATGATGATCTTCTTCTGTAATCTGTGTCTATATTTAACTTTTTTTTAACGTTTTGTTATATAACAGGGCTGCTCTTCCAGTAAGTGGCTGGTTGCTCCCAAAAGTCGTAAATTTGCCCCCCCCCCCCCCCAGAATCCGTGGGGCAGCCTTCTAATGAAGGGAGGGATTCCGGATCTTTGATCCTACCCTCCTGGGGTAATCTGTTGTTAATTTCCGACATCATAGTTTTTCCATAGTGATTTTCTGTCGGGGTTTCCTTCCCTTAGCCGAGGGGTTCCAGTTTTTCGGCGCCGGAGACTCGCCGTTCGCCCCCCAAATCAGGTAAAGGACTTGTCAGCGTGTTCAGATGTAACTTGGGCATGTTGGATCTTCTACTGGCATTAATTGGTGCTACCTACTCGACATTTGTAGCCCCGCCAGTGCCCCACTGACCATTTTCGAGCTGTTTCTTAGCTTCACTCGTCCCTTCCCGTCCTTGCGGCTCGAGAAGGGATGAAGTTACTGAGCCACTCCACCATCGTCAAGGTCGTACAGCTCCTAGGAGTGGAACCTAACCCAACCTAACCTAACCTAACCTAACCTAACCTAACCTAACCTAACCTAACCTAACCTAACCTAACCTAACCTAACCTAACCTAACCTAACCTAACCTAACCTAACCTAACCTAACCTAACCTAACCTAACCTAACCTAACCTAACCCAACCTAACCTAACCTAACTTAACCGAAACCTAACCGAAACCTAACCGAAACCTAACCTAACCTAACCTAACCAAACCTAACCTAACCAAACCTAACCTATGCAACCGCATTTAAATTATTAAGAAAGATTATTGTTATAATAATTTAAATTTGGATTGGAAGCTGTGTAAAGTTACTTTATATTGTTTTCTATTAATTATAAGTGTTTTTTTTTAAATTTGGTTTTATTCTTTTCATGACCCACATTATGTACCATATCATATGAGTTAAACTATTTTCTTCCTAAAAAAAAATTCTTTTCATGACCCTCATTCTGTACCATATTATATCAGTTAAACTATTTTCTTCTTAAAAATATTATATTCAATAAATCGAATTAAATACCTTTAATGATTGATAACTACGGCGACCAAGAGGCCTACCTGATTTTAAAACTGGCGACCAAGTGGTCGATGGCATTATGAACCCCCGCTGACAAAACTGACCGCGGCGACCAAGTGGCCAACACCCTAGGAGATCATCCCTTTTTCACGATACCACTTTATCTCTCAAATTTGTTCTCTCAAATACAACCTCGACCAAATCTTCTTGATGTATGTCTGTTATTTTTGTACTTTCAAAAATGTATGATTGCAGCTACTTCAATAAAATTGTATACAAGGTGATATGTGTAATAAGTTCGTGGTATAATTTTAATAATTTTTAAACGGTTTTAATTAGCTTACCCTTTTTGATGTTTGTTTGGATCAAATTTAGCAATTGAAATTGTACCCCCTTCCTGTTGAAAGATTGATATGTAATTTGATACACATCGTTAGTTCTGATGACGATACAATTATCTATATTCAGAATCCAAAATGGCCGCCGCCGCAAAACGACGGATTACATTTATTTCTTCAACCCCCTCAATATGGATATCAAATGAAAGGGTCTGACTAGGAGAATATAATACAGTAGCTCATAGACAAACCAAATTCAAAATGGTGAATTTCATATGCGATGGTGAAAGGTGAGAGGATTGGTAGCAAGGAAAAATACCACATATAAAATGAAAGATGTCCGTGCACATTTTGAAGAAGCTCTGGTACAAGTTGATGCGGAGAGATGGCGAAAATGCATAGACCATTGAAGAGCAGCAAATGTGAAAATTAGACAATTTAATGGAACAAACCATAGAGCCAATAGTTCGGACTAGATGAATATTCATCAGATTTTTCATTTTCCGATAACTAATATTTCGTGTTCACGTGTTCAAAAAGTATTACTTAATAACCCCGTTCTGTAAATAACTTCTATAGTTCTAGTAATATAATATAAAAAATTGATTATTATAAATATTATTATAATTGTCTCTGTAGTGAACGTATTATAATTAATTGATCATATTTTTTATTTAATATCATACCTACTGATAGCCCTACCTAAAGGTACGGCCATGCCTGCAATTACAAGCGACCCGAAGATCGGATTTCTATTGCATACCGGCGTTGTACAGGGTTGGGTAGTCAAATAAAGATTTGAATTATAATGTAAATCGTTTTAAAATTCTTGAGCTTTAGTTGGCTACCCGGTAAGGGTCTTACATGTTAAATTAGGTTTTATTACTCTCTGTCTATTTTAAACAGACTGTAGATCGGTAGAATTTTGTGCCGCGGTATTTTCACTTGATTAAGGTTATTTTCAATATGTCATAGACACTTTAACACCATATCTAAATGATGTGGAGAAATGATTTAAATCGCATTTATTTATTTGATAATTCTATGTAATTTTGTCAAGCGAAATAATCAACTGACCATTTTCATTTCGTAGTCGAAAGTAAGACCATTTTTCTCGGGTCGGAAGTAAAAATCAATCATTTTATATTTTCCTAGGTACTTTGAATCCGGTTGAACATGACGTCTTCATATACATGGTGTGTCACGTCGAGGGCCCATTAGCCATATATGGAAAACTGATATTTGAAATTTGAAAATTTATATACAGGGGTAAGTCATTAGGTTCTATTCAATCAAAATATTTTTAACTTCCGGAAGTAGCTGTCAGCTTTGTTATTTTCTATGTAAAATACAATTTTTCTCTTAATTTTTGGAACCAACTTAAAATTATGCATAAAAACATACTTTAGGTATTAATTTTACCGTTTTTGAAATGTTTTTTGAAAAACATGCATTTACATTAATAACTCTATCTTGCCTATTTCTCAACCTATAAAATTAAAATATTTTACAGGTATTACAAAAACATTCTTCTTGCATTAAATAAAACGATAAATGCAATCATTTATACAGGGTGTGTAGAGTCGTGCCCCAAATATTCACATTTTCAAGTCGATAATTTGAATTGAAACCCCACCCTAACCTAACCTAACCTAACCTAACCTAACCTAACCTAACCTAACCTATCCTAACCTAACCTAACCTAACCTAACCTAACCTAACCTAACCTAACCTAACCTAACCTAACCTAACCTAACCTAACCTAACTTAACCGAAACCTAACCTAACCTAACCTAACCTAACCTAACCTAACCTAACCTAACCTAACCTAACCTAACCTAACCTAACCTAACCTAACCTAACCTAACCAAACCTAACCTATGCAACCGCATTTAAATTATTAAAAAAGATTATTGTTATAATAATTTAAATTTGGATTGGAAGCTGTGTAAAGTTATTTTATATTGTTTTCTATTAATTATAAGTGTTTTTTTTTAATTTGGTTTTATTCTTTTCATGACCCACATTATGTACCATATCATATGAGTTAAACTATTTTCTTCTTAAAAAAAAAAATCTTTTCATGACCCACATTCTGTACCATATTATATCAGTTAAACTATTTTCTTCTTAAAAATATTATATTCAATAAATCGAATTAAATACCTTTAATGATTGATAACTACGGCGACCAAGAGGCCTACCTGATTTTAAAACTGGCGACCAAGTGGTCGATGGCATTATGAACCCCCGCTGACAAAACTGACCGCGGCGACCAAGTGGCCAACACCCTAGGAGATCATCCCTTTTTCACGATACCACTTTATCTCTCAAATTTGTTCTCTCAAATACAACCTCGACCAAATCTTCTTGATGTATGTCTGTTATTTTTGTACTTTCAAAAATGTATGATTGCAGCTACTTCAATAAAATTGTATACAAGGTGATATGTGTAATAAGTCCGTGGTATAATTTTAATAATTTTTAAACGGTTTTAATTAGCTTACCCTTTTTGATGTTTGTTTGGATCAAATTTAGCAATTGAAATTGTACCCCCTTCCTGTTGAAAGATTGATATGTAATTTGATACACATCGTTAGTTCTGATGACGATACAATTATCTATATTCAGAATCCAAAATGGCCGCCGCCGCAAAACGACGGATTACATTTATTTCTTCAACCCCCTCAATATGGATATCAAATGAAAGGGTCTGACTAGGAGAATATAATACAGTAGCTCATAGACAAACCAAATTCAAAATGGTGAATTTCATATGCGATGGTGAAAGGTGAGAGGATTGGTAGCAAGGAAAAATACCACATATAAAATGAAAGATGTCCGTGCACATTTTGAAGAAGCTCTGGAACAAGTTGATGCGGAGAGATGGCGAAAATGCATAGACCATTGAAGAGCAGCAAATGTGAAAATTAGACAATTTAATGGAACAAACCATAGAGCCAATAGTTCGGACTAGATGAATATTCATCAGATTTTTCATTTTCCGATAACTAATATTTCGTGTTCACGTGTTCAAAAAGTATTACTTAATAACCCCGTTCTGTAATTAACTTCTATAGTTCTAGTAATATAATATAAAAAATTGATTATTATAAATATTATTATAATTGTCTCTGTAGTGAACGTATTATAATTAATGGATCATATTTTTTATTTAATATCATACCTACTGATAGCCCTACCTAAAGGTACGGCCATGCCTGCAATTACAAGCGACCCGAAGATCGGATTTCTATTGCATACCGGCGTTGTACAGGGTTGGGTAGTCAAATAAAGATTTGAATTATAATGTAAATCGTTTTAAAATTCTTGAGCTTTAGTTGGCTACCCGGTAAGGGTTTTACATGTTAAATTAGGTTTTATTACTCTCTGTCTATTTTAAACAGACTGTAGATCGGTAGAATTTTGTGCCGCGGTATTTTCACTTGATTAAGGTTATTTTCAATATGTCATAGACACTTTAACACCATATCTAAATGATGTGGAGAAATGATTTAAATCGCATTTATTTATTTGAAAGTTCTATGTAATTTTGTCAAGCGAAATAATCAACTGACCATTTTCATTTCGTAGTCGAAAGTAAGACCATTTTTCTCGGGTCGGAAGTAAAAATCAATCATTTTATATTTTCCTAGGTACTTTGAATCCGGTTGAACATGACGTCTTCATATACATGGTGTGTCACGTCGAGGGCCCATTAGCCATATATGGAAAACTAATATTTGAAATTTGAAAATTTATATACAGGGGTAAGTCATTAGGTTCTATTCAATCAAAATATTTTTAACTTCCGGAAGTAGCTGTCAGCTTTGTTATTTTCTATGTAAAATACAATTTTTCTCTTAATTTTTGGAACCAACTTAAAATTATGCATAAAAACATACTTTAGGTATTAATTTTACCGTTTTTGAAATGTTTTTTGAAAAACATGCATTTTCATTAATAACTCTATCTTGCCTATTTCTCAACCTATAAAATTAAAATATTATACAGGTATTACAAAAACATTCTTCTTGCATTAAATAAAACGATAAATGCAATCATTTATACAGGGTGTGTAGAGTCGTGCCCCAAATATTCACATTTTCAAATTTCAAGTCGATAATTTGAATTGAAACCCCATGTATTTTATTATCATATCTTATCCAGGCTTCTATTCTCATTCGATCCGTATTAGCATTTCCTATGCCTAAAGTTATTTCCAGATTTATTATAATTTGTGAATGTTTTGTTACATAAAAAGAATTAAGCAAGCCATTGAAATTAAAAATGATAGTTCACTGACATCTTAGTAAAACGTTTTGACATTTACATTGTTTAATTTTCAAATTTTGTTAAAATGGCTTATTTGGGTTATAATAACGAAGATTTCTTAAATCTGTTATTAATAACACTGGTTTTAAGTCTATTGCATAAAAAACCGAGGAAAAGAATATAAATATTATAATTATTTGAAAACCTATTATTTACAAAATATGTTCATAAGCACCACCATTAACTTCTAAGCACTTGTTGATTCTTCAGAGTAGATTTTCTTGTGTAATTTTAATAAATGTAGCGGAATCTAAAGATTGAAACGCTTGTCTAACCATATTTTGCAAGTCTTCTTTTGTTGTGATAGGATTACCGTGAACAGCATTTTTATTATAACCCCAAATGGAAAAGTCTACAGGATTTAAATATGGAGATCGAGGGCAAAGATTACAAAATATATATAAGATTGTTCACTCGTACGAATTCTATCGATCAAAGGATTCATACCGCTGGTTACTGTCTGGTGACTTATGGGTTGGCGCCATGCTACAGTATGTCGCTAAATCCTTACTTGCATTTAATTTTGCATATTATACGGGTTGTCGCCTATCGAGCGCTGGTATTTTAGAATTCGTTGTTCGTGTTTATGTTTTATAGATATTTTAAATTTATTAATTAATTATTGCAATAGGGAAAAAATAATATTCATATTTTCCTCTTCAATAGCAAAACTTATAAAATAAATATTTTGTGATTATTGTTAATAGTCTTAGTTGTATACATAATAAATGGTAGTTTATCACTTTCCCACGAATTCTGAATGCAGTCTTGATTTTAAGTACTTATAATGTAAACAATGATAAAAATATAGAGAAGCAATTAAGGGCCAGAAATGTGCCTACAATCTCTAGAAACTTTGTAGAAGTATTTCATTTAGTTTTTCGGGAAACGTTCCGGAAGTAAAATTTCTTGTTCGCATTATTTTAACTCCTGTCTTCCAAAAGTAACATTAATAATATTATAATTGTGGTTTTAAAATGCCTGTGTGTTGTGCTGTGATCGGTTGTTCCAGCAAGGTGGGAAAACCAGAAATATCCTTTTATCGTTGTCCCAAAGACGTTGAGAGGTGGGTATTAAATTAGTTATTATCAAATACGGAATTTAACTTTTTCAAAACTATTGTAACAAAGATATTTGATAATAAAAAATTAGTTAGTTATTTAGTACTTATAGGTACTGGGTATTCATAGAAATTTGAAAATCCACATATCTAATTTATTAATAAATATATCCTGCAGCTGCATAATATGTTTTTACTGTTTTAACTTTGTGAATCTAAAAAATACGGAGTGTCTAATTTAAAGATCAAAATTGTTTTAGTGGTCCTATTATTCTGGTGGCCAATAAGTATGTATAATTTAATTTGTGATATTCTGTATAAATAACCGCTAGATCATCAATAAGCATCACAAAATTACTAAAATGTTGAATAAAATCTGTCAATTGATTCATTTTAAAAATCTTGATGTATTTTTTACTTATACCTAAACTTTCCTTTTCAAATTCATATCCTGAACTTTTTTCGAAATAATTAACATTTAAAAACATTATATAAAAAAAACTCTTAATAAATCATCCTATTTGAATATATATTTCTCAAGTTATAGCTTGGAATAAAATATACTCTTCTAATTCCCTGGTACCTAGCGGTGTCGTTATTTACAACAAAAGGGAGCCGTAAATATGATTTATGAGTGCGGCGATCGTTTAAAACACTAAGAAGAATCAGACCGCCTTCAAGTGAACTATCTTATATATATTTTGTAATCTTTGTCGAGGGGGCCAGTGAAAAGGGCCTTTATTAGCAATCCATCTATCTTCAAATAAGTCGGTCAATAAAACTCCCACCAGGATGTAATTGTGAGGACCACCACCATCTTGTTGATACCTTTCTCATTATTTGGTAAAGTATTTAACGCAGTTAAAACCGCGTTCCTCAATATATTTAAATACACGTCACCATTAATGTTATTATCATAAAAAACTAAACTGATGATTATGTCGTACTTTATCGCACAAAAGACATTAAAACTGAAGGAATTTTGAAAATACCTCTCATGGGTCAGATGCGGATTTTCATCTGACCAGAAATGACTATTATGTCTATTGAACATTCCATTTTTTGTAAATTTGGCTTTATCACACCAAATAATGTGTTAAAAATTCTGGACTCACAAAATTCTACCCTTTGGGGTAGATTGGCCGGTTTTAAATGTTGCACTAAAGTATAAGAAAATGTCTTCCATCTATGTTTTAATAAAATTTTATGAATGGTTTTAAAAGACTCCTTAAACTAATTTCTGCGTCCGGCAATAGCTCATTTGGAAAAGCACGAAAAAAGTTAACACTGTTATTTCCAATTCTTGGCTATCAACTTTTGGTTTAATTCTTCCAACTCTTACTTGAAACGATCCGTGCTCTAAAAGATTGTCTATAATATTCCTAACCGTTTTCCTGCTAGGTTTGCGTTTTTCTGGAGATATTTCTGCAAATAACTGGCACGTCCGTCCGGAAATATAAGAACCTAACTTCATAATCTCCAATTAAGACAAATAACGACTTGTTAATACCCTATTGTTAAGAGATTATTTATGAACCCACAATTCTGGTTTTAATTATAACAAAGAATTGAATATTATTAAAGATATACTAAGAATCTTGTTATTAAACTGTTTTTATTGTTGAGGTTGTACCTACTTGGTATTAAAACCAGCTATTGTTTAATGCCCTTTTTCGTTAATATACATTAGTCGTTTGATAAATCCACTGTGTTGCTGTGTTGGTGATGATTTTAATTTTGTTTAAAATAATTTTAGTAATAAATTAGAAGTTTATAACAATGTGGCGACCATGGCAAGATGCAAGTGCTAATTACGTGGAACTAATTAATAACGTGAATGAACGTATTGATGATGCCGTGGTATTAAATAAACCTACCCAATCTGCATATGTACGAAAGAGGATTCATTTTTCTGCAGACGCAAAACAAATTAAGAATGTTTTTTCTACAATCACCGAAAGAGGAGGGACAGATAAAAACAGTGTCATAAAGGAAACTGCTATTTTGACTAAAGCAACTCTGTCAACCATGAAATGTATTGTCAATAATCCAAAATCATCAAGGAAGTCTCGGCGTGATTCTGACTCAGCTAGGAATCTAGATAGAGTTGATGAAGATCTTCAGCGTACAATTTACAAAATTTATGCAAAACAAAGTGTCTCCACATTAGACAACTTACGTCGAAGACTCGTTAGAGGCGAAATATATATACAGTGTGGTAGAACATGTTTGTGGAATAGGCATAATGACTGATTTTAAAAAACTGCTCCACGATGTTTGCAGCTTTATCCAAAAAAAATTTATTTATTGAAAAAATAAGGGTTTTAAAGGAGAAATTCACGTTTTTAAAATACAATTCAAATTTCGCACCAAAACGTTAGAATAGTAATGGCATCTCTATGACACATCTGTAAATACAAAAATATTTCACAGTTTGCAAATTAAAAATTTATTTGATTACTAATTTGAATTATTTTGTGTGTTAGTCATGAATTATATAACGAGTAAATATCATTTAAACTATGCAAAACTAGAAAATACGATAAAAGTTCGAACGATAGACAAAAGGTTGACGTCACGCGTTTGTGATCGGTGTTTTAGTTAAGATGGCGGATTGTCCGGTTAGAATACTTGAAGAAAGTTAAAAAATGCAGAAGTCAAAATAAATATCTTGTGTATTTAAACGAAACCTGGTTTGACACCTATGATACTCCGTCAAGGGGTTGGGTTGATTCTACTAACAAATGCGTAACAAAAGTGTTGGAAGATACCTAATCTCCTAGTTAGTAAACTGTTTCAAGGTATATTAAGTTGTTATGTTATGAAATAGTAGAATTTATAGATTTGATAGTTGTTTGTATAAACTCAAAGAAAAAATATTTTTCTGGGTAAACTTTTTTTAAATTCCTACAAAAAGCCCCTTTTTACCAGCAAAGAATATTAAGGATTCTCACCTTGATTACCATGAAGATGAAGACACTACAGCTGAACTTTTTGAAGGCTGATTTCAATGTAAGTTAATACCAAATATTCCCATCAATAGCGTGATTGTAATGGATAACGCAAGTTATCACAGTAGACAATTAAATAAAGTTCCTTGCTTAAACGATTTAAAAAGTACGATACAAGAATATGCACAATAATAATATAATTTTGAGGAAAGTTATAACAAAAAACAGTTGATTGAAGTACTAAAAAGCTTTAACGTGCAAAAAGAGTATTTTTGAGACAATTACGAGCGAGATATGGGTCATGAGGTCTCAAGACTTCCACCTTATTACTGTATTTCAATCCCTTTGAACATATATGAGCATATGGCATGAGTTAAAATCCACAATTAGATGATTCACCTACTCTGAATGCTTCCGTACTTCAATTAATTGAACATGAGGTATAAAAAGTTTCTCCTATTAGTTGGAAAAATTCAGTCTTACATGTAATTAAAGTAGAGGATATAATGATACTTCTAAGAAGATTATTATTAACTTATAGGATGACAGTGATGTTGATAGTGACATTGACCTCACAAAAAATTAATGAATACCTACCTATTAAAATTCATGTTCATTATACCACATTGCGTGTAGTATTTTTCACTTCTCTCTAAGAATCTCTAATTATTTAGTTATTTATATTTCGTGTATTTTCTACTTAGTCATTTTTATAATTCGAATACTCAAATTTATAATCTCTTAAATTAAATATCTATTTAGACGGGTACACTGCAATTGCGCGCAGCGGTCAGGGTTCTCAAGCGGCTGTCCTAATCCCATCATGCAATTGCACGCACGTCTTTAAAAAAGTATACTGTGATTGCGCGCAAAGTTATGATAAAAAACTAAATATTGCGGTATATTGTGATTGCGCGCAGCGGTCAAATACCTCCTGGGGTACTGAAATTTGCCCTTACGACGGATGTTGTGATTGCGCGCAACGGAATCATTAAGGCGATTGAGGCAGGTGGACACAAATTTTTAGAAAACTTATCTAACATTAGGGTATATAAATAAATTCCAATATCTGTTTTCTTAATGACATTTTGTAAATTGCTATTGGTTGAAGAGAGTATAAATACAGGAATCAAATATTAAATGTATAGTATTTCGAAATTGGAGTTTATGTTGAGTGTACGTGGCAGCAAATTAATTATAATTAATGAGCACATGAACAGTAACTATCCGAGATATATAAAAAGCAGTGTAACATCTTCTCCAAGAATAGCTATGAACGTTACCATATGGTCTTGTAGAACCTTTGTCAGGTTGCGATTCATTGGAAAACAATACGATACGAGAGACTCCAATCCTCTATTGTCCAAGTCAAGTGTTATCGTGCAAAATTCAACTCCACTTCTTGCAGATGATTTCAAAGGGAACCTCATGTGGCCAGTCGGTACCTCAAAGCACTAGAAACAACAAAACGGTCGACTCTAGCTGTTTTAGTATTTAGTAGTCATCAACCAGGTCATCGTGTGAGCAGACTAATATCTTCGAACCGCTGGCTGAGGAAAATACAGAGTACCTATTCTGACTTCTGTATTTTTAAATGAATTAAAAAATGTTCAAGTAGGAACTTGTGTGCAATTGAATAGCTTAAATTTACAAAAACATATTAAAAATAATAATTATGAAAGAAAATTAAAATATGTTACAAATTTTATAGGTAAATTTAAAAGTAAAGAAATATCCAGAATAGATCTTGCGCGCAATCACAGCATACCTTTTTAAAGACGTGCGCGCAATTGCATGATGGGATTAGGACAGCCGCTTGAGAACCCTGACTGCTGCGCGCAATTGCAGTCAGCCCAAATATTTTTGACTTATTATTTTAATTTATATTTATTGTATTATACAGGTCAGACGAAAACGAAACAGAGCCATTATCAGGAACTGCGTCAGCGTTTTAAAAAAACGCAGAGACCCGTCGATTTTTGATCTTTTTTCCCGTATTTTTGACTTCGCTACTTTCACCCCCTGGTGGGGGGTAGAAATCACCTTAAAATATTTAAATGACATTAGGGGTAGTGGGGTAATTTTAAAGCCCTTTTAATTCTCGTTACAATAGTCTTTAAATTTCAAAATTCTTTTTAATAAATTACATTTTAATGTTTAAATTATGTTTAGTTGATTACTTACTTCTTAGTTAAATTAGATGTTCAAATTGATGACCACCCACGTCCATACAATAATAATGATTTTGTTCGAAACCTTCTCGCACATTCTGAAGAATTTCCGGAGTGATTCGATGGCACTTCTCGACAATTCTATGACGCAAATCTTCAAAAGAGGCTGGTTGTGTTTTGTAGTTTTTACTTTTGAGGTATCCCCACGAAAAAATCAAGGGGCCATTCAATGCTACCTCTTCTCCCAATCCAGTGCCGTGGAAAATGCTGGACTAAATACTGAGGAACAATCAAAGCATAATGCGGAGGAGCACCGTCCTGTTGAAACATTAAATGATCTTCACTATACTGTTGGTCATTTTCAATAATATCGGTCAAGGTAGGGTCAATGGCATCTTCCAGTAATTGCAAATACATTTCGCCAGTCAAATTACCAGGTAAAAAATATGGACCCTCCAGACGGTCACCGAAAATGCCAGCCCATACATTTAATTTTTGCGGTTGCTATGTATGCATCGCCTGAAAAATTCTTGGGTTTGAATCAGACCAGTAGCGGCAATTATGACGATTTACAGTACGGTTAATAAAAAAACTGCATTAATCTGAGAAACAGATATTAAAGAGAAACTGTGGATCATTCGCTGCTCGCTCACTCACTATTTCTCAAAATTGCAAACAGCGGTCATAATCATCCTCATTAAGTTCCTGCACTAAATGTATGTTGTACGGATGGAATTTGTTCTTCTTCAAAATGGTTTGAATGCTAGTTCGATTGATCCCAGACACATATGCTAATTGCCTTGTACTTAAGGTAGGATCTAGATGAACATGTCCCAAAACTGCAACTCAAATAGCTTCATTAATTATGGGCGGTCTATTTTCTTGTTTTTTATTAGCTACATTTCCTGTCTATTGAAATTTTTCTTCCTACTGAGCCGTTACATTTGCACACTTATTCTTCATATCCGCAATGGAATAAACCATGGTATTTAATTTTCAAAAATGCAATTAAACAAAACTTCGCTTCGATTACAAAAACAATGTAATGCAAGAAAATCAAGATTTAAAGCATTGACATATTCAACGACTCATGTGTCATTTTGGCAAAAATGAAAAAAATTCCAATTTTAAAAACTCCTATTAAAAACTAATCAAGTAAATAATTTCAATTTTAAAATGTAATTTATTAAAAAGTGTTGGGCCGAATTTTAAAATTTAAAGACTTTTGTAAATATAATTAAAAGGGCTTTAAAATGATACTTTACTCGACCCCTAATGTCATTTAAATATTTTGAGGTGATGCCTACCCCCGCCAGTAGGTGAAAGTAGCGAAGTCAAAATTACCGGAAAAAAGTGTCCCACTTTGATCAAAAATCGACGGGTCTCTGCGTTTTTTAAAACGCAGTTCCTGATAATGGCTCTATTTCATTTTCGTCCGGCCACACTGTATAATGTACATACAGATACATTCAAACAAAAACGGAACATAGGGATTTTAGGCATTGTATCAGAACTGCTTTTGAACTAGTCGACCAACATCCAGCTTCAACAGATTAAAAACACGATTATTACAATCGTTTATTTGGACACCTATAACATATCGTACAATTCCCACCACTCCGTATTCTCAACTGTGGGCGGTCCTTAATTAGCGTCAGACAGTCATTCGATCCGTGAGAGCGTCCAAGCCCATAACTTTGTTTCAATTTAAAGAATCCTATTTTGTTTTATTTACGAATTTATTTTTATTTTGCAAGCCGTTATGGCCAAAAGAAATCAAAACATATTATCTTAACTCGAAACATTAATTGTTAAAGAGAATTTAACAGTTAATTTTCGATTTTAACAACATAAAACGTAAGCATATTGTTTTCATATGTAGCGTTTACTAACCCCATCAAATAATTATTCAATACTAAATCGCAGTTCGCACCACAGATCACCTACCTATAGATAGGCATCTGACCCGTGGCGCTTCATGTTGCGAGTGGCGCCACCTTGAGAGCCTGAGCAGTAGCTCTAGCACCTTTGACATGGTTGTGATCTTCGCTAACAGCAGAAAAAGAAGATTCCTGTAATCTTACAGTTTTTGGCGGCATATTCAAAATTACTGTAATTTTACTTTTATTGCAAAATGGCATTTATGGTCCATTTTTTGATATTTCATTTAAATCAACTCAACATTTGATTGATATTACAATAATAACAATCAAATAGTCAAGTTAAATTAAATGAAATATCAAAAAATGGACCATATAATGCCTGAAGTGGAAAAAATAAAGCAATAATCATCAAGTTTATATATTTTATTCAATATAAAAAAGTACACAATAAATAAAACGTTTTTTAAAATCTTTGAATGACAAACAGGAAGAACAATAAATGTTAGGAGTTTAACAACAAAGCAATATACTGAGTAAATAACTTTGAATAATCTCAGCATGCGATGTAAGGTAAAACGATTTTTTAAAGTAAGAAGTCTTAATAAGTTAACAATTATTAACAGTGGTCAACGACGCAAAGTAGAACAAATAGTGAAACAGTGACCCTCTCACCCTTAATATTGAAAAACAGAAAAAGAAGCATATTCTGGAATGCAAAAATAATTAAATATAATATAGTGAAGTTAAAAAGTCACAAACATTTAATAAAAATCAATAATCATTAAAATAAATACTAAAATAAAAAGCGAGGAGATGGTAGAATTGTTTTCAAACAAATAACTTTTAGTAATACACAAATATGAGAAGATAATTACAAAATGGGCTAAAAAGGAAAATTAAACTAAAAATACCAACAAAATAATGAATATACAAGGAACATAAAAAAGAAACTGACATGTGTTTTGTATGATGTTGATAAAAGACCAATCATCAAGCTGATCTATTTCAAAATAACTCATAATGATCTCTTTTCCGGTCTCTTACGGCGTTTAAGATATTTATTATGGGCCAATTGAAATGGACCATCTCTGTTAATCACTCTCATATCATTACCTTTCAAAACCCCTTTAAGATTTTTTATGAGGGTCACTGTCTTATGAAAATCTTCGCTGCACCGGCTTCTGCAAATAAAGATAGTAATATGAGGAAACTGACAAATGTATTTCAAAAATATTTATAAAGAATAACATTTTTTCATACAAATCAAAAAATAGCTTATATTAAAAAAACATGAAGCACATTTCTACAGTTTGCTAATAACACTGTTAACTAAAATGTGCACACCATTTAAAAAACTTAGTTTACTAGATCATGACTATCATTACTCCTATATAATTTATTAGGTAGCTACATTTGGATATTTTTAATTAGCTGAAACACACAATACATATGATTGTAAACATTTACATATTTGTTTCTCGAAACTGCTTACCTTCGAAAAATGCTTGGACCTTTCTTCGGGAAATCCTTTTTTTGTTCCTTTCAGTACCTGTAGACAATTTATTCATTTACTAATATAATACTATAAAATATGTAATTTAGTTAGTTTTTGATGGGAATTAAACAAACCAAATAATAAAACAAAAAGAACATACAGAAGATATACTATTTTATACATACCATCATTTGATAATTGCTCGATACTCTCCAATTCATCCACCTCTAACTCCTTACCCGTGGATTGAATAGCTATAACATAAAAATTAGGAGTTAAATAAACCAAATAATATAACAAAAGGAACAGACAGATGATATTTTATTTTATACATACCATTATCTGATAATGGCTTAATGCCCTTCAATCCTTCCTCCTCAAACCCCTTGCTCGTGGATAGAATAGCTATAACATAAAAATTAGGTGTTTATTTTTTCTTAGGTACACTGTACGATTGCCAAAATTATAGCTAATGAGTTGCATAAAACTCACCATTAATTAATTTCCGTATATAAGTTTTTGTTGGTATTTACACCTTCCCAACTGGCGAATAAGTTGCTGATGTGGAGGGCATTTCCATCATATCTACAGAATCTTTATATATAAGTAAATTTTTTTTCAAACTCTAGAAAATAAATATCTTTAATTTTCTCGGGAGTTGTTTCCTGTGAGGGCACCATAGTGGGGAACAAAAAATCGGAATCCCCTTTGGATTGTAATCTAAAAAACATAATCACATTTAATAACATTCAATAAATATATGTACAAAAAGAATTACATACCAGGAAAAAAACAGGGATGGCAAAGAAAACCTTTTCAATAGTTTGCCTTCGACTACTTCTACTTTTAAAAAGCAGGCCTGGCCAAAATGACGAGGGCATATTCTCCAATGTTTTCGCCTCCAAAGATTGGTTTCCACTTCTTTCCGGCCAAACTGAACGTTCTTCTTCGAGGCTGGGAAGTATAAGGCTGTATAAAAGAATAACTACTTCAATATTTTGTCACTTTTTAGTTAATGAAACATGTTTTATTTTATAAAAATATAAAGCTTACCGGGTACACCCCACATTACAGTCCTTCGCTATACATTGTCTGTAAAGTTCACACTAAACAATAAACTAAACACACCCTGTCGACCTGAACAAAAAATATATATTAAAGAAAAACAATTTTTTAAAACTAACCCAGAAATAAAACTAATCGTCGTAAACGTGGTTGTTATTAGGTTAAGTTGTTAGTGGTGACATATGTGGAAGAATCTGGAATTACTACCAGAGACACTACTAACGGCGTTACAGCAATTTTAGCGCAATTTTAGAGGTGCTCTGGCTCTCCAGGTGGCAGTACCATCGCGCGCTCAGAGTGCCCATACCCTGGTTCGCACTTCGGACACACCTCGCACATAACTAACAAATTTGGTAGAAGGGGCGGGCTTTTTTACAGTGATTCTGAATCCAGCTGTCCAGATCAATACTTGATATTCATTGAAGTGAACTTATAGAAATGTTTGATTGGTGGACTACAGTAGAAACGCTGAAGCTTTTCCATCACGTGACTGTTACGTCAGCAATATTGTTCATATGAATTAAATCAAAACTTGTGTCAACTCAATAGGAATAATCGTTATGACTAATATTCCAAAGGTCGGCGTTTTACGAATTGGTAATTAAACAAGAAATTTAACTTTTTTAATTGTATTTATTTTATTTATATGGTTAACATCGACATATTTATTAAAACTATCGATATACTGGGCGAATAAGTTACAAAATCCAAAATTAATATTAACCATGCTGGCTTATTAGTGGAGAGCTGATTTTTTGTAGGATATCTTGTATTTTATATAAGTACATACAATTTATGAAGTTCATGAAACTGACGTAATGTTTAGTCTACTGACAGGGTGTCCTCTAAAACTTTTAAAATAACACTTTCTAAACTGATTATATTAGAACAATTTTTTTTGGATGGGCTATAGATTGTAAATAGAATAAGATTCCCACACAGCTTGAAGGTGGACGTTTCGATAAATATATTACCATCATCAGGGCAACACATCAAATGGAAACCCTCATATTAAAAGTAAAAAACAGAAATATCCGCAAAAGACATCAAAAATAAAATGTAAACACATATAGGTACTAGAAACAAAAAACACATCAAATATGACAAATCTTGCTTTATAGTTCATCCATTTCGGAATCTGAGCTGTCTTCACCAGTATTTATTATCACTGGTTCAATATGTATGTTCACCAAATTTCGTTCTCGAGTAAACCAGTCTTCGATTATTTTTTCGGTATGCCACAACACAATTATCCCAAACATTTGCACTACAATTTTCCAATGCTTCTTTCCACATACTCAAGACCCTTTCATCGCCGTATCCGTCTCTGCCAATATACTTATTATAATATGTTTTGCAGTGGGCCCAAATAAGCTCAATGGCATTCAATTCGCAATGGTAGGGCGGTAGCCTTAAGACTTCATGACCATGTTTTCGGAACAATTCATCAACAACATATACATTTTCTTTCCGGTTCATTTTAGCAATTTGTAATAGTTCAGGTCTTGAGAGGTTTTCATTGAAGTCAATATTGTTGGCTTTTAACCAAGTGATAATTTCATCTTTTTTTGACGAAGTGGAAGGTTGCTTTTCTGCTAGTATACTATGATAAGGCGCATTGTCCATTACCACTAACGACGGTTCTTCTAAATTCGGAATTAACTGTGTCGTAACCCACTTTGTAAATATTTCACCGTTCATTTCACCGTGGTAATCTGACGACGATGATTTAGAGGAAAACACTAAGCTGGCATCTTCCACAAATCCTTTGGATGAACCAGCGTGAACAATAATAAAACGTTTACCGTCATAACCTCCTGGTTTACGTACACTTTTAACATTACTGTCCTGCCAAGAACTTAATTTAGTTCCTTTTGCATATATCCATGTTTCATCTAAAAATATAATTTGTCTTGAAAAAACATTATCACTATTTTCTCTATATTTTCGAAGGAAGCATGCTCTTTGGCTAGCAATATTTGTTCGTTCTATTAATGCTCTTCTGTTATCTTCCTTTTTATATTTAAATCCCAAATGTTTCAATAATACCAATAAAGAGGTATTTCCAACAGAAAGAATTTCCTTATTTTTTAGTTCATCATTTATTGTTTTAACAGTAACATGTTTTCCTGAAAAAATAAGAAAATTTAAATTATCATTAAATCAAACAAAAAAAAGATTTTTTTATATTTACTTCATACTAAACTTGAACACAAATTTTTGATATTCAGATTTTTTTATTATTTGAACTCCGTATGTGACATCAAAAAATTTAAATTAGAAAACTAAATTGTGAAACACAATCTACACTCAGAACATTCAAATTGGTAAACATTTATGGACAGTACTCAACTTAGAAATCAGCACATGTAGAAACACATTCAAATTAAAAATATGCACAACTTTCTGTATTCTAAAGCTTTCATTACTCATAACTTCTATAATCGAACTTACGTTAAATTACCTACTAGTTTTCTGAGATTTTCATATACCACACTATAAGCTGCTGGTGAAAAATGTCACTGTATGGATAATACTACATGCACTATGATGTGTAATCTTAATTATTAAGGTACTATGATTTCACTTCTCTTTTATTTAAAGTGTAAGCTGACTGTAATGTAAGGCTTAAGAACTCCCATGTTCTTGTATTATTGTTTCACATGTTTGTTTACTTACTTTGTTCATACATATTATATAAGGTATTCGGTACTGCCATTTTGGTTCCCTCGGGTAAATCCTCTGTTTTTAGTTTTAATCGAGGTGTTTGACTGAGTGACGTTGGGAAAGTTGGAATATTTTCCTTACTTTTTTTAAGGGAACATACCGTTTTCACAGATATTTTCAATGCAGTTGCCACTCTCTGAAATATAGTATTAAATAGAAATGTCCTTAAATAGATGTTAACTTTAGTATAATACCTCCTGAACAGATGAAATAGGTTGAAAGGGTCCGCCGTTGTTTTTTTCCATCTCAAAATATTCAATCAAGTTCATAACAAACTCCTGTGCTCGTGAATTAAGCCACTTTCCAGGCATTTTCTGAAAATAACTTGGTTAATTTACCGTTACAAGTACAATCAGACACTTGATTCATGCAAATTTGAAAATTCTGCAGAGATTTACAAATTGTAGAGAATTATAAATACTATTTACCACCAATAAGTAGTAAAATAAGCATTGTAATATTCCCGTCTCACGGCATTTTAGGTGTTATGAAATGTCAAAAGTTTACAAGTTGTTAATGTAATAACTTAGTACTTACCAATGTTAAATGGAATAAAAAGTCAAATTAGTTCTTACAAGAACTGATTTTAACAATTGATACACTTTGAATCCAAAAAATCGCTGAAAACAAGTCAGTAAACTAACCTCAAATGCGGTAGTGTCAAATTCAAGTTTTAGTACGATCAGTTATTCACGTTACGTCAATTATATCGTTGTCTCTTTTTACGATTACTACGGCAAATTTATAGAAACTATTACGTATGTCTTGTAGTTGGTCTTGTGTAGAAGACAATCGATCGAACGTTGTTATGTTTGATTTATATTGATAGAAGAAGATAGAATGTAGAAAATATGTGTTGCATAAATCGTAGATTGGATCACGTGATGGAAAAGCTTCAGCGTTTCTACTGTATTTAGATCGACGAATACACTAAACCCCTATGTTCCGTTTTTATTTGAATGTATCTGTATATTTAATTTGAACATGCCTTATAACATACGTACCTATCAAATTTGTAACATATTTTAATTTTCTTTCATAATTAATATTTTTAATATTTTTTTTTGTAAATTCAATTGTACATAAGTTCTTACTTGAACAATTTTTAATTCATTTCAAAATACAAAAATATTAGGATACGGAGAATACAATCTTTTATTAAAATGGCTATGAAAATATTCACAGGCGTTGGTGGTCCGGTCTCGGCTTGGTCTACATGAAGCCCACATCTCTGGAGGAAATCTCGCAGATTCAGAAATGTAGTTGTCCGTTAAATAATCGCAGGACATTATACGGGCATCGTTGGAAGCTTCGGCAATCAATTCTTCAACGAAGCAGTCCGAAACATCAGCACTGTCTGAATATATGAGGCCGAAACACCAGCGTAACAATTTCCCCAACTAACTGCACTTTTCATAATACTCTCTTTTGAGTCCAAATTCTGTATTTTCCTCAGCCACGCTTGGCTGATGTGGAATCTGCAGCCAGGTATCTTTAGCAGAGGCCAAACGTTTCGGCTTGCTTTGTGAATAGCTTCTTCGAAATAACACACAATTTCACTTAGGTTAAATGTCAGATTTTGGATATAACAAGCAGATATTCCCTTCTCCGTATTCAACGAAAGCTGGAAGTTTTCATTTATAGAAGTTTTAATTTCAATTGTAGCCAAAGCGTCGAAAACGTCGTCCAAATTTTTGGGAAGTGGTGGAAGCAATTTTCTTCGAGATCGGTAAATGCTATCCCGAATGTTTGATAGGTCTTGAGTTATTGCCGAAATAATCTCCCATTTCCAAGTTCATGATTTTGCTGGGCCGCATAGATACAGGGTGTGTCTAAATTTATGCGACAAAATTCAGGAGGTGATTGCTCGTATGAAATTAAGATGGGTCTTTCCTATAACAAAATTTCCTCAGCCCACCCCTTTCCGAGATATCACCCTTAAAAGGTGGTGACTAAAATTGAGTTTTCATTTTTTTTCTAAAATTTCAGTAAAGCTAGAAACTTGAAATTCTGTAATTTTAGTGCACTCGCAAAGGACTAACCACGGGTATTTTTTCAATATTAAAAAAAATTATAAATTATGGTGTTTATTTTTTTTCTCTATTGGTTTTGGGAAAAATTTTGAGAATAAAAAATTTTTTTAAGTAAAACAAGGATTTTAAGTTAAATCTTATTTCATAAAACTTCATTTCGAAAAAAAGTTTTGATATGAAATAAAGTAAGGGCTGCTAATTTCACCCCCGTATAATGTTACAGGAATATTGAAAAAATACCCGTGGTTAGTCCTTTGCGAGTGCACGAAAATTACAGAATTTCAAGTTTCTAGCTTTACTGAAATTTTAGAAAAAAAAATAAAAACTCAATTCTAGTCACCACCTTTTAAGGGTGATATCTCGGAAAGGGGTGGGCTGAGGAAATTTTGTTATAGGAAAGACCCATCTTAATTTCATACGAGAAATCACCTCCAGAATTTTGTCGCATTAATTTAGAAATACCCTGTATATCTCCAGTGGCTTTTCTTTTGGCGTTGCTTTGAACTTTCTATGACAAAAAATAAATATATCGGCGATTGTAAATTGCAGCGGCGGTCAGAGTTTCTATAATCCTTACATGTAAATTGCAGCGAATGGTCATGTATGGGTTCGTAGTAACTATGTAAATTGCAGCGCACGGCCAACAAAGAGCGTTAATCTTACCCTAGTTAGATTTGAAACAGTTGTAAAAACACCCCTTTTTCAAGTTTTGCTCCCATTTTTTCGAGGTTTGCCCCTATGTTTTAAGGTGTTTGCCCCTATTTTCCTGAGCTTAGAGAGGGTTGGGGTTAGGTTTTGTTAGGTTTAGTTGAAAAAGTTGTAAAAACACCCCTATGTTTCAAGGCTTGTTCCTATGTTTTGAGATTTGCCCCTATTTTTTCTAGGTTTGCCCCTATGTTTTAAGGTTTGCCCTCATTTTTCAAGGATTGTCCCAATTTTTCTGGGTTTAGAGGGTTGGGGTTAGGTTAGATTTGAAAAAGTTGTAAAAACACCCCTATGTTTCAAAGTTTGCCCCTATTTCTAAGGTTTGCCCCTATTTTCAGGGTTTGCTCCTATGTTTTATGGGTTGCCCCTATTTTTTCGAAGTTTGCCCCTATTTTTCCAAGGTTTGCCCCTATTTTTAAGGTTTGCCTCTACTTTTTCAATGTTTGCCCCTAATTTTAAGGTTTGGATAAAATATAAAATCTACTTATTTATATATAGGTAAAGGGGTGGACAACCCCATAACGGGGGCGGCACCGAGTTGCGCCACCAATTAGATAGGTTCTTAATCTATAACAACTCCAGGAATAGATAAGCTGTAACACCTGTTTAGTGAAAAAGAATTTAATCGCTGCAATTTACAAGTCAGATTAAAATCTCAAATTTGACCATCGCTGCAATTTACAGATTCTATTATCAACTCTTATCAGGTATACGGATTAAGGATTACCAAGCGCTGCAATTTACATCTGCCCAAATATATTGTTAGAAACTGTATTCAAGATTGTAATGTTAATTTCTTTAATGATTTCAAGAACGAAAGCAAAATGAAATTTTAATTTGTGCATTTATACTTATAATAGATATCAAAAACTAACTAAGCTCTATTTTAATGTTACACTTTTAAAATATCTTACCTTAATTTTTAAATTTTCATTTCCATCGTGGTTGTGCTCGTTCAAACTTTCTAAGAGAATAGTTTCATTGTGATCCACTCGAATAAATGCTTTACATAATTTGTTTGTACACCGATATTTTGTACACGTATATTGTACCCTATCTTTACGAAATGTAAAATTATTATTTACAATTAAAATTTGCTGCCACGCTCACTCAACATAAACTCCATTTTCGAAATGGTGTATATTTAATATTTGATTCCTGTATTTATACTGTCTTCAACCAATAAGAATTTACGAAATGTCATTAAGAAAACAGATATTGGAGTCGTATCATTCTAAGAATTTATTTATTTACCCTAATGTTGGATAAGTTTTCTAAAAATTTTTGTCCACCTGACTTAATCGCCTTAATCCTTCCGTTGCACAATCACAACATCCGTCTTAAGGGCAAATTTCAGTACCCCAGGAGGTATTTGACCGCTCATGCAATCACAATATACCGATCTAGACTTTATGGAGTGTTTTTATTATATACTTTTTGACTGTTCAATGCTAAGGCAATGTGATTTAATAAATGAGCTTTAGTATTTAAAAAAAAAAATTTAATTTCTTTTTATGTGTCGGAATTACTTTTTTTTAGTTATAATATTGTCTATTGTATTTGGATCATATATAGTCGTTATTGAAAACTCTTTCCTTAATAATATTTAATTCTTTGTTATAATTATTGGTAAATTGATTAGAATAGAAACGGACCTGCTTTATACCTGAATCATAAATAATCTCTTAACAATAGGGTGTTTTCAAGTAGTTATTTTAATTGGAGATTATATAGTTAGAATCTTTTATTGCCAGACGGACTATTACAACTATAGTAAAATCGCAATCGGTGCGGTGTGATAAATTAACATTTTATGGGACTTGCTCAGCACAAGTGGACCAAACAAAATATGTAATTTTACACTACCTGCTGTAATGAATGTTGTGAAAACAAGAAATTTATTTGTGCCGACGGATATTGTAGAAAGATAACAATGACCGAGTCTTATCTTAATACTTTCTAGGGGTATAATAGGCGTAGGTTTAAGAACAGTATTAGGGGTTCGTAGGTATGTATTGTTAATATTTGTTGTATTGCTCAAGTTTTAAATTATGAAAATACGTAGATATCCTATTAAATAAGTGTGGTTTAAAATGTTGACCGTTAAATTATGGCTCGAATTCTAAATAATACAATGTTATGATAGGTACTAATTGTAATTTGCTTACCAAATTAATATGAACAGAACATGCCACTTGTAAATTGTTTTAAATAGTTCTTCCTTCATCTTAGTCTAGATGAGTAAGTGCAAATGTCTCTAAATCACTGTCGGAATCACAATCGTCACTTGAGGAGTCATTATTTATTGAAATTGTTAATGTCTGCATCTAAGATTTGGTCCAGATTCCACATGTTTTCTTCTACTTTTAATACATGATTAGTTGCTTTTTGCCAATTTTCTTTAGTAACTTGTAATAGGGACCTGTCTAATAATGCTTGCACATCTTTTAGTTTGAATGTAATATTATGTCGACCTATAAAACTTTTCACCTGGGCCCATATCAGTTCTATCGGATTTAATTGGCAGTAATATAGGGGAAGTCGCACTACGTCAATACCACGTTTTTTGCTAGTTCGTCCACTGCATATCGAGCAGGAGGCTTATTCAATTTTACAATTTGTAGAAGTTCTGGTTTGACTGATTTTTGAGGAAAATTAATATTTTTGTCTGTTAGCCATTCATGGACCTCTTGTTTTCTCCATGATGTGTTTGGCACCTTCTCAATGTGACGAGAATGGTAACTAGCGTTATCTAATACTATGACTGAACCTTTTGGCATTAGGTCAATCATCTGCTCGAAATATTCCTCAAAACGCCGGCGTTCATATATTCATGGTAGTCTCCAGTTTTTTTAGATTGGAATATTAAAGAGCGACCATCTAAAAATCCATTATCACTGCCAATATGAGTTATGATTAGACGTCGTCCCTTACCGGATGGACTCTTCAATCCTGTAGATAATCCTTCCAAAAATGCCTGTCGTGAAGATTGACTGTTGGTATCCTGCCACATTTTACTGACAGTGTAGCCTTCATTCACCCAGGTTTCATCCAAGTAAAATAAAGGTTTGCCTTCTGCACGTAATTTAGAAATTGTTCTTAGATATCTCCATCTCCAACAAATAATTTCGTCAGTATCAATTAGAATCGCGTTTCTATCATGTTTTGCCCATTTAAATTTTAATTCCTGTAGCGTTTCCGGTAGTTTCGTTCTGCCCATTTTAGGGAAATATGGATCTTTATTCATTTCATCCGAAATTTTAGCTAGTGTTGGGATTTCTTTCCTAAAATAAAATTCGTGCACTTTTCTCCTTATTGCGTTTTTAATTTCTTCTGCGAATTCAACTTTCTTTTTACCGCCTGCATTTTTCTTTGCGGATTTATTAACTCCACTTTTCGCTTCACTTCTAATTTTGTATATTGTTGATTTGCTTACGCCTGTTATATTACTTGTCTTTGCAACAATGTCATCAACTGAACCTGAAGGATTTTCAGTTCTTAAGTAATTATAAACATTGTTTATTATTACTTTATCGTTCACCGACAACGCCGACTTTTTCGTACGCTGTACAGGTGTAAACCCGGATCCGTATTGGAAATTTTCTGCCATTGTCACTATTAACCGAAACTAATAATCACAATAATTACTTTATAAAAGTTATCAAGCGAGCAAGTTCTTTCTAAATTCACTAAATGAATAATTGCTGACAGTCAGACTGCAACTACCTTTGAAACAAAAATACACAAATTCCATAGTCAGGTAGGGGAATTATCGGGGGTAATACCACGAGTGCTTAAAAATTACCGATAATTTTTAAGCACAAGCGGTATTTAGGGAGAATATTTCTCGAATAAAAATTACTGTATATCTCCACTATATTCAGATAGATAATGTAACGTCTCTAACTTAAAAATCTCAATAAAAAACAAATTATTTATTTATTGAAACAGTAACGTAATACATTTTTGTCAATTTCCCGTTCTGTTATATCTCCGAATCGGTTCATGACCTCTAAGAAACTCTTGACGTTTCACGTTTATTATTTTAACGTTGTCTGGCAACGTGGAATTATCGCTGGGTTGTCATGGCAACGTGGAATTTCCGCTGATTTTCCATTTAATAATTTAGCATTCGTTGCATTGATACAACATGTATGAGTGAAATATTCTCTGAAATTTTAATCCCATCCCGTCTGCCTGAGGTCATTAAGACTCGCAATAGTTCTTGTAAATTGTTTCAACAATAATAACATGCAAGTCGTTTATATGTTCATAAAAAAAATTACAACCGAATACACCAAAATAATATAGGCATTCAATAATATTCGTAATAAATATTTCAGTAATCCGAATGTCTCTATACCTTAAAAATAATAATAGGTACCCACCCCTGAAATGACCTGTTCCGACAGTTTTATTACTCCGCACCAATTGCGATTTTACTATAATTATGCGATTACATTCACCATAAATCATTACTAGTTTGAAAATTAAACAATGTAAATGTCAAAACGTTTTACTAAGATGTCAGTGAACTATCATTTTTAATTTCCATGGCTTGCTTAATTATTATTTATGTAGCAAAACCTTAGAGTATAACTACAAATAGAGTCCGCAAGTCATTCATAAAACTATCCGAAAAGACGGCTAACATTCTATCGCCAGATATATGTTTTCATGAATGACTTTCAAGGAGTGGGGAGAATCTGTCGGACAATGGTCGGACATCGGCCGATGTCCATAGGCGTAGTAGAGAAAGAAATTAAATTAAATAAATGTTCTATTAAAAAATTTTTAGTTTTACTTTATTGAGCGATATAATGAGAAAATTTGAAAATAATTGAATGTTTAATGAGGTTTTTTTCTTTAAGGAAATTATATGGGATAAAAATCTTTGAAATAAAACAATGAATTCGTTTAATAAAAAACTGGTTATAATTTGCTGTAAATAATTTTGATACATTTAATTATATGCATATATGTTCCTAAAAAACAGTAGATAGGTATAGCATATTTCACCGAACAATGATGTTAGGTCAATGCGGCCACCAGCAAATTACATAACATTACGCTCGGTGTCATAATGACGTAACAGCGTCGTTATGTAAAAATAGTATATTGTGCAACGAGTGAGAAAAGTACTTTCCCGACATGTTGCACACTATACTTTTTCTACAACTGCACACATTTAAAGAATACAAGTAAAGTAACTTAATATTTATTTTTAATGTTAGTAAAACAAAAATAACACTAAAGTATCCCATCTCTATACTGTTAAATAATTTTATTTAAAATTATAGTTGATGGTGAAATTTGTACAATTTTGTATGGTCAAACCCGGAAACACACGAGTGAGAAAAGTACTTTCCCCACATGTTGCACACTATACTTTTTCTACAACTTGCTCTTTTGACAGAGAAAACATTTTTTCTTCGTTTTCTAGGGGTAGCAAAATCATCACTGCTCAAATCTCCTATGTATCCCCTTTTCCTAAAAAAAAAATTAATCAACTTTTCGCATTTTAAACATTCCCTAATCATGTTTATTAGGTCAAAATAGAAAAATACAAATACATTCTTAGAAAAAAAATCATTTTACCTCTTTTGGGGTTTTGTCAACAGTTTCAAGGGTCCTCTAAAATTAGATGATGAACCTACGGCATCTTCCGATAATATTTTAGGATTGCTTTTCATAAGTTTCAAAAGCTGCAATTGCGTAGAAAAAGCACTGGAAGTAGTGGATGAAGTTTCCGTTTTATCGTTTTCAGCTAATCCCGAGGCTAATCCTGAAGTGCTTGGCTCAGTAAGCCTAAAAAATAACATAATTTTAAAAGACATAAGATAAAACAGGGTTTGGCAAAGATAATGTGAAATTTAATAACAAGTAATAGCATATTATAATATGTACAATATGTACATGCATACAATATGTACATACTTTCTGGATGTAACACTGATATACCACTTAGTGAATCGGACTCATTGTTGTCTCCTGAAAAACTAAAATTAACAAAAAACATAATATTATGAACTTTATTTGGGTTACATATACTCAGTTATTTTACTACATTATTCATTAAAAGGTTTATAAATAAACAATCTGGGATATTGAGTGCTGAAACGCAGTAACTAACAAATTGAAAAATTTACAGGAGGCCAAAATAATGGTTTATGTAATAGCAATAGATAAAATAGTCTCCTATTTTAGTTATCTAGAAGAATAGGTTCCTATTTTATTTACTGCTCAATATATTCTATAATAGATATTCCACAATCATTATAAAAACAAAAAAATTTTGTTACGAGATCCTAAACATTTAAATTATGTAACTTACCTAGATATGTCACTTAAAGTTTCCTCCAGATTTATGGGTGGCTGAATTGTTATAGAATTATTAATGGAATTCGCCAAATCCAAGGCTCCTATAGAGCTAAAAAATATTAAAAGAATATCATTTTTTTAATAAAATCAGTTATTTAACTTAAATTCTCAAAATTTGAACAATTATATTATTGTTTCTTTAATTACCCATAGCAGGTATAACAAAATATAATATGTAGGCAGTCATATTGTAATATAATATTAATAATAACAATGAAATTAACAATATTATTAAAAACAATAATATTCTGACCTCAGTTTTGACTATCAGAAATTGATATTAAAACAGAAAAAAAATGGATGTCAAGGTAATAGTGTCTCACCATTATAACGCCTTACAAATTTGAAAATTACTTTTCAAAGAGCATACTGTTCACCAAGAACCATCAATACTTCTTGGACTATATGCCCCAACAGGCAATGAATTACAGTTCAAAGTTAATCGGGGATGGGATATCTTCACGATATAACTTTGAACTGGAATTCATTGTCTGTCGGGGCATATAGCCCAGAAGTAGATGTTGGTTCTTGGTGAACTGTCTGCTCTTTGAAAAGTAATTTTCAAATTTGTAAGGCGTTATAATAGTGAGACACTATCACCATGATATCTATTGATAACACGCTTTACTTAAATATGACAATTGTTACAGGAAGCTGTAATTAAGCAAAGAACAAAAATTATTTAATGCAAATCCTTATCACCCACCTTGCAATAACTGGCCTGGGGTTTGCATTAGCATTCAAATATTTTCGTCCAGTGTTTTTAATGTAATGGAAATCCGTCACCTCAAAATGTTCTGAACAAATTTCAGGACGCTTTGGAAAAGGCTGTTGTTCGCTTATTCCCAATAATTCAAACCATTTCTTTTTCTTATTCACATCACTTGGAGAACTAAAAATATATTAGCCTATGTATGTATTGCACAAACGTTTAAAAACGATTATGTTTATATCGTAACCAATAAGTTTTCCTAAATAACTTGAATATAATATTATGGTGTGAAAATAAATAATACAGATTAACTATGTGATGTTTTGTATAAAAAGGACCTAATTCAAATTAGCAGATTGTAGTTTTATGTTAAAATTTAAAATTGTTACTGAATAATAAAGTAAATGTAAAATTAAAGTTAAATAGGAAAGCTCTTCCAACGCCACTGGCATAGCACTATTTACTTACAGGTGAAAAGAGAGGTTAGGAAACTTCCGACTGCTTTTCTTGCAAATTTGGCACTGACGAACAATGATTTTCACAAAATAATATTATTTTTATTATATCTGTAGGCACACACACAAAACCACACAAATATCACTTGAAAACACGAAAACAATAATTTCAATAAAATAGGAGCATTGAAACTTCGTAGTAAAATTGATAGTAAAATGGTTTCCGCCCTTTCCTCGGGGTTGCCATATTTCAGACAGACAAAATTATTAACAGGCAGTTGTTTCATTTAAACCTCAAAACTTTCGAACAAAAACATATTTTTATTACATAAACTACTTAGGATAATTATTTTAAAGTCATTTTTATTTAATTTCTTAACAGTACATTTTTATTTTGCTCGTTTATATCGTGTTCTAAAATTCGGTTGTCGCATCACAAAGGAAAAGTAAGACATTTGGCAAAGGGTCGACAAGTTACCTTAGAATGTGATGTAATGTTGGGTTCACTTTTAAATGTAAACAAATGTATCTTTTTAATGTATTAATCTGAGAACAAAACATTTACAAATTGTAATAAATCTGGAAATAACTCAGAAAGGTGTAACTTTAGGTATAAGAACTGATAATACGGGCCGAATGAGAATAAAAACCTGGAAAAGATATGATAATAAAATACAGGGTGTTTCATTTAAAATTATCGGCTTTTTGAAAATTGAAAATGTGAATATTTGGGGCACGACTCTACACACCCTGTATAAATGATCGCACTTAACGTTTCATTTAATGCAAGAAAAATGTTTTTGTAAGTCTTGTATAAATTCTTAATTTTATAGGTTAATAAATAAACAAGATAGTTATTAATGTAAATGCATGTTTATCAAAAAAAAATTTCAAAAACCTAAAATCTTTTAAAAACGGTTAAATTTAGACCTAAAGTATATTTTTATGCAGAATTTTAAGGTGGTTCCAAAAATTAAGAGAAACATTGTATTTTCCATTTAAAATAACAAAGTTGACAGCTACTTCCTGAAGAACCGGAAGTTGAAAATATTTTGATTAAATAGAACCTATTGACATACCCCCGTATATAAATTTCCAAATTTCAAATAGCATTAGTTTTCCATATATGGCTAATGAGCCCTCGACGTGACATATCCTGTATAAGGTTGTAAATAGCCCAACAGGATTCACTGTATATATTTATGGGTCAGTAAAAGGTATCAAATCAAATATACTCAAAGATTGTATATGGATATTTTCCTTCCATCTATCTTATTTAGGCAGATATGGAAATAAAAATACTTTACAGTCTAAACGCTGGAAGCATGAAAAGTTATTCCAGTATTCCAGTTTTTTAAACTGATCAAATATGGGGTACGTTTCTAAAAATTCAGCCTCTGGCTAAATCAACAAAAAATTTAATTTTTCGGGAATTTGTAGGGGGATGCTAAACATTTTTTTCGTTAGTTTCTATAAAACTATAAAACTGATTAATCAGTACTAATTCCATGAATGTTATCATCAGGCTTCGAAGATTTTTTTGGTACTTTCGGGAAAGTAAGAAAAATGTATCTTTTGAAATCGGAAAAAATGCTTATTTTGAGTGTTTTCTGAGAATTTTCAAATTTATTCAATACCTTTTAGTGAGTATATTAAGGAATTTTTCAACCTTCCCCTTACTACTTATCAATTGGTACTTACATGAATTATTTCATATATTTATTGCTTAATTGTGCCACCTTGGAAATTTAATAAATTTTATTTTTTTAGCTATTTATTTTTGAATATTTGGGTAAATCTGAGGTAGTTGCAACATAATATTTTCAAGATATTCCAAACTTTTTCGAGTTTTTTTCTGGTACTTCATAGGTAATTTTCTTTTTTAAGTTCATAGTTCCCATTGCCCATGTTTTTTTTTCAGACTAGAAATCTGCACTACTTTGAAAAATTGAAAAAATGCTGTTTTACGAAATATGGTCGACATCTAATCTTATTTGGACACAGAATTTATTATTTTCGTGATAAGCTCAACCACATACACAAATAAATTAAAATTCGTAAAATACTCGGTTAACCCAATACATTTAATTAAAATTAGTTACCTAAATTCGACCCTGCTATTACGGCAATACGAAATTTGCATAACCAAACGTTTCACGCAAGTTCCAGAATTAAAAGCATGGAGAAAATATAGTTAAAAACCTCAAATAAATTGTGCAGTGCACTAAAATACGTGAATGTATTAACAAGAATTATGGTAAGAGTTATTTCATGTTGGATCAATTGCGTTTCTACAATATCAGTTTTTTGTTAAACATAGCAAATAACACCGCACAAGTCTATTTTACTCATTGTACAAAGAAGTGAAAAAACTGTTCATTAAATAATATCAATGCAAATTATACAAATCTTGATATTTTTTTATGACCATATCGGAACGGTATTCCCGCCCCTACATATCCGTGACGAATTCGCGCATAGATGTTTATTCCTTTTTTCTTTTAAGAACCCGCCAAACAGTTCCAGATAGCCTCGGATGGAAGTTACAGAAAATTCTAGAGGTGTTGTTGAATTAAATTTTTTTAAATTAGACTAATTTAAATTTTATACAGTGGAATTCGAATTTGCCTACCTCCGGACTAATAATAAAATACATTAAAAAAAAAAGAATATCAATGCGGTAACGGAGAGGGATCGGAAAGTAAGTAACGAGTTATATAAAACATAGCGGTAAAAATAAAATACGTTACGGAAAAAAAAGTGAACCTCAATTCGGTGCAAAAAAAAATATCTCGTTACACGCTCCTCATTATTCAGTGGGTTGGTGACACTTTGTTAGATGATTTGTGCTCGGTACTGTACTACTACGGTAGTACTACTACTATTTTCACATAGCAATCATAAGCAATGCAATGACAGTATCAGCACCTAATATTGTTTTATGGCCAATTTGACCGGACTATTAAAATAATTTCCAAGTCTCTTCCGAATTTACTACAAAATTATACTGACCACTTAATTCATGTATAAAAAATCCCATAAGCCGCGTGATTTTGTCATTATGACAGCGAAAAAAGTTTGCCCTAACTTTTCCAGCGACAAAACGGAACCTAACTCTTGAAAGCATGACAACCAGCATTATAAACAAATTTTTGATGACGTTATGTCAATTTTTCTCAAACTTGTGTTTGTGTTTTTAACAATTGTACTTTTCCGTTAAATTAAATAAACTGATTTACATCTCATTTTTTAATTTATTGATTTACATATTCATTAAATTGTCTTACCGAATTACACTCTAGCTTTTTTTTGAGTCGAAGTAAACTTGACATTTATAATTCGAATTTTGTTGCCATTAGGTAAATTAACTCCAAAAACTGCCAGAAAAAATTACTGGTCCTACGGACTCGTAATTTTTTCAGAGGCAGTTAGTTTTTTTCGTTAAATTGCCAGGCAACAAAATTCTTATTGATACATGTCAAGTGTCAAGTTTACTTCGACAAAAAAAAAGCTCTCGTGTAATTATAAGTGAAAAATATACAGGCTGTTTCACGACAAGCATAAAAATTGGCATAGATGCAGAACAAGCTATGGCGAATTTATGGAAAATATTTTGACATATATGTTACTTCCGGTTATACCGAGAGTGAACGACAACTTTGTTATTTTAAATGTTACACCCTGTATATTATTAACTTTTCGAATTCTACATTAAATTTTAATGTCACTTTGTGTAGAATACCCTATATCTAAAATTTATACTTATCGAGATATTAATAATATTTTGATAAAAAATTGACAGGTGCAGACTGGCATGGTTTGGAATTAAACAATGAAGATTATCTAAATTTACCTTTAACACATGCTGGTGAATATGACAGAGTTGTTACTAGAACATGTGTTTTATTTGCTACAAGATATCCAGATCGACCCCGAGCCAGCCGTCAAACAGTGATTAGGTTGTTTTCAAGCAAAAGTTGAGAAAGTGAAGCCTGTTATTAATAATAATGATAATAAGATTGAAATTTTAGTTATTATTGCCGTATTGCTGCTTATTATAATTAGGTCGTGTTTTTTTAATATAATTCCACATACATAAATTACAAGAACTTATAACAAGTGTTCAAAATTTCGTCCTTGAACCTCCAAGCATTTAGTAAGCCTTTTCATCACACCTTCGTTTGTTGCACGCATAATCATTGCTGCAGGGAGATAATTTAATGCATTGCGAACTCACACCCAGGGGTATGCAGATGATCTGACAATACTTGTACTGGAGAAACACCCTAACGTTATATTGGAGCTGATGCAACAAGCTCTAGAAACGGTGGAGAAATGATGTAGGAGATAATGCCTAAGGGCGAATCCTGCAAAAACTCCCCTTCCCTTCACTAGAAAAAGGAAGCTTGAGAGACTAAAACTGCCAAACCTCTTCATCGTGTAGCTGTGTCTAAGCCAGGAGATCAAGTATTTGGGAATAATTCTGGATGCAAAACTAACCTCAAATTCACACCTACATGACAAAACCAAAAAAAGGGAATATGGTCCTAATGGCTGCCAAACGGGCGATATGAAACACATGGGCACTAAATCACACTGGCTATACACAACTGTGGAGAGACCCATGGTCGCCTATGGAACCTCAGTTTTGGGACCAAAAATAGATCAAAAGAAAGCCGAACTGGAGATATCAAAAATTCAGAAGCTTGCCTGTCTGTACATAACGGTTGCGATGAGAAGCAGCCCGACTGCGGCAATGGAAGCCATTTTCAATATTCCGCCACTTGCTCTGCATGTTAAGACAGAACCGAGTGTAAGAACAATGGGGGTTGTTGTTTTGATTTCAACGTCAGCTCCAGCTCTGTCCACTCCTAGTTCACCTACTATCTGAGAAATACAATAATCTCGTTCAAAATAAAAACTCGTAGGCTAGTAATCTCAAATTTTAATACTACAATAGTAGTCAAACAACTAATTACAGATGCAGATTATACAATTAGTCCTGGCAGTATACAATTGTCATTATTAGAGCTCGGGAAATATGCACTTGAAAAACCTTAAAATATGCATGCAAATATGCACAAAAAACCGTTGAAATATGCACTAAAATATGCTTTTATGCATTTAAATATGCATTTATAAAAAACGCAATAATCTTTGTATTGAATGTAATTTATTATATTATATGCTAATGTCACAAAAAAATATTTGTTAAAATTATTCATTATTACACTTATTATTCTTATTAATCCTATTATTGCTTATTTTCTATTACTACCTAATATATTATTATTATTTTTCATTAATCATTATAATACATCATCATTATATACACTATTATTACAGTTAAAACTATAGATTATTAAATGTTTTTCTAACTTTTTTTCGAAGTGGGCACACGCACCTCTCCGAGCACCTCTCTGATACGACCATCCTTAGCTTTTATGGTTTCAAGGATACGAGCCAGTGGCCATTTCAAGGGTGGTGTTTCTTCATCCTTTAATAGAACCACATCATTAATGTTAAGGTCTTTAACGGGATGTAGCCATTTTGGACGATTTTGCAATCGGTTCATGTACTCTACAGTCCATTTCTTCCAGAAGTTTTGTTGAACCTTGGAGCACTGAACCCAAAAGGATAGTCGGTTAGTAGGGGTAGTAGCTACATCCTTATCTACGCTGTTAAGGGAGTGCCTATCAAGAAATGCCCCGGAGTGAGGGGGCTTAGATCGATTGGATCATTTGACAAGGCATAAAGAGGTCGAGAGTTCAAGATAGCCTCCACTTGAGTTAGAATGGTGTTGAACTCCTCATATGTGAACTGAGACTCACCGACAAGACGATACAAATGGTATTTGGCACTTTTTATTGCCGATTCCCATAAGCCTCCCCAGTGAGGCGATCTGGGAGGGATGATCTTCCAAGTAGTCTCATTTTGAGCCAAAAAATCGCGGATGCCAACTGGAGATTATGAAGAGTTGAAGAACTTGTAAAGTTCATATAGTTGATTTCGAGCTCCTACAAAATTTGTGCCATTGTCGGAGTATATCACCCTGGGTTGCCCCCTACGAGCAACAAATCTTTTCAAGGTGTGGATAAATGCATCAGTGGATAGTCCAGTGACTAACACAGCATGTACGGCCTTAGTTACCATACATACAAATATGGCTATATAGTACTTTATGATTGGAGCTTTACGAAGTCTAGAGGTACGGATCAGAAAAGGGCCACCAAAGTCGATACCGACCTTCTGAAAGGGGCGTGATCATACTATGCGATCTGGGGAAAGAGGAGCCATAATCTGTTGCGCAGTTGCGGCTTTAAAGCAATGAAACGTGATACAATCTTGATTTGATTTGACGTTATCCATTTAAAGGCCAAAGCCGTAATCTAATATTACATAGCAAGTTTTGGGGACCACAATGTCCCAATCTACGGTGCTGGTGTGTTAACAGCAGCTGTACAAAATAATTTTTTGATGGCAAAGTTTCATGTTTTGCTGAAGTTAACAAGGAGATTTTCTTTTCTTCCGGGGGATTTTCTACAGGAGCATATGAATCAGTTTTAGTTACATCCAATTTTGGAGTTCGCAAGAACGAGAGCCCATGAAACCAAGAGTCTAGATTCTTTTTCTCAAAGAATCCTCTAGATAAGATATCGGCGGAGTTGAGTGCTGAAGACACATGACGCCAATGATAATTTTCACAGAGCTCCTGAATTTGGTATACTCTACATGAAACGAAAGGATTCCATCGATAGGAGTGACGCAACGCAATTTGTGAATCAGTCCAGAGGTTTATCGATTCAATTAGTATTTTGTTTTGAAAAATATACAAAATTCTAGAAACTAGATTAGCCAACAACATGGCAGAAAGTTCGAGCCGCGGAATAGTAACCGTTTTTCGAATAGGAGCTACTCTGGATTTACTAGGAACAAGATTATAAGAAACAGAATCATCTTTGTATTTTACACGAAGGTAAACTACACTTCCATAAGCCATATTACTGGCATCACTAAACCCATGTATTTGCAGTTCAGCAACTTTTTTGTCATTACACAGGTACCTCGGAATTTCTAGGGTTTTTAAACCAAGGAGAGTATCTCAAAATCTTTTAACAAAATGTGATCCTTGATCCCACTCAATTTTTTGCAGCCACAGTTTTTGCATGATGACTTTACCCATTACTATACATGGATTTACCAAACCTAGCGGATCATAACAAGAGCTTATGATAGATAGAATTTTCCTTTTAGTGATTGGGCTATTTTCGAGGGCAGATAGAGCTGAAATTTTTAAATTGTCTGAAGTGGTTTGTCAGGTGACTCTCTCCACAGTATATTCTGTAGGAAGTTCTGCTCAGGATTCATTCGAACTTGACGAAACATTTTTTCAATGTCGCAAGTGAGAGCATATTTATATATTCGAAATCTAGTAAGAATGTCAAATATCTCTGGGTGCACTTGAGGACCCTTAAGGGTAATATCGTTTAACGACAACGATGACGTCGTTCTGGCAGAGAAATCAAAAACTACGCGGAGCTTGGTGCTAATACTTTCATTCCTTACCACACATAAATGAGGGATAAAATATTTATTCTCATTTAGAGAATTAACTAAAGTCAATGGAACTACCTTCGCATGCCCTAAGGCCAAGTACTCATTTATAAACTTCTTATACTCCAAGAAGAGCTGAGGATCTCGCTCGAAACGTTTTTCCAAGATAAAAAATCGTTTCTTCGCCATAACATATGAATCACCTAGCTGCGTATGCGCAAAAAAATTTTAAGAGGCATCCTTATCTGAAATGTCCCATTTTATAAAACCTTAGCAGTAGAAGTGAATACTTTTTCTGCTAATTCATCTTCTGGAGACATTGAACAAGAAGTATTCTGAACCTCCTCTTGTTACCAGAATTGTTCAAGAATCAAGTCAAGTCGCGAATTGACACATTCCGTAGAGTTAGTTATTAAAAATGAGATATGACTATGGGTTGGCGAGGCCCATTATCAAGAAATTTAGAGGGGATATTTCCCGATACAATTCAACCAAAATGTGTATCCAAGAGTACAGGTAGGTTGTTACCAAGTCTATACAATCCAGATTTGAGCAACTGATAGTAACAATCTTCTCCCAGAAGAATATCAATTTGTGAAGGCTTGAAGAATTCATCGTCACCAAGACTTTCACAAATATCATGAGGAATGTTCAATTCATTTGATTTGATCGGCACTTGAGGAGGATTTGCAGTTATTGTCTCGATAACTGCACAATATGCTAAAATATTCTTATTTTTGTTGACTCTAGAGTAACGTCTAGCATTAGAATTTCCAAGTCCGGTAATAGTCATTTCTTGACGATAGGGTCTCAAACCTAGTTTATTGAAAAGGCACTAATAAAACTAGTTTGGGATCCAGGATCTAACAGAATGTTCACAATCAAGGGAGATCTATTCTTTGGGTACACAATCGCCTTACAAGTCGCGAGTAACACATGTTCGTTGTGGCCGGACACACTAGACAAGTTGACTCTTTCTATTGAGGAATTTTGTAGTTGACTGTTAGAGCCTGTGGAATCAACATTCTCGATTTGACTAGGCCTACCAGACGTTGACGCTACTTGACGAGAAGAGATATCAAGGTTTCGATCTGCGTTGGTTTGTGATTGGATATTTTGTTTCGATTGTGAATGCAGATGAGTTCTGTCAAGGTGTAACAAGGAGTGATGTTTTTTATTACATACTTGGCATGTGTAACTAGATGTGCAGTGTTTATCCGAATGTTTGGCATTTAAACAATTGTAACAAAATTGTTTGTTTTTTATATAGCTATGTCTGTTCCTAAGTGAATGCTGTGCAAATTTCTTGCAAGTATTTTATTTCTCGCAAGCAAATTTTATGACCGATGCTATTGCAATATGTACAAGGTTTATTAGTTTTTGCTACACTATCAGAACTATTAGTATGTAGACTGACCATTTTAATTGGCTTTGGAGATTTTTTGTCATTAACATAATCAAGACTACTTAAATTATCAGAAATAACACAATGTTTCTCCAAAAAAGTTAGAAATTGATCCAAAGAGGGAAGTTTGCTTGAATCCCTAGCTTTTTCGAATTCTTTTTTTGAATAAAAGTCTAATTTTTGTTCTAAAAGAAAAAACTAAAAATGCCTCTAATGTTTCTTTATCACCAGTTCTCAAATTTTTAAGAGAATCTAGATTTTTACTGGAGCTGTCTAAGAATGTTCGTAAATTCTGTTAATTATGCTTACAGACTGCTGGCTGATTTAAAAGCCTGTGAAAAATACCATTGGACAAGGTACCCACCTTTTCTTTAGTAGATCTACAGCAATTTCAAAGTTATCATCTGAAATAGGAAGACTAGCAACAAGCTCTAACGCGTGACCTCTTAAAAAACTTCTTAAATAAAACAAACGTTCAGCGTTAGCTGTTAAGCGAGAGTTTTTAACAATCGAGGTATTAAAAAAATCAAAGAAACTTTTCCAGTTGGTGGGGTCACCATCAAAGGAAGGTATTTTTATTTTCGGTATCTGCATTTTGCTACCTGCTAAATTATCACTAGTGTTGCTGGTCGCACGGGTTAGTCGCTTGACGCCCTTTCTCAATATTGATAAATTATCAAAATAATTAGTTTCCACTAGAACTCTGTCTTCATCATCAATATCGTTTTGAGTAATCAAGTTTTCAATTTTGTCTTGAGACTCATTGTATCTTTTAACATTATCTTTCAAAAGCTCTATTCTGTCTTGAAACAAGAAAATGTCATCAGCTATATCCTTATTTGCTGAAGCCCAATTAGCCATTCTATCAATTTGAGCTTTAGCCGTATTACGATTATTTCTTTGTGCTACAATTTTCCAGATCAAATATATATTGTTTTCAAAGAAGCAAGTTTTTAATTAGTTTTGACAATAATAATTTTTTTGGTGTGAACAAATTTTATTTGTTATTGCAAGAATAAGAACCCAGCCTACAACTGCAAATCCAAAATTAAGAAAAAAAATTTTTTTTAACTGTTACTTTTAGCGGACACTTCCAGTTTTTTTCTATAAAAACGACGAATTAAGCCTAACTCGAACAGCCAAGTTTTAAATACAATTTCGAGAAAAATAATCCAGTTGATCGAATATGATCGTATTATGCAAGAAAACCCATGTAGTGCATTGGAGAAACAGATATCCACTGCTTTTGTTCCAAGAATTTAAGCAATTGTCTATAAACTAGATATTTACAATTTTTTTTTAAGTTATGAACAAGAACTATAATAGATAACTACGCGCAATTGTTAATACTTAATTAAGCATTTCACAATAAACTAGAAAATATATAATACAAGAATACGATAAAGCTAATGGCGGTTGTAGCTTTACATTCAAGCCACAAATTATCGCGATTTGAAATAAACTACAAATTCTTTATTTCAAAAATACTTTAATTCATAAGTATTTATATAGCGAACAAAGTTATTATTTACAAACGTTTATTTACATTTATTTCAACCTATTAGTAGTCACTCAGTGGTCACTCACACAAGTTTGTTATCGTGTTGTAGGAACAGGTCCTAGCTAGCGATTCAGTTTGCCCTGCTGCGTTGCCCGATGTTGTAATTTCTCTTCAGCCAGCCGACTACCTCCAGAAAGAAATTTGATTTTCACCGATCTTGACGATTCCAGTGGTACAAAGATATCACCATTTTGTTGACAAACAAGAATTATCCTTTGACTAGAGGTACTGGTTTAAAGAGAAAGGAGTGTTGGTCTAGACATATTTGAATGACCGCTAATACTCTTGATGAGAAATTCTGGAGAACAAGAAACAAGAACAAGAAAAACCATGAAAGTAGCTAGAAGCTATCCGTCTCGAAGGACCATCATTATGTAGGAGAAATGGGGGTTGTTTTGATTTCAACGTCAGCTCCAGCTCTGTCCACTTCTAGTTCACCTACTATCTGGGAAATACAATAATCTTGTTCAAAATAAAAACTCGTGGGCTAGTAATCTCAAATTTTAATAATAATAATAATGCTTTGTTCATCCTTTTTGATCACAATAATGATATAGGATATGTCAGTTCATCTAGTCATACAACGTACAGTACAAACGCAAAAACATGCACATAAACAAAAACACGCATAATTAAAATGTTGGATATGAAAACCTAATAATCACATATTTAAAAAATCGTCAATGCTGTAGAAACATTCACTGATTAGAATTTGTTTTACTTTTTGCTTGAAAAAATTTAAATTATTCTCTTCTCTTATATAATCTGGTAGCTTGTTCCTCTATACATTGGACACTTTTCATATAATGCCGTTTTGTGTTTCGGGGGGCGAATAAGTTTTGAACTTCGCGTTGAATAGTTATGATAATCAGAATTTAAGTTTAAATTGCTGGAATTACTTTTCGCGTATAAGACACATTTATAAATAAATATTGAATACCAAGTTAAAATGTTCTATTTTTTTGAGTGATGTCAACAAGTTTCTCTACTATCTAGGTTAAATATCAAACGCAGAATTCGTTTTTGAGATATAAAGATTCTAGAGGCACTTATTGCCCCACACATTATGTGAAATATGTGAGAAGACAATTGCATAATAAACATTAATTAATTGATCTACTTTGAAAACATTTTTCAATTGTAAAATAGCAAAATAGCTGCTATTCAATTTTTTACAAATATGCGTGATATTTGTATCCCGAGTCATATTACTATCTATATGGGATCCTAAAAATTTAGTATTGCATGACATTAGAATGTCGCAATTGTTTACTTTTACCACTGGTTTATTTTGAATGTGTGTTTTATTTGTAAACCGCAGGTATATGGTTTTATCAGAATTGATAATTAAGGAATTTTTTTCATACCATATACTGAATTCTTTGGATAGCATTTCCATTGTTTTCGTTAATTCTTCGACAGTGTCAGCTGATGCAGCTAATGTAGTATCATCAGCATATAATATAAGATGTTCAGTACTTATATGTTGTGGGAGATCATTAATGTACAGTAAAAACATCAGAGGACCCAGAATAGCGCCTTGAGGGTCACCGATATTGAGTTCCTGAGCAGCTGAAAATTGATTTTCGATTCTCACAATAATATTTCTTGCTTGAACATATGATTTAAGCCAATTCAAAAAGTTTCCACGAAAACCCAGTCCAACAATTATTTCTATATCAACAGAATCAAACGCCTTAGAAAGATCAAATAAAAGTGCACCCACATGCTTTCTTTTATCCAGAGAGCAATGAATGAAATTGAAAAGCGCAATGGATGCACTTTCCGTTGATCTTCCCGGTAAGTATGCTTGATGCTTACTGATTATATTGTATTTAATAATAAGTGATAGAATTTGTTTATAAACGCATTTTTCTACTATTTACTACAATAGTAGTCAAACAACTAATTACAGATGCAGATCATACAATTAGTCCTGGCGGTATACAATTATCATTATATTATACCTATAATTCGCAAACATCTACCAGTACCTCTTACAAAAGTAAATTAATTCGAGCACAATCTGACAACTCGGTAAGTAGTACCTTAATTCGGCATCACAGTCAATGGATGTTCAATAATTTAATTTAATTAATAAGTTAAGATGTTACTAGTTTTCCTTTTCTTTTACTCCTGTCACTTTTGTGCACTGATATTAATTTAATAGTAAATTTTATACTTGCAATAAATTACAGTAATCAAGAATACTTAAACCACACCCATACTCCTTTCATACCAAGCTCTTTGTCTGACTGTCTGTCGTTGTGCCGGTACATCTTAGAGCTCGATCGTACGCTAACCAATATGTTTAGATAGCGAAAGCAAAGCGGTTGGAAATGAATTTCCAACACCAAGAATGGCTGCATACAAGCTGGAATGCAATGGAAATTGGCACGAAGCAACCAACACTCATAGTCACTCCAGAATCACAGATGTTATAACAAACTCCCTTCTTGAAATAAGAAGTGATAGCATGTTGGCCACAATTAACGAAAACCAACCATACCATAACCAGCTAAACTGGGATGGGTTGGAAGCAGAAGCAGAAGTAAAGAAGGAACGTGGATGCTGTACACAGATGGATTTAAAACTGACATAGGAACAGGAACTCCACGGTGCTAGACCCAGGTACAATTTCCACGCATCGTTGGAGAAGCTTGCATCCGTATTCCAGGCGGAAATCTACGCTATCGACGCGTGTTTGCAAATGAAGATCGAAAGGAGGTATAGAGGCCAAAAGATCCTCATACTCTCAGATAGTCAGGCAGAATTGAAATCCCAGATCAGATATAGACTGGTCTGGGACTGCTTTCAAAAACTCTTAACCCTGGCAAACCATAATAGAGTAACACTTAAGTGGGTCCCGGGGCATTGTGTATTGTAGGCAATGAACCGACAGACACCCTAGCAAAGCTAGGGTCTGAAACTCCATTCTCTGGTCCTGAACCAGTATTTGGAATATCAAAAACTGCTGCACGTGGTTGTACATCTCGGTGGATTCAAACTAAACATCAGACGTACTGGAGTCACGTGCCAAAGCAGGAACATAGCAAACTCCTGGTCAAAAAACCCTCGGAGTCGCTGACTAACGAAATATTAAACCTCAGCAGGGGCCAGATAAGGAAAGTGACGGGATTACTCACCGAGGAAGCTATCTGTCGGTTGTGCATGGAAGAGGAGGAAACAGCCCCACACATTATCTTCATATGTGAAGCACTGTCTATTTGGAGATATAGACTCCTAGGACTAAAGCACCCAATGGAGGACCCAGTGGAAAGATTGTTGAGCCTGATAAGGGCTACTGGTGCCGAACCAATGAATCAATCAAGTCACAATTACCCACCAATTCAAATAAACACGTAGGCACACAGGTAGACAAAGGCGATAATGGCTATTTTAGAGGGATTCTTACTTAACGGTGTACTGCGGATTACCTGTGGTTGTATTGAGATCATAAGGTTTTTTGTCACAAGCAATAGCGGAGCGTTCATACTAGCTTGGAATAATTCGAAACTTTCCGCATTTTAAATTCGTTTTAGTAGCTGTTAGTGACCAAAAAAATAATGTTGTTCATGACAGACGTTTTAATGCAATAGATACTTATGGTTTATACCACATTTTTGTTATTTGAAAATTCCCTATTGAAAGTACCACTTTATAAATTGTACAACAACGAGTGGCCGGGTTTTAGCAATGGTATGTTAAAATAATAGAAAAAAACTTCAGAGATGGGACCGATGGGAACGATGATGAAAAACATTTGATGAAAAACATTTGATAACCGGTGGCCTTTTAGAGCTAATGGACGTACGAAGGGTATCAAAAAAATTCGCAGAATAGCGAGGGAATGATCATAAAAGACCCTTGGGAATTACATATGGAGAAATATATTCTTGTAACCATAAAATAGAGTATACCAAGATATCGCTGCTATAATAGAAGTTTTACATTTAAAGGAATGTGCCTGGGGATAGGTTGGGTTTTAATTATACATATCAACTATTAAAATAGGTCACGCTAAAATTACCTTTTTTTGACCCCCCTTTATTGTCACGCTGTGTCACACTTTCTGTGACCCCCCTATAAATATTTCGTCACAAAAACTAAGACCCCATCTGAACATGATAAATTTAGTCAAAACGATAGAATCGCGCCACAGAGAAAAATAAACATAATTAAATAATATATATAAAGTTACAATTCATTGTAATAAAAATACATAAGTACGTTTAAAAGTCTATATATTTACTTATAAATGAATGACTTTCTATCATGACAAAAATTTGAAAAAATAGTCGAAAGAAATACGAAAGTAAAATTTTTTGATAAACGGCGAAAGTCACGTTGCCGTAGACCCCCGTCCCCTCTTGTCACATCTTGTCACACTCAGCAAGACCCCTCCGACCTCCCCCCGCCTTGTATGCGTACGTATTTTATGAACGGCCCCATACCTTATTTCATTATACAGTCCGTTCATAAAGTAACGCATGTAAGTAATGCATTATTAGCTAAATAAACATTATTATCAAAAAACCCAAGACAGGTCGATTTTGAATTTAGTTTACTATGTTTTAAAAGAATTGGTACAAGGTGGACAAAAATACAAAAGTTGTTTATGACAATTTATCATTTACAAAATAGTTGATAAAGAATGAACGTACTTCCCAGCAAAAACAGACCAAAGAAAATTTACAGTAAATTTTTTCTTCTAAATTTAACTATGAGTATCTATTTAGCATAAGCTATCCTCCATTGTGTGCACCTGCAGTGAGTAACGTACAGTCCAGTGTCTAGCATATTCTAATGGAGAGTCCAAAATAGAGCAGTGAAAGATGAATATTCAATTAGCTATGTATAGTTTGGCAAGTCTATCTGAAGCTACGCGGCATCGGTAAAGGGTGAGGAAACATGGCCGATATCTGTCATAAACGTACCAATGGCGTACGGTACCTATTTTATAAAAGTATTAAAAATAATTATTATTATTACATAATAATTATATCTATATAGAAACTGATTTATGCTTTGCTTTAAAGGTAAGGTATTTTCCAAACACGGTAGGTATTTGTTAAAAACAAATAATATTAAAAATCGTACTTGAATTCAATATGGATACGAAATAATAAGATACCAAGTAAAACTGAAAATACGAAGGTAAATACTGACAATTATTTAAACGCCACTGGATAATCAATGTCAGTCAATTGTCGAAGTGACAGGGAAGAACACGCGCTTGCCAATAGGAAGTCAGGTGGTTACTTAGCAACGGAATTTCGATAAATATTCACTAATAGAGTTAGTTCGGAGGGCGTGGTAATTATGATTTTCGCACGACGTTGCCGGCTTGAAGGAAACCCATACATATTTGGAAAAGTGTTCATCTTTTAATATTCAGAAATTGAAAAAATAATGTTAATAGACAAGATCCAATGGAACAAGCACATTAAGGAACTAACGTTTAATCATTATTGACATATTGTTAATAATAAAAAGTCCATTTTCTAATTATTATCACTACATACTTAGCACTTTAGCTTTTTCATAGTTAAAAGTGGCAATATCGAATGTTTTCGACCGCATTCCTTTCATAGCTTCAGTTGTTTGCCAAACTATACCTTGTCAAATACTTTAGGTGAATAGTGTAATATTGAAAAAATTAAGTATCTCAAATACAAAAATATGTATTCCAAATTATGAAAACCTTATTTTCGACTTTTATGGCACATTTCAACAAAGTTTCCAGCTGTTCCTGGATTAGTTTTCATATTTTTCCACTAGAAATATGAGAGCTGTCCTTGAGGTATGCGTTCTCCGGTTTAGAAGAGAAACGTACACATTTTTCACCATTCATTGTGCTGATGATCAATACTTACTGTAACATTTTTCCATTCCAGAATAATGGAACTGAAATAATTACACTATCGATTTTTGCATTAAAAAAACAAAAATGAATAGCATATTAAACTATGATTTACTTATAAATTATCTACCTCCTTGTGATGACTAAGTCAAAACCTTAAGATTTTAACCAGCACAAAATAACACTGTACAAAATTTGTACCTTGTGACATCGAATGACCACAAACGTAACCGACACAAGGTAAATAAGTACACAGAGTTAACTTAGTCTGGCCATACACGCTACGATCTGCTGGAGTGGTCTACCTGCGCAGGTATGTCTGTGCAAGTAGGCCGGAGCGTCTGTGGGAATAGACCTGTGCACTTTTTTCAACCTGTACAGGCGACCGGTGCAAGATCGAAAATCAATTATTTCGGGTCGGTAGACCACGCCCACTCCAGTCACCCCTCACTATCACATCACATTATGGCCTCATGTAGACATTTCATAGATCAAATCCATGATATACAGGATGTCCAGAAACTGTTCTGCCAAACGAAAACTACAGACACTAGATGTGATTTTATGTCCATCTAACCTAATTTACCTTCATCCAAAAGTTACTCCTACTCCTAAGGGAGCTAGCGCCCTTTGATGTACATTGTATAACCCTGCTGTGATAAATTGTTTACTATAAACCCGCGTGTTTTGAATTCGCTATTATGCACGTTTTCGAGAAAAACCAATTATAATTTTAATTTTGTTTTGGCATTCAATATCAGTATTTGATTACTAAATAATATTTACAGTAACCCTTGTAGTACCGGCTCAGTAGTATCTAAATGTACTGAAACTGGGATCCGGTGAACCATACGGATCAAGAGTTTTTGACTGATTTGACCGAGCAAGTGGTCGAGTGGTTACGCTCTCGGCTTGCATTCGGAAGGACCGGGGTTCAAATCCCAGGTCCGCCTGACCTGCTATGAGTTTTTTCAGAGGTTTTCTCGTAGCAATAGGCGAATACTGGGTCAGTACACACCTCTCAGGCACCTACCACCGTTCCCTCCACTCCCATCCCCTGAACCAAACAATCCTTATTCCTCCCAATGTTGGCTGACGAGGCTCCGAAAAGCCTATAGCGGCCCGCTCCCCTCGAGAGGGGGGAGAATGAAAAACAATCCTTCCTTTTTTTTTGACTGATTTTGCAAAAAATCGATTGTACTCACCTATTTTGACGATTATCCGTCGAAAAATATCGGTAAATTCAGAATTTGCAGAGACAAATCCAAAAAAAAATTATTTTTTTCAATATTTCAACCATTACTTTTTGGCCCGATATTTTATACAAAAAACAGTTTCAATGTGTCGCAGTGTATCGGAAACCTACGGAAATCTACCACTTATAGTTACTCAAAACTTATGTAAAATTAAAGAATATACTGTGTTGTGTATTGAGATGGTATTTTCGTGCAACTACAACGAGTAGATATCAACAATTTAAAGGTCTAAATTGCTGCCAAAACTGTGACGCGCTGTAAATCTGTTCATGCAGCGTTCCGAAAAACCTTTTAAATTTTGATTTTCTACCACTTGTAAAAAGCCCAAGTAACTATAGAATGAAAAAATTTAATATTTTAGGTCCTAAAATGTCTCTGTCAGTAGAAAGTTTGTTAACTGCTTCCATAAACTTGACTTCGATTTCCTAGTATTCGCGGGTGTCAACTGCTTAATCTCCTGGCGAAAATTGACATTGTTAGAAATCGTAAAATAAATTTTAATTATTTGATTTTCAAACACAATTTGATGTGGAATTTTCTTACCGAATACCTCACGAGGTCAAATTAAATCCGGAAATTTTTTCTCGTTCATGAATATTTTTAGAAAATTATCCCTCATCTTCGACTCGGGATTATTTTCAAAATATTCATGAGCTCGAAAAAATTTCCGGAAATAATTTGATCTCTAGTCGTATTATTCTAGTAGTGAAAATATCGGACGAAATAGTTGCCATTGAAATGTTGAAAAACATTTTTGTTTTGATTTCTCTGGAAATTCTGAATTTACCGCAAATTATTATCGAAGGATAATCTTCAAAATAGGTGAGTACTATCGATTTTTTGCAAAATCAGTCAAAAGCTCCGTATAGTTCACCGGACTCCTGAAATTGGTATTCACCCGGATGTTACAGAGGTGTAAGAAAATGATAGTTTGGAAATAGAACAGAATTCGAAGTTTAGTACTAGAAGACTCGCGTCTATGTAACCTGCAATTTTTTAAGTCCTTCATATGAATTATTCCTAAAGAAAATCTTTATCTGTTTCACTTTCGTGTATGCTATGCTCTGCTCGAGTAGTTTTTGCATTCCGGTTATTGGATAAAAAGAACCAAGATCCCAATTTGTTCTTCAATTTCTTCAATTTTGTGGGGAAGCTACGTTTACACGATTCACATAATGCACATCATTATGCCTACTGTAGTGGAAATACGCACGCCATAAAAGTGACGAAGCACCGGCAAATATTTTGCATAAGTGTATGGATAGTTGTGATCGGCAATCAACTACTGGGACCAGAAGAGCTATCTGGCCGTTTAACAGGCCAGGATTACCTTAGCTTTTTGCAAAATAATTTACCTGATTTAATGGACGACGGCTACGTTCCCCTAATGACACGGCAAAATTTATGGTTCATGCACGATAGTTGTCCTGCTCAATTTAGTCGAGTAGTTCGACAATATCTTGACACTACGTATGGAAATGGATTGGAGGAGGAGGGCCAGTCAATTGGCATGCGAGATCGCCCGATTTCAATAAATGTTATTTTTGTTTTTGGGCTACTTACAATCATTAGTATATACTCTTCCAATACAAAATCGTATTCAGCTTTGGGAAAGTAAAGAGAGTGCATGTAATGAAATTCAGAATGATCCCAGAATTTTTTGAAGACAATCCTTACAGAAACGATTGGATTTATGTCTTGCAACAAAGGGTCGTCGTGTGAAATAATAAGTTTGTTGTTAATTATTGTTGTTTAGAAAATAAAACAGAGATGGTCAAAAAATTGATATTGATATTTCTCGAAAACGATGTTTAATAGCGAATTTAAACAAGAGCATAATTTTATTGGGAAATACCTCATAGTTTATGAATTTGATTAAAATTGATCAAAAAACTGAAACACAAAATATTCAACCAAATTTACCCGTTGCCCCTCCCACGCTGAAAGCGAATGAAATGGTTAAATATCTACAGTTAACATGGAATAAAAAGAATATCTCAGATTGTTACAATAAGAGCACTCTTAATATTACATCTTCGGTCCCTTAAAATTGCAGTTTTTTAGTCCATTGAACGTATCAAGGATATATTGCACTAAAAGATGATTGAAACAACAGCTAGGGTATAATTTTTTTATTGTTGTTTCAGGTAGTAACTTCCAACTGCCAAAATGAATTTGATGTTTAGGAAGACCTTCGGGGAACAAAAAGCCGGAGTAACGGCTATCAAGGGGAACAAGACTACTGTTGGTCGACACACCAGCAAAAGAAGTAGAGAGCAAGGTTATACTGCAATGGAGGAACACCACTATAGGACACACCTATTTTTTAGTCCACCTCGTTGTAGTCTTGGTCCCGGTGATGAAGATGGTAAATTACCTCACTTATACACACAATTGAATGTACACTTGCTTACTATCCACAAGCTGCACAGTAATTCATTTACTACTTACAAAAAGTGATACAGATACTGAACTTCATTTTTTTCAACTGAAGATATCTTAATAATGAACGAACTTTTTCTTATTTCATTTTTAAATTGTCCACCGCACTTATAAATTCGTATATTTGGTACCGGGTAGCAAGTGTGTTGAACCCATTTCAAATCTTGAAAAGTATTTCAGATATTACGGTCCAGTATTTACCCTTAAAAATAATTAAGTTTGATGTGGCTTTATGTCAAGTCTGTACAGCTACTTCCGTTCACGCCGGAAATGAGTATGTCCTTTTGAGATATGGTGCAGCTTTGTTATTTCATAAGAAACACCCTATATTTTGAATTTTTTAGAAACGTTAATCTGTCTCTTTCTAAAAAGGTGGAATTTGTGACAGTGGATGTTACAGCGGTTTTAAATATTTGTAACAAATTTTATTTCTTTACACTCTACATCTAGTTCCTTATAAATTAAAATGTCTGAAAGAAAAACGAATAGAAAAAAAAAACTAATTAATTCAGGCTCTGCAACCATATTATTTAATTTTGTTCTTCTTTTGAAAGAACCACTTTCTCAAAATTGATTATGCCACCTGGTTATCATAACAGTCCTGTCTGGTCTGGCCATTCTTGCGCCCTCCAGAGTCTACGCTCTGTACCTGGGCACTGGTGGCACAGCCTTATTTACAGCACAGCCTTCAAGGCATCTTGGTTATTCTGGTTGAGTTGAGAGGTTATTAATTTGACGTTAAAAACTGGCGTATATACGTATTTTACAAACTGTTGTTGAAATACCCTTTGAAAGTGAGATTTGAAATTTTAATGAAGTTGAAGTTTTACTTGGTGAATTTTTATTAAACATATTTACCGTTTTCGCTTAAAGAAAACATTGTTAATTAAAGTCAATAAAAGTGACACATTAATTTTTATTTGATACTTCTACAATAGCAAAGGTATCTGGATGTTGAGGTTTAAATAACCAATTAATTATTATTTGACACTTGACACTTTTACGGCAATGAAATATTTTATTCCATTGGTAATTAGATGTAAAAATGTGAAGAAATAAAATTTGCAACAATTATTTTAAACTGCTATAACATATTTTTATAAAAAGTGCAGATTAAGGTTTTTGAAAAATATACAGGGTGCCCTATATCTCAAAAAGGCATACTTTCTTCCGGCTTAAACGGAAGTAGCTGTATTAACTTGACATATTCCAAAACAAACTTAATTATTTTTGAAGGTTACTTTTTTAAATGAAACTAACTGTTTCTAATTAATTCCACTATTTAATGAAAACATTATGATAATTCTATATTGATAATTATTTCGATATTGACATATCATCGTCAGAATGACAGAAGTAACATTTAATGTGATGCCTACTTGATTTTCAATATTTTGGCTAGACCAATAAGTGAGTGACCTATCTTCTGATTGACTTAATATATATGAATAGAAAAAAGAAGAAGATATGATATTACAAATATTAAAGCTTAGGTATTATTAGCCCTATGGGGATATCCTGTATATCTTTTTCCCATTTAAGATCAGTATAACTGTGCATTGATATAGGAAACCAAGTAAAACTATATCTGCTGATATTTACAATTGTTACTTAAGAAGACAATTCAAGAGCTCCCTAGATTTATCTGCTCATTGAACTTTATATTGTGGGTCTCTTAAGTGTCTTCTAATTTCTAATTCTTCAAGGAAATCTAGTTCTTGCTTTTTATCACAAATATGCAGTACTTCTAGTTCTGTGTTAGGTGTTAATGAATGTTTGGTGTCACGAAGATGTTTTGCGTAATGTGATTTATCTGGCTGTAACGGACCAAAAAGTAAATTCAATTTTTAAAGGTATTCATTAAAACCCGGACCGTAATATCTGAAATAATTTTTAAGATAGTGCATTTCAAATAGGCTTTAAAATAATAATAATCATGTTATAGAAGTAATAAAAGCAAATTGAACAAAAATAAACGAGTAGTTTACAAAACCAAACCTGTCCGTGATAATAACTATTTATCAGTATTTGAATAACGGCATGATAAACAACAATTTTAATAGACGTCAAAAAATAATAGTTCAATACTATTAAACGCTTTACAAAATTAGAAAAATAAATTTCCGAAGAGCAGACCGTCCACTAAGAAGCAACAACTACTTCTCGGGCTATATGCCCCGACAGACATTGAATTACACTCCTAAAGTAAACGGGGTTGGTATATCTGTTAAGATAGAACCAACCATTCTGGTTTGCGATTAGAAGGAATAACATCACTTGTAGACCGGTGTCGGCGTTTTTGCGCCTCATCAGCACAAGGTAGATGCTATTCGTCCAGAAGCTCTGAGAGCATAATCCTGGACTAGAGACTACGTTGATACCACACCAATACATGGACGGACAATTTTAACTGAATGTTTCTATTAGGGTTATAAATAATTAGAAATCGTGCATAAAATCTAAATGTCGCCAATTACTGATCAGTAGGATGAATTATTCTCAAAAAGCATGTAGTACTAAATGGTACCGTATTGGTGGATATGTCAATGTTACTATATTGTTACTTCATCCTATGCAGTCCGGCTGCCTGGCGAATGTGCGGTTCCTTATACTAGGCGATGAAAAGCCACCGGCAATAAATTACATGAAATGTTCAGTCTCTAGGCTTATTGGCTATTCAATAGGAGTCGGGCTGAATAATGTAATCTAGATTCAGAGGACCACACTAGCTCTGAAAAGATCGCAGTGGAATAGGCCGATTAGCCACCTCATCAAAACTAATCTATTGTCACTTCACTCGTATTTACTTACAAATGATTTGAATACTCCAATTTTCCCTGTTCCATGTCTAAGAGATGCAGTTTTCTTTAGACAAAATCCATTTTGATGATTTCTATTCAATACTTTTCTCCGACACCCATAATCTATTACATCTATTATGTCTTAATCATCGTCAAATGATAATTCATCTTCTAATGAGTCAGAATCTAAATCGCTCATATTTATATTTTATACCTATTGATATCGGAAACTACGAAGATCTACGAAAAATTTGTTTGGATTTTGGAGATAATTTTGTACTAACCTGTTCTTAACTCGCCAAAATTTACCGTTTAATTAAACTGAAGCTAAAACATAAGTCCGGTGAACACAGGGTTCAAAGGTATAGTCGGAGAAATACTCCAAGTCCTTTTTTCTTTCTCTATTATTTACATATAAAATGTATGATACAAAAAGTTACTAGATTTGGACACGTCGTAAAATAATATTAATTGACATTAAAACTTGTTTTGTCAGAATAATTTGTTACTTTTAAAATAACAGTCACAATGACCAAAAAGGTATCGATTGCCCTTGAAGACGGGTTGTAAGTCAACTTACCACCCTTGGTTGGTAATAATTTATGCTGCCAAATGAATAAGAAGAATCAACAAATATCACTTGTCTGTCGCTGCGGCCAGAAAAATCAAGGAAGATGTATGAAGCAACGTATCAATACTTTTAGAAATAGTGCCAAACAAAGACTTTTTTTTCGGGACGAGATGGGAAACTCATGTTCGAATGGGTCCAGGACCCAAATAGTGCTGGACTCATCCCCGAACCAATCAAACCCACCTCAAACTCGCCGTTACCCCCGCCTCGGAATCACTACCCTAGCATACTTCGAGACGGGTGGTGGTCCCTCGCACACTTCGCTCACACCATAGTCTTCTCCTAACTATCACTCCTACCACCTTTATAGAATCCTTCTCTCCCCCTAACCATGCTCTCTACTACGCCACTCACCTCCAACCATTCCTCCTCCCCCCTCAACATTATATCCACCATGTTCTCCCAATACACCGCCTCCCCTAGTTTCCTCTCCAACTTCTTCAGTTCGTTCCTCCACACATGCCCCACATTATCCTCCACTTCACACCTCTCGCACACTCCAGTCTCTCTTTTCTCAATCTTGTGGAGGTACTCTACTCTCGACCCATGTCCAGTGAACACCTGTGACAAGAAGTAGTTCACCTCACCGAATTTCCGGTCCATCCAATCTCTCCTATTCCCAATCGCTCTTTTTAGCGCGCCCTCATACTCCTCCCACCTTCTCTGCATTTCCTCCTCCATCCATTCCTGTACTTGCTCTCTGGTCGCAACCCTCCAGCGTTTATTCCTCGCTCTAGCCATCACTTCTAACGGGTAGGACCTTGCCAGCACCGCTGCTGCCAGTCCACCTACTGTCCTGTACCCCTGCACCACCCTCAGCAGTATCCCTCTCTGCACCCGCAGAAGTGGCCTAACCCTCGCATTCACCCCACACCTCCGCACCGTACAGCATACCCTGTTCTACTGTCCTACCAATTACATTACCCTCCTCTTCCAATTTCCCGGCCCTTTCACATTACACATCAATCTCCCCAGCCATGCAGCCCCCACTTTCCCCTTCTCTGTCGCCTTTAGCATATGAGTTTTGAAGGATAATTGGCTATCCAACCACACCCCTAGGTATTTCACAGATTCATCCATACGAATTCTCTGTTCCTTCACCATCACCTCCCTCGTCTTGCTCCGTCCCTTCACTAGCAACCCCAACATCTTATCTTCCGCCACTTCCAGTCCACACCGCTCTATCTTCTCCACAAACTTCCTATACATTCTCTCCTCCTTTCTTTCTATCTTCGCCTCTACCTTTGCCGTACATACAGACACACATCGTCCGCATACGCATGCACATACTATCACATACTATCCCACAAACCTCATCAAACACACACTTCCAGGGCGACGGTTCAAGAACCGAGCCCTGGGGCACTCCAGCCTCCGTCTCATACCACCTTCCTCTGTACTATCGCACGCCCCGTCAGGTAGTCCTCTACCAGGTTGACCAACCCCTCCCCCACTCCAAGCCTCACCAACGCGCTCAACACCGCCTGTTTGCTAACACTGTTGAACGCGTTCCCGACGTCGAAGAACACGAATAGAGCGAATCTTTTGTTCCTCCAGTTGCCCTCCCTAGCCCTTTCCACCAAGCCCATTACCCTGCCCAGCGCCGAGATGGATGATTTCCCCTTCGCAAACCCGTGTAGGTTTACCCTGAAACCCCCATTCCTACTAACTTCCTCCTCAATCCTATCCTTTATTATCTCATCCATCAATTTACCCATACCACACAGTAGGCTGATGGGCCTGTAGTCCGTCGCCCGCGTCCCCTCTCTACCCGCCTTCTTCAGCAGTATCACCCTCGCCACCTTATATCCTTCCGGAAACTCTTCCTCCCTCAGCACCCTGTAACGTTCAATTTTAACGTTAAATTATTTATTTTTAATTAGTAATCGAAAACTGACCAACTACTGGTCTACACAACGGGTTTTGATGACAGTACGCATCAAAATGGTATTTATTTTGCCGATATTTCAAATCGCGCATGGATTGATAGGTGTTGCCAAATTAGGTTGACACAAAATATTTCAATATTGCTCATTTAAAGTACTAAATAATATCTATTTACTTCCCATTATAATTAGGGAAGAAATAAAACTATAATAGAAGTATTTTCCACGTGGTGTACTAATTTTATTGTATTGTAATAATGATTTTTATCATTTCCGTTTCCACAATTTTTCATTTGGCGTAGTGTACTGGCCTATAGTCTTTCTGGAAGGGTCTTAAGAATAGTTTATCGAGAAGGAGTACCTCGAGGCTCGGCCATTTTGTAATTAGAAGAATCACCACCAGGTGCGTAAGGAACTTTTGATTTCTTTCGGAATTTTGTGTCCATCCTTAGTTTGGATAATTTCAAAAGTTCCACATAATAGTTTAGGGAAAATCCACAATTGGTAGTGTACATTGGTAGTGGTTTTCCCAAGAACATCTCTTTGGAGGATTTTACTCGCTGCTGGTGAAATTGCAGCTATAGGGAGTCAATTTGGTTCATATTCCAACTGGATATTAGGTCTTAAATTAGTTACTCAGCTGATTGGACAATAAAAACCACTAGGATCTCTGACCAGAAAGGGGTTTTTTTTCAATCTATATTCTTCGATATAAGTTCAGCTAGTACTAATGCCACATCGATTCTCAGTCTTGGTTGGTTATGCAGATTCTACATTAGTCGACGTTGGCAGTTTGGTCCATTGCAGAGTTATTTAAATGCACTGGAGTATCTACAGGATGTCCCTCTGTTATGAATTACAGACTTTACTGGATATCTCCGCAAGTGGATACACGCAAGTTTAGTTTAATTATTTTGTATTTTTTTTTACATACTAATGCTTAGCGATCTATTCTGCTTATTTTTATTTTTTTATTTCGTATGTTTACGGCATAGATAAAATACATTAGAGTAGTGACGCCTTTGTTTAACAGTCATTACTGTCGATCGCAATGATAACTTGTTTATTTATAACATGTAATATTTATTTGGATATAGCTATTAGCCAGCTTTACAACATTGTAAACGTTTACTAAGGTTGCGTATTTACAATCTAGTTTTCTCATCCTTAATTACAATAGCCGCGCCTGAGCTCATGCGTCGTCGCCTATCGGTTTCATACGAATTTTTGTAGTTAATCTGCCAACCTTAGGTGTCGTATTTAACCAATAAAATACCGAGATTTAGTTTGTTAGGTTATGATACTTTTTCCATACTTATTGTTTTTTTCTATTTATAGTATTGCTAGGATAAGTGTTATCATTTTACGCAGATACTGAATGAATACGCTGATATCTAATTTTTTTTTAATTAAAATAATTCAGATTCTCAGCATTTTCTTATTTATATGGTAAACAATATCGAGTGGATTTGTAGTGGAAAGGAATTACTTGTCGACTAGTCTTTTGATGAATTGGTGACTAGTCCATTGTGCATTGGGTATTCGCTGCAATTTATCTGGCGCCCTTAAGATCCTATAGTTCACCGGACCACCCCTTCTCCGGCTTAAGAGTTACCGGTGCGAGTACCCCAACTGTCCTGGAGGCAGTTGGTAATTCGAGACTCCATAATTCATAGATTTGTTATTTTTGCATATATAGGGACTTGTCGGTGGCATTTTTGGCGCCCAACGTGGGGCCACGTTTTTTAGGTATATTTAGGTGTTTATTATAATGGCTCGACGTGTAGTGGTTAATAGGTTATTACAGGATGAGCTCGTATACGAGTTAACTGTAAGAGGTATTGCAACTGGTACAGATATGGAAATGCGTCGTAACCTAAGAATGGCAATGCAGCTGGAAAAGGAGGATAATACCGTGAGTTATCCGGAGTATCCCTTCACTGCTTCTCTACCCCCCTAGTATCCTGGACTTCTCGAATCCTGCCCCCCACTCCGTCTTCTCCCCATGTGAACAATTTCCTTCTCCCAATCTTCCTTTAGCACCTCGTTCCTATTTCCATATTTCCACCCATCCTCTTCACCGCTATCTCATACGCCTTTTCCCATGGATTGTTTTCCAATTTCCCTAGTAACTCCCTCTTTTTTTCCCTCTCTACCCTACGCTCCAGTTCCTTCTTCTTCTCTTTGTATCCCCCTTTTCCTTCTATCCTTCCTCTTCCCCTCAACAACCTTTTCCTTATTTCTCTATTCCTCTATTTCCTCATTCCACCAATAATTAGCCCTCCGCTGACGCCTATTGCCCCTCTTTCTCTCTCTTTTACAGCCCTGTATCACATTGTACAATTCATCTACAGCATGTCCAAGTCCCCTTTCTATCTCCTCTCTTACTTTCTTCCCCATACTCTCTGCCTCGGCCATCGTCCACTTCCATCTCCACTATTCCAATAATTCCTTTCTCCCTTTCCTTATATCCGTCTGCACATACCTATGTAAGCTCAAGCTTTCCTCATCCTACAGCAACCTTCAACTACTCACTCTTTCCCCAGCCATTCATCGCATGCTGTTTCATCAATGAATGACGAATCCCTGTCACCCCTCACGAAGGTGGGCAGTAGTCCATCATTCAGCATCGCCAGCCAGTTGGATGTCAACACTTCATCCAGAATCTCCCCTCTCCTGTCCTTTCCCTCCCCCATTCTCCTATGATCCTCCTTTTCCTTTTTGACACCCTCAGATCGTCCTCCAATCCTGTCATGCTCCTCTCATATTCTTCCAGGCTGACATTTGGGCTTATATACACACTGTACAACACCATGTCTCCCATTGGCACTACCACCCATCCGTTTCCTTTACTAACATCATCCGCCCACAGTCCATCTCCCACCACTCTTAATCCTGCCTCTCCTGTATCGTCCATAATAATCCATCCCTGCATTCCCACATATCTAGCATTTACCTTTACCTAACAAAGTCTGCATAAATTATTACCACCCAAGTTGACTCCCGTCGTCAAGGGCAATCGATACCTTTTTGGTAATTGTTACTTACGTCCTTCAAAACAGTGTCAAAATGCGTTGTTTACAATACAGGGAGGAAAATAGCGATAAAATTATGGAACTTTTATAATGTCCATTTTATGAATGCTTCAAACGTATTGACAAAAGTAAAAAGAACAAGAGACACATGTTTAACAAGAATTTATATAAAAAAATGTCGATGTTCTTCTGTATCTGTAGAGTGGGGAGGGTGAGTTTTGGCCCACAGCACTTAGGCCACATGTGACCCATTGTACATCCTCCCGAGTAGTTGTCCTCCTAGGTCATCGTCCATCCTGACCTTTTCAGGAAGGTGGACAGGTCACAAGGAGACATCTCCTTTATATCGGCAGGAGTAGGCCAAGACTCATCGAACACACACTATCTTATTGACGATAACTCCAGCACTCACATAAGACATGTCTGACAGTTTAATCTTCTTGTTCACACATTCTGCATAGAGGTGTGTCCACTAGCCCCATAGTATGAAGGTGTTTCCTTAGTTGACAGTGGCCAGTCAGAAATCCTACTGTTAAGCGTAGGTTTTTCCTGGTCATCGCCAAATATTTCTTCGGCGCCAGCTTCCCAGGGCCGCCCAAGGTGATCCTGGCAAGACTGCATCCTTTGATTCCATCCCACCTCTTTAGGGATTGAGCATGGGTGTAACGCTTGGCTAGTTCCGCAATTGTCGAAGTCGTCAGGCCGTAGGTGTCACTGGGTCCTAAAATTTTTAGTCCAGCCGCTTCCCTGGCTAAAGAATCGGCAATGCGATTACATTTACTCCTGTCGTGCCGTTTAACCCAACTCAGGATAATATTGTTATCTACCGAGGCGCTAGCTAAATCTTAGTGGCACTCTAATACTAGCCCTGATGTGATACGATGTCTGTTCAGGGCTTGTCTGGTGTCAGTGCAGATTGTTATGTTTTTGCCAGAAATTCCTTTTCTGGTTAGTTCTTTTGTGGCAATTGAGATACCAGCCAGTTCTCTTTGAACCATGCTGGTATCTTTTCCCATTCCCCACTTAATTCTTAGGCTAAGTGATCTGGAGTAAACTCCATATCCTGAGCCTTCTTTGGTTTTTGAGCCGTCTGTATATATGCGTATTGCATTTGCAGCATCTGACTCTGTGTTCTGTTTTATTTGTATTTTGTAGGGTTTATTAAACACAAACTTGGGTTCAATTGCATCATTGGCCGCCTGCAGCAGAGGTAGCGCAGTAAGCGCTTCTCGCCATAGGCTTAGCCTCAATTGACTTCGGGATTTACACCATCCGTGCGCAATTGTAACATGGCCATTAACGCAACCTCTTTGACGTTCAAGTCCAGAGGGGACAGACCCGTAATTAATTCCATTGCCACGGCTGGTGTTGTTCTCATGGCTCCTGTGATGTTTAAACAAGCGATTCGCTGTATTTGATATAATTTTTGGATGGCCGTTGCTTGTAGAACCTTCGGTCCCCATGCAATCGCTCCGTACGTTAGCATAGGTCTTATGATTGCAGTCTAGATCCAGGTGACCACACGGGGTGAAAGACCCCATGTGCGTCCCACTGTCCTTCGACATTGCTCATAAGCCACATATGCTCTTTTTGCTCTGCTGTTTAGGTGAGAGTTCGATGTTAGCTTCCTGTCGAGGATAACACCAAGGTATTTCACATCTTCAGAGAAGTTTAATTTGCTATTGAAGATTTCGGGGGGTTTTGAGCCCGATTATCTTCTTTTCCTGGTGAAAAGGACCATCTCAGTCTTCTTGGGATTGATCGACAGTGAGTGTTCCTTACAGCATGTTTCTATTCATTTGAGCCTATCCTGCGCTCTATCGCACAGTGTGTTCACAAATTTTCCGGTCTGCAAGATAACTATGTCATCCGCGTATGCGATTGTGTAGAATCCATTATTGTTGAGGTGATTAATCAGGATATCCAGGACTATGTTCCAAAGAAGGGGTGACACCTCCCTGCGGACATCCCATCATGACCAGTCCTCTCACAATGATGTCTTCTACATTGATACTTATTGCTCTACTAGAGAGCATTTTGAGTATTCTTTCTCCCACTACCAGGGGTACATTCCTGGAGTTAAGTTGCTGGGTAATTGTTGGGAAGGTTGGCTCCCTCAATATCTATGAATATACCCAGGGTGGATTCTTTATTGTCCAATGATCTTTCGATTCTGCAAACCACTTGGTGAAGGGCCGAATCAGTGGGCCAGCGGTGGCCTGACATAGAAATGTGATCTGACACTTGCCAGTCCTGAATTTTGTTTGATATTTTAGCTGTCGCCAGCGTAATATCTATTAATGTTTGGCTACGGGCGTTAATAAATGTCGGCTCCGTGCCTCTGTTTAAGACTACCAGATCTTTCTTATTTATATATTCAGCTCAAGTGGAGAGAGTTTGAGTCGCAACTAAAAATGAGCTCCACTCTCTGGTTGAGACAGTGATCCACTAGTACCTCCATCTCCCTAGTCGGTGGTAGGGTGGCTGCATCTGAAGGGAGGTAGACCGATGCGAGTATCAACACCGTATATTTGCCTTTTCCATCTGGACATTCCACTTAGAGCGCAGTAAGGTCTAAGGTGCAGAATTGTGCCATCGGAAGGGTTCTGTATATCCTAGGAACGTAAACAGCTGTCCTAGAATGCTGATTGCTTGGTAAGCTGAAAATTTGACCAGTTGGGCTACTTAAACCAGTAATTTTGGTCTTTATTATCCAGGGTTCCTGGATCAAAGCTATTGCATCCTCCAGTACATCAAGGTGGCGACAAGGTGCCGTTGCCGCCTTTTTGTGTTGGAGGTTGCATTGTATGATATTTACCTTTTTTTCCAACATCCTTGCCCATGAGAAAGGTGTCGGTTTATGAAATTTATTTTAGAGGTCCATCTGCTCTTTCGCTAGGGGAGGGACGACCTCGCTGAGTTCGGGTGCCTCTTCCGTGTGGCTCGATTTCCAAGGATCTCGGGTCTTCAGAGGTACCCTATGATTCTTTTTTTGTTGCCCTTATTGTCAATAAGGTAAACGCGTAGCTTATCCTCATCGACTTCTTCTTGAGGACAGCCATATCCTCGTCTCCGATCCCGAAGACGAAGAGGTATCCTTGTGGGCTCTCCTTTGCCTCATGGTGGAAAGTGCATCATCTTGCCAACGTCAGATCGGGATTCTGCGCCTTCAGCCGACCCAGCACCCTCTCCTTTTCACCGGATGTTGTCTTGTGGACGTCCTCCGGGATCCAGAGAGAAGCTTTGATAAGCTTTGGCAGCTTATCCACACTGACGACCGCCAGTGATGTCCCCTCCCACGGCTTAAGGTTTTTTGTGGCTTTTTTCAGCAACTCTATCGTAGCGTTGTCATCGCAGACCACTCTGATGATTTCACCGGAGTGTGTCCACGACTTGAACGTGGGCGCTTTACTGTTGCTGCTGGATGTAGAGAAGACGATATTGTCCAGCTCCTCCAGCAGTTGGTTTTTGACGAGACCTCTCCCGTCTCTCCCATCCTGCGGCAATTTTACCGTACGGGTTAGTCTTGTCTATTATTTCTACCTTGAGATGTCTCAAGGCGGCATCGGCGAAGGTTTTGGAAGGTGCATTTCTGTCGGTGCGCAGCTTCTTGACCCTTCTTGGGGTTCCCTCCATTCATTCATTCATATATTTGGGTTCTGCTTATCAGCCCAGGCACTTGAACTGATTCCTCCGTGGAGGTGCTGTTGGAGGCGGAGTGCTCTCTTCCTCCTTTTGGCCTCGGCACCGCAAATGCGCTTTCGCCTTGGCCTTTGTGATCTTCCATGTCCAGCCTCATTCTGAGCAGTAGCTTGGGGTGGACATTTCTGTACCTCCCCAGCTATTGCCTTTGATTGAGTTGAGCACTTCTGCCCAGCCTCGGGATTGGTTTTTGTGTGTTTTTGAGTCCATTGTGTACCCACGAGTGGCAAGGGAAGAGTTGGTCTCCTCTGGCAGAGCCCCGCATTACCAGAGGAGGGCTGATTACAACTTGACTTAAACTCCATCTTCATCTGGTGTTCCCAGTGGCTACTTCCGTTGAACACTGAAAAATGTGTAGTGCTCAGATTCGGTAAAAATAACCCACTACTACCGTACTTCGTAGACGGCCGACCATTAAATTCTGTGTTTTCCTATAACGACCTCGGAGTTATCGTAAATAGCAACCTAACTTGGTCTGATCTTATAACTTCAGTCTGTAAGCGCGCGAACACCAGACTGTATCTCATTCGCAAGTGCTTTTCGAGTGTTTCGTTTCAGTCGTTTTGTAAACTGTATACTATCTATGTCCGACCAATTCTCGAGTACGCCGGTCCAACGTGGTACCCTGACCTAGTTCGTGATAAAAATCTTTTGGAAAATGTTCAAAGAAAAGCCACTCGACTGTCCCTGGGACCGCGAAGACCTTCCTACGAAGTAAGACTCTCCATGGCCAACCTAACTTCCTTTGAACTCCGCAGGCACCGCGGAGACCTCATTACCACTTTTAAAATATTAAAATTTAATTTTGGTTATCTTGATATGATGTTCACCTTAAATCCAGATGACCGCCTTAGAGGACACCTTTTTAAACTAAAAAAAAGGAAACTTTACCTTCAGATCAAGACAAAACTTCTTACCAAACAGGGTTTTCGACAGCTGGAATAACCTTGATGTATCCACAGTTTCTGCACCATCAACTAACTCGTTTAAAAACAGACTTGATCGAACGCTTCTAGAGCACCTATAGTTTCTTTTTTTTTTGTATATTTGTATATATTGTAGTTATTTTTCTTTTCTTCACCTACTAGTAGGTTACATATGTAATTATCTGTTTTTGGGCACAATAGGGACTTGTCCCTCTGCCCTTGTCTAAATATAATAATAATAATAATAATAATAATAATAATAATAATAATAATAATAATAATAATAATAATAATAATAATAATAATAATAATAATAATAATAATAATAATAATAATAATAATAATAATAATAATAATAATAATAATAATAATAATAATAATAATAATAATAATAATAATAATAATAATAATAATAATAATAATAATAATAATAATAATAATAATAATAATAATAATAATAAATAAAATCTTGCCAAAGCAATTAACACCTACGCCATACCGGTCCTGACATACTCATTTGGAATTCTGAAGTGGACAAAAACAGAACTGGAAGATATCCAAAGAACAACGCGAACCATGATGACCAAACACAAATGTCACCACCCGACATCATCAGTTATTAGGACCACTCTACCAAGAAAAGAGGGAGGGAGAGCTCTAACGGACATAGTTAATTTACATTACAAACAAATATCCCAACTCCAAAAATTCTTCATTGGCAAGGCTCAAACATCTAAATTGCATGAGCTGGTCGCGAAAGCAGATAAAAACTATTCCCCCTTAGATCTTGTAAACCCTGATAATAAACTTGAAATCGTTACAGACTCTGACAAACAGGCAGAGTGGGCCCAGAAAGTGCTCCATGGTCGACATCATCACGACCTCAATCAACCATATATCGACAAGGAAGCATCAAATAAGTGGCTCTCTGATGGAACATTGTTTCCAGAAACAGAAGGATTTATGATGGCGATCCAAGACCAAGTAATTAATACCAACAATTACAAGAAATTTGTTATAAGAGATCCAAATATCGTATCGGACAAGTGCAGAAGGTGTCAACAAACAACAGAGACAATACAACACATTACGTCGGGATGTTCAGCCATAGCTAACATTGATTACCTACGCAGGCACAATCAACTTTGCAACATCATCCATCAGAAGTTGGCCAACAAATTTGGATTAGTTAACACCTACACGCCTTATTACAAGTACCATCCGCATGCAGTTCTAGAGAATGCTGATTTTAGACTATACTACGATAGGTCAATTATCACCGATAGACGGGTGACGAATAACCGGCCTGATATTGTGGTTGTGGATAAAAACGCTAACTCGGTTCTCCTAGTGGACGTTGCTGTACCCAATAACAATAATATTTTAGACAAATACAACGAGAAAATTGCAAAATACACCGATCTTGCAATTGAGGTAGGTCAGATGTGGCAGGCAGAGAAAGTAGAGGTGGTGCCGGTCATTGTTTCATCTACGGGACTAATCCCCAAAACTCTACAAGACAGCCTCACCAAACTAGGTCTTCACAAAAACACATACATCGATCTGCAGAAGGCTGCAATTTTGAATACTTGTCACACTGTCCGTAAATTTCTAAATATGTAACTGCTGTGCCTAATCCCATTTGCGTTTACACACGCTCGGGATAGGTGAACATTACCAGCAAGAGCTGAGCAAGAGTACACTTGAGTTGGAAATAATAATAATAATAATAATAATAATAATAATAATAATAATAATAATAATAATATTAATAATAATAATAATAATAATAATGTAACTGCTGTGCCTAATCCCATTTGCGTTTACAAACGCTCGGGATAGGTGAACATTACCAGCAAAAGCTGAGCAAGAGTACACTTGAATTGGAAATAATAATAATAATAATAATAATAATAATAATAATAATAATAATATTACTGAAAAATTTTCAAGTGATATACAAATGGGATTTGGATTAGACAAGTGCAAAACCTTAAAGATCGAGAAGGGTAAAATCGTTAACGGAGATGTATTACTACCAAATGGGAACATTATAAATGCCATGCAAAATGGTGAAACCTACAAATATCTAGGATTTCAGCAAGCTAAGCTACTTGACCAGAAGCAAGCAAAAACCAAAATTCGAGGACAGTTCACTCAAAGGATAACTGCTTTATTGAAATCCCAGTTGAACGCAGGAAATCTCGCCAAAGCAATTAACACCTACGCCATACCGATCCTGACATACTCATTTGGAATTCTGAAGTTGACAAAAACAGAACTGGAAGATATTCAAAGAACAACGCGAACCATGATGACCAAACACAAATGTCACCACCCGACATCATCAGTTATTAGGACCACATTACCAAGAAAAGAGGGAGGGAGAGCTTTAACGGACATAGTTAATTTACATTATAATCAAATATCTAAACTCCAAAAGTTCTTCATTGGCAAGGCTCAAACATCTAAATTGCATGAGCTGGTCGCGAAAGCAGATAAAAACTATTCCCCCTTAGATCTTGTAAACCCTGATAAAAAACTTGAAATCGTTACAGACTCTGACAAACAGGCGGAGTGGGCCCAGAAAGCGCTTCATGGTCGACATCATCACGACCTCAATCAACCATATATCGACAAGGAAGCATCAAATAAGTGGCTCTCTGATGGAACATTGTTTCCAAAAACAGAAGGATTTATGATGGCGATCCAAGACCAAGTTATTAATACCAACAATTACAAGAAATTTGTTATAAGAGATCCAAACATCGTGTCGGACAAGTGCAGAAGGTGTCAACAAACAACAGAGACGATACAACACATTACGTCGGGATGTTCAGCCATAGCTAACATTGATTACCTACGCAGGCACAACCAACTGTGCAACATCATTCATCAGAAGTTGGCCAACAAATTTGGATTAGTTAACACCTACACGCCTTATTACAAGTACCATCCTCATGCAGTTCTAGAGAATGCTGATTTTAGACTATACTACGATAGGTCAATTATCACGATAGACGGGTGACGAATAACCGGCCTGATATTGTAGTTGTGGATAAAAAAGCTAACTCGGTTCTTCCAGTGGATGTTGCTGTACCCATTAACAACAATATGTTAGACAAATACAACGAGAAAATTGCAAAATACACCGATCTTGCAATTGAGGTAGGACAGATGTGGCATGCAGAGAAAGTAGAGGTGGTGCCGGTCATCGTTTCATCTACGGGACTAATCCCCAAAACTCTACAAGACAGCCTCACCAAACTAGGTCTTCACAAAAACACATACATCGATCTGCAGAAGGCTGCAATTTTGAATACTTGTCACACTGTCCGTAAATTTCTAAATATGTAACTGCTCTGCCTAATCCCATTTGCGTTTACAAACGCTCGGGATAGGTGTACATTACCAGCAAGAGCTGAGCAAGAGTACACTTGAGTTGGAAATAATAATAATAATAATAATAATAATAATAATAATAATAATAATAATAATAATAATAATAATAATAATAATAATAATAATAATAATAATAATAATAATAATAATAATAATAATAATAATAATAATAATAATAATAATAATAATAATAATAATAATAATAACAATAATATTTTAGACAAATACAACGAGAAAATTGCAAAATACACCGATCTTGCAATTGAGGTAGGACAGATGTGGCAGGCAGAGAAAGTAGAGGTGGTGCCGGTCATTGTTTCATCTACGGGACTTATCCCCAAAACTCTACAAGACAGCCTCACCAAACTAGGTCTTCACAAAAACACATACATCGATCTGCAGAAGGCTGCAATTTTGAATACTTGTCACACTGTCCGTAAATTTCTAAATATGTAACTGCTGTGCCTAATCCCATTTGCGTTTACACACGCTCGGGATAGGTGAACATTACCAGCAAGAGCTGAGCAAGAGTACACTTGAGTTGGAAATAATAATAATAATAATAATAATAATAATAATAATAATAATAATAATAATAATAATAATAATAATAATAATAATAATAATAATAATAATAATAATAATAATAATAATAATAATAATAATAATAATAATAATAATAATAATAATAATAATAATAATAATAATAATAATAATAATAATAATAATAATAATAATAATAATAATAATAATAATAATAATAATAATAATAATAATAATAACCACCCGAAGCAAGCATTTATACCGCTGAAATGTATGCAATCTGGCAAGCCCTCAAATATGTAGACCTAAATGCGAATCAAAAGGTAGTGATATTGTCAGACTCTCTCAGTTCACTCAAGGCAATTTCCAATAATTTTCCAAACGATCCACTTGCCAGAATAATACTCTCGACAATCAGATGGCTAGATTCCAAAAACACCTCAGTCGCTTTCATATGGATACCTAGTCATATAGGAATCGACGGAAATGAACTTGCTGACAGAGCAGCGAAAGAGGCTGCAAATGAAGATTCCACAGACCAAATACCCATTTTGATGGAAGATGTTAATAGGAGCATCAAAGATAAAATCAATCAAGATTGGCAAACTGAATGGCAAAATAGCAATTCAGCATTGAGAGTAATTAAAACAAATATAAATCGCTGGACCTGCCCAGCTCGTTTGACAAGAAGAGAAGAAGCAGTTATCACCAGACTCCGACTTGGTCACACCAGGGCCACTCACAGCCACATACTCCTAGGTAAACGCCAACCTATTTGTCAAGTTTGCGATGAACCTATAACGATTGATCATATAATATTCGATTGTCAAAAATATGAAAAGGACAGGAAGGAAATTAAACTACCAAGAAACCTAGAATTATGCTTTAATAATTTTAAATATATCGAAAAAACATTGCAATATTTGAAACAAACAGAAATGTACAGTACAATATGAACAACACTAGGAAAAGCATACGATAAGAAAGACATATAATATGGTTGTTATTATTATTTTTATCAATATAAAATGAAATTAAGACAATGTACTTACCAGTATATTATAGGCTAATGACCGCAGCAGTCGATGCCTTGAACGAAAAAAAAAAAAAAAAAAAAAAAATAATAATAATATTTACTCAGGCAAAAGTTAAAGGCAAAATCCAAACGTTTGTCACGATATGTCAAGTGCACGAAAAGGAAACAACAAAACTACTTATTCAATAACAATCAGAAGTTATTTTACAGGCAACTAAGCGGTACAGTAAACAATCACAACCAAAGTCTTCCAAATAAAGATGAGCTAACGGAGTACTGGTCTTCTTTATGGTCGAACCCTATCGAACATAAATCCAACGCTCACTGGATAAGAACTGAGGAGGAAAAAATAAACATTGAACCAATGCCTTCCGTTAACTTGACAACAAGCGAGGTAACCGAAGCTATAAAGAGCACCAGTAGTTGGAAGACACCAGGAGTTGACAATGTCCAAAACTTCTGGTATAAGAAGATTGACAGTCTGCATGAAGCAATAGCAAGATCATTTACACATATTCTGCAACATCCAGAAGATACACCACCATTTCTGACACTGGGTTCGACCCAATTGCTTCCCAAAACGCATCAAACTCACGATCCTACGCAGTATAGACCTATAACATGCCTTCCAACTATATATAAAATATTAACGTCTTGCATTACTAACCGTATTTACAGACATGCCGATCAAAACAACATCTTGTCGGAAGAACAAAAAGGGTGCAGACGAGATCACCAAGGCTGCAAAGAGCAACTCATCATCGATTCGGTAATACTAAAACAGGCGCAGAAGGAACAGCGCAACATCTACACGGCTTTCGTAGATTATAGGAAAGCATTTGATAGCGTTCCACATTCCTGGCTTGTTAAAGTTTTGCAAATTTACAAAGTACACCCCACTCTTGTTACTTTTCTTGAATCATCGATGAAGCACTGGCGAACGAACCTTCATTTACAAATAAATGGTCAATACCTCGAAACTGATGAAATTTCTATCCGAAGGGGGATCTTCCAGGGCGACTCCCTGAGTCCACTTTGGTTTTGTTTGGCAATGAATCCACTTTCCAAGCTACTTAACGATACGGATTACGGCTTTAAAATCAAAGCCAACAGGAACACTAGCTGCACTGTTTCCCACCTTTTATACATGGATGACATCAAAATATACGCATCAAACCAGCGTCAAATTCAACATTTACTTAATATCACTGAAAAATTTTCCAGTGATATACAAATGGGATTTGGATTAGACAAGTGCAAAACCTTGAATATCGAGAAGGGTAAAATCGTTAACGGAGATGTGTTACTACCTAATGGGAACATTATAAATGCCATGCAAAATGGTGAAACCTACAAATATCTAGGATTTCAGCAAGCTAAGCTACTAGACCAGAAGCAAGCAAAAACCAAAATTCGAGGACAGTTCACTCAAAGGATAACTGCTTTATTGAAATCTCAGTTGAACGCAGGAAATCTTGCCAAAGCAATTAACACCTACGCCATACCGGTCCTGACATACTCATTTGGAATTCTGAAGTGGACAAAAACAGAACTGGAAGATATTCAAAGAACAACGCGAACCATGATGACCAAACACAAATGTCACCACCCGACATCATCTGTTATTAGGACCACACTACCAAGAAAAGAGGGAGGGAGAGCTCTAACGGACATAGTTAATTTACATTACAAACAAATATCCCAACTCCAAAAATTCTTCATTGGCAAGGCTCAAACATCTAAATTGCATGAGCTGGTCGCGAAAGCAGATAAAAACTATTCCCCCTTAGATCTTGTAAACCCTGATAAAAAACTTGAAATCGTTACAGACTCTGACAAACAGGCGGAGTGGGCCCAGAAAGCGCTTCATGGTCGACATCATCACTACCTCAATCAACCATATATCGACAAGGAAGCATCAAATAAGTGGCTCTCTGATGGAACATTGTTTCCAGAAACAGAAGGATTTATGATGGCGATCCAAGACCAAGTTATTAATACCAACAATTACAAGAAATTTGTTATAAGAGATCCAAACATCGTGTCGGACAAGTGCAGAAGGTGTCAACAAACAACAGAGACGATACAACACATTACGTCGGGATGTTCAGCCATAGCTAACATTGATTACCTTCGCAGGCACAACCAACTGTGCAACATCATCCATCAGAAGCTGGCCAACAAATTTGGATTTGTTAACACTTACACGCCTTATTACAAGTACCATCCGCATGCAGTTCTAGAGAATGCTGATTTTAGACTATACTACGATAGGTCAATTATCACCGATAGACGGGTGACGAATAACCGGCCTGATATTGTAGTTGTGGATAAAAAAGCTAACTCGGTTCTCCTGGTGGATGTTGCTGTACCCAATAACAACAATATTTTAGACAAATACAACGAAAAAATTGCAAAATACACCGAGCTTGCAATTGAGATAGGACAGATGTGGCATGCAGAGAAAGTAGAGGTGGTGCCGGTCATCGTTTCATCTACGGGACTAATCCCCAAAACTCTACAAGACAGCCTCACCAAACTAGGTCTTCACAAAAACACATATATCGATCTGCAGAAGGCTGCAATTTTGAATACTTGTCACACTGTCCGTAAATTTCTAAATATGTAACTGCTGTGCCTAATCCCATTTGCGTTTACACACGCTCGGGATAGGTGAACATTACCAGCAAGAGCTGAGCAAGAGTACACTTGAGTTGGAAATAATAATAATAATAATAATAATAATAATAATAATAATAATAATAATAATAATAATAATAATAATAATAATAATAATAATAATAATAATAATAATAATAATAATAATAATAATAATAATAATAATAATAATAATAATAATAATAATAATAATAATAATAATAATAATAATAATAATAATAATAATAATAATAATAATAATAATAATAATAATAATAATAATAATAATAATAATAATAATAATAATAATAATAGATAGATAGATAGATAGCTTTATTGACGTCCATACATGAAGTACATAGTCATAATTTTACAATTTCACATTGGATAATATGATATAAAATCTACAATACCTGTATAATTTGGGTTGATTTTGTTACAAACATATTAAAAATAATGTAAACGAAATATTTAATACAGAAACTTGAAAAACATGTTACTCAATTAACAAATCAATGAACTTAATTAATAAATGAAACTATTGAACAAAATTGGTGAATAAAACTAATGAACAAAATTAATGAACTCATCGACACTGTAAAAACAGTTAGCCTGAAGAAAATCTTTTACAAGCGAATGCAATCTTCTCCGTGTATACTTTTTAAAATTACTATTGGTGTATTTCTGTAGTTTGTTGTACAATCTCACATCACATTTATTATTTTGTGAAACGTGTAATTTAGATTTCAAGGGTAATAAACTCATTGCGTTCCTTGTGTCGTAATTATGAACATCAGAGTGGGAAACCAACGCATCCTTGTGTTCATGGATGTATAAGATTGTCTGTAAAATATACACACATGGGAGCGGAAGAATCTCGAATTTTTTAAAGAGAGGACGACACGTGGCATTATAATCCGCGTTATCGATTGTGCGAATTGCTGCCTTCTGCAATGAAAAAATTTTGTTCGCTGATGAACTGTTACCCCACAAAAGTACACCGTAATTTAGTACATTGTGGATAGTTGCAAAATACACTGATCTTATAACTTGCTTATTCAGAGAATAACTAAGTTGTCTCAGTGCGAACAGCTGAGAAGATAATTTATTTGCCAAAGTATTAATTTGAGGAGTCCAATGTAATCGTGTATCAAGTGTGATGCCCAAGAGCTTCACTGGTTCTGATGCACATATTCGTTTATTTGAAGTAAACGTAATCTGCTGTGTTTTTTGTTTATTCAGCTTCAGCTCATTACTTGAGAACCATTCTTCTATAGCAGAGATGCATTCGCTCGTGTCAGACTCCTCGTCAGCTACGAAGGAAGTATCATCCGCGAACTGTAGACATTTGCCGGACTGTAAATTGGCTGAAAGATCGTTCACATATATTAGAAACAACAAAGGGCCCAATACAGAACCCTGTGGTACTCCCCTGTGAATGGGTAATAGATTCGAATCTACATTATTGCAGCTAACATATTGCATACGGTTTGTCAGATAAGATGAAAAAAGATTTAACTGATTCTGTCTAATGCCGTAATACTCTAATTTATTTGATAGTATATTGATATTCATACAGTCAAAGGCCTTGGTGAGGTCACACAACACAACGTTAGTATCGTTGCCCTCGTCAAGGCCCTCCACTACTTTATCAATGATGGCAAGTATAGCTTTTACAGTGGATTTGTTTTTGCGGAATCCGAATTGTGAATCAGCAAGGATGTTTTTCGATTCCAAATAACACACAAGCCTCTCCTTTAAAATTATTTCAAATACCTTTCCAATGACAGGTACTATGGCAATAGGTCTGTAATTATCGGGAATATGAGTATCACCCGTTTTGTATAACGGTATAACTTTACTGATTTTCAAAGCATCGGGCCATGATCCCTCAACGATACACTTATTATAAAGAACACTCAGCGGTTCTGCTATACAGTCACTAGCAGATTTTAGCATGGCACTATTCATACCGTAATAATCAATGCATGATGAATTTTTAAGTTGAAGAATGGCTTCTCTAACGTCACTGCCAATAATCGGCCCCAGAAAAAATGATGTAGATGGCTCTCGCATATTTTTCAAAAAATCAGAGAAGTTGATATTCGGACTGTTGATGGTACCTATAACTGATTCTGCTACGGATGTAAAAAATTTATTTAGATCTTCCGGAGGAATGTCTGGAGCTCGGGCAGAGTGGAAATTCCTATTACCACCTCTCTCCATATTAACTATATTCCATATTGTTTTATTTTTGCTGTCAGAGGAACTAATTTTGTGAGTGTAAAAATTACGTTTTTCTTTTCTAATAATTTGCTTATATTTTCTACGTAAATTGCAATACGAACTCCAGTCATCCATAGAATTACTCTGATTAAAAATAGATTTCTTGCGAAATACATCTTTTCTCAATTTACGCAGATCTTTATTAAACCACCCCGAAAACCTTCTTTTTCCTGAAAAAGTTTTTATGGGGAAACACGAATCGACAAAATGTGTCATAATGTCTAAAATTATTTTACAGGTGTCAGATGAGTTCATTTCCTCCAACTCTAGCTCATGCCAGACAATTTCTCGCAAATGATTCGCAAAATTACTGATTCCATTTTCAGTTATAAACCTTTTTTTATAAGGAGCTGTATCAATATTTTTTCCAGTTGATTCAATAATCAGATAAACACTAATATGATCAGCAATAGCTGTATCAAAAATTCCTGTTTTCAAGCAGGCAGGACTAATGTTTGAAATAACATTATCAAGGCATGATCTAGAGTTTGAGGTGATACGAGTAAAATTATTAATAAAATGTCTAAGATTATATGTGGATAAAATGTTCCTTATATCTCTAACGTGTTCAGTATTTCCATTCAAATCCAAATTAAAATCCCCAACTATACTAATATTTTTATATTTACGGGAAAAACTGAACAATAAATCAAAAAGTTTTTCTTTAAAAACCCTAATATCTCCAGTAGATGAAGATCTATAAACAGTAACAATAATGCTATTCGAATTAATAATTTCCGCCGCACAGAATTCTGCGTGTTTGGCAATACAAAAACTTGAGCAATCAACAGATTTAAGATTAATCTTTTTGCTCGCAAATATGGCAACTCCACCATGTTGGTTGAAATCACGACAAAATGATGATATTAAATCATAATTGGCAATACTAACAGATGACAAATTATTTTTGGTGAGCCAGTGCTCGGAAAAGCAGATAACATCAAATTTATAGTCCACTAACAAACCATGTATTTCATTCACCTTATTGGCCAAACTTTGTACATTAATATGCAATACTGAACAGTTTGGAGATTTAGACAAATAAGTTTCTAGCATATCAAATGGCTCCTCTACTGTTGGAAGTGTGGAGTCTTCTTGATGGAAAAAACTTGTTAATTAACACACCGCGGGGCCAAATTTTTTCGTCCAATAAAACCTCGGATTCATCGCTGGGAACAGAGACTTTGAAAGATGAAACCATTGGATTTCGAGAAAGTAGTTGCTCAACTCGTACGTTTGGTGCTAATTCAGTTAAATACTTGGAAAGTTCATCAATCGAGGTTTTCGTATCAAAGTTAGTAGCATGATAATGGTAAATTTTCGCGGCATTGGAAGGAGCTGCCCTCAATTTTGCATTGTGTTGATTTTCAAGAGTTCCAACCAATATATTTGCTCTTTTTTGTTGATCGTTGGCAGGTCTTTTTTTCTGAGCAGGCAAATTTTGTTGATGTGGCTGAATATCTTTATTGAGGTTAATAACTGAATTGCAGATACTACTAGCTTCGGCATTACAAACAGCAGCTGCAACTGTAGCTTTTGATATTTTATTACCCTTGTGTCTGCTGTCAGTGCTGGAGGCAGATTTATGTAGAACAGATTTTTTTGATGATTCGGGAAAAACGGAGTTTGCATGTGAAGCTGCGGTATTATTTGCTGGTATATCCTGTTTCAACAGTACAATTTGTTCGGAGAGCGCCTTTATAGCTAAGGATTGATTTTCGATAATTAGTTCTTTATCTCGGATAATTCTCTCCAAATAGGATATTCTTATAGCATCAACATTAACATTATCGGTAGCGCCCTTCATTGGGGCGTTTTTAGTAACTGATGCTTTCAAATTATCGCAATTTACTTCACCACAACATATTGACGTATCATTATCTAGAATTTCGATATTCAGTATTTTTAGACAACTTTTATGAGACACTACGCCACAACGAATGCACTTAATTCCCGTTGTAGCAGTTCTGAAACATCTTTTGCAGACAGGATCCTTAATTTTATTTGGTTCAGACATAATTGGAGCAAAATCAATGAATTTATGAATATATTGTATACGACTGGAGGAATAAGTCTCCAACCTTCTTCGTAAAAAGACACAAAACAATGAATGATATGGATTATTTAGTACATGAATTTATTGATTTGAGATTAAAAACTTGAAGTTAGTACTTGCCAACATTCACAGGGTGATCTTATTCGGTATATAACTCACTACACTACTTTACAGAAATTAAAATCACTTACAAACACATGATAAGCAAATTTATTTACGGAGCTGTGTAGATGATATGTGGGTTGGAAGACTTTCCACCAATAATAATAATAATAATAATAATAATAATAATAATAATAATAATAATAATAATAATAATAATAATAATAATAATAATAATAATAATAATAATAATAATAATAATAATAATAATAATAATAATTCCGGGACCCTAAATCTCAGGAATCGTCAGGTGAATCGACATTGCAACACCTTAAACTCTTGTCGCGTTCAAGTTGGTGCTAGAAGGGCTTGTTCGAAAAATGTTTTACCTTCTTCCTCGGTTAGCGGTAGGCGCAGCGTGACACCGAGTAGGGCTACTGCGAACCACACTCAGGGGGAAAACAACATCGATCCTCCGCCACCGGCTTCTGATGTTTCTGGAGTGACGCAAGTCGGCACATCTACGACCACAAAAGCCGGAAAGCCCAGGAAGCGCATGAAGTGGACTATCGAGCTAAACTCATTCATTATGCGCTCCTACTTTAAAATCACGAATATGGAAACTGATATGACGACATACAGATACGCCCTCCACCGTGCATTCGTTGAACATTTTCCAGAATTTCACCATCTCACGGAACAGCGTATTGCTGACCAACGTCGAAGTATTGTGAAAAACAATCTACTACCCGGTCCGACGTTGCAACAAATTCGAGGTGAAGTCCTTCTTGACCTTCAAGATGGCGAGAATGACATAATTACCGATCAGGATACACATAAATCGGAGAATGCACAAGGAGACCACAATGGCGTTGAGGAAATAAACAATGATTGCGACAAAACCACCGATAATGACTATAATACCGAACTTTGTAAAGCACTAGCGGAATTTAATGGCACCAACCCAATACACCGGCCAAAACTACCCAAGCTTCGAACCAATAAGAGCACTAACAGCATACTAGCAGCTGTGAACTTACTACTGCAGAACTATGCTAAAGACTGCGAAGCGCTGGAACAACTTCACACTCTCATCTATTGTGGAGCGGTAGCAGTGATTCGAAGTCACAATCAACAGATCCAATCCCCTAAGAACAATCGAGGTAAAGACTACAAACAGCTCAAGCCTTGGTGGCAACGCCGGCTGGAAAAGTCCATTGATGACATCAGAAGGGAATTGGGGCAGCTTACAGAATTTAAAAACAACTTGAAACCGTCTAGGCGCTTAACAAACAGAGTGAGGAAGATCTATCGAAGAATCAACACTTATACAGGTCACCCACAACATAAACAACATGTATGTGAATATATCGATTCATTCAGGCAAAAGTTAAAGGCAAAATCAAAACGTTTGTCACGATATGTCAAGTGCACGAAAAGGAAACAACAGAATTACTTATTCAATAACAATCAGAAGTTATTTTACAGGCAACTAACCGGTACTGTAAACAATCACAACCAAAGTCTCCCAGATAAAGATGAGCTAACGGAGTACTGGTCTTCTTTATGGTCGAACCCTATCGAACATAAATCCAACGCTCACTGGATAAGAACTGAGGAGGAAAAAATTAACATTGAACCAATGCCTTTCGTTAACTTGACAACAAGCGAGGTAACCGAAGCTATAAAGAGCACCAGTAGTTGGAAGACACCAGGAGTTGACAATGTCCAAAACTTCTGGTATAAGAAGTTTGACAGTTTGCATGAAGCAATGGCAAGATCATTTACACATATTCTGCAGCATCCAGAAGATACACCACCATTTCTGACACTGGGTTCGACCCACTTGCTTCCCAAAACGCATCAAACTCACGATCCTACGCAGTATAGACCTATAACATGCCTTCCAACTATATATAAAATATTAACGTCTTGCATTACTAACCGTATTTACAGACATGCCGATCAAAACAACATCTTGTCGGAAGAACAAAAAGGGTGCAGACGAGATCACCAAGGCTGCAAAGAGCAACTCATCATCGATTCGGTAATACTAAAACAGGCGCAGAAGGAACAGCGCAACATCTACACGGCTTTCGTAGATTATAGGAAAGCATTTGATAGCGTTCCACATTCCTGGCTTGTTAAAGTGTTGCAAATTTACAAAGTACACCCCACTCTTGTTACTTTTCTTGAATCATCGATGAAGCACTGGCGAACGAACCTTCATTTACAAATAAATGGTCAATACCTCGAAACTGATGAAATTTCTATCCGTAGGGGGATCTTCCAAGGCGACTCCCTGAGTCCACTTTGGTTTTGTTTGGCAATGAATCCACTCTCCAATCTACTTAACGATACGGATTACGGCTTTAAAATCAAGGCCAACAGAAACACTAGCTGCACTGTTTCCCACCTCTTATACATGGATGACATCAAAATATACGCATCAAACCAGCATCAAATTCAACATTTACTTAATATTACTGAAAAATTTTCCAGTGATATACAAATGGGATTTGGATTAGACAAGTGCAAAACCTTAAATATCGAGAAGGGTAAAATCGTTAACGGAGATGTATTACTACCTAATGGGAACATTATAAATGCCATGCAAAATGGTGAAACCTACAAATATCTAGGATTTCAGCAAGCTAAGCTACTAGACCAGAAGCAAGCAAAAACCAAAATTCGAGGACAGTTCACTCAAAGGATAACTGCTTTATTGAAATCCCAGTTGAACGCAGGAAATCTCGCCAAAGCAATTAACACCTACGCCATACCGATCCTGACATACTCATTTGGAATTCTGAAGTGGACAAAAACAGAACTGGAAGATATTCAAAGAACAACGCGAACCATGATGACCAAACACAAATGTCACCACCCGACATCATCAGTTATTAGGACCACATTACCAAGAAAAGAGGGAGGGAGAGCTTTAACGGACATAGTTAATTTACATTATAATCAAATATCTAAACTCCAAAAGTTCTTCATTGGCAAGGCTCAAACATCTAAATTGCATGAGCTGGTCACGAAAGCAGATAAAAACTATTCCCCCTTAGATCTTGTAAACCCTGATAAAAAACTTGAAATCGTTACAGACTCTGACAAACAGGCGGAGTGGGCCCAGAAAGCGCTTCATGGTCGACATCATCACGACCTCAATCAACCATATATCGACAAGGAAGCATCAAATAAGTGGCTCTCTGATGGAACATTGTTTCCAGAAACAGAAGGATTTATGATGGCGATCCAAGACCAAGTTATTAATACCAACAATTACAAGAAATTTGTTATAAGAGATCCAAACATCGTGTCGGACAAGTGCAGAAGGTGTCAACAAACAACAGAGACGATACAACACATTACGTCGGGATGTTCAGCCATAGCTAACATTGATTACCTACGCAGGCACAACCAACTGTGCAACATCATTCATCAGAAGTTGGCCAACAAATTTGGATTAGTTAACACTTACACGCCTTATTACAAGTACCATCCTCATGCAGTTCTAGAGAATGCTGATTTTAGACTATACTACGATAGGTCAATTATCACCGATAGACGGGTGACGAATAACCGGCCTGATATTGTAGTTGTGGATAAAAAATCTAACTCGGTTCTTCTAGTGGATGTTGCTGTACCCAATAACAACAATATGTTAGACAAATACAACGAGAAAATTGCAAAATACACCGATCTTGCAATTGAGGTAGGACAGATGTGGCATGCAGAGAAAGTAGAGGTGGTGCCGGTCATCGTTTCATCTACGGGACTAATCCCCAAAACTCTACAAGACAGCCTCACCAAACTAGGTCTTCACAAAAACACATACATCGATCTGCAGAAGGCTGCAATTTTGAATACTTGTCACACTGTCCGTAAATTTCTAAATATGTAACTGCTCTGCCTAATCCCATTTGCGTTTACAAACGCTCGGGATAGGTGAACATTACCAGCAAGAGCTGAGCAAGAGTACACTTGAGTTGGAAATAATAATAATAATAATAATAATAATAATAATAATAATAATAATAATAATAATAATAATAATAATAATAATAATAATAATAATAATAATAATAATAATAATAATAATAATAATAATAATAATAATAATAATAATAATAATAATAATAATAATAATAATAATATCTAAATATCTAAACTCCAAAAGTTCTTCATTGGCAAGGCTCAAACATCTAAATTATATGAGCTGGTCGCGAAAGCAGATAAAAACTATTCCCCCTTAGATCTTGTAAACCCTGATAAAAAACTTGAAATCGTTACAGACTCTGACAAACAGGCGGAGTGGGTCCAGAAAGCGCTTCATGGTCGACATCATCACGACCTCAATCAACCATATATCGACAAGGAAGCATCAAATAAGTGGCTCTCTGATGGAACATTGTTTCCAGAAACAGAAGGATTCATGATGGCGATCCAAGACCAAGTTATTAATACCAACAATTACAAGAAATTTGTTATAAGAGATCCAAACATCGTGTCGGACAAGTGCAGAAGGTGTCAACAAACAACAGAGACGATACAACACATTACGTCGGGATGTTCAGCCATAGCTAACATTGATTACCTACGCAGGCACAACCAACTGTGCAACATCATTCATCAGAAGTTGGCCAACAAATTTGGATTAGTTAACACTGTAACCGTCTCAACTGTTCGGTAGGAAGTTTTCTTGGATGAAACAAAGATGGTCTAGCGAAATACTATTATTGGATCGGAACGATAGTGGGCAATAAGCAGTTAAGACGTATGCGAACGGCGCTCGTGGGTTTGATTGGAGAGCTTAAGGGTTGTGGATATAGAAGGTGGAGGTAAATCAAACGGGAGATTAATTATAGGGCGCCAGAAATTTTAATTTACAGAAAAAATTCCAAAAACTGCGATATGATAGGAGCAGCGGGATGATTGCACAGTAAATTACTTTACCTACTGCGGGAAATTATAGGTATACGAGATATCTTCAGAGGCAAGGTGTCTGTGGAGAGTAGGGATGAACTCACTGAAACGCGTTGATTATGGTAACCAGTTTATTAACATAATTGACTAGCGTCCGTGATTAACATAAAAAACATATACAATGGAAATACGGGTACTCAGAGTACCAACAACAAAAGAAGGTCCAACATTCTACATGCAATCTTATAACTAAAATGACATGGTGTGTACTTATGCCTTGTATATTATAAATACGTGCACACCTAGATGAAGTTATCGATATATACATAAAAAATAAAAAATTATCACCAGTAAACACTACAAACGCGGAGAGAGCGAGTCATTCGGTAATTGTTCGAGGGATAGTCCACAATGAACAATACAACGTCGCTTAGGCACGAGTATAAAATTAATATATATATATATATATATAGGTACAGTAAATGTCACTGAGTTTGCGGACAAAGAAAAAATTTACTTTCAATACCGGTGAAATTATTTTCCGTTTATGTTGTAGAAGAAAGGTATGATACGAACTGCGTTAAGAAATTTCTCTATAAAAAAATAAACTATAAAAGGTATAAACGTAACTCGCGTAATTAAAGGTAACGGGACGGAAAATAATTTTCCCTATGATATGCGTGCACGCCGAATTTCTTAAACAATACTATAGAAACAGCATAGAACATACTTATTTTCTAAAACAATGATAATAATTGAACAAAAAACTAGTTATCATAACCGAATAGTTCTAACACGGTATTGATGTTATTACGGTTAAATTTAGTCCTCCACAAATGGTTAGGAAAAGGTACTATATTTTCCCAGACAAACGAGATTCAAAATAGTTTTCAAAGATACCTGAATTCGGAAGTCGCAGACCAATCACGCCGATCCTAGTCAGGTAAACAGCTTCAATGGTGACACTTAGCAATAACGCCGGAGGGCGTGGTTTGTCGATTCGGCGGATTTATTGGTATAATGAAATTATTGACAACAAGTCGTTAATTCTTATTGCGTAATGGAAACAAGTCACAAACACACAAACACTCGGTATTTCTCGATAGGACGGCATACAAATCTCGGAACGTACGACTAAACTCCGGTGACTGAATTTGTTTATCCGAAAAATATCACGATACTAAGCACAGGAAAAGTAGATATATCGCACTGCTATTACAACAGTGTATCAACTCAAAATTAAGCTATTTTCAGAAATCGCAGAAAACTGATTACTCGCTTGTTGTCAAAGATAATAAAAAAATGAATACTGTAATAAGATTATTGATAAAATTAAAGTATTTCTGTATTTATGAATTGTTTCAAAGATTGCAGGTTATTAAGTAATTTCCAATTTTTGAGTTAATACTGTATTGTCCGAGAAAATTTTTAAAAATTATGAATTATTTTTAGTTGTGTAGTTATAAGTGAAATATTTTGACTTACTACAATTTACTTGGAATTGTTCTTGTATGATTTTAGGTAACTTTTTTGAGTTGATAAATAATTTTACATTATCCTCCTATTATTATTTTAGGTTTAGGATGTAAATAAAGCCAGATAATAAAGACAAATGATATATTTATCAAATGAAATAACTAAAAACCTAATTAAACAAACATTAAATGACACTTATCTATATAAAGCATTAACAGCAACAAAAAAATAACATTATTTATATATTTTTTTAAAGTTTTCTTTTATTCTTAAGAAATAATCAGTCATTTCACAAATTGTCGCTAATCTTATCAGTCTGAGAATCACATAAATCTTTGTAAATTCTTATGAAAAGAGGTATTTAAAAACGATGCACAAACATGCTGGACTTATTTAAATGAAGAAATAACAAAATAAACCTAAACAAAACCAAAACAAGAAAAAAAGAAAAAATCTTAATTATTTATCAACGTGAAAATCACAAATGTTATAAATGCTTAAAAATAATGCAGAATAACAAATTAAAATAATTGCTGATACTAACTAATACTTCATGGTTTGAATTAGTCAATTAAATCTCGATAGTACGATTCATAATAGGTCCTCGGAATTATATTCTTATCAAGCAATTCTTTTATATCTATTTTTTTATTTTGAGTTAAAGGTATCTTGCTTTTGTATGCTGGTGTCAAACCAATAGAAAATAATACCGATTGGTTTCCAGACCGTCGCGAATTACGCACAAAAACTTTAACGTAATTTTCATCTTCATAAGAATTCTTATAGAAAAAGGTGACGAGATGTTCTTTTTCAACACGAAGCACCTTAATATCATGCCATTTCACTTGTTTTTTTTCCTCGTTCACATTAAAATTACTACCCCATTGTTCTTGAAGTAGTTTAAGATCAACGAATTAATCGTGGGTCATGTTAATAACTTTATAAGGTTGCCCGGTCTTTTTAGCTATCTGAATTAAGGTAGCATATTGATGCGGGACATAGATAGGTCCAGATTTGAGGAAACGCTTCATTTGCTTTTCAATTACGCTATGTACGTTATCACCCTCATTTTGAGAGTGACCTCTAATTAAAAATTTGTGGGTGATACTTGTGATGTTAAATTTTTGTGTTGCATATGCGTAGGCTGTTAAGAGGTATTTATTTTTCTGCTGCCCACAGCAGTTATCGGAATAAAAAATAACATTGACTGGTTCAGGTTTATCTTGTGTAATATTTTCTAAATAATTTAAAATGCATGTTCCTATTTCATTTGCACGACAATTCAATCGACATTTATCTCCACACGGTGGACCCATCTTCCTCGCAGGAACTTGTTTTTGGACACTTGATGTGTAGGCTTTACCTGTGTTTCGACGTAGTTTTGCAATTTTACTTTTCCAATTCGCTTCATTTCTCGCCCTTTTCTTACCTCTTACGATTTCCTGCACATCTGAAGCATTTGCCTCTGTAGTTATTTGACCTGCTGATCCACTAGTAGAAGCAACGGGATTTAAATTATTTTCTGCTTCATCATCTGAGCTACTTGATGAAGATGATGAACTGGAACTGCTTGCAGAAGAACTACTTCGCTGTCTCGTGGCTACACCCTGAAGTAAACTGGAAACACCTGTTGACCCAGGAATGAAATGAGGATCGCAGTCCGAATCGTCAAAATCACTCTGATCACTGTGCAGAGGTGAAATGTAATATTTTCTTTGGTTGGATTCAATATTTTGTTCGTTAATGTTGTTTTCCTTGTCATTCTCATCAGTAGACGTAGTTTTGGTCGCCATATCTACTAGAAGCCGCCCACGGCTCATGCTACAAATAAAATGTACTTATGAAGTAAACAAAAAAAAAATTTTTCACCTATAATGTAGTAACTCAAAATTATATTTCAAATCATAAAGGAATATTTTTATTTCAATTTTAACACAACTATTGAACGTGCGATTATAAATACTATTAGTAATAACAATATATTTTTCAAATTTTAATAAGTTACCACAAAAAACTAGTAAGCAGAAATTCTTCAACGAAACTGTATTAACTCTAAAATTATTTACTGAATCAACAAGAAAGTCGTTAGTCAAAATAATACTTGAAATCGATTATTTGTTAATGGACAATAGTGTAACAACTCGAAATATACCAAGTTCATATTTAGGTTTAAATCAACAATAATGTATTAAGTCGTAATAATTCATAAATTTTCACATACCTGATCAGTCAATAACGTTGCAATCCAAAATAATGCGGTCTAAAGGCAAAGCGACACGTGCTCACCCCTCAAATTTCAACCGTAACTAAAGATGATGCAATGTTGCGCGGGGAGTAACAGCATTCAGTAAACCATAATGAGTGACTTGTAACGCCATCTCTTGATTGTTTCTTGGACTTTTTAAACGACGGTTTTATTGATGCGTGAGGAATTGAATTTTACGTTTGAAAAATGAGTCATCTCAAATTTATCCAATTTTGAGATGATACAGTCTTGTAATAGCAGTGCGATATATTCGATACGGTAGGTACGGCACGATAGTTAGGGCTGCAGAAAAATTCAGCTAACCCTCTTGACTCGAGTACTGATCGCTGACTGGTTTGTCTTGACGAGATTTGGCGAGAGGCTGCCTCCACCTTTTTTTTGGAACTTTTCCACGAAAAAAATTACAAAAACTGATTCTAGTAAATGTCTATAGAAAAACGGATGAGGCCATAAAATTCACCCAATTACGACGTTTAACTAGAATTTTGGACAAAGTAATCTTTTGTCAAATTCGAACCCTATATTGAATACAACGTACATTTTTTACAACAGAAAATCAGCGCATCGAACCTTTCCGGTGAAATGGGATACTTTTTATTTATTTTTATTGGTGGTACGGGACAATGTCTTATCCTTCCGAGGAAATAGGTTACGCCAGGGCCGTACTGAGCTAGAGATGGTTCAAATTAATTAATTGGTTTAGCGGGGCAAAAGGTATGAAAATAAAAACGTTACACAGAAAATAAAAACGTTACACAGCCCCCTCCTGAGAGTGGAACCGAGTACGCGCGAGATTCTACTCAAAACAAAGAAAACGTTTTTATTCCTTCGAGACGGAAAAACGGCAGTAGCAAGAACATAGAGAATTGGTCTGAGGTAGTTCCATCTTGTCCTATGATAACTGCGCGTATCAAACGGCTAGGTAAACTAACAGGGCATAATTAATAGGTCATAAGCCGGGTAGGGTCATAGTCGGTAAGAGTCATAATCGGTAAGGGTCTTTGGGGACAAGAGAACCATGGATGAGGTATTTCAGACATATAGAGAACAACAGGTGCGAGAGACAATATCTAGCAGCAGCACGGTCCGTTACGGAGAAAGGTACGATAACAAAAAACAAAAACGATAGTAACGATATTTGAAAAACGATATAGCCGACCGGGACCAGCTAATGAAAATAAACGATATAGTCGACCGGGACCAGCTAATGAAAATAAACGATACGGTATTCGGCGACAAAGTCGTCGACGGCAATGATACGTAATCCGATAAAATTATCGGCAAGGAACGACACGATATTCGACGGGATTGTCGCAACAAACGGTAGCGGTAAGCTATCGAAAATATGCGAGACGGTATACGGCAATAGGAGAGAATGCGATAGGACGGCAAGTATCGGAGTTAATTTCCCTCAGTATCCGAGCACGCGTCAAGACCTTCGGGATCAAAAGCATTGAACGGCTTCAAATCCTTGACGTGCCAGTTTCCAGCTTTGGAACCATTTGGGCCTTCTAGACGGTAGACTAGATTAGAGAGTTTTCCTCTGACGGTACACAGAATATATTTCGGCGCTAGTTTGGCCGTAAACTGGTTAGTGGCGCTAGACAAAACTTTGTTACGTCGCCACACCTTATCGCCTACCTCATAAGATACAGGGCGCCTCCTTAAGTTATAACTTTTCGCACTGCGCTCGTATGCACGATGCAAATTAGAGGTTACTTGCCTGAATACTTGAGTCAGACCTTCGATTTCGCCGGCATAAGTGTCGCGGTTACCAGGTAAGATCTCGATATCTTTTTCGGTGTCGCGACTAGTTCCGTAGTATTTACCAGATAGGGGAACGTGACGAGCAAAGTTAAGGAACGCGGGAGTGTGGTTCGTCACTTCGTGTTTGGCGGTATTCAGGGCTTGCCTTATTTTAGGTATTTCACTATCCCAATTAGTGTGTTTCTCAATGTAACACCTAATCGCGGTTCCGATAGTGCGATTACTACGCTCAACAAAATTACATTGCGGAGAGTACACGGCACTAAACCAAACTTTTTGTACCTCATACCGTTTGCATAGGTCTTTGAGAGGAGCACCATTCAAATTAGTGGCATTATCACAAATGACATATTGTGGGACACCGAACATAAGAAAGACTTCGTTTTCTAAAAAATTGACGATATTCTTGGCTGATGCTTGCCGAAGGGGTTGAAGGAGGGTAAACTTAGAAAACCAATCTCCTACCACGAGGAGCCAAGTATAACCTTTTTTAGATCGGGGAAGGGGACCGATAAGGTCTAAAGCTATGATTTGCCAGGGGAACTCCGCTTTCTTTTCACGGCCCATCAAACCAGATTGGGGGGTATTCGGGAATTTTTGGGCACCGCACACGAGGCATGAACGTACATAATTGCGCACGTCACGGCGCATTTTGGGCCAATAGAAGTGTTCTTGAACACGGGCTAGGGTTTTAAAGAAACCTAAGTGGGCACACACAGGGGGTTCGTGGAGGGATCTCATAATATCGAGTCTCTGGGCCTTAGGGACAAGATATTTCCATTCAGCTTCATTGGTCGAGAAGGGGAGAGTAGACGGAACGAATTTGAAAACCATGTCATTTTCTAATTTCCATTGGGGATAACTATTAGGAGAATTCGAGATTTTAGTGCGAAGATTTTCGTACCACGGGTCAATCTTATCGATGTTGACTTCCGAGAAATGGATCTCATTCTTCCAAGCGTTGGGGTCGGTAACGGGGTCGCGGACAGCATCAACAGCGGAATTTGGAGCGATCTCTTCGGAATACATCCTACTTAAGGCGTCAGGTACTAAATGTGAGGTTCCTTTTCGATGAACAAACTCGAAATTGTGCTGTCTGAGACGCATCGACCAGCGGGCTAATTTACCAGAGGGGTTTTGGAGATTACTGAGCCAAAGGAGAGAATGGTGATCGGTGATCACCGTGAAATGAACACCTTCTACATATGGACGGAATTTCTCAATTGCGAAGATCACTGCCAGACATTCACGCTCAGTAACGGAATAATTACGTTCAGTACGAGACAAGGAGCGACTGGCGTAAGCGATTACTCTTTCGCCACCATCAATTTCTTGGGTGAGGACTGCGCCTACACCAGAGTTACTGGCGTCACACTGAATAACAAATGGGAGGGAAAAGTCAGGTTGAGCTAGGACAGGGGAGGAGATAAGGGCTTCTTTAATCTTTAGGAAGGATGCCTCAGCATCCGGATTCCACTCGATACATTGCGATTTCTTCTTACCTTTTAACAAATCGTTTATCGGGGAAACTAAAGTAGAAAAGTCCTTGATGAAACGTCGGTACCAAGAACAAAGTCCCATAAATCGTTTAATCTCGGTAGCGGTAGTTGGACGGGGGTAATTAATCATCGCGGATACTTTTTCGGGATCAGTCCTCAGAGAATTGTCACCTACGATATAACCCAAAAATTTGAGGCTCAATTTGAAGAATTCACATTTCTTAACATTCACGACTAAATTAGCCTCCTTTAATTTATCGCGAACTTCTGCTAGAAGCTTGAGGTGTTCTTCAAAAGTGGGGGTACATATAATGATATCGTCCAAATAACAAAAGATATTTGGTTCGTACTGTGGACCGAAAATAGCATCTACGAGACGCTGCTGTGTTTGCGCGCTGTTGCACAAACCAAAGGGAACGACAGTAAATTCGAAAAGACCACGGCCGGTAATACTGAAAGCGGTTTCTTCACGCGAAGATTTATCCAAGGGAATTTGCCAGAAAGCTTTACGGAGGTCAATAGACGATATATATTTTGCACCACGTAACATGGCCAAAATTCGATCAATATGCGGTAAGGGATATGAGTCATGTTTAGTGACGTCGTTCAAGGGACGTCCGTCAAAACAGAAACGGTACTCACCCGTTTTCTTTTTGACCAGTAAGACTGGGGAACTCCAAGGGCTTTGGGAGGGGCGGACCACACCTAAACGTAACATTTCGTCTAATTCTTCGTTCAGTATTTTCAGCATATATGGGGACATGAGAAAAGGTCTTTTCTTAAAGGGCTTGGCGTCGCCAGTGTCGATAGTGAGTTGAATCTTATGAGTGCGGCCGAAACCATGGTCGCTATCGATATTGTCATATAATTGAATAACGGAATCAGCGTCTTTTCGTTGATTCAGGGACAGGCTATCGAGAGAACAAAGGGTAGGTAACGAAGCATCGGACGAAATACAAGAGAGAGGGTCGACTGAAGGCACAGTTTGCCAAGTGTCGTTAACAAAATTCAAAATAATCGAAAATTGTCGGACAAAATCATTGCCCACAATGAAAGAAACAGGGAGAGACGGGACGACGAGTGCCTTAATGACATGGAAATTGTCATTAGCCTCTATCGGTAGGTCAACCATTCCAACGACTTCAATATGGGTCCCATCGGCCAAGGCGACATTTTTATGGGAGGAACAATGGATTTTCAAGTTATTGGATTCAAGAAACAGTATACCATCGCGGCCTACAACTGTGGTTGTACAACCGGTATCGACGAGCACAAGGAAAACGCGATGGAAAATTTTTATTTCAACATGCGGTCTGTTGTCCGAAGATTTCTGGAAGAGAATGGGCGAAATTTGGTTCTTAGTGGGTTCGTCTGCAAGGGCAAGAGAACTTGGGGGGGAATTGATAGAAATCTTCGATGTGGTGCGGTAAAACTTCTTCACTTGTTCGAGCCATTGTGACCAAGAGGTTTCCACAGGACGAATTGCGGTATTTAAAGAAGATATGAAAGGAGCGGGTGAAAATTGATCAAATTTCGCGACTGGATTGCTCCGGTAATCGATTTTTTCGATCGGGTAGGTAGAGAGGAAACGCCGACCGGTAGGGCGTCCTCTCCGATTTAGTTTTTTGAACAATTCGGACATCTAGCGATAGTAACTCCTGGCTGGCCACATCGGTAACAAAACATCTTTCGGGACTGGGTGCATGCCGAAAAGGTGTGTCCGGATTGAGCACAGTTCCAGCACTTGATTGTGCTCTCGGCGGAGCTCTTTGCGGTAGAAGGAGGGCGGTATGACGAGGGCCGAGACGAGGAAGAGTAACGAGGAGAAAAGGTAACTTTATTTTCTCGCGGGGGGGTAGGAATCTTTTCCTGAGGTGGTTTAGCCGACCTTGGATTGTTTGAACGAGTAGCCTGCTCGTGGGACTGACAGGAGCAAACTTTTGGGGTAGAAGTCGGAGCGATAGTGGGTTTATTTTCCTCGAGTTTCCTGCAGAGCGAAATTAGTTGCGAAACGCTAACGATATCGTGAAGAGCCAGCTGTTGACTGTATTCCGGTAAAAGATTTTTTCTGAGGTACCGGACTTTGGTAGACTCAGCGGGAGTAATCGTTAATCGATTAAATAAGACCTCTAAGTGGGCCGAAAAGATAAGAGCCGATTCGGTTTTTTTCTGGGGTCTCGACTTTATTTTCTCCCAAACTATGTCATCGTAATGGGGAGGTAGAAAATTAACTTTAATTTCGTGGACAAAACTGTCCCAGTCAGGGATGTCTTTGTGGACACTGCGAAACCAAACCTGCGCGTTACCGTTAAGTAGTTCGGTAACCGATTTAAATAAAGTAGGTTTGTCTACGGAACGGGATTCACAAAGTTCGTCAATTCTTTCGAGAAATGGGAAAACCTGATTGGAGTCTCCGTTAAACCTGACATTCCAGTCGGCAAGGGAATGTTTATTGACATAGGTCACGCTCGGCGCTGCGACATTTATTACCGGTACAGACGATGTCGTTGAGGCGGCGTCGTCATTAGAGCTTGTCGGTAATAGACGGGACGATAAATCTGCTTCTAACGTTAAACACGTAGCGCGAAGTTCATTTTTACCTTGAACCTTAACCGGGTCGGTAACATCAATTCTTAGTCTATCTGCACGACCAGATAGATGGGCGATTTTCGACGATAATCGTTTGTACACCGAATCATTGCTCGTTCCTTCGAACTCCGATATTTGTGCGGTGATGGACTCCATTGTTCTCGATATCTCCTCTAGTTCCTCATTGTAGGACGTGGAGTAAACCGATAAATCAATTTTACAACCGAACGAATCGCTTTCTTTGCCGATAATTTTCTTCAACATTTTACGTTTGTCCGCCAGGGGTCGTTCCGTGAAAATGTTTCTTATCGCTAACTCATAGTTTATCTCTTCTACGAGTAGGTGATTGACTTCAAATCGATCCATATTTAGAAAAATTCGGCTAGATTATCTTTAAACTTTACTGGACTATGATTTCGGGAATTTGAAAATTGCGTGAGTCACCTGAACACTTCCACAGACACGGTAGTACCTAAATAATAAATGCCCCACGTTGTGGGCGCCAAAAGTGTAACCGTCTCAACTGTTCGGTAGGAAGTTTTCTTGGATGAAACAAAGATGGTCTAGCGAAATACTATTATTGGATCGGAACGATAGTGGGCAATAAGCAGTTAAGACGTATGCGAACGGCGCTCGTGGGTTTGATTGGAGAGCTTAAGGGTTGTGGATATAGAAGGTGGAGGTAAATCAAACGGGAGATTAATTATAGGGCGTCAGAAATTTTAATTTACAGAAAAAATTCCAAAAACTGCGATATGATAGGAGCAGCGGGATGATTGCACAGTAAATTACTTTACCTACTGCGGGAAATTATAGGTATACGAGATATCTTCAGAGGCAAGGTGTCTGTGGAGAGTAGGGATGAACTCACTGAAACGCGTTGATTATGGTAACCAGTTTATTAACATAATTGACTAGCGTCCGTGATTAACATAAAAAACATATACAATGGAAATACGGGTACTCAGAGTACCAACAACAAAAGAAGGTCCAACATTCTACATGCAATCTTATAACTAAAATGACATGGTGTGTACTTATGCCTTGTATATTATAAATACGTGCACACCTAGATGAAGTTATCGATATATACATAAAAAATAAAAAATTATCACCAGTAAACACTACAAACGCGGAGAGAGCGAGTCATTCGGTAATTGTTCGAGGGATAGTCCACAATGAACAATACAACGTCGCTTAGGCACGAGTATAAAATTAATATATATATATATATATATATAGGTACAGTAAATGTCACTGAGTTTGCGGACAAAGAAAAAATTTACTTTCAATACCGGTGAAATTATTTTCCGTTTATGTTGTAGAAGAAAGGTATGATACGAACTGCGTTAAGAAATTTCTCTATAAAAAAATAAACTATAAAAGGTATAAACGTAACTCGCGTAATTAAAGGTAACGGGACGGAAAATAATTTTCCCTATGATATGCGTGCACGCCGAATTTCTTAAACAATACTATAGAAACAGCATAGAACATACTTATTTTCTAAAACAATGATAATAATTAAACAAAAAACTAGTTATCATAACCGAATAGTTCTAACACGGTATTGATGTTATTACGGTTAAATTTAGTCCTCCACAAATGGTTAGGAAAAGGTACTATATTTTCCCAGACAAACGAGATTCAAAATAGTTTTCAAAGATACCTGAATTCGGAAGTCGCAGACCAATCACGCCGATCCTAGTCAGGTAAACAGCTTCAATGGTGACACTTAGCAATAACGCCGGAGGGCGTGGTTTGTCGATTCGGCGGATTTATTGGTATAATGAAATTATTGACAACAAGTCGTTAATTCTTATTGCGTAATGGAAACAAGTCACAAACACACAAACACTCGGTATTTCTCGATAGGACGGCATACAAATCTCGGAACGTACGACTAAACTCCGGTGACTGAATTTGTTTATCCGAAAAATATCACGATACTAAGCACAGGAAAAGTAGATATATATTCGATACGGTAGGTACGGCACGATAGTTAGGGCTGCAGAAAAATTCAGCTAACCCTCTTGACTCGAGTACTGATCGCTGACTGGTTTGTCTTGACGAGATTTGGCGAGAGGCTGCCTCCACCTTTTTTTTGGAACTTTTCCACGAAAAAAATTACAAAAACTGATTCTAGTAAATGTCTATAGAAAAACGGATGAGGCCATAAAATTCACCCAATTACGACGTTTAACTAGAATTTTGGACAAAGTAATCTTTTGTCAAATTCGAACCCTATATTGAATACAACGTACATTTTTTACAACAGAAAATCAGCGCATCGAACCTTTCCGGTGAAATGGGATACTTTTTATTTATTTTTATTGGTGGTACGGGACAATGTCTTATCCTTCCGAGGAAATAGGTTACGCCAGGGCCGTACTGAGCTAGAGATGGTTCAAATTAATTAATTGGTTTAGCGGGGCAAAAGGTATGAAAATAAAAACGTTACACAGAAAATAAAAACGTTACAACACCTACACGCCTTATTACAAGTACCATCCTCATGCAGTTCTAGAGAATGCTGATTTTAGACTATACTACGATAGGTCAATTATCACCGATAGACGGGTGACGAATAACCGGCCTGATATTGTAGTTGTGGATAAAAAAGCTAACTCGGTTCTCCTGGTGGATGTTGCTGTACCCAATAACAACAATATTTTAGACAAATACAACGAGAAAATTGACCACTCACAAGAATACCCCCAGGGGATAGCCCACCTGTCGTAAAAGGCGACTAAGAGGTTAGATTCCCAGGAATCTAGAGGAGAAAACCTCGATAAAAAATCCAGAATTCAAGGTGTAAGCTTCATCGTGCCGAGGAATGTATGGTCACCTGGAGATGATCGTGAACGATGCCCTGCGAGAACTTGGCGACTCTCGCTTGTATGCAGCTTCACTGCGGCAAGGGAGCACTACCGTAGCGAATAGTATTTCTTCCCGTCTCGTGGGATCATTTATGAATGAAACCAAAAAATTAAATTTAAACACAGATGGAGATTTGGGAGCTGGATCTTCTACTGCCAATAGACAGCTTCAAAAGCAAAACATGAATCAGGAGACGACGGTACAGCCTCGGTTCCTGATCGTGAAGAAAAAAGAAGGGGATTTCGCAAACACGAATCCCTTCTTGATACACAAATATATGTATGGACAAGTGGGACAAGTAAAGAATATGAGGAAAATAAAAGAAGGACTATTGATAGAGACAAGCTCTGCGGCTCAATCCAAACAATTAACAAAGATGGAAAAATTTCTAGATTTTGACATTGAGGTTATACCACATAGCAGACTGAACCACTGTAAAGGAGTAATTACCTGTCCCGACCTACTCAATTGCACAGAACAAGAAATATTGGAGGAACTTAGAGAACAAGGTATCATTGAGGTGAAAAGGATAAAGACGAAAAAAGAAGGAAATCTTATCGACACATCAAGCCATATTTTAACATTCAACACAACGAAACTACCTAAAGAAGTCAAAGTTGCTTTTTATGTATTGAAAGTACGTCTTTATGTTCCCTCACCTTTACGATGTTTCAAATGTCAAATGTTTGGTCACACTTCAGCAAAATGTACGAAAGAACAAATTTGTGTCTGTGGTAAAGCACTTCACCCCGGCAACAGTTGCGAAACTCCTATTATCTGCATAAACTGTAAAGGACAACATTCTGCACGCTCAAAAGAATGCCCAATCTACAAAAAGGAAGCAGCCATTCAAGAAATTAAAATAAAAGAAAATATATCTTTCGCAGAAGCAAGAAGAAAGGTCAACATTCGCACTCCCATCCCAAATATTTCCTATGCCCAAGCCGCCTGTAATGAATCTAGCCCCCTACCCCCTCCTCCTCCTCCTTCAGTACCAGAATTCTCCATCCAGGATTTAACGAAAGAATTAATCCCTCACTTAATAAATTCCCTAAAAGCCCACTTTTTATTGAGCCCTACACATCTAACTCAATCTGAGTCATCAACACGTCTCTCAAGAAGAACCGATTACTCGAAAGAATCAAAAATTCGAAAACGAACAGATAGCTCAGACCTAGAATCAACCCATAGTGAAGCAACATCAAATAGTCAAACGAAGAGAAAAAAAAAACCTGGATGGCCAAGAGGAAAACCTAGAAAACCTTCCAGTGCTCAACATTCAGATAATATGGATGTTGATCATTCGAAGCAATAATAATGTGATTTCTTACTGTGATATTATAAAAATATATACCGAAACGATATACCCACCTTACATACTCATTTACTATTTTATTTTATTTTAACTATATACACATTTATATTTCTTACAAAAAAGTTTTTATATACATATACAATATTTTATTTATAACTATATATACAAATAATCTCTACAATAAATATCTTATACATTTATATCATATAATCTGACAAAAGAACTACATAATATTATACAATGGAATTGTAATGGAATTAAAAACCACTATGCTGAATTGAAAAATCTAGTTGTAGAGAACTCACCTTTTTGCATATGTATACAAGAATCCCACCTAAAGCCAAACGAAAATTTTAGATTGAGGGGATACAAAAGTTATAGAAAAGATGTCATACCAAGAGACAGAGCCAGGGGAGGAGTTATTACATTTATTAAAGAAAATATTAATACACATGAAATAAACATCAGAACAGATCTACAAGTAATGACAGTCACCATTCCATATCCTTGCAATATTACTATCTGCAATATTTATCTACCAGATACCAAATGGACCTATACGCAATTCAAAAACTTGGTCGAACAAGTGCCAATGCCATTGCTCATACTAGGAGACTTGAATGCACATAATGAAATATGGGGGTCGGAAAAAACAGATGCTGGGGGTCGTAGAATAGAGCAAGTAATTAATGAGTTTGATCTAGTAATAGTTAACACAGGCGAAGGCACATATATTAACTCTAGATCAAATACAATGTCAGCAATCGATCTTTCTATATGCTCACCTAGTATCGCTCCAGTACTCAATTGGAAACCTATAGCAACCACCAGCGATCATCTACCAATAAAAATAGAATTTGCAGGCGCAATTATCAACGAAGAAACACCTAGTAAATGGAATATAAATAAAGCGAACTGGCAACTCTATCAATCCATACTAGAAAACGAAACCACGACACAGTTTGAAGACAATAAAATTAGTAATCTAACAACGAAAATCATTAACGCCGCAAAATTGTCTATACCAAAAACAAGTGGAACTGCCAGAACGAAAAATAAAGTGCCATGGTGGAATAAAGATATAGAAGTAGCCATTAATGCGAAGAAAAGAGCATTCAATGCATTCAAAAGAAATCCTACTCAGGAAAATATGATCCACTTCAAAAAATTAAGGGCAAAAGCGAGATACCAAATAGTAAACGGGAAAAAAAGTAGTTGGCAATCATATGTAAGCTCTATTAATTTAGACACCCCCCTCGCGGAGATTTGGCAAAAGGTGAGAAAAATTATGGGCAAAAATTTCCCGCTTCGGCCATTAAGCATTACTCTGGAAAATTCAAACGTTACAGAGCCACGAGATATAGCGGAAGGTTTTGCTAAGTATTTTGAATGCATAAGTTCCTCAAACCATTATACCGATCATTTTAGAAATAAAAAAAATGAAATAGACACCTGCCTTGACTTTTGTTCAAAAGAGTACTCCTCATACAACGCTATGTTCACTATTAGAGAACTTGAAGAGGCCCTCAATAATGCAAATAATTCTGCAGCCGGAGAAGATGAAATCCCGTACGAGTTAATCAAGCTATTACCGGTAAATAAAAAATACGAGTTACTTGCCATATACAATGAGTTATGGGTAAACGGCCAATATCCCGAGGAATGGAAAAATGCAATAATAATACCAATTGCAAAATCGAATAACAACCTCCAAGAAACAAATAATTATAGACCTATTTCATTAACATGCTGCATTGGAAAAATTCTTGAAAAAATGGTATCTCTTAGATTAATGTGGACTTTAGAAAAAGGTAATATGTTATCTAATGCTCAAATGGGATATAGAAAGAATAGGTCAACTATAGATAGTTTAGTCCATTTAGAATCTGCTATACAAACCGCATTTGCAAAGAGAGAACACATGGTTGCAATATTTTTCGACCTAGAGAAAGCGTTTGATACTACATGGCGATACGGAATACTCAAGAGACTATATGATTGGAATTTTAGAGGAAATTTACCAAACTTTATAAAAAATTTCTTAGAAGACCGAACATTTCAAATAAGAATAGGAAAAACCTTTTCGGATCGATATTACTTGGAAAATGGCATACCGCAAGGCTCTACACTAAGCGCTACTCTCTTTTTGATAGCCATAAATGGCTTAGATGAGGTTATTCCAACACACATAGAAAGAAGTCTATATGTTGATGACTTAGCTATCTTTCTCTCCGGTTCCTCTATGGCAGAAATTAACGAAAGATTACAGACAGCGATTAACAAAATAAGTGAATATGCAGAAAATAACGGTTTTACATTCTCTAGTGCGAAAACACATTGTGTACACTTTTGTAGGACAAGAATACCACAAAACGAACCACGACTATTTTTAAACGGAAATGAAATCAAAGTGGAAAAACAAACAAAATTTCTAGGAATGATATTTGATTCGAAATTACGATGGAAATGTCACATAAACAATTTAATAGATACTTGCAAAAAAAGGCTTAATATAATGAGATCGATTGCTAGCATAAACTGGGGATGTAATAAAGAAACGCTACTTATGTTATACAAGTCACTAATACTCAGTAAAATAGATTATGGTTGCCTAATTTACTCCTCCGCTAGAGAGTCAACTCTCAAACCGTTAGATTCCATTCAAAATACAGCAATAAGAATAGCTCTGGGTGCATATAGGACTAGTCCGTATCTTTCACTTTGCTCTGAATCTGGTATATTGCCACTTAAATATCGCCGATCAATTTTCACGGCAAAATTCGGCGCTAAATTATTCGCTCAGTCAACTCACTACCTATACGAGAAAATCTATCCAATAACCAATAGGGAACAAATATATGTGGATCGACCTTCCATTACTCAGCCGTCCTCATACAGAGTACAAACGATCATGTCTTTAATTGACAGTACTATAGACACCTACCAACTTTCACAATATGAAACATCACCATGGGAAATGAAAGTACCAAAAATACATTTAGAATGTATGAATAACAACAAGAGCGACACACACAACAGGATATTCGTAAACAGAATAAATGAGGTTCTTAGCTCATATCCCGGATGGCTTAAGATCTACACCGATGGTTCCAAAACAGAAACAGGAGTAGGTAGTGCTTTTACTATAGATAACACAACTCATAACTGGACTCTACCACCCGAAGCAAGCATTTATACCGCTGAAATGTATGCAATCTGGCAAGCCCTCAAATATGTAGACCTAAATGCGAATCAAAAGGTAGTGATATTGTCAGACTCTCTCAGTTCACTCAAGGCAATTTCCAATAATTTTCCAAACGATCCACTTGCCAGAATAATACTCTCGACAATCAGATGGCTAGATTCCAAAAACACCTCAGTCGCTTTCATATGGATACCTAGTCATATAGGAATCGACGGAAATGAACTTGCTGACAGAGCAGCGAAAGAGGCTGCAAATGAAGATTCCACAGACCAAATACCTATTTTGATGGAAGATGTTAATAGGAGCATCAAAGATAAAATCAATCAAGATTGGCAAACTGAATGGCAAAATAGCAATTCAGCATTGAGAGTAATTAAAACAAATATAAATCGCTGGACCTGCCCAGCTCGTTTGACAAGAAGAGAAGAAGCAGTTATCACCAGACTCCGACTTGGTCACACCAGGGCCACTCACAGCCACATACTCCTAGGTAAACGCCAACCTATTTGTCAAGTTTGCGATGAACCTATAACGATTGATCATATAATATTCGATTGTCAAAAATATGAAAAGGACAGGAAGGAAATTAAACTACCAAGAAACCTAGAATTATGCTTTAATAATTTTAAATATATCGAAAAAACATTGCAATATTTGAAACAAACAGAAATGTACAGTACAATATGAACAACACTAGGAAAAGCATACGATAAGAAAGACATATAATATGGTTGTTATTATTATTTTTATCAATATAAAATGAAATTAAGACAATGTACTTACCAGTATATTATAGGCTAATGACCGCAGCAGTCGATGCCTTGAACGAAAAAAAAAAAAAAAAAAAAAAAAAAATAATAATAATAATAATAATAATAATAATAATAATAATAATAATAATATTAATAATAAACAAAAACAGAACTGGAAGATATCCAAAGAACAACGCGAACCATTATGACCAAACACAAATGTCACCACCCGACATCATCAGTTATTAGGACCACATTATCAAGAAAAGAGGGAGGGAGAGCTTTAACGGACATAGTTAATTTACATTACAAACAAATATCCCAACTCCAAAAATTCTTCATTGGCAAGGCTCAAACATCTAAATTGCATGAGCTGGTCGCGAAAGCAGATAAAAACTATTCACCCTTAGATCTTGTAAACCCTGATAATAAACTTGAAATCGTTACAGACTCTGACAAACAGGCAGAGTGGGCCCAGAAAGTGCTCCATGGTCGACATCATCACGACCTCAATCAATCATATATCGACAAGGAAGCATCAAATAAGTAGCTCTCTGATGGAACATTGTTTCCAGAAACAGAAGGATTTATGATGGCGATCCAAGACCAAGTAATGAATACCAACAATTACAAGAAATTTGTTATAAGAGATCCAAATATCGTATCGGACAAGTGCAGAAGGTGTCAACAAACAACAGAGACAATACAACACATTACGTCGGGATGTTCAGCCATAGCTTACATTGATTACCTACGCAGGCACAATCAACTTTGCAACATCATCCATCAGAAGTTGGCCAACAAATTTGGATTAGTTAACACCTACACGCCTTATTACAAGTACCATCCGCATGCAGTTCTAGAGAATGCTGATTTTAGACTATACTACGATATGTCAATTATCACCGATATACGGGTGACGAATAACCGGCCTGATATTGTGGTTGTGGATAAAAACGCTAACTCGGTTCTCCTAGTGGATGTTGCTGTACCCAATAACAATAATATTTTAGACAAATACAACGAGAAAATTGCAAAATACACCGATCTTGCAATTGAGGTAGGTCAGATGTGGCAGGCAGAGAAGGTAGAGGTGGTGCCGGTCATTGTTTCATCTACGGGACTAATCCCCAAAACTCTACAAGACAGCCTCACCAAACTAGGGCTTCACAAAAACACATACATCGATCTGCAGAAGGCTGCAATTTTGAATACTTGTCACACTGTCCGTAAATTTCTAAATATGTAACTGCTCTGCCTAATCCCATTTGCGTTTACAAACGCTCGGGATAGGTGAACATTACCAGCAAGAGCTGAGCAAGAGTACACTTGAGTTGGAAATAATAATAATAATAATATCTCTATTATTAAAGGAAAAACACAGGTTTAAAGAAAATAATTATCATCCATTGTTGACAACAAAACAACAAAAATTGATATGGGACACAGCAGTATTAAGATTAAAATCGAGCATTTTCTCCACGAGTCTGAATAACAGGTTTTATCTTTTCAGGCATTGATTCAATCTAATATATCTATTAGCGTTAATACTCCCATCAAGTATAGCGAGGTCTTCACGAGTTTCTTGTAGCTAAAAGCGGAGCAGAGGCTGTTCGCTCTCGAGGAACCTGACTACGAAGAAATCGATATTCACCTTCCACTGTGGCTCTTCGTCGTCTCTGTCCATGCCTTCTTGAATAAAAACCAGTTTATCAAAATCTTTGTATCGCATCGAATACCGTACTGAGAGTTGGTCAAGCCTTTCTGCCATTTTTTGTGCTACCATGTGTATCACTATATCCATTTGAACTTTTTGTCAAATGGATAGGGGATAATTATAAAAATTGAAGGGTCCAACTTGACAAAAAAATGATAAAAATTTATGCAAAACTAAAAAAAAAATTTGAATTGAATTTAAACATAATTTTGCCTGTCCGTTTAAATTTGCGGTGCAGTACTTTACTTTCACAGACCGTAAAAATAACCTATTATTTCACTAGTTCAATAATGAGCTTTATTATTATACTAGTACAATAATAATAAGAAACAATAACAACGCCTTTTTATGGAAGTTGTAATCGAGTGGGTAGAAACTGTCATTTTAATACTTATTTAATTTAACATCTGACATTTTTTGAAACTTTATCGCAAAAATGTCTCAAGAATTACAATATAACTTGAACTATCTTCACGCTTGAAGAAAAAATAGTATACATTACACGGAGAAGAAGAAGATGTTTCGCACAGATTCAGTAAACTCCTGAGCTCGTTGCATAATAAGTGCCTTCCACTCCTAGTAATTTTAATATACTATTTTATTAAATAATTCATACTTATACAGAGCATTTCAATGAAAACTATCCATCCCACATAATTATGAAGGCGTCACTTTTACGAAAAATGAAAAAACACGTCAAAAATCATATAAAGGGGGACGTCTTTTTGCTCATATGTAGACGTTATAACTTTAACCCCTATGGTCTCTACTCCCAATTTTTCAAATGGAACACCCTATACATAATTGCATTGTTGGATTCTCCTCTACAAGAGGATTACAAAAATGTATAATACATAAGTGAAAGTGGAAAGTCAATCAGTTGGGAGTTACGGATAATTCCAATGTAAACTATGCCTTTACTGCGGCACTAACTCTACCCAATTAAGTAAATGATGTTTTGCTTGGGGACAAAAACATAGCGACCGGAAAACTTGACGTTTTTTAAGTAAAGTGTCAAGTAGGTGGCTTAGTTTTCATTCGAATATCAACATTTACAATTACCTATCTACCGTAAAAATGATGTATACTTTGCAAGATTTAATTATATAATTATATATAATTATATAATTGAAATTGTAGGATTTAACTACGAAAACAATAAATTTGCAAGAGCCACAGCTAGACAGTTTAATGTTGCTCATCCCGGAAGAACTGCCACTCATAAGTACGTAATTGAATTAATGCAAACATTTTTTGAAACAGTTAGTCAATAAAAAACACCAACCACAACGAGTAGTTAACAACGAGGCTATGGAAGTTGCCGTTTTAGGACAAGTTACGTTAGAAGACCAACAGTTCTAGTGCAGTGGGTATTTCTCGCAGCAGTGTTTTCAGAATTTTACATAAACACAAATTCCATCCTCACAAAATTAAATTAGTCCAAGAGATACATGAAGACGATTTCGACCGGCGCCTACAGTTTTGTGAATTGATGAGTGATCGACTGCACTACACTCCAGCTTTATTGAAGAATATCTGCTTTTCCGACGAATGTTCATTTGAATTAAATGGTGGAGTAAACAGACATAATTGAAGATATTGGTCAGAAAATTACCCACAGGTAATGCGGGAAATGCATAGACACCACAAAAATTGAACGTCTGGTTTGGCATTTTTGGTGACCATATTGTTGGACCATATTTTATTGAAAAAAACTTAAATGGTGAGTCTTATCTACAATTACTCAGAGAAGCTATTGATCTCGAAATAACACGAATACTAGAAAATGATTATACCATGTCAGAAGCTTTGCTAGCGTTTCAACAAGATGGGGCACCTCCACATTACTCTCTCGATGTAAGACGGTATTTAAACGAATCATTTCCTGCTCGGTGGATAGGTAGACGAGGCCCAATGTTGGAATAGCCACCTAGGTCACCTGATTTAACTCCCCTAGACATTCTATGAGGATATATGAAAACCAAAAATTATGCCACTCAGCCAGCATCTATAGATGATCTACGTCAGCGAATTATTCAAGAATGTCGACAAATAACCCCAGAAATGTTACACAATATTTGAAACCCATTTGTGGCTCGGTTGTATCATTATATGGAAACCAATGGAAGTGAACTCCCAACTGATTGACTTACTTATGTATTAAACATTTTTGTAATCCTCTTGTAGAGGAGAATCCAATAATGTATAGGGTGTTTCATTTAAAAAATTGGGAGTGGTGCTCATAGGGGGGAGTGGGTTAAAGTTATAACGTTTACATATGAGCAAAAAGACATCCCCTTTATATGATCTTTGATGTGTTTTCTCATTTTTTGATAAAAGTGACACCTTCAGAATTATGTGGGGTGGATAGTTTTCATTGAAATGCTCTGTATAATACTGTGTTCTGCTTTATTCTACACTAAAAATAAAAAATAAAATATAATCATTTACGTTGAGCTATTGTAATGAAAGCTTCAAAGCTTTTTGTGACGAAACTCAATCATGATTCATCCTTCGGTCTCTGAAAGATTTTAAACTTTGAATTACCATTTTGTATGTACACCATTACTCAGCAGCTGGGAGACTATCCTTGTCTTGATTTGCGAACTATGATTTATTTACGATAAAAAGACGATGACGTCGCAAAACAAAATATTGTTACTTTGCCAAACTGGAGTTTTTTTCTTTACTTTAAGAAAACTAGAGATGTCAATCTGGTAGTCTTCTTTTTTGTTGGCCTGTGCATCGTAATGCATGAATCGAAGGCTTGTATTATAGTCTCAGATTTATTTAATAGTTATAGGTAAGTAATATTTATGTGAAAAGTATGGATAAGATACCAGAAACATTAACCAATCATTATATATGAAAATATATCAAGTTTCATCAACCTAACCTAAAATTGAAAACTTTCAATATAAATAGTATAACTTACGTCTCTTGCAGAATTAAGCGGTAAAAGCGGATCCCCACTTTGTCATTTTCGTTCAAAATAACTTGACATTTACTGTTTATCTGCTTGGGCATTTTAATGCGTTTAACTACACACTGCAGATTTGTCTCAGGTATGAAAATAACTGTTTTTTATCCTTATGAAACAATTAATTGAAAACCACCAAAAAAGCTTGTAAATACTAAGTCGATGAACGAATTTCAATAAATGTCAAAATAAACTGAAGAATTTTTCCAATTGATCTGACAACGTCTTGCCAACATGTAGACTGTAAATTGCCCTGTCCATTAAGTATATATTGTATTTAAGGTTGTTAAATTTATATTTATTCTGATAAGCAGGAAAGTAACTAAGACTGACGTCATCGTCTTTTCATCGTAAATAAACCATATCGTCTTCGCTCACATCCCGCCACTGAGCATTGATGAACCAAGTGGCAAACAAGCCCAATCGCTATTTTCTATTAAGTGTAGACTCCGAGTATTTGCTCCTACAAAGTCATAAATTTGACAACTACTGACAGTTTAAAACCGAAATACTAAAAAATGTACGTTTTGTAACTATATTCACAATATGATCAGATAAAAGGACTAACCCTATTTCCCCGACTATATAATCGCAGTTTTACGGTAAACTCGGTTAAACTGCCATAAAACGTAAGTGGTCATTTTAATGTTATATATTTTAACTTGGATATTTAAAATATCACATGAAAATATGTAGTTATAGGCAGAGAAGTAACAGATTTACTGTCGCGGCTAGCATTTCATTGTCGAGGCGAAGCCGAGGCAATGAAACTAGCCAAGCCAGTAAATCTGATTCTCTGCCGTGTGAAACATATAATTTTTTCTCCGATTGTTTGTACAGTGTGTTTAAAAAAATCTAATTAAAATGAAAACTTTTTTATGACGGATATAACTCACAATTTTTAATATATTTTCTAATCGTAATTTATAGGTAATAATTAAATCGTATTTTCCAATTATTATTGTCGATTAGACCTTAAATTGTATACATAATAATATCTGCCGAAAGATAATAAATATAATGTTGAATATCGACATAGTGAAGTTAGCCTATGTAAGTGTGTTTGATTCCATGTGCCTACTTAAATCACATTATCATTGCCGTTGCTGAGTAAAGTCTGGGAGATTTTAAAAAAAGAAGAAAAAAATGCCTAGGCATTAAAAAAATCATTTTTTCTTTTTTTTTTTGAAATCTCCTAGACTTTACTTAGCAACGGCAATAATGATGTGATTTAAGCAGGACCATAGAATCAAACAATCTCTTCGTCACACATACATAGGCTAACTTCACTATGTTATTTTTCGGTAGATATTATTATGTATACAGTTTAATAATACAATAATAATTAAAAATACTATTTAATTATTACCTATAACATACGATTAGAAAAAATATTGAAAATTGTGAGTTATATCTGCCATAAAAAAGTTTTCATCTTAATTTGATTTTTCTAAACACACTGTACAAACAATCGGAGAAAAAATTATATGTTTCACACGGCAGATAATCAGATTACTGCCTTGGCTAGTTTCATTGCCTCGGCTTCGCATCGACAATGAAATGCTAGCCGCGGCAGAAAATCTGTTACTTCTCTGCCTAGTTAAACATATAACTAAGTATTTTCTCCGATTGACAGCAAATATTAATTTTGCAGACACATATCAATCAGCAAATTACTACTTTTCCTGCCTAGGCAGCAAAATTATTATTCTCAAAGGGAGTAAAACATTTGACATTTCCTTCATATTTCATCCGAGACTTCTCCGGCAACAAATTTAACTCAATATTTTTTGCCACCTCCCTTATTTCTGGAGGAATAAGTACTTCTAAGTCGATATCACTGTCCATGATATAAATATACCGATATTTTCCCACAAAACTGACAGAAATTTCATTTTTAGTTGTCAAACTATAATTATTATGGACATATACATTTTAATTTATCACTATAGGAAAATTAAAAAAATTGTGGGAATTGTAATAATTTGCGAATACAATATACATATATCATTATAAACAATCGGAGAAAAAATTATATGTTCAACTCGGCAGCAAAGTAGATTGACTGCCTTAACTGAATTCCTGAACTACCAGCCTCGGCAGTCAATCTACTACTTTGCTGCCTAGTAAAACAAATAACTATTTTTAAGGATTTCAAAATTCCAAAAAATATACAGCTTATACAGGGTGTTTCATTAAGAATTGTCCATATAGTAACTGGAGAAACCTCAGCACGAAATATGAAGATTTAAGCCAAAACACTTGAATAAAATATTCCTCCTAACCGAGATATAAGGTGTTTTATTTTAAATATTCTAAATGATTTTAGCCCATAGTTTTGACACCTTCCAATATTTTTTGTTCATACTTGGCAGAGAGTTTACATATGTTAGGTTAATTTAAAATGTGGTAAAAGATAGTTTTCCTCTAATACCAGAGGCGTGCGGTAGGGATGGATACTTTCTTTTATCCCCCTACAATCTACGCTACTGTCGTAATAATTATTTCAGCATGTTTTTGTGATTCTCCGTCACTTTCTACGTAAATATCTTCCTCTTGTCTCAATGCGATAGAGTGGGTAGTTTTTGAGTTATTTGCATTTAAAGGTATAAGAGTTTAAAATATCCAATTTTGTTTTATTGCTTATTTCACATGAGTGTCGTTAATAATTTAACCACCTTGATGATAAAATTTGTTAATTCTAATCGTAAATTCACATGAGTCAATGACAATTTCAACTGAATAAATAAAATTTATTAGTTTCAGTAAATTCCATTTCAAATGATTTTTTCATATTAATGTTTATCAATTTTAAATTTATGAAAACTCAGAAATATGATTTTTATGATCAAATACTAATACATAGAATAACATGATGGTTACATAAGATACAATTCGCAGCATTTTCATTTGTTACCATAAATCTTGTTGGGTATTATCAACAATACAATGATGGGTTGTAGGGCTTATTTATTGACAAAGGTTTACACAGCTAAGAAGGATGATGTCACTTATTTGTGTTACAATTGCCACACAGATAATTTCAATTGAAAAGCGTAAAAATAGTTACTGTTGCGTGTTGCTGCTCAAAGATATTTACAATTATTATATCCTAACAGAAGACAACCCCATTACAAGACTTTTAAAATATTTACGACTGATTAGCGGAAACTGGCCAATTCCGTCCCAAGCGAGATCTAGGACGTCCAAAAATAGTTACAGTAGATCAGGAGGATGATGTGTTAGTAAGAATTGCTACTGATCCTGAATTAAGTACCAGACGTTTGTCAGCAATAACTGAAATAAGCCATGATTCAGTTTTCAGAATATTAAAAAAAGGCCTTACCATTTTACTCCAGTGCAGAACTTGCTACCCACAAATGTTCCTCAATCAATGGAGTTTGCACAATTTATTATGGATAGGACAAATGCAAATAACAATTTTGTTAGCAATATCCTTTTTAGTGATGAAGCGACCTTCACACGTAGAGGCGTTTTTAACTGGAGAAATTGCCATATTTGGGATAATGAAAATCCACATTCCGTCAAAGAGGCACATTTTCAACATGAACTGAGATTAAATGTTTGGTGTGGAATTTTTAGAGATAATTTAATAGGTCTTTTTGAATTACCTGCAAATTTCAATGGCAATTCATATCTGGAATTTCTTCAAAATACACTTTTTGATGAGCTGGAACAGTTACCATTGAACCGAAGAAGAAGTATGTGGTTTATGGAAGACGGCGCCCCACCACATTTTCCTTTAGCGGTGCGAAATTATTTAAACAATCAATTTCCTCATAGATGGATAGGGCGAGTGAGTGAATTTCAATGGCCTACTCGGAGTCCCGATTTTAGTCTCCTAGATTTTTATTTTTGGGGACATATGAAGACACTTGTGCACTCTCAAGAAATTAATACCCGATAGGAACTTTGGCAGCAAATAGAAAATGCTGCAAATTTTATTAGGAATCAACCCAACATATTTCTAAAGGTTAGGAGAAATGTTTCCAATAGGATTAATAAATGTATTGATGTCAATGGAGGGAACTTCAAAAATTTACTATAATGTTAACTAACTTGATTTTTTTGTTACAGTAGTCTAAATAAATAATTGTTTCAGTACGTGTATCTTATCTATTCATCATGTTATTTTATAATAAAAATCATAGTTCTGATTTGTCATAAATTTAAAACTGAAATTTTGATAATATTAATATGAAAAAATCATTTGAAACAAATAAATTTTATTTATTTAGTTAAAATTGTCATTGTCTCATGTGAATTTACGATTAGAATTAACAAATTTTATCATCAAGGTGGTTAAATTATTAACGACACTCAAAAATTACTCACTCTATCGCATTGAGACAAGTGATGATATTTACGGAGAAAGCTGAAACGATGATTACGACAGTGGCGTAGATTGTAGGGGGATAAAAGGAAGTATCCATCCCTACCGCACGCCTCTGGTAATAGAGAAAAATTATCTTTTACCACTTTTTAAATTAACCTAACATGTGTAAACTCTTTGCCAAGTATGAACAAAAAATATTGGAAGGTGTCAAAACTATGGGCCAAAATCATTTAGAATATTTAAAATAAAACACCTTTATTCAAGTGTTTTGGCTTGAATCTTCATATTTCGTGCTAAGGTTTCTCCAGTTACTATATGGACAATTCTTAATGAAACACCCTGTATATCCAGAAAAACTGAATATCGGACAACAATATAAATACTACAGTATTACAAAATCCTCACAAAAATCGTGCAAACCGTTTCCGACAATTAAGTCGTTACATACTTAAAATTCACTCTATATGAGAAATAATATAGTGGACTTTTAAATTATATATTTCCTAAATTTTTTATGTAGTCGTTCATATTAGTTGCAACACATTAAATTAGTTAAAGTGTAGCTAAATGATTTATTGCACTTTAACTCACACTACATACATAAAATTACTGACAATCACGCAGATAGGTAGGTACTTTACATTCATAAAATAATCTGAAAATAAGTATATAGCAAACTGTAAGTAGTTATGTATTTTTGTACTTTTGAAAATTCTAGAATAGGTATGATGAATCCTTACTAGAATCAGTTGGTTATTTGTTGTGTTGCGTGTCTTTCGATTTGTAATAAGTAAATAACATTTTGTGTACTATTTACTGTATTGTTTGTGGAATCGACTGACAAACAATCGTGTCTGTGTTATATTGAGTGAAAACTTTGTATCACGATAATACAGGGTGGCTAGACAGAAACAAAACTGTGCCATTATCAGGAACTGCTTCAATATTTTAGACAACCAGTGTAACAATAATATCCAAGAATGGGTTCGAATCACCTCAAAATACTTGAATTTTCAACTCTGTCCTAATACTTTCGACAATTTACATTTATCCAGCAAAATTTAGGGGTAAAAATGTGTATCTAATATTTGTTTCTGATAGGCATATATTGATTCTCTTGTCTGTGAAATTGACATAAACGGATTTGGCCTCATTCATTTTTATTCGTCCAATTATTAATTTTATTAACATAATTTTGCAGGCTAGCTGCTGCTTCTTCGTGATCTTTGCCTACAGCCATTATAGTAGTATCATCAGCAAAGGCTGCTATCGTATCGTGATCTAATTCAGATATATCTCTAGTGTATATTAGATAAAGAGCTGGTCCTAATACACTGTCTCCTGCATTGACTTATTTAAGTCTGGAGTAAGCATATTCCTGCTTTACTCTGGAAGCTATGGATTTTAGAGGCTGCGAATGATCTATTAGAATAAATAATACTGAAATACCGTATATCTGCTGATGCAGCAGAATATTTGAGTGTGACATTTGACGCCAAGCTTCGCCGAAGAGCTCACGTAAAAAAAAGAGAGCAACTAAATATCCAATTTAAAAAAATACATTGGCTAATTGAAACAAATTTCACTTTGTCAACCTACAACAAAGTACTTCTGTACAAATAAACTCTCAAGCACGCATGGACATAGGCATCCAGCTGTGGAATTGTGCTATCGGGAGCAACTCTTATAAATATATTCCAGGGGTATCAAAATAAATTAATATGTATGTATATGTATTTACTTTCCTCAGGAAATAAGTAGAAGAAAGGGGGCACAATAGATCTTTTAAGTTTCAGTGAATGTCTCCCCATTGTACATGCATACAGATCTATTGCGCCTCCTTTATTTTCCTTAGTTCCTAAGAGACTGGTAGCTCCTTTAGACCTGTTTCCGAAGGAATTTCAGGATATCCGCATGCTTTAGTTTAGGTAAGTGTCGCTCTTCTATCCAGTAGTCTCTTAGGTGTTGTGCCCTATGATTTTGTATTGCTATGCATTCCGCAAGTATGTTTCTTCTTCCATTTCATAGAATCTACCTTCTTCTTGCTCCACTAGTTTGAATTTTTTGAGGTTCCCAATCGGGCAACGATGTCCTGTTAGGACACCTATCTCTTAGAGTAGTTTTACTCTGGTTTAGGCATTCATTTGTTCTCACCTGGTTATATTTTCCTTTGATTTTCTAAGTCCTACTAGATCTTTCCAATGGTCAGATGTTCACTTCTTTCCGGAGTTGCCTATTTCTTCCAATATTAATTGGTGCTGATACCCAAAAGAGAGAGGCTAACTCTTTGCTAGTTCTTCTGCTATTTCATTTCCTTCTATTTCAGTGTGCCCTGGAACCCACAGTAAGGTGACGATGCTGTTCTCGCCTAGTTTATTGAGTTTTTCTAGACATTCCCATAAAATTTAAAAACTTGTTTCTCTCAAGTTTTCAGGGTGTTTGGTACCTGGCCCGTGCAATCCTCTCCTAGTTCCTTCTATTGCTTTAGAGCTATTTGTATACAATTGAATGGCATTCTTTCCAAGTCTGGTGATGGTGTCGGGATCCCATTCTTTGTTGCTGTATTCTGTATGGAATATTTATACTTACCATCATGCTTTACTGGTTCATATCCCAAGATATCTGATTTCTAAAAAGTGAGGAGTTGGTTTTTTAACGATTTCCCTTTGTCTTAGTTTGTATTTAGTTCTCTCTGCAACACTTTCCAACAACAAATTTAGTGGCGTGAAGTTAAGAATCACTTCAAGGGGCATGTTTTCATCGCACCTATAATGCATAAACAGTCTAGTCGATGAATTCTGGATAGGTTGTCTCTCGTAGTCAATAGGCTTGCTCTAATACTCCACGCAATGACTCCATAAGTGATAATTGGTTTTACTATGGCTGTGTACATCCAGATCAGGATCTTTGGGTGACAGCCCAAATTTTTTTCTACCAGGCTCCTGCACACCAATAGAACCATGTATACTTTGTGAGTAACCTCCTTTTTGTGTTTGTTCCATTGAAGTATACTACCTAGGTTCAGATGCTTGACTCCTTGTCTTCATTCAACCTCGCTTCAATCAAGTTTAACGGTTTTGATCTTTTCCTAGTGAAGGCTATTAATATAGTTTTGGTGGGGTTGATGTTTAGTCCCACCTGCCTACACCAACTATTTGTATAGTTCAGTCTCCTTTGTACGATATCACAAAGGGTATTCTTACATTTTCTCCTGGCTGTTATGACAATGTCATCGTCATGTCACTGGCTAGATATTCCAGGGGCAATCAAACCACACAGGAATGCCGTCAGACACCACATTAACGGGGATGCTACTCCTCCTTGTGGACATCTCCTGGTTATGCAGATGGAGAGAGAGAGAGAGAGAGATCTCTTCACTCGTCCTCGTCCTCGTCCTTTTATTTTGTTGTGTCTCTCCAGATTTTGGAATGGAGGTGGCTATTGCCATCCTCCATGCTCCTAGCATTTGATCAAGCTCTGAGCTGCTTCGACTAATTCTAACCAAATGTGGTAGAATTTCGTTTTGTCGTTGCTGGAGCAATGCTGGGAAATTTTTTATCGGCTCCTGGTGCTTTGAAAGGTAGAAAGGTGTTCACAGCCCATTTTACCTTTCCGTTATTACAAATATATCTAGCGATTGCAGTGCTTTCTCTTGAAGTGTAGTAATAAGAAAATATTGAGAAATGCTATAGTGAGTCCAGAGATTTAATTTTTTCATTATAGTGAGTTAGACTAAAAAATTAGTATTATTGATCTAATCAATCAGATCGTAACTATTGCACCATTAGTGGTGTTTTAACAAAAACAGTATTTGTTGTTGACTGGAAAGTTCTATCTGTGATGATTGCCGAGACATCATGCTCTAAGTGGACATGTAGTTTCGATCAGCCTGAATACAAGATGTCCTGGAACTGGAAGACAATGAATTAGCTCTAATACTCAATGACTCCAACTTTCTATAGGGTGGGAAGAACCAGTATGCAAAAACAAAAAATGGCTTATTCAAACTTTGAGCTAACTAAAAAGTATTATTGGTATCTGTAACTTCAAGGGTACTGGAGGCTGGAGCCCTCAACACTAAGAACTCATTGGCTCCAATATACATCCTCCTGGGAAAGCAGGGGGTCTTCTCTTAACTTGTAAATCAGTTTATTTTTATGTTAGTCAATATTCTAGTGGGAGAAGGTGTCGAAGGCAAAACACGTGCGTATCTGATCAGCCTTCTCGTTCTAATTATCTGTAAATATATGTGTTGAATATCCCCACGTACCTATCCTGAGTGCCATTTTGTAACCTTTAATATGCTCAAACAAGAAACACTACACTGGGTAGTAGAAATCAGCTCCGGCCACTGATTTGGAGCAAGTAGCTATTTAATAAAATAAGCACCGTTATTTCTTGAGCGAAATGGAAGCTTGCCTAAAATTGAAAATTAAGGTAAGAAGCTGAAACCACGTTGTAAAAATTTAACGTAAAATGTCTACAATCGACTACAAACAAATTATTCAAGAGCAAATTACCCTTGAGCACGATCGTCCAAGTTCATAATGAACCAGTGAACTTTCAAAACAACGTATTAAAGTTCAGATTTAATGGTTATTTGGAAAAGTCAGCGATATCAGAAATACCACACACAATCAAATTTTATATGCTACTAGCTGAGCCGGCAAACGTTGTTCTGTCATATAAACTATTTCTAGTGTACATTTTGGTTGTTATTTAAAAAATAACTAATGTATTGTGAGTGTGTGGGGATGGGATCTATGGCAGAGAGAGCTGTATACCATGCTCTCATTGGCGAAACAAAAAATACCAACCATTCATTTTCTCAATAGGGCGTCCAGTTCGCCGATGATGCGTCTAGCATTACGCGAATTGAGGTTATTGAAGCTGCAACGTGCATCCACACGATTCATGTCCTCACCGCCCATGAAGTAGATTTACAAAAACATATGTGGTTCGTTTGACATTGGCAACAAAAAGTTTACTTTGTGGTAAACTTGGCCTTCGATTTTGAACGTTGAATTGAATTGTTGACCATTTGCCACAGTATTGTGAATTATTTCTGTTCCTCCGGACGAAGTAATTTGGAAGCATGAATTGAATGTGCGAATGGACTTCAGGAACAGGTTTGAATCTGAATCCGTGCCCATGAGTGAGCCGCTCAATGGTTTTGGTGGAGTCTCAATATCTGGTAGCTCCACTTTTCCAGATGCGCAGCAGATCCCGACTACCTCATGCTTGAATTTGATCGCATGACAATGCGGGCATTGTCCATAGCACTTAGCACTTTCGGATGAGTGGAATATTCAATATCTGGCTCGTCCTCGAATGCGAGACGAAGGAACGAAGCGGATGTAAATGCTCGATGTACTTGTTGGCGTTGTCGGTCATTTGCGCTGCATGTGTTAACTACGAACCGGCGCGCTTGTCTCCGTTCCAAAGAATACACAACAACAAGAAGTGAAGCCCGGCGAAAATCCTTTGATGTTGGAGGGGCAAAAATAAATAACCTTGAAGCTGACAGCTAACTCTGGCATACCCTGGGAACCATAATAAATGCTTACAGCTTTACTCGAATCACACTGAGAAAAAAGTATTTTAGCCTAGAGTTGTGTTTTATCAAATGCATTATAAAGATATTTTTCCATCAGTAACTATTTCTGCACTCTTCGTTGACAATATAGACGTGAAATAGATCATTTAAGAAAATAATTTCAACCTACAAGCAAACTCTATTCTAATTTGGGTCTGTAAAGACCATAAGCAAGAGGCCCACATGTGATCGCATGACATATATGACGACTAATTTAAAACATGGCGTCTGTGAACTCGTTTTTATCCAAAGTTTCGCTTCTTCTTAGTTGGGTATTCTTTGGTTCCAACTGTCGTTGTGGATTTCGTTCAGCTCGTGTCTCTTGTGATTGGGATGCACGCAATTGCGACATGTTGACACGCACATTCTCGTTATCTCCTCTGCGTTGTGATACAAAACAAATGCGGAATGAAATATCAAAATGAGGCGACGCTTCTCGTGAATGACTGAATGCATGTATAGATAAAAGTTCGATGAGCGCCATTTGTCATACAACACATAAATAATTTCGTTCTGTTTGAAATTCGAACGACGGTTTAATTATTTGGATATTGTTCATACAAAAATACTAAAATCGCGATTAAAAAATGGGAGGGTGGGGGGTAGGTGAGTGGAAAATTGATGTTATAGGTATTTTCTGATGCCGAATACAAAAAAAATTCAACAAAATTTTGTTAAACATATAGAAACAAAACTCTGGATAGAGTCAACTAATCACCCAGCTGTATGAAATATACTTTACGACCTATTTCACCAAATTTAATGAAAATCGGCAGAGCCGTTTCGGAGGAGTATGAACACAAACACAGTGACATGAAATTTTTATATATATTACGTCTACGTAAGTTGGCTACGTGTGGAAAACTTTTTTGTTATTAGTGTCATCAAAAAAATGTATTCCTTATAAAAAGTACTCCATACTCCAAAACCCAACTTCAAATTAAACTATCAGATATTAAATTGTATCAGTCGTATACGAGGTTTGTAAAAAAAAAAGATTTTTAATCGAGAGTAAAGTACTTTTATTTTTAACCATATGTAAAATTTTTATTAAGAAAAGATGTTAAGGATTAAAAATACTTTTCATATATTCAATATTGTATATTTACAATGAAATTTTTTTTTACATTTTCTCTGCAATGACGTTGAATGTTTAAATTTATTTTGATAGTAGTAGATTTTTAAATAAAGGTTTATTTGAGATTTATTTAATAAAATTTATAAATTATTAAATGTAATGCATTAATGTAAAAACTTTCAAAGTTATCACAAAATTTGAAAAAGTTTTCGTTGTAAATGAACAATATTGAATATTTGAAAACTATTAATTTTCCATGTGGTCAAAAATAAAGGTACTTTACTCTTGATAAATAATAATTTTTTTAGCAAACATCGTATACGACTGATAAAATTCAATATCTGATAGTTGAATTTTGGGTTTTGGAACATGCAGAACTTTTTATAATAAATACTTTTTCTTGATAAAACTAATGATAAAAAAGTTTTCCATATGTAGCAAACTTACGTAGACACACGTATATAGACTAGAGGACACGACAGACGTTGTCCAGTCCTAACCTTGTTTAGCCAATAACATTTATGCAAATTTGGAATATTTTATTTTTGATTAAAAAGTTTCATCTAGTAGAGGTACGTATTTTTAATCGAAAAATCCGGTAATCATGTTTATCTTCATATAGAAGGAATATCTTTCCTGAGAGTCCGACTTTCATGAAATTTCCTCCGATTTTAGGAAATTAATTTTTTTTGTAAACTTTTATGAAAAATAGACAAACATAAAATTTAACTGAGATATTTACCGTTGAAAGTAGAAAAAAGAAAAATATTAATTAACTCCTGATACTGACTGTTTAATTTTCATCTGGCCCCCTGTATACAGATAGCTAATGGGGAAAAGTCGGGAGCGTATAGATTAAGCCAAAATAATGTAAATAAAGTCTGTTGATAGTGCAGTGACTGAAGCGGATCATTCAATAAACAAACAATGAAATAATATTTTTCTCCACGACTATATAATAATGCACACATTATTTTTACATATTTAGCTGAATAATGATATGAATTCTTCACACCAGTGAAGAATGAAAAATAATTCACTCTCGTTAGCCAATCACATTCTCTGGTTATCAGAAATCACGCTAAAATGAATAAATCAAATCGTCTCTTCTAAAACGTCAAATACCCAACTACGCAAAATAAGCAATTGTAATAACTTTACCATAAATTTTGCAAAAGAATGAATCTAAATTGAGTACCTATATTTATGTTATATCTATTATTATTATTCCTAATAATGTTATAATTTAATTTGAAAATGTAAAGGTTTCTATTAAACATATGAGTTACCTATATTTGTGTTCTTTACATTTTAAGAAGTAAATGTGGTCGATAGCTCAGTGGTAGAGATTTTTGACTCTTACACGGGCGTTTAGGGTTCGATTCCCAATGGAAGAATTTTTTTTAATGCATAGTCGTGGAGAAAGTATAGTCTTTTACTTGTGAAGAATGGCTATTATTCACTTGGATGATTCCAAAACTCACTCGCTGCGCTCGCTCGTTCTGGAAACTTCATCCGAGTTAATAATAGCCATCATTCAACACTCGTTGAAGAATATACTATTCCCCTACTAGTATTAGAATATATCATTATCAAGTAGAAGCCAATTTTTCATCATCTACTAATATAAAAAATATATCCAGAGTGAACGAAAGTGGAGAAGAAATTTTTTGAACTGAGCTTCATTATTATAATTTGCGAAAAATAGAGCCGGCTAATATCAAAAAACCAATTACTAAAATAACAATATATCCATCGCTACTTGCCATTGCTAAAATCCATAGTGCAATTGACAGAAAATTGCAATATAATTTATTGTTTTCACTAACTACTTCTTATTCAATTGAACCCTTTCAAATACAAATGGAATCCAAGAATCATCAATGTGAAAATGATTGAATGTGGAAAAAATACGATATAAGTAAACCACGGAATATTTTTCTCAGCCTCGCAACTTATTATACCGGAATGCTTCGCACGCGATGTAGCTATACTGTATATATAACCATGACGACTAGTACGTCAGTGGCTTCAAGGCACTACTGCAGATCTCCTACCAAATAATAATACACTGAGCATACTTATCATTTTATACAAATAAAATGAACAGTATTAAAATAAAAAACGAATGCGAAATTGAAATTTTGGAAGCCTATAACGCGTAAACGAGGGCCTGAATTCGAAAGATTACTAACATTAATTTGGCTTAACCTGTACGCTTCACGCTTCCGAATTTTTCCCATGAATCATGGATCATCCTGTATATCAGGGCTTATTATGCATGATTAAAACAGATTTGGCTTACCTAGCAATAAATTGACAAAAAAAACGAATTTAAAATTTCTATAGCTTCTGAAATTTATAAAAAAACTATAAACTTTTGAAGCAAATTGGTATACTGTATCTGGATACATAAAATTTATGTTTGTGTGTTCCATAAATCGCGTGTAACCTGAAAGCTAGCGTTTGCTAATAATCGATTTCGGTTAATTTATACTTTTGTTTAGTATTATGGTTATTGATAGGTAAATAACAGAAAATAATAGATAAAATGAGCGCATGAATTTATATTTGACCAATATTTAGATCGAAGAAATCAAAGATGTAAAAGGACAACTGTCTTTTCCCCATGAATTTTCACTCAACTCAGAAGTCAAACAAAATTACCAAACGGAGTTCATCTTCTTCTACACGGTTTGAGCTACTGTAACGGGATTCCGCAAATTTCGAAATATTGAAAGACATTGTTTTTGAGTATTTTTATAAATTTATTTTGTGGATAAATCCACATTATTCGATTGATTGTATTCAGCACACAAATGCTAATTATACATGGGGAAAGAAAAATTTAAATATAAATTGTCGAGAAGCCATCTTTATACTACGATAGAATTAAGAACGATGTTCTGAATTCTATGATATGATTATACCGACTGCGAGTTGTTTTTTGTTGTCTACATCTGTTAACATCATGGAGGATGAAGAAATGGAGATACTGCACGTGAACTCTGTAACAGAATAGAAAGGAAATTTCTTTCTATATTCGGAAATTTCTTGTATGGTTACTCTGTATGTCTATTCGGAGATGTTCGAGCAGTTCCGTGTGAATATTCGGCAGATAGAAATAGAAACGGCTGAAAGGGTCTTTCTATTTTTCTATATATACTTATCCCGTTTTGCCATTGTTTACGTTGATTATTATTGAGTATGATTAGATTCCGAATAATCTTTATTTTTCTTTTAAAATGAATAGGTATTTTTTTTCATTTTGTTTAACTTTCAAGATAGATGGCTGGTACCTAATTAAATAAACTAAGGTACTGGATTTTTCCGTCTGCTTCCCATCTTTGAGCTATATTAAAGTACACAAAATTCATTAGTGAAGGGTAAGATAGGTAAGAACGATCCCCACCCATGATACCTGGGTAGTGGTTCCTTTGGCGGGTAACAGGTGCAGTAACATGTGCAGTAAAATATCGCAATAAACCGAACACTCTGTTTCACTCGTACCCGTTACTTCATATGCTCTGCGCTCTCGCAAATTCTGCCCAATTCAATGTGTCTGGCAGGATGCTATAACCCTCGAAAATGTCTGGCTACTAAGGAAACATCGTTTAATAGTTCCCCAAAAAACATATATTAAATTTAGCTTTTATAATATAACGTAAGTAGAATTAAAAAATATTATAGTTTAGGGGTGTCCGGCAGGGGTTTGGAACCATACTAAGTGTCTGGCAATGAGTAACACCAGTTTTAATGTTGTTACGAATGAAATATAAAAATATTGAGTTTTATAGATTAATAAATATTAGATGGAATTTTATACACCTTTGCTACCTGTTACCTGCCAAAGGAACCACTACCCACGTATCATGGGTGGGGATCATTCTTACCTTTACTAGAGGCGCATATAGAAAAACTTTCAGCTTTTATGATATAACGAAGGTCTGGCCGTCGCGGGCTCTTGGTCTATGATAATTAGTGTTAAAACATGAAAAAAGTTTGTTTATAAAATTTGTAGTAGATAAGTTGCAGAGTTCGCGTGCTGATATACAGTTTGTCCGTAAAGTACAGAAGAAACTCGAAATTCCCTAAACAAAATTTGGTGTGGGATAGTACCATACACATTTTCTAATTAATTTTAAAATCCATTAATACTTCTGAAAGATCCCGTTTTTTGGTGTGTTTTTCAAAATATATGTCGTTAGTTATCATACAATCCTGAATTTCTGCTTTTGTACTATTATAACAAGGGAAATGATTTACTCCGCGACTATGATAATTTGCATTGTCCATTGTATTCAGACTACTTTGTGGTATATATTTTTAAAACAATCTTCAAATAGTTGGGCGTCAGTGTCCTGGTGGTAATCTAAAGAAGAATCTTATATGGTTTAAGCTGAAAGCTACAGACAAAGCCATTTTCTGAACCTGCATGTATTATTGTTATCATTTGGCCTTTATTTGAAGTAGCCTTCGTTGGGCATTTTGTTGAAGAATCATTCCATCCTTTTCGTGCAGGGTTGTGTGTATCGAACCATGTTTCGTCAAGGTAGACAATTGATCGATGTTATTCTCTATACCTACTGTATAATAGCTGTTGTTAAATGAATATGAATCCATTCCCGCAAACGTTGATTATTATTTGCCGTTTATTAATTGTTTGATATTTTAAACCCATTTTAACTTCTTAGACTTGAAAGGCCACTAGCAATGTCTGTTTCGTCTCTGTTTCACTTATTTTTGAAGTGGAAACCAGGGTAGGTAGGTACTAATAGTTCTTAGTGCAATTGATAGATTTTTCTTCTTAATAAAACCAAGTCGGTTTCATCAACAGTTCTAAATGTACCAGAATTCCTTCTCCTTTTTCTTTGAACGATAGGTTTTTATATTATATCCTCTACTGGCGCCCTGTCAAAGCAGTGGTCACCGTTGAAGCATCGCTTAAATTAAAATAGCAGCATATATTCGTAAACATTTTCCATAACTTACACTTATTATCAGCACCAAGGTAATGAACGCCACATTTTAATACAACAAAAAATAACTACGATAAACCATCACTAATATAACATAAGTTAACTCTAAATAAAACTAAAGCTTTTGGGTTATTTTATGGCCAAACTGAAATTTGAGTTATATTGCAGTCAAAAGCCAACGGTATATTTCGAACTTAACTATACCAACATTAATTTGATTTAACCATTAACCCATTAGTCTTGGGACACCTTGTATTAGGAATCTAGTTGGAGGGATAACCATACTGTGATATTTGAAAGAATGATTTTTGGCAGTTTTATGTTCTGTACATATGAAGATTAAACTTTATTTGAAGTCATTTTCAGAGTTATTTTGTTGGAAGTATTTAGAAATAATTCAAACGTTCAAAAGCATTAATAATACGACATTTTGATACTGTTGCTTTCAGGTTACATGCCTTAAAAACAAACAGTGAAGTCCCGTTATTCAGGATGTTTCCAAAGTCATTATAAATATTTTATGATTCGTTATTCAATTTAAGATATAAAAGTAGTGTAGAATTTGATGATCGATGAGTGGGTCAGTGATTAAATTTTTTTTTGAATCCATTCTCATGCCGGGAGCACTACAGCATGTTGGCTTATTGTACTCCACTCCCACCCAGTTATCCCCGTACCGTGGAGTAGACGATATAGGTCCTTTGGATGTGTGGCGTATGTTCCAGATGGCAGATATGCCTCTCCGAAAATTGTTTGTCTCCTTGAATGTACCTCCCAGTCAACTAAGATTTGGGCTACGTTCTCGTTTTCCATGCCACAAAGTCTGCAGCTGAGATCCCGTTATACAGCCCCATTTCATGCAGGTGGTGTTTTGCCAAGACATCACCCGCTAGATAACCTGTAATAATTCTTAGCCGATTCCTACAGATGTTCAGTAGTTCTTAGGCCCGTTTAACACATGTATCTTCTAAAGGTCTTACTGTATTACTGCTTTGGATTCTTCCTCCTCTGTACACTGTACTTTATGTTGGCTTTGTACCCATTTTTGTATTTGCCCTCGGGCCACTTTCTTTGCTGACTACTTCTGGTCCAACATAAATTGTTGCTGAATCTCTTCTCGCGAGTTCATCAGCTTCTTTATTTCCAGAAATATCATTATGTCCAGGCACCCACTCTAATCTTACATTAGTGAGGTCTTCCAGATCATTTAGTTCTTTCTTTCTGGCATTCTTCAACCTTGCGCAAGGGCTACCTGGCGGTCAGTTAAGATTCTGGTTGAATGTAATTTGGGAATAAATCTACTTATATTATGCCCTTTTGGTCAATGAAAATTCAGTCTTCTAACTTTATCCACAACGGAGTAAAAGTGGGGACGAAAATGTCCTGAATGGTTTCGAGAAAGGGATGGTGCCTTTATTTGTTTTTGCTCGACTTGACATATGCAACTTATCGGAAAACCGTGTTACCAATACATTTTGGGCCATATAGTAGAAGTTATTTCCACTAAAGCATTTCTTATATTTAGCGATTCAAGGCGGATTAGAAAGTTCATATTGTGATTATTTAGAAATTTGACTTTTTCATTTGTTGTGAATATGTTTCTTTAAATGGAACACTCTACATACTATTTTGATGTTAATTTAGTTCATTTTTTCCATTCCGGCAATATAGAGATTTACTAGGCTCTACTGAGTACTTTTAAAGATATGGCCACTTTTCAGTGAAAACCTGATGGATTTTCATGCAAGCATAATTTTATTGAAATTTATCATGTTTTTGAAAGCTCTAATTTTGTATACAGCATTACCCAAATTCACGTCAATCATTTTTTCGCTCAATTTAAATCAAACTCTGGAGTATAAGTTGATCACCCTATATAGATCTTTGCCAGTGGCGTTTCGTCGCCTGCAAAGAACCGCATATTTGCCACGTTGGCACTAGAATAAAATATTTTCTACCGTCTTTTCTTCCAATTGACAAAATCTGCACATACCTTCGTTTGTCAATCCTATCAGCTTTATCTGACTAACTCACCTTAGTTTTGACAACATTCCTGTCTTTATTCTTTAAGTCTGCCGAAAAATTTGGTGAATGTTTATGAACTGATTCGCTTGTCTTTGTCCTGGTGAGTTTAACCACTATTCCAGTGATTTGTTGACCACCATTCCACTTTTCTATAGCCCTTTTTGTTGTCGTTTCTGCAACGCCGCAGAAGGGCTCTGTTCCAAGGAATGGCATTGTCTAGATAAGACTGGCCATTTCATCTACTTTTCCGTTGTCACTATAGCCCTTGTTCCCTGGAACCCAAGCTACCGAAACCTTGCTACGGACTCCCAGTACATTGAGAGCACGCATACCATTTCATTCTAGCTTAGAATTGGGCACTAAGAAATCGAGTTCCTCTAGCTCTGTCTGGTGATCTGTGCAGCTTGCAATTGAACTGCATGTTCTTTCCTTCCTACTACTAATTGGTGGATTGCCAACATTTCCGCTGGGAAAATTGTGACATCTTTCGATAGGATTACTGGGAAAGCTATATCTTGTTTCATCACTACCACCACAGCCCCTACGCACTTCGAATTTTTTTAGCTGTACGCTGGGTCTCCTTATATGGATACACATTCCATCCAGTCTTTCCTTCCCGGTATAGATCGTTACCAAATTTAATTTGAATACCCTTAATATTTTGTTCTTTGATATTTGCTTTTTTTATAGTAGAACTGAAATATCCGAGTTTGAATCGTACATCGTATACTGAGCGAGGTCTAGTATATCTTTGATATGTCATCGATTTTTCCAGACCATTTGATAAAACAGCCCATGATTTATGTATTAAGTTTTTGTCAAAAATTGAATGTCAATTCAAATTAATATTTCCCACGCACGAAAATGCCATGTGTATCTAAGTTTACGCTAAATGTAGTAATCTTTTACAGGTGGACCTGATTCAACAGGTAATGCCCAAAGAATGCAAAGAGCTAGGTTACATACAGGTCTGTCAGAACGATTGTTTTATAACATTAAAGGTTATACTAACACGTTTGTGTGTTTGTGACTACACTTTTTAGAAAAAAAAGTTAAAACTAGTAAAAAGTGTGAGGAAGTTTTAATAGTAATTATGCGCCAAGGTAGAAAAGTGAGGTATTATTGTCGAGGTCCATTAAAGACCGAGAAGCGCAGCTTGGATCTTTAATGGATCCGAGACATTAATACACTTTTCTACCGTGGCTCATATAGCATTTTTTTCACTACTTCACTACTGGCATTTCATTTTTCAAATATTAGTTTGTCGACTCCCGTTTCACATGACATGACAGCTGTGCACAAGTTAACCTCACATTATGTTAAATGGATTGAGATTTAGTTATAATCAAGTAGGCTCTGTATTTTTCTACCTTGGTTAATAATGAACAACTTTACTATCTCAACAAAAGTCAATAAAGTTAGGTTTAGAGGCTAGTAGTGAAAAAAATACTTTACTGTGATAATATTAATCATCTGGCATTATGTCAACGATTCGGCAGAATTGCAAAAAAGGCTGGCAACAAAAAATTATATCTATCAAATAGTTGAGTGATTTTTATCACTCAACGATCAAATGGATAAATTTATAATTAAAAAATTTCTAATTATATTTTCTTTACAGTTTAAAAATTTGTGTGATGTCGACGTTTAGATATAAACCAAAAAAGTTTGTTCTTTCCCCTTCTAAAAAAATCTGATATAAAATTTGTTTGTGAAAATAACCTGTCAAGGTATGGTTTTTCTTCAACCAAACTTGATATTAATCAAAGTTTAAATGTCTTGGGTCAGAGTGACCCACCGAAGATAGCAATGCCTCCATCTTCCATTTAATTGCCTTTGGGAAACTTTCTGTATATGTGATCAATAACGTTCTATTAACATAAAATTTTGGTGGTCAATAATACTCGAGGAGGTAGAGTAGATGGATTTTCTGAGGAAATCTAAGTCACACATGTGCGTCCTGTAGAAATATTTACAAACTTGTAGGTCCACCGCTAGAGGGCGTAATTAAATTAAAAAAATTTTAAAAGATAAATTTCAGAAAATTTACTTAACCAAGCAGCAAAGAAAAAACAAACGTTAATGACGATAAGCGAAGTAGACGGTCAAGCATCACAGAAGATAAAAAAAATTGAAATAGTTGCGGAAATGGTAGTGAACCCATCACAATCCACCTCAAAAGTTGCAGATACTTGTGAGGTGAGTCCAAAAACTACAAAGAATTTTGAAGAAACATAAATTTCACCCCTTACAAAATGAAAATGCTCCACCGGCTGACAGAAGATGATCCAGATCGCAGACTTGAATTTTGCGAGAAAATAGATGAGAAAATATCTCAAGAACCCGATTATCTCAAAACAGTGTGTTTTAGTGACGAGTCTACTTTCTTTTTTAATGGTAATGTGAACACTCAGAACGTGCGACACTGGGGTGACACAAATCCTCACATTTTCAATGAAGGACACACCCAGTTCCCTCAAAAAGTATATGTGTGGGCAGGGATTCTAGGAAACTACATTGTTGGACCTGTATTTCTGAACACGAATTTGACCGGAGAAATATATCTGGAAATGCTAGAGAATGCTATTGAACCCCTTATCCTTGAAATACTTGAGGATCATCCTAATGAATTCCATGTTTTGGAGATAACTTTTCAGCAGGATGGTGCTTCTCCCCACTATTATGGACCATTAAGGCGATATTTAAACTAGCAGTACCCCGACACCACTCGATTTATTTTGTGGGGATATCTGAAAACAAAAGTTTATAGTACGCCAGTCAGCACCGTTGAAAATCTAAAACAAAAGATTCGTGAAGAATGCAGATCGATTTCTTCAGAGACCCTTGAACGCGTTCGGCAAGAGTTTTTGTCTAGAATATTTTATTGCCAAGAAGTCAAGGGTGGACATATTGAGCTTCTTATTTAAACTTGTTTGTTGTAATTATTAATTTTTTTGCCTTATTATTATTCATTTCTGTATCTTAACGACAGGTTATGTTAACTTTTGCGTTACTATGGTATTTCAGTTGTACTTCAATTGATGCTTCAAGCCAGTATTGTAATGACTCTTCTTCATAAAGAACCTATTTAAAGTAATACCATGTAACAATTTTCACAATTTTGCATTTTTGCGTTGAAATTCATAAATAAGTAGAAATAGTTTGATCGGTGTCGTTGAACAGGACTTGGAACGAGCATTCAAATTAGGTATTACTTGCCATATGATTCCATTTAAAATTATCTTACAAAAGGGAGGCCGTCCGCCATTTTGAATGATGGCGTCACGAAATACTATCAAAAGCGTTGCATTTGTACCCTATTTCAGGCACACAAACAATTATTGATTTAAGTTCTATGGTTCATGAAATAGATAGGGGGGGAGACTTTAGACGGGCACTATATATTCCATGTAGTATATTGGCCTCTTCGAAATTGTTTGTCTCCTTGAGTGACTCACAGTCAGATAAAATATGGGTTACGGTCTCGATCTCCATACCACAAAGTCTGCAGCTGAGATCCTCACTATACTGTCCCATTTTATGTAGGTGGTCTTTTACCGGCAAGACGCGTTTGATAACCTGTAATGATTCCTACTGATTAGTAATCTGAGTTAGTAATTCTTCGGCCCGCTTAACACATCACGTATCACCTATAAAGGTTTTACTGTGTACCTGCTTTGGAGTGTTTCTCCACTGTAGTCTATGCAGGCTTTGTACCCATTTTTGTATTTGCCTCGGACCACTTTCTTTGTGGTCCCAAGGACTGGTTCTGGGCCAACATATAACGTTGCTGAACCTCTTTTCGCGAGTTCATCAGCTTGTTCATTTCCAGAAATATCGTTATGTCCCGGAACCCACATTAATCTTTCTTTAATGCGGTATCTCAATTCATTTAGTTGTTTCTGGCATTACTCTACCAGTCTGAATGTCACCTTGTACTATTAAAAGCCACAAGGGCTGCCTGGCTGTCAGTTATTATGTTTATCCTATGTGTGGACAGCATAAATCTCCGCCTGAAATACAAAGGTATGTTTTCCTAGTGAGAAGGAACATCTTGTGCTCCTCATTTCACTATACATCCCTGCTCCCCCCTCAGTCGTTGACCCGTCTGTGTACCAGATCTCACCTCGGGGAAATGTCAGTCTCTTTGGGTCTTGGCAGTCCTTTCTGAGAGGTATCTCTACCTCATATTTAGGGCCGGGGAGAAGTTTATTGGCCATATAGTCTGTTTTGGATATGTGTCTTGATCTAACTGTTTTGTTGCTCATGTTATTTTGCAGTCTAAATAACCCCATCCTTGCTTGTCCCATTATCACGAGAATAGTAAATTGAACAATAGTATTAATTTCTGTTCTTGAAAAACTCTCAATGGTATTTCGTATTTTTCCGATCATGTTGTTTCGAGTGAAGGGCCTAGATGCAAAAACAAGGTTTTTAATTCACCATCAAAAATAGGAGTCTAGGACAGTTGAGTCTAGTGAACTGCCTGGTCCAAAAAATTAGTGAATGTACCTATCATCAAAAAAATCTCACTAACACTTATATTAAAATAATTTTAATAGGACAAGCAAAAACAATTTTAAGGAGTCTAACATTGTTGAATTCTGTTCAGTAAAACCAAGAGTAATCTAATCTTCAAAGGAAAATTCTTGAAATTTACACGTTTCTTAAGATATACCGGGATAGGAGAAATATATCGACATGGTATTTTTGCCAGACTATTTGGTTTCCTTTCATTATCCATGAATAGAATTGCATACTTCTATTTAATACTTTTTGAAGAAAATTAGATTTCTAAAAAAAATTAAATAGCTCTCTCTAACGTTCACATCGCTTATTAAGTTGGGAAAAGATCTGTTTTCAACAAGACGCAAAGATCAAGGCGTTTTTTCATAACAAGTTTCCCAGTGTCCCTCACCTCTTATTTGAATGCCCGTTTGCACCGTTTAGAATTTAAGCATGCCTTTCGTAAGCTGTTCTTAACTTTAAGTAGCACTTAATTGTCTCGCTTTTTGCACCGCTGCAGCTTAAGCATTACTTAGTGAAGAACCACTTAACGCATTGCGTACATGGCAACACTGATAAAATCTAGCAACTTATTAGTGACTTTTCAGATTTGGCTTTGTATCGAGTGACAGTTAGCATTCGCCCGCGTCAAATGTGAAAGATTAACCTATAAATACAAAGGAAAAACAAACTTCAGACATCAGCCATGGTTATCAAATGCCCAGTGCAGGCATAAAACCGAAGTGCTGCTGGAACTTATTTATGGGAGATACGCTGCTATCGCTGCTGGTTCTGTAATAATAGTTGATCATTTGGTCTTGTAGTTTTCCTCATTAGGTAATATTTTACTTAAAAAAAAGTCGAAATTTCAGAGCTTCCTCTATCAATCCTAAAACCCGTAATCAGCATTGCTTTGTCATTCGAAATCTTTGATAAGATGCAAATTCCCTATGCCGTGGAAATGATCAGATCAAGTGTAAAGCATCTCGGGAAGTCTATTTTCTCGAAGATATCAAAATCAACTTCGAAAACGTCATTCATAAAGAAAAGTTTTTCAGGTAAAATCAGCTGTCAACCGCGATTTCAAACTAAGTCGAACTTTAGTCGACCTAACGGGAACTTAATATAGTCTTTATAGTCATTAAGAAATACTTAGAGAGCGGTGCAACGCAAACTAGTATTTTTAAGTTTACTTTAAGACTGTCTTAAAGTAAACGGTGCAATCGGGCATAAGACTTGTAATATCAAATATACGCATACTTTTTTGGCGTATACCATGATTTTTTTCGTTAATTTGGTAAAATTAGACTTTTTAAATTTTTAAATTCCTTTAATTCAATTACGCCCTCTAGCGGTGGACTTACAAGTCTGTAAACAGATTCCAGGTTTTTCTGGAGGCCGCTTTTGTTGTGGAATTTTTTTCCAAATTTGTACTGCAATCTGAGATATGGACGACGGCCGTTCTTATTTGCCCACCAATACTAACGGAGTTGAAAAAATTGTTTTATGAATTGTTCTTGACCCAGCAGATCAAATTGATCAGTTACTGAATTTGTTTTTCATCGCTTTAGGTAACGTGCTCAGTTAGTGTTGTGGTCGTTTTTTCAGAATATATTTGACAGCATATTCTTTGGTTTCATTGATTTTTATTGAGACTGAGGTATATTTTTGTAGGTATTTACTAACAGCATTCGTTTGTGCACAGTGTTGTTGTAAGGCAGTGACAATATCCAACAACTCTACATCAATTTTGATCTTGGTGAAATTAATGAAGTCCAGTGCTAAAGCAAGAACGTCTGAAAATCTCTGGTCATCAAACTGGAACAACCTCATTTTTTCTACGACGAACTAAGATCTAGTTCAATTGTGACCTGATTATAGATACAATTCAAAATATTAAAACTTCAAAATTTGAAAATCATGCTTCTATTGTTGCCAGACTATTTTGTAAGCTTTCTAAATACACTGTGTCCGTAAAGTATGGAACAAATTCATTTTTAGCTAAACAGACCATTTTAAGAAATAATCCTGAAATACGTCGATTTTTGATTTTAATTTACCGTATTTTAAAATAATAATCTAATATACAGGGTGAATTACTTTCGAGAAATGACGTCGCCGTCATTTTTTTTAAATGGAACACCCCCATTTTGTCTCAATTTTCGGATTACTCTAGCTGAGCTGATTCCAAAAATGTATCACATGTTGATTCCAATTGGTACAGGGTGGACAAAAATACAATAGTTTTGTGTGTGCTCATAAAGTAACGCGTAACATTCTTTATTAGTTAAATTAACAATATTATCAAAAATACTTATTGTCTAGCGGACAGAATATGATGAAATACATGACTTTATAAATGTTCGAACTGCAGCCCTTGCTGTATTTGACAGTAACCCAAACAGTGAACAAATTCTTGTTGAACCTTGTTTAGTGTGTCTTGAGAAATATTGTTTATTGCTGTCCGAATTCTCTCTTTTAATTCTTGAATATTTGCTGGTTTCGTTTGATACACAACATTCTTCAGATGGCCCCACATGAAATAATCCAAAGGATTAAAATCTGGTGACCTCGCTGGCGATTCAATAGGTCCACGTCTACCAATCCACCTGTTCGGAAAAATTTCATTTATGTACCTTCTAACATCTACAGCATAATGTGGAGGTGCACCATCCTCTTGAAACCATAAACTTTCATCAAAACCTCCAGGATTACGTCTGCTTGGAAACAAATTACGTAAAGTAGGTACGAGATACCCCCTTAAAAACTCAAGGTGCGTTGCCCCGTTTAAATTACCTTCGATAAAGTAGGGTCCGATGATTCGATTTCTTACAATTCCAGCCCATACATTTACCTTTTGCTGGTATTGTGTATGATGCTCACGCATCCAGTGGGGGTTTTCTTTTGCCCAGTATCTACAATTCTGACGGTTAACCTCACCTTTCCGCCATTTAACGTGAAAGTGGCCTCATCAGAAAAAATAATGTTTTGTATCAAGAGAGGGACTCGGTGACATTTATCCATCATTTTTTCGCAAAATTGGATTCTTTTATCGGGATCATCTTCGTTTAATTCCTGCACAAGTTTGATTTTATAAGGATGCCATTTTTCAAGCTTTAATAGTTTGTGTACCGTTGTTTTGCTAACACCGATATCGCGACTAACTTTACGCACAGAAGTGTGCGCATCTTCTTCAAAGCAAAACATCTAATGCTGCATCAGCATTTGCAGAGGGACGACCTGATTTGCGTACATTTTCAACCGTACGAGTTTCTCGAAATTTCTTTTCAATCCTACTGACTGTTGAACGCGTTAAAGGTCTTTCTGGATATTTACCATTAAACAAATTGCACACTTCCATCTGAGTTCGCGATCTGTCTCTATACCCAATCATCATAAGTATTTCAATTTTTTTGTTTTACACTTAACTCCATTTCTACTTCAAATTAAATCTAAGCAATAATTAAAACATTCACGAATACCAAAAATATTGTAGTACTAAACTGTCACTGAACATCAATAAATTACTAAACAAATAATGACATTTCACCAAAAACTAGACGACTATGATTTTTTTTAAATTGATAAGAAATAATTTCTTTCATATTCTGTCTGCTAGACCACAAGTACCAAACATGTTTGGAAACAGCTCATTTTTATTAATCTACAAATGTAACAAACTACAGGGTGTTACATTTAAACCAATTGCCGCTAGACAATAAGTATTTTTGATAATATTGTTAATTTAACTAATAAAGAATGTTACGCGTTACTTTATGAGCACACACAAAACTAATGTATTTTTGTCCACCCTGTACCAATTGGAATCAACATGTGATACATTTTTGGAATCAGCTCAGCTAGAGTAATCCGAAAATTGAGACAAAATGGGGGTGTTCCATTTAAAAAAAATGACGGTGACGTCATTACTCGAAAGTAATTCACTCTGTATACTAGATTATTATTTTAAAATACGGTAAATTAAAATCAAAAATCGACGTGTTTCAGGATTATTCCTTAAAATGGTCTGTTTAGCTAAAAATGAATTTGTTCCATACTTTACGGACACAGTGTATACGTATAATCCATTGTGTGATATTTATAATTTTGATAAGTTGTAGATAAAAATGTTTGGACACATTATATTTTATTGAAACATGTACACTATTGCATGCGATATTATGATTGATTTTGAGTATATCACCGGCATCTCATCAAACATGCAAAGAATACGTTTTTTTTCAACCAACATTAATGTTTTTTTTTATTTAGTCTTTGTTTTAACGAGTGACAAACATTATACAAACACAATAGTATATCGTTTAATGAGCACGGATCGGACTTATTTCTCACGAGTATACAGGTTATACGAGAGGGAAACGAGCATCTATGCGAAAAGGATTTTTTAGAAAAGAATAAAGAGAACTTTCAAATTATGTACTACACGACTCTTCTCGACTCGACTCGAAGAGTGTTGAATAGAGGGATGAAAATTTTAGTTGATAGAAGAAATTTTTGTAGTTTTTCGAGATTGTATAAATAATAATTTGAGACGAAATTTCCATCTTTATTAGGACTTAGTAGGCTATGTTTCAGTATAGTGTATAGATTGAATAAGAAATATAATACTTTAAAATATAGTGCAAGTGATTGAAAATTACTATTCTATTTAACTCGCATATTTAGTGGGAAAACTGGCAATGTGCCGATACTATAAAAATATATTTTTGCTATATTATAGAGGCATCAAAAATACTATACCCTTTAACGAATATACGCCTGTTTTGGATTAAGTACGTGACATTGACTAAATAGTACAACCGTACTGAGAGGTACACTTGTGAATTCCCCCAATATTAAACCCGAAAATTTGTTATACTGGTTGTCCCAGAAGTTTCTGACCCATTTCAAATGCAAAAATCTCGGAACTCAGAAACGATAGGGAGGTGCGGTCTTCGATGAACAATTTCTTTTTATATAAAGTTTTTCAGTGAAATCTTATATAGGGTGTTTTAAAAATATTGTATTCTTTAAATGCAAATATCGTCTATTTATTTAATGGAACACCCTATATATTTTCATTCTATCTGAAAGCTGGAAATGTATAATTTGTTGAAGTTTAGATGAAAAATGAGTAAGTTATTTGGTTTTTAATGATGATTGTTTATTAGATAAAGATGTCTGACACATACGTTTTAAATAAAAAACAATTACAAAATTTGCCTGCTATCTAATACCTACATTTAAAAAAAATTATACCGAATGTTTATGAAAGAAGCACGACTTAAAATGGGTCAGAAACTTCTGGGACACCCGGTATTATGCTTTTATTTATTGCTCTTTTATTACCAAAATTGATTTATTCACTTAAAACTCTGCTGGTATTTAATGATACTGAAAGGGAATGCAATTTAAATAAATTTTCGATGATAATTTAATAAATATATCTAATTATGTTACTTACACTAATAGATAAAATTATTCGTCGGGATTTAAAAGTTCTATTTGGATTTATCGACATCGAAATAACTTTTGACTTAGTTCCAAAGGCAAAAATATGGGAAAGAGATGCAATTATGAGCTTATATAAGCATAATGTAATTAGTAAAAATCTGAGGTAGGAGAACGATATAATAAATATGTACAAAACCAAATCAAAAAAGATATAATATGTGGGATATAAAAACTTGCAAGCAGTTAGTATATCCGAGGAAGTATATGCAGATGATGTAGTCCTTATGGCAGAGCACCCTCAAGATCTACAGAAAAACAGCAAATAGTAAACATAGAAATTGAAGTTCAGAAAATCAAAACAGTAAAAACATTTAAATATCCTGGAACAGAAATTGAAAACATAGGGAATAAAGATGCAGAAATCAACAGGAGAATTAATAATGCTTTAAAAACATACTACAGCATGAATCGCAGCTTAATCAATAAAAAAGAAGTCTAACGGAAGACAAAACTAAATGTTTACAAAGCAATTTATAGACCAATATTGACGTACGGCTGAGAAACGTTGGCACTTACAAATAAACAAAAATGTGCATTGCAAGCTGCAGAGATGAAATATATGAGGCGGGTAAGAGGTGTCACGAAGATGGATAAGATGACAAATGTTAAAATACGACAAGATCTTGAAATAATGTCACTTATGGCGTTCAATGACCAAAGGAAATTGAGTTGGTGTGATCATTTACAAATAATGAAAGATTCAAGATCAGTTAAGAAAGTTTGGGAGGCAAAAATAGATAAAAACAAAAAAAAGGGAGATCTAGAACATCATGGTATAAATGTATTGGAAATCTATTAGAGACACCGCATGGGGAGAAGCAATAAATAAAAAGGAATGGGCTAAATTTGTACACAATGTATATCGTACATAAATGAACTTAACCACACTCCACTATGTGGTACATGTAGATTTGATTATTCAGATACATTCAAACACAAACGGAACTTAGGGATTTAATGTATTGTCCGATCTAAATAGTCCACCAACAAAACATTTCTATAATTTCACTTCAATGAATATCAAGTATTGATCTGGACAGCTAGATTCAGAACCAATGTTAGAAACCCCGCCCCTTCTCCTTCCAAAATTTGTTAGTTATGTGCGAGGTGTGCGAACTGCGATTTAGTATTGAATAATTATTTGATGGGGGTAGTAAACGTCGTTACATATTGAAACAATATGCTTACGTTTTATGTTGTTAAAATCGAAAATTAATTGTTAAATTCTCTTTAACAATTATTGTTTCGAGTTAAGATAATATGTTTTGATTTCTTTTGGCAATAACGGCTTTCAAAATAAAAATAAACTCGTGAATAAAACAAAATAGGATTCTTTAAATTGAAACAAAGCAACGCTCTCATCTACCGACTGCTGTTTACTGACTGTCTGACGGTCTGACGCTAATTAAGGACCGCCCACAGTTGAGAATACGGAGTGGTGGAAATTGTACGATATGTTATAGGTGTCCAAATAAACGATTGTAATAATCGTGTTTTTAATCTGTTGAAGCTGGATGTTGGTCGACTAGTTCAAAAGCAGTTCTGATACAATGCTTAAAATCCCTATGTTCCGTTTGTGTTTGAATGTATCTGTATATACAGATTGCGTAAAAGCTTATCTCGCTCATCTCTTATCGTATATAACATATCGTACAATTTCCACCACTCCCTATTCTCAACTGTGGGCGGTCCTTAATTAGCGTCAGACAGTCAGTCGATCGGTGTGTGTTCAAGCCCATAATTTTGTTTCAATTTAAAGAATCCTATTTTGTTTTATTTACGAATTTATTTTTATTTTGCAAGCCGTTATGGCCAAAAAAATGTTTACTAACCCCATCAAATAATTATTCAATACTAAAACGCAGGTCGCACTTCGGACACACCTCGCACATAACTAACAAATTTTGGTAGGTGAAGGGGCGGGCTTTTCTACAGTGATTCTGAATCCAGCTGTCCAGATCAATACTTGATATTCATTGAAGTGAACTTATAGAAATGTTTTGTTGGTGGACTATTTAGATCGGACAATACAGTAAACCCCTATGTTCCGTTTTTATTTGAATGTATCTGTATACTTATGCTGTACTCAAAATAACTGTCACTGCTCTCCTTATTTGGATTGTAAATTGTAAGTGGATTAGTTTCTTCGATTTGGGTTCCACAAACCCACGATTCCTTTATTGAATTTTCGCATTTTTTTACAGTTTTTACCCAAATTTCAGGAGTAGCAGTATCCAGTGCTTGTTGTCAGGTTTACAAATCAGCCTAGTTATTGTAACCATTACCACCAATGTGGTTATCGTAATATTTTTTGCATAATCCCCAAATATATTGAATTAGCGATGATATGGAGGAAGTCTTAGCACACGATGCCCATAACTGAGTATAATTTCATCTACTACAGTTTTTCTCGTTCATTCTTTTTAGCTAACGATAATAATTCCGGTTTGAAGCAATACTGCAGAAATGTTATGTTTTCATTAGTTAACCATACTTTTATTATGTCAATAGACCAGGCGTTAATGGTACGGAGCATTATCTAAGACAATAAGAGTTGATCATGTAAAACTGGTAAAATTGTTTCCTATTACTCCTATTACTCCTATTATTTCCCCACCACTTCAGCCTTTTTTATATTGAATACAAAGAAGCGTGATGAGAGAAACTTAAGTTCTAAGATTTATATAATTTCAAAGGAATATCACGAATGCCATAGAATTGTAGTTATTTATTAAACTTTCATGATCACGAGAGCAACAATACAATGAGCCACTCTGGCTGCAGTGATAAGGAGCACTTTTCATGCTCTTTAAAACGAACTTTTACAGACCTCTTAGTCTGGCCGTCATATTTCATATCACAATCAATACAACTAATTTCATGAATAGGTGCCACTCTTTTCTAAATCCATTATTCTATCTTGAGGGTTAAAAGCTGTTTTAAAGTATTATTTGATTTTTAAACTAAATTCAGTCCCGCTCTATTAAAAATGTTTTTCAATCCTAGTGTATAACAAGGGTTAAAAAGTACTGAAATAATTTTTTTTACTTAACTATTTTTACTTTAAAAAAGTGGTACCATGGAGAGATTTGTTGAACCCATGGCGATTTATTAACTCATCTACCATTTTCCTATCACACCCGTTAATAACAGCTATATCCCCAATTAAATCTTTTCATGATTATATCTTCCGTTGTTAAGAAAAAATAAATTAGTCTACGTAGTAAGAAATGAGGACTAGGCATTTTATGTTGTTCACAAAAATGTCCGTTCATCTCTAATTCATAAGTAAATTTAATACTAGAAAACGTTGAATTTAATTTTAAAATAAAATCATCCACATACCTATATCACACTCTAGAAAAATAGTAAAATTATTCAACAGCTTGTGACTCAAAACAACTCATAAATAAATAGGTCATAAACAAAAAACTGAATGAATCGCAACAGTGATGTCAGTTATCAAAGGTCACCATAGTGAAGCCAGTGAGTCTCCATTCCTTAGTACCTACTCCACAATACACACATTTGTAGAATTCTAGGAAAAGTATCTTAATTCTTCATTTTTTTAAAAGTCGTGTATCTATATTATTAACGTAATAATTTAGGAAGTCATCGCCATAAATTTATTTTTAATAAGTATTACCATTTTTCTGGGTGTAATTTTATTTTTATTATTCAAAAATAATGCGACAAGTGATTAGAAAACTAATTTTGCATAGTTATCCTCTAAGTTGGTGTATAGATAAAATTAAAACTTTGCCAAGAATCGTGCTAAACAGTGATTGGCTATAGATAAATATCACAGACAGGGCCTAGACGCGTTCCCTTGAATATACAAAATAGTGAATCTTGGCTTGCAGCAGTTTTCTGCACCAATTTACTTACTCAAATTTACGAATATAGACACAGTTAAACCTACTACGTCGGAAAACTGCACAGTGCTCAAAGTGTACGTGTACGAGCACCCAATTTTAGATCACAGCAATATAATATACGAAAAACGTCGCAGGTATGAAAACTTTTATAGCATTGTAGCATCGGCTATTGTATTCCGGAAAAAATATATTAAAATATTGTAGTGTTATGATGACGCGATGTTGACAGTGAGTTTATTTTGGGTGCCAAATTCGTAAAAATTCCTGCCGGTTTGTATAGTTTATTTTTGGCTCGGTCTGGTCTGGGAGTAATGTGGTTAATTGTTGAAGATTTGTTAAAACTACTAACATATGAGTGGAATAAAGGTTTACTTTTCTTACACTGTGTCACATTATTAATTTTATTCAGAGCATGTGGTTTGTATTATTTCAATTTTCTAATGTTAGATCTTCAGAAATTTGGGGATTCAAACTCAATTAAATGGTTTATAAACATTAACACACATTAACTTTCTTTTGATTTATTGTTATTTACTTTACGTGAATTATCTCAACATAAATTACAAATTAACTTAACGCTTTTTAGGTTTACAGTAATTGATTAGTGAATAATTATTGTTATAATTGTTTTGTTATTTAAAATAGCATTATAAATTTTAGTTATACCTATTTAAAAAAAACACACTGGATAATAGACTGCTCCAAAAGTTAAGAAAGTTTCATAAATTCAGAGATTGTGTTTTAACAAATTAATATTTTTGGTCACCAAGTATTTTCCTTTCTGCGCATTACACTGCCCTACACTAGAGGAATAGTTCATATACGAACACTCCCACTATCAGAAAACCGTCCACACCTCAACTCATCTGTGAACAATGAACATCAATGAACATTCCTATTCACATATTCATTAGTCCATCCCAATCGAGCATGCACATGAATTTGAGTTAATGGAACTCTTCTCAAAAGTCATCGTGAACGTAAGTTAACCTCGTGTAATAGTAGTACTGTTTCAATTAAAACCGAAAAAGCAAAACCATTCAAAAGACGCTGGTGTAAGATCCGACTAGTACTCCGAGGTTTTCTACGGGTATACACAGTCAGATGATCTTGTGCGGGGCTCGTAACCCTTGGTCGTCCACTTCTAGGTCTTTCTCTCACGTTTCCAGATCCTCGATATCTACGGAAAAGCTGCAAAATGACACTTTCACTCTCTTGGAAAACCTCCGCAACTTCTCTCTGAAGACGACCCGCCTTAATCAAACCTACATCCCTACCATGATTAAAATAGTACTCCAGGTTACTCCAGTAGCGCTTGACCTTGGAACCAAAATAAAAATCTGTTGCGCAGGGAGCTAAAGGCGGCCATTTTGCTATACATTTATGTGTGTGTTTTATTTTAAAGCATGTACTGTTTGTTAAAATGTTATATATTTAATGTAAATTCTTGAGATTTAGATATATTAATGTACATTATTAAAACTGAGAAAAAAAATTACTAGTATGTAGCATGTTGACTTATTTTTTTAAATATTGTAACATTATATTTTTAAAAAATATGTTATTTTATACCACATTAAAAAGATTTTTAATTTTAAAATAAAAAATTTTATTAATAATTTACAATTATTTTCAATTTTCATTGATCCTATCCTAAAAAACTTTTTTATACTTTTATACTTTATACTTTTTTTAAATTCCAATTTGTTAAAAAATACTTCTATTTGTAATGTATAGGTAATAAAATACATTTTTGCAAACTTTAAATTATGATAATTTTTAATACTAATAAAAGTAAATTTTTGCATTAATTATTACTTGAATATAAATATACATAAATATAAATTGTAGTTTTAAAAACTAGCGCCTCGATTGTAATTGGCTTTGCGCGACAAGATGGTTGCCTTTAAACCCCACTTCTCATTGGGCACTATATTTTTAATAAAAGCTTATGCGCGAACTGCTACTGGACTAACCTGTACTATTTTAATCATGATCCCTACTAGCTTCATCAGCACCAAGCTCACGTCTATGCATTATTAAAAACAAAATTCTAAATGTTAAATCACAATTGACTGAATAAAGTGGAAACAATAACTGATGTAAAACTAGTCAGATAAACAATTTATCATTTGATTTATTACAGACAAAACCTGAATAAAACAGTTGACAATTTTTAACAAAAATCCAATCTTTGTGAACTTCTCTAACTTTTGTGGAACAGTTTTGTTTTCAATAGGGATGAAATCAAGCTTTTCTAAATATTTTTTTCTATGTTTCTGTCGGTATCAAGAATTATTATATTTTCTTAACTTTTCCCTAACTGATACTTCCAAAGACTCCAAAAAATTTGCTACATTTTCTTAAAATTGATTTATAGTTAATTATATCTTTGATATCAATGAATAAAGAAGTTCCATGAACGGTTTTTTGAGGATAGCGCTTTTTTACTTATGTTAGAAATGTTTTTAATAAAACGCGTTTGCTTACACTAATATTTACAAACATTAATAGTCTTTTCACTTGATCCTTCATTGAGAAATCCTTCCTTGGGCGCTCTAGTCCCAAGAGGTATACATGTGCTTCCTTAGGGTGCAGTGACCAGTGAGTCTTTCTTTATTTAACTTCTACACGGATCAAGTATTTCATTTTTATGGTATGATTCTGTCAGTTAAATTTACTGCTTTGATTTTTCATACAAAATGTTTCTTGACTGTACTGTTTGGACCCTTACTTTGTGGAATCTATTCATATTGCTGTTTCTTGTTTTTTTTTTGTATTCAATAAACTTCTTAACATTTTCATTTGATGTGGTAGGTGAATTTTTTGTAATTTAATTACGTTAGCATGTGAATACCTTATCAGTTTTACCATATAAACATGACTACTAATTAAGGCCGGGACACTGTAGCGACTAGGAACGGCACAAAATTTGGGTATCCATCGGATAAGTAACTTGAAGCAAGATCAACTCGATTGTCCGTCGTATGATGGCAGAAAACGATAGAGATAAGTTGATCCTCTTTACAGGTATCCCAGTGCGTGGGTCTCAAGCCTAAATTGGGATATTGTTTAAAACCATCGTCGTCGGATGAAGTTACGAAACGTTAAATAAAATTTGGACGCCAACTTATTTTTTATTACCCTCTTAAATAAGTAAAGAGAGAGGTGATAAGAAATAAAATTTCGTTATTTGGGGAATTCTATTTTATGAGGGTGGAGTATAATGCTGTCGTATTGTAAGGGAAGAAGAAATAGAAGAAGAACTGGATTATATGCCTTGAAGAAAAATGAAGAGAAGTTTAAATATTTTTATATTGTAATATATAGAAATTATGATAGAAAACCTAAAGAATCCTTAAGAAACTCACCGGTATCATCGTATACCAGCCCACCACTCTTTTCATTAGGTGACAAAGTAAGAGCTCTTACGAAATTTCATATTTGTGGAAGGGATACCAGAAAAACGGATAATTCTGATTGGTCGATATAAAATTGGGAGTGGGTTGGAAGACATCGAATGTTATCGGTAGCATTGTTTATTTAAACACCTGCATCTAACATAAAACGAAAGGCGGCATCAGAAAGTTATTATGCCGCGATACAAAGGAAAGAATTGTTTACCATTTTCACCGTACATAAACAATGTACGATACCATTTTGCAGCCGAAAATTAGGTTCGGTAAAGAGAACAAAAACAGACAAACTAAGCTTTGATTTTCATAAAGTATTTGTAAAAAGGTATGGAGTAGGGGTGTGTACTAAATGTGAGAGTATTGTGGAAGAAAAGCGCAATATTAAAGTGCTCGGTCGTGATATGGTGATGCGTGAACTAATGTTATAACATATCATTGAGCTATTCTTCCACCCAGTGATAATCAACATTCGGATCGAGCACGGTGCGGTTATGTGTGTTCCGGCCTTTTTATTGAGAAGACGTAGTTATGTAAAAATATGGAAGTAATGACTATACATACTTATCCCAATGATCTTTATTATTATGATATTTGTTAATTATTTTTTTGTATATAGCATAAATCTTATTTGTGTTTCAACCACACAACCATTAAGTTTCGGTTTAAAACCTAACCTGTAATTGCAATTAAACAGATTCAGATGATGTTTCATTGCGTTGCATGGAAATATAATTCCATAGTTCAAGTAAATGCATTTAACTGTTCCAGAAGAATAATCTGCTTCTTTAAAATTCCTAAGATCATAAATTTCACCACATCTTTCCAACCTGCAGTCTCATTCTCCAGGCAGTATTATTTTCTACTAAATTCGTTTTATCAACTATCAAATATCGGGAATTGATCAATAAAACTCAAAATAAGTATTATTACATGTAACATATTAGATTTCATTACAATTAGTGAATGTAATTTTTTAAAATTCGTTTCAAAAGCTGAAAAAAGAAGGAATGAAAAGTAATCCAGAGATATAGAGATTTATTCGCGATTTTATTATCTAGTCTTTTTGTAGTTTATGAGGTTTTTATGGGTATAAAATGTATTGTGTAGGTACCAGTAAAAATTGCATAACAAAAGAAAATAATCTTCTTAGAACCTCTATTAAATTTAATAGTAAGTACGTCTTTCGGTTGAAATTACAATTATTCATGTACATAGTTAACAAGACTGATAATGTAGCAGACATTTACGATTTAAAAACATGCCAATCAATAAATCACGTAAGAAGATATACGCTGTATCTCCACGAGCTTTCACTATACAGGTTGTTTCACGACGAGCTTACACTATCTATATATTGGAGACTACTAACACGATTTCTATGAAAATTGGCATAGATGGAGAAGAAGTTATGGCAAATTTATGGAAACTATTTTGACATGCATGTCACTTCCGGTTATACCAAAAGTGAACGACAACTTTGTTATTTTGAATGTAACACCCTGAATATTATCAACTTTTCGGATTGTACATAAAATTTTAAAGTCACGTTGTGTAGATTACCCTATATCTAGAATGTATACTTATCGAGAAATTAATTTTTTTAATAAAAAATTGACAAGTGCAGACCTTCGTATTGAAAATTCTGTGTTAACATCCCCAATACCAAATAAAAAACATCTTGTTGGGTTGATTAGTAGAACGATCAAGGTAATTGGTTACATGTCAAAAACTTCTTTTTTGTATACAGGGTTGTTAAAAATATGATAAAAAGTTCAAGTTCAAAAATGTTAAATATATCTTTATTTTTTAAATGAAACAACTATATTTTTATTCTTTTACTTAATTCTAATGCCGAAAATAAGTTTATGTTCACTTCACTATACCCAATCTTAAGCGTTTTCCAGATTTTAACATGTATTTAAAAATATTAATTATTTCAGCCTTATTATTGCGTAATAATTAAATAGTATTAATTTTCATTATTTGAAGTCAATCATCGTACATTGATAGAAATGGCTCGTTTGGAATTAAGCAATTAAGATTATCTAAATTTAATTCTCTCAATATATCAAAATATCTTTGACCTATAAAAGTATTTTTTAGAAAATTAAAAAATTTTAAATTATGTTACCACAATTTCTGACCGTTTAAGTTTCATCATAAAAGTGAAGACTGAAGACCTGGTTGTCGCTGATCGCACAAAATATATATATAGTCAAATAACTCTTCTATCACGTTGTGGTGTAGAGTGATATTTCTACTCTTTCATACATTTTTTCCACTTCTTTCTGTCAGTGGCCAGCTTTTTAGCTTCTATCCAAGCTATTCTTTTCCGCTGTAATATTTCCCCTATTGTCTCATCCCAAGTCTTCCTGGGTCTACCGCTCTTCTTATTCTTTTGAATTTTCGCGTCCCATATTCTTTTAGTTAATCTAGTCTCCTCCATACGCTGCAAATGACCCCACCATCCCAGCTGTCTTTCCTCAATATACTCCAAAGTTGGCTGTATTTCCAGCTCTGCTCTTATTATTGTGTTTCTTATTTTATCTCTTTTGTTACTGCTCTTATTCGCCTTAGATACTTCATTTCAGCTGCTTGTATTTTACTCTTTTGTGTTCTATTAAGCATCCAAGATTCACAGCCATGCGTTAACACTGGTCCGTAAAAAAGATTTAAAGACCTTTAATTTAGTTGTTCTTGAAATTTCCTTTTTATTACTAAAGTTTTTATTCATAGAATAATAAACATTACTTGCTTTTTGGACTCTTCTATTTATTTCGGCTTCCTGTGTTCCGCCCTGATCTAACTCTACTCCAAGGTACTGAAATGATTCCACTTGTTCTATACTTTGATCTTCAATCTTCAATATATATTTTTATCTTTTCTGTTTTATCACCAATCACCATAGTTTTAGTCTTATTCGTGCTTATTTTCGTACCGTACTCCTTCAATGTTTCATTCCATATGTTTAGGTTTTGTTGCAGTTCCCTTTCACTTTGTGCAAATATTACAATGACGTCTGCATAGGCTTCATTTGTTGTTTAAATTTTTCTAAAAGTTTCTATGCCCTACCATATATTTTTTTACATGTATTATTTGTTTTCTTTATGATTTCATCCATAAGCACAATGAAAAGAAATGGGCTTAATCTTCCTCCTGGTCTAAGTCCACATTGAGTTGTGAATTCTTCTGATCTTCTATTATGGCTTATAACAGTATTTATATAAAAGTTTCTATGCCCTACCATATATTTTTTTACATGTATTATTTGTTTTCTTTATGATTTCATCCATAAGCACAATGAAAAGAAATGGGCTTAATCTTCCTCCTGGTCTAAGTCCACATTGAGTTGTGAATTCTTCTGATCTTCTATTATGGCTTATAACAGTATTTATATTATTATCGTACATTTTTTGCACCATTCTTATTGCTTTATTATCTACCCCTCTTTTTTCTAATATTTTCCACATTCTTTCCCTTGATATCATATCAAATGCTTTTTCTAAATCTATGAATACGCAATATATATTTCTGTTCTCTTGTATACATTTCTCTGTCATCTGTTTTATCATAAATACATTGTCTTGTATGCTCCTTCCACCTCTAAACCCATTTTGCGCTTCGTCTAGTGTGTTTTCCACGTCTTTTCTAATTTTTCGGTCCAATATCTGTTCTAATATTTTCAGGTTTGTACAGAGCATCGTCAGTCCCCTATACACACCTTTTTTATATATAGGGACAATTGATGCCATTTGCCATTCTTTCGTTATCTTTTCTTCTTTTCAGCACTTATTATGTATTTTTAATAATAGTTCTTCTCCACTTTTACCCATATTTTTGATCTTTTCTTCAGTTATTTTGTCGCATCCTGGTGCTTTCCCATTTTTTAACTCTTAAATTATTTCCGTGAATTCATCTATGGATATTTCTTCATCATTATTGTCCTGTATTGTTTGTATTTTTTCTTCATTTGATTTAGTTGTGCTTTCTCCGTTATCTAATAATTCTAGATAATATTCCTTCCATCTTTCCATTACTTTCATATCTTCTGTTAACATTTCCCCTTTCCTGTTTTTAATTTTAGTTATATTTGTGTCTTTTCAAGTTATCCATGATTTTAGCACTTTGTAAAATAGTTTTTGGTTACTCTTGCTATCCCTCTCCATTTTTTCTCCAAATTGTTTCCATTGATCTTCTTTTGCACTTTTAACTAATTCTTTGGTTTTCTTTCTCTCGGAATTATATTTTTCATAATCCTCTATTTTCCTAGATCCTAGGTAATTTCTCCACATCTTTTTCTTCATTTTGATTTGGTTTCTAATTTCGTCAGTCCACCATGCAGTTTGTTGTCTATGATTTTGTTTTCTAGTTATTCCACATACTTCTTTTGATGTTTCTGTGATCGCATTTTTCATTGAGTTCCAAATTATTTCAATGTCATTGTTAAAGCTGTTTCTCAACATCCTCCAATTTTTTGCTGAGGTATATTTCATACTTTTCTGCTATTTTCTTGTTTCTTAATTTAAACGTTTTTATTGTTTCCCACTCTTCTTTTTTGGACTGAGTTTCTCTTTTTTCTTTGTTTTCCGTTTATTGTGCTGAGTACTACATAAAGATCACTGCCTATTTCTGGTCCTCTTTTCACTTTTGTATCTTCTACTACTTTTCTATTGATCTTTTCTACTAGAATGTAGTCTATTATTGATTTTTCTCCTCTACTTTTTACCTCTCTGGTGTATTTATGTATATTTTTATGCTCAAAGAACGAATTTGTTACTACTAATTGGTTTATCAAGCAAAAATCTAGCATTATTTTGCCATTATTATTTCTCACTTGCTCGCCATGCTTTCCTAATATATTTCTATACCATTGATCTTCTAAGCCCACCGTACTATTAAAATCACTTAATATGTATAGTGTTCCTTTGGCTTCTTCTGTAGCTACTTGTCATTCTTCCCAGAATTGATCCTTATTTGCTGCTGTATCGTCCTCGTTGGGTCCATAAACTACTATAACTGTTTTTTGGATATTTTGATCAGTTTGTATTTCTATTTTTAATATTCTGTCCGATATTGCATCCCAACCATTTATTTGCTTTTCCAGTTTCCTATTTATTATGCAACCCACTCCTGAAGATATCCTTTTATCTTGCTTTACTCCGCTACATATCAATATATTTCCATTTATCTTTTCCTGTTAAGCCCCTTATATTCCATGTCCTTATTTTCCATTTACTAATTTTACCTTTTTGTTTTGCTTTAGCTTCTTTTTGTTTATTTTGTACTCCATTCATATTTTGCTGATCGCACAAAAGACATTAAATTCCCATCGCTCTTGAAAACGTACTCTTGTTAAGTGTTGATTATCTTCTTGACATTCTACCAACACAAATTATGCACATTATATTCTTCTATACAGTCTGTTTGCTTTCAACTTTGAACTGGATTAAAAGAGAAGAGAAGAAACTTATGTTTTTTTTTAAATTCGTTGAATGGATACCATTGGTACACCTAAATCTCTCGCACCACAACGTAATGACACTTCGGGATAAGCATATCCTATGCCAATGACTGGCGAATCAGCGGCTTCTTGTATTAGGCGATGAGAAGCCACCGGCAAAAAATTATATGAAAGATTCAGTCTCGAGACTGATTGGCTACTTGAAAAGAGTCGGGCTGGAGCATGTAATCTAGATTCAGAGGACCACAATAGATCTTAAAAGGTCGCAGTGGAATAGGCCAATTAGCCACCTCATCAAATCTAATCTAATCGGGATAAACAGCATAGTATCCAAGAACATTGATTTCATGATCACTATTATCTACACAGGCTTCACTTTCTCAACTTTTGCTTGAAAACAACAAAATTATGTTAAATTGTTTAATATTCTCTCCATTGTGTGACGGCTGGGTCGGGGTCGATCTGGATATCTTGTAGCAAATAAAACACATGTTCTAGTAACAACTCTGTCACATTCTTCATGCATTAAAAGTAAATCTAGATAATCTTCATTGTTTAATTCCAAACAAGCCCTAACTATTACTATGAGATGCGATTGATTTCAAATGATGACAATTAATACTATTTAATTATGATAGGTGAATACACTGCCTGCTAAAATAAAAGAATAAATAACACGGCCTATGCCTACGCAATAATAAGGCTGAAATAATTAATATTCTTATATACATGTTAATATCTCAAAAACGCTTAAGAAAGTATAGGGAACTGAACATAAACTGCCCTTATTTTCGGTCTTATAATTAAGTAAAAGAATAAAAATATTGTTGTTTCAATGAAAAAAATGAAGCTATTTAACATTTTTGGGCTTGAACTTTTCATCATTCTTTCAACAACGCTGTATACGAAAAAGAAGTTTTCGACATGTTACCAACTACCTTAATCGTCCTACTAATAAACCCGACAAGTTGTTTTTTATTTGGTATTGGGAATAACACAGAATTTTCAATATGAGTATAGTATATATATAGACATGTATGTCAAAATATTTTCCATAATTCCATAATTCGCCATAACTTGTTCTCCATCTATGCCAATTTATATAGAAATCGTGTGAGTAGTCTCCAATATATAGATAGTGTAAGCTCGTCGTGAAATAGCCTGTATGCAGGGTGTCCTGCCAAACACAATCTACTGAATGTATTGGAAATTTATTTAGCGCCTTAGGTACACAGCGTGTCCAGAAACTCTCCTGCTAAACGCAAACTACAAATACTAGATGTGATTTATGTCCATATATTTATGTAATCTAACTAAAGCTGCTCCTGAGCGAGCAAGCGCCCTTTGAAGATGTCGCTGTTAAGTCAGTTTCTCAAGCCTATCCCAAAAAAACCCTGCTGTGATAAATCGTTTACGACAAACCCACATTTTTTATTGCCATAACAAGCGTTCAACGTGAAAGGAGTAACGGGTAAATTTGGTTAAATTTTTTGTGTATCAGTTTTTTGACCAATTTTACATTAAATTCAAAAATTATTAGGTATTTTCCAAAAAATGAGCTCTCTTCGAATTCGCTATTATTCACCGTTTTCAAGAAAAATCCATTTTAATTTTTTATAGTTTTGGCATTTTATTACTAAACGATCTTTACAGTATCTAAATTCGTTTCGCTCCCAAGAAAAACCGCACGTAAATAATATCATGTACATATTGATTGATCTAGGCAAGGGGATAAAGTTGAACAGGACCGTATTGAGAACGATGTGATGTATATAGTATTCACGCAATAATTAATACTCACAAATAAAGAAATATTAATAAAATGTTTATCGGAACAAAAAACACAGATATAACACAATTTCAACAACTCAAAACACAAACCAAGCGAATTAACTCTCGCAAATAGAAAATGTTAGGACAGGACAACGTCCTGAAATGGTATTGAACAATTAAAACCACTTTAATAGTAAAAATATGAAATTTGGGAAAGAAAATAGTTGAAAAATGTCAGTCAATGATTATGAGACTTGAATCAGCTCTATTTCTTGCTATAAAAAGGATTATAATAAAACAGAAATACTTACCTTGAGTTAAACAAAATATAATGTTTTTCGCATAATCATATCAAGTAATAATCAAATTAAATTTATAATTCTTCATTTAGAGTATTTTGAATAAGAAAAGCTTGTTTTTCATACCAGATATGTATTACCTACACCTGAAATAAAAATCATTAGTATACATAATATTTAATAATCAATCGAAATTATATTTTGGCAGAATTTTAACCTAAATTATAATTGAATGTCACTGTCAAGAAATTTTATGCTTTGGGGAAGAGAGAACGGACAGACAGAATCAAAGAATAATAATATCAGAAATGGTTGTTAAGGAAATAAGGAATGATGTGTTGTGATTGGAGGAGTATAATAAAATTTTAAAACGTTTATTAAATGAAATTTAGAATTAGTTTATATAAAATATGTAATAGGAAAGATTTATTGGACATTTATTATGAGTTTACATGAATTCAAATAAAATTATTGATAGTAGAAAATTGTATACTAGATATTTAAGAGGTACTCATATTTTCAAGGATTTTTATTAAAAAAGAACAATTTAAAGGGTTAAATAAGTGAAGTTACTAGTGATATACATGGTAGAAAGAATTACAATAGTGAAAGGATAAATATTATAGACAATAATAGACAATAAACAAGAAATTATGAAATTTTGCAATTATGAAGAAAAAATCAAGTGCTTTGGAAATATGACATAGCAACGGAGGATTGTTGATTGAGACGACAAGAGAGGAGAGTGAGATTCGAAAGGGAGAAGTAAAGAAATTGAGATTTAAAAAGTTAAAATTGATATTAAAACTAAAGAAATTGGTTAGAAAGTTTAAAAAGACCAAGAAAGGTTTAGTAAAGCAGTAAGAAATAATATAAAAGTTAAAACATACCTGTTAGCTATAAAGAAGTTGGTCCAGCGTTCCAGGAGGATCAGAATCCTCAATCTTCCTGTTCAATCCCGTCTACACCATCAAATTTGCAATTCCTCGTCCAACCAGTTTGACAAATTAATTTCGAAAAAGGTTAGTTATATTCATTGGTACCAATTAAAATTATATAAAAAGCATATGCATTCTAAATATATCTGATGTACATCTAAAATAAATTTCATAAATAATTAACAATTAGCTTTGATAAAACTTAAACAAGAGCTCACCTTAGATTTAAAATTTTTCTACATTGAATTATAGGTTAAGTAACTGTATGTGTGTAATTGTCTCGATTTTTTGTAGTATTAGTTAAATTTGAATTGATATTCATGTAAATATCATATAAAGGCAATCACAATTATCATTATTAAACTGTTTTGTTGAATTGATTTCCATTTTATTAGGTATAAACAACAATTTTTATTATATCTGTGCCAATATTCATTTGCTGTAAACTGAACTGCTTGCAACTCTCCACACTCAACATACACGGCAGAGACATCTGCTTTCTATTTCAGGGTGATTTTAAAATAATAAGAAAGGTTTGTCCATAGGCGTCACAAAATTTTATTAATACACATTTATTTGAATAATATATTGGAAGATTTAATTTATAAAAAGTTCAGAAACAATCTTAATAAATAAAAAAAAAATAAGAATTGATTCAAGTCACATATATCTGCGAATAAACTCAGTAGATAATTTACTAGCGCCAGAACTCGAAGAGAGTCAGAGTTTTCTTGTTCCTGATTTTCATATGAGCTAGCTGGAAAAAGGGCAAGTATAAAATTTTTAAAAATTGTAATAAAAATTCAAATTTAAAAATTAAATAATAAATAATAAAAAAACAAATAAAACATTACAATATATATATATATATATAAACAAAAGGGAATTCTTGACGGTAGATAATTCGATAGGTTTTATATATCTTAGGGATTCCGTCGTAAGGAGGGCTGAATTAAACTCTTATTTACTACCCAACGTTTCGAAAATTTTTATTTTCTTTTTCAAGGCTGAAATATGAACATTTTTTTGGTAGGTATATCTTTTGTAAAATAATTTTTAAAAACTTACGTGTAAAGTGAGTCAATAATTTACAAAACTAAACTTCTTATTCAGCAAGTAAAACATTCTTTGTATGTAAGAAATTTCATATAATACATTGAAGGCACTATTTTGATGTGGAATGTCAAAACTCAAGTGACATTTTTTAATATTTTTTAAGATTGAGTAATAACAGAGTTGTTGTGACTAACTTAATAACTTAGAAGACAGTCTTGATTAATAGTACCATGACTTGTCACTTAATCATGATCCTATTAAAGAAGGAAGTCATATATATTATAATCTTCATTTTATAAAAAAATATGTAGACGATATTATCGTAGCACTACCTATCATAAACATCAATGAGATATTAGAAACATTTAATAGTTATGACCCTCACATTCAGTTTACAATTGAAACTGAAGATACAGAACAATCCGTTCCTTTCTTAGATACCAGACTTATAAGGAAAAATGATACTATTACAGTTGATTGGTATCGAAAACCCTGTAGTTCTGGTAGATATATCAACTATTTTTCATACCATAAATTTTCAACAAAAATAAATTTGATAAAACAAATGAAAAATAGGGTACTTATTATCTCAGATAGTACGATGCATGATAAAAACTAACATATATTATCTAACCTATTTATTAATAATGGTTATCCTAAAACATTAGTAAGAAAAATTCTGTTTAACACCCCTCATCCCATACATACTGCAATTGAACCAAATTTAGTTATTACGAACTCAGAAAATGTAACGAATACAACTACAACTAACATATTTTTTGCATCTTTACCTTACTTTAGAGAGCTTACACCTAGAATTTCCAAAATATTAAAAGAAGTAACTAATATAAAACTTGCAAATAAAAATGTTCTCTCACTTAATTGTGTTTATAGTAAGTTGAAAGAAATTGATCCTCTTACTGATCTTTCTAATGTAATATATAGATTGACTTGCTCTACATGTAAATCTGCATATGTAGGTGAAACATCACAAAAAATAACTAAACGTATAGCTCCACATAAGAGCGATGCAAGATTATATCCAGAAAGATCAGCATTAGCTGAACATGTTTTTTCTACAAATCATATAATAGATTATAAAAACTTTGAAATTTTACATAAAGAAAACAACTACTCTAAAAGGATTTTCCTGGAAATGGCATTCATATCTCAAGAAGATAATTGCTTAAATAAAAGAACTGATATTCAAAAACTTAGTACAATTTATAGCTATTTATTATCTTTTGACAAAAAAACAAAAAATTCAAATATTGAAGATGAGAATTCTGTTCCTTTATATTAACTTACCAACTATTATTTCACTTGCTAATATACTAAACATATTTAAAGACATTTCTATGACTACTAAAAATTAACATCGATGTCGTAATGTCAATTTTGATAGTTTTATTTTTAATTTAATTTCTTGAAAAAGAAAATTATATCTTATACCATGTTTTTTCTCCATATTATACATATTATATATAGATATTGTGATTAACCTCGCTTAGTTGTAAGTAATTAATGTTTTACTTTTAAACTGAATTTATTTATACCTGTTTGAAATATCTATAAATGTATCTTTTGTAGTTCTTTGATAATGGTGATAATAAATTACCGAAAGCTCAGAACAAACTAAAAAGAGTTCACTTATTCACATTGCCGCATCCCCCACAATAATAGTTAGACATATATATATATATATATATATATATATTATTTTATATTCTTTAACCATTATTATAATAATCGCTTGATTTTTATTTCTTGGGTATGGTTAGGTTTTTTATATTTATATATATATATATATATAATCTAAACCCTTTTTGTACCCGAAGGTGTAAGGGTGTTTATATTTAATAAATTAAAAATGTTTTTTCGACGTTTCGCTTTCGTTTGAAAGCTTTTTCAAAATGTATATTTTCTAAAATGTCATAATGAAGTAAACATATATACAGTTGTTGATTACAAGTATTAACTTCAGAAATAAATTTACGATATTTGAAAAATAGATTTAAAAAAAGTGCGGTTATTGATAATTAACTTGTTATTTTATTAAATTATGATAAATTTGACTCAAGTTTTTAATATCTTGTTTATCGTTCACAGAATTTTTTTCTTTTTTTATATGTATCATTTCTTTAATCGTTAGTTTCTGATAATTGGAGTCCTGTGTTAATATTTTTGTGTTTTTGAAGTCAAATTCATGTTTTTCTGTCGATTCATGTTTATGTAGAGCTGTAGAAGCATTTTTTGTATATTTGTGGCCGTTGAGACGATTTTCTAGATGTTGAGTTGTCAAACCTATATATTTTTTTGGACAGTTTAAACATGGTATAGAATATATAACATTAGATTTTTTATTGGTTTTAGTTGGACTTTTAAGTTTAGTAAATAATGATGACAAAGTATTTTGAGATTTATGACACACGTTGATGTTATGTTTAGACAGTATGAATTTTAGTTTTTCTGAGAGTTCGTTTGTATAAGGCATTGCTATGTATCTGTTTTGACTTAATTTAGTTTTTGTGTTGTTATTTTTAGTGTTATTGTAGAATTTGTAGGTGCGTTGTTTGAAAATTCTTTCTATATTGTTTATTGGGTAGTTGTCATAAATCTCAAAATACTTTGTCATCATTATTTACTAAACTTAAAAGTCCAACTAAAACCAATAAAAAATCTAATGTTATATATTCTATACCATGTTTAAACTGTCCAAAAAAATATATAGGTTTGACAACTCAACATCTAGAAAATCGTCTCAACGGCCACAAATATACAAAAAATGCTTCTACAGCTCTACATAAACATGAATCGACAGAAAAACATGAATTTGACTTCAAAAACACAAAAATATTAACACAGGACTCCAATTATCAGAAACTTACGATTAAAGAAATGATACATATAAAAAAAGAAAAAAATTCTGTGAACGATAAACAAGATATTAAAAACTTGAGTCAAATTTATCATAATGTAATAAAATAACAAGTTAATTATCAATAACCGCACTTTTTTTAAATCTATTTTTCAAATATCGTAAATTTATTTCTGAAGTTAATACTTGTAATCAACAACTGTATATATGTTTACTTCATTATGACATTTTAGAAAATAGACATTTTGAAAAAGCTTTCAAACGAAAGCGAAACGTCGAAAAAACATTTTTAATTTATTAAATATAAAAAACCTAACCATACCCAAGAAATAAAAATCAAGCGATTATTATATATATATATATACAGGGTGTTTTCAAATGACACTTACAACGTTTGCATGTAGATACCTCTCGTAAAATTGGACAAAATGATATAGGGATTGGGGGGTCTAGCCTATTCACTTTTCGAAATACAGGGTGTTAAAGTTATGAAAAATAAAATGTTTTAATTTAATAACTTTGAAATGGATGAATATATTGAATTGACATTTGGCAGGTTGTTTTTAAATGTGAAAGGGAATATTTTGATGGAAAAACATGTTTTAATTCTTGATCCAGTGGTGTACATTTGGAAGAATATGTCACCTTTCCCCTCCCATTTTTTACGCCACTGGCATTTGAAGCTACGAGAGGTATCTACATGCAAACGTTGTAAGTGTCATTTGAAAACACCCTGTATATATATATATATTGTAACCTTAAAAATTTGAGCTCAAGCCCAAATAAGAATAAAGTCATAAAATTTAATTAATTGAAAAAAAAGTGCAAGATTGTGAATTAATTTGTCTTCTTGGTTACATAAGTTTCGGTTGCTCCGGTGACAACCTTAGGCCTTCGACGTCGCTCAGAACGGAGGTAGGGGTGGATCCCTCTTATTGATCTTCCGGACAAAATAGTAGACAACTTGTGTGGGCGCCAACTGAGTTTTCCACTTTGGCCTAGCACGACGAATTTCCCCCGATAACCCAGTAAAACAAGGGATGAAAATAAAAGGCAAACCTCAGCTTATGTTCCTTATAATAACTAAAATAAAATACCTAATATCCTTAAGGGATATTTTACAATTAATAGCTAATGTGAACCCTAGTAAATGCCCCCCCCCCCCACTTAAAGAAAATAGTGAGAACCTCTGTCACACATAATAAAAAAGCCAAATGATTAACAATTAAAGTCCAACATATCCCAGTTAATTGACCTTACGTAGTGGGAAATTAATATGGCTGTTCGAGTGTACCAATACAGATTAAATACAAACTTTCAATTATATGTTACCTGAAAAGTAGTGTAAAGTTTATAAAAAAACAATTCCATATAAGGCGACACCGTAGTCAAGGCGTTGGTACCAAGGCAGAGACGCATGCGCAAGTGGATAAAATTATGAAAATTAGATTGTGAAAATTTACCGCAAAATATTAATTTCCACCATTACAATTGCATAATAAAATAAATCAGTAGGAACTACCTAGATAATGTATATACATGTTGGCGTAAAGCCTAAAGTAAAAATAAGTAAATAAACCAGAAAAACCCCCGATACCAGGTTACCCTCAATGTGGTCTTCTTCAAGAAGTTGTTGAAGAGTAGCAGCAAACTGCAGAAGACATCACCATCGATCTACTAGGTAAACTCCAAACATCCCGAAGTGTGTATCTGGCCCCACAGGTGAAGTGTGTATAATCTGGCCCCACAGGTGAAGTGTGTATCTTGAGGGTGGTAAGTATACCCTGGCCCCACCGGTGAACCCTTAAAAATTAAAACAGGTATCAGCTAAAAACTGAGCCTATACAGGAACCAATCAAACACCTCGACAAGTTAAGCTTGTCTCGGCCTATGCCAGAAGTAACGTACAAATCAAAATCAACCCCAAATTAACTTAATCAAACCCACAAAGTAGTCATAAGGTCTACTTACAATCAACAGTGTCAGTAACAGTATACTACACTGAATTTAAATCAAATAATAAGAATGCGATAAGCATCTAAAATAAACTGTTTTTGGTCGTAACCAGGGTAAGTTTGAAGAACCACCCACGTATTATAGTATTCGTTAGACTAAAGCGGGCAAAGAAAACAAAATATACACAGGGTAACAGAATAGACTGTCTTAATCAAAAATTTACAATCAACAGGTAGTATTTTACCACCAACTGTTTTATCTACAAAAACTACAAATCTATGAGACATACCTTTTCCAAAAAGGGTCCAATACTCAAAATTTTCCTCTTACTGGACGGCTACCAACAAATAACGAACCAACAACAGCATGTGGCACACCTTCAATTTCAAAACTTCAACGTTGGCGATTTCCTTTAAATAGTGATAAATACATAGTGATGCGAAATCAGTAAGTAGAGAAAATACTTACAATCGTTTTAGTGCAATATATCCCCTATAAGGGTTTGTGAAAACGGCTTCCAGAACAGGACGGAATTCTTCAACAATACGAACTCCCGTAGAACCAAAATACTAGCCGTATATTCCACAACTCATTCAGAACGAGAACCTATAAATCCCAGCAGGAGATGACTACCCAGTCATTAATAAAATTCAGATTCAAGTTCCATGCACTTTTGGAAACCAACTATCAAGTAGGAGCACACACCGGAAAGAAGAAGTGAGTGACACATCTTCAACTTCAATACAGAATACTACCACAGAGAAACCTAGCCGAAACATACATCCGAACTACACTGCTCACTACACCGAGCGTGTTCCGCACAGATCAAGTCATGTAGTGCTACACTTCTATGTAAGTCATGACGAACGAACGCTTTTATCCAAGACAGCTGTCAAGGCCAAATGTCAATGTCATCCAATAAATAATTCGACTTTGCAAACAATAACAAAGAAAAAATAAAATATATATTATAAATTATTCAAATAAATTTGAGCAATAGATAGTACCACAATACCCTCCTGTCAAAGTAAACAAAGCAAGATCAAACACTCGGAATGAAACATACAAAACACATGGCGATAACAGCTAATATAGATTATGAGTAGATGTTCAGAAAATTTCGAATGCCATCTTACACAGAAGATTTCTAACTAGTATGTATTTGCTTAAGCCAAAATATGGTAGATAAATGAAGAAAATATACCTTTAACTCAAAAGTAAAGTATGTCTATATAGATCAGTAAGTTTTATCAAACCTAATTACTCCTTTAAATGTTTTAGACTTCAAGTCAAGGAGTCAGTAATAATTTATAACTGAACCCTAATAAACTTTAGCGTTTATCAAGCTGAAGCGAACAAAGTATTTGGACTACTGTGGCTACACCCCAAAGGTGATATAATCAAAGCCAGAAACAAAATCAGTAGTCCCACGGTAACTAAAAACTAAAGTAAAATCCACAAGAGAGAAAACCCCTTACTACCCTCAATTATGAATTATAATATAACAAACAAAAAGAAACAACTAACATGAATCTATCTATACGGACATTTACCAAGTAGGCGCTAGTTTTATTATTTACCTTACCTAGCGACAAAATATAAAATTGTTGTCAAGATGTGAAGACAGGTATGGTTACAGCCTGCACCACTTCACCGGAAGGATGATGGCAGAGTAGTCCCTAAAACTCTGGGCTGACAGAAACTATTTAACTACTGAAGTTCTTTCGTAGTGATCAAATGATATTAGAGACAATATCGGTCAGGTAATTACTATATACAAATACTTAATATATACAATAGACGTAGTGACAAATTCAACCGTTACAGATTCCCCCCTTACTTCAAAAGAATTCACTCAGGTGAATTCTCACCAGCGCTAGCTGGCTTCAAGTCCTTGATATTCCAGGTACCACGGTCGTTACCCTTGTCATCCATCAGTACATATGTCCATGGTGAAACTCTTTTTTTTAACTAAGTAAGGACCTACCCAACGGGGTGCCAATTTCTTGGTGTAAAACTGCGCCGCGTCAGACAAAACAAAATTCTTACGCAAAACAAGTTGGTGAGGAAGCAACTCCTCCCGTCGCCGCCGGAGATTATACGTTCTCTCATTTTTCTGCGAAGCCTTGCCAAGCGAGCCCTAACTTCCTTAAACAACGCGTCAAAAGCTTTACTCTTCCCTGCATCGTCAGCAGCAGAACTCCTATCCGAAGCGCCATCCCTAATCCTATCCTTTAAAGCAAATTCATCACCTTTCAGAACCATATTCCTACCAAAATTGAGATAATAGGGAGTCTGTTTAGTGGACTCATTAAAAGCTGTTCGTAACGCACAAGTAACTTTAGCCAGATCAACGTCCCATTTCCGATGATTATCCAAAACATACATGGCTAACATAGTCTTCAAAGTTCTATTATAACTTTCCGTGGGATTCGCCTGAGGATGATAATGGGCGTTGAACCGTACCGACACTCCATACTCTTTCATCAAAGCCGAGAACACTCTCGAAGTAAATTGAGGACCATTGTCGCAAATCAACAAACGTGGCACGCCAAACAACAAGAATACGCCCTCCTCGATTCTTTTTCCTACCAATTGTGTGGTAGAAGACCTCAAAGGAAAGGTAAGAGTAAATTTCTTGAACAAATCAACCACAACCAAAATGAACTTATGTCCAGCCATAGAACGAGGTAATGGTCCTATCAAGTCAGTAGAAATAATCTCCCATGGTCGAGTAGCTCTGGGCTGAGGTGTCATCTGCCCCTTCGGTCCACTTTGATCAACCTTGTGCGCCGTGCACAACACACAATTCCTAACAAAAGAAGCTACATCCGACCTAAGCTTAGGCCAATAAAACCTAGCACTGATACGTTTGAAGGTTTTTAGTACACCCATGTGTCCTGCTAAAGGTGTATCGTGCAGTTGTTGTATAACTCTTCATCTATCAGCCTTCGGAACAACCTCCTTCCAATCATCGGCAGCATCGCCTGAGGATCCAGAATTTGTGCGAACGTGCTTATACAACTTTCCCTCGAGAACTCGCCACTGTGAATACTTGATCGGATACTTAGAGACTTTCTCAATCATTCCGACATACCAACGATCCTTAACGACTGAAACCTCACTGATCTGAACCTCCGGTATAGCCCTAGACAAAGTGTCAGGTACGACGTGCTCTTTGCCCTTGCGGTGTATGATCTTAAAATCGTATTGCTGTAATCTTACGCTCCACCTCGCTAGACGACCTGCAGGATCCTTCAGATTTTGCAACCACACCAGAGAATAGTGGTCTGTGATAATCGAAAAAGGGACTCCTTCTAGGTACGGTCGTAACTTCTCCACTGCCCATAACACAGCCAGACATTCCCGTTCAGTAGTGGAATAGACCCTCTCCTGCCTACTCAATGACCGACTCAAATAACAAACAACGCGGTCTCCTTCAGGATGAGGTTGGACGAGAACAGCCCCAAGTCCAAACCCACTAGCATCACAATGAACTTCAAACGGAAGATTGTAATCCGGACAGCTTAACACAGGAGCCTTTACCAAACATTCCTTAATCTTACTAAAAGAGGCATCACACTCTGGTGTCCAGACGAACTTCCTACCCTTACGCAACAAAGCTGTGATCAGAGAAATCAAAGTAGAGAAATCAGGAATAAACCTGCGATACCACGAGAAAGTGCCAATTACACAACGCACATCCTTCACACATTTCGGAGGCGGTAACATCAACATAGCCTTGACCTTATCAGGATCCACATGAAGTCCAGTACTATCTACAACATAACCCAAGTACTTCAACTGAGGTCGACAGAAAAAACACTTATCCCAGCTGACGGTCAAACTGGCTTTACCAATCCGCCTAAAAACTTCCTCCAAAATGGCAAGGTGTTCTTCAAAGGTTTGAGTAACAATAACCACATCATCGAGATAGGTAAAAACGTTGGGTTCCAAGTCGGGTCCAAGAACTTGATCGATGAGTCGTTGCCAAGTAGCTGGAGCATTATGGAGACCAAAAGGCATCCGTTTAAATTGAAATAGACCACGTCCCGGAACAGTAAAAGCGGTATAAGGCCTTGAAGACTCCGCCACCCTCACCTGCCAATAAGCAGACTTAATATCCAGGGTAGAAATATAGTGAGCATTCCGGAGCTTATCCAAAGTGTTGGAAATGTAGGGGAGAGGATAACTATCCCGTTCAGTGACAGCGTTTAATTTGCGATAATCCACGCAGAAGCGGAAAGTACCGTCCTTCTTTTTAACTAGTAAAATGGGAGAACTCCACGGACTGTTCGACCTCTCAACTACACCAAGACGAAGCATTTCCTCTAACTCCTTATCAATATGCCCCTGCATCACTGGGGAAACTGGATAATACCGTTGTTTAATGGGCGGGGAATGACAAACTATAGTATGTTCCGCAACATTCGTACAACCAAGACTAGTTCCCAATATAACCTTATTATGCTCAAACACTGCATCCAAACGAGACTTCTGTAAGTCGCTCAGCAAATATCTACTACGAAGATGATCTACAGTTGCAATCCCAACAGGTGACTCTGAAAAATGCCATTCATTGTGTCTCAAATCTGGGACAACTCCCATGATTTTCCAAAAGTCTGCTCCCAAGATAAGCGTATGAGGGACGTCCAATACCACCAAGACAGAGATGATCTTCAATTGATCGCGGAGAGAAAATGGAACTAAACACTCACCAATAGACTCACACATCTGTCCATTCGCAACTCTGCAACTAGTTCTCTTAGTGGTGTCCACCTCTAAGCCTAAAGTCTGCAACAGTTTCCAACCAGTACTACCCAAAATCGTTCTCGTAGCTCCCGAATCCAAAAGTCCTAATACCTCAGACCCCAAAACATTCACCTAAGATACGGCCTCTCATCGTTCACAGCATGATCTAAAATAAAATCAAGAATAGGTTGAACTTCGGTCGAACGTCTTACAGCGCTACCCCATCGACCAGTTAAGAGCGCCTGTTCTCGTTTCCCTGGCTACACTTGGGACAGGTCCTCACAGTATAACCTTCTCGCTGACACTTAAAACATTTTGGCGTTGGTACCAAGGCAGAGACGCATGCGCAAGTGGATAAAATTATGAAAATTAGATTGTGAAAATTTACCGCAAAATATTAATTTCCACCATTACAATTGCATAATAAAATAAATCAGTAGGAACTACCTAGATAATGTATATACATGTTGGCGTAAAGCCTAAAGTAAAAATAAGTAAATAAACCAGAAAAACCCCCGATACCAGGTTACCCTCAATGTGGTCTTCTTCAAGAAGTTGTTGAAGAGTAGCAGCAAACTGCAGAAGACATCACCATCGATCTACTAGGTAAACTCCAAACATCCCGAAGTGTGTATCTGGCCCCACAGGTGAAGTGTGTATAATCTGGCCCCACAGGTGAAGTGTGTATCTTGAGGGTGGTAAGTATACTCTGGCCCCACCGGTGAACCCTTAAAAATTGAAACAGGTATCAGCTAAAAACTGAGCCTATACAGGAACCAATCAAACACCTCGACAAGTTAAGCTTGACTCGGCCTATGCCAGAAGTAACGTACAAATCAAAATCAACCCCAAATCAAATAATAAGAATGCGATAAGCATCTAAAATAAACTGTTTTTGGTCGTAACCAGGGTAAGTTTGAAGAACCACCCACGAATTATAGTATTCGTTAGACTAAAGCGGGCAAAGAAAACAAAATATACACAGGGTAAAAGAATAGACTGTCTTAATCAAAAATTTACAATCAACAGGTAGTATTTTACCACCAACTGTTTTATCTACAAAAACTACAAATCTATGAGACATACCTTTTCCAAAAAGGGTCCAATACTCAAAATTTTCCTCTTACTGCACGGCTACCAACAAATAACGAACTAACAACAGCATGTGGCACACCTTCAATTTCAAAACTTCAACGTTGGCGATTTCCTTTAAATAGTGATAAATACATAGTGATGCGAAATCAGTAAGTAGAGAAAATACTTACAATCGTTTTAGTGCAATATATCCCCTATAAGGGTTTGTGAAAACGGCTTCCAGAACAGGACGGAATTCTTCAACAATACGAACTCCCGTAGAACCAAAATACTAGCCGTATATTCCACAACTCATTCAGAACGAGAACCTATAAATCCCAGCAGGAGATGACTACCCAGTCATTAATAAAATTCAGATTCAAGTTCCATGCACTTTTGGAAACCAACTATCAGGTAGGAGCACACACCGGAAAGAAGAAGTGAGTGACACATCTTCAACTTCAATACAGAATACTACCACAGAGAAACCTAGCCGAAACACACATCCGAACTACACCGAGCGTGTTCCGCACAGATCAAGTCATGAAGTGCTACACTTCTATGTAAGTCATGACGAACGAACGCTTTTATCCAAGACAGCTGTCAAGGCCAAATGTCAATGTCATCCAATAAATAATTCGACTTTGCAAACAATAACAAAGAAAAAATAAAATATATATTATAAATTATTCAAATAAATTTGAGCAATAGATAGTACCACAATACCCTCCTGTCAAAGTAAACAAAGCAAGATCAAACACTCGGAATAAAACATACAAAACACATGGCGATAACAGCTAATATAGATTATGAGTAGATGTTCAGAAAATTTCGAATGCCATCTTACACAGAAGATTTCTAACTAGTATGTATTTGCTTAAGCCAAAATATGGTAGATAAATGAAGAAAATATACCTTTAACTCAAAAGTAAAGTATGTCTATATAGATCAGTAAGTTTTATCAAACCTAATAACTCCTTTAAATGTTTTAGACTTCAAGTCAAGGAGTCAGTAATAATTTATAACTGAACCCTAATAAACTTTAGCGTTTATCAAGCTGAAGCGGACAAAGTATTTCGACTACTGTGGCTACACCCCAAAGGTGATATAATCAAAGCCAGAAACAAAATCAGTACTCCCACGGTAACTAAAAACTAAAGTAAAATCCACAAGAGAGAAAACCCCTTACTACCCTCAATTATGAATTATAATATAACAAACAAAAAGAAACAACTAACATGAATCTATCTATACGGACATTTACCAAGTAGGCGCTAGTTTTATTATTTACCTTACCTAGCGACAAAATATAAAATTGTTGTCAAGATGTGAAGACAGGTATGGTTACAGCCTGCACCACTTCACCGGAAGGATGATGGCAGAGTAGTCCCTAAAACTCTGGGCTGACAGAAACTATTTAACTACTGAAGTTCTTTCGTAGTGATCAAATGATATTAGAGACAATATCGGTCAGGTAATTACTATATACAAATACTTAATATATACAATAGACGTAGTGACAAATTCAACCGTTATATATATATACATCCTTCTATCGTTAAAGCGTCCAGACAAAAATGTGTTTTATGGCGTCCGACGTTGTTTTCTGCAGATATAGTGTTAATTGAGCTGAATACTTTTTGATATAGATAAAGGATGGTTAAAATAAATGGAAAAAAGGACTTTGGCACGGACAACACAACATTGCTGTATAGTTTATAAACATTATGGCGCCCTTTCAGTCGATGGACAATTGGGCGTCTCTTATATTCAGCATTACGTATATATGATAGCCTTTAGGGCGTCAATTTTGTTATTGCGTTGTTGCCGCAGTAAGTACATATCTGCTATTTACAGAAAATAGGAGGACAAATAAGATATAATGTGGTTATTGTAAGTAGGAGGGATCCATATTATGTTATTGCAATGAAATTTCAGAAGTATTCATTTAACAAGTTACAAACACTCAAAATATTGAAGACAGTGAACTTAAATAAATCTTCAAATGGACAATTTCTTCACAAAATTGCATTAATTTCAGAATTACATGATAGTTATTATTTTATATGGTGTTTGTTAGGTACTAGTTGAAGAATAGCTATTTATGTAGGAAGTTACAAAAAATATGATTTTTTGTGACATTTGTGATCATTCAGGACACGAGTATTGTCGGTGAAAAGTTTTAACCCTAGTTGTGAACTAATATTTTTCCTGCGAAGATAAATAATTTATTTCCTTAAAATTGTAGGTTACGGGAAAATACTATAAGGGAAGTGATGTGATGGAGTGATTTTGTCGTTTCGAGATTCGAATGGATCTACACGTTTCATATTAGTCCAAAAAACCCATTTAAAAAAAATGTCGGTCGGTCAGTTGTCAACACGATAACTCAAAAACACTACCGAATTTTTCAATGAAATTTTATAAGTAGGTTCAGAACATAAAAACTGAGGCTAAGTTCGTAAATGATTAAAATCTGATTTACAGTTTTTCGGAAAATTTCATTTTCATGCAGTTTTCTCAATTTTCCACACGAAATAATTTTTTTAACGAATAATTGACAAATTTGTTGGAATCTTCGTATCAAAAAACCTCCTATACAAAATTTCTCCGAAATCGGGATCAAAATTTTTTTGGGAAATTCCTTCAGCTTTAATCCTGTATATTATCTACAATATAAAATGGAAGAATTCAAATGTAGTAAGTAATTGAGATGCATGTTAAACATTTTGCATTCCTGACCCAAAAATTGTAAATTTTGGTTTATATTGAATGTATGGAAAAAATTACGCAGTATCATGTATTTTAATACGCGGAATCCATTTCTTGATGTAGTGCTATGAAATTTTTGTTATTAAAAAAATGTTTTCTTAGTTATTTTTCAAGTTAAGTATTAGAAAACAAATTTTGGGTGAAAACTAATAGCCTCGTGCATAAGGTGAAGTCATCTGGGTACATCAACTGGTTCAAATAATATTCGAATACATCAGTCGGAGATAGATATCTCGTTTATCCTTAGTGCCACGAAACAACATTATTAACAAAAGAAGTAAGTAGATATCGTCAAGGACCAGATTTTGAAAATATTCACACATACAGTCTGCTCCAAAATTCAGTGACGAAACAAACACATATTTTTTATGTAACACCCTGTATTTCTTAATATCTTTCGATTCTCTTCGAAGAGCTGATTTCGAAAAACTATAGCACTTGGGGTCAAATGGTTATAGTTTCTAAATTCCAGGGTGTTGAAAATCACTTTTTTAACTTCAAAGATTTTTCAGCTAAAACAATTGATTATTTAAAAAATAATGGATGTCCCTATATTTACTTGGGTTTAGTTGGGTTCTTCAATCAATTTTGGAACATCCTATATATTCATGAATACTTATAAAATCTGCCACTTGGCGATATCGGCCACTTTTATGTTTCATACATCAATATTGTGTATAGGAAAAGGAATAACTTTTGGCCCTTGTACTAATATTTCTGTTGTTAAAAAAATTGAATTTTTTGTTATTAATCTAATGAAATTATGTCATATCAAAATGTTGTTGGTTTTCCAATAAGTCCTTCAGTTGGTTCTTGCTGATTTGCCATTACAAATGAAGTATTATATACAGGGTGGTCCGTAAGTAATGGTCCAAAGTGAAATGGGAGATTTTTGGCCTGAAAATATTACAATCTCTTGCAACTTGCTTCAATCAAATATTGATAATGGAAAAGATACAGGGTGGCAAAGTTTAAATGTGAAAGATGTTTTTTGTCAGTAAATTGAAAGATTTTGGATATACAAAAGTAAAAATTAAGAGATGGGGGTTTTAAGGCATGAGAAATCGTAATATGATATCCGTTTTGATGTATTTCCTAGAGGGCGCCACATGAGCTATGTTGTTGGTGTAACTATGCGCTTAACTTTTTCATCGTTAACGCTATCTTTCTTTTTATTGAAAAATATAAAAACTACATCATTTGCGACAAAAATAAATATCTATCATTAGTCTCAAAAATTACTAGTTTTCGAGATATTCGCATTTTAAAAACCCCCTACATAATTTTTATTTTATTGGTTAGCACAAATAACACCGTACACTAACTAACGTCGTTAGTTAGTGAACGGTGCAAATAATAGCGTTAGTAGACGCTGATGTCAGCAAATTTATCATCACAAGAATTAACATAGTAGGTGCCGATGTCAACAATACTCCTGTCAGTTAATCATTCGTGTTTTGACAGTTAATCTCATTACACTCTTGAAGTACGAAACTATTTGAACACCTTGTTTCCTGAACGCTGGATTGGTCGTGGTAGTCCCTTTCCTTGGCCACCACGCAGTCCAGAATATAACCCCTTGGATATCAGTATATGGGGCACAATGAAGGAAATAGTTCACAGAAACGATAAAAAAGTTAAGTGCACAGTTACACCAACAACGTAGCTCATGTGGCGCCCTCTAAAAAATACATCAAAACGGATATGATATTATGATTTCTCAGGAACTAAAATCTTTCAATTTACTGAGAAAAAACATTTTTGACATTTCAACTTTGCCACCCTGTATCTTTTTTATTATCAATATTTTATTGAAGCAAGTTGCGTCAGATTGTAATATTTTCAGGCCAAGAATCTTCCATTTCACTTTGGACCATTACTTACGGACCACCCTGTATATATATTTTTATTGTTTAAAAGTATATTTTGCAATTTTTTTAAATTTAATTCAACTATTGGATAGCTATAAGACCGAGGCAGGCAATAAATGCGGAACATAACACCCTCTATGCTATAAAATGTTAGAGTAGACCTTAATGCCCGGTTAAGTCATGTCTACTGGTCAATAATGAACAAGTTGAACATTTATTGTAAATTTTCTTTTGTTTATTTTGTTAATTTAAAATCAAAAATTGACCTGTTTGGGGAATTTTTAATAGTACTTTTTATTTAGCTTATAATAAATTTATGCGTTACTTGGACGCACCCTATATACAGGAACGTATCTAAGAAATTAAGAACTGGGAAGTAACTTGGGACTTCGATTTCAAATGAAAAAGAGATTCATTCATATTGTTTCATGTATAATTTGCGAATATTGTTTCGCGTTTACGGCGTCCACTGACCATGAGCATACAACGTGCTAACTCTTTTTTTTAAGAAAACTAAATATTTTTATGATCGAAGAATACGTACAAGTACATGCAATGGAAACACACAAAGAAGTAAGAGATGAAGGCTGTAGTTCATTAAATTCGAATGATTTTGATTTTTGTATCCCTGCAGGATTTTTTTTCAATCTGAATAACTGTGTAGTACCTATTGTAGGACTTTTAAGTTTCTCTGTGTATATGTAGATTTTATAGTAGAAAACTATTTTTTGTTTTGTGTAAAAATTTACTTTTTATTTGTCCCATATTCGACATTGTTTTATAATTACTACTTACTAGGTATTAAAACAATAAAATCTAGATTCATAACCTAATTAAAGTGGTTTTCTTTAACACGTTTTAGCTTCCAAATAAATTTAGGGGTAGTGAACATAATATAATATTGACATTATACTTGTCTTTTAGATGACCGAGAATAGTTTGTATATAATGTCCTACTCAATAATTAATTATACAGTGGACGGCTAAATTATGGAATATCATCATTATTCCGAGAACCGTCGAGTTTTAAGGGAAATCCCGAAACAGGTCGATTTTTGTTGTAAAATGCCCATGTTATAACGTACATGGAGTAGGGATGATGTAACCGGTGTGGGTGTAATGACGTAATCGTTAATTTTTTTGAATAGAAATCGGTATAATGTGACACCTCATTTGAACGAGAATTTAATTATCTATTTAACGACATTACATTTTTAACTAAAATATTTTTTAAGGGTACGAAAACAATTTTTTTTTATTTAAATTCAATCAAATTACAATTAATGCTTGAATCCATGACTTTCTGAAATACTTAAAAAAGCAAAAATAAGTGAAAATAATATTGGACACAAAAAGTTCTCTCATAAACACTGAAACTTTTTGTCATATGTTAATTCAAGCAAATGATAGTGGCATAGTTACTGTAATATTTATTGTCGTAAATTTTTTGATTTTGTGAATTGTTATCAGTAGTCAATTGTAATTTTTACTTTTGAATAGTAAATTATGGCTCACCTATATGAATCACAACGCATAGAAATATTAATCCTTAGCGGATGCGGAGATAAAAAAAGAACACAGAACGAGGTATGCAATTTATTCAACGCAAAATATCTCGCCAGACCCATCAGCCAATCAACAGTAAGTAAAATAGTCCGAAAATTTGGAGAAACTGGGCACGTTAAACATATTCCAAACGCTGGGAGTCCTAAAATTGAAGACAATGTGAAACTTGATATATTATTAAATGTACATGACAATCCTCACAGTAGTTCAACACAAATGAGTGAATATGCTGGAGTTTCCTAAAGATCGGTATTACATATTTTAAAAAAAGAAAAATACCATCCCTACAAAATTCAACTACATCAGGAATTAAACGACGACGATCCCGATCGCCGGCTTCAATTTTCTGAAATTATGCAGGATTTATGTATCCCCAATCCACTTTTCATCAATCAAATCCTTTTTTCCGATGAAGCAACATTTTTTATACATGGTACCGTGAATCGTCAAAATTGCAGATATTGGAGTCAAGAAAACCCGTATTGGATGACTGAGGCACACACGCAATATCCTCAGAAAGTGAATGTATGGACAGGGATCATCAATGACAGAATAATTGGCCCTTTTTTCTTTGAAGAAAATCTAACAGGAAGACGTTATTTAACTTTTTTAAGAAATCAACTTATACCTGTCCTTGCTAACATGTATCCAAATGCCAATAATTCAAATTTACCTAGTGAAAATATCTGGTTTCAACAAGATGGATCCCCTCCGCATTACGCACGTGAAGTACGTCAATTTTTAAATAATTACTTTCCCGGGAGGTGGATCGGAAGACGAGGTTTTATAGAGTGGCCAGCAAGGTCGCCAGATCTAACACCTCTAGATTTTTTCCTGTGGGGTTACATAAAATCAAAAGTTTATGTCAATAGACCTCAAAACTTACAGGACTTGAAAGATATAATTAGGCATGAAAAGAGTCTAATTACTCCAGAAGTCATTCGCAATGTACTTGATGAATGTGTCCGAAGATTCGCATATTGTCAAGAAACCGATGGATGGCACTTCGAACATTTAATTTAAAATAATTGTTATGCATAATTTGGTTACTTTAAAGTACATTATTAATTAAATCATTAGTTGAAATTTGGTTGAATTTAAAAAATTGTTTTCGTACTCTTAAAAAAATATTTTAGTTGAAAATGTAATGTCGTTGAATGAGGAATTAAATTCTCGTTCAAATGAGGTGTCACATTATACCGATTTCTATTTAAAAAAATTAACGATTACGTCACTACACCTACACCGGTGACGTCATCCCTACTCCATGTACGTTATAACATGGGTATTTTACAACAAAAATCGACCTGTTTCGGGATTTCCCTTAAAACTCGACGGTTCTCGAAATAATAATAATATTCCATAATTTAGCCGTTCACTGTAGAATACTATTAATAAAGAAATGCGCCAACTCACTGACCTTCCTACCTCATATCTAAACCTTTACATACGTTAATGTATCGGAATCTCTTAATTCGGCGCTATTAGAGGAGAGTGGTTGACGTGACGCTCTAAAGACGAGAGCATGTATTTGAGAGAATACTCAGAGTTGAGTAATGTACCAGAAATGTATTTTTCTAACTGTTGCATTCAACAATATAAGCAGTTTATCGTTCTACTGAAACTGCAGTGTTGTCAAATCTCGGGACGCTCTAAGCGCGAATAACTATCAAGATAAAATGTATACTCTATATACAACTTAATACTCCTAGCGACTCTGCCGGAGAGTTGAGCGAACTAAATATATTCGAGAACTGTATATTTTTGTTCATTTCATGATCAAAAAAGCGTCCCCCAAAAATTTTGTTGGTAGGTTCGTGACGTAATTTCAAGTCCCTGGACAAATTATTACAAGGGGTGTGCATAGAGCGTCCGTATACGGACGCTGTATGCACTTGGACGCTCTATTGAATGCGATTTCAGAATGTATGGACGCTTTAACGGTAGAAGGATATATATATATATATATATATATATATATATATATATATATATATATATATATATATATATATATATATATATATATATCTACCGTCAAGAATTCCCTTTTGTTTATACATATATATATATATATATTGTGGCTTTTTAGAGAAAAATACCTATTTTCAAAGTACACACTTTATTTTGTTTAGCTTTCGTTGCACTTCGTCAACTTCATCAGAACAAAATCCGTGATTAAAAAATAATATCAAAAATCTTCATCATAATTTTGTTCTGATGAAGTTGACGAAGTGCAACGAAAGCTAAACAAAATAAAGTGTGTACTTTGAAAATAGGTATTTTTCTCTAAAAAGCCACAATATATAATAAGAGTTATTATATTACTAGAGATGAACAATACAATCTATATATATATATATATATATATATGGAAAGTGAAATCATACAACACATACACCAAACAAGGGTTATTTCAGTATAAAATCTAAATAAAATATAAACTAATAACCTGACAAATATTTATAACCCAAACTTTAAACGGGAATCTTTATAACTTCTCTCTAATTTATTGAAATCCTATCACATAGTTTCAGAATTTTCAAAAGCTTCGCAAAAGTTTCTTGGCTCATCATAAATCTAAAAAGAAAGAACCTGAAAATTAAAATTTATTAGTTAGGTTATAAAATCTGACATTGGTAAAAATAGAAGAAGTACACTTATGAACATATCTAACAAAGTGTGAATCTAGATTTGTCAACTCGAACGGAAGAAGGGAGATGACAACTGAAATAAAAACAGATGTCAAATAATTTTGAAATTTTTTAACTAAAAGATAAAAATAATAATAAATTATTTGGAGACATTGAAAATAAACTTTGATATCAGAAAAAGATCAAATTATAAAACAATCATGTCAAATAACAGAAATCAAAGATTATTAAATGAATTTGATCGGTCAGCAAATATAGAAAAACTTAAAAATAAAGAGACATATGGATTTTGAAAAGATAGAAAAATTTGATATTGGTTGCTATTGATTAGAAAACGGTTAGTTACGAAAAATATACAGAATTGAGAAGTATAAGCTTTTTCATGTTTAAAAATTTATTTAAAATTAGACTACGTTGTATTAAAAGTGAAACTATAAAGTGATTTGTGTTTCTAACCTTTCCTTATCAAGTTCCTGTTAAAAACAGAGGTTGAATAATATCTGTAAATATAAAATTCTTTAAACAAACCATGAGTGAAGGTTCCGAGAGGTAAACAAAAATGAAAATCTTCCCAAGCCGACCCCGAAGCCATATTGAAGCCACTTCTACGAGAGACTCCAAGGCACAGAAAGGTCTAAAACAGAAAATCTTAGAAAATAATACAAGATAAAAAGGTATTTCATAAACTATAAGTTACATTATTAAACTTACGTGCGTGTGATCAAATCCAGAACTTAATATTTATTGATCTTCGTTACGATTACAATATCGTCAAATTTGTATATAAAATCTGTTAAAAACAGATGTTCTACATTGTCTTTGTTTATTAGTGTTACATGTTAAGAGAGTTGCATAATTTTCATATATTTATTAGATATAAGAACTTCATTTAGTGTGAACGTTGAGCGAAAGATCATTTAGATAAGTGTTTTGAATTGTTTCTTATGTATTTACTTATCAATTCTATATAAATACACCATTCATTAAAAAATAAATTAAATAATATTTCATAAATTTCTAATATAGAGTTTTCCTCCTATTAAGTTGGCAAAACTGCTTCACAGTTGGATAATTCCTATTATTCAAGGGCAATGACACAGGACCGGCCTGAGAATATATTAAATAATAAAATAAAAAAGAAACTAAGTGAGCATTTTACCCATGAACCCAACCTGAGGTGAAGAGTCATCATAAAAGGTGAGTGATGTATGATATCACTAATATTTAAATTAAAATTCATATTAATTGGCGCCCAAATAAATATATTACAATAAATAAATTAAAATACATATTAACACCATAAATTAAAAATTCATATCAATTTAAAAATTCATATCAATTGTCGAACCCAACGTGGGGCACTAAAAAAGGCTCGCACTGAAAAAGGCTCGCATTCGTAACATTATTATATAATAAATAATAATAAAATATAACCTATTTAATAATAAAAAATTGTACAAAGAAACATTGAATACTTATAAAATCAAAATCAATATCTGAAAAATAAATAAAATTAAAATGGACAGAACTGGAGAAAAAGTTCAAGAGAAGAAGGAAAAAAGGTTGATGGACTTAAAAGTTAACGAATTGAAGGAGGAACTAGGAAGAAGAGGAAAAAGCACAACTGGTTCGAAACATGAATTAAAGGACAGATTAGAAAAAATATTAGAATTGGAAGAAAAAGACCCAGAACAATACGATTTTGGAACAAAGAAAGGAGCATCAGAAGAAGAAGAAGAAAGGAGACATGGAATGGATGACTTTCAAGTACACTACATGGAACAAGGGCATAATAATGAAACAGAAGAACAAAAAGAAATTCAAACAGCAGGAAAATCACAGGAAAAGAAAGAGGAGATAGACGTTATGAGTATGTTCCATATGATGATGAAAGAAATAAAACAATCTAACAAAGATATGAACACAAAAATGGATCAAACTAACAAAGATTTGAACACAAAATTAGATCAAACTAATGAGAAAATGGATCAGAATAAGGAAGAAATAAAACAAACTAAGGAATCAATAATGAAGTTAATGGAAGAGAAGTTAGGGCAAGTGGAAAAGAAACTGGAAGAATCAAACTTATATATGGAAAATAAAATAGAATTTACCAAACAAGAAATGATTGGAAGGATCACAGAGTATAACGCGACAAACGCGTCTAAAGTTTTTAGGGCTCGCGGCTAGACTCAAGTGGAGACGGGAGTGGTCCGATCTCGAGTAAGGTTAAAATTAATCTGGTGTTAAGAGGGGCGCCAGTTAAATTGACCCCAAGCACCTAACCGTAGTCATACTGACCACCAATTTAACAAAAGGTCAGCATAAGTCGTGTAAAAAAAAAACAAAGTCTCGCTTTACCTAAACTCAACGTTTATTACAATCCAAAAATTGAGTAGTATTATTTGTTACAGAGGGTATAGGTCTAATGATCACTAGATAAATATACAAATAAAAAAATTAAAAAAAAATAAAATCGTAATGGGGTAGCAACAAAGCAACCACTAATAATATGAGAATCACTAATCTTAAGTCATATATTTCGGTAAAGGTTTATTACCCTGCGGTACTCTAAGGGCTTAACTCTACTACTGTTGCCACAATAATTATTAGGCATCTATGGCAATGAGGAGCAAACGGTAAACAATTGATATAAGTGCATATATAACTGTGGCGTTGCTTGAGCTCAGGCAAAAACCCTAATGCAGTAGACAATGAAGTAGTAACGAAACCCGACAACCCTAGTATCCCGCTAACAAAATATAAGTTATTGAATAACATACAAATGAAACAACCACAAAGATATACTCTTAAAAGGAGAACTAAGCAAATGCAGTACAAATTAATAACTAAACACCCGAAGGTAAGAAATTCAACAAAACAAAAATAAAGGTCGTAAACTTGCGTGTTTTCCAGCGGTGGTTGATAGACTGGTCCGATGTCAAAGCCCTGGTGCCCTGCTTCAGGAGGCGTAACCAGGGGTGTCGCAGAAGCAGACGAACGGTTCGCTCTGTGCTTTGGTTCAGGAAGCGCAGCTCTAGATTCCGCGGAGGCAGGTTAGTAGCCGCGTAGGATGATGGAGAAAGAGAAGACCACCACGAAGAAAGATCGACTGAAGGATTCGGCACCAAATCAATGCCCAAAATAAAAACCCTATAAAATAAAAATAACATTATTTCTGTAACAGAAGTACAACAATGGTTACTCTTATGTGAGTGACATAAAATAAAACCGGTTCACCAATAAGTATACTTTGCTAAAGCAGCAAAGTTCAATTGCGGTACAGCTAATCGTACCAATATTTGTTTAAAAGAAATAATAAATACTACAATAATAGAGCTATAAACTAATAATGTTATATCTAACTCTGAAGAGATTTATTAAGTTTGGCAACTAATGAAATGAAACAAAAACCGTCAAACCAGAATAAATTATAACTAAATAACTAGAGGTGGAAATACCTTAAAAAAAAACGTGTACCATAGTACGTGAATACAAAAAAACATAATTTGTAATTACTTACCCTGGCCAAGGGGCTTTTAGGTTGAAGTCTCGGCTGGTGGGATCAAGTTTGACGCCGTTAGCAAAAAAAAGAAATCCACGTGTATTCTCCCTATAACGAATAATTTACAGATAAGATACGTTACAAAATAACAGTTGTAAGAGAACAACTATCTTTACGATATGAAATAGAAATGACTCTTAAACAAAATAAAAAAAAATTGTAAACTAATTATTACGCAAAATATTCACGAAGAACGTAAAGTCGCAACAAGAAATAATGCGTAAAAGTACTCACCTGTCGGTTTACAACACAGCGCCTGGAAGACCCTTGCCACGTGTCGTGTATAAATCCTTGGATTCAAGCAATTACTTTGGGAGGTCACCAAAATTACCAAATATTAATTTGGCCACAACTAAATACTACTCCCAAAATATAATATAGACTTTCAAAATAGAGCCCACGTAGGATGATCCTTTAATTCTTAAAAAAAAGAATCACGAATGAAATTGAAAGTTCACACTACAATGCACAAAGGTCAAACGAAGAAATGTCTCCCAAACCTGCAGGACAAGGAGTACCTCCCACGCTTCAACGGAAACAAGTATGGTACTAATATTTTCTACCCCTAGATGGCGTTACCGTGGAAAAAGACCAAAAATTCTATAAAACACCACACAATATGATACATAGAATCTCATCTAAAATTTGAGATCCCAAAGGATAATATGAGCTTCTATAAGACTTGGTTAAGCTGAAATCAAGCGGCAATATAATTTTATAGACAACAAACATCAAAGACAATTGAAAAGAGGGTCATTTGGCAACATAGTAGGCCGATTCCGTCGAGAACGACATCCGTGAAACTTTGAAAATTAATTAATATTAATAGATTTTGATAGAGGTGCGAAAATTCATAACGTTATTTTTGGCCCGTTACAAGAGATAGAAAATTTACAAATTAATAGAATCAAAGAAATAAAAGAGGAAGAAAAGAATTTCAAAGGAAAAATTCAGAAAGAAGTAAGTGAAATTAAAATGGGAGTACAAGGTACCCAACAAAGAATGCAAAATTTAGAAGGAAAATGGGACAAAACCCTGGCTGAATTCCAACAAGATGTGGAAGTAGCATGGACCGAAAAACAAAATCAGAGGGAAGATAAAACAGAAAAAAGAATTGGGGAAATCCAGAAGGAGATGGAAACATTAAAAAGAAAAATAGAACAGACAGGGGTAAGAATAAATAGTGGGGAACAACAGAAAGAAACTGTAGAAATGACCAGGAAACTGGAAAATATGGAAGCAAGACTGGCTTACCTACAAGAAGAATGCGATCAAGCTGAAGGCAGAAATTTCCAAGACAAGAGAAAAGGCATGATGGAAACCAGAATTATAAATAATTATATAGGAAATAAAGGGGAACACAAATTTGAAGGGAACAATAGGAAAATACACCCGAAGGTATTTATAAAAATCTTGAGAAATAAAATGAAAAACATTAGAAGTAATGAAGATATGAAGGAAATGATTCGGGAAAATCTCGATAATCATGCTTTGGTGTGGTTTACCATCAAAGAAGAAGAGTTTAGCAGTTTCGATGAATTTGAGACATTATTTATGCAATATTTCTGGGGGAACAATGCCCAAACTAGAGTGAGAGAGAAACTTTATTCTGGTAAATATGAAACAGGAAGAGGCAATAGTATGAATGACTATGCCATGAAAAACTTCATGAATGCCAAATTCCTAGATCCACCCATATCAGAAGAGGAAATAATCATGTTTATTTCAAGACATTTCAAATTTGAGATAACAGAGACAATCGCTATTCAGAACATAAGGAACATAGAACAACTGAGTAGTTACCTTCAAAGAATTGAAAGGAACAAAATGGAAAATAACCAAATCAGAAATAGGACTCCAAATGAAAACCGAAACTATAATAGATATAATAATAATAACTATTAAAATCAAAATAATAACCAAACTAATAGGTTAAATGGTAATTATGAACAAAATAGAAATAATTACAGGAGTAACGGAAATAATAGAAATGGACAATATGAAAGAAATAACAATTACAATAACAACAATTATAGAAATAGATCATATGAAGCAAATAAGAATAATGGACAATATGAAAGAAATAACAATTACAATAACAACAATTATAGAAATAGATCATATGAAGGAAATAATAGAAATGGACAATATGAAAACAGAAAAAGAGATGACAATAGAGAACAAGGAAGAGACTACAATACAAGAAGGATGAATGAAAATACTGAAGAAAGGGAAAACAGAAATGGAGAACAAAGAAGAATAAACAACATACAAAGACAGCAAGAAAGAGTGATATCAATGGAACCAGAGATAGTCACTGAAGCAGAGTCCAATCAAAATTTTGGATCGAGCACATACCAAATGTAAAAAAAATATTATCTGTACATATGAACATCCAAGGGAATATATTAAATTTGGGGAAGAATTAGAATTAAAGGAAATAATGGGATTAATAAACATAAAAGGAAAAATAAATGGAAAACAAGTTAAAATATTAATAGATACAGGTTCAGAAGCGTCAATAATTAAAGAAAAATTAATAGAAGAAAATATTGAAAATTATGAAAACAAATTAATTAAAATACCAAAAACTACATTGATAGGAGCAAACGGAAAAAAGTTATGTGAAGTAAGTAAGTCTATAATACAAAAGATTGAATTGAAGAATGGGAAAGAAGTTGAAATGCAATTATTGTTAGTAAACAATTTAGAAGCAGACATAGTTATAGGAGTCGATGAATTAACAAAATATAAGGCAAGAATTGATTTTGATAAGATGGAGATAGAAATAGATGGAAATAGAATTGAATTTGAAAATGGAAATTTGGAAGAATTGGCAATTGAATAGGATAATAAGATGTTATGGAATATAGAAAGGAATGGAATAATGGAAGAATTGGAATTAGTATGTGGAAATAAAGGATATGAAGGGAAAGTGAAGAATTTAATTAAAAAATATGAAGGATTGATTCGAAAAGAAATGAGAATGGCCAATAACTATGTGCATAAGATAGAAGTAAGAGGAGTAGAAAATTTCAGAATAAGAACGTATCCCATACCTTACAAATATAGGAAATAAGTAGAATTAGAAATACAAAACATGTTGAAAGATGGTATTATAGAAAAATGCAATACAAGATATGTGAATCCTATTGTGGTAGTCAAGAAAGCAAATGGAGATTTGAGATTATGCCTAGATGCTAGAAATATAAATCAATACACTGTACCACAATACGAGGCTCCGATGAATGTAGAAGCAATATTTGGACGCATAACGGACACTAAAATATTTTCAAAAATTGATTTAAAACACAGCTTTTGGCTTATTCCTTTGGATGAAAACAGTAGAGACTATACAGGTTTTTCTATTGATGGGGTTTTGTACAGATTTTGTGTAGCTCCATATGGTATACAAAGTGCTTGTTCAGCCTTGGTTAGAGCATTACACCAAATATTAAATAAATATGAAGACTTATATAGACGATATATTAATTTTCTCACATGATGAGGAAGAACATTTAAGACATATAGAAATAATTTTAAAAGAATTGGATGAAGCAGGTTTAAAAATAAACCAAAGCAAGTGTAAATTTTACCAGAAAGAAATATGCTTTCTAGGGTATAAAATTGATGAAAATGGAATGACTATGGATGAGGAAAGGATAAAAGCCATAATAAATTATAAGAGACCATCAAACTTAAAAACTCTTCGAGGATTTTTAGGGATGATGAATTATTTCAAACGTCTGATACCGGATTTAAGTAAACAACAAATATCTCTAATAGAGCTACTTAAAAAGGATATTAGGTGGAAATGGACACAAGAGAGAGAAATAGCTTTCAATGAACTAAAAGAAGTTTTTCAAAAACAATTGAAAGTGTATCTTCCAAACTATGATCTACCTTTTATATTGCGAACTGATGCATCCAAAGAAAGATTTGCAGGTGTTTTGTTGCAAGTACAAAACAATATGGAAGTACCCATATGTTTTGTATCAAGGGTCACGAAAAACTATGAACAAAATTATGGGGTATCAGAATTAGAATTAGCAAGCATAATTTTCTGTATCACAAAATTTAGATTTTATTTACTAGGGGCAAAATTCATAATAGAAACAGATCATTCCTCACTAACAACAATTTAAAAAAATAGATTTGGCAATAGTAGAGTACATAGATGGGGGTTAATTTTACAGGAATATAATTTTGAATTAAAATATATTACAGGTAGAACAAATGTCGTGGCAGATGCTCTAAGTAGAGAAAGTAAGGGGGAAAATAATATAAATAAAAGAATAGTTAAAATTGGGGTAAATATTATGAAAGATTTAGAGGGGATATTTTCTTTAAACAAAATAATTGAAGATCAAGAAAATTTAACAGAAAAAGAAAAACAAAGGGGATATTTAAGAGACAACATATTAATTAAAAAAAATGGGGAGATAGAAGTATTTGTAATAACAGAAAATTTAGCAAAGAAAATATTAAAAAGTTTGCATAAAAAAAATGGTCACATAGGATCTAGAAAATTGTGGTTTCTATTTAGGGAGAATTACATTAGTAAGGTGGACCAAAGTCTTGCAATACAATGTACTAAAATCTGTCATATATGCCAATTAGGGAAAAGAATAAAATATAAGAAACGAAAACATTGCACAAACAATATTGACAACAAAATGTGGTGAAATAGTTGCAATGGATTTTCATAGCAATTTAATACGTAGTAGGCAGGGGAACTCTCATATATTAATTGTCGTTGATTTATTTTCAAAATTCGTAAAACTGTACCCTACTAAAACTACAAAATGTAAAGTCGTGATGGAAAAATTGTCAGAATACATGAAGGAGGTTATAAAACCTGAAAAATTTTCATAGTAGACAATGCAACATATTTTGTAAATAATAGATTCAAAAAATTCTGCAATGACAATCAAATAAACTTAAAAACTACAAGTATTCGGCATCTACCTGCAAACCCCTCAGAAAGGTACATCAGAGAGGTAATTAAATTTTTGAGAAAGTTTCTTGGTTCATCATAAATCTAAAAAGAAAGAACCTGAAAATTAAAAATTATTAGTTAGGTTATAAAATCTGACATTGGTAAAAATAGAAGAAGTACACTTATGAACATATTTAACAAAGTGTGAATCTAGATTTGTCAACTCGAACGGAAGAAAGGAGATGACAACTGAAATAAAAACAGATGTCAAATAATTTTAAAATTTTTTAACTAAAAGATAAAAATAATAATAAATTATTTGGAGACATTAAAAATAAACTTTGATATCAGAAAAAGATCAAATTATAAAACAATCATGTCAAATAACAGAAATCAAAAATTATTAAATGAATTTGATTGGTCAGCAAATATAGAAAAACTTAAAAATAAAGAGACATATGGATTTTGAAAAGATAGAAAAATTTTATATTGGTTGCTATTGATTAGAAAACGGTTAGTTACGAAAAATATACAGAATTGAGAAGTATAAGCTTTTTCATGTTTAAAAATTTATTTAAAATTAGACTACGTTGTATTAAAAGTGAAACTATAAAGTGATTTGTGTTTCTTACCTTTCCTTATCAAGTTCCTGTTAAAAACAGAGGTTGAATGATATCTGTAAATATAAAATTCTTTAAACAAACCATGAGTGAAGGTTCCGAGAGGTAAACAAAAATGAAAATCTTCCCAAGCCGACCCCGAAGCCATATTGAAGCCACTTCTACGAGAGACTCCAAGGCCCAGAAAGGTCTAAAACATAAAAAATCTTAGAAAATAATACAAGATAAAAAGGTATTTCATAAACTATAAGTTACATTATTAAACTTACGTGCGTGTGATCAAATCCAGAACTTAATATTTATTGATCTTCGTTACGATTACAATATCGTCAAATTTGTATATAAAATCTGTTAAAAACAGATGTTCTATTTTGTCTTTGTTTATTAGTGTTACATGTTAAGAGAGTTGCATAATTTTCATATATTTATTAGATATAAGAACTTCATTTAGTGTGAACATTGAGCGAAATATCATTTAGATAAGTGTTTTGAATTGTTTCTTATGTATTTACTTATCAATTCTATATAAATACGCCGTTCATTAAAAAATAAATTAAATAATATTTCATAAATTTCTAATATAAAGAGTTTTCCTCCTATTAAGTTGGCAAAACTGCTTCGCAGTTGGATAATTCCTATTATTCAAGGGCAAGGACACAGGACCGGCCTGAGAATATATTAAATAATAAAATAAAAAAAGAAACTAAGTGAGCATTTTACCCATGAACCCAACCTGAGGTGAAGAGTCATCATAAAAGGTGAGTGATGTATGATATCACTAATATTAAATTAAAATTCATATCAACATGTATATATATATATATATATATATATATATATATATATCCTTCTATCGTTAAAGCGTCCATACATTCTGAAATCGCATTCAATAGAGCGTCCAAGTGCATACAGCGTCCGTATACGGACGCTCTATGCACACCCCTTGTAATAATTTGTCCAGGGACTTGAAATTACGTCACGAACCTACCAACAAAATTTTTGGGGGACGCTTTTTTGATCATGAAATGAACGAAAATATACAGTTTTCGAATATATTTAGTTCGCGCAACTCTCCGGCAGAGACGCTAGGAGTATTAAGTTGTATATAGAGTATACATTTTATCTTGATAGTTATTCGCGCTTAGAGCGTCCCGAGATTTGACAACACTGCCGTTTCAGTAGAACGTTAAATTGCTTATATTGTTGAATGCAACAGTTAGAAAAATACATTTCTGGTACATTACTCAACTCTGAGTATTCTCTCAAATACATGCTCTCGTCTTCAGAGCGTCACGTCAACCACTCTCCTCTAATAGCGCCAAATTAAGAAAGTCCGATACATTAACGTGAGTAAAGGTTTAGATATGAGGTAGGAAGGTCAGTGAGCTGGCGCATTTCTTTATTAATAGTATTCTACAGTGAACGGCTAAATTATGGAATATTATTATTATTTCGAGAACCGTCGAGTTTTAAGGGAAATCCCGAAACAGATCGATTGTTGTTGTAAAATACCCATGTTATAACGTACATGGAGTAGGGATGACGTCACCGGTGTAGGTGTAGTGACGTAATCGTTAATTTTTTTAAATAGAAATCGGTATAATGTGACACCTCATTTGAACGAGAATTTAATTCCTTATTTAACGACATTACATTTTCAACTAAAATATTTTTTTAAGAGTACGAAATCAATTTTTTTAATTTAAATTTAACCAAATTTCAACTAATGATTTAATTAATAATGTACTTTAAAGTAACCAAATTATGCATAACAATTATTTTAAATTAAATGTTCGAACTGCCATCCATCGGTTTCTTGACAATATGCGAATATACGGACACATTCATCAAGTACATTGCGGATGACTTCTGGAGTAATTAGACTCTTTTCATGCCTAATTCTATCTTTCAAGTCCTGTAAGTTTTGGGGTCTATTGACATAAACTTTTGATTTTATGTAACCCCACAGGAAAAAATCTAGAGGTGTTAGATCTGGCGACCTTTCTGGCCACTCTATAAAACCTCGTCTTCTGATCCACCTCCCGGGAAAGCAATTATTTAAAAATTGACGTACTCCACGTGCGTAATGCGGAGGGGATCCATCTTGTTGAAACCAGATATTTTCACTAGGTAAATTTGAATTATTGGCATTTGGATACATGTTAGCAAGGACAGGTATAAGTTGATTTCTCAAAAAAGTTAAATAGCGTCTTCCTGTTAGATTTTCTTCAAAGAAAAAAGGGCCAATGATTCTGTCATTGATGATCCCTGCCCATAGGTTTGTTCCAACCACAAATCACAAACTGATTTCCAACTATTTTCAAATCGTTTTCAACGCGCATGTCTATCAAATAATCTGATCCCTGATCAATTTATGTTTTTGGTTGGAACATCTTACAACTTCAGTCTGTACTGTACATGCGCTTGTGTTGGCATCGTTAATCAGCTGATCCAAAGGCTTACACGATTTTTATTATGATCAAAATTAGGAATAAAACCAAGCTTTTTAATTATATCTAAATACAAACACAATTCACACTTTGAAAGTTCTAGTTTTAATTATATCTAAATACAAACACAATTCACACTTTAAGGTTATGCTGCAATTCAATGAAACAGTGAAAGAAACTGTAAAATAAAAACACAGCGATTCGCATGCGCCAGATTAGTGGTCAGAAGAAAATCCGTAAACCGTTCTGATAGTTTTCAAACCGTTTTAAATTTTGGTTGGAACAAGAAACTGATCGTTAACTAATCGTTTGTATGTCTGGTTGGAACGTATTTAAGTTACTGCGCAGAATCCTGACGGTTTCTGACGCTGGTTGGAACAAACCTCATACATTCACTTTCTGAGGATATTGCGTGTGTGCCTCAGTCATCCAATACGGGTTTTCTTGACTCAAATATCTGCAATTTTGACGATTCACGGTACCATGTATAAAAAATGTTGCTTCATCGGAAAAAAGGATTTGATTGATGAAAAGTGGATTGGGGATACATAAATCCTGAATAATTTCAGAAAATTGAAGCCGGCGATCGGGGTCGTCGTCGTTTAACTCCTGATGTAGTTGAATTTTGTAGGGATGGTATTTTTCTTTTTTTTAAACATGTAATACCGATCTTTGGGAAACTCCAGCATATTCACCCATTTGTGTTGAACTACTGTGAGGATTGTCATGTACATTTAATAAAATATCAAGTTTCACATTGTCTTCAATTTTAGGACGCCCTGCGTTTGGAATCTGTTTAACGTGCCTAGTTTCTCCAAATTTTCGGACTATTTTACTTACTGTTGATTGGCTGATGGGTCTGACGGGATATTTTGCGTCGAATAAATTGCATACCTCGTTCTGTGTTCTTTTTTTTATCTCCGCATCCGCTAAGGATTAATATTTCTATGCGTTGTGATTCATTTAGGTGAGCCATAATTCACTATTCAAAAGTAAAAATTACAATTGACAACTGATAACAATTCACAAAATCAAAACATTTACGACAATAAATATTACAGTAATTATGCCACTATCACTTGCTTGAATTACATATGACAATAAGTTTCAGTGTTTATGAGAGAACTTTTCGTGTCCATTATTATTTTTACTTATTTTTGCTTTTTTAAGTATTTCAGAAAGTCATGGATTCAAGCATTAATTGTAATTTGATTGAATTTAAATTAAAAAAAATTGTTGCTGCTCTGATTTCTTGCCAAAGTTGAACTCGACTATTTATAGGGTTTCTGTGAACTATTTCCTTCATTGTGCCCCATATACTGAAATCCAAAGGGTTATATTCTGGACTGCGTGTTGGCCAAGGAAAGGGACTACCACGACCAATCCAGCTTTCAGGAAACAAGGTGTTTAAATAGTTTCGTACTTCAAGAGTGTAATGAGATTAACTGTCAAAACACGAATGATTAACTGACAGGAGTATTGTTGACATCGGCACCTACTATGTTAATTCTTGTGATGATAAATTTGCTGAAATCAGCGCCTTCTAACGCTATTATTTGCATCGTTCACTAACTAACGACGTTAGTTAGTGTACGGTGTTATTTGTGCTAATAAATAAAATAATAATTATGTAGGGGGTTTTTTAAATGCGAAAACTAGTAATTTTTGAGACTAATGACACATATTTATTTTTGTCGCAAATGATGTAGTTTTAATATTTTTCAATAAAAAGAGAGATAGCGTTAACGATGAAAAAGTTAAGCGCACAGTTACACCAACAACATAGCTCATTTGGCGCCCTCTAGGAAATACATCAAAACGGATATCATATTACGATTTCTCATGCCTTAAAACCCCCATCTCTTAATTTTTACGTTTGTATATCCAAAATCTTTCAATTTACTGAGAAAAAACATCTTTTACATTCAAACTTTGCCACCCTGTATCTTTTCCATTATCAATATTTGATTAAAGCAAGTTGCAAGAGATTGTAATATTTTCAGGCCAAAAATCTCCCATTTCACTTTGGACCATTGCTTACGGACCACCCTGTATATAATACTTCATTTGGAATGGCAAATCAGCAAGAACCAACTGAAAGACTCATTGGAAAACCAACAACAGGTTGATATGACATAATTTCATTAGATTAATAACAAAAAATTCAATTTTTTTTAACAACAGAAATATTAGTACAAGGGTCAAAAGTTATTCCTTTTCCTATACACAATATTGATGTATGAAACATAAAAGTAGCCGATATCGCCAAGAGGCAGATTTTATAAGTATTCATGAATATATAGGATGTTCCAAAATTGATTGAAGAACCCAACTAAACCCAAGTAAATATAGGACATCCATTCTTTTTTAAATAATCAATTGTTTTAGCTGAAAAATCTTTGAAGTTAAAAAAGTGATTTTCAACACCCTGGAATTTAGAAACTATAACCATTTGACTCCAAGTGCTATAGTTTTTCGAAATCAGCTCTTCGAAGAGAATCGAAAGATATTAAGAAATACAGGGTGTTACATAAAAAATATGTGTTTGTTTCGTCACTGAATTTTGGAGCAGACTGTATGTATGAATATTTTTAAAATCTGGTCCTTGACGATATCTACTTACTTCTTTTGTTAATAATGTTGTTTCGTGGCACTAAGGATAAACGAGATATCTAGCTCCGACTGATGTATTAGAATATTATTTGAACCAGTTGATGTACCCAGATGACTTCACCTTATGCACGAGGCTATTAGTTTTCACCCAAAATTTGTTTTCTAATACTTTACTTGAAAAAAACTAAGAAAACATTTTTTTGATAACAAAAATTTTATAACACTACTACAAGAAATGGATTCCGCGTATTAAAATACATGATACTGCATAATTTTTTCCATACATTCAATATAAACCAAAATTTACAATTTTTGGGTCAGGACTGCAAAATGTTTAACATGCATCTCAATTACTTACTACATTTGAATTCTTTCATTTTATATTGTAGATAATATACAGGATTAAAGCTGAAGGAAATTTCCAAAAAAATTTGATTCCGATTTCGGAGAAATTTTGTATAGGAGGTTTTTTGATACGAAGATTCCAACAAATTTGTCAGTTATTCGTTAAAAAAATTATTTCGGGTGGAAAATTGAGAAAACTGCATGAAAATGGAATTTTCCGAAAAACTGTAAATCAGATTTTAATCATTTACGAACTTAGCCTCAGTTTTTATGTTCTGAACCTACTTATAAAATTTCATTGAAAAATTCGGTAGTGTTTTTGAGTTATCGTGTTGACAACTTACCGACCGACATTTTTTAAAAATGGGTTTTTTGGACTAATATGAAACGTGTAGATCCATTCGAATCTCGAAACGTCAAAATCACTCCATCACATCACTTCCCTTATAGTATTTTCCCGTAACCCACAATTTTAAGGAAATAAATTATTTATCTACGCAGGAAAAATATTAGTTCTCAACTAGGGTTAAAACTTTTCACCGACAATACTCGTGTCCTGAATGATCACAAATGTCACAAAAAATCATATTTTTTGTAACTGCCTACATAAATAGCTATTCTTCAACTAGTACCTAACAAACACCATATAAAATAATAACTATCATGTAATTCTGAAATTAATGCAATTTTGTGAAGAAATTGTCCATTTGAAGATTTATTTAAGTTCACTGTCTTCAATATTTTGAGTATTTGTAACTTGTTAAATGAATACTTCTGAAATTTCATTGCAATAACATAATATAGTTCCCTCCTACTTACAATAACCACATTATATCTTATTTGTCCTCCTATTTTCTGTAAATAGCAGATATGTACTTACTGCGGCAACAACGCAATAACAAAATTGACGCCCTAAAGGCTATCATATATACGTAATGCTGAATATAAGAGACGCCCAATTGTCCATCGACTGAAAGGGCGCCATAATGTTAGGAAAATATACAGCAATGTTGTGTTTTCCGTGCCAAAGTCCTTTTTTCCATTTATTTTAACCATCCTTTATCTATATTAAAAAGTATTCAGCTCAATTAACACTATATCTGCAGAAAACAACGTCGGACGCCTTAAAGCACATTTTTGTCTGGACGCTTTAACGATAGAAGGATGTATATATATATGTATATATATATATATATATATATATATATATATATATATATGTATATATATATATATATATGTATATATATATATATATAGGAGACGATTTATTTGGGGATGTGGCAATAAAATACCAGAGAGTACTCTTTTTAAAATATATTCCAAGCTTTCGAATATAACATATTCATTCTCAAGGAATTATTTAAACGAGGATGTCGGTATAATTGTAAAAATAGATAAAAATTAAATTTTATAATTGACATAAACATTCATTCCTTGAGAATGAATATGTTATATTCGAAAGCTTGGAATATATTTTAAAAAGAGTACTCTCTGGTATTTTATTGCCACATCCCCAAATAAATCGTCTCCGTTACTGAGTTGGCAAATATTTCTAGTAATTTATATATATATATATCCTTCTATCGTTAAAGCGTCCATACATTCTGAAATCGCATTCAATAGAGCGTCCAAGTGCATACAGCGTCCGTATACGGACGCTCTATGCACACCCCTTGTAATAATTTGTCCAGGGACTTGAAATTACGTCACGAACCTACCAACAAAATTTTTGGGGGACGCTTTTTTGATCATGAAATGAACGAAAATATACAGTTCTCGAATATATTTAGTTCGCGCAACTCTCCGGCAGAGTCGCTAGGAGTATTAACTTGTATATAGAGTATACATTTTATCTTGATAGTTATTCGCGCTTAGAGCGTCCCGAGATTTGACAACACTGCAGTTTCAGTAGTACGTTAAATTGCTTATATTGTTGAATGCAACAGTTAGAAAAATACATTTCTGGTACATTACTCAACTCTGAGTATTCTCTCAAATACATTCTCTCGTCTTTAGAGCGTCACGTCAACCACTCTCCTCTAATAGCGCCGAATTAAGAGAGTCTGATACATTAACGTAAGTAAAGGTTTAGATATGAGGTAGGAAGGTCAGTGAGCTGGCGCATTTCTTTATTAATAGTATTCTACAGTGAACGGCTAAATTATGGAATATTATTACTATTTCGAGAACCGTCGAGTTTTAAGGGAAATCCCTAACAGGTCGATTTTTGTTGTGAAATACCCATGTTATAACGTACATGGAGTAGGGATGACGTCACCGGTGTAGGTGTAGTGACGTGATCGTTAATTTTTTTAAATAGAAATCGGTATAATGTGACACCTCATTAGAACGAGAATTTAATTCCTTATTTAACGACATGAAATTTTCAACTAAAAGAGTACGAAATCAATTTTTTTAATTTAAATTCAACCAAATTTCAACTAATGATTTAATTAATAATGTACTTTAAAGTAACCAAATTATGCATAACAATTATTTTAAATTAAATGTTCGAAATGCCATCCATCGGTTTCTTGACAATATGCGAATGTACGGACACATTCATCAAGTACATTGCGGATGACTTCTGGAGTAATTAGACTCTTTTCGTGCCTAATTCTATCTTTCAAGTCCTGTAAGTTTTGGGGTCTATTGACATAAACTTTTGATTTTATGTAAGCCCACAGGGAAAAATCTAGAGGTGTTAGATCTGGCGACCTTGCTGGCCACTCTATAAAACCTCGTCTTCCGATCCACCTCCCGGGAAAGTAATTATTTAAAAATTGACGTACTTCACGTGCGTAATGCGGAGGGGATCCATCTTGTTGAAACCAGATATTTTCACTAGGTAAATTTGGATTATTGGCATTTGGATACATGTTAGCAAGGACAGGTATAAGTTGATTTCTCAAAAAAGTTGAATAGCGTCTTCCTGTTAGATTTTCTTCAAAGAAAAAAGGGCCAATGATTCTGTCATTGATGATCCCTGCCCATACAATATCTGCAATTTTGACGATTCACGGTACCATGTATAAAAAATGTTGCTTCATCGGAAAAAAGGATTTGATTGATGAAAAGTGGATTGGGGATACATAAATCCTGCATAATTTCAGAAAATTGAAGCCGGCGATCGGGATCGTCGTCGTTTAATTCCTGATGTAGTTGAATTTTGAAGGGATGGTATTTTTCTTTTTTTTTAAATATTTTTGGAATATGTTTTTTTGCGCGATCGATCTTTTTTGTTTATTTACAGCATCGGTTGTCAGGACAGTAGGTTGTGTTTACTGGTTTCTAAGTCCAACACATCGGTAAGTGATTTACTCACCGTTCAGACGTCGGTAAGTAAATTACTTACCGACGTCTTAGCCCTACATACATTTAAGTGGTCCTAAATAATATATTACTTCATTCATTACACAAAAGGAACAAAAAAAATAAGAAGATTTATATTTTTTCAATGAACAGAACCGAACAGAACAATATAAAAAGTAATAAATTAGCATAAAAACAATTTCACAGAAAGGACAAAAAAATCAAAAGCATTAATTTGAAACATTAAAATTAAATGTACAATTGGTACATTGGCTTTTATTTGAAATTTATTTCAATACGATCGCGCAAAAATGGTATAAGCATCTCGAACGTTAAGGGTTTTACCGGTCTTTACCAAACATTGCTGTCGACCGGTAAACAACCATTACCGTTCTTAATACTTAATATACTATAACGTGCCCAGTTATTCCAAATTTTCGGACTATTTTACTTACTGTTGATTGGCTGATGGGTCTGTCGGGATATTTTGCGTTGAATAAATTGCATACCTCCTTCTGTGTTCTTTTTTTATCTCCGCATCCGCTAAGGATTAATATTTCTATGCGTTGTGATTCAGTTAGGTGAGCCATAATTTACTATTCAAAAGTAAAAATTACAATTGACAACTGATAACAATTCACAAAATCAAAACATTTACGACAATAAATATTACAGTAACTATGCCACTATCACATGCTTGAATTAACATATATGACAAAAAGTTTCAGTGTTTATGAGAGAACTTTTTGTGTCCATTATTATTTTTACTTATTTTTGCTTTTTTAAGTATTTCAGAAAGTCATGGATTCAAGCATTAATTGTAATTTAATTGAATTTATATAAAAAAAAAATGTTGTACCCTTAAAGAAATATTTTAGTTAAAAATGTAATGTCGTTAAATAGGTAATTAAATTCTCGTTCAAATGAGGTGTCACATTATACCGATTTCTATTTAAAAAAATTAACGATTACGTCATTACACCTACACCGGTTACGTCATCCCTACTCCATGTACGTTATAACATGGGCATTTTACAACAAAAATCGACCTGTTTCGGGATTTCCCTTAAAACTCGACGGTTCTCGGAATAATGATAATATTCCATAATGTTCACTGTATAATTAATTATTGAGTAGGACATTATATACAAACTATTCTCGGTCATCTAAAAGACAAGTATAATGTCTATATTATATTATGTTGACTACCCCTAAATTTATTTGGAAGCTAAAACGTGTTAAAGAAAACCACTTTAGTTAGGTTATAAATCTAGATTTTATTGTTTTAATACCTAGTAAGTAGAAATTATAAAACAATGTCGAATATGGCACAAATAAAAAGTAAATTTTTACACAAAACAAAAAATAGTTTTCTACTATAAAATCTACATATACACAGAGAAACTTAAAGTCCTACAATAGGTACTACAAAGTTATTCAGATTGAAAAAAAATCCTGCAGGGATACAAAAATCAAAATCATTCGAATTTAATGAACTACACCCTTCATCTCTAACTTCTTTGTGTGTTTCCATTGCATGTACTTGTACGTATTCTTCGATCATAAAAATATTTAGTTTTCTTAAAAAAAAAGAGTTAGCACGTTGTATGCGGATGGTCAGGGGACGACGTAAACGCGAAACAATATACGCAAATTATACATGAAACAATATGAATGAATCTCTTTTTTATTTAATATCGAAGTCCCAAGTTACTTCCCAGTTCTTAGGTTCTTAGATACGTTCCTGTATATAGGGTGCGTCCAAGTAACGCATAAATTTATTATAAGCTAAATAAAAAGTACTATTAAAAATTCCCGAAACAGGTCAATTTTTGATTTTAAATTACCAAAATAAACAAAAGAAAATTTACAATAAATGTTCAACTTGTTCATCATTGACCAGTCGACATGACTTAACCGGGCATTAAGGTCTACCCTAACACTTTGTTATGGTGCTATGTTCCGCATTTATTGCCTGTCTCGGTCTTATAGCTCTCGAATAGTTGAATGAAATCAAAAAAAGTGCAAAATATACTTTTAAACAATAAAAATATATATACAGGGTGGTCCGTAAGTAATGGTCCAAAGTGAAATGGAAGATTCTTGGCCTGAAAATATTACAATCTGACGCAACTTGCTTCAATAAAATATCGATAATAAAAAAGATACAGGGTGGCAAAGTTGAAATGTCAAAAATGTTTTTTCTCAGTAAATTGAAAGATTTTGGATAAACAAACGTAAAAATTTGAAGATAGGGGTTTTAGTTCCTGAGAAATCATAATACCATATCTGTTTCGATGTATTTTCTAGAGGGCACCACATGAGCTACGTTGTTGATGTAACTGTGCACTTAACTTTTTTATCGTTAAAAAAATGTATACTTATCATAAGTCTCAAAGGTTGCTAGTTTTCAAGATATTCGCATCTTAAAAACCCTCTACGTAATTTGCATTTTATTTATTAGTACTTTGACATATTGATAATGTAACCTTAAAATTGAGCTCAAGCCCGAATAGGAATAAAGTCCTAAAATTTAATTAATTAAAAAAAAAAAGTGCAAGATTGTGAATAAATTTGTCTACTTGGTTACATAAGTTTCGGTTGCTCCGGTGACAACCTTAGGCCTTCGACGTCGCTCAGAACGGAGGTAGGGGTGGATCCCTCTTATTGATCTTCCGGACAAAATAGTAGACAACTTGTGTGGGCGCCAACTGAGTTTTCCACTTTGGCCTAGCGCAACTAAATTCCCCCGATAACCCAGTAAAACAAGGGATGAAAAGAAAAGGCAAACCTCAGCTTATGTTCCTTATAATAACCAAAAAAAAAAACATTTAATACCCTTAAGGGGTGTTTTACAATTAATAGCTACTTGAAAACCCTAGTAAAAACCCCCACTTAAAAAAAGAAGAAAAGTAGTGTGAACATCTATTACACCCCAATAGTCAAACTATTAACGCTAAAATTCTGAACTATACCTGTTAATTTGACCTACTTAGTGTGAAATACAGATTCAAAAAAACTTTCAATTATATGTTAGCTGAAAAGTAGTGTAAAGTTTATGAAAAAAAACAATTCCATATAAGGCGACACCGTAGTCAAGGCGTTGGTACCAAGGCAGAGACGCATGCGCAAGTGGATAAAATTATGAAAATTAAATTGTGAAAATTTACCGCAAAATATTAATTTCCACCATTACAATTGCATAATAAAATAAATCAGTGGAAACTACCTAGCTAATGCATATACATATTGGCGTAAAGCCTAAAGTAAAAATAAGTAAATAAACCAGAAAAACCCCCCGCTACCAGGTTACCCTCAATGTGGTCTTCTTCAAGAAGTTGTTGAAAAGTAGCAGCAAACTGCAGAAGACATCACCATCGATCTACCAGGTAAACTCCAAATAATCCGAAGTGTGTATCTGGCCCCACAGGTGAAGTGTGTATAATCTGGCCCCACAGGTGAAGTGTGTATCTTGAGGATGGTAAGTATACCCTGGCCCCACCGGTGAACCCTTAAAAATTAAAACAGGTTTCAGCTAAAAACTGAGCCTATACAGGAACCAATCAAACACCTCGACAAGTTAAGCTTGTCTCGGCCTATGCCAGAAGTAACGTACAAGTCAAAATCAACCCCAAATTAACTTAATCAAACCCACAAAGTAGTCATAAGGTCTACTTACAATCAACAGTGTCAGTAACAGTATACTACACTGAATTTAAATCAAATAATAAGAATGCGATAAGCATCTAAAATAAACTGTTTTTGGTCGTAACCAGGGTAAGTTTGAAGAACCACCCACGAATTATAGTATTCGTTAGACTAAAACGGGCAAAGAAAACAAAATATACACAGGGTAACAGAATAGACTGTCTTAATCAAAAATTTACAATCAACAGGTGGTATTTTACCACCAACTGTTTTATCTACAAAAACTACAAATCTATGAGACATACCTTTTCCAAAAAGGGTCCAATACTCAAAATTTTCCTCTTATTGGGCGGCTACCAACAAATAACGAACCAACAACAGCATGTGGCACGCCTTCAATTTCAAAACTTCACGTTGGCGATTTCCTTTAAATAGTGATAATACATAGTGATGCGAAATCAGTAAGTAGAGAAAATACTTACAATAGTTTTAGTGCAATATATCCCCTATAAGGGTTTGTGAAAACGGCTTCCAGAACAGGACGGAATTCTTCAACAATACGAACTCCCGTAGAACCAAAATACTAGCCGTATAACTCATTCAGAACGAGAATCTATAAATTTCAGCAGGAGATGACTAAGCAGCCAATCATAAAATTCAGATTCAAGCTCCATGCACTTTTCGAAACCCAACATCAAGTAGGAGCCCACACCGGAAAGAAGGGTGACTGACACTTCCTCAACGTCAATACAGAATACTACCATAAAGAAACCTACCCGAAACATACATCCGAACTACACCGCTCACTACACCGAGCGTGTTCCACACAGATCAAGTCATAAAGTGCTACACTTCCCTCCATGTAAGTCAATATGCATTCGCGAGTAAAACAGCCTACACTCCTGAGTAGCATCGAATAAACGCTCTAACAATTCCGTAAAACGGAGCGACAACATTTGTCTTTGGACTCGTAGAGTCACAGAGCAAACGCTCTATCTCTGCCGCCAACCTCGGCGCGACAAACTAAGTTGTCTGTGGACTCTTAAGGTCACAGAGCATTGCTCTATCTATGCTGACATCGGCGCGACAAACTAAGTTGTCTGTGGACTCGTAAAGTCACAGAGCATTGCTCTATCTATGCCGACAACATCAGGGCGACAAACTTAGTTGTCTGTGGACTCGTAAAGTCACAGAGCAAACGCTCTACCTATACCGACAACATCAGCGCGACAAACTTAGTTGTCTGTGGACTCGTAAAGTCACAGAGCAACGCCTAACATCAAGTACGACTACACTCAGCGGCATGACGAACGAACGCTTTTCTCCAAGACACGGCTGTCAACGCCAATTGTAATTGTCATCCAACAAATAAACACTTGTAAACATTGGAGATAAATGATGTATTAAAACTTATTCAAATAAATTTGAGTAAACATAGTACCACAATACCAAACCAACGTAAACAAAGCAAGATCAAACACTCGGATTTAACATACAAAACACATGGCGATAACAGCTACTATATTATGAATAGATGTTCAGAATATATTCGATTGCCAACCTACACAGAAGATTTCTAGCTAGAATGTATTTGCTTAAGCCAAAATATGGTAGATAAATGAAGAAAATATACCTTTAACTCAAAAGTATGTATGTCTTTATAGATCAGTAAGTTTTATGAAACCTAATTACTACTTTAAATGTTTTAGAACTCAAGTCAAGGAGTCAGTAATAATTTATAACTGAACCCTAATAAACTTTAGCGTTTATCAAGCTGAAGCGGACAAAGTATTTGGACTACTGTGGCTACACCCCAAAGGTGATATAATCAAAGCCGGAAACAAAATCAGTAGTCCCACGGTAACTAAAAACTAAAGTAAAATCCACAAGAGAGAAAACCCCTTACTACCCTTAATTATGAATTATAATATAACAAACAAAAAGAAACAACTAACATGAATATATCTATACGGACGTTTACCAAGTAGGCGCTAGTTTTATTCTTTACCTTACCTAGCGACAAAATATAAAATTGTTGTCAAGATGTGAAGACAGGTATGGTTACAGCCTGCACCACTTCACCGGAAGGATGATGGCAGAGTAGTCCCTAAAACTCTGGGCTGACAGAAACTATTTAACTACTGAAGTTCTTTTGTAGTGATCAAATGATATTAGAAATATAGAGACAATATCGGTCAGGTAATTACTATATACAAATACTTAATATATACAATAGACGTAGTGACAAATTCAACCGTTACAGATTCCCCCCTTACTTCAAGAGAATTCACTCAGGTGAATTCTCACCAGCGCTAGCTGGCTTCAAGTCCTTGATATTCCAGGTACCACGGTCGTTACCCTTGTCATCCATCAGTACATATGTCCATGGTGAAACTCTTTTTTTAACTAAGTAAGGACCTACCCAACGGGGTGCCAATTTCTTGGTATAAAACTGCGCCGCGTCAGACAAAACAAAATTCTTACGCCAAACAAGTTGGTGAGGAAGCAACTCCTCTCGTCGCCGCCGGAGATTATACGTTCTCTCATTTTTCTGCGAAGCCTTGCCAAGCGAGCCCTAACTTCCTTAAACAACGCGTCAAAAGCTTTACTCTTCCCTGCATCGTCAACAGCAGAACTCCTATCCGAAGCGCCATCCCTAATCCTATCCTTTAAAGCAAATTCATCACCTTTCAGAACCATATTCCTACCAAAATTGAGATAATAGGGGGTCTGTTTAGTGGACTCATTAAAAGCTGTTCGTAACGCACAAGTAACTTTAGCCAGATCAACGTCCCATTTCCGATGATTATCCGAAACATACATGGCTAACATAGTCTTCAAAGTTCTATTATACCTTTCCGTGGGATTCGCCTGAGGATGGTAATGGGCGTTGAAACGTACCGACACTCCATACTCCTTCATCAAAGCCGAGAACACTCTCGAAGTAAATTGAGGACCATTGTCGCAAATCAACAAACGTGGCACGCCAAACAACAAGAATACGCCCTCCTCGATTCTTTTCCCTACTAATTGTGTGGTAGAAGACCTCAAAGGAAAAGTAAGAGTAAATTTAGTGAACAAATCAACCACAACCAAAATGAACTTATGTCCAGCCATAGAACGAGGTAATGGTCCTATCAAGTCAGTAGAAATAATCTCCCATGGTCGAGTAGCTCTGGGCTGAGGTGTCATCTGCCCCTTCGGTCCACTTTGATCAACCTTGTGCGCCGCGCACACTACACAATTCCTAACAAAAGAAGCTACATCCGACCTAAGCTTAGGCCAATAAAACCTAGCACTGATACGTTTGAAGGTTTTTAGTACACCCATGTGTCCTGCTAAAGGCGGATCGTGCAGTTGTTGCATCACTCTCCATCTATCAGCCTTCGGAACAACCTCCTTCCAATCATCGGCAGCATCGCCTAAGGAACCAGAATTTGTGCGAACGTGCTTATACAACTCACCCTCGAGAACTCGCCACTGTGAATACTTGATCGGATACTTCGAGACTTTCTGAATCATTCCGACATACCAACGATCCCTAACGACTGAAACCTCACTGATCTGAACCTCCGGTATAGCCCTAGACAAAGTGTCAGGTACGACGTGCTCTTTGCCCTTACGGTGTATGATCTTAAAGTCGTATTGCTGTAATCTTACGCTCCACCTCGCTAGACGACCTGCAGGGTCCTTCAGATTCTGCAACCACACCAGAGAATAGTGATCTGTGATAACCGAAAAAGGGACTCCTTCTAGGTACGGTCGTAACTTCTCCACTGCCCATAACACAGCCAGACATTCCCGTTCAGTAGTGGAATAGACTCTCTCCTGCTTACTCAATGACCTACTCAAATAACAAACAATGCGGTCTCCTTCAGGATGAGGTTGGACGAGAACAGCCCCAAGTCCATACCCACTAGCATCACAATGAACTTCAAACGGAAGATTGTAATCCGGACAGCTTAACACAGGAGCCTTTACCAAACATTCCTTAATCTTACTAAAAGAGGCTTCACACTCTGGTGTCCAGACGAACTTCCTACCCTTACGCAACAAAGCTGTGATCGGAGAAATCAAAGTAGAGAAATCAGGAATAAACCTGCGATACCACGAGAAAGTGCCAATTACACAACGCACATCCTTCACACATTTCGGAGGCGGTAACATCAACATAGCCTTGACCTTATCAGGATCCACATGAAGTCCAGTACTATCCACAACATAACCCAAGTACTTCAACTGAGGTCGACAGAAAAAACACTTATCCCAGCTGACGGTCAAACTGGCTTTACCAATCCGCCTAAAAACTTCCTCCAAAACGGCAAGGTGTTTTTCAAAGGTTTGAGTAACAATAACCACATCATCGAGATAGGTAAAAACGTTGGGTTCCAAGTCGGGTCCAAGAACTTGATCGATGAGTCGTTGCCAAGTAGCTGGAGCATTATGGAGACCAAAAGGCATCCGTTTAAATTGAAATAGACCACGTCCCGGAACAGTAAAAGCGGTATAAGGCCTTGAAGACTCCGCCACCCTCACCTGCCAATAAGCAGACTTAATATCCAGGGTAGAAATATAATGAGCATTCCGGAGCTTGTCCAAAGTGTTAGAAATGTAGGGGAGAGGGTAACTATCCCGTTCAGTGACAGCGTTTAATTTGCGATAATCCACGCAGAAGCGGAAAGTACCGTCCTTCTTTTTAACTAATAAAATGGGAGAACTCCACGGACTGTTCGACCTCTCAACTACACCAAGACGAAGCATTTCCTCTAACTCCTTATCAATATGCCCCTGCATCACTGGGGAAACTGGATAATATCGTTGTTTAATGGGCGGGGAATGACAAACTATAGTATGTTCCGCAACATTCGTACAACCAAGACTAGTTCCCAATATAACCTTATTATGCTCAATCACTGCATCCAAACGAGACTTCTGTAAGTCGCTCAGCAAATATCTACTACGAAGATGATCTACAGTTGCAATCCCAACGGGTGACTCTGAAAAATGCCATTCATTGTGTCTCAAATCTGGGACAACTCCCATGATTTTCCAAAAGTCTGCTCCCAAGATAAGCGTATGAGGGACGTCCAATACCACCAAGACAGAGATGATCTTCAATTGATCGCGGAGAGAAAATGGAACTAAACACTCACCAATAGACTCACACATCTGTCCATTCGCAACTCTGCAACTAGTTCTCTTAGTGGTGTCCACCTCTAAGCCTGAAGTCTGCAACAGTTTCCAACCAGTACTACCCAAAATCGTTCTCGTAGCTCCCGAATCCAAAAGTCCTAATACCTCAGACCCCAAAACATTCACCTTAAGATACGGCCTCTCATCGTTCACAGCATGATCTAATATAAAATCAAGAATAGGTTGAACTTCGGTCGAACGTCTTACAGCGCTACCTCTTCGACCAGTTAAGAGCGCCTGTTCTCGTTTCCCTGGCTACACTTGGGACAGGTCCTCACAGTATAACCTTCTCGCTGACACTTAAAACATTTCAATTGCTTGGGAAGAACACATCCAATGGCTCGATGGCCAGGCTTCTTACAACGAAAGCAAATAACTGAAGACTTTTTATCGCCCGACAAATTCTCTACATCCAAGCGATCTACGGGCTGAGATGAATCAACCTCGACAAAAGCCAGGTCCTTCTCTAAGACATTACCCCTACGAACACTGGGCTCGACATAACTATTAATAGCATCGCGCCTATCCTCCATACGACGACATACATGCCTCAACTCCTCAATAGTAGTAGGTAGTGGATCTCTTAAACGGTCTTGATAAAATGGGTGCAAATTCTTTACAATAATCGCCATCTTGGCCCCCTCAGGAACAAAACAACCTAACCTACTAAAATAACTTGACATGATCGCAAGATAAACTCCTATTGATTCTGACGAGTGCTGAGTCCTCTTCCTAAGCTCGTCGAACAAATCATCAGTATGATGAGCGGTCAAATACTCTCTTCTGAATTCATCCTTCAACTCGTTCCAAGAATGCACTCGCAGTCTGACATCCTTGTAGAATTGGTATGCCTTGTCCGAAAAAAGATCTACACCAGAGCCCAACAACACATCGTCTGGAACATGACGAGCCATTTTAAGTTCTTCTACTCGTTCAAGAAAAGCTGTAATGGACAAAGATCTAGACGAACCAGAAAACTTCTCCAAACCCCATTTATGTGGTGGAATCATCTTTGAAAGGAAGCTGTTTGATACGCTACCGTGTGTGGTATTAATCGGTGGGTGATTTGCAACGGGAGACGAACTAGCGACATTCTGCACACCTGCCAAAAATTGACCTGTCAGATTGCCAGTAATGACATCTAAAGCTGCTGGCACAACAACTTCAGCAGTAACACGAGTAGATATGGCGTTAAATCTATCATAGAGACCTATCAACTTAGTTAGCAACTCCGACCTCTTTGTTTCCTTCTCAGCATCCCCTGCAGCGTCCAATTGATCAAACCTATTCAACGCGTGAGATACCTTCGTCTGCAACTTCTGTGTTTCACTGATATTGGAACTGCCACTGTAACTAGCCAACAAAGTTTCGATCTCTGTACATTTCCTAATAAGAGCAGCCTCATCTTCCTCAAATGGAAATGAGTATTTGGGATACCTGAAACTGTCACCAGATTTCTCCATACGAAGAGCCATAGAAAGCTGAGTACGCATCTCCTCCGCAGTTCCGATCTTAAGACCCCTAAACTTAAGCTCCCACTCAAGCTCCTCTTTCTCCAACCTATTAATAAACATTTTTCGAGCCATCTTGATGTCAATATCAACAACGAGTCAAGGATACGAGAAAAATTACAACAATATAATTACCCTCAGTTATAAAAAAAACGATATTTACAAGCTATGACGAGCAATACAACAGGGTTAGGGAAAATAATATAATATATAGCACACTTAATACACTACGACTACTATGCAATAATCAATTTATCAAAATGGTAACCATATACTCAATATACTTGGTTTCACGAAGAACAGCCATATAACTACTAAAAAAAAACTATAGCAAGTCTATCTTATGAACAAAAACATGCCCCCACTAAATAAAAAAGTGCCCCACGTTGGGCGCCAAAAATGTAACCTTAAAATTGAGCTCAAGCCCGAATAGGAATAAAGTCCTAAAATTTAATTAATTAAAAAAAAAAGTGCAAGATTGTGAATAAATTTGTCTACTTGGTTACATAAGTTTCGGTTGCTCCGGTGACAACCTTAGGCCTTCGACGTCGCTCAGAACGGAGGTAGGGGTGGATCCCTCTTATTGATCTTCCGGACAAAATAGTAGACAACTTGTGTGGGCGCCAACTGAGTTTTCCACTTTGGCCTAGCGCACTAAATTCCCCCGATAACCCAGTAAAACAAGGGATGAAAAGAAAAGGCAAACCTCAGCTTATGTTCCTTATAATAACCAAAAAAAAAACATTTAATACCCTTAAGGGGTGTTTTACAATTAATAGCTACTTGAAAACCCTAGTAAAAACCCCCACCTAAAAAAAGAAGAAAAGTAGTGTGAACATCTATTACACCCCAATAGTCAAACTATTAACGCTAAAATTCTGAACTATACCTGTTAATTTGACCTACTTAGTGTGAAATTAATATGGCTGTTCGAGTGTACCAATACAGATTCAAAAAAACTTTCAATTATATGTTAGCTGAAAAGTAGTGTAAAGTTTATGAAAAAAAACAATTCCATATAAGGCGACACCGTAGTCAAGGCGTTGGTACCAAGGCAGAGACGCATGCGCAAGTGGATAAAATTATGAAAATTAAATTGTGAAAATTTACCGCAAAATATTAATTTCCACCATTACAATTGCATAATAAAATAAATCAGTAGAAACTACCTAGCTAATGCATATACATATTGGCGTAAAGCCTAAAGTAAAAATAAGTAAATAAACCAGAAAAACCCCCCGCTACCAGGTTACCCTCAATGTGGTCTTCTTCAAGAAGTTGTTGAAAAGTAGCAGCAAGCTGCAGAAGACATCACCATCGATCTACCAGGTAAACTCCAAATAATCCGAAGTGTGTATCTGGCCCCACAGGTGAAGTGTGTATCTTGAGGATGGTAAGTATACCCTGGCCCCACCGGTGAACCCTTAAAAATTAAAACAGGTATCAGCTAAAAACTGAGCCTATACAGGAACCAATCAAACACCTCGACAAGTTAAGCTTGTCTCGGCCTATGCCAGAAGTAACGTACAAGTCAAAATCAACCCCAAATTAACTTAATCAAACCCACAAAGTAGTCATAAGGTCTACTTACAATCAACAGTGTCAGTAACAGTATACTACACTGAATTTAAATCAAATAATAAGAATGCGATAAGCATCTAAAATAAACTGTTTTTGGTCGTAACCAGGGTAAGTTTGAAGAACCACCCACGAATTATAGTATTCGTTAGACTAAAACGGGCAAAGAAAACAAAATATACACAGGGTAACAGAATAGACTGTCTTAATCAAAAATTTACAATCAACAGGTGGTATTTTACCACCAACTGTTTTATCTACAAAAACTACAAATCTATGAGACATACCTTTTCCAAAAAGGGTCCAATACTCAAAATTTTCCTCTTATTGGGCGGCTACCAACAAATAACGAACCAACAACAGCATGTGGCACGCCTTCAATTTCAAAACTTCACGTTGGCGATTTCCTTTAAATAGTGATAATACATAGTGATGCGAAATCAGTAAGTAGAGAAAATACTTACAATAGTTTTAGTGCAATATATCCCCTATAAGGGTTTGTGAAAACGGCTTCCAGAACAGGACGGAATTCTTCAACAATACGAACTCCCGTAGAACCAAAATACTAGCCGTATATTCCACAACTCATTCAGAACGAGAATCTATAAATCCCAGCAGGAGATGACTAAGCAGCCAATCATAAAATTCAGATTCAAGCTCCATGCACTTTTCGAAACCCAACATCAAGTAGGAGCCCACACCGGAAAGAAGGGTGACTGACACTTCCTCAACGTCAATACAGAATACTACCATAAAGAAACCTACCCGAAACATACATCCGAACTACACCGCTCACTACACCGATCGTTTTCCACACAGATCAAGTCATAAAGTGCTACACTTCCCTCCATGTAAGTCAATATGCATTCGCGAGTAAAACAGCCTACACTCCTGAGTAGCATCAAATAAACGCTCTAACAATTCCGTAAAACGGAGCGACAACATTTGTCTTTGGACTCGTAGAGTCACAGAGCAAACGCTCTATCTCTGCCGCCAACCTCGGCGCGACAAACTAAGTTGTCTGTGGACTCTTAAGGTCACAGAGCATTGCTCTATCTATGCTGACATCGGCGCGACAAACTAAGTTGTCTGTGGACTCGTAAAGTCACAGAGCATTGCTCTATCTATGCCGACAACATCAGCGCGACAAACTTAGTTGTCTGTGGACTCGTAAAGTCACAGAGCAAACGCTCTACCTATACCGACAACATCAGCGCGACAAACTTAGTTGTCTGTGGACTCGTAAAGTCACAGAGCAACGCCTAACATCAAGTACGACTACACTCAGCGGCATGACGAACGAACGCTTTTCTCCAAGACACGGCTGTCAACGCCAATTGTAATTGTCATCCAACAAATAAACACTTGTAAACATTGGAGATAAATGATGTATTAAAACTTATTCAAATAAATTTGAGTAAACATAGTACCACAATACCAAACCAACGTAAACAAAGCAAGATCAAACACTCGGATTTAACATACAAAACACATGGCGATAACAGCTACTATATTATAAATAGATGTTCAGAATATATTCGATTGCCAACCTACACAGAAGATTTCTAGCTAGAAAGTATTTGCTTAAGCCAAAATATGGTAGATAAATGAAGAAAATATACCTTTAACTCAAAAGTAAAGTATGTCTTTATAGATCAGTAAGTTTTATGAAACCTAATTACTACTTTAAATGTTTTAGAACTCAAGTCAAGGAGTCAGTAATAATTTATAACTGAACCCTAATAAACTTTAGCGTTTATCAAGCTGAAGCGGACAAAGTATTTGGACTACTGTGGCTACACCCCAAAGGTGATATAATCAAAGCCGGAAACAAAATCAGTAGTCCCACGGTAACTAAAAACTAAAGTAAAATCCACAAGAGAGAAAACCCCTTACTACCCTTAATTATGAATTATAATATAACAAACAAAAAGAAACAACTAACATGAATATATCTATACGGACGTTTACCAAGTAGGCGCTAGTTTTATTCTTTACCTTACCTAGCGACAAAATATAAAATTGTTGTCAAGATGTGAAGACAGGTATGGTTACAGCCTGCACCACTTCACCGGAAGGATGATGGCAGAGTAGTCCCTAAAACTCTGGGCTGACAGAAACTATTTAACTACTGAAGTTCTTTTGTAGTGATCAAATGATATTAGAAATATAGAGACAATATCGGTCAGGTAATTACTATATACAAATACTTAATATATACAATAGACGTAGTGACAAATTCAACCGTTACAATAAAGCAACCATTATGAACTCAATAACTATTAATCAAGAGAAAAAAGAACAATTTATTGAAAAATACAACAACAAAATTTAAATATTATTTCACAGTAATTGTTCAAAATGTCCGCCATTCATCTCGATACATTTATCCATACATTTCATGAAAGATCGCCTAATATTAAACAATGTCATTGGCGTAAAAAAATTTTTGCTGCTCTGATTTCTTGCCAATGTTGAACTCGACTGTTTATAGGATTTCTAAGAACTATTTCCTTCATTGTGCCCCATATACTGAAATCCAAGGGGTTATATTCTGGACTGCGTGGTGGCCAAGGAAAGGGACTACCACGACCAATCCAGCGTTCAGGAAACAAGGTGTTTAAATATTTTCGTACTTCAAGAGTGTAATGAGATTAACTGTCAAAACACGAATGATTAACTGACAGGAGTATTGTTGACATCGGCACCTACTATGTTAATTCTTGTGATGATAAATTTGCTGACATCAGCGCCTACCAAGGCTTTTATTTGCACCGTTCACTAACTAACGACGTTAGTTAGTGTACGGTGTTATTTGTGCTAATAAATAAAATAAAAATTATGTAGGGGGTTTTTAAAATGCGAATATCTCGAAAACTAGTAATTTTTGAGACTAATGATAAGTATACCTTTTCGTCGCAAATGATGTAGTTTTAATATTTTTCAATAAAAAGAGAGATAGCGTTAACGATGAAAAATTGAACGCACAGTTACACCAACAACATAGCTCATGTGGCGCTCTCTAGGAAATACGTCAAAACGGATATCATATTACGATTTCTCATGCCTTAAAACCCCCATCTCTGAATTTTTACGTTTGTATATCCAAAACCTCTTTTACATTTCAACTTTGCCACCCTGTATCTTTTCCATTATCAATATTTGATTAAAGCAAGTTGCAACAGATTGTAATATTTTCAGGTCAAAAATCTCCCATTTCACTTTGGACCATTACTTACGGACCTCCCTGTATATAATACTTCATTTGGAATGGCAAATCAGCAAGAACCAACTGAAGGACTCATTGGAAAACCAACAACAGGTTGATATGACATAATTAGATTAATAACAAAAAATTCAATTTTTTTTAACAACAGAAATATTAGTACAAGGGCCAAAAGTTATTCCTTTTCCTATACACAATATTGATGTATGAAACATAAAAGTAGCCGATATCGCCAAGAGGCAGATTTTATAAGTATTCATGAATATATAGGATGTTCCAAAATTGATTGAAGAACCCAACTAAACCCAAGTAAATATAGGGACATCCATTCTTTTTTAAATAATCAATTGTTTTAGCTGAAAAATCTTTGAAGTTAAAAAAGTGATTTTCAACCCCTGGAATTTAGAAACTATAACCATTTGACCCCAAGTACTATAGTTTTTCGAAATCAGCTCTTCGAAGAGAATCGAAAGATATTAAAAAATACAGGGTGTTACATGAAAAATATGTGTTTGTTTCGTCACTGAATTTTGGAGCAGACTGTATGTATGAATATTTTTAAAATCTGGTCCTTGACGATATCTACTTACTTTTGTTAATAATGTTGTTTCGTGGCACTAAGGATAAACGAGATATCTAGCTCCGACTGATGTATTCGAATATTATTTGAACCAGTTGATGTACCCAGATGACTTCACCTCATGCACGAGGTTATTAGTTTTCACCCAAAATTTGTTTTCTAATACTTTAATTGAAAAAACCTGAGAAAACATTTTTTTAATAACAAAAATTTCATAAAACTACATCAAGATTCCGCGTATTAAAATACATGATACTGCAAAATTTTTTCCATACATTCAATATAAACCAAAATTTACAATTTTTTGGTCAGGACTGCAAAATGTTCAACATGCATCTCAATTACTTACTACATTGAATTCTTTCATTTTATATTGTAGATAATATACAGGATTAAAGCTGAAGGAAATTCCCAAAAAATTTTGATTCCGATTTCGGAGAAATTTTGTATAGGAGGTTTTTTGATACGGAGATTCCAACAAATTTGTCAGTTATTCGTTAAAAAAATTATTTCGGGTGGAAAATTGAGAAAACTTCATGAAAATGGAATTTTCCGAAGAACTGTAAATCAGATTTTAATCATTTACGAACTTAGCCTCAGTTTTTATGTTCTGAACCTACTTATAAAATTTCATTGAAAAATTCGGTAGTGTTTTTGAGTTATGGTGTTGACAACTGATCGACCGACATTTTTTAAAAATAGGTATTTTGGACTAATATGAAACGTGTAGATCCATTCGAATCTCGAAACGTCAAAATCACTCCATCACATCACTTCCCTTATAGTATTTTCCCGTAACCCACAATTTTAAGGAAATAAATTATTTATCTACGCAGGAAAAATATTAGTTCTCAACTAGGGTTAAAACTTTTCACCGACAATACTCGTGTCCTGAATGATCACAAATGTCACAAATTTCATATAATACATTGAAGGCACTATTTTGATGTGGAATGTCAAAACTCAAGTGACATTTTTTAATATTTTTTAAGATTGAGTAATAACAGAGTTGTTGTGACTAACTTAATAACTTAGAAGACAGTCTTGATTAATAGTACCATGACTTGTCACTTAATCATGATCATATTAAAGAAGGAAGTCATATATATATTATCTATTCGCAATTGTTAAAAAGACACAGTTGTGAGACAATTTACTCTCACTAATTACCTCACTAAAACATCAAGATAACAATAGCAAATGTAGTATGTACAAAACAAGCCTGTTATAACTTATTAGGTAGATGTTTATCGTTATAAATCTGAAATATCAACAATTCTACTATTATTATGGTGATTGTCTAATGAAAGAAGATATGCATAAGTGTGATTTACATGGTTGCTTTCTCTTTTTTTGTTCAATGAATTTTCATCTAGAGCGGTCTCAAACATTTCTAGGCAGGATCTTTTATGATAATTGGATTCTGAATGTATAACCTTGATGTTGTTGAAATTTGGATGATGACCAGTTTTTATACTATGTTCAGCTATAGCACATGATTGTTTATCAAGTTTTATATCACTTTTATGTTGGGTCACCCTGTCTTTTAGTACTCTAGATGTCTGTCCATAATACACTTGATCACAATTGTTACAAGAGATCTTGTATACTACATTAGATTTTTTCAAGTCTTCATCTTTATATTTTGTTTTTGTAAAAATATTATTAATTGTTGTTAACTCAAATTTATAAGTAAGTTTAATTTGATTTTCATGTTTAAAAACATTTAGTATTTTTGTTGAGACATCCTTTATATATTAAGTTATTAAGTTAGTCACAACAACTCTGTTATTACTCAATCTTAAAAAATATTAAAAAATGTCACTTGAGTTTTGACATTCCACATCAAAATAGTGCCTTCAATGTATTATATGAAATTTCTTACATACAAAGAATGTTTTACTTGCTGAATAAGAAGTTTAGTTTTGTAAATTATTGACTCACTTTACACGTAAGTTTTTAAAAAATTATTCTACAAAAGATATACCTACCAAAAAAATGTTCATATTTCAGCCTTGAAAAAGAAAATAAAAATTTTCGAGACGTTGGGTAGTAAATAAGAGTTTAATTCAGCCCTCCTTACGACGGAATCCCTTAGATATATAAAACCTATTTTATTATATATATATATATATATATATATATATATATATATATATATATATATATATATATATATATATATATATATATATATATATATATATGTATATATATACATCCTTCTATCGTTAAAGCGTCCAGACAAAAATGTATATATGGCAACAAAAATATTCAAAATATCAATTACGTATCAATTCCAAATATCGAAAATTCATCAACAAACATAATAAAACTTTTCAAAAATGAAATTAATATAAAGATAACACAAAAAAATGTTAAAACAATTGGGAATTTAAACAGCAAAGTGAAAGATTCCACACCTGACTTGAAGAAATCAAATGTGGTCTATAAAATAAAATGTAATAACTGTGATCTTACCTACATTGGTACAAGCTCTAGAAATCTTACTAATCGAATCACATCTCATAAAAATAAAAAAAATATAAAATATTTTTAACTAGGTACCTCCTGACTTTGGACCAAAATAAATAATATTCGTACAATTCAACCATCTAATATAGATTTGTATGCTTATTTCATAAAAAAATAGATTTATTTTTATAAATGTCAAGAGTTTATAACAAATAATTTGTCAAAATCATTTTCTTAGGTTATAATCTAACCTAAAATTCTCTTCAAAATTTAATAAATAAACAACCTAAAAGATATAAATAATTGCAAAAACAAAAATATTTATTGATCTGTCTGTGTGAAGTATGTCACCATTTACGTATAATGATAATTTTTATATTTTTTTCAACATTTACAAGTTTTTTAATAATTTTATGTATCAAATTTAATTAATTTTTACATGTAAGTACTTGCATTTATTTTAAATCATGTTATTTTTCCAATATGTATATTTTTTAGTGCCCTGAAGAAGTGTCAAAGCAATACGAAAGCTTGGCTTTTTGTAAATAAAAGATTTTACATTAAATTTTGACTGAAAATTCTCGTTATCCCTGCCTCTATAACATTTTCCAGTCGTTATATAAAACTTTATATATATATTAGACGGATTCAAAAAAAATTTTTTCCTCAATTATATCGAAAATATTGTTGGAAATGACAAAAAAAATACTGCGGATGACTCAATGTACTTGATGAATGTGTCCGTAGATTCGCATATTGTCAAGAAACCGATGGATGGCATTTCGAACATTTAATTTGAAATAATTGTTATGCATAATTTGGTTACTTTAAAGTACATTATTAATTAAATTATTAATTAAATGTCGTTAAACAGAGAATTAAATTCTCGTTCAAATGAGGTGTCACATTATACCGATTTCTATTTAAAAAAATCAACGAGTATGGGACAACGTGATTCCTTGGTCCCATCTACTACAAATTTTGCATAAAGATTCTTTAACAGAATTGATGGAAGACGTGCTTCGTATTTTATTGAAACTGATCGCCTAACGGTGTTGAAAAGGGATAAAAAGCTATTTTTGGGGGTGATTTGCATCGAAGTTGATATCAATACTCCTTAAGAGGCAATGCGCTGTGTGCGCTTTCGCCAAAAAAGCTAAAATGTACTAAAAGACCCTGTAGAATGTGTATTTTTTTTTATTGATTGAAACTTGATAGGTATTTACTCAATACATAAAATTGTATAAACAGAAATAAAAATTATTTTAAGATTTGCTTTAAATTTGAAAAATAAGTGATTTTTCCTTCAAACACATTTTTCTCCCTTATTAGTTGAGATAATACGTTCAAAATTTGAGGGTTTATATGAACCATTACAGTGAAGAGACGATGCATATTATTTTTTGAAAAAAAAATTTCCGTGCTGTGAAATTTGAAATAAATTTTGTTAATATTTTATCAGTACAGTTATAAATATTCATCGTCTCCGAAGCTACACACTAGTAATATACTGTCAAAATACTCATTATGTTGATTAATTAATGAGAAAAATGTGATTGAAGGTGCGTAAAAATGTGAATTTTAATGGTACGGTCTGAAGCGACATCTTACGGAGTACAGTCTGTTGCAAATCACTGACCGTTTGTACAGAGTAACTGGAGTTATCATTACTTACGTTCTGAATCATTACTATATTGCACGAAATAGTGGACCAGATGTAAATCAACAAGCTTGTATAATACATGCCGTACAGTACGTAAGAGGAGAACTAGCTCGAGCGTCTTCTAGATACTAAATCGGTATTTTGTTAAACGAAAACAATATCTACTGTGGTATTACACAATGCCTGTTTTCGAATAATAGTGTGTGTATATCGGATAATATTGGAATAGTGTGGAGGATTATTGTTTAAAGTATTGTTTGTTGTTGTTTAAGGATATTTATTGTTTAAGACTTTTGTGATTAACATATTAGTGTCATATTTAGGTAAGTAACAAAATAGTTTTATACATAGATAGTGATATTTTATGAAAAGTTTGTTATTCTTTGGAATACAGTTTAAACAATAGCTACAAAAATAAATAAATAAAAAATATTTGATTCCTTTTATTTATTTATTTGCTTTTGATTTCAATTACATTTTATGTTGACACGTTTGAAAACTCAATCCGATATTATTAAAAAAACGTTGGACTCGCTTAAAAGCTTGGTGCAATGCAATACTCTTTAAAATTGGAATGTAAAATATAAAAGAATATTTAAATCGGATTAAAATTCGAAATTTCAATTTTATTTGTTCTTGGATATTTGAATGAAAAACTTACCTCAACATTTTAACATAATAATTTATATGTTATAACAAAATTGATAACGTGAAAAACTAATTAAAAATCTTAGTAGAACCATTTTCGAATTCTACGCGGACGAAGTCGCGGGCAAAAGCTAGTACTTACACAATAATTAATTTTAATGCTAACACAGACAGCATGTACGAACCTGTAAAAACTTCTGTTCCCCTACTGCTAACATTTCAAAGCGAGACGTCCAATACGCAGCCGACTTAGAATCGATCACACGTGGTCTTTGTTTACATGCGGTTTTTCTTGGGACCGTACAGACTATAGTTGGTTTTGACAAATCAACATGAATTGACATTACTCCAAATTGCCTTGAAGTTGAAGAGTTATTGTTGTTGCTTGAAAAAGGTAAAATATTTCTAATTTTTTATCAAAATGACTAATTATTCCTATGAAGAATATTCTGATCTTTCTATCTATCTAATCTATAGTGAGGTATTTTGGATGAAGTAGAACAGAATCTAGAGTTTAGTACTGGAATACAAGCGGCTATGTATCCCGCAATTTCTAAACCCTTCATATGGAATATTATTCATTCTGGCAAAGTCAGAAATTGATGTAGCAAAAAATTGAATATTTTACAAAAGTATACTGCATTAAATAACTTTACTGTTAATTTGATGAAAACAAAAATTATGCAGTTCAGCCGTGAAGGTTTTGGTCACCCTAAATGTATTTTTTTTTAATAATGAATTAGTGTCTATGACGAATAAGTATGTTTACTTGAGTGAGACATATACCTAAAGTGGACTTTTTAATGGATTGTCTACAGTTAATTGTGAAAAGGGAAACAGGCTATGGCAGCTATTTTGTCTACTTGTGCCCAATAATTAAACTGTTTGAATCCTTGGCTCCTCCCACACAGCACATGTACATCCTATGTATGTTCAATGAACGTTCCTTTCAGATATTCAAATCATCCATTGGACGTCCCTTACGGTACGTGATACGTCCAATGGACGTCCCTTACGGCACGTAAAACGTCCAATGGACGTCCAGTAGAGGCCCATACGGCACCACTTTGGACATTCAATGGGCGTCCTTTGAGAACTTCCATTGGACGTACTTGTACATCCATTGGAATTACTTTGGACAACCAATGTACGTCCATGTTGTCTCCAAAAAAGGAACGGTGGACGTTCATTGGACGTCATTCACTGGTTCAAAAAGCGCCCATTGAACATCCAATGGCCGTCCCACTTGGACACAAAATGGACCTCCCTCGAATATATATTGGACCCACATTGGACATCCATAGCAGATGTTTTAGTATTCAATGTATCCAACGTACGTGGATATTCTGGATATCCAACATACATTGCATACCCATACCGGATGACACAGGATGATGGTACACCCCCATTTTCTCCTTTAGTTTTAAAGATAATTGACTGAAATTTGGGACATCCTATATTCTTACTAAATGACATTTCAGTAAGAATATATTATGTCCCAACTTTCGATCGATTATCTTTAAAACTAAAGTAGAAAAGGGGGTGTACTATATGATCCTGTGTCATCCGGTATAAAATATCAATGAACCAATAAACATTGGAAAAAAAACTACATACCTTTCGAGTCTAACAAACAGATATCTCAAGAAACGAATAATTTAATACATAATAATAATATATAATATAATATATAATTCATATATATATTTATATATAGGAAATAGTTCGTTGCCGATACTAGTTAGGTCTAACTATTATTGTGGGGGATGCGGCAATGTGAATAAGTGAACTCTTTTTAGTTTGTTCTGAGCATTCGGTAATTTATTATCACCATTATCAAAGAACTACAAAAGATACATTTATAGATATTTCAAACAGGTATAAATAAATTCAGTTTAAAAGTAAAACATTAATTACTTACAACTAAGCGAGGTTAATCACAATATCTATATATAATATGTATAATATGGAGAAAAAACATGGTATAAGATATAATTTTCTTTTTCAAGAAATTAAATTAAAAATAAAACTATCAAAATTGACATTACGACATCGATGTTAATTTTTAGTAGTCATAGAAATGTCTTTAAATATGTTTAGTATATTAGCAAGTGAAATAATAGTTGGTAAGTTAATATAAAGGAACAGAATTCTCTTCTTCAATATTTGAATTTTTTGTTTTTTTGTCAAAAGATAATAAATAGCTATAAATTGTACTAAGTTTTTGAATATCAGTTCTTTTATTTAAGCAATTATCTTCTTGAGATATGAATGCCATTTCCAGGAAAATCCTTTTAGAGTAGTTGTTTTCTTTATGTAAAATTTCAAAGTTTTTATAATCTATTATATGATTTGTAGAAAAAACATGTTCAGCTAATGCTGATCTTTCTGGATATAATCTTGCATCGCTCTTATGTAGAGCTATACGTTTAGTTATTTTTTGTGATGTTTCACCTACATATGCAGATTTACATGTAGAGCAAGTCAATCTATATATTACATTAGAAAGATCAGTAAGAGGATCAATTTCTTTCAACTTACTATAAACACAATTAAGTGAGAGAACATTTTTATTTGCAAGTTTTATATTAGTTACTTCTTTTGATATTTTGGAAATTCTAGGTGTAAGCTCTCTAAAGTAAGGTAAAGATGCAAAAAATATGTTAGTTGTAGTTGTATTCGTTACATTTTCTGAGTTCGTAATAACTAAATTTGGTTCAATTGCAGTATGTATGGGATGAGGGGTGTTAAACAGAATTTTTCTTACTAATGTTTTAGGATAACCATTATTAATAAATAGGTTAGATAATATATGTAAGTTTTTATCATGCACCGTACTATCTGAGATAATAAGTACCCTATTTTTCATTTGTTTTATCAAATTTATTTTTGTTGAAAATTTAGGGTATGAAAAATAGTTGATATATCTACCAGAACTACAGGGTTTTCGATACCAATCAACTGTAATAGTATCATTTTTCCTTATAAGTCTGGTATCTAAGAAAGGAACGGATTGTTCTGTATCTTCAGTTTCAATTGTAAACTGAATGTGAGGGTCATAACTATTAAATGTTTCTAATATCTCATTGATGTTTATGATAGGTAGTGCTACGATAATATCGTCTACATATTTTTTTATAAAATGAAGATTGAAAGAAAGTACTAGAACAACAATGTCTAACAAGTCATCCATAACGTATGCAGCTAATATGGGAGATATATTTGCTCCCATTGGGGTACCAAAAGTTTGTTCATAAAAGTTTTTATTAAATGTGAAAAAAGTATTATTAAACAGTAAACAAGTATTTTTGTTTATATTACAATGTAAACGAATACAATCCCAATGTTTATCAATAGATCTTAAGCAGGTTTCTAAGTATACATTACTAAATAAAGATACTACATCTAGACTTGCTAAAACATAATTTGGAGGAAGTTTCATATTATTGAATGTTACTGAAATTTGGAAAGAATCTTTTACAAAATATTCATTATTGCAATCATATGCATTAGTAAGTATATTAGTTATAAATGCAGATAAATGTTCTGTAGGAATTCCCATAGAAGCTACAATAGGTCTTACTGATAAATTTGGTTTATGTATTTTAGGTAAACCGTAATATTTAGCTATAGTACCATTATAAGTGGTTAATTGTTTTTTCGTATTTTTATCGATCGAAGTCGATATGATTCCCATGCCGTTTGGCCATCAAATGTGGGTGGTTTCAGGGTCTTGCTAGAGTGGCTTTGAGACACTATACTGCGAATGGGGCCAGGTTCGATTATATAAGAGGACGAGGTCGTGCCTTCAATTTCAATATTAGTTACTGAAGCGTGGGTACCAATACTTTTTTCTAAATTAACTATTTCATTACTAATTTGCTCTTCTAAATTAGATTTTGAAATTTCTTGTTGTTGTTCCAAATAAAATCTTAAATCTTCTTGTTGCTGATCCAAATTAGATATTTTCTTGTTGTTTTTCTAATTGGTATAGGTACTCCGTTATTAAGCTGTCCTACCTCTAGCTCTGATGTTACCTGAATTTGTGTTATGCCATTCATAATTTCTACATCCGCTTGTCTACGCCCCTCCTCCTTCTGCCTTGCCTTTTCTTCTTCTTCCTCCTTTCTACGTCTTTCCTTCTCCTCCTCATGTCTTTTCTTCTCTGCTTCTTCCTCCTTCCTGCGTCTTTCTTTCTCTTTTTCCACCATTAAAAACCATGTTTCCGTCGTATACGGTGGTTCAACTTTACAAAATGACAGCTTAACCTCAAAAAGGTAAAGATTTGAAGCGGTTATAGCGAATTATTAAAGAAATGGACGAATAAATAGAAATCAATTTAGTATGTAATACTAAAAAATTGACTGCACTATTATCAGCGTCAGAAATTTCAAGTGGTAACGATTGTCAGTTGTCAAATATAATGATAAATGATGTAAACAACAACTGCGTTTTTTTATGTGCCACTGGTGGCTCTAACATGTCGGTGCAGCGGAGACTGACTTCAGTCAACCAATGGTAAATCAATGATGTAAAAATACGTGCCTATGTCAATTGTCTCGCTTTTTATAATTTCCACCTGTTCCAGACAGTTCCCGACTTTTCGATGACAGTTCTAGATGATTCCAGATCTATGTCTTCTTCTTTTTCTTCAGGGACCTCTACATACCCTCAGTACAGGTCTGACGTAACAATATTATATTACAATATTTATGTAATTGTGTATGTTTGTATCCACTCGTTGCTGTAAGCTAGTTCTTAGAAGCAATGAATATATTATGATTATTATATTATTCATAAAGAAAACCTCTATCCGTTCCACTTTCCAAAAGTTTATGCAGTGCGCTAGATGGTGATTTCACTGCTCAAGTAGTTCTTGCAAACTGGTTACTGAACAAAAAGTACCAGGATCTCAATTTTCTCTCAAAAATTTTACGTTGCGATGAAGCTACGTTTATTCGAAACGGAATTTTTAATTTACATAATGCACATCATTATGCCTACATTGGTGAAAATCCGCTCGCCATGAAAGAGACGAAGCACCAGCAAATATTTAGCATAATTGTCTGGTTATGTGTAATCGGCAATCAACTAGTGGGACCAATAGAGTTTTACCTGGCCGTTCAACTTTCTGCAAAATAATTTACCTGATTTAATGGACGACGGTCATCGTATTCACCTGTGGGAAGGAATAGAGGGTGCATGTAATGAAATTCGAAATGATCCCCGAATTTTTTCAAGAGCCAGACAATCCTTACAGAAGCGATTGGATCTAGAAAATGGTCGTCATGTAGGTATAAAATGTTATAGAATTTAATAATATTCCTGTTGTTACTAATCTTCATTTATTCAGAAAATAAAACAGAGTTGATCAAAAATTAAAACTGATTTTTCTCGAAAACTTTGAGTAATAGCCAAGTCAAACAAGAGCCCATGTTTTTTGGAGAATGCCTTTTAGGTTTTGGATTTACTGAATAATGTGTCAAAAAACTGATACACAAAAAAATTGCCCGTTGCCCCTTCCACGATAAACGTTTGTTATAGCAATAAAAAACGCGGGTTTATAGTAAACAATTTATCACTGCAGGATTATACAGTGTACCAAGTTCGGAGGTAGCGGTTTTTTTGAGATATGATTGAAAAACTGACTCGACAGTGTCATCTTCAAAGGGCGTTAGCTCCCTTAGGAGGAATTTGAGGATAACGGCAAATTAGGGCAAATGGACAAAAAATCACATCTAGTATCTGTAGTTTGTGTTTAGCGGGAGAATTTCTGGACACTCTGCATACACTGCGTCTATAAAGTAACGCATACATTCATTATTGACTAAATTAAAAGTAATATGGAAAAATACTGAAGCAGATCGATTTTTGATTTTAATTAAAGAATAATCTACGTCGTCAACTCCATTTTTTTTTCAAATTAAGCACCCCTTTTTTCCAATTTTCCTTGCTGAGCTGATTCCGAAAATGGATCACAAGTTGATTCAAATTGATACAAAGTGGACAAAAACTCAAAAGCTGTTTTGTTATTTCAACATTGTATCTATTTATCTATTCACATGAGTAATCCTTGCCGCAGGAATAAACAGAAAAAGTTTTAAAGTATTTCTTGCCATTTATTTCTCAGTTTGTCGTTAAAAATTGTCAAGAATATTCTAGTACAATTCCGTAATGTTAATCTAGTTTATCATAACATATTTAATAATTTGTTTTGTTAAAATACTTTTAACTGAAAGTGAGATAATTGAAATTTTTATAATGGTTGGTGTTGACGATAGGATACGGACACAAGAGGTGTGCACGTTCTATCATGAAATGCATCCAGACCATGAACGAATCTCTAAATCTACGGTAAGCAAAACAGAAAGGGAATACAGAGAATTAAAGTTCGTTTCAAAGGAGTTGATAGCACAGAGCGCCTATAATAAACGGAAAACGGAGGTCGGGTGTCTCAAAAATTTTTATCTCTTATTTATGTTTTACAATGTATCTAGACTAAGAAGAAAGAAATTGTGACCAGGCCACCCGGTAATCGGTCAAATAACAATAGGTAATAAAATGCAAATGAAGCATACGCAGTGAACCAAACTGTCCATAGTCGTAGAACAGGGTTAGGGTTTATTTATGATTTTTAATTAACGTTTATTATAATTAATATTATAATGAAAATACAAAGTAATTGTGGACTAAGATTTATATACACACATATTCTTGTAAAAACTAAAAAAATTATAACAAATTATTGCAGGTGAACATTACTTTAACTATAATATATACAGCATTATTAACTAAATTCTTCATCAGAAAAATTTTAAGAATGGTCTTGTCCTAAGTTAATAATTAACGGTTCGATCTCTGTACTTTTGTCGATTAAGTCTTCAAGATCCCATATTTTCTCCTCCTCAGCTATAACATGTTTTATGGCGCTTTGCCAGTTTTCGGCAGTCACATTCTCCAATGAATCCATCAAAAGTTGCCGTACTTCTTGAAGTTTAAAAGTTTTGTTGTTCCTGGCAACGTAACCTTTGACTTGTGCCCATATAAGCTCTATTGGGTTCAGCTCACAATGGTAAGGGGGTAAGAGATGTACAATAATACCTCTACCTTTTGCCATCTCATCGATTACAAATTTTTTAAACTTTGCCTTACGCTGTCTAACAATTTGCAAAAGTTCTTTTTCACCATTCTATCGTCGAAATTTAAGGCTTTACACTGCAACCATTCAATTATCGCCGCTTTTTTCCATGAACTTGTGGGGAGCTTCTCTACTAATCGAGAATGATAGCTGGCGTTATCCAGCACAATAACTGAATTCTGGGGAATGTATTCAATCATTTGTTGAAAATATTTCTCAAAAACGTCAGCCGTCATTTCTTCGTGGTAGTCTTTGCTTGAATTAGATTGAAATTCCAATAATCCTTGATCCAAAAATCCGTTTTCGCTGCCTAAATGGGTTATAATAAGCCTGCGTCCCTTTCCAGAGGGAAGTCTTAATCCTGTTGACCAACCCTCCATGACAGCTTGTCGGGAATACAGTATATTTTTATCTTGCCAGATTTTCGATACGGTTTGCTTCATTTAGCCAGGTTTCATCCAAATAGAAAATATGCTTACATTCGTTTCAAATCGTCTCCAGCAAACAATATCCGGACTATCAATAAGAAAATATTTTCTGTTCTGTTTTTCCCACCGAAAGTTTATTCCATGAAGAATTCTCCATACTATAGTTCTTGATAGTTGTGGCAAGTTTTTGGGCCGCTTGCACAATCTTGTCCAATGTTGTTATTTCTTTTGCGAAATACATACCATGCACTATTCTACGAACACTGTTTTTAACATCGTCGTCAATTTCTAATGGTTTCTTCCCCGGGTGAGGAATAGGTTCACCGAGGTTCCGGCATTTTCTCTCACGCAAAAATCTATAAATCGTTGATTCTCCTACCCGTATCATATTGGCACAGTTCGTAATTATGTCGCGAACAGAACTTGTGGGGTTTTGGTGCACAAGAGCATCATGAAGTTCAGGATTGATGTTTTTTCACGCAAAGAATATGCACTTTTGCTAACTCGTTGAATAGGAATTGGAGAAAAACTTGAACTTGAAGCCATCTCAATTAGACGAATAGACGTTACTTGCTAGTTACCGAATACTAACTACTTCAAATTTTATTCTATACAGGTACTTAGATTTAAATATTAACAGGAAATTGGGTTGTACCTGTATAGGTTACAGGGTAGGTAGTTCCGTCGCGCCTATGGTTTACAACTATTTTATGTTCCGAACCCCCGATCCGTGCTATCAACTCTATTGGGACAGACTTTAGTACACGTTAGGTATTTACCGAAGCAAAATCTTCACTTAATACAAATATTCATTTTGTCAGCAGTAGATGACCCACTCTGTACAGTGCGAGGATTGACTAGTGATTTGGAAGTTGTAGTTGGCTGAAGATGACTGTGATCGCAGAACTGAATTCTGTGAGTTCCAAATGTGTGATTCTTGGACGTCAAAGTTAATAGTTTAATACTATTATAACGCTTTACAAAATTTGAAAAATATTTTTCAAATAACTAAGAAGCAACAACTACTTCTCGGGCTATATGCCCCGACAGACATTGAATTACACTTCTAAGTTAAACCACACCAATTCATTAACCTCAGTAAAGGAAATGCTAGGAGTGCGTTAACAGCATTTCCTTTACTGAGGTTAATGTATTGGTGTGGTTTCAGCGGCAATTATGACGATTTACAGTACCGTTAATAAAAATGCTGCATTTATCGGAGAAACAGATATTAAAAAAACTGTGGATCATTCGCTGCTCGCTCACCCATTATTTCGCAAAATGGCAAACGGCGGTCATAATCATCCTCATTAAGTTCCTGCACTAAATGTATTTCATACGATTGATCCCAGTCTAGGCCAAGCAATAGAGCATGCAAGTATAGTAATTTTTGACAAAAATTCTAGTAGAAAACGTATGATGCCATCATACAAAGGACATCACGTAGTTTAATGTTGTAGTATAAACATTTAAAACGGAAAAACCTTTTTTGGTTTTTTTCATATAACGTAAAAAGTACTAAAGCAATCTCAATGGTATGTATAGATAAATCGTAGGTAATTAAAATACGAACAAAATGAGGGGTCGAGCGAGTTAATCCGATAATTGGGAACCGAGAAAATTTGGAAAAACCGAAAAATTAGTCATTTTTTTTTGAAAATTCATATTTTTACCATATTTCAATTGTAAGAGCTGAGACCGCTTAATTAAACCAACAGACATGTGACCTGTCATTTTATCAACTGCCAATTTCTCAGTAATTTAAATTATAAGTATTAGCTATAAGTATAACTAATGAATGAATGGTGAATCCTGATCATCCCGATCAGGATATTTGAATAAAATTATTAAATTATTGTATTGCCATCGGTTCTTGATAAGTATGCAAAGTTTCAATTTAATCTAACCAAGTCAATGTAAATTCGTTTGAAGATTCCGTTTTATGCACATACAGGGTGTCCATAAACTACCCTGCCAAATGCAAACTGCACATACTATACTCTATTTTAAAAAGGCAGAGAGCAATAAACCTTTGTAAAATGACAATTCCAAGGGCGTACCTGCTTGTGATTCTAAAAATCACAATAATTGTGTGTTTTTCTTCACGAAAAATGGCTCTGACTCAATAAGCTTATTGCATAAGGGGAAACGGGTAAATTTGGTAAAATTTTTTGTGTATCAGTTTTTTGCCAAATTTCACATTAAATTCAAAAACTAAGGTATTTTCCAAAAAATGTGCTCTGTTTTAAATTCGCTATTATGCTCCCTTTTTCAGAAAAATATCAATTTCAACTATTTTACCAATTGCAAGACATAAATCCAATCGTTTCTTTGAGAATTCTCTAACTCTTGGAAACATTCTGGAATCATTTTGAATTTCATACATGCACCCTCTATTCTTTCCCACAGCTGAATATGATTTTGTGTTGGAACAGTAAACTAACGATTTCAAGTAGCCACAAAACAAAAATCGCATGAATTGAAATCGGGTTATCTTGCAGGCCAATTGACTGGCCCTCCTCGTCCAGCATTCTCAAACCTCTTCAGCCGTTAATGCACCGATAGCTGCATTGTCCAATTAGAATACATATAATAATTGTGTATTTCACTGCAGTTCCTGCAACTTTTGATTTAGTTTAACCTTGAATAAATAGTGTCATTATATTTTTACGTATAAGTACTTTCATAATATATAAATGAAAAATATTAAAACAAACGTATATCTGCGTCTCTTCTTTTTTTCCAGTTACGGGATGGTTATTGATGACAAGCTAGGAATTTATAAATCAATAACGTCAGTTCGACAAGTTGACAATTGAAATGAAAATTTTTTTCTCTAGTAGAAATCCAATGAAATCAGTTAATTTGAGGTCATTTGATTGAACACAACCAATCAGAACAACATTATACTGAAAACAGATCCCATGGGCTGTTTTCACTTTATTGCGTTGCTATGGATACATTTTGATTTATTTCGACTTTGACGTTTCAAAATATTTAATATTTCAAAATGTCACGATTTGGCCATAATACTGACGAGAATATTAATGAAATTATAGAAACAATTATACCAAAAAATACTAATTACAGTAAAAAGTTTGTGTGGAATGCATTTATGCACCTTTAAATAAGTTGTTTTTGATCTGTATTTTTTTCTATATTTAGCAAAAATTTTCTATTCGAATAAGCCTCGAACATTGATAAACGCTAAAAAAATTTTAACAACTTTCTCAAGCTTGTTCCTTAAAGGAAGGCAACAGACCTCCGCCTGCAGCGTCGGTCTGTTTCCAGGCAACAAGCTTTCGAAATCTGTTATAAAATTTTTTCCTTGGGTTATTACTACTGAAAATGAACTCATGCAGTTTTTTGACAACATGCGGTAAATTTGATGCACTAGTGCAATTACTTACGATAGCAAACGAATGTAATTGCATTGTGATTATTCTAAGTGAGATTGTTTCATTATAGTTTATTAATAAGATATAAAAAATAGCAAACTATATTTAATGTATTCCACTATACAGTGAAATTTTTAAGTATCTTAAGTATCTATTTTGCTATTGCTTATACCTTTTGTCTATTGAAATAAAACTCTTTAAAATATGTGAAAGTGCCTACAATAATCGAAACAATTAATACACATAGATTCAAAAGTTTTGCATCACCCAAAATCTCCAAAAGTAGTTTTTTCTTCGCCAATAATGGACTGGATACTAATTAATTGATTAGTTTCGAGTAAAAAAAATATCAAGGCTTTTTGTACACATTTTGTTTTCGAAGAAATACATGTTTACAATTTTTTTGTTGGAGAGTACATTTTTGGTGATAATTTTGCTAGCAAAGACAGTTGAATTTAATTATTTGGACTGCCAACATGAATCGTCAAGTTATAAGTGAGATTGACCGTGCCAGAATAATAGGTCTAATTGAAGAAGGCCATCCTCAAAGGTTCGTGGCTAATAGAGTTTGTAGATCGCAAAGTGATGTATCTCGTAAATGGAACCGCTATCTCTAGACCAATTCTCTTCGTAGAAGGCGTGTTACCAATGAACGGCAAAACCGCAATATCCACTTGACGATCCGGAGAAACCCGACCATGGCATTACCAGCACTTCAAATAAATATGAGACATGCCTTGGAAATTTCAGTATCGGTCTCACATTACGGAGACGAATACTTTCGGCAGGATTTAGGTGTCGTCGACCAAAGGGAGTACTCCGACAACTACCTGCGTACATACTTCGCGGTCTACAATAGACCCAAGAGCACGCAGCCTTGCCCGAAGAAATTTGGAATTCTGTGCTTTTTTCTGATGAGACAAGAATTTGTTTGGTACATGATAGCCAGCGAATACGTGTGTGGAGAGAGCCAACGAGAGCAGCCCAGCCGACCCATGCCCTCCCTTTGCTGTCCTTTAGAGGAAGCAGTGCTATGTTTTGGGCTGGGATTATGTTCAACGGCCGCACAGAATTAATCCACGTTCAGAGAACAATTACTGGTGATATATACCTCAGGGAGATTCTACATCCTCACGTGAGACTATGGCGAGTAGCTGTTGGCGACACTTTCGTTTTCATGGACGATAACACCCGTCTTCATAGCACCAGAGCTGTAAATGAGTATCAAGAAACCGAAGGCATTTCGTTTGGAGTGACCTGTCTTATCGCCAGACATGAATCTAATAGAACATGCTTGGGACATGATTTTCAGTGCAGTGGCAGCACACAGAAATCCACCCAGGAGTGTACAAGAGCTTGTTCATGCCGCTCAGGAGTAATAGCGGAATATCCCGCAACAGCAAATCAGAAATCTGGTGAACAGTATGGGTAGGCGTCTCCAAGCCTACAGGTGGAAATACTCATCAATAAATAAGTCCTTAATAATTATTTTTCCAAAATAGTCATCAATCTGAAAATTTAATTTTCTTACAAAAATACTCTTATGTTTAAACAAGTTTATTAGTGGATGATAAAATGTTTACAAAAATCCTTGAAGTTTTTTTTTACATAAAACTATTCAATTAATTAGTCTCCAATCCATTCTACTGCATGCTTCTGAGTATTTCACCAATTTTGAAGGTAGTGGTTTTTTGAGATATATGCTTAAAAAACTGATAACAAAGTCATCTTCAAAGGGCGCTATCTACCTTAGGAGAAACTTGTTTATAAAGATAAATTAGGGTAAATGGACATAAAATCTCATCTAGTATCTGTAGTTTGCGTTTTGCAGGAGTTTTTGTGCACCGGCACCGTGTGTACAGGTGGAGTATTTTTAGTATTTTAATAAACTATTAATTTTTTTACTTAAATATAAGTTCGAGGTCTTAATTTTTATGAGTTTTTTATTAGCTTATTTAGACTGGTACAAGTTAATTTCATGTTAGATTTATGTCTGCCACGAATATTTGGCTTCCTAAAATATAAATTTTATTTGCAACGCCTTGCAACCAAAATAAAAACTTCTATTAATAACGTTCACGAAATCGTATATTATGCATTTTAACGTTGGGTGTACGTTACGGAAGTATACGAAATAATAATTTATCCGACAAATTTTATTTTAAATACAGGGTTATTGATTAGTTTGATAAAGCTGGAGGTCTGTTATCATAAGAGATGCCAAAAAAGTTATTTATAAAAATTGCTTTAAGATTCACATTTCATAATTAGTTATAATGTCACAGAGTGTTCCATAACGCAGTACTAGATCAGAGTTATGTTTTTTAAATGAAACACCCTATATTAAAAATTGAAATTCGCGATTATTACAACACAATATAAGGCTGTAATCTGATATACAGGGTATTTAAAAAGTATTTATTTGGCAAAAATATCGTTTTATCGTACGAAAAATAGTGTACACAATCAAAAGTAATTTTTTACACTCGCGGCGGAATTGTCGCACTGGGCTACGTCTCATGTGCAAAATCTCACTTTCCGCACTCGCAATGTAAAATACTATTGAAATGTTAAACTAACAACTGTACATTTTTTATAAATAATTTTTGTTTGTATCGCTACTGCGCTTGCCTACTGAGCTTTATCACACTAATCAATAATCCTGTAGATGATAAAAAAATATGCAGATTTACTTTTTCATTTGCAATTGAATGACTTGTGAAAATGATGAGGTGACTCAAATTTCCCGCAATTAAGGGTAATCCTGGATAATAAAAAGTTGTACAACTGAAGCCCAGGATTCCTCTGTGTTGGTGCCACGTGAATTTCTCCTTTATAACCTCAATTTTTCCAGAAACAAAATTTTTTTTGGATAAAACTTATGCGTGCAAGCATTGAGAAGTAGTTTTTCAAAATCCAGTCATCATGCCTATTGAAGTACGGCCACCGTACACTAACTAACGACAAGTAAATTCACTTCGTCGATTCAGCGGTTACCGAAAATTTCCTTACCTCGCCTATCGTCTGCTGAGTTCTGGTGAGTTTAAATCGAGAAAGTGTTGAGTACAGGGGTAGCACGGAGATAACGGGTAGTACGGCGCCAGAGAAACGATGTACCACAAATTTCATACGTTGCGACGCAAGTGAATTTATTTGTTGTTAGTTAGTGTACAGTGGTACGGTTAAACTTTATTTTGTCTCGTCAGTTCTAAAAAAATAGTCTTAGGAACTAATTCTAAGATAATTGGAACCAAAATAATTCTGAATATTATGATTAATAAAGGTGAAGAAATTAAAATAAAAAGGATAATATTGAATTTTTTAATTTGGTCAGAATAACCCAAACTTGTTAGAACCACCCAGTGTTAAACAGGGATTTACATACATAATGTGCTATCAATATGACTGAAACGAACTTATATTTGCAAATATGAAGATTTAAACTAAAGCACTCGATTGAAATATGTCTCTTTTCTAAGATACAGGGTGTTTCATGTCATATGTTGTTTTTACCCCTTACTTGAAGATTCGGGTATTTTTCTATCATACTTGGTACTTGATTGATTTCATCATATGAAAATAAGTTGAATATCATTAAGATGAATTACCTGCTCACTAGTAAAGAAGAACGTCAGGTATAAGGAGGATTTTATACTTCCTACATTCTACACCACTTTCGGAATTTTCATTTCGTATAATTTGTCGATTCTCCGATACTTTTTATGTAAATAACCTATTCTCTCTTCATACCGATTAAGGCAAGATTTTGCGAGATATCTACAATTGAACATGAGGCTGCACGATCATGTGTTATCAAATATCTATCAAATCTCAAAGGTTTGTTTCATAGGAAGACTTATTTTTTATCATCAAATTGCATTTAGAACATCAATTGAACATTGTAGTCTGCTATTTGAGGTTTAATAATGATAAATACACTTTAAAACATAGCAATTTTAACAAACTAATCACAAAGTCAATGATGTAATAGGTTTCGGTGAAATGTAGTACTTGGCTTTGGTCTGAAATAATCATTGATTCGATCCAGAGGTGGTGGCTACTCAGAGGAGGCCAAGCGAGGCTAAACCATTTTCTCGAAAGGAATTCAAATAGTATCCAGTCTCTGTGTAATGAAAATTTTAATTACGCCTATTGCAAGCCATCATACATTGATGGAGGCAGAATTCATTTGTACGGATGATATAGGTCGTTGAACATATTGTTCCGGGTGTCTGATTAAGAGAGGTAACCCGCTGTATCCCAGAAACTATTTATCGTACAGCTTAAAGAAAAAAATCTGCATTACAAACTCGCATACGAAAAACTGCTGGAAATTATTTTTCACAATAATAACACAAAATTAAGTTTAATATAGTGTGTAAGTGTTTCTATAAATAAATTAATGGTAATTAGCCATAGTAGAGTGTATAATTTTATCCCACCTGCACAAGCAACCTGTTCTATATCAATACATCCTTGAGTTGCCAATTCTCTTACAAAGGAATGCCTGATTCGGATATGTTTCGTTCTTCGGTGATATTCTGGGTTCTTTGCTGACTTAATAGCAGCTTCATTATCAACTGATAATGTAGGAATAGTTTGTAAATCTAAAATTTCCTGATAAAATCGTTTTAACCAGATTAGTTCTCTGGCCCCTTCACTTGCAGCAACTATTCCAGCTTCTGTTGTTGAGAGTGCTGCTGATGACTGTCTTTGACTAAGCCAGGAGATTGCACCTCCAGCATATTTACAAATAACACCTGTAGTTGATCTTTCCGTTGTAGGATCTCCTCCATAGTCAAAGTAGCTAAACCCTTGAAGATAATTCAATTGGTTACCTAACGTTACCAGATAGTATTTTTGAGATATCTAAAAATACGCTTCACTCGAATCCAATCACCATGAGATGGATTTTGTAATGTTCTCGCGGCAACTCCACTGTATACGCAATATCTGGTCTTGTTCTTACCATAAGATACATTAGAGCTCCAATTGCTTACCTATAAGGGAAGCTACTTTTTCAATTACTTTCCCTGATTGGTAAGTAACTTTTAATAATTGGCGAAGTCACAGCTTTACAATTTTTCATTCCAAAGTATTCCAATATTCTTCTTGTATAAGCTGCTTGACTCACTGTAAAAAAAACAAGATTACTATTGTCAATCTCTAAACCTAAGTAATATGAAGCTGGTTTCGCAGTGATTTTAAATTCTTTTTCCAAATTATTCATAAATTCATTTTCCAGAATTTCGTTACTCGTGGCTAAGAGTCCATCGTCGACATAAAGTGCCACTAGAATCATATAATGTCCTTGTTTCTTAATAAACAAGTATAGATCTGAATCACTTGCCTTAAAATTTTGGTTTATAAGAAAATCTACGAATCTTTTATTATAGCATCTTGGAGCTTGCTTAAGTCCATACGAGCTACGTTTGGGACAGCAAACTTTACTAGTACCATCTTGATACCCCTTCCTGGTTCCTGGTATAAAGAAGAATCTTTTTTTTTTGTATTGGCAGCGCAAGACAAAAATCCACATAGCGAATTTCATTCGAGAGCAGAAGAGTGTACTCTAGTAATTAATGGAGAAATCAAGCTAACAGGATACAGATATCGATACGGAGGTTTGTACAAACTAGCTCTTTAAAACGTTATCCCTGAAAAACTCATACTAGATGTGAATATGGTTTAGGATGGTAGTTGTTTGCAGTTATACCATGAAAGGCTTGGACATCAAAATAAAAGACACGTGAAATCTATCATTGAAAAAGTTTTAGATATAAAAGTTCCATTAGATAGTGAAATATGCGAAGGCTGTATTTACGCAAAATTACATAGATTCAAATTTGAAACTAGACAACGTGCCAAAGCACCAGGAGAACTCATTCACTCGGATGTATCTGGATTTTAGTAAATTCAAATATGTTTATTTTATCAATGAAAAATCTGAAGTTGCAGAAAAACTAAAAATCCTGTTGAATGAATTGAAAATAGCGGGACACGTAATGAAAGAGCTACTTTCAGATGATGGAGGTGAATTCACCAGCAGCATTTTTCGGCAAATTTTACAAAAGAATGGAATTAAGCATTGTGTTACGAAGTCACCAACTCAAAGCCGGCCCTGTCAGTAAACTATAAATTTTGGCGAATGCGTAGCGTCTGTTCTCGAACTGATGTTCTCTAGAGTCTTCTAGTACGGCAGTGTTTACGTGGTAAATTCAAGAACCTTCGAGAATTGCGAAAGACTAAATATATACGCGAGTTTTTGAGTTAGTTAGTACACAGTGACAGTTAACAGAAAGTTTTTAGTATCGGACAGTGAATGAAATAGTGAATTATTTAAGATAAATAGTATAATATTCAAGTTGTAAAAATAAATTAGTAGATATTAAGTGAAGTGTGTATATAAATTAAGTTTAGTACAGTGTGTAAGTGTTTCTATAAATAAATTAATAGTAATTAGCCACAGTAGTGTGTATAATTGTATCCCACCCGTAAAAACTATCTAAATAAATCAGAAAAACATTACATTGGTCATGCCTTACACACCAGAGCAAAATGTGTGGTCAGAAAGAGATAACCGAACTTTTCTTGGAACTGCAAGATCAATCATGTATGCAAGAAACAATTTCCGCAAATTTTATGGGTTGAGATGATAAATACTGCTGCATATATTTTGAATAGAACAGGTATTTTTGGCGTAAATGAAAATTCTCCCTATGAAATTTGGACAAGGAAAAGACCTAACATCAAACATTTCAGAGTTATAGGGTGTACCTGTTAGGTACATATTCCCAAGCAATGTCGAAAGAAGATGGACAGAAAAGCTGCGAAAGGAGTTACGATAATGATGGTGGATATCGTGTTTGGTATAAAGAAAAACAACAACTTATAAGTTCCAGAGATATTATCTTCGAGAAACAACCTTTAACTAGGTGGACTGAATTTTCACCTGTTGAAGATAAGAAAAGTACTGAAATCGGAGATGAAAAGAATTTAGATAGATCTAAAGACGATATTCTACCAGAAAATCAAGAAGTAAGCGAAGAATATTCAGAAAATAGATTTGAAGAAGAGCCAATATTGATAGAGAATAGACCAAGAAATCATAGAGAAATAAAATTACCCAAGAAGTTTGAAGATTTTGTAATGGAGCTATATACGACACTTGTAGAACTTAAAGACCTTCAGACTTACCAAAAAGCTATTAATAGTATTTACAGCGACATGTGGCTGGAAGCCATGAATAAAGAGATAGCATCTTTGTTAGAAGATGGTACATGGATTCTACAAGATTTCGCAATTTCGTGTAAATGGGTTTACAAAATTAAAACTAATCCAGATGGCTATGTAGATAAATTCAAAGCTAGATTGGAAGTCAAGGGGGTTTTCACAAATATATGGTAAATCCTATGAAGAAACTTTTAGTCCTGTTGCTAAATCTGGAACAATAAGAGCTTTGTTGAGTATAGCTGATAGTGAGGAAATGAATTTAAGCCAATTGGATGTCTCTATTGCAGTTCTTTATGGACACCTGGAGTAAGAAGTATACATGAATCAACCGAAGGGGTATCAAGATGGTACTCGTAAAGTTTGCTGTCCCAAACGTAGCTCGTATGGACTTAAGCAAGCTCCAAGATGCTATAATAAAAGATTCGTAGATTTTCTTATAAACCAAAATTTTAAGGCAAGTCATTCAGATCTAAACTTGTTTATTAAGAAACAAGGACATTATATGATTCTAGTGGCACTTTATGTCGACGATGGACTCTTAGCCACGAGTAACGAAATTCTGGAAAATGGATTTATGAATAATTTGGAAAAAGAATTTAAAATCACTGCGAAACCAGCTTCATATTATTTAGGTTTAGAGATTGACAATAGTAATGTTGTTTTTTTCACAGTGAGTCAAGCAGCTTATACAAGAAGAATATTGGAACACTTTGGAATGAAAAATTGTAAAGCTGTGACTTCACCAATTATTAAAAGCTACTTACCAATCAGGGAAAGTAATTGAAAAAGTAGCTTCCCTTATAGGTAAGCAGTTGGAGCTCTAATGTATCTTATGGTAAGAACAAGACCAGATATTGCGTATACAGTGGAGTTGCCGCGAGAACATTACAAAATCCATCTCATGGTGATTGGATTCGAGTAAAGCGTATTTTTAGATATCTCAAAAATACTATCTGGTAACGTCAGCTAACCAATTGAATTATCTTCAAGGGTTTAGCGACTTTGACTATGGAGGAGATCCTACAACGGAAAGATCAACTACAGGTGTTATTTGTAAATATGCTGGAGGTGCAATCTCCTGGTTTAGTCAAAGACAGTCATCAGCAGCACTCTCAACAACAGAAGCTGAAATAGTTGCTGCAAGTGAAGGGGCCAGAGAACTAATCTGGTTAAAACGATGTTATCAGGAAATTTTAGATTTACAAACTATTCCTACATTATCAGTTGATAATGAAGCTGCTATTAAGTCAGCAAAGAACCCAGAATATCACCGAAGAACGAAACATATCCGAATCAGGCATTTCTTTGTAAGAGAATTGGCAACTCAAGGATGTATTGATATAGAACAGGTTGCTTGTGCAGGTGGGATAAAATTATACACTCTACTATGGCTAATTACCATTAATTTATTTATAGAAACACTTACACACTATATTAAACTTAATTTTGTGTTATTATTGTGAAAAATAATTTCCAGCAGTTTTTCGTATGCGAGTTTGTAATACAGATATTTTCTTTAAGCTGTACGATAAATAGTTTCTGGGATACAGCGGGTTACCTCTCTTAATCAGACACCCGGAACAATATGTTCAACGACCTATATCATCCGTACAAATGAAGTCTGCCTCCATCAACGTATGATGGCCTGCAATAGGCGTAATTAAAATTTTCATTACACAGAGACTGGATACTATTTGAATAACTTTCGAGAAAATGGTTTAGCCTCGCTTGGCCTCCTCTGAGAAGCCACCACCTCTGGATCGAATCAATGATTATTTCAGACCAAAGCCAAGTACTACATTTCACCGAAACCTATTCCATCATTGAATTTGTGATTAGTTTGTTAAAATTGCTATGTTTTAAAGTGTATTTATCATTATTAAACCTCAAATAGCAGACTACAATGTTCAATTGATGTTCTTAATGCAATTTGATGATAAAAAATAAGTCTTCCTATGAAACAAACCTTTGAGATTTGATAGATATTTGATAACACATGATCGTGCAGGCTCATGTTCAATTGTAGATATCTCGCAAAATCTTGCCTTAATCGGTATGAAGAGAGAATCGGTTATTTACATAAAAAGTATCGGAGAATCGACAAATTATACGAAATGAAAATTCCGCCAGTGGTGTAGAATGTAGGAAGTATAAAATCCTCCTTATACCTGTCGTTCTTCTTTACCAGTCAGCAGATAACACATCTTAATGATATTCAACTTATTTTCATATGATGAAATCAATCAAGTACCAAGTATGATAGAAAAATACCCGAATCTTCAAGTAAGGGGTAAAAACAACATATGACATGAAACACCCTGTATCTTAGAAAAGAGACATATTCCAATCAAGTGCTTTAGTTTAAATCTTCATATTTGCAAATATAACTTCGTTTCAGTCATATTGATAGCACATTATGTATGTAAATCCCTGTTTAACTGTACTGGGTGGTTCTAACAAGTTTGGGTTATTCTGACCAAATTAAAAAATTCAATATTATCCTTTTTATTTTAATTTCTTCACCTTTATTAATCATAATATTCAGAATTATTTTGGTTCCAATTATCTTAGAATTAGTTCCTAAGACTATTTTTTTTTAGAACTGACGAGACAAAATAAAGTTTAACCGTACCACTGTACACTAACTAACAACAAATAAATTCACTTGCGTCGCAACGTATGAAATTTGTGGTACATCGTTTCTCTGGCGCCGTACTCCCCGTTATCTCCGTGCTACCCCTGTACTCATCACTTTCTCGATTTAAACTCACCAGAACTCAGCAGACGATAGGCGGGGTAAGGAAATTTTCGGTAACCGCTGAATCGACGAAGTGAATTTACTTGTCGTTAGTTAGTGTACGGTGGCCGTACTTCAATAGGCATGATGACTGGATTTTGAAAAACTACTTCTCAATGCTTGCACGCATAAGTTTTATCCAAAAAAAATTTTGTTTCTGGAAAAATTGAGGTTATAAAGGAGAAATTCACGTGGCACCAACACAGAGGAATCCTGGGCTTCAGTTGTACAACTTTTTATTATCCAGGATTACCCTTAATTGCGGGAAATTTGAGTCACCTCATCATTTTCACAAGTCATTCAATTGCAAATAAAAAAGTAAATCTGCATCTTTTTTTATCATCTACAGGATTATTGATTAGTGTGATAAAGCTCAGTAGGCAAGCGCAGTAGCGATACAAACAAAAAATATTTATAAAAAATGTACAGTTGTTAGTTTAACATTTCAATAGTATTTTACATTGCGAGTGCGGAAAGTGAGATTTTGCACATGAGACGTAGCCCAGTGCGACAATTCCGCCGCGAGTGTAAAAAATTACTTTTGATTGTGTACACTATTTTTCGTACGATAAAACGATATTTTTGCCAAATAAATACTTTTTAAATACCCTGTATATCAGATTACAACCTTATATTGTGTTGTAATAATCGCGAATTTCAATTTTTAATATAGGGTGTTTCATTTAAAAAACATAACTCTGATCTAGTACTGCGTTATGGAACACTCTGTGACATTATAACTAATTATGAAATGTGAATCTTAAAGCAATTTTTATAAATAACTTTTTTGGCATCTCTTATGATAACAGACCTCGATCTTTATCAAACTAATCAATAACCCTGTATTTAAAATAAAATTTGTCGGATAAATTATTATTTCGTATACTTCCGTAACGTACACCCAACGTTAAAATGCATAATATACGATTTCGTGAACGTTATTAATAGAAGTTTTTATTTTGGTTGCAAGGCGTTGCAAATAAAATTTAGATTTTAGGAAGCCAAATATTCGTGGCAGACATAAATCTAACATGAAATTAACTTTTACCAGTCTAAATAAGCTAATAAAAAACTCATAAAAATTAAGACCTCGAACTTATATTTAAGTAAAAAAATTAATAGTTTATTAAAATACTAAAAATACTCCACCTGTACACACGGTGCCGGTGCCCAAAAACTCCTGCAAAACGCAAACTACAGATACTAGATGAGATTTTATGTCCATTTACCCTAATTTATCTTTATAAACAAGTTTCTCCTAAGGTAGATAGCGCCCTTTGAAGATGACCTTGTTATCAGTTTTTTAAGCATATATCTCAAAAAACCACTACCTTCAAAATTGGTGAAATACTCAGAAGCATGCAGTAGAATGGATTGGAGACTAATTAATTGATTAGTTTTATGTAAAAAAAAACTTCAAGGATTTTTGTAAACATTTTATCATCCACTAATAAACTTGTTTAAACAAGAGTATTTTTGTAAGAAAATTAAATTTTCAGATTGATGACTTTTTTGGAAAAATATTAAATAAGGACTTATTTATTGATGAGTATTTCCACCTGTAGGCTTGGAGACGCCTACCCATACTGTTCACCAGATTTCTGATTTGCTGTTTCGGGATATTCCGCTATTCCTCCTGAGCGGCATGAACAAACTCTTGTACACTCCTAGGTGGATTTCTGCGTGCTGCCCCTGCACTGAAAATCATGTCCCAAGCATGTTGTATTAGATTCATGTCTGGCGATAAGACAGGTCACTCCAAACGAGATGCCTTCGGTAGGTGTTGAGAGTTTGTTGGGTTCGAAGTTCGAATGTATGGAGGTGTTTGGCTGTGGAGATGAGGGAGGTGTCGTCAGCGTATAGCTGGATGTGGTCGTAGGGGTTTCGAGGTGACGGAATGTCGTAGGTGAAAATAAGGTATAGTAGAGGAGCGAGGACGGAGCCCTGGGGGACACCAGCTCGGGGAGTGAACGGTCGAGATATGGGGTTTCCGACTTTGACACTTATGTGAGATATGAATAGATGAGTTTTACTGTTGGAAGGGGGAGTCGGATGCTCATGAGCTTCCTGATCAGGCCTGAATGCCAGACCTGGTCGAAAGCCTTTTGGACATCCATGAATATGGCTGCAGTGTATTGTCGGAGATTGAATGACTTTGTTATTGTTGTTTGGAGGCTGGAGAGTGCATTTTGACAGGAGTGTTCTGGTTCTGAATCCGTGTTGGAATGGAGGGATGATGTTATTCGTGGTGCAGAAGTCCCAGATTCTGTCCTTAAGCAGGCGCTCAAGGACTTTCCCTAGGACGCTGATAAGAGAGATGGGTCTGTAGGATTCAGGGTCGGTAGGGTCTTTCCCGGGCTTGGGGATGAGTACGGAGTTTGCTGTTTTCCAAATTTTTGGAAAATATGAGAAGGAGAGGCATGGATTTGATAAGTTTTTGAGGATAGGATATATTTCCTCTTGAAGGTTTTTGTGAGTTTGCCTTGAAATTGAGTCTGGGCCAGGGGAGGTGTTTTTTCCTGTTTTGCATGCTGTTTGGATGGTTTGGATGGAAAAAGGGGCTAGAAGAGGGTTCTATTCGCTCAGGGGGGTTAGGACGTTTGGGCTTCTGGTGATGTTTCGGGTGAGGTGGTCGGATTCTATTGCGAACTCACAGTTGAAATTGGGATTGTTGGGGGGAGAGAAAACGTTTTGAAGGTTTTCCCTGAATTTTTCGGATTTTTGTTCGGGGGTATGGAATGTTTGCCCGTTTACCAGGAGATGCGAATGTTCCTTCTTATATCTGCCACCTATAAGAATGTTGAACTTTCGCCAGAACAAGTGGCCCTGTCTATAGTCCAGGTCAGCCGTGGACGATCTCCACTTTGCACGTTTGTGCAGAATGGTCCAATCGGCTTAGTGGAAATCGCGGTAGGTGAATGAAGTAGGTGGCCGGGGGATGGGTTCGGCGAGTGAGGTTTTGTCCAGAAGGGGAAGGTGGTCGGAGGAGATCGAGTCTCCCAGGAAGCATTCAAAGTCGTAGCTCATCATGATTCTGTCTGAGCAGATGATGTGGTCGACTATGGATGCGCCTAGGTAGCTGATCAGGGTGGGTTTGTTGTTGTTTATCCTAGCCAATGGGAGAGAGAGAGAGAAGTTTACTAGCTAGGGATCTGCCTGCTGGATTGGAGAGGGTGTCCCCGAAAAGAATATTACGGACGTTGAAGTCACCCATAATGGTTGCCTTGGGAAGAGATGACACGTAATCCAGGAGGTCAGTGGAGAGGGGTTGGGCGGGGTGTTTGTAATATGAAAAGAAAGTTAGGGTGGAGTTGTTCCAGGAAACGTCGATGGCGAAGCTAGATTCTGCGGAAGTGGGTGAGGTGTGGCTAGGATTCCACATCTGACAAGGAAACCATATCCGCGAAATAATTTGTTTTTATTCATATGATATGAGTTGTATCCGGAGAATTTTGGGGGAGATTTTATGAGAGTGTCAGTGATGGAAAGAATTTGGATGTTGGAGGAGTTTAGGACGTGTTTGATGAGGTGACGTTTTTTGGCGAGTCCGCGGCAATTCACAGTACCTATTACGTAATCCATGAATTGTTTTTAGAGAAAGGGAGGGTAAAATGGGCATCGTTGGTCGCGAAATGAGCGCGGTTGCCGATGCTGCTAACCGAGCAGTTGTACCCGTACGTGGTTGGGATGAGATGGCGGAGGGTGGAAGCAACTATGTCCCTTGAAGAGGGAATAGCGTTCAGAATGATTGTCGAGATTACCTCGATGAGTTTTTGGACTTCTAAGGAGAAGTTGAATGGCTCTGGGGTCTTTTCTAGGGTGAATGGGGCGTGGAGGGGGGTGTTCCGAGGCGATGGGGCACTTGGGGTGGTAGGATGGGTGGGGGCCGTCGCAATTTGTGCAGGATGGGGAGTCGTTTTTAGGGCATTTTTCAGCCCTGTGATTGGAACCTCCGCAGATGGCGCAGGTTGAGGTGCGGGACTTGCACTCTTCGGCTAAGTGGCCGATTTTGGTGCATTGGGCACAATACTTGTGTTTTGAAGGGAGAGGGTTGCTGGTGGAGGGTTCACAGGCGTGAATTAGCCCTTGGAATTTCAGCCCGTGAGAAAGGGCCTGGTGGTAGTGATCTTTAGAGGGTGTTAGCACTCTAATGAGGGGAGTGAGCCCCAATGGTGGGTGCTCCGTAGGATGACTGGTGGTGGTCTTCGTGTCTTCTTGTTCTCTTGGATGGCTTCGTCCATTATTTTGTCGTCCGTTTTCCTTTTTGCGGCTGCTTCTTTCCTCTGTTCCTGTTGGATTTTTCTGATGGACACCACTTCCGTGAAGTCCATCTCCTCGTTCTCGTTGTCTTCTTTTCTGGGGGATTCTGTCCTCTGCGCTTTTCTTCTGACGCTTTCTGAGCGGCTTCGGCATCTTTTTTCCTCCCGCATGTCTTCCATAATATTTGCCATGTTTTGCATGGCAATTCTTAGTCCAGTCATCTCTTCTTCCATTCTCTTGATGGTTTTTTTCAGCTCGTTTGCTTCCTCTATTGCTTTCTTCGTTTCATCTTTTGCTTTCGAGAGTGCTTGCTTATGGAGAGTTTTTTCTGCCATTATCTTCAGTTCCGTCAAATCAATTTTCTTGAATGTTTCCCTGTCATCTTCGCTTTCCGATGAACTTATGTCCTCTCTTCTTGTTGGTTTGCTGCTAGCTTGGCTGCTAGAGCGGCTGTCGTTTTTCTTCTTTGGTGGCATCACTTTAGTTCCTGTCCTCCCCAGGTCCTAAAACATAAAAACATCTATTTTTCGCGAAATTCGCAAAATTAACAATTTTGGAATATTCCAAAGTCGCAATCTGCACCGATATTTATACTGGTGCAGACTGACGACACCTGAAACGTCCGCCGTGACTACATCCAGCCCGACGGACCGTATATTCTACAACACAGGTAGACTCGCGAAAGTTTGTGAATTTTTTTTTGCTTGGAATGTGTAAAATTTCTTCATAGATAGAATATGACCAAACCAATTTAATGCTCTTTGGTGATATTTGGTTCTAACAAGATGGTTGCCCTGCTCACAATTACTTTACCAGGCCGTCTAATGGCTGTTAGAAGAACTATTTATTTTAAGCACTACCACTCGATTTATTACCTTTGGATTTCTTTTTATGGGGCATTGCAAATCCAGTATTTATGTTTATGACAGCAAGCCTACTATTTTAGAAAATTTTCGTGGTCGAATTATCCAAAATATTACACATGCAATGTTATCAAATGCACGACAGTCTTTTTACAATCAATTAGGGTACTGCCTCGCACAAAGAGGGGACATTTTTGAGCATATGCCTTAATTTTGATATTTTTTTATTCGTGTTATAATTTGGATACGTTGAACTGTTTATTATCTCAGAGTACTATGAATTAATTTATCTTTATTTTTTTAGAATAATATGACTCAATGATTGTTCTTTGATGATAATTTCAACCTCATTAATCATTTTTTTCAACACTCGCATGTATATCCCTTGTTTTCGGAGCAGTTTTTTTATCTATCAACCACAAACCTAGTTTAAAATTTAACCAAGAATTATTTGTTGTGGGTGAAATAATTTTAATCAATTCAACCTGTTATTTATGTCAAAACCATTATTATAGCTTTCATTAATTACTTCCCAAACAAAAAGTGATATAGATTTCTCACAATATATTCAATTTCAAATATAAAAAAACAAGTCAATTCATTATTCTTCTTCTAAGATTATATACAATCTTGTAGGGAACCTTGTACGATGGAAAAATTTCATAAAGTAGCCGTGGAAGCAATAGATATAATAGAATCTGTATACTCGTACCACCACAAAATCTCTGTTATATAATTCAATTTTCATTAAAATGTATTAGAAACAAATCCAATTTATTTCAGTATACTTAATAGGATTTATACATGTGCAAAGCTTGTAGTACAAGTTTCAATCAGTATTTATACATAAATAGCTTTATTCTACAGGAGGAAAACATTTTTAAAACTCTGGCTCAATTCTGATGTTTGGTAAAGCCTCGCAACGTTTCACAATATTTCGTTGACTCGGCATCTGTCCTTAGGGATTTAATGATAAGAATGTATAAAACCCTCACTGTACAGTAAACAGTAATAGATCCGTAGTCGGTAAAATTTAGATACTAAAACATAAATTAAATTTATTTTATGAAAAAAATGACTGAGTTTTTAAAAACAAATTTAACTTTTATTTATTGATTGGAATTGAACAAATTAAACTGTTGAACATACAGGGCTGCCCACCTTATACGCTTTGATTTATTTCATCTAAATGGCAGATGTTATCAAAAAATGTTTCAAATAAAAAGGATATAGTTCACTAATGGCCACACTTTGAAAATATTTTTTACTATACAGGGTATCTGGATATATATCGTTCTTCGGATTATATCCTTTTGCATTTGGTTAACACATTTGGTTTTATTAGCGTCACTTCGTATTTTTCATTTATGTATTGGCTTATTGATAATATCTTTTACTGAGGATATTGGGGTTTTGGTCAACTTACATGTTTCTTTTGCTGCATAGATACTATAATATCGATGTTTCAATGATTTAAACACATTTTTCACAATTCGCTTCGCATCCGGCGATAAAAGCACTTTTTTTGCCCTGGGACGCCACATACTTAGTGTTAAACACAAGATTACTTTCGGAGTGAAATGTTTATTACAAACTAAAATTCTGAGACAATATTAAAAATGATTATCCCGAAATCCACACTTTCTATTTTATCTATAAATATTTTAATCCCATTATATGTAAATATAAAAAGAGCATTGGAATTAAAGATGGTTTGTGCAGTACAGGTGAGACAAAGGAAAACTAGCAATCTTTTCATATTTACACAATCAGATTAAAATATTTAGAGATAAGGTGGTCAACCATTTATCGTGAAAAATACTTTTAAGTTGAGAAATAAAAATTCGGAAATATATCTTCCGAATCACAAATAAATAATAGAATAATTAAATAAATTCAAAAATTAGTCTCAAATATTATTTTACCAACCAAACATTTCAGTTGTGAAATAATCATACTATTAGGCATTCTCTTTTCGCTTTTCGAAGAAACGAGTACGATACTGTGCTATTTTTAACGGATTAACGACTACCTGCTGTGGGTTTTGGTCTTAAATCAATCATGTTGGCATAAGACAAAACGAAATTATCTTATAAGGAAGTATACTTCACAGTTCTTGTGTTATTTTAATTAGTATCTATCATTATCTTTGTTACCACCCATATCATGATAGTGATTAGGAACATTTTGTGTAACGTTATTTTATTTTCGTACTACATATTCTCAGCAAATCCTTTTACTGGATACCCAATATCGGGGATATGCATAAAAAAAGAAATAGACAGTCATGGAGCCGACAGGAGTGGGAACACAAATAAATAAACCCTTTTTGAAAATTTCACCGTACGTCTATGGTAAATGGAAATAATTACAAATTAACCCCAAAATTTCATGATACATACATTTTTACAAATAAATTGATCCTTTAACAAAATTTCATCGAACGCATGTGATTTAGAAATTTTCACAAATTATTTGATCCCTCAAATTATTTAATTGCACGCCCATGCTAGAGAGAAATTGTTGCAAATTAACCTATTTTATAAGTAGAATAGTATGCGTATGATACGCGATGACCAGGACTAGGACATAAGTTTTGCTACTACCAAAAATCGCACAACGCGGCTAAATAAATTCTCACCCCAATAAATCGCATTTCAAACAATGCACAATATACACAAATTAAACTTTTCACCGTTTTTAATATTATCCTTACTAACATTCCCGCCCGAGATGAATTTTAGTCTGGAAAGTTGCTGATTTAACTATAGTCAAGTTTTAGTTCGAGCGATCTCATTTGGAGATATTTGATTGCCTAGAGCATTATTTTGGTATGGAATATTAAAGTAAAACCAGATATCTAATAAGGTCGTAATTCAATATTAGCCGACGACCCTCATTATTACCTATTGTTCGAAATATAATTAAGCAATAAATGTGTGAGTTCCTTAAAAGATTATGGGAAACAAGTTATATTAAATGTTTATATTTCCATTCTGGAACGTTGAATGCAGGAAGTCCCTTTTACAAAACGGATTTAAATTTAAAAAACTCACTAGTAGCAGAAAAATCATAATGGATTCCGTGCGTCTCAAGAAGTGGAGATTTGAATATTTATTGGCAATAAGCGAATTTAGAGAATATGGTAGAACAGTAGTGTATTTGGATAAAACTTGGTTCGATAGACACGATATTCCAAACAAAAGTTGGGTAGACTCATCTGACTTGTGCCAAACTAATGCGCCGTCTAATAAAGGAAAACGCATTACGATAATTCCTTGTGAATAATTTTGTTTATAAATACGTTTAACTTATACGTATACTTATATGCAAAAACAGCGACTTGCAAGTGTGTGTGTATATTAAATTTAATTCTTAACAACTTGATATTATAAACTTTCTGAACTATAATCGCATTCATTATCGTGATGTTTATAAATGCTTTTGTCCTTGACTATTTGATAATGTTTATGTTAGACTCAGATGCCGAACTCGCCCATTTGCCGAAATTAATACTCAGTCCGCGATATGATCAAAGAGAAATGATCAGATGCCGACAACAGATTCTATTTCGGAATTTGTTTACTCTAATTTATACATTTCGCGATCTGAGCAATTCAGACTTGCTCAAATGCCGATTATGAATTTATTTTGGCAGATGATTATTTTTAGATTTATATTTTGCTGATTGTACAATTTAGAAATGACCAGTTCCCGATTGCAATTACAAAAATTGTACTTTTCAATTAAAAGAACATTTATTTCTCATCAGGCGGTCTATTCTCAAACAGTGACATTCTTTGTCGCATGCGAGATTGTAGTTTTGTCGATCAAGAAATGTATTTGCTTATTCTCAAATGTCGCGTTCGAAAATTTTTGATAGACAAATTGTAGAGTGGTCCTAGGCAGCCGACAATTGATGTCACTAGCAATTTATGCGAGATGAAACTTTTGACAGATCCCTACCCATCAATTTTAACATGAATTCTATTGTGGTTTGTGATAGATAACCTTTATTGTTTTTGTTTTGTTACATATGAAAGTTGTTCGAATTTATGGAGAGAATATAATAGCAGGTTTACTGATGGCAATTGAAAATCTTGAGATACAAGAAAATAATCAACGACCTCGAGAAAAAGGCATATATAAAGATGCCTTTAGGTTATTATCGGATAAAATTTTTTTAAAAACATTCAGATTGACTAAAGAATTAGCTAGGGAGCTAATAAATATGTTATAACCATTTGTGGAGCAGGGAAAACGGTCTTCTGCCATACTGCTTGAAGAAAAAGTAAGTTTTAACACCTACTATTATTGGAATATCTATTCTAAAATACATTGAAGATTTATCCATGCTTTTTCAGGTTCTTGTGGCATTAAATTTTTATGCAACTGGTTCCTACCAAGGCAGTGTAGGAGACAATAGAAGTTTCGGACTCTCACAATCATCAGTAAGCAGATGCATCAATGATGTTACCCTAGCTCTCAATTCTCCTGAAATTTTTTCAAGATTTGTGCAATTTCCAAGAAATATTAATGAGCTCAATGTTACAAGACAGAGGTTCACTTAAATACTATAAATGTAATCTTTATTATATCTACAATATAGTTCATTCTAGGTTTTGCAATACTTTTGGAATGCCCGGAGTTGTGGGATGCATTGATTGTACACATGTGGCAATTGTACCTCCCAAGAAAAATGATCAATTTGCACCTGAACATATTTTTGTAAATAGAAAACAATATCATTCTATGAATGTTCAGTTGGTGAGTTAATTAGCTTATTATCAAATAAAATCAATATATAACAAATTCCACAACAGAAATATAACAACATTTATCATTCGACAGGTTTCACACTTATACATTTGTATCAATAGTAGTAAAATATAGACAATACAAATGTATTTTGTGAAACTGGGTAATCAAGTAATGAATGTTATATTTCTGTTGTGTAATTTGTTATTTATTGATTTTATTTGATAATTATGAAAAGTTTCTACATAGTTACATTTGAAACAATTAATTTGAGTTAATTAGCTACCCACATGGATTGTCTTTATTTGTGTTTTTTTCCTAGATATGTGATGTTAACATGAAAATAATTCATGTCAATGCAAAATATCCGGGTAGCACTCATGATTCTTATATATGGAATAACAGCAACGTTAAGGAATTTTTAGAACAGCTATATAGAAGAGGAAGAGGAAGAGGATACTTTCTCTTGGGTAAAAAATCTATATTCAAGTTCAACAAAATGTAGGAATTTTGTTTGTTATGAGAAAGTCTTATTACATATTGTTTCAATTTGATTTTTTGTTTTTTTCACTTCATGATATTTTCACCCATGCTAATAAAAGATTAAATTTCTAGGTGATTCTGGATATCCTCTTCGTCCATGGCTTATTACACCATTAATTGATCCCATTACAGAGGCAGAAGTGAGGTTCAATGAAGCTCAAAAAAAAGCCAGGTGCACTATTGAAAGGTGCAACGGCTTATTAAAAATGAGATTCAGGTGCTTATTAAAACATAGAACCTTACATTATTCACCCAATAAATCATCCTCAATAATAAATGCCTGTATTGTGCTACATAATATGTGCATAGATAATAACATAGAACTACAGTTGGATCAAATTGAGCAGTTAGAAGAACTTGATTTTGGCCTTATTCCTGATGTTCATAATGATGAAGACCAAAATCAACAGAGAAATCCATTATTGAGAGATGGAATGAGGCTACAGAGAAGACTTATCAGTTATTATAGATAAAACTTGCATTTTTAAATAAAATTTCAACAAAATAAAATTTATATTTATTTAAAAAAAAATACATTCCATTTTTAATATCAGACTTTTTCGCATAAAATGGCACTAGGGCAGAGAAAACAAACAGTTAACTAAATAAATAAAATATCACTTTCAAATAATACAAAAATATCATCTATATACAAAAAAAAATAAAAACAAAAATAACATCATTATACAACTCTAAAACACAAAAATAACATCAAAAATACTGTTTTAGGTGTAACGTAACTATAAAAAATAAAATGTGCAATAAACTAAAAACAAAACGTAACGATCTCAAAAATGCATATTGTACTTAAAATGTGTCCCTTCGCCTAAACACATCTACCATATTTTCAATGGCTACAACCTGTCTTTCAAGTAGCTGAAGCTTACGCTCATAGTATTGCTTCTGCACTTCTAGAGTATTTTGACTCACTTCAGCTAGAGTGGATGCTGCCATAGCGCTAGTATGTAAACGTTGACTTGCCACATTCCTTTTGTTTTTTGGAACGTTAGAAGTGGTTGTAATATTTTCTTTTGAATATAAATGATCATCCTGAACAATCACAATTTCTGCTGGGATATCACACTCATCTGGCACTGGTTGGTCCTCAATTATTTCAGGGAAGTTGAAATCAATTGGTGTTTCTGTAATACTGTTATCACCTGTAATGGCTGTGGATGGAATGGTACTTAATATGAGTTCATCTGTATTGTCTAGGTTGTCAACGGGAGCAGGACCACCTCCAGTACCTCTAGCATATCTTATTTGTTCGCTTTTCTTTTTTTTTGTTTTTGATCTTAGATCTTGCCATGTCTGGAAAATAAAAATATTTTATCTATCAAAAATTAGTAATATATGTTTGTTATTATTACCTTTTTCCACTGCTTCCAATCTTTCGAAGCTCCAGGGATTGAATTAAGAGTTAGGGCAATATTCTGCCACTTACTCCTTGCAACTTGAAATGTAAAGGTGGAGGAAAATTTACCAGTTAAAAGAGCCTCATTTTCTTTTTCTTTCATTAAATTTATTAACGTTTGTTTTTGGGATGGAGTACAATAACTTTTTTTGTTTTCAACTGCCATAATAAATTAAGATAATGATAAATACAAACTAAACTACCTACGGAGTATTGTGAATTGTAACTGCCAAGTTGTCAACAGACATAGAATAGAGGCATTAAACTACTTATTTAGTACTCATTGAATATACAATAAGTGAAGTAGAAAACTCATCTTGCGCTGTGCATGGAACACATTGTAAATACGGCGTTGTCAGCTCATGCTATTCGACAAAATTTGTCTCGTGCGAGTTTGATGTCGAAACCAATAGAGAATACCACACTTTCATCATGTGCGACAATTTCCATCGACATATGTCGAATTCGACATATTTTAATCGACATTCGAGAATAGACCCCCAGATACCGCTTATAACTTAAATGAAATTTTTAATATTCATTATTATTTATTACAACAAGAAGAACTATTATGACATTTGCTGTTACATTTTATTTTACTCAAACACAAACCCAAACTCAAACCCAAACACAAAATCACAAAAAACTTTCTGCGGAAATGCATCATTTTCCCGACTTTAGAATAACTGAAACTAATAAATAAACTATAATAAATAATATAAACAATGTAAAAATTGAGTTTAATCCTCTTCCCGACCTTTAACACAGATCAATGAATAATAACTATTCTTATCAGCTTAATATCGCTTCAAAAATCTCAAGAGACAAACATTTTTCTAGACGCCTGTTTACGGAGTCCAATTGCCGAGTAGGTATAGTTCGAATAATTCTAAACTCTACAATGTTTTATCAATGAATGAAAATGGTATATTTCCGCAAGAAGTTTTTTGCGTGTTCATGTTTAGAAAATTGTCTAAAATATAAAACAGAAACGTATTTTTTTGTAACTGGTTTCAGCTATTCTGAAGTCAAAAAATGAAAATTATGCATTTCCGCAAAAAAAATGTCGGCTCTTTCAGTTTAGAAAACTTACATATCGAAAACTGCTTATTTCTTAATTGTACAATTGACGAAATATAAAACTAAAAATAATCATCTGCCAAAATAAATTCATAATCGGCATTTGAGCAAGTCTGAATTGCTCAGTTCGCGAAGTGTATAAATTAGAGTAAACAAATTCCGAAATAGAATCTGTTGTCGGCATCTGATCATTTCACTTTGATCATATCGCGGACTGGGTATTAATTTCGGCGAATTCGTCATCTGAATCTAGCATTTACATTTTAGGCGTGCTTTTTCAAGTAAAATGACGTACATTATTCACCAGTAAATAATAGGTGTGGGTAATGAGTAAGTCACATGACACAGATGAATAGGACCTATATTGAAGGTTATTTAAATACAAATGTTACAATATAATATTTAAAAATTTTCAGCGCGACCAGCAGCGGGATTCTATTTCGCGACATGATTTTATCGAGTCTTACAAAGGGAAGTTAGTTGGAAATGTTTTTTGACAGTGTCGACAGAATTCATTTGATATTTGGCATATCAAAAAAACTCTTTTCACATTTTTGAACTTTTGATTTTTATATTTGCTTATATTCTATATTAATGTTATCCAAGATACGAGTTTGCCACTGGGAAATTCTTCTCCAAATTTATGGAGAAAAATAGAGATTTTGCAAATGGCAGGTTCATTGGGGCCTCAGGAAGGGATGAACAGAAAAAAGTATAGGCTGAATTAGCCCTCAAACTAAATTCGTTTGGATTTGGAGAAATAATAATCCTTTCATTGATCTGCGCTATAAAGGTTCTAGTTGATTTAAGAGATATTATAAGCTACATATTCCGAAAATTGAAAAAGCGAAACCATCGGGGAATCGAACCCGAGACCCCTCGGTTAGAAAGCCCTTACGTAACACTCTGCGCTATGGACGGTTCCAACCAAACGATATTCTGGTCGGTATTATAAGCTACCATTAACCGCGACTGCGTCTTATAATATAGATTATTGATAGTAATAATATCAACATTTTTAAGATGACTAGTCTGAATTTACCTCTTATTTAATCTGTAAAGTTATTTAAATTGTAAAAACACCCTTAAACCAAGGTATTTTGAAATCAAACGCGAATATTCAAAAATCTATTGCAGTATATTTCAATTCACGTCTTGATCTCTTTTACAATAAACACAGACTAACTCTCTATCTTTCTTATTTCTAAAAAGTCACCCTTAACTACGTTTTCATTTTCTTATCATAACAAGTTTTTAAAAATATAAACATAGGAAACCCATATATTTTATCACTAATTTCTTATCCTAATACTTTTAAAATAAACACCAAAATAACATAAATGCCTTATTAGTCGATATATAATCTCCAAAGAGGTTTAAATAACAACCTTATCTTAAAGGAAACCATAACTCATTAATATATTACTATAGCGTAAACAGAAATAAGAGCTGCTTTAAGGGTGCGCCATACATTCGGCCATCCTGTAGTTTGGTTGTCCTCAACCAAACAAAAACGATGCAACACCCTGTATTATTAACTGGTAATAACAAAATCAACGTAAAAACTTAACTTATACTACCATCTAAATATTATACTACTATTCCATCTTAATCACTTTATCCAATTAAAACAATTTCATTTTAAAATTTAAGGAAAATTCTCCGTTATGAGCTGCCACTCTACGTTACTCGCTAAAGAATATCTCAACGACAAACATTTTCATTTGAGAATAGGTAATATTCTCCAGTTCTCACTGATATTACACTATCAGTATCTCAACTCGCAGCGCTGCCTTCAACATTATATAATTTACTTAACAGGCTACAACCTTATTATAAAATAAACCAGAACAAAATCATAAATTGGGGCGACTACCCCACGTAAACTTATACAAAAATGTTTTCAAAGGGCTACTTCCCACAGGCTACTACCCAACGTAACTTGTACCAAACTTATTTCAAAGGGCTACTACCCTCGGGCTACAACCCAACGTAAACTTATAACAAAATTATTTCAAAGGGCTATTACCCTCGGGCTACAACCCAACGTAAACTTTTAACAAAATTATTTCAAAGGGCTACTACCCTAAACCTTAAATGAAAATTTGGCTACTACCAATTTTAACCGTCTGCATAGGCTGCTACCTATGCAATTTTTATTCTGCTTGTACACTAATCCACGGTTTCATATGGTCTGGAGAAACTACTGTCTTTTTGCCATAATATCGTCCTTCGCGTAAGTCTAATACTTCATATCGGTCATTAAGAAGTACTTTAGATATTCGGAAAGGTCCTTTAAATTTTGGGCCCAATTTTTTGCTACTTCCGGTATTTGCATTGTTTGTTATCAATATTAAGACAAGATCACCTTCTTCGTACTTCTTTGCTTCCTTCCTTAGTTTATCATATATCGCTTTTTGTTCACTCTGTGACTTGTCAATATGTTCTTTAACTTGCTTACGTAAGAGAGACAAATCTATTCTCTCGAGATCCATGGGTATAGAATTGAGTAAAGTCGAATCGGCTGTGGATTTTGGTTGATATCCAAATAGAACTTTTGCTGGTGTACTATTAATTCCCTTGTTAAATGCAGAATTGAGGGTGCTTTGGATATTTTTAACATGCTTATCCCAAAGATTGCTTTCGCTGTTCACAGTCGAGGTGGCCAACATATTAAGTATTACGCGATTATATCGTTCACACTGTCCGTTTCCCCTGGGAGAGGCCACTGCATTTAATATATGTTTTATTCCAAAAGATTCGCAAAACCTTTTAAAAGAAGATGACCGTGTGAAACGGAATGGCAATTTTCTCGATGGGATGCAGTTTACCCGGGTTTTTTCGCGAAGTGTCTTTATAATACGCACAATTTAAACACGCTTTGATGTATTTTTGAACGAACCGTCGCATCTTGGCAAACCAGTAGTAGGTTCTTATTCTAATTAGCGTTTGTTCTAAAGCTGCATGACCATTTTTATCGTGACATAAAATACAAATTTGCCATCTTGCTGTTCTCGGAACTATCCACAATCTCTTTCCATTTGGTAGTTTTCTGTATAATCTGTTATTTCTGAGCTCATATTCTTCTAAATATTTTTTTGGAATTAAATGTTTGTCCTTATTTTGTAAAATATTTCGTATCCTTGATAACTGCTCATCTTGTAGCTGGGCGGCTAAAATCCAATCGCCCTCCGTAATATCAATATTATTACTTTCTACTGTAAAATATCGTGACAAAGCATCTACGTGAGACATACTTTTTCCGGGCCTATATCGTATTTCGAACGAATACTCTTGGACAGACAGCCACCATCTGGCTACTCTAGGTATTAGATCCTTTTTGGAAAATGTTGTTCGCAGAGCACTACAGTCTGTCACCACAATAAATTTCATACCCAGCAGATAAGTGCGAAAGTGTTGTAAAGCTTGTACGACCGCCAAAGTTTCCAGCTCGTATGAATGATACTGTTTTTGATCTATAGTGGTTTGACGACTATAATATGCCAATGGGTAAGCTTTAGATTATCGTATTTGTATTAACACAGCCCCAAAACCACTTGAACTCGCATCGGTATGTAGTTCGGTTGGAAGAGTAGGGTCATAAATTGTGAGAAGCGGTCTAGTTATAAGAATTGTTTTAATTTTTTGAAAGGCCTGTTGCTGTTCTATGTCCCACTGCCACTTCACATTTTTTCTTGTTAAGCGTGTTATTGGTTCTGTCAAGCGAGCGAAATCTTTAACGAATTTTCTAAAATAACTGGCCAACCCAATAAATTGTCGGACTTGTTTAACGGTTTTAGGAGGTTGCATTTTAGAGACAGCATCAATTTTGGCCTGACTAGGACGAACGCCTTCTGACGAGATTTCCCTTCCCAAGTAATTAATTTGGGTTTGGAAAAAGGAACATTTCGACAGCTTAAGAGTTAGATTGTGTTGTCACAGCTTCTCTAAAACTAACCGCAAACATTGTAGGCCCTCCTCTAAGGTTCGAGATGGTATAATTATATCATCCATGTATGGAAATGCTACATCATTTTTCAGTTTTCCTAGTACGTTATTCATAAGCCGTTGATATACAGATGGAGAATTAGTGAGGCCGAAAGGCATCCTAAGAAACTTGTAATGTGAATCTGGAGTTATAAATGCAGTTTTTGCAATTGACTTTTCTTCCATCGGTACTTGATAAAAACCAGACGCCATATCTAACGCAGTAAAATAAGAATTGCCACCTAAATTATCGATCTGTTCATCTATTAATGGTAGGGGATATTTGTCTTTCACTGTAATGGCATTCAAACGTCTATAATCGACTACCATTCTATAATCGTTAGTTTTCTTTTTGACTAATAAAACTGGTGATGCGTACGGTGAATTGCTCTCACGAATAATATTATTCTCTAGTAAATCGTCGATTATATCTTTTAATATCGCCTTTTCTGAAATCGACATTCTATAAGGACGGTAAATAATTGGTTCTTCTGTAATACAGTTAATAACCATTTCCGCCGCATTTGTTTTCCCTAAGGTTGCCATTGAAGTAGCGATTCTGTCATCGAACTCATCTAATAGTTTAAAAACTTGTTTCTTAAAACTCTCTGAGATATTACCAATTGATATATTGGACTGAATATCTAAAACTATTTCAAAACATGTCAACTCCTTAGGAAACTTTATTGAGCCAACTTCCAAAAAATATAATTTGTTGTCGAGCTTGTAAAAAAAGGACGAGGGACTGGTTTAGAAAATCGCCGCCAACTATACATTCGTGTCTCATATAATCATCGTCAACTACAATAGCTTCTATATTAGCAAGAACTTCTCCAACTCGAACTTGAACCGACACAAAAGCGTTACTTTGTATGGCATTCCCAGAAAATCCCTTAATAATTAAATTGTATTTTAAATTAATATCTAAATCAAGTCTCTCGGCAACACTACGACGTAACAAGGTATGAGTACTTCCTGTATCTATTAAACAACTTGTTTTAACTTTGTTTACAAAAATATACATTATATACGGGTTCACATTATTTACATGTATTGTGTTGATTTCAGCATTTTTTGATTTTAGTATTTTTGATGGTACACGTTGTGGACACTCGCTTTGTTTATGCCCAAGCTTTCTGCAGTTAAAACATTTTGGGCAGTTTTTAGCGAAATGATTTCCTTGACAATTAAAACAAGCTAGAGATCTGGACGTAGAAGGCTTAGAGAAGGACGTACTTTTTTGTAAGTTCGGTTTAAAATTAAGCTTGTTTTGGTCGCGAGCTCCCATTGGAAGACTTTTTAGTGTACTTAAATAAGCGTATAGATCATTTGTATTTGAAAATGCGGATGATCTCGCAGCCCTAACAATGTTCTCAATGTTTTAATCCCGTAGATAATAGCATCAACTAAAAACTCTTCAGGAATATTTAGCTTTAGAGCATTAAGTTTTCTTAATTTTGTAAAACAGTACTCACTTAAGTCCTGTCCCGGCCTGGCCTCGTAATCGCTTGCTTCCTTTAATAACAATCCAAACGGGATCGGTTTTTTAAACTGCTGAATTAGTAACTTTTTCATATTATTCCATTTGGGATTCAATTCAGTTCTGCTGTCATACCAAACCCGTGCCATTCCTTGTAAACGATTCGCAACGTGCTTACTTGTGGTAATCGGATCCCAATTATACCACTTAACAAGTTCGTCTACACGATTCACCCAACATTCCACACTCTGTTCACGATTTCCGGGATCATAAACCGGAATCACCTGTTCGTCACACAGTGAAGATCTTTTAACATTCGCGACATATTTTTTAAGGCGCTTTAAGTGTTTTTTTTTTGAAACCCTCCGGCTACGCGTAGGTTCACTTGAGCTAGAACTTGAATCACTGGAACTCGAGGAACAACTTGAAGACGAACTTGTCGAATTTTCGCGACGTTTTCGCTTTTCGCTACGTTTTTGCGCGCGGGGCATTCTGCTGATTAATAAACAAAATAATTATCCCACTTCTGACTTGTAAAAACACCCTTAAACCAAGGTATTTTGAAATCAAACGCGAATATTCAAAAATCTATTGCAGTATATTTCAATTCACGTCTTGATCTCTTTTACAATAAACACAGACTAACTCTCTATCTTTCTTATTTCTAAAAAGTCACCCTTAACTATGTTTTCATTTTACTTATCATAACAAGATTTTAAAAATATAAACATAGGAAACCCATATATTTTATCACTAATTTCTTATCCTAATACTTTTAAAATAAACACCAAAATAACATAAATGCCTCATTAGTCGATATATAAACTCCAATGATGTTTAAATAACAACCTTATCTTAAAGGAAACCATAACTCATTAATATATTACTATAGCGTAAACAGAAACAAGAGCTGCTTTATGGGTGCGCCTTACAAAATCGTATAAAAATTCTTTTTTTACCTCCCCATATAAAAATCTATAAAATTTTAAACAACGAAACATTCAGCACACAGACACATGAAATATTCACATTCCTAAATAGTCACTGTCTATGTTTATGTTAAGAACATTAAAGATACGTAGAGATATCGAATTACCTAAGCCGACTTTGGTAAAATCTCAAAGAAAGGCATAAGAAAAAGAACATTTTATCAAAGATATTTGCTGTGTGAAGTTGAAATTAGTTGTCATTCTTAATTTAAACTTAGTAACTAAGAGCAATTTCTGTGTGTGTGTGTGTGTGTGTGGCTGTTTGCTGATTAGGGAGAGTTTTCTCACAGAGCTATTCAATTTTACCTATTTGGTTATATTATATTTTCTAATTTATGTTCTAACTGATTATTTCATTAGTATAAATTAATAATAATAGAAATCGCAATAATGTTAAATAAATTAAAAGTCTGTAATTCTCAAACTCATGTTTTGCGCTATTGCGGAGTGCTTGAGCCGCTTAGCGTGTTTTGTGAATAATATGACTGGCGGAGTTCTTGAGCCGTACAGTTGATTTACGAATCCTGTATCACTGAAGTGGAGTGCTTGAGCAACGTGATACGTCCTGCTCCTTTGTTATTGTTCTAAATCCTTCATGGGGGAGTGTTTTGACATTCTTAGCACCTTTTAGCACTTGTGGGTGACAGACACAGTGCATTCTCGTTTAAATTAAATTGTTTAGTACATTATAGCACTTGTGGGTGACACACACAGTGCGTTCATGTTTAAACTAAATTGCATTATCAATAATTAAATTATTATATGTTTTAATTCAGTACTTACAACTGATTTAATAAATAAATACAAACTAAAGGGAATTTGAATGCTCAGGTTGATATTTTATTTTCAGATATGTCACGGTCTCACGTCACGCATCTCAGGCACAACCTTAGTTTAATTTATAAGTTGTTTTATTATTTTTAAATAAAATAATTATAGTAAGTACGATCACATATTATTTTAGAATTTATTTATATCCTGTTGTTTATTTTAATTCACCCATAAAATCAAGGATATCTGTGACGCCTAGGCTCACAATCGTAAGTCAGGTATTTTCAAAGGGGTCACTATTTCTAAGTATTTATCGTTGTCGACAAAGGAGTAGATTTCTTTGGGTTTGCTCTGCCATTAAAAGACCCTCCCTCACAAAATAGGCAACATTGTACCAAGAATAATAGCATTGTTCAAGTAGACCTAGTTAGTCAAGTCTTATGTGTAATACATTTGAAGTATTGTGTGTCCGTAATGTGGTGGTACCTAGCGGTGGGTAGACTAAATAAACAAATTCTGTTAAACTTTTCTATTCTACCGGCCAATATAATAAAATGTTATCGATATGGGGGCTTACAAAAAGTAAGATTTGTCTCATAGCAAAATATATAATTCCCATGAACATTTGTAGCTTTCATAGATAAGAGGATCAGTGGACAGGATATATTCTAAGGGTTAGTTGTACCTGACTTGGTTAGTTGTAAATGGATAAGGTTAGTTCTAAAATTCAGAATGGGTAGTTGTAAAAAAATGATTTCAAAAAACTTGAGAAAAAAATTTGCTAGAAATATAACCAGGAAAGATAATAAATCTCTAATGAATAGATTTAATACCACCTTAGTAAAATCAATACAATTTGTCTACATTTTTTAATATAAAATAATAGTTATTCAACAAAAATAGGTACTAAATGGTAATACAATAATAATACATTTTTTCATTTGTTTCTCTTGCTTATTGCCATATTTCGTATAATATATGCATTGGGGTAGTTGTAAATTTAGAATATACCCTGCAGCTGGTAGATTATCAGAAAAATAAGAGCAGTTAGTTGAATGGACTTTTTATACACTTGAGCGTTATATATATATAATTGTAATTAATATTGGTTGGTTTGTTTTTATTACAATATACTGATAAAAAGAATTTCGTTTAATTTAGATGAAAACTGTTACAATTTTTGCTCAATTATTAAATAAAATCAATAAATAACAAATCCCACAACAAAAATATAACATATATTACTCTACCGGTTTCATAAATAACATTTGCATAGTCAAATGTTATTTGTGAAACCGGTAGAGATGTTATATTTCTGTTGTGGAATTTGTTATTTATTGATTTCATTCAATAATTATGGAAAGATTTCAGGTAGTAAGGGATGAAACAATTAATTATTGCATAAGTAACTAATGTTGACTTATTATAGATAGGTAAAACATTGAAAAATCATCAAATTCTTTAAGATTTATTTGCGAAAAATAAACAATTAAATATTAATTAGAATTAGGACAAAGTGGAAAAAATATATAAAACGACTATTCAAACCAAATGCTACAAAAACTAACAACTGTAATTACAAAGTATTCAAAATACTCATTTATTTTGTAAGGTAGCAATTTAGTATTTCTCTTCACATCTCTGGAGGGTTTCCCTTTTTTAGGGGAATTTTGACTGGCTGGTGACTCTTTGGACAATGGTTTTCTTTTTTGTTTTGTGGCTTCATTTCTTGAAAAATTTTTGCAGAATTTGAAAATTTGGGTTGTTATCAATAGTTTTAAAATATACTGCCGATGAATATTGCAGTCTAACAAACATCGTTTCTCCCAATCTGGTAACAGTATAATTAATTTTTCCTTAATAACTTTGGTTAAATTATGTAAGACTTTTTTGATTAAAACCCTTTCGTAGTGGTTGGCAAAATTTTGTAGACATATCTTATTAAAATTTGCCATTAAATTACTAGGGTATTTTAACCCAACTATATCAGTTACACCATAATTCTTGTGAAAAATTAATAATTGATTTTGATCATCTAAATTATTTTCACCTTGTAAATATAATGCACATTGCTTACAGTTAAATTTTGCACTTTTTAATTAAATAACCAGCAAAATATAATATTGAACAATCTTCCAAACTGACCGAATCTTGGTAATAGGTTATGGGATTGGATTCAATAGGTCGTTGAGTGGTTTCTGATTCAGATAAAACGCTCTCCTCATCTATGACCTCAGTTTCGTTCAATATGCTGAAAATATCAGAAGTTCCCGACGAAGACTCCAGCAAATTTATATCTTCATCAGCATTTCCTCCAGAATTTGCTTTCGTCGGTAGTTTCATAAAATTATTGACCAAATTAAGTTGAAATGCAGCTTTGAAACTTCTGACAGTGGGGTTTCTGTTATAGCAACCTTTCTGTCTATAAACAGAAAACTGATTTTCTAAAGGGTTCTGAATTAATCTTCTTGTCAGTACATACTTAAATGTTTGTTCTGTTATGTCGGCATAAAACTGCTTACTAGCGTTTCTAGTGACCAAAAAGCAATTGAAGGAAGGTGGTCTTGTTAATTTTCCCCTAGCAGTTTGCTTCCAAAGACTCTTTAAGAGAACCTCACCTTTACTTATTATTGCATCGATAACCTCTTTATTAGCTTGTCAGTAGGCTCTATTGCATGGTTTTGCACTATATAAGCTGTTACTATTTAAGGAATCAAACAAATTATTCATCGCTTCGGTAAATTTTGCTGTATTTTCAGCAGTTCCCGAGACCAGCTCCACTGTTTTAACAGCAGTTTTAAGGGCTGAAGCTACTGAATGACTGAGCAGTTGCGTGGCCAATTTTACATTCATTTTTTCGGATGCATTTGGATATAGATGCCTCGTTGTTAATTTTATTAGGGCCCATCAGGTTTCACTCTTTTGATCCAAGTCATATGTTTTTTTAATATCAACGAATCGTATGAACTGACCATTGAGAATTAAGTCGCTTGATAAAAAGTTATTTCGTATACATTTTATTAAATGTGGTACGTCATAAAAGCCAAAATATTTCTTTTGTTCAATTAAAAAGTGGGGATTGTCCACAGACACTCCCAAATTTTTAAATAGTTTTTGGTTTGTTGTGGACAAATCTCAAACAACTCGTATGGGATCCAAACCGGAGTCAGATATTTTTTCCAGTGTATTTCTTGCAAAGATTCAGCGCTTATACCATCTACTGTTAAATAGAATGCTATTGGAATCTTCCATTGGGAAAAGACACACCTTACCATCAAGACTAAAGCTTGTCCAGCCAAAACTGGATTTCTTATGTTGTCTCCTATGGCTTGAAATCCTTTGATTAAATCTAATTTTGCATTGTATTCGATAGTTTTTTTTAATGGCCATTTCATCGAAAAGAAGTATGCATTTTCTCTCCTGATTTGACAGGACTCTGGTTTTAATAGTAATGTTCTCGAATTTTTTTTTACTCAGGATTACACGTGAAATTATAAATCCAGCTTTTTATTTTGGAAATGGCTGGAAGATTTACACCTCTTCTACTTATAAGAATTGGGCCCTTTATAAAAAATATCTAAGGCTAATGTTCTCTCCAACGGCAACCACTTCTGCTTTTTATTACGAAACTGCATATTTATCAACGAAGTACAAAATTGTGTGCGAGTCTTAGTCAAAACAGACGAACTTTTATTTATTGCATTGAAAAGAGCTTTTTTTAAATTCCTAATCCTTGTCAGGAAATTATTTTTTTTCTGTGCTTCCTTTAATCTCATCTTAAGAGTCATTAACTGTCTATTTTTGTTTGGGGGAATAGAAGGGGACGAAGGCATATTGATTAGCTCATGGATAAAGGGATCAATGATATCTACACTACTGTCGCTTTCGTAATCAATACCATATGCAGTCCTGCTCGTTGAAGGTCTTTCGAGAGTGTACTGTCGCAAACTGGGTACTGAATGCAATTCTAGCGATGGCATTTCATTTTCGTTATATTTTTCGGGAATAGCAAAATTTGGTAATCGTTTAGAAGTTGAAACATTTTTATTGAAATGCTTGCTGCATATGAATTTTCCCCTCAATATGCTTGAGCTCAGGCTCGCTAAGGAAGCGTTTCCTGCAATATAAATAATCAGTATCAATATAATATAAAAATAATTTAATGCTATTATCGAACCCAATTAGCAATGCGAAATATTTAAGTAAGTACTATTTGGGTGATTATACAGATCGACCGTGCGCAACCTCGACAGAAACAAGATCCTTGTACGAAGACATATTATATCAATTGCCTATATCAATCTTAAACTAGATAAATATTTGTTAATATTGCTCTACCGATGAAATATGTGGTTTTATCATAATATAATTTATGAATCTTCTTAATTGGAATTGTTATTTTTTTATATTATATTTGTAATCATTACTACACCATCTTGAAAATTAAATTCTACCATTGAATGATAAATATAATAATATATATTTATCACTCAACGATTCTACTTATCCTCTCCTACACAGAGCTTACAGGTGTTTCCAACCAAAATGTTAAATCATCCCTACTGTTATTCATGTCTTCTATCATTGTTTAAGTAGACTATAATATACAATGCTTCTATGAAATGACGAACCGACCAGGTTAGATAAGGGATTAAACTAAAACCACAGGTAATAAAAATAAATTACTGCATTTAAACATTTTTATCAAGAAATAGATTATAACCACCCACTGAGTTTACGACTGATCTTATACTTGGAAGCTTTGAGATTAAAAGAAGAAAATTAATGCAACTTTTCTTAATTTATGAAAAAAATTGCAAAATATGCATTTTCCGGTCCTTGTTTATTACTCAATGGTTTGAGGTAATTCAAAACCGACCCTAATATTTGGCGTTTGAGTAAGCATATTATATTTTGACCAAGTCATCAAATTAAAATGTTTAAAACGAATAAAATCTTTTTTAAAGGGTTTAAATCAGAATTTTTTCGTTAGGATCATATTATGCCGATCAAAGGAAAAAGTCGTCACACAAGTGTTTTAGCTTCTGCAATTGATTTTGGACAAACTTTATATACATATATATTTCTATACCTAAATAGTCTTACATCCTAATACTTGGGTCCCTGTACGTTGAATTATCACATTGGTAATAAACACATTTATGACCAGATATCTTCTGAAAATATTGTTTGTGTCATTTACCAGGCAATGTTATTGTTTAAAGGATTTATTGAATATACAGTGTGTTCACGGATGGGGTTCGCAAGAGGAAAAACATTTTTTTTTGCTTCTACACTGAGCTCCAAAAATTAACAATAATCAGATGGTTGACATTTACATCTTTATCAAAACAATATTTTCTAATTGTCATGCAACAGTATTTTTAGATCTAGAAAAATTTAGTTTTCTTTGAATATCCTGAAAGTGGGTCTTGCTAAAAGCGACGTTCGCTGCTCTTTTTCGTAAACTCCTCCTGGGATTTTCGATAGTGAATGCACATATTACATAGTTAACGAAACATCCTCAATACTATAGCACACAAGATGAACTCTTTCTGGAAGAGTTAACAGAACGACCATTGGAACTATTATTGCTTAGATAATGAATATCGCCTACTAGATTATTCTTTAAATTTTGAACTTAATGTAAAAGTTCATAGAGTTTCAGAAAAAAATTGAGTATAAAATGAGACATAACGGATGAAACCGTTCTTTTTTAATTTGTGAGATTATGGAGATTTAAAGCAATTACGAATAACATTTTTCCTTAAAATAAAACAATAATTTTTTTTTCTTCTGAACCCCATCCGTACAAAATGAGTACATACATTTTTATAATTACCAACCAAAGTAATATAATACTAGGTATACCTAATTGAAAATTAGTAGATTGCTTACCTTGAAAAAATCGGAGGCGAAAAGACACAATTCAATATTTTATTTTATCACTAACATGTTGATTAAATCGTTTTTTTAATACTAATTAACGGAATTAGTACTATAATACTACTAAAACAACAACGAACTAATACTACTTAAACAACAACGAACTAAACAAATAAAATAATATTGTAACGTTTATTGTAATTTATATTTACAATTAATTTATATTTACAGATTTATATGTAATTCAGTCCTTATTTAATAATTTATGTTATACACTAAACACACTAATTATAATTTATATGAGAGTCACTTAATAAACACTTTATCGAGGCGCGATTACTTTCCTTCGATATCAACACTGACTGATTGACTAATTGCCTGCAGCGATGCTCGTGGCCTATTTATACTCGCGCGCCGTAATTCTAGAATTCGCTCGACGTTCTGGCGGATGCACTGGATGCGGTGGGTATTCTCGATGTTTCTCGAAAATTGGGCGGAGGAGCCTTAGTCGTCTCATATGGGGATTTCACTGGGGGCACTAAGTGAGAATATTAATGCAGTAGCTCGCGTAACATTGCCCCCTCCTTAAGAGACAGTTCCTCCTGGAACTAGCTAGGAAACTGGAACGAGATGACTGTATCGGCAACTGGCCCCCTTGTTGCATTTTCCAGTTGTATGGAAGTAACATGCGACCGTCTTCTCTGTTGGCTGTGTCTCCCGAGCATAGCCGCAAACCAGTACCTGCACTTCGGTATCTCGGAAGATTACTTCTACCATGTTACGGATTATTCGCCAATCTAAATGCCTACATTCAATCTTGGGCATGGCTAGCCTATACACGTTCAATTCAAGCACATGCTCCCTCAGGCTTCGTAATGCTTCCCAGACATCCTCGTACGTTGGTCTTTCGTCGAAGGTGTTCCTCGTCACTAGGTGGAAATTGTAGCGGGAGCCATTTTGCAGCTTCAAAGCTTTACCTGGTACTGGTAACTGGTTTACCAAAGGTCGTGCGCCAGTCTTCTTTTTAAACAGAGATGCCAGTCCGCGCGCATCGGTTACGCTGGCAGGGATGTTTATTGCCAGTGAGTATTCCTCCGGAACGGTAAGCAGGTCTTGTCGTCTCTCAGTGGTGACGCCGAATCTTGCTTTTCCGGTACCACCATAAGCACCCATGAACTCTACAAAAGCAGGATCGGCTACTTCCTGAAGCTGGTTAACTTCCTCATCGTGGTCACCCTCGAATGGCTCTAATCGGTTACGGTGTACCACCTTTGGCTTTCCATTTGGGATCTTGCTGATACGATGGATGACATCGTTGATTCTTTTCTTTACGAGGTACGGACCGTCCCAAGCTTTCTGCAACTTTGGAGAAAAACCCTTTTGTCTTCTTGGGTTATGCAGCCAGACTTTGTCTCCTTCGTGGAAACCTCCTTCCGTAGCTTGCGTATCGTACCTTTTCTTCATCCTATCGCTAGCGATCTGGAGATTCGATCGAACCAGCTCGTGTACGTCGTCCATTCTTTTTCTCAGCTGGGTCACGTAATCTTCACCAGCTATGTCTTCTCCGGGTCGGCATCCAAATACAAGGTCGCAGGGTAATCTCATTTCGCGTCCAAACAGAACTCTTGCTGGTGTTTGGCCGGTAGACTCATTGATGGCAGATCTATAGGCCATCGCGAATAGCGAGAGATATTGATCCCAATCTCGCTGATGGTTAGATACTACTTTAGACAGGTATTTGCCAAGGGTTCTGTTCATTCGCTCTACCATCCCGTCCGACTGTGGGTGCAAAGCCGTAGTTCTCGTTTTCTTCATGTCGAGCTTTTCACAAACTTCCTCGAACAGCTGGCTTTCGAAGTTTCTGCCCTGGTCGCTGTGTATTTCCAGGGGCACTCCATATCGGCAAATGAACTCATTCACAAGCACGTCGGCAACCGTTGCGGCTCCTTGGTTTGGAATGGCATACGCTTCTACCCATTTTGTGAAGTAGTCCATCACCACCAAAATGTACCTGCTGCCATTTGCTGTCGGTGAAAACGGTCCGGCAATGTCCAGGGCAATGCGTTCAAAAGGGCTTCCGACATTGTACTGCTTCATAGGAGCCTTTCTTCTCCCGTGCGGTCCATTGGTCGTAGCACAGGTAGTGCACTTCTTACACCAGTCCTTCACATCTTCGGAACTGTGCATCCAATAAAACCGTTCTCGCACTTTCTGAAGGGTCTTCTTCACACCTAGATGTCCTCCTGACGGACTGTCGTGTAATTTCCGCAGCACTGCTGCTATCCTTGTTCTTGGGATCACCAACTGTCTTCTACTTTCGGAACCCTCATCGTTCTCGATTACTCGCTGTAGCAAACCGTTTTCCAAAACCAGCGAGTCCCACTGGGCCCAATACGATTTCATCGTTGGCGAGTACCTTGAAATCTCCTGCCAAGTAGGTCGACAGTTCTCCTTTTTCCAATGTCGGATTTTCTCCAAGTCGGGATCGTTCTCTTGTTCCTCTTCCAACTTTTCTGGTGTCCATTCGTCGCTGGTCACCGTGGTTCTTCGAATCGCAGCTTCCTTAGCTTCTGTTTTGCTGCAGTGAGAGCACTCTGCAGGGCATGGTCTTCTAGAGAGGGAGTCTTTGGAAGGTCTTCGGGTCGAAGCTGCCCTCTGAAGGTCGACCCTTCCTAGTTTTTCCTGCTGGGCATCTTTGTTTGTAGCAGTTCTCGGTCGCTTGCACGAACTGCGTACATGTCCCATTTCTCCACAATTCCAGCATCTCACAGCTTTCAGTTTTCCATTTGAGATGCTTTTCATCATATTGACAATCTGGTCAAGCTTGTTCTCAACTTCTTCGTCTGCTACAGCCCTCACCTTGCCGTATTCTCCGGAAGCCTGTGTAGCTGCTTCGTACTCCAAGGCTGCAGAGAGTACGTCGACCAGTGTCTTATGCCGAGCCAAGCGTAGAGTTCTCTGCATTTCATGGTCACGAACTCCGTCGATGAATGTCTGTACCCCTAAACATTCCATGACATTCTCCGGTGCCGATGGATAGGCAAACCGCACCAAACTCGCAATGTCTGCTTCGAATTCTTGCAGAGTTTCGTCGCGTTTTTGTTTGCGGTTTTTCAGCTGCGACTGGTACAGATGCTCCAGGTGTTCCAGGCCATATCTCATATTCAATCGCTTTTTGAGTTGTTCAAAATCTTCGGCATCTTCCACTGGAATGGTCTGGAGGATATCCATAGCGTCTCCTCTAAGGGCAAGAGTTAAATTTAACGCTTTTTCCTTCTCACTCCAGTTGTTTGCCTTTGATGCCGCCTCGAATTGCTTGAGATAGTTCGGCCATGACGTTTTACCATCGAATGTTGGCAGTTTCACTCGGCTGTTAATATCGTTTTCCATTTTCGGTTTCAACTCTACTTTCTCTGCCAGTTCGTCGTTATTCGGGGCTTGCCTAGTTGTAATATCCGGTTTATTACTAGTCTTCCTTTCAATTTCTTTGATTTTTTGTTTCATTTCTTGCTCCATTCTTTTAATCTTTTCTTCCACGGCAGAAATATCAGTCTTCATAGATGTCATTTCATTCTTCATGTCCGTCGAAATTTTGTTTTCCATGTCCGACATTTTGTTTTCCATGTCCGACATTTTGTTTTCCATGTCCGACATTTTGTTTTCCATGTCCGACATTTTGTTTTCCATGTCCGCCGAAAGTTTACTTTCCATGGATGAAATTTCGTTTTTTATATCCGTCGAAATTTTATTTTCCATGTCCGACATTTTGTTTTCCATGTCCGACATTTTGTTTTCCATGTCCGCCGAAAGTTTACTTTCCATGGATGAAATTTCGTTTTTTATATCCGTCGAGATTTTATTTTCCATGGATGAAATTTTGTTTTTTATATCCGTCGAAATTTTATTTTCTATGTCCGACATTTTGTTTTCCATGGATGAAATTATAGAGGCGGACGCTTCGTCGGTGAATTCAAACGTTTCCGGGTCCAATCCATTGTTAATCATAGCTTTTTTTAGTCGTTCCACTAACACTGACTTGACCCCACTTGTGTCCAGTTCGTAATCCTCCAACTCTCTTCGAAGCTCTGAAACTTTTAATTCACAAAGTTTCTTCGCCATCTTCCTGTATATTTATTTATTTATTCTTTTAATCCTACACCTGTTACCAATGTAACGTTTATTCTAATTTATATTTACAATTAATTTATATTTACAGATTTATATGTAATTCAGTCCTTATTTAATAATTTATGTTATACACTAAACACACTAATTATAATTTATATGAGAGTCACTTAATAAACACTTTATCGAGGCGCGATTACTTTCCTTCGATATCAACACTGACTGATTGACTAATTGCCTGCAGCGATGCTCGTGGCCTATTTATACTCGCGCGCCGTAATTCTAGAATTCGCTCGACGTTCTGGCGGATGCACTGGATGCGGTGGGTATTCTCGATGTTTCTCGAAAATTGGGCGGAGGAGCCATAGTCGTCTCATAAGGGGATTTCACTGGGGGCACTAAGTGAGCATATTAATGCAGTAGCTCGCGTAACAATATGAAAAATGTCGAAAACAGATTATACACGCAGTGATATAATATACCCTACAATAGGAAAATAACTATTGCGATTACCCCTATAGAATAACAGAGCTGGAACAATTTCTGACGTCTGCCATCTATTAGATAATAGTAAAAACAGCACTTCAATTTAGAATTGGGACCAAGTCTTTACCGACATCTAGAGGTGGTCACAAATTGTATAAAACAATTTAAAGCATTGGATTGACCTACTAGGTCTACTTATACAATGATAATAGTTTATTGCATGAAAAATGACTTATCTTGATGTTATTTTCGTAAATTTTCAGAAATCGGCAGAAACACATAAAACGTTTTTATTTTTTGTTAGAAATTAGAATGCGCCGGTTAGATTATATCAGGAAATGCCAAATATCATATAAGTTTCAAAATAAGTAAGCAAATACGACTCGTCCATACCTATCGAGTGAATCGACTCGTATTTCTACGACTAATCGAAAAAAAGAATCGCTGATTATCAATTTGGGTCGGCCGTTACGATCGTATCTGTAGCGTACAAAGCACCTAACTGGTGAATTGATACGCCTCAAGGTCCGGAGTTAGTTTCGAAGTTGAAAATATACAAAGAGTTGATGATATCTTTTAAAAACTTATATTTTTCAATATACCTTGACAATCTGTCTCAAAATTAAGAATGACAAATATTGACAACTACTAGATTAAAATAAAATACAAAGTGTCAAAAAAATACACAAACACTAGCATTTTCCAACATACTCCCACCTTGTGCCATGCTTCCAAGTGGCACAACTTCTTAGGAAAATCTACGACTCAAATCTCGACGGGGGCTTAACTTCTTCTCTTCCATATCTTGTAACAATTGGGGTTCTGCTTTCCCTAACGGTAGTTATTTTTCTTTCCCTCATCGTTGAGTCTTCTTCAGAAATATTAGACTTAGGCTGTTCGTTCTCAATATCTAACCTTTCTAAGTGTCTTTTTTGCAGTTCACACCTCACCGAAGTATCTTCTTCGGTCTCGATTTCAAGGGGGTAAAGTCTTTGAATGGGTCTCATCAAAGAACCCGTTGAAGTACGAACTTTCACCAGACGAATTTTTCCATCTTTTCCGGGAAAAATATCTTCTACTATACCCAAAGGCCAATCAAGTCTCTTCAAATGTTCGTTTTCGATAATCACAATGTCTCCTTTAATAACTTCTCTGGATGTTTTTCTTTTCATGTGCAAAACTAGCTGGCTCAGGTATTCTTCTCTAAATCTTTTTCTTAAATTAATTCTTATCTTCTGAATGTATCTCAGATGCCTTTTAAGAGATGTGGCATCAATTTCGTCCATACAAGGTGTCCCGATTTCCTTGACATCTTGAAGAAACATAGACGGGGTTAGAACAACTAATTCATTTTTCGTGTCTGTAATATAGGTGAGGGGCCGTGAATTTATTACTGATTCACATTCGCATATAACTGAAAAAAGCTCTTCATAGGTCAGACAAGCTTTTCCAAGTTGTTTCTTTAACAGCTGTTTCAATATGCCTATCAGACGCTCCCACCATCCGCCCCACCAAGGAGATCCAGGAGGGTTAAATTTCCATTTTAACCACGATAGGAAGTCGTCTTTCATATTTTCAGGAACTTTCGCATCCCATGATAACTTTAAATCCCATGATTTCTGAATCAATAATCGAGGAAAAATTATAACTGGACAACAAAAACCAACAGGATCGAAAAGACGTTGTGTTAAAGAAAGAATTATTCTTTTTGTGATCATATCTGTATTAATATTCCTGAAAGGATCGAAATTCATTTGAAGAGTATCTGTCTCTTTGTTCCAACGAAGGCCTAAAACAGTAGTCAAATTCTCATCACTATTTTCTGTTGATTTATTAGTCATAGTATGCTCCCACCCTCGAAGATCAAATTTACCTTCTAGCATCAGTTGAGTGGATTCCAAAATAAATTCATTGAGATCTTTTTCATTATCAACACTGGTCACACAGTTATCTACGTAAAAGCTATTTATCAATTTTGTTATCACCCAATTAGAAAATTTCAAATATCCTTCCGGCTGTTCAAGAGCCTTTTCTAAATGATATTTAATTACTGCTGCCAGTAAAAAAGGACTAGAAGTAACTCCGAAAACAACTCTTGCATGACGATAACATTTCAAACTACCTTCCTTATCAAACCATAAGAATCTTAAGAAATCACGATCGTTTTCATTCAAACTTATTTGTAAGAACGCTTTTCTGATGTCTGATACAACACCAATCTTATGGAGTCTAAATCTAATAAGAATCGATGGAATGAGTTCGATAAAATTTATTCCCTTTTCTAAGCAATGATTCAAGGAAACCTGATTTCTATCCTTAGCAGATGCATCGAAAACAGGCCTTAATTTAGTAGTGACACTATTTAATTTTACCACATGTCGATGTGGCAAATAGAAACCAATCTCCTTATCAATTGGAGATATTTCTTCAATTACGCCCTCGTCCTTCCATTCACTTATAGTTTTATCATATGTATCATAATAACCATCTTTTTCTAATTTCTTAATAAGATTATCTAGTCGTTTTTTGGCCATATCGAAATTATTAACAATTGGAGGATGTCCATCAATCCAAGTCAAACCTACTTCATATCTTCCTTCACTGTTGTTACAAATCGACTCTAGGAAATTTTCCATTGTATCTTCTTCTATCTTCTTTCGCTGATTTCGTTTCTCAGGATCCGTAATACCCAACGTTTCCAAGTCCCACAAATGTGAGATATCATTATTGCAGAAAAAAGAAGAAACCAACATTGAAGAAGCATATGAATTTCTATAATGGTCTCTGGGAATTTTTCCCATTAGAACCCAACCCAAAAGAGTTTCCATTGCTATCAATCCACATTGCAGAGAATATCGTTTCCCAGTAAAAAGTTTTCCTGCAATATCAGCTCCGATTAAAATTTCTATTGGACCGTCGTTCTTATCTGAGATCGAAACACCTAATTGATGAAGTTCGTTCATCCACGGACCTTCTGATATGGAAGCGACGTGACTACAAATCAATGGTTGATCAAGAGCATCAAAGTTACAAATATACTTCTCGTTCAAATTTTTCAGAGTAATTCGATATCGATTATGATGGCTAGTTTCCGAATTTGTTCCTCCAAATAGAGCATGAATTAATTGTTCTGAACCCAAAGCTTCGTATCCCATTTCAATCGCAACGTGTTTCACAATATATGATCGTTGTGATCCAGTATCAATTATTGCTCTAACCAATCGAGTTTTAAAATTACTGCTTAGCTGCACAACAAGTGTTTGAAGGATAATTTCATTGTGATACGTGGTGTTTGATAAATTATCAACAATCCCAGAAGCATCATTCGTGGTTAAAATATTTGATTCTAACAGAGGTTTTTTCTTAGAGCACATGAGAGTAGCATGTTTCTCGTTACATTCAGAACACCTAATATCTATTTTACATTTTCTAGCTAGGTGTCCAAATCTCAGGCATAAATAACATCTACCGTGATCAATCAATACCTTCCTTTTCTCATCAAATGATAGCTTTTTCATCTCATCGTCGTCACAATCTGAAGAAAGATGGAATTTCTTGCAAAAAATACATTTGGGACATTTATTTTTGTTAAATAATCCGGATGCAGTAGATACAGAAGGTAATTTTGATTGATTTTCTCCTTGCTTTCTATTTTCATTGCCAAAACCAGAAATTGCCAATGAAATTCTTTCTTCGTTTTCAACTTCTTTTTTGAGAAAATTCATTAATAAATCTAATCGATTTTTCGAAAATAATGATACATCGTATTTTTCACTGCGCTGCCATACCCTCAGTAAACTTTCTGGTAAACATGATTCGACAAGTGGATAAAGCATTACTGCACAGGTATCGGAATTTACTCCCAAAGTTTCAAGTGATCGTAATTGTGATTCGATTTGATCATACAGATAACTGAGTTTGGATTTCGAGTTAAAATTATTTAAAATCAATTTTAAAAGTTGTCTCACATAAAATTCAACCAATAAATCGTCCCTACCAAAGCGGGATTTCAAACACTCGATGACCTTTGGGTAATTTTCTTTGGTTGGAGGATAACTTTCAACAAGTTGACGAGCACGTGATTTTATAGAAGTTGCTTGAATAAGGTATTGAAATTTGTCCTCGGTGGGTATAAATTCATCTTCATGTATGCGTTTAAATTGGCTCCAGAATGATAACCAATATTTTATATCACCATCAAATTTTTTAAGTTCTATCAATGGCAATTTCACTCTACGTTTGCTATGACACGAATGATTTGAGTTAGATAATTCAGATAAAGCATCCTTATTCAAACTTCTTTCTACTTTAGCCTTAAGTCTATTATACTTCCCTAATATTTCATCCGCTCTAGAAGTTTCAGCATCAATGTCCTCGGCAGTCGTATCATCTTCTAACATCAGGTTCAACATTTGCTTATCAAGTTCCATTATGATTTCTATCTTCTGATCCAAAACTTTAAGATTTCCATGTAGATCATCAATGTCATGATTCGGGTCCAGTAATAGTTTCATCGACTCTTCATATAATCGTTCGAACGAAGTTCGATATGTGGTTACAGCTTTCAAAACCTTCTCCATAGTCCTGTCACGGTCGCCAAAATATGTAGCGTACAAAGCACCTAACCGGTGAATTGATACGCCTCAAGGTCCGGAGTTAGTTTCGAAGTTGAAAATATACAAAGAGTTGATGATATCTTTTAAAAACTTATATTTTTCAATATACTTTGACAATCTGTCTCAAAATTAAGAATGACAAATATTGACAACTACTAGATTAAAATAAAATACAAAGTGTCAAAAAAATACACAAACACTAGCATTTTCCAACAGTATCGTAAAATAGAATCCCGCGACAGGATTCGAACCTTATGCCTACAACCACTACTCTACGAAGACATATTATAATAATTTATCAAGCTGTTCTATATAACAGCGTAAGATAATTTCAAAACGAAAGAAAGTGATGTTTCAAATACTTTATAACTGATTGCAAGAATTTTAATCATTTCACTGAATTTAAATTTAAATTACTAGAAAATATAATATGGAAAGAGAATCAGGCACTGAAATGAATGTTACCCCGCCAAAAATAAGAGAAGCAGAATAAATAATAGTATCTTTAAATTTATTGCTAGAAAAATCGAAAAAATTATATATGAAATTCATTCCTAAATTGGAGAAAAGAGAAAAGAATAAATTCATTCATAAACAGGTAATCAGTCGTGGTCGACAAAATATAGTATTCTACTCGCATATAATGGCTAATATTCACTTAGGTGTTTATGTCACTAGCCTGCGGCTCGCGACATAAACTTCGTTCGATGGCTATTATTCGTGAATAATAGCCGTCATTATAATGCTTGTTGAATAATATACTATTGTGTTATATATCACATATTATGCACACATAAACAATTCCCATTTATATTCAAGCGATTTTTCTTAATAATTATCTTATCCCAATATCATTATACCTACCTATAAAACAAAATTTAATGGCTAGGGCAGGTAGTAGCTTCTGTATGTTCCTTGTGGTGTATTCATTATTCGTTTTGTTAATTATTTTGGGAAATTAAACCACAATATTTTTTATATTTTTTAATTCAACGTTTGGGTAGCGTTCTAGTTTTGATGTAGCTAGTCTTTTTACAAATGTTCCAGTCCAAAAAACAATAGAACTTATCGAATCAAAATTAAAAATTGATCAGACACTTATAGAACGGACCAAATTTAGAGTAACAACAATAATAGAATTATTAAAATTATGTATAACGAAGACATATTATTTTCAATTCAATAACGATTTTTATGAACAGAATTTTGGTCTTGCCATGGGCTCTTGCCTCTCACCAATTCTATCAAACATTTACATGGAAAATTTTGAAGCCCAAATAGTAAATAATCAAAATTTAAAACCAACTATCGGGTGGAGATATGTATAGGACATTTTCGCAATATGGCCTTATGACTTAGTATCTCTGAATGATTTCTTAATAAATATAAATGTAATAGTAATACAGTATATATATATAATAAATAAATAAATAAATAAATGAATAAATGTTGTAACCGTGGGCGATGCTATTATTATCATTATTATTATTATTTCCAACTCAAGTGTACTCTTGCTCAGCTCTTGCTGGTAATGTTCACCTATCCCGAGCGTGTGTAAACGCAAATGGGATTAGGCACAGCAGTTACATATTTAGAAATTTACGGACAGTGTGACAAGTATTCAAAATTGCAGCCTTCTGCAGATCGATGTATGTGTTTTTGTGAAGACCTAGTTTGGAGAGGCTGTCTTGTAGAGTTTTGGGGATCAGTCCCGTAGATGAAACGATGACCGGCACCACCTCTACTTTCTCTGCCTGCCACATCTGTCCTACCTCAATTGCAAGATCGGTGTATTTTGCAATTTTCTCGTTGTATTTGTCTAAAATATTGTCGTTATTGGGTACAGCAACATCCACTAGGAGAACCGAGTTAGCTTTTTTATCCACTACCACAATATCAGGCCGGTTATTCGTCACCCGTCTATCGGTGATAATTGACCTATCGTAGTATAGTCTAAAATCAGCATTCTCTAGAACTGCATGCGGATGGTATTTGTAATAAGGCGTGTAGGTGTTAACTAATCCAAATTTGTTGGCCAACTTCTGATGGATGATGTTGCAAAGTTGATTGTGCCTGCGTAGGTAATCAATGTTAGCTATGGCTGAACATGCCGACGTAATGTGTTGTATCGTCTCTGTTGTTTGTTGACACCTTCTGCACTGGTCCGATACGATGTTTGAATCTCTTATAACAAATTTCTTGTAATTGTTGGTATTAATAACTTGGTCTTGGATCGCCATCATAAATCCTTCTGTTTCTGGAAACAATGTTCCATCAGAGAGCCACTTATTTGATGCTTCCTTGTCGATATATGGTTGATTGAGGTCGTGATGATGTCGACCATGGAGCGCTTTCTGGGCCCACTCTGCCTGTTTGTCAGAGTCTGTAACGATTTCAAGTTTATTATCAGGGTTTACAAGATCTAAGGGGGAATAGTTTTTATCTGATTTCGCGACCAGCTCATGCAATTTAGATGTTTGAGCCTTGCCAATGAAGAATTTTTGGAGTTGGGATATTTGTTTGTAATGTAAATTAACTATGTCCGTTAGAGCTCTCCCTCCCTCTTTTCTTGGTAGAGTGGTCCTAATAACTGATGATGTCGGGTGGTGACATTTGTGTTTGGTCATCATGGTTCGCGTTGTTCTTTGAATATCTCCCAGTTCTGTTTTTGTCCACTTCAGAATTCCAAATGAGAATGTCAGGACCGGTATCGAGTAGGTGTTAATTGATTTGGCAAGATTTTCTGCGTTCAACTGGGATTTCAATAAAGCAGTTATCCTTTGAGTGAACTGTCCTCGAATTTTGGTTTTTGCTTGCTTCTGGTCTAGTAGCTTAGCTTGCTGAAATGCTAGATATTTGTAGGTTTCCCCATTTTGCATGGCATTTAAAATGTTCCCATTAGGTAGTAACACATCTCCGTTAACGATTTTACCCTTCTCGATATTCAAGGTTTTGCACTTGTCTAATCCAAATCCCATTTGTATATCACTGGAAAATTTTTCAGTGATATTAAGTAAATGTTGAATTTGACGCTGGTTTGATGCGTATATTTTGATGTCATCCATGTATAAAAGGTGGGAAACAGTGCAGCTAGTGTTCCTGTTGGCTTTGATTTTGAAGCCGTAATCCGTATCGTTAAGTAGCTTGGAAAGTGGATTCATTGCCAAACCAAACCAAAGTGGACTCAGGGAGTCGACCTGGAAGATCCCCCTACGGATAGAAATTTCATCAGTTTCGAGGTATTGACCATTTATTTGTAAATGAAGGTTTGTTCGCCAGTGCTTCATCGATGATTCAAGAAAAGTAACAAGAATGGGGTGTACTTTGTAAATTTGCAAAACTTTAACAAGCCAGGAATGTGGAACGCTATCAAATGCTTTCCTATAATCTACGAAAGCCGTGTAGATGTTGCGCTGTTCCTTCTGCGCCTGTTTTAGTATTTCCGAATCGATGATGAGTTGTTCTTTGCAGCCTTGGTGATCTCGTCTGCACCCTTTCTGTTCTTCCGACAAGATGTTGTTATGATCCGCATGTCTGTAAATACGGTTAGTAATGCAAGACGTTAATATTTTATATATAGTTGGAAGGCATGTTATAGGTCTATACTGCGTAGGATCGTGAGTTTGATGCGTTTTGGGAAGCAATTGGGTCGAACCCAGAGTCAGAAGTGGTGGAGTATCTTCTGGATGTTGCAGAATATGTGTAAATGATCTTGCTATTGCTTCATGCAGACTGTCAAACTTCTTATACCAGAAGTTTCGGACATTGTCAACTCCTGGTGTCTTCCAACTACTGGTGCTCTTTATAGCTTCGGTTACCTCGCTTGTTGTCAAGTTAACGAAAGGCATTGGTTCAATGTTCATTTTTTCCTCGTCAGTTCTTATCCAGTGAGCGTTGGATTTATGTTCGATAGGGTTCGACCAGAAAGAAGACCAGTACTCCGTTAGCTCATCTTTATTTGGAAGACTTTGGTTGTGATTGTTTACTGTACCGCTTAGTTGCCTGTAAAATAACTTCTGATTGTTATTGAATAAGTAGTTTTGTTGTTTCCTTTTCGTGCACTTGACATATCGTGACAAACGTTTGGATTTTGCCTTTAACTTTTGCCTGAGTAAATCCATATATTCACAAACATGTTGTTTATGTTGTGGGTGACCTGTAAAAGTTTTGATTTTTCGATAGATCTTTCTCACTCTGTTTGTTAAGCGCCTAGACGGTTTCGAGTTGTTTTTAAACTCTGTTAGCTGCCCCAGTTCCCTTCTGATGTCATCAATGGCCTTTTCCAGCCGGCGTTGCCACCAAGGCTTGAGCTGTTTGTAGTCTTTACCCCGATTGTTCTTTGGGGATTGGATTTGTTGATTGTGACTTCGAATCACTGCTACCGCTCCACAATAGATGAGAGTGTGAAGGTGTTCCAGCGCTTCGCAGTCTTTAGCATGGTTCTGCAGTAGTAAGTTCACAGCTGCTAGTATGCTGTTAGTGCTCTTATTGGATCGAAGCTTGGGTAGTTTTGGCCGGTGTATTGGGTTGGTGCCATTAAATTCCGCTAGTGCTTTACAAAGTTCGGTATTATAGTCATTATCGGTGGTTTTGTCGCAATCATTGTTTATTTCCTCAACGCCATTGTGGTCTCCTTGTGCATTCTCCGATTTATGTGTATCCTGATCGGTAATTATGTAATTCTCTCCAACTTGAAGGTCAAGAAGGACTTCACCTCGAATTTGTTGCAACGTCGGACCGGGTAGTAGATTGTTTCTCACAATACTTCGACGTTGGTCAGCAATACGCTGTTCCGTGAGATGGTGAAATTCTGGAAAATGTTCAATGAATGCACGGTGGAGGGGGTATCTGTATGTCGTCATATCAGTTTCCATCTTGGTAATTTTAAAGTAGGAGCGCATAATGAATGAGTTTAGCTCGATAGTCCACTTCATGCGCTTCCTGGGCTTTCCGGCTTTTGTGGTCGTAGATGTGCCGACTTGCGTCACTCCAGAAACATCAGAAGCCGGTGGCGGAGGATCGATGTTGTTTTCCCCCTTAGGGCCGGTTCTACAATTTGAGTATAAACCTGGTATTTGCTATACGTAGGATAACGAGTCACTATTGCGTTCTACATTAGAGGTATATCTTTATTCCAAGTATAAACCAGAGTATAAGGGCCGATTCTACAATGCCAGTATAAGTCAGTATAGTTATTCCTTCGATATTTTATACCTAGATTTATACCGAGAATAACTGGATGTCGGTTCTACAATGGATTCCTATGACAGGTACTGTTATTCCGAGAATATCTCGCAGGTAGTTCCAATGAACCAATGTTTTGACGTTTGACGCTTTGAAAAGCGGGAAATTCTGATATATTAACTAACCATAATTCAAATTTCTTGGATTGTTTTGATAAATTAGAGAGTGGAAGAGAATTCACTGGTTCACTGGTTGGTTATAAATAAAAAGAAAGTTAATCAATAAAATTGATGTGATATTAATGGAAGAGGTGAAGAGGTAGAATTTTTGAAGTAGATATTTAACTTTCATATCATTGAATTTATTTCAGAATGCAAAAAACTGACACAGTTATTAATACTAGGGAAGATTAAGGCCTGCAGACGACATGTCTGTTTCTGCAGCCAAAAGCACATAAGAAATTCCAGTTCATCATATTCTTCAAAATAATTTTGTCTGATAACAAATTTTTCAAATTAGAAACTTCATTCAACTTATGATATACTTTACCCAACTTTAAATACTTTATGATCAGTATAGTTTTATATCTTCAATTTCCTTATCTTCTGACCCGAGACATTACAGCTATTGTTGTTGGTATTTTCACGCGAAACCAACCAATAGAAATGCAGAATAAGTTTATTCCTCGGATATACCCTCAAATTGGAATAGATAACTTATACTCTGGTTTATACTTGGAATAAAGATATACCTCTAATGTAGAACGCAATAGTGACTCGTTATACTACGTATAGCAAATACCAGGTTTATACTCAAATTGTAGAACCGGCCCTAAGTTATCTATTTTAATTTGAGGGTATAACCGAGGAATAAACTTATTCTGCATTTCTATTGGTTGGTTTACCAACAACAATTGCTGTAATGTCTCGCGTCAGAAGATAAGGAAATTGAAGATATAAAACTATACTGATCCTAAAGTATTTAAAGTTAGGTAAAGTATAGCATAAGTTGAATGAGGTTTCTAATTTGAAAAATTTGTTATCAGGCAGAATTATTTTGAAGAATATGATGAACTGGAATTTCTTATGTGCTTTTGGCTTCAGAAACAGACATGCTGTCTGCAGGCCTTAATCTTCCCTAGAATTAATAACTGTGTCAATTTTTTGGATTCTGAAATAAATTCAATGATATGAAAGTGGAATACCTACTTCAAAAATTCAACCTCTTCAACTCTTCCATTAAGTAAAATAGCACACCAATTTTATTGATTAACATCCTTTTTATTTATAACCAAAATAAGAAAAACTTACATTCTGAAATTAGTTAATTCTCTTCCACGCTCTAATTTATCAAAACAATCCAAGAAATTTGAATTATGGTTATTTAATATATCAGAATTTCCTGCTTTTCAAAGCGTCAAACGTCAAAACGTTGGTTCATTGGAACTACCAGCGAGATATTCTCGGAATAACTGTACCTGTCATGGAAATACATTGTAGAACCGACAACCAGTTATTCTCGATATAAATCTAGGTATAAAATATCGAAGGAATAACTATACCGACTTTTATACTGGTATTGTAGAATGGTTCGCAGCAGCCCTACTCGGTGTCACGCTGCGCCTACCGCTAACCGAGGAAGAAGGTAAATCATTTTTCGAACAAGCCCTTCTAGCACCAACTTGAACGCGACAAGAGTTTGAGGATTTGCAATGTCGATTCACCTGACGATTCCTGAGATTTAAGGTCCCGGAATTTACAATCGAATTATTGCTCCCCCCAGAATCCGTGGAGCAGACAGCCGATGTACTAGGTACACTAGCAGTGTGGGATTCTGAGCATTTAGCTCTACCCACCTGGGGTAATCTAGTTTTACAATTCGACATCGTGATTCTCGCATTTTAGACCTACTGCCAGGTGCTGATTCAGCCGCTCCTAACATGGAGAACAGACGCTGTCGGAGTACCGCTCCTTACATGGAGACCGTCGTGTCCTGAAACTAACTGGTTTTGGTTCGCTCTGAGGTATTTAATTTCCTCGATACCTTCTATATCTAAAAGGCATTCCCCGATCCACCACCTGGGGAAGCGCCCGATAGGGGACCAGTACCCCCAAGGGTTATTATTATTATTATTTCCAACTCAAGTGTACTCTTGCTCAGCTCTTGCTGGTAATGTTCACCTATCCCGAGCGTGTGTAAACGCAAATGGGATTAGGCACAGCAGTTACATATTTAGAAATTTACGGACAGTGTGACAAGTATTCAAAATTGCAGCCTTCTGCAGATCGATGTATGTGTTTTTGTGAAGACCTAGTTTGGTGAGGCTGTCTTGTAGAGTTTTGGGGATTAGTCCCGTAGATGAAACAATGACTGGCACCACCTCTACTTTCTCTGCCTGCCACATCTGTCCTACCTCAATTGCAAGATCGGTGTATTTTGCAATTTTTTCGTTGTATTTGTCTAAAATATTGTTGTTATTGGGTACAGCAACATCCACCAGGAGAACCGAGTTAGCTTTTTTATCCACAACCACAATATCAGGCCGGTTATTCGTCACCCGTCGATCGGTGATAATTGACCTATCGTAGTATAGTCTAAAATCAGCATTCTCTAGAACTGCCTGCGGATGGTACTTGTTATAAGGCGTGTGGGTGTTAACTAATCCAAATTTGTTGGCCAACTTCTGATGGATGATGTTGCAAAGTTGATTGTGCCTGCGTAGGTAATCAATGTTAGCTATGGCTGAACATCCCGACGTAATGTGTTGTATTGTCTCTGTTGTTTGTTGACACCTTCTGCACTTGTCCGATACGATTGTTGGTATTAATTACTTGGTCTTGGATCGCCATCATAAATCCTTCTGTTTCTGGAAACAATGCTCCATCAGAGAGCCACTTATTTGATGCTTCCTTGTCGATATATGGTTGATTGAGGTCGTGATGATGTCGACCATGGAGCACTTTCTGGGCCCACTCTGCCTGTTTGTCAGAGTCTGTAACGATTTCAAGTTTATTATCAGGGTTTACAAGATCTAAGGGGGAATAGTTTTTATCTGCCTTCGCGACCAGCTCATGCAATTTAGATGTTTGAGCCTTGCCAATGAAGAATTTTTGGAGTTGAGATATTTGTTTGTAATGTAAATTAACTATGTCCGTTAGAGCTCTCCCTCCCTCTTTTCTTGGTAGAGTGGTCCTAATAACTGATGATGTCGGGTGGTGACATTTGTGTTTGGTCATCATGGTTCGCGTTGTTCTTTGGATATCTTCCAGTTCTGTTTTTGTCCACTTCACAATTCCAAATGAGTATGTCAGGACCGGTATCGCGTAGGTGTTAATTGCTTTGGCAAGATTTCCTGCGTTCAACTGGGATTTCAATAAAGCAGTTATTCTTTGAGTGAACTGTCCTCGAATTTTGGTTTTTGCTTGCTTCTGGTCTAGTAGCTTAGCTTGCTGAAATCCTAGATATTTGTAGGTTTCACCATTTTGCATGGCATTTATAATGTTCCCATTAGGTAGTAACACATCTCCGTTAACGATTTTACCCTTCTCGATATTCAAGGTTTTGCACTTGTCTAATCCAAATCCCATTTGTATATCACTGGAAAATTTTTCAGTAATATTAAGTAAATGTTGAATTTGACGCTGGTTTGATGCGTATATTTTGATGTCATCCATGTATAAAAGGTGGGAAACAGTGCAGCTAGTGTTCCTGTTGGCTTTGATTTTAAAGCCGTAATCCGTATCGTTAAGTAGATTGGGGAGTGGATTCATTGCCAAACAAAACCAAAGTGGACTCAGGAAGTCACCCTGGAAGATCCCCCTACGGATAGAAATTTCATCAGTTTCGAGGTATTGACCATTTATATGTAAATGAAGGTTCGTTCGCCAGTGCTTCATCGATGATTCAAGAAAAGTAACAAGAGTGGGGTGTACTTTGTAAATTTGCAAAACTTTAACAAGCCAGGAATGTGGAACGCTATCAAATGCTTTCCTATAATCTACGAAAGCCGTGTAGATGTTGCGCTGTTCCTTTTGCGCCTGTTTTAGTATTACCGAATCGATGATGAGTTGTTCTTTGCAGCCTTAGTGATCTCGTCTGCACCCTTTCTGTTCTTCCGACAAGATGTTGTTATGATCCGCATGTCTGTAAATACGGTTAGTAATGCAAGACGTTAATATTTTATATATAGTTGGAAGGCATGTTATAGGTCTATACTGCGTACGATCGTGAGTTTGATGCGTTTTGGGAAGCAAGTGGGTCGAACCCAGTGTCAGAAATGGTGGAGTATCTTCTAGATGTTGCAGAATATGTGAAAATGATGTTGCCATTGCTTCATGCAGACTCTCAAACTTCTTATACCAGAAGTTTTGGACATTGTCAACTCCTGGTGTCTTCCAACTACTGGTGCTCTTTATAGCTTCGGTTACCTCGCTTGTTGTCAAGTTAACGAAAGGCATTGGTTCAATGTTTATTTTTTCCTCCTCAGTTCTTATCCAGTGAGCGTTGGATTTATGTTCGATAGGGTTCGACCATAAAGAAGACCAGTACTCCGTTAGCTCATCTTTATTTGGAAGACTTTGGTTGTGGTTGTTTACTGTACCGCTTAGTTGCCTGTAAAATAACTTCTGATTGTTATTGTTATTATTATTATTATTATTATTATTATTATTATTATTATTATTATTATTATTATTATTATTATTTCCAACTCAAGTGTACTCTTGCTCAGCTCTTGCTGGTAATGTTCACCTATCCCGAGCGTTTGTAAACGCAAATGGGATTAGGCAGAGTAGTTACATATTTAGAAATTTACGGACAGTGTGACAAGTATTCAAAATTGCAGCCTTCTGCAGATCGATGTATGTGTTTTTGTGAAGACCTAGTTTGGTGAGGCTGTCTTGTAGAGTTTTGGGGATTAGTCCCGTAGATGAAACGATGACCGGCACCACCTCTACTTTCTCTGCATGCCACATCTGTCCTACCTCAATTGCAAGATCGGTGTATTTTGCAATTTTCTCGTTGTATTTGTCTAACATATTGTTGTTATTGGGTACAGCAACATCCACTAGAAGAACCGAGTTAGCTTTTTTATCCACAACTACAATATCAGGCCGGTTATTCGTCACCCGTCTATCGGTGATAATTGACCTATCGTAGTATAGTATAAAATCAGCATTCTCTAGAACTGCATGAGGATGGTACTTGTAATAAGGCGTGTAAGTGTTAACTAATCCAAATTTGTTGGCCAACTTCTGATGAATGATGTTGCACAGTTGGTTGTGCCTGCGTAGGTAATCAATGTTAGCTATGGCTGAACATCCCGACGTAATGTGTTGTATCGTCTCTGTTGTTTGTTGACACCTTCTGCACTTGTCCGACACGATGTTTGGATCTCTTATAACAAATTTCTTGTAATTGTTGGTATTAATAACTTGGTCTTGGATCGCCATCATAAATCCTTCTGTTTCTGGAAACAATGTTCCATCAGAGAGCCACTTATTTGATGCTTCCTTGTCGATATATGGTTGATTGAGGTCGTGATGATGTCGACCATGAAGCGCTTTCTGGGCCCACTCCGCCTGTTTGTCAGAGTCTGTAACGATTTCAAGTTTTTTATCAGGGTTTACAAGATCTAAGGGGGAATAGTTTTTATCTGCTTTCGCGACAAGCTCATGCAATTTAGATGTTTGAGCCTTGCCAATGAAGAACTTTTGGAGTTTAGATATTTGATTATAATGTAAATTAACTATGTCCGTTAAAGCTCTCCCTCCCTCTTTTCTTGGTAATGTGGTCCTAATAACTGATGATGTCGGGTGGTGACATTTGTGTTTGGTCATCATGGTTCGCGTTGTTCTTTGAATATCTTCCAGTTCTGTTTTTGTCCACTTCAGAATTCCAAATGAGTATGTCAGGATCGGTATGGCGTAGGTGTTAATTGCTTTGGCGAGATTTCCTGCGTTCAACTGGGATTTCAATAAAGCAGTTATCCTTTGAGTGAACTGTCCTCGAATTTTGTTTTTTGCTTGCTTCTGGTCAAGTAGCTTAGCTTGCTGAAATCCTAGATATTTGTAGGTTTCACCATTTTGCATGGCATTTATAATGTTCCCATTAGGTAGTAATACATGTCCGTTAACGATTTTACCCTTCTCGATCTTTAAGGTTTTGCACTTGTCTAATCCAAATCCCATTTGTATATCACTTGAAAATTTTTCAGTAATATTAAGTAAATGTTGAATTTGACGCTGGTTTGATGCGTATATTTTGATGTCATCCATGTATAAGAGGTGGGAAACAGTGCAGCTAGTGTTTCTGTTGGCCTTGATTTTAAAGCCGTAATCCGTATCGTTAAGTAGATTGGAGAGTGGATTCATTGCCAAACAAAACCAAAGTGGACTCAGGGAGTCGCCTTGGAAGATCCCCCTACGGATAGAAATTTCATCAGTTTCGAGGTATTGACCATTTATTTGTAAATGAAGGTTCGTTCGCCAGTGCTTCATCAATGACTCAAGAAAAGTAACAAGAGTGGGGTGTACTTTGTAAATTTGCAAAACTTTAACAAGCCAGGAATGTGGAACGCTATCAAATGCTTTCCTATAATCTACGAAAGCCGTGTAGATGTTGCGCTGTTCCTTCTGCGCCTGTTTTAGTATTACCGAATCGATGATGAGTTGTTCTTTGCAGCCTTGGTGATCTCGTCTGCACCCTTTCTGTTCTTCCGACAAGATGTTGTTATGATCCGCATGTCTGTAAATACGGTTAGTAATGCAAGACGTTAATATTTTATATATAGTTGGAAGGCATGTTATAGGTCTATACTGCGTAGGATCGTGAGTTTGATGCGTTTTGGGAAGCAAGTGGGTCGAACCCAGTGTCAGAAATGGTGGTGTATCTTCTGGATGTTGCAGAATATGTGAAAATGATGTTGCCATTGCTTCATGCAGACTGTCAAACTTCTTATACCAGAAGTTTTGGACATTGTCAACTCCTGGTGTCTTCCAACTACTGGTGCTCTTTATAGCTTCGGTTACCTCGCTTGTTGTCAAGTTAACGAAAGGCATTGGTTCAATGTTCATTTTTTCCTCCTCAGTTCTTATCCAGTGAGCGTTGGATTTATGTTCGATAGGGTTCGACCATAAAGAAGACCAATACTCCGTTAGCTCATCTTTATTTGGAAGACTTTGGTTGTGATTGTTTACTGTACCGCTTAGTTGCCTGTAAAATAACTTCTGATTGTTATTGAATAAGTAGTTTTGTTGTTTCCTTTTCGTGCACTTGACATATCGTGACAAACGTTTGGATTTTGCCTTTAACTTTTGCCTGAGTAAATCCATATATTCACATACATGTTGTTTATGTTGTGGGTGACCTGTAAAAGTTTTGATTTTTCGATAGATCTTTCTCACTTTGTTTGTTAAGCGCCTAGACGGTTTCAAGTTGTTTTTAAACTCTGTTAGCTGCCCCAATTCCCTTCTGATGTCATCAATGGACTTTTCCAGCCGGCATTGCCACCAAGGCTTGAGCTGTTTGTAGTCTTTACCCCGATTGTTCTTTGGGGATTGGATTTGTTGATTGTGACTTCGAAGCACTGCTACCGCTCCACAATAGATGAGAGTGTGAAGTTGTTCCAGCGCTTCGCAGTCTTTAGCATGGTTCTGCAGTAGTAAGTTCACAGCTGCTAGTATGCTGTTAGTGCTCTTATTGGTTCGAAGCTTGGGTAGTTTTGGCCGGTGTATTGGGTTGGTGCCATTAAATTCCGCTAGTGCTTTACAAAGTTCGGTATTATAGTCATTATCGGTGGTTTTGTCGCAATCATTGTTTATCTCCTCAACGCCATCGTGGTCTCCTTGTGCATTCTCCGATTTATGTGTATCCTGATCGGTAATTATGTCATTCTCTCCATCTTGAAGGTCAAGAAGGACTTCACCTCGAATTTGTTGCAACGTCGGACCGGGTAGTAGATTGTTTCTCACAATACTTCGACGTTGGTCAGCAATACGCTGTTCCGTGAGATGGTGAAATTCTGGAAAATGTTCAATGAATGCACGGTGGAGGGCGTATCTGTATGTCGTCATATCAGTTTCCATCTTGGTGATTTTAAAGTAGGAGCGCATAATGAATGAGTTTAGCTCGATAGTCCACTTCATGCGCTTCCTGGGCTTTCCGGCTTTTGTGGTCGTAGATGTGCCGACTTGCGTCACTCCAGAAACATCAGAAGCCGGTGGCGGAGGATCGATGTTGTTTTCCCCCTGAGTGTGGTTCGCAGTAGCCCTACTCGGTGTCACGCTGCGCCTACCGCTAACCGAGGAAGAAGGTAAATCATTTTTCGAACAAGCCCTTCTAGCACCAACTTGAACGCGACAAGAGTTTAAGGTGTTGCAATGCCGATTCACCTGACGATTCCTGAGATTTAAGGTCCCGGAATTTACAATCGAATTATTGCTCCCCCCAGAATCCGTGGAGCAGACAGCCGATGTACTAGGTACACTAGCAGTGTGGGATTCTGAGCATTTAGCTCTACCCACCTGGGGTAATCTAGTTTTACAATTCGACATCGTGATTGTCGCATTTTAGACCTACTGCCAGGTGTTGATTCAGCCGCTCCTTACATGGAGAACAGAAGCTGTCGGAGTACCGCTCCTTACATGGAGACCGTCGTGTCCTGAAACTAACTGGTTTTGGTTCGCTCCGAGGTATTTAATTTCCTCGATACCTTCTATATCTAAAAGGCATTCCCCGATCCACCACCTAGGGAAGCGCCCGATAGGGGACCAGTACCCCGACGGATTATTATTATTATTATTATTATTATTATTATTATTATTATTATTATTATTATTATTATTATTATTATTATTATTATTATTATTATTATTATTATTATTATTATTATTATTATTATTATTATTATTATTATTATTATTATTATTATTATTATTATTATTATTATTATCATTATTATTATTATTATTATTATTATTATTATTATTATTATTATTATTATTATTATTATTATTATTATTATTATTATTATTATTATTATTATTATTATTATTATTTCCAACTCAAGTGTACTCTTGCTCAGCTCTTGCTGGTAATGTTCACCTATCCCGAGCGTGTGTAAACGCAAATGGGATTAGGCACAGCAGTTACATATTTAGAAATTTACGGACAGTGTGACAAGTATTCAAAATTGCAGCCTTCTGCAGATCGATGTATGTGTTTTTGTGAAGACCTAGTTTGGTAAGGCTGTCTTGTAGAGTTTTGGGGATTAGTCCCGTAGATGAAACGATGACCGGCACCACCTCTACTCTCTCTGCATGCCACATCTGTCCTACCTCAATTACAAGATCGGTGTATTTTGCAATTTTCTCGTTGTATTTGTCTAAAATATTGTTGTTATTGGGTACAGCAACATCCACTAGGAGAACCGAGTTAGCGTTTTTATCCACAACCACAATATCAGGCCGGTTATTCGTCACCCGTCTATCGGTGATAATTGACCTATCGTAGTATAGTCTGAAATCAGCATTCTCTAGAACTGCATGCGGATGGTACTTGTAATAAGGCGTGTAGGTGTTAACTAATCCAAATTTGCTGGCCAACTTCTGATGGATGATGTTGCAAAGTTGATTGTGCCTGCGTAGGTAATCAATGTTAGCTATAGCTGAACATCCCGACGTAATGTGTTGTATTGTCTCTGTTGTTTGTTGACACCTTCTGCACTTGTCCGATACGATATTTGGATCTCTTATAACAAATTTCTTGTAATTGTTGGTATTAACTACTTGGTCTTGGATCGCCATCATAAATCCTTCTGTTTCTGGAAACAATGTTCCATCAGAGAGCCACTTATTTGATGCTTCCTTGTCGATATATGGTTGATTGAGGTCGTGATGATGTCGACCATGGAGCGCTTTCTGGGCCCACTCTGCCTGTTTGTCAGAGTCTGTAACGATTTCAAGTTTATTATCAGGGTTTACAAGATCTAAGGGGGAATAGTTTTTATCTGCTTTCGTGACCAGCTCATGCAATTTAGATGTTTGAGCCTTGCCAATGAAGAATTTTTGGAGTTGGGATATTTGTTTGTAATGTAAATTAACTATGTCTGTTAGAGCTCTCCCTCCCTCTTTTCTTGGTAGAGTGGTCCTAATAACTGATGATGTCGGGTGGTGACATTTGTGTTTGGTCATCATGGTTCGCGTTGTTCTTTGGATGTCTTCCAGTTCTGTTTTTGTCCACTTCAGAATTCCAAATGAGTATGTCAGGACCGGTATGGCGTAGGTGTTAATTGCTTTGGCAAGATTTCCTGCGTTCAACTGGGATTTCAATAAAGCAGTTATCCTTTGAGTGAACTGTCCTCGAATTTTGGTTTTTGCTTGCTTCTGGTCTAGTAGCTTAGCTTGCTGAAATCCTAGATATTTGTAGGTTTCACCATTTTGCATGGCATTTATAATGTTCCCATTAGGTAGTAACACATCTCCGTTAACGTTGAGAACTATACTAAAGAACTATACTAAAGAACTATACTAAAGAAAACTAAACCACAAAATGAAGAACAATCTTAAAAGAACTGCATATGTTAGATATCTTGTGAATGCGACCAATTTTATTTAGGTGAAACATCTAGACCATTGAAAATCCGAATAAATGAACACCAAAAATATATTAAAGATAGGGAGTTCTTTAATTCAATGGGATTCGGAGAACATAATACTGAAAGAGCCCGATGGTGGAAGACGAAAAATCAAAGAAAATGCTTTGATACAACTAAATGCGGATAAATGTGTAGGTAGTATTTCAGCCGAACGTAGTCAAATTTGATTACCAATGTTAGAAAGAGAAATTTCCAATAATCAATTACCTGCCTTATCAGGATAGTATCATAAGTTTGTATCCAGGTTTTCTTATGATTTATCATTGGAATTGTTGTTAATCAATACTCACTTCAATACACAAAATCACAAAACTGACTTAGACATATTTAAAACAAAAATAATCATATCACAAAAAACGTAAAGCCAAACGCGTTTTATTAATAACATTTTCGAAATAAGCAAAAAAGCGATATCATTAATAAAACCTAGTAGATTCCTAGTAGACTATAATATTGTTAGATTGTCATACAAAAAATATATTATTTCACATTTTATCAAGGATATGATCTACTGTGAATGGACCTTAAAAATTTGACAACAAATTTTTTGCAGTCTTAAATTTCAAAATATTATTGATTGTCTAGTTGTCGAATGTTTTTTGTAGTGTCAGGTAGGGACCAGAATTTTAAAAACTTAATTGTTCTTGATAAAAAAATAAATATAAAAAGATTGTGGCTTAATTTCGCAAAGTAATTAAGGGCATAGACCGAATGCGCCGATTGATGATTATTTTAATAATCTCATAGTCCTTTTGCGCCGGGTAACCATAATCCCAGGATCGACTTGCGCCAATTGCCTCTACAGGGGGCCGTAATGGTATGATACATATTTTACAAATTCAAATCTTTGGATATGTCCTGCTTTATATAATTCGACTTTTTCTGATAAAAATTGCAATCTTTGTTTATATTTTTGGTTAGTTATTTTTGTAGGTATACACACACTGTTTATTTTTATATAAATACCTAACCTAACCTAACCTAACCTAACCTAACCTAACCTAACCTAACCTAACCTAACCTAACCTAACCTAACCTAACCTAAACCTAACCTAACCTAACCATTTTCTTCGGTGTAGAGCTTAGCTGTACAATTTTTATTCGCACATCTCCACCTTATCTGAGTAAAATTGAACGAACATTATCGCCTTACTTTATAATACCAACTCTTTGAAAACAAGTTTATGTATTTTTTCCACTATCCAGAACTCCAGATTGCAAATATTATATTTTCAAGAATCTACCTTGTTAATCCTTTAATTCGGATGACACCCCGCTGTGGATCATTAGACCGATAGCCGGCGCAAGTGGACGGTCGGATTAATGACCCTTTCGGGGCATCTAGTTTAGTACAGGTAAAATCGGCGCTTTCGGTATATACCCGTAATTAACAAAAAGAACTCTGAGTAGATTCGACCGCCTGCTGATAACTCAAGTGGTTGGTAATTTATGACCCTAAATTTCTGGTCGTACTTTACACAATAAAGGAAAAAATAAGAACCCAGCCGTACCTAACCTCACTTACTACCGAGCGGTTTTGCCTCCAACCCATAAGCTTTTAACTCCTACTAAAAATTGCTCAGCACGACTAACGATGTTTTCACACAAAAATAACTGGTCCTCCATCTTTGGGAGTCCACATTTTTGGATTCAGAATGGCAACACTTAGCTAACCATGCATTGTCATCCAAACCAAAAGTATACGAAAAATTTCGGGCCAATCGGAAACCGGGAAGTGGGCCACGACAGGTGAAGCTGAATAAAAATAAAATTAATCGTAATAAATGAAATACACACATGGAAAAAAGTTAGGGATATTGAAAAAAAAGTTGTTAGTTTTCAAACAAAATTTATAATTGAGTTGACCGATATGGTACGGCACTGTCTTATTTCATAAACTAAACAACATGATATTTATCGGATTTTTTGTTGAGAACTTGGGTGAGAGGTTTGTTTACCGTATTTTGAAGTTTTTGTGCTTAAGTTTTTATTCTTGAAAAACGCAGTTATCATGCGTTCTAATGTTGAGTAAACTGTTTTAGTAAATTTTAACATGGAACGAGGGCACTTATCTGTCGCAAACGCTAACACAGCTATTGGTATGTTGCTGGGTGGTATGAGACAACTAGATGTTGCAAATGCATACGGTGTGTCGCAAAGTGTGATTAGTAGGCTTTATCGGAGATATCGGGAAACAGGCGATGTTTCTGAAAGGCCTCGGATTGGAAGACCAAGGATAACTACCAGAACGCAAGACCGCTTCATTACTATCATGGCACGAAGAAATGTAACCAGACCAGCCTCGGTGATAGCTGCTGATTTACGAAGAGCTAGTGGGATTCGGATCCCTTACAGAACGGTAATTAATCGTCTACATAGTGTGGAATTGAGGGCTCGAAGACCATGGCGCTCTATACCACTTAACGTTGAACACCTCCGAAATCGATTAGCTTGGTGTCGTGCCAGAGTAGGATAGAATGCTGAATGGAACAATGTCATGTTTACATATGAGTAAAGCCATTCACGACGAGTGAGAGTTTGGAGAGAACCTAGAGGACGATTTCAGCTGGGTCGAGTTCAAAAATTTTATCCTTATGGAGGTGGTAGTATCATGATTTGGGCTGGGATTTTTTTGGGTGGTCGCACGGAGCTATATTTATGTAATGGCACTATGAATGGTCGGATATATCAAAATTATATCATAAATGGCATTGTTTAGGACTACAGGGATAATTAAGAACCCAATTTCATGTTTTTAGATGGCAATGCGCATCCACATAGAGCAAGAATTGTGCTTGACCAAATAGAAGCAAATGAAATTCATCATTTAGGATTACCAATTACAAACCCTTGATGAGTTACAAGCCAATTTACCTTATGTTTGGGATCACTAATCACAACAGGTCATTGATAACTGTATAAGAAGTATGCCTAGAACTATAGCAGCAATTATAAACAATTACGGTCACTGTTTGGGCGGGAATTAAGTGGACTGTATTTATAATATATGTATAACAAGTAACTTTTGGTGATCAAAATAAAAGACTGACAACCATGAAGCAGATTAGCACTTACCCTTTTTTCCTGGAGTTGGATCTCCTTGTCGGTACCGACTCTCTGCCTTTTGTCTGTTAGGGGAGGTAAAAGAAGTAAAAACTTCCAACACGCATTATTTTACACAGAAGCAAATTATATATTTTTTTACTAATACCGCTATATCCCACCTGCGTGGTCAACATATCAGTCAACTTTTCTTCCCCTCCATCGCACACGCGCTAAGTACTAAGTGCTTCCAGATTGGGGAACAAAAAATTTTTTATTAAGTTTGCATGGGGACTGAACATGCCCCCCACCAAAATGGAACATTTTAGCACGGTGCGTACTGTGACAACACGAGTTACATTATTCGCGCCGCTGTGGACCACAATGACCCGAACCAGGGACCATTTTAGAGGAGGTGAATTGTCAACCTTTAAGATAACTAAGGTATCCTTCTCAATATAAATCCCAGGGAGGGTCCATTTGCTTCTCTGATGAATCGTATGAATATATTCTCGAAGCCACCTAGTCCAGAAATCTTGTTGCATGCGCTGAATCATCTGCCAACGAGAGAGACGCCCAAGTTTAATATCCTGTAAGCCAGGATCCGTAGGAACACCTACCGGAGCTAATGGGACAAAGCGGCCGAGAGTTTGAAATAGCCTCACTTTGCACCAGGACAGTATAAAATTCCTCGTATGTATGTAAGGATCTGATTGCCTAAAACTCTGGAAAGGTGAGTTTTAACCGATTTAATGCCTGCTTTCCACAGGCCTCCGAAGTTGGGTGATGGAGAAATATTGAAATGCCACTTGATTTGCTCTTTTTCAGGAGCACTTCTCATAGCATTATCCAACTGTTTACGAGCTCCAACAAAATTGGTTCCGCAATCACTGAATATATTATGGACAAACCCTTTACGAGATATAAAGCGTCTAAGAGCAGCTATATAAGCATCTGTGGAAAGGTCGGAAGCCAGTTCTAGATGAACAGCCTTAGTGGCCATACAAAAAAATAAAGCAATATTCGCATTGTGAGTTTTTGCACCACGAGTTCGGCCAAGAGTTATATAAAAAGGTCCTCCATAATCCACTCCGACATTGCCGAAGGGTTTTACCTTAGATTCACGAACAGAGGATAAGATGCCTATTAAAGGCTGAGATGAAGTAGGATTGACTCTAAAACATTTTATACAATGAGAGATTACTCTACGAATAGACCGTTTATGGGAAAGGATCCAGAACTTCTGGAGCAATAAATATTGGATTGAAGTCCAGGATGAAGATGTTCGCGATGATAGTGCTCTATAAGCCGGCAAGTAAAAGTATGGTTACCGTGTAAAAGTATAGGGTGTTTTCCATTAAAGGACAAGCTAGAATTAACAAGTCTACCGTCCACCTTAAGGACGCCTTGATCATCTAGAAACAAACTTAGTTTGCGCAAGTACTTGGGTAAGCGGATATTATTATTAATCAAGGAGATTTCACGAGCAAACGTGTCGGACTGAGTAAATTTTCCAAGATAGAGAAGAGCTTTATCAAAAGCACTCTCTAAAAATCAATCAAATCGTTTGATTGAGGAATCACGAGAGATAAATCTTATTATATAACAGATTATTCTTTGTATTTTTTCCAGAGAAGAAAATTGAGATGAGAGACTAAAAAGAGGGGGTTTATTTGATTCAACACAACAAACAACTTTACGCAATTCTTCTGAAACATCAGATACTTCATATTTAAATAGAGAGGTGGGCCAACTGTCGTATGATTTACGTAACCATGAAGGTCCCGCCCACCATATGGAATTATTGAGTATGTCTTGAGGAAGTAACCACTCTTGAGGCCGGGTCTGCAGGATTGTCTGCGGACATAACACGTTTCCATATAAAGGGAGGAGTTTTCTCTTGGATCAATGTCACATGTCCCCTATTTGACACAAAAGTAGCCCATTTGTAAGGAGAGCTTCGTACCCAACAAAGGACAATAGTGGAATCGGTGTAATCAAATACATTTCTAATTTTTAAAGAATCTGCAAAATTGGTCTTTACGAAATGTATTAGTTCCGACAACAAAAGGGCACCACATAGCTCAAGCCGAGGTAAGGAGATTTTCTTAAGAGGAGCAACCCGGGTTTTGCTGCATATCAGATGTGTATCAATGCAATTATGCTCTTCTTCAGACCGTAAGTAAAAAACAGCAGCGTATGCCTTTTCAGGGGCATCACAGAATCCATAAAGATAATAGATACAATTATGAAGTGCGCCGAGGAATATGAAGTTCAGATAGCGCCGGTAAGTTTGTCTTAAAAATACGCCAAAATTCAATGATATGTTTTGGTGGAGATGAGTCCCAAGGAATTCCAAGTGCCCAAAATGATTGGACTGATATTTTAAGAGACACCGTTACCATGAAAAGAATCCTAAAGGGTCGAAAAATTTTGAGAGTGCCGAGAGTATTGAGCGCCTAGTACAGCAGTCATTGTTACATAAAACATTATAACTTAGGAAATCTTGAGAAGGGTTCAAGCGAAGTCCTAAAATCTTGAGAGTAGTTTCGCTATCAAAGTCAAATGCAGGAAGATCAACTTGTAAATCTGAAATAGGAAAGAGCGGGAGGAATTGACTGCTGTTACTAGCCCACTTACGCAAATGAAATCCTCTAGGAGATAAAAGTGCAATAAGCTCCTTTTTTATCGCAATAGCTTCTTCTAAGGAAGCACAGCCAGAAACTATGTCATCAACGTAAATATCCTTACGTAAAATTTGAAAAGCAAGAGGGTATGATTTCTTATTGATATCGTCTAAATAGAGGATCGTTCGTATAGCTAAGAAGGGTGAAGAAGTAACAACATAAGTTATCGTTTTAAGACGATAATCTTGAATAATATCAGTGGGAGTAAAGCGCCACAAGATTCGTTGATAGTCTTGATGTAACTTTTCTACAAACACCTGACGAAACATCTGCTTTATGTCAGCTGTAAAACAGACATTATATGTACGAAATCGGAGAAGAATTTATTGTATATCCGGTTGAAGCTTGGGACCTGGAAGCAGAGAAGAGAATTTAAAGAGAGATCACTGGAACCTTTTTCAGAAGCATCAAATACGACTCTAAATTTGGTCATATATGACTTAGCAATACAATGATGAGGAATATAATAACTAGAATTGAGAAGTTCACTTGTGTTGATGGGTTCCATATGCTCAGAGATTAAATAATCTTGCATGAAATCTTTATATTGAGTATATAGTGATGGACTTTTGACAAGACGACGTTCTGAGGACAAAAAACGTCTTAGGGCAATATCCCGAGAATCAGAGAAATTATCTGGCATATGACGTAAAGGGAGAGATAATACAAAACGTCCAGTAGAATCTTGACGCACGGAGTCTAGAAACAACTTTTCGGCTAACAGATCATCAGAGGATAAGTGTGAGAGAGGGGGTATGAAATCAATCTCCCAAAACCTTTTTACCTCATTTTAAAGAGATAGTTCCGCGGACTTATAAAACGGATGAGATATCTGATTTGATGTATGATTCACTTTTTCCATAACTATCCAACCAAAAACAGTATCCAAAGCAATGGATTTATCAAATGAATACTTATTAAAACCACCCTTGAGAATGTTAGCAAACACGTTAACGCCCGTCGACTGGGAGAGAATACATGACTTCAGAATCAGCGAGCTGTAAATTTCAGAATTCCTGAAAATTATGTTTGGGTATAGACAAACTGGGCATATTCGAGCAAATTTGTGTCAAAGCAATAAAGTCTAAAGTAAGTAGAGGTTTGAATTCACATCGGGGCTTAATCGTACAAGTGACTCCTTGTGAAGCATGAAAAGATATCTCTCCAACACCTTTTATCTCTAAAGAGAGAGGAAATTTTTTCTAACCTAGTTTATTGCAGCATTTAGAGGAGATGAAGTGACTTTGACTTGCACTATTGAGTAGAACCATAACAGAGTGATACCTACCTTGGCTATCTTTGACAACAATCATAGCTGTAGAAGGCAATACTGTACTATCTACGCGAGCGAGTAAATTTACTGAAGAATCAGTATTGGGGTGCTGAGATAAATGAGAGGTACTAGTTGACGCAACGGGAGTAATGGGAGCAGTATGGCCAAGTTCTTCTCAAAACTATCTGTTAATTTACGCAAAGCCGTGTGGTCGTCTGATTTTTAAATCGTAGAAGTGAATTTCAAGGCATGCCAATGAGAACGTGCAATTAATAATTTTTTAATTTTTTATCAAAGCGTTTTCTAAGTATATGCTACCATATACGTATTACTTCGTAACGGTACACTAGAGATGAGATCATATGCATCTGAAGAAGTGGATGTCAACAAATAATAAAATTTATCTACATAGATCAAAGAGTCATTATTATGGACCATTGAGTCAAACATATCAATAAATGCTTGCCAATGCTGATAATCTCCATCAAAAACAGGAACTGTGAGTTTGGGCAATGTAACATTACAAGTAGATCTGAAGGTAGTCACATTTTGACTAGAGTTTTGATCGAGAGTGTTATGAGTAGTATCATCTTCGAAAAGCTGTAGATAAATAGCTTGAAAATGATAATAATGGCAATCAAAGTCTGTACGAATAATATTATGTGACTATGAGTCAGCACTTGTACAGATACGATAGAAATGCTCATTATGAGCTTTAAGAAAATCATCATGAATCTTTTCAATATGTTTATACCTACATTTAAAATTATTATGGAAGCCATTTTTTGAAATAGTATCATTAGCAACTTCTAACAAAGAGTTTAATGTGATAATTTCAGTTTGTCGTTGAGCGGTGAGTAATTCAAGTTTCTTAGCTTCAGCCATTATAGGAAACGGTAAATATAATAAGAATTCAGTTAAATTAAATCTAAAGCGTATTAAGAGCAAGCTACTGCAGAGAAAGAAGTGCGAAAGCACTAATATATCAAGATATTTTTATGGTTAAAACATTAATTTAATGATCTTATAATACTTCTGCGTAAGAATAAATGAGAGCAATAAAATGATTAGCGTAGATTTTAAAATAGAGTAATAATTATTGGCGCAAAATTAATCAGATAACCAGAAAACGTTGAGAACACTAAACAAATCTATTTTAGTTATCGATATCTTATTCTATTTTGTAGTACCTTTAAATGATAAAATATAAATAATAATATGTTACCGGTCAGCGAGCAATCGGAGTCCACAACGTATTTGCTTCAGGCTGCGCCAATTTTAATGCGTGTTCGGTACCTTACCTTTAACCGGTTGAAGACCGGTGATAACTGATGTTTTAAAAGAATAAATATGTCGGCCTTAAAAATATTAAAAAATTAATAAATCACCAATTGTATCGTATGAACAAAATGTTTGGGCGGGAATTAAGTGGACTGTATTTATAATACCTATATGTGTCACAAGTAAACTTTTTTCCATGTGGTTATTTAACATTTAATTAACAATAAAATGTGTTGATTAGAACAAAAACTCAAATAAAACACAATTAAAATCAGTTCAAAATGTAAGAACCTGCAATGTCTTACACGAAAGCGCTTATCTTTTATGCCTCCCTCGTAAAGTTCAGGTATTGGGATATCGGCAGCGATAAAATTGTATTTTATATAAATTCGTGTTGTATTCTCTTTCAGAGCCGCGGTGCGGTCCTATGACTGGCGCGGGGGGTGAACCGCTGCCGATGCAGTCAACCATCTCTCCCGCAATGACGGAGTCCGATCTACCTCAGCCTCTGGTGGTGAGGAGCCCATCGGTGTCCCTCATGAAGTGGCCTGGTCAAGTGCCGGCGAAAATGACACCCACCCGACAGGTGAATATTATTTTTTAAATTTAAAATAATTATTTTTTTCTTTTTCTGATTTCTTATTAATTTGAACAAAATCTTTACGATAGCAAAAGGCGATAGTTCAGAAGCATTGTTAAAGTATTTCTTATATTTAGGAAAATTGTAACTAGACCGCCTCAATTTTACATCATATTTGTTATACACACAGGGTGTCATGAAAAACTGTATATACTACTATCGTTATCTAAGATAAGTGAGAAATAAGAAAAAAATTCAAAGGTCCACAAGCCATTCTCCAAAACCATTGTCTAGGGGTCCTTTGATTTTTTTTTTATTTGACACTGACTTAAGATAAACTATACCTGGTATTTAGACTTCTATGAGGAATATCATTGAAATGAGTGCGCTTCCATTAGGTTCGTCCCAACTGGCGATAGAACCGTTCTAGGTACCGTTCCAACTGATTTTAGTATCATTCTTGGGACTGTACAAAAACTATCTTCTGGAAGGGTTGATAAAGTTGATGTGTCCATCCTTAATTCGAGTTTGCGTTCTATACATCGATACGATTCCAAGAACCTAAATGCCAGGGGGTACATATGTTTTGATTTTCCATTTGACGTTAAACGTGCCCAATAAAAATTCTTACTTTTTGTCATTGGCGGGAAAAAATGCATTTTTGGAAACCTGAAAACCTTGAAGCATGGCAACATTGACATTATTAGGCGAGTGAAATGTAGATGGCTGCATACTAATTACAGTTTCTTTTTTTTTATTTAAAAAAAACACCCCTTGGGGTATCTTCCTGTAATCCTAACATCCTAACACTAGTCTTATAAGACTAACAATTAATTTGCATCTAACTATTCTTAAAACTAGGTACTTATCATCTAGAGTCAATCCAATGATGTCTTCCAGATTCTTTTAATCTATATTATACTCTACACTCAAGCACTGTACTCTGCTTTACACAAAACACACTACACAATATCAATTGGCTTGGTTCTATCAGTTTTCGGACATGATGTTGGTCGTCCAGCAGCTGAAGAGCTTCTGCTTTCACATGTTGATGGAACCTGGCCTCAAGCTTGCCGGCTAATCTTTTTATCTCTTCTTTGACGGTTGGTATTCGAAAATCTCTGTGAATATCAGAGTTACGAACGTACCAGGGGGCATTCACTATGTTCCGTTACACTTTGTTCTAGAATGTTTGGGTGCACTTGATATTGGAATCGCTAGCACAGCCCCAAAGCTGCATTGGTTGCTATCTGCAGTTTTCTAACAGAGTTTTCTTGGTTTTGGTCTACTGCAAGTAGAGCAGTGTCGTCAGCGAATGCAGCAATAACTATATCTTCTAGTGATGGTAGCTTGCTGGTATATAGCAAATACAGGATGGGTCCAAGGACGCTACCCTGCGGCACACCCGCTTTTATCTCTTTCGTGCTTGATTCTAAAGAATCGGTCGGATATATGTATATATATATATATATATATATATATATATATATATATATATATATATATATATATATATAGGATAGTCTTTGCCGACTAATTAGGTATAAAACCAGAAATATTGGGGAAACGGCAAGTTTATAAAAGTGAACTCTTCTTACTAATTTAACAAGCTTTCGGAAACTTTTATTTCCATTATCAAGTTACAGTCAATTGAGGATATATATATAGGAAATAGTTCGTTGCCAATACTAGTTAGGTCAAACTTTTATTGTGGGGAATGCGGCAATGTGAAAAAGTAAACTCTTTTTAGTTTGTTCTGCGCTTTCGGTAATTTATTAAAACCATTGTCAAAGAACTACAAAAGATAGGTACATTTATAGATATTTCAAAATAAAAATAAATTAGTTTAAAAGTAAAAAAACATTAATTACTTACAACCAAGTGAGGTTATTCACAATATCTATAAATATGTATAAAATGGAGAAAAAACATGTTATATAATTTTCTTTTTCAAAGAAATTAAATAAAAAATAAAACTTTCAAAATTGACATTACGACATCGATGTTAATTTTTAGTAGTCATAGAAATGTCTTTAAGTATGTTTAGTATATTAGCAAGTGAAATAATAGTTGGTAAGTTAATTAAAAGTAACAGAATTTTCATTTTCAATATTTGAATTTTTTGTTTGTTTGTCAAAAGATAATAAATAGCTATAAATTGCACTAAGTTTTTGAATATCTGTTCTTCTATTTAAGCAATTATCTTCTTGAGATATGAATGCCATTTCACATTGCCGCATCCCCCACAATGAAAGTTTGACCTATACATATATATATATATATATAAATAATATATATATATATATATATATATTATTTTATTTTCTTTAACCATTATTATAATAATCGCTTGATTTTTATTTATTGGGTATGGTTAATGTGAATATAATGAAAAATTAAACGATCTTTGACGAAAGCGAAGCGTCAAAGATCGTTTAATTTTTCATTATATTCACATTAACCATACCCAATAAATAAAAATCAAGCGATTATTATATATATATATATATTAAAAATTAACATCGATGTCGTAATGTCAATTTTGATAGTTTTATTTTAATTTCTTGAAAAAGAAAATTATATCTTATACCATGTTTTTTCTCCATATTATACATATTATATATAGATATTGTGATTAACCTCGCTTAGTTTTCTTTGATAATGGTGATAATAAATTACCGAAAGCTCAGAACAAACTAAAAAGAGTTCACTTATTCACATTGCCGCATCCCCCACAATAATAGTTAGACCTAACTATTTCCTATATATATATAAAATATACGGACGCTCTATGCACACCCCTTGTAATAATTTGTCCAGGGACTTGAAATTACGTCACGAACCTACCAACAAAATTTTTGGGGGACGCTTTTTTGATCATGAAATGAACGAAAATATACAGTTCTCGAATATATTTAGTTCGCGCAACTCTCCGGCAGAGTCGCTAGGAGTATTAAGTTGTATATAGAGTATACATTTTATCTTGATAGTTATTCGCGCTTAGAGCGTCCCGAGATTTGACAACACTGCAGTTTCAGTAGAACGTTAAATTACTTATATTGTTGAATGCAACAGTTAGAAAAATACATTTCTGGTACATTACTCAACTCTGAGTATTCTCTCAAATACATGCTCTCGTCTTTAGAGCGTCACGTCAACCACTCTCCTCTAATAGCGCTGAATTAAGAGAGTCCGATACATTCACGTAAGTAAAGTTTATATATGAGGTAGGAAGATCAGTGAGCTGGCGCATTTCTTTATGAATAGTATACTACAGTGAACGGCTAAATTATGGAATATTATCATTATTTCGAGAATCGTCGAGTTTTAAGGGAAATCCCGAAACAGGTCGATTTTTGTTGTAAAATACCCATGTTATAACGTACATGGAGTAGGGATGACGTCACCGGTGTTGGTGTAGTGACGTAATCGTTAATTTTTTTAAATAGAAATCGGTATAATGTGACACCTCATTTGAACGAGAATTTAATTCTCTATTTGACGACATTACATTTTTAACTAAAAATTTTTTTGAGAGTACGAAAACAATTTTTTTAATTTAAATTCAACCAAATTACAACTAATGATTTAATTAATAATGTACTTTAAAGTAACCAAATTATGCATAACGATTATTTTAAATTAAATGTTCGAAATGCCATCCATCGGTTTCTTGACAATATGCGAATCTACAAACATATTCATTAAGTACATTGCGGATGACTTCTGGAGTAATTATACTCTTTTCATGCCTAATTCTATCTTTCAAGTCCTGTAAGTTTTGGGGTTTATTGACATAAACTTTTGATTTTATGTAACCCCACAGGAAAAAGTCTACAGATGTTAGATCTGGTGACCTTGCTGGCCACTCTATAAAACCTCGTCTTCCGATCCACCTCCCGGGAAAGCAATTATTTAAAAATTAACGTAGTTCACGTGCGTAATGCGGAGGGGATCCATCTTGTTGAAACCAGATATTTTCACTGGGGTGTCACATTATACCGATTTTTATTAAAAAAAATTAACGATTACGTCATTACACCTACACCGGTTACGTCATCCCTACTCCATGTACGTCATAACATGGGCATTTCACAACAAAATCGATCTGTTTCGGGATTTCCCTTAAAATTCGACGGTTCTCGGAATAATGATAATATTCCATAATTTAGCCGTTCACTGTATAATTAATTATTGAGTAGGACATATAGAAACTATTCTCGGTCATCTAAAAGACAAGTATAATGTCAATATTATATTATGTTGACTATCCCTAAATTTATTTGGAAGCTAAAACGTGTTGAAGAAAACCACTTTAATTAGGTTATGAATCTAGATTTTATTGTTTTAATACCTAGTAAGTAGTAATTATAAAACAATGTCGAATATGGGACAAATAAAATGTAAATTTTTACACAAAACAAAAAACACTTTTCTACTATAAAATCTACATATACACAGAGAAACTTAAAAGTCCTACAATACTACAAAGTTATTCAGATTGAAAAAAAATCCTGCAGGGATACAAAAATCAAAAGCAGTCGAATTTAATGAACTACAGCCTTCATCTCTTACTTCTTTGTGTGTTTCCATTGCATGTACTTGTACGTATTCTTCGATCATAAAAATATTTAGTTTTCTTAAAAAAAAAAGAGTTAGCACGTTGAATGCTCATGGTCAGTGGACGCCGTAAACGCGAAACAATATACGCAAATTATACATGAAACAATATGAATGAATCTCTTTTTCATTTAAAATCGAAGTCCCAAGTTACTTCCCAGTTCTTAATTTCTTAGATACGTTCCTGTATATAGGGTGCGTCCAAGTAACGCATAAATTTATTATAAGCTAAATAAAAAGTACTATTAAAAATTCCCCAAACAGGTCAATATTTGAGTTTAAATTACCAAAATAAACAAAAGAAAATTTACAATAAATATTCAACTTGTTCATCATTGACCAGTAGACATGACTTAACCGGGCATTAAGGTCTACTCTAACACTTTGTAGCATAGAGGGTGTTATGTTCCGCATTTATTACCTGTCTCGGTCTTATAGCTCTCGAATAGTTGAATGAAATAAAAAAAATTGCATAATATACTTTTAAACAATAAAAATATATATACAGGGTGGTCCGTAAGTAATGGTCCAAAGTGAAATGGAAGGTTCTTGGTCTGAAAATATTACAATCTGACGCAACTTGCTTCAATAAAATATTGATAATAAAAAAGATACAGGGTGGCAAAGTTGAAATGTCAAAAATGTTTTTTCACAGTATATTGAAAGATTTTAAATATACAAACGTAAAAATTTGAAGATAGGGGTTTTAGTTCCTGAGAAATCATAATATCATATCCATTTTGATGTATTTTCTAGAGGGCGCCACATGAGCTACGTTGCTGGTGTAACTGTGCACTTAACTTTTTTATCGTTAACGCTATCTCGCTTTTCATTAAAAAATATTAAAATGACATCATTTTTGTGAAAAAAATGTATAGTTATCATAAGTCTCAAAGGTTGCTAGTTTTCAAGATATTCGCATTTTAAAAACCCTATACATAATTTGCATTTTATTTATTAGTACTTTGACATATTAATAAAGCAACCATTATGAACTCAATAACTTTTAATCAAGAGAAAAAAAAACAATTTATTGAAAAATACAACAACAAAATTTAAATATTATTCCACAGTACTTGTTCAATATGTCCGCCATTCATCTCGATACATTTATCCATGCGCATCATGAAATATCGCCTAATATTAAACAATGTTATTGGCGTAAAAAATTTTTTTGCTGCTCTGATTTCTTGCCAAAGTTGAACTCGACTATTTATAGAGTTTCTGTGAACTATTTCCTTCATTGTGCCCCATATACTGAAATCAAAGGTGTTATATTCTGGACTGCGTGGTGGCCAAGGAAAGGGACTACCACGACCAATCCAGCGTTCAGGAAACAAGGTGTTTAAATAGTTTCGTACTTCAAGAGTGTAATGAGATTAACTGTCAAAATACGAATGATTAACTGACAGGAGTATTGTTGACATCGGCACCTACTATGTTAATTCTTGTGATGACAAATTTGCTGACATCAGCGCCTACTAACGCTATTATTTGCACCGTTCACTAACTAACGACGTTAGTTAGTGTACGGTGTTATTTGTGCTAATAAATAAAATAAAAATTATGTAGGGGGTTTTTAAAATGCGAATATCTCGAAAACTAGTAATTTTTGAGACTAATGATAAGTATACCTTTTCGTCGCAAATGATGTAGTTTTAATATTTTTCAATAAAAAGAGAGATAGCGTTAACGATGAAAAATTGAACGCACAGTTACACCAACAACATAGCTCATGTGGCGCTCTCTAGGAAATACGTCAGAACGGATATCATATTACGATTTCTCATGCCTTAAAACCCCCATCTCTAAATTTTTACGTTTGTATATCCAAAACCTCTTTTACATTTCAACTTTGCCACCCTGTATCTTTTCCATTATCAATATTTGATTAGAGCAAGTTGCAACAGATTGTAATATTTTCAGGTCAAAAATCTCCCATTTCACTTTGTACCATTACTTACGGACCACCCTGTATATAATACTTCATTTGGAATGGCAAATCAGCAAGAACCAACTGAAGGACTCATTGGAAAACCAACAACAGGTTGATATGACATAATTTCATCAGATTAATAACAAAAAATTCAATTTTTTTTAACAACAGAAATATTAGTACAAGGGCCAAAAGTTATTCCTTTCCTATACACAATATTGATGTATGAAACATAAAAGTAGCCGATATCGCCAAGAGGCAGATTTTATAAGTATTCATGAATATATAGGATGTTCCAAAATTGATTGAAGAACCCAATTAAACACAAGTAAATATAAATAATCAATTGTTTTAGCTGAAAAATCTTTGAAGTTAAAAAAGTGATTTTCAACACCCTGGAATTTAGAAACTATAACCATTTGACCCCAACTGCTATAGTTTTTCAAAATCAGCTCTTCGAAGAGAATCGAAAGATGTTAAGAAATACAGGGTGTTACATAAAAAATATGTGTTTGGTTCGTCACTGAATTTTGGAGCAGACTGTATGTTTATGAATATTTTTAAAACCTGGTCCTTGACGATATCTACTTACTACTTTTGTTAATGATGTTGTTTCGTGGCACTAAAGATAAACGAGATATCTAGCTCCGACTGATGTATTAGAATATTATTTGAACCAGTTGATGTACCCAGATGACTTCACCTTATGCACGAGGCTATTAGTTTTCACCCAAAATTTGTTTTCTAATACTTTACTTGAAAAAAACTAAGAAAACATTTTTTTAATAACAAAAATTTCATAAAACTACATCAAGAAATGGATTCCTCGTATTAAAATACATGATACTGCATAATTTTTTCCATACATTCAATATAAACCAAAATTTACAATTTTTTGATCAGGACTGCAAAATGTTTAACATGCATCTCAATAACTTACTACATTTGAATTCTTTCATTTTATATTGTAGATAATATACAGGATTAAAGCTGAAGGAAATTCCAAAAAAATTTTTGATTCCGATTTCGGAGAAATTTTGTATAGGAGGTTTTTTGATACGGAGATTCCAACAAATTTGTCAGTTATTCGTTAAAAAAATTATTTCGGGTGGAAATTGAGAAAACTTCATGAAAATGGAATTTTCCGAAGAACTGTAAATCAGATTTTAATCATTTACGAACTTAGCCTCAGTTTTTATGTTCTGAACCTACTTATAAAATTTCATTGAAAAATTCGGTGTGTTTTTGAGTTATGGTGTTGACAACTGATCGACCGACATTTTTTAAAAATAGGTATTTTGGACTAATATGAAACGTGTAGATCCATTCGAATCTCGAAACGTCAAAATCACTCCATCACATCACTTCCCTTATAGTATTTTCCCGTAACCCACAATTTTAAGGAAATAAATTATTTATCTACGCAGGAAAAATATTAGTTCTCAACTAGGGTTAAAACTTTTCACCGACAATACTCGTGTCCTGAATGATCACAAATGTCACAATAAATCATATTTTTTGTAACTTCCTACATAAATAGCTATTCATCAACTAGTACCTAACAAACACCATATAAAATAATAACTATTATGTAATTCTGAAATTAATGCAATTTTGTGAAGAAATTGTCCATTTGAAGATTTATTTAAGTTCACTGTCTTCAATATTTTAAGTGTTTGTAACTTGTTAAATGAATACTTCTGAAATTTAATTGCAATAACATAATATAGATCCCTCCTACTTACAATAACCACATTATATCTTATTGGTCCTCCTATTTTCTGTAAAAAGCAGATATGTACTTACAGCGGCAGCAACGCAATAACAAAATTGACGCCCTGAAGGTTATCATATATACGTAATGCTGAATATAAGAGACGCCCAAATGTCCATTGACTGAAAGGGCGCCAAAATGTTTAGAAAATATACAGCAATGTTGTGTTTTCCGTGCCAAAGTCCTTTTTTCCATTTATTTTCACCATCCTTTATCTATATGAAAAAGTATTCAGCTTAATTACCACTATATCTGCAGAAAACTACGTCGGACGCCATAAAGCACATTTTTGTCTGGACGCTTCAACGATAGAAGGATGTATATATATATATATATATATATATATATATATATATATATATAATTACTAGAAATATTTGCCAACTCAGTAACGGAGACGATTTATGTGGGGATGTGGCAATAAAATACCAGAGAGTACTCTTTTTAAAATATATTCCAAGCTTTCGAATATAACATATTCATTCTCAAGGACTGAAAATTATTAGGATGGTCAAATTATAAAATAAATTAATGTTAAAATTTACTTACATTATTTAAACGAGGATGTCGGTATAATTGTAAAAATAGATAAAAATCAAATTTTATAATTGACATAAGCGTTCATTACAAATTAAACTCAAAAAACAATATGACATTCAATTTTTACAATTATACCGACATCCTCGTTTAAATAATGTAAGTAAATTTTAACATTAATTTATTTTATAATTTGACCATCCTAATAATTTTCAGTCCTTGAGAATGAATATGTTATATTCGAAAGCTTGGAATATATTTTAAAAAGAGTACTCTCTGGTATTTTATTGCCACATCCCCACATAAATCGTCTCCTATATATATATATATATATATATATGTATATATATATATATATTTATATATATATATAACTGCATCTTATGGAAAACAAGTTACCTTATCATTGAAAACATGGTCAAACATTAATACCAAGCTAGCATCACAAAAGAATAGGAAGATCTTTTTACTTTCGTGTAGAAAACAAGGTCTATTACCAAACCGTATAGAAAATAGAACAAAATTCACCACAAATCACATAGAATTTCAAGAAGGAATTATGGGACAACATGTAGACAATCTACATAATAGTTTAAATACTAAAATTTTAAATTTAGAACTTAAAATTAATCATAATACTATAACAAAATTAGAAAATTCATTAAATAATATTAAATCTTTAGCTAAAGATACATTACCAAATTATATATATATAGTGAGTATGAAAATCGACAATTAGTTAATTTTAATAGATTATTTTTTAAAATAAAACAAAATAATTTAAAAAAGATTGATAAATTAAAAAGAATAAAATATAATTTAATTAAAACAAAAGACAATTGGTTTAAGAATTTAACTAATGTTGAATTTCCATATGAAGCAAGAAAAATCTTTTCTTTGGGCCCAAAGTTCACTTTAGAACCTAATATTAAAGATATTTCAATTAGAAGTTATTTAGCAGATGTTGAATATACACTAAATTATATAAAACATGAAAACCAAAAGAATATATATAGGTCACAAATCACTAATATTTTCACTAACTATATGTATAGATCTTTTAATAATAATAATTTTTTAAATCACTGGTTTCATAAAACAACAAAATTTCTTAAAGAACACCCAGAAATTGTTATTGTAAGATCAGATAAAGGCAATGTTACAACTGCAATGTATATAGATCAATACATTGAGTTATCAGAAAATCTTTTAAATGACAATATCTATTATAATAAAATCAATCGTGATCCAACATCCACTATACAACAAAAAGCAAACAAATTTATTTCAAAATTAAAAAATTGTAAATCACTAACAAAAGAAATGGCCAGTAATTATACAATTTATAACTCCTTAACTCCAAAGTTTTATTCTTTACCTAAAATCCATAAAGAGATACTTGCAATGCGTCCAATTATATCTTGTGTCAATGCTCCTGCATCAAAAATTGCACAATTAATTACTGATATACTTACTAATGCATATAATAAACAAAATATGTACTTCACTAAGGATTCATTTGAATTTTCACAATCCTTTAATAATTTTCAGCTTCCAAATAACTATGTTCTTGTGAGTCTAGATGTTCAATCACTTTTCACAAATATTTCTTGGCCTTTAGTTGAAAAATCTATCAATGAACATTGAGATAATATTAATAATCATTGTTTGATTAAAAAACAACACTTTTTAGAAATAACTAAATTTATTTTTAATAACTCATGTTTCAGTTATAATAAACAATATTATAAACAAATTTTTGGATCACCTATGGGTTCATTTTTATCACCCATTTTAGCACAATATATAATGGATGATTTATTAGATTATTGCATTCCAAAATTAAGTTATAATATTCCTTTTTAAAAAAAATATGTTGATGATATAATATGTAGTATTCCACCTACTGGAAAAACAGAACTATTAGAGGTATTCAATAATTATAATGAGTACCTTAAATTTACAATAGAAGAAGAAAATAAAAATAATATTGAATTTACTGTTTGGACCCTTACTTTGTGGAATCTACTCATATTAATGTTATAAATGAAACTAACTGTTTCTAATTAATTCCACTATTTAATTGAAAGATTTATGAAAATTATTAAAGGATATTGATAATTATTTCGATATTGACATATCATCGTCAGAATGACAGAAGTTACATTTTATGTGATACCTACTTGATGTTTAATATTTTGGCTAGACCAAATAGTAAGTGACCTATCTTGTGATTGACTTAATATATATGAATAGAGAAAAGAAGAAGATATGATTTTACAAATATTAAAGCTTAGGTATTATTAGCCCTATGGGGATATCCTGGATATCTTTTTCCCATTTAAGATCAGTATAACTGTGCAATGATATAGAAAACCAAGGAAAACTATATCTGCTGATCTTTACAATAGTTACTTAAGAAGACAATTTATTAGTGGAGAGCTCCCTAGATTTATCTGTTCATTGACAACTTCATATTGTGGGTCTCTTAAGTGTCTTCTTATTTCTAGTTCTTCAAGGAAATCTAGTTCTTGTTTCTTATCACAAATATGCAGTACTTCTAGTTCTGTGTTAGGTGTTAATGAATGTTTTGTGTCAAGAAGGTGTTTTGCGTAATGTGATTTATCTGGCTGTTTTAATCTGTATGCTCGTGAGTGTTCATTGTATCTAATTTCAAAATTTCGAATTGTTTGACCAATATAGACAGCATTACATTCTGGACATTTAAGTTTATATACTCCAGACTTTTTTAATGGGGGTATTTTTGTTTTTACATTTAACAATTTTTTACTTACATTGTTTTCTGTTTTAAAAGAAATTGCTGTATTTGTTGAACAAGATATTATCTTTGAAATATTATTAGAAATATTACCAGCATATGTGATGGTTTTGTAATTTTGTATTTCCCTAGTATTTTCAGGAAATATTAATTGTAATGCCACTTTTTCCTCTTTTTTATTAATTATATTATATTATATTAACTATACCATATAGTTCCAATCATCCCATGTCACATAAATTAGCAGCATATAATTCAATGATACATAGAGCATTTTCAGTTCCTATGAACAAATATAATTTTGATAGAGAAATTAATATAATTAAGCAAATAGCCACATCCAACGGTTATCCATTACATATAATAAATAAATTAATTAATAAAAAAGAGGAAAAAGTGGCATTACAATTAATATTTCCTGAAAATACTAGGGAAATACAAAATTACAAAACCATCACATATGCTGGTAATATTTCTAATAATATTTCAAAGATAATATCTTGTTCAACAAATACAGCAATTTCTTTTAAAACAGAAAACAATGTAAGTAAAAAATTGTTAAATGTAAAAACAAAAATACCCCCATTAAAAAAGTCTGGAGTATATAAACTTAAATGTCCAGAATGTAATGCTGTCTATATTGGTCAAACAATTCGAAATTTTGAAATTAGATACAATGAACACTCACGAGCATACAGATTAAAACAGCCAGATAAATCACATTACGCAAAACACCTTCTTGACACAAAACATTCATTAACACCTAACACAGAACTAGAAGTACTGCATATTTGTGATAAGAAACAAGAACTAGATTTCCTTGAAGAACTAGAAATAAGAAGACACTTAAGAGACCCACAATATGAAGTTGTCAATGAACAGATAAATCTAGGGAGCTCTCCACTAATAAATTGTCTTCTTAAGTAACTATTGTAAAGATCAGCAGATATAGTTTTCCTTGGTTTTCTATATCATTGCACAGTTATACTGATCTTAAATGGGAAAAAGATATCCAGGATATCCCCATAGGGCTAATAATACCTAAGCTTTAATATTTGTAAAATCATATCTTCTTCTTTTCTCTATTCATATATATTAAGTCAATCACAAGATAGGTCACTTACTATTTGGTCTAGCCAAAATATTAAACATCAAGTAGGTATCACATAAAATGTAACTTCTGTCATTCTGACGATGATATGTCAATATCGAAATAATTATCAATATCCTTTAATAATTTTCATAAATCTTTCAATTAAATAGTGGAATTAATTAGAAACAGTTAGTTTCATTTATAACATTAAAAATAATATGGTACCATTTCTTGACACACAAGTTATTCGTAATCAAACCAATAAAATAATATTAGATTGGTATTCAAAACCTTCTAGTTCTGGAAGATACATCAACTATAATTCGTACCATCCCTTCAAAACAAAAATCAACTTAATTAATGCTATGAAGAAAAGAATCCTTTTCATATGTCATCCTTCTAAAAAGAAAAATAGCTTAAAACGTTTATATCAATTACTTTTAGACAACTCATATCCACCAAAATTATTAAAAAAATTACTCTTTTCTACTCCTACACCAAATAATGTCACTGAACCACCCATTATCAATAATATTAACAACAATAATATAATTGAACAGCCTGAAATTAATGATAACAATAACGAAAATTTCATTTTTTATAGTAGTATTCCATTTATTAAAGAAATAACTCCAAAAATACAAAAGATTTAAAAGAAGAAAAAAACATAAAAATTGCTAATAAACCTATAAAAACTATTAGCCAAATTTTCAGTAAAACTAAAGTTAAAGTGAAAACTGATGAACAAACTAATATAATATATGAAATAAAATGTAATAATTGTGATAATAAATATATAGGCCATAGTAAAAGAAGACTAAAAGACCGCATTGTATCTCATAAAAGTGATATAAGACTAGGAAAAGAATCATGTGCATTAGCAAATCATTGTATAAATAATGGACATATTGCAGATTTCGAAAACACAAAAATATTAGACCGTGAAAAAAATCAATACAAACGTTGCTTTTTAGAAATGACACATATACACAATGAACCTTTGTCTATGAATAAAAAAAACAGAAATTCAAAACTTAAGTACTATTTATGCTAATATTTTAAATTTTGAACAAAAAAATAAAACAAACAACGATTTTACAAAAAAATTTACTTTAAATTCATTTTAATTTTAAAAAAATCTTCATATATCTACAAAATTATCCATAAATGTTATTAATTAATAATCCCTAAAATATTTCTCTATAAATTATCATTTTTAAATAATAAAATATCTAAATTGAACAAATCTATATTAAAGTTGACTATTTAATACATAGACAAGAGACATAATGTATTATTAGAAAAAAATTAATAAATATCAAAGTCATCTCTTGTCTCATAAGTGACATATGTCTTAAAATATTATATAATTTTATATGAAGGTTTCAAGATTTTTTATATTTTTTACATTATTCAAGAGCAGCTTTTCATTTAAATCTCAAAAAAGGTAATACTAATTTAATATTTTTCAACTAATTCATAAAGATGTTGTTATTTTATTTATTTCAGAAGTGACTGAAGAAGGTAAAAAAATTTACCGAAAGCTTTCACTAAAACTTTAAAGAGTGTACATTTATAACTACTGGCTGCAATCCCCGATATTTAAAAATATTTAGTATATATATATATATATATATATATATATATATATATTAGGTTAGGATGTCAACGTATTGTTTTGGTAGCATTTTGTTTAGTTTGTATATCAGGCCTTCGTGTCATACTTTGTCGAACGCTTGTGCGACATCCAAAAAGACTGCAGAGCAGACTTGTTTTTCTTGTTATTCTATGCACCTGGTCTATTGTTGAGTGCTTTTGCCTGAATCCAAACTGATAATCTGGGATTAAGTTACTATGTTCTATTATCGGTCGCAGTCTTTTGAAAGTATTGGCAGAAGAGAAATCAGTCTATAGGATTTGACATCATTAGGTTGTTTTCCAGCACGTAGGAACATGTTTCAATCTGAAGCCTGCATTAATTGCTAGGCAATTGCTATCAAATCGAATCCGGGTGCTTTCTTTGGGTTTAGATTAGTTCTTATCTCCCCAGCTATTTCTCTTGGGGTAACGGGAGTGATATTTTCAGATTTTGGGTGGTCAATATTATTCAGAGCGTGATCCGTCTGCTCTTGGTTGTGTGTGAATATATTGGCCAGGTGTTCAGCGAACAAATCTGCTTTTTGCTTATTATCTCTGGCCCATGGTCCATTGTTGCTTCTAATGGGATGAATTAAAGTTACTGGTCTCTTTATATTTTGGTTGCCTTCCAGAGAGAATAGTCGGTTTCTTCATCTGTAGAAAGTTTCTGTAAATAGAATCTTATCGATTAATCTTTCAGTTTTTGTATTTATCTTCTGAGCTTTTGAGTTTTATTATCAGTACAGTTTTATCCGCCGGATCTCTCGATTGTTGTCATCTTCTTCTAGCTCTTCGTTTTTCTGCTATCGAGTCTCTAATTTCAAGTGGATAGTTGACACCTTTGGTTATGTGGGTAATTTATTTTGTATTACCATAAGCAACTGATTGAATGAGCGTAGTAAAGTTTTTGGCTTCTTCTTCAAGTTGATCAGTAGTTCTTAGGTTAATATTTAAGTTTATTTTATTTTGAAGATCAATTTTAAAGCTTTCCCAGTCCGTTGTTTTATTAACAAGTATAGGTCGACCCTTTCACTCAGTGTCAATATGACTGCTGAGTGATCTGAATCTAGGTCAAAATTATATTCTACTTCAACGAAGTTAGATGATACTTTTTTTGCGACGAAGAAATCTAGTAAGACAGGTATTTTGTTACTATATGTGGGCCAATAAGTGGGCTCTCCTAAAGAATGATAGTTGCAGCCTATTTCACTGATAGCATTTTCAGCTCCCTCCCTTTGGTTGTGGTTAATCTTGAACCCCTCAAGGTGACTAGGGGATTCTTTAATTATGACCGCACTGCCACCCTTAGCTCAGTTATCAGGATGGATTGTATGATATACTTTATATCGTCTTAGCTGGAAGTATGATTGATTTGTCATGTGTGTCTAGCTAATTACAGAAGATGCATAATAGCTAAGGAAATCCAGAAAAAAAGGGATAATGCCTCTAAGTCCAGAAAACCAATCACTCAACGGAGATCGAGAGACCCAAATCTCGTCAAACCTGGAGTGTCCTACACACAAGTAACCTAAAATAAACCTACATATATTACCACAACGCCAAAGGATTCACCTTTGATGGAACTAATGCAAAGTGTGATGGAAACACTAAAGAGCGACAACTAACGGCTTGACAGTCTAGAAGCCAGAAGCACTGGCACCATACCAAAAAAAGAAGTAAATTCATGGATAAACTAGATTTAAGAATTGCTACACGGAATGCTAATGGCATTCTACATAAAAAACATGATCTAGAAGTATTTATTCGCACACATAGATATATGTCTGAGACACACATGACACACATCTTTGAGACACACATGACAAATCAATCATACATCAAGCTAAGACGATATAAAGTATATCATACAATCCATCCTGATAACTGAGCTAAGGGTGGCAGTGCGGTCATAATTAAAGACTCCCCTAGTCACTTTGAGGGGTTCAAGATTAACCACAACCAAAGGGAGGGAGCTGAAAAAAGCTATCAGTGAAATAGGCTACAACTTTCATTCTTCAGGAGAGCCCACTTATTGGCCCACATATAGTAACAAAATATCTGTCTTACTAGATTTCTTCATCGAAAAAAAAGTATCATCTAACTTCGTTGAAGTAGAAAATAATTTTTACCTAGATTCAGATCACTCAGCAGTCATATTGACACTGAGTGAAAGGGTAATAAAAAAATAGCTCGACCTATACTTGTTAATAAAACAACGGACTGGGGAAGCTTTAAAATTGATCTTCAAAATAAAAAAAACTTAAATATTAACCTAAGAACTACTGATCAACTTGAAGAAGAACCAAAAAACTTTACTACGCTCATTCAATCAGTTGCTTATGGTTATTCAAAATAAATTACCCATATAACCAAAGGTGTCAACTATCCACTTGAAATTAGAGACTCGGTAGCAGAAAAACAGAGAGCTAGAAGAAGATGACAACAATCGAGAGATCCGGCGGATAAAACTGTACTTAATAAAACTCAAAAGCTCAGAAGATAAATACAAAAACTAAAAGATTAATCGATAAGATTCTGTTTACATAAACTTTCTACAGATGAAGAAACCGACTATTCTCTCTGGAAGGCAACCAAAATATAAAGAGACCTGAAACTTCAATTCATCCCATTAGAAGCAACAATGGACCATGGGCCAGAGATGATAAGCAAAAAGCAGATTCGTTCGCTGAACACCTGGCTAATATATTCACACCCAACCAAGGGCAGACGGATCACACTCTGAATAATATTGACCACCCAAAATCTGAAAATATCACTTCCGTTACCCCAAGAGAAATAGCTGGGGAGATAAGAACTAATCTAAACCCAAAGAAAGCACCCGGATTCGATTTGGTAGCAATTGCCTAGCAATTAATGCAGCCTTCAGATTGAAACATGTTCCTACGTGCTGAAAAGTTGCAGAAGTGATCATGTTGCCAAAACCTGGAAAACAACCTAATGATGTCAAACCCTATAGACTGATTTCTCTTCTGCCAATACTTTCAAAAGACTGCGACCGACAATAGAACATAGTAACTTAATCCCAGATTATCAGTTTGGATTCAGGCAAAAGCACTCAACAAAAGACCAGGTGCATAGAATAACAAGAAAAACAAGTCTACTCTGCAGTCTTTTTGGATGTCGCACAAGCGTTCGACAAAGTATGGCACGAAGGCCTGATATACAAACTAAACAAAATGCTACCAAAACAATTCGTTGACATCCTAACCTAATATATATATATATATATATATATAATGTATATATATATATATTTATATATGTATATATATATATATATTTATATATATATATATATATAGGAGACGATTTATTTGGGGATGTGGCAATAAAATACCAGAGAGTACTCTTTTTAAAATATATTCCAAGCTTTCGAATATAACATATAACTCCGTTACTGAGTTGGCAAATATTTCTAGTAATTTATATATATATATATATATATATATATATATATATATATATCCGACCGATTGTTTAGAATCAAGCACGAAGAGGAATACTCCGACCTGAAAGAGATAAAAGCGGGTGTACCACAGGGTAGCGTCCTTGGACCCATCCTGTATTTGCTATATACCAGCAGGCTACCATCACTAGAAGATATAGTTATTGCTGCATTCGCTGACGACACTGCTCTACTTGCAGTAGATCAAAACCAAGAAAACTCTGTTAGAAAACTGCAGATAGCAACCAATGCAGCTTTGGGGCTGTGCTAGCGATTCCAATTTCAAGTGCACCCAAACATTCTAGAACAAAGTGTAACGGAACATAGTGAATGCCCCCTGGTACGTTCGTAACTCTGATATTCACAGAGATCTTCGAATACCAACCGTCAAAGAAGAGATAAAAAGGTTAGCCGGCAAGCTTGAAGCCAGGTTCCATCAACATGTGAAAGCAGAAGCTCTTCAGCTGCTGGACGACCAACATCATGTCCGAAAACTGATAGAACCAAGCCAATCGATCTTGTGTAGTGTGTTTTGTGTAAAGCAGAGTTTAGTGCATGAGTGTAGAGTATAATATAGATTAAAAGAATCTGGAAAACATCATTGGATTGACTCTAGATGATAAGTACCTAGTTTTAAGAATAGTTAGATGCAAATTAATTGTTAGTCTCATAAGACTAGTGTTAGGATTACAGGAAGATACCCCAAGGGGTGTTTTTTTTAAATAAAAAAAGAAACTGTAATTAGTATGCAGCCATCTACATTTCACTCGCCTAATAATGTCAATGTTGCCATGTTTCAAGGTTTTCAGGTTTTCAAAAATGCATTTTTTCCCGCCAATGACAAAAAGTAAGAATTTTTATTGGGCACGTTTAACGTTTAACGTCAAATGGAAAATCAAAACATATCTATCCCCTGGCATTTAAGTTCTTGGAATCGTATCGATGTAAAGAACGCAAACTCGAATTAAGGATGGACACATCAACTTTATCAACCCTTCCAGAAGATAGTTTTTGTACAGTCCCAAGAATGATACTAAAATCAGTTGGAACGATACCTAGAACGGTTCTATCGCCAGTTGGGACGAACCTAATGGAAGCGCACTCATTTCAATGATATTCCTCATAGAAGTCTTAATACCAGGTATAGTTTATCTTAAGTCAGTGTCAAATAAAAAAAAATTCAAAGGACCCCTAGACAATGGTTTTGGCGAATGGCTCGTGGACCTTTGAATTTTTTTCTTATTTCTCACTTATCTTAGATGAACGATAGTAGTATATACAGTTTTTCATTACACCCTGTGTGTATAACAAATATGATGTAAAATTGAGGCGGCCTGGTTACAATTTCCCTAAATATAAGAAATATGTTCGATTTTTGGCTGTCAAAAAACTCAATACCGAAAAGTATAAAGTGGACTGTAACAGGTTCTGGTGCAGTTTGAATTATTGGAGTGGGATTCCTTGATTAAAATTAACCATTAATTAAATACATTTAATGGAACTTTTCTTCGGCACATAAATATCAGTAAACTACATAAATCTTCCTATATCTAAGTTACATCTCTTGACGTAGCACTTTGCCGTGTTTAAGAGCTTAATTTGTTGCACAGAAACCACTTTTACATGAGAGCTTTAAATAGCGACTTGAAGTATTCACCTTTTACTATCTTTAACAATTAAGCGACCCTGTGTGGGTGAGATTCTGTTTCCTGTTTTGAAAACACGATATTAACTATAAATGCGACCCGACGAATGGGTGAGATAATTAGTGATCATAAAATACTGGTTTACTATGCGACTTATTAAATACATAGCTAGCGAAGGTGTGTATTGAACAACGATTTGTAGGCTACTGCTAAGGGCGAAAGATCGTTTCTTTCGATTTGCGATCTTCCAACGGAGGTGGGGGATTGGCGCTGGATTTTGGGGAGAGAGAAGGAACGAGACGTTTCAGTGCATGTAAGAAGAGATAGCTGCGTTAAATAAATGCATATTTGGGTTAATCCACTATCTTTAGGGTAAAGACGGTGGAAATTCGTTACAACTGGACAAGTCGAAGTTACAATTTGTTGTATGTTTTTAGGTAGGTACGCTAAATTGAAGTGAGATGAGATATTGTTTTGTCTTCAGTGGAAAGTTTTTATAGGCAATAAGTAAATAAAGGCTGTGTTTTTTATGAGTCTGCTAATGGGCTGGGAGAACTTTGAATATTAAGTAGACAGAGTCGGTTTAAGGAACTGAAAGGAAATGTTTGATTTAATTCGAGTGTGGCTTGAACACTTCAGTTTAAAAGGCAGTTTATGATTTTTAAACATACTGGCCCGCTCGACGGAGTGACCGTACGTGAGATAGAATCGTTAAGTGTAAAGAGATACTAGAATTTATAAGGCAATCATATACAATACATTAAAGTACAAATGTGGGACATAAACAATACTCAACCATTAATATTCAATGATTATGGTAACAAATGTTAGGGTATGCCAGGTCAACTCGCGGACACATCCCAGATCAGTGTCCTAGCGTTTCCTCTTCAGCATCAAAATACAATATACAGTGTGTCTACTTAAGTTGGACTCATATGGGAAACTTTTTTATTATTGGTTTTAGGAAAAAAAGTTATTCTTCATAAAAAGTTCTGCATTATCTAAAACCTCAAATGCAATCATTAGATATTTCTTATTTTGAGCCGTATACGAGGTTTGTCAAAAAATATTAATCTTACTCAAGAGTAAAGTACCTTTATTTTTTACAATACAGAAAAATTGTAAGAAGTAAAGTTGTTTAAAATTAAAAGTTATATTTAAATATGCAATTACAGCTATTTAGCATGAAAATTAAGATTTGGTGATTATTTACGTTTTACATTATAAAGTATTTGTAATCGTAAATTTCAATACTGACTTTATCCCTCTCATCTGTTAAAAATATGATAACCTTTCTATTTGTTAATGTGTTTGGACAATCTTGCATTTAAATACGTGCTGCATTATAATTATTTATCTTAGAAATAGGAGAATCCACACAAAGAATATTATGTACCTAAACAAAAATCTATTTATAACTAACAAACATAATTAAATTTTAATTTAAACTACTAAAGCTTCGACATATCCACCTTCTCTTTCTAAACATGTAATTGTTCTTGTCTGAAACTCTTTTATTATTTTCCGTATAATATTTGGAGTAATTTTTTGGCATTGCTCAGAAATAATCCTTTCCAAATGGTCTACATCATCAAATGGTCCTCGCTCATAAACCTTCTGTTTTAAGTAACCCCATAAAAAAAAGTCAAGTGGAGTTAAATCAGGAGACCTGGGAGGCCAAAAAATAGCTGAATACCTGTGAATCACCTTTCCATTAAACATATTTTCAAGCAGTTCTCTAACGTTTACGGTACTATGGATGGAAGCACCGTCTTGTTGGAACCAAATTTTCATACGTTCTTCTAACGGAAGTTCGTGCAAAAAATCACTTACTTGATTTTCTAATAATTGTAAGTAACGTGCGGCATTTAACGATTGTCGATAAAAAAATGGTCGAATTAATTTATTTTTGTAAACCCCACACCATACGTTCGTTTTAAACGAATATTGGCTACGACTTTTTATTACAAAATTTGGATTACTGTTGGACCACCAGCGACAATTTTGTGATGAGACGGTTCCGTTGGATGAAAATGTGGCTTCATCGGAAAAAATTATACTTCTTGCGAAAAACGGGTCTTCTTCCAACTTTCCTTGGATCAAAGCGCAGAATTCAAATCGAACATCGTAATCCCTTGGTAGTAATGTGTGTACGAATTGAGGTTTGTATGCATGATATTTATAACGTTTTAAAATATTTGCCACTGTATCTTTTTTTACCGAAGTATTTGTGATTAGAGAAGCCCTTTTGCGTAATCCGATTTTTGGTTCCTCGACGACAGAAAGCATCACTTCCAACTCAGTGTCTTCATTGGCAACCCGTTTTATGCGTTTATTATTAAACTTATTATCAACACTTCCACTGGTCTTGAATTTCTTCATTATTTTGGTAACTGTTGAATACCCGATGCTTCTATGGGGATGTCTGTTGTTGAAAATATTTGCTGCCTCTCTATGTGTATTATTGTAATTTTCTCCAACAATTAAAACTATTTCTATTTTTTCTTCACAAGTCAGTAAAGCTGCCATTTTTACTGTAATTTTATGAAAACTAACCCATTCTGACATTCACTGTCAAATACTTCATGACAGAGCATCCTAGATTACATTAAATTGTACCAAGCCAGAATAATTAATACGGAATGAATAGTAAATAATCACCAAATCTTAATTTTCATGCTAAATAGCTGTAATTGCATATTTGAATATAACTTTTAATTGTAAACAACTTTACTTCTTACAATTTTTCTGTATTGTAAAAAATAAAGGTACTTTACTCTTGAGTAAGATTAATATTTTTTGACAAACCTCGTATACGGCTCAAAATAAGAGATATCTAATGATTGCATTTTAGGTTTTAGATAATGCAGAACTTTTTATGAAACCCATAATAAAAAAGTTTCCCATATGAGTCCAACTTAAGTAGACACACTGTATAATAAAAAAATAATCAAGACAATTGATGAGCAAGGTTGATGGAGCATGTCCATTTGGGTGTTCTAGAAACATACTGAGCACCAGAGGGCCAAGCGTCTCTAGCTTACTTGTTCTCCTGACACGGGAAAAATTGGGGCGTTTGTAAATAAGCAACAAATTCAAACTTTTACATATATTAACGAATCAAGGTAAGGATTTTTAGTATATTAAGTGCAACTAGGTAGTATATGAGTAAATGTGTCAACTGCTACTGAACTAAGGATTCGTTAGGGTGAGGTGTGAGAGGAGGAGTGTTTTCATTTTTAGGTACAGGGATGCGAGACAACTTAGTAATGGGTCGAGTGTAAACTCCACTTTGAGTTCTGAGACTGACAGATCGTATTTTCCCGTCTTTACCATGGAAAACTTCAATAATTCTGGCCAAAGGCCACTTAAGAGGAGGGGTGTCATCATCTTTGATGAGAACTAGTTCATTAATTTGTAACTCTTTACAAGGTTTCATCCATTTTGGGCGGTTCTGGAGATGGTCGAGGTAATCAGTTTTCCATCTCTTCCTGAACTGTTGCCGGGCTTGAGAACAAATTTGCCAAAAAGTTAATCTATTTAAAGATGCTTCCGAGAAATCTTTTTCAGGGAGGGAAGTGAGTGGGGCACCTATAAGAAAATGTCCTGGGGTTAAGGGGTTGAGATCTGAGGGGTCGTTTGACAAGGGATGAAGAGGTCGAGAGTTCATTATCGCTTCTATCTGAGTAAGTACAGTTGTCATCTGTTCAAAGGTTAGGACTAGGTTTCCAACGATGCGGACCAAGTGATACTTGCAAAGCCGAATGCTTGATTCCCAAATTCCTCCCCAGTGCGGGGAATTTGGAGGAATGAAGGTTCAAGTTGTTGCAGTTCGGGAGAGAGAGTTTTGTATTTGATCTAAATTTGATTTGTTTTTAAAAAATTTATACAAGTCATAAAGGGAGTTTTTTGCGCTTTGAAAATTGGTTGCATTGTCACTGTACATAGTGGCTGGGCAACCGCGTCGGGCAATGAACCTTTTCAAAACTGCTAGAAAAGCTTCAGTAGTGAGATCTGACACTAGTTCTATGTGCACTGCTTTTGTTGACATGCAAACGAAAATTGAGATATAACTTTTAATAACTGGAGCTTTCCTCAGGGTTGAGGACTTCAGAGAAATGGGGCCACCGAAATCTACACCGGTGTGGAGAAAAGGGCGTGATGCGGAAACTCTATAAGCAGGGAGATCAGACATAATTTGAGTAATGGGCTGAGACTTGAATTTGTGACAAATTGTACATTTTGAGATTATCCGCTTAATTTCTCTAAGGCCATCTAACGGCCAGTATGTCAAACGCGTGTTTGACAAAACGTTTTGAGGACCACTGTGTCACAGACGGATATGTTCATGACGTAGGATGAGTGAGGTTACTTTGCATTTACTAGGCATGAGAATAGGGTGCTTTTGATTATATGGCAAAGACGAGTAAGAGAGTCTTCCTCCGACTCTAATTAATTTGTTAGTGTCCAGGAAGGGGTTGAGAGATAAAATTTGTTTGTTGGGTATTAACTGATTAGATGACAGCAAGGAGCGTTCTTTGGGAAAGTAAGATAACTGTGTTCTGAGCAAGATAAATGTTCTAGACTTTTCTAATTCTGCAGTAGTGAGAGATCCTGTAACCTTTGTTTGAGTTGACTTGACGTTATTTGTGAATCTAAACATGAAGGCGAGAGAACGTACTAATTTAGAGAAGGAATTAAAAGAATTGAACAATGATATCCAAAAGTCAGGGATATTTGTAGTTATAGTCAGTGTAGTCTTTTTAGTTTCTGGAGGTGAGGGTACTAAAGTGAATGAGTCAAGGGAGTTAAAATCAGTGTCAGGGTTGTGCAAAAATGATGGGCCATGAAACCAAAAGTCATGTTGGTTTTGAGGGAGAAGTCCTCGAGATAAAAGATCAGCTGGGTTAAGAGAAGATTTAATGTGACGCCACTGGAAATTTTTAGAATTACCTTGAATTTGAGATACTCTGTTACTTACATAAACTGACCAACGGGAGGGGTGTCCTTTTATCCAAGACAGGGCAATTTGAGAATCAGACCATAGGTTTATAGATTTAAACGTAAATTGATTGTTGAAAATGTTTAAGATACGGTTAACAAGGGTAGTGAGTAAAGTCATTGCGGTGAGTTCTAACTTGGGAATAGTTGCAATTGTTTTGAGAGGTGCTACACGAGATTTAGAGGCTATTAGAATGCATTGCACAGTAGTGTCAGTGTACACAGAGCGAAGGTAAACATTTCCACCATAAGCGACCGAGCTTGCATCGCAAAAGGCATGAATCTCTAAATAAGCTGTCGTTTTTGGTAACAACACATGACGGGGAACTTCTAAGTCTTTTAGAAGTGTAAGGGTTTGACGACAAAATTCTGTCCAGTCTGACAAAATGTTAGCGTCTGTTATGGGTTCATCCCAATCAATCTTGTGCAACCATAACTTTTGCATTATAAGTTAACCTCTAGCAATTAGGGGGTTTACTAAACCGAGGGGGTCAAAACAACTAGAAATTACTGACAAAACAATTCGTTTAGTTATATTATTTACAGGGACTTGCGAAGGGACAGTTATGCGAAAATTGTCACTCGAAGGTGTCCAATTGAGACCTAAAATTTTACAAGATTAGTTTTCGAGGTTCAGATCTTTTGATTCCGCGTTTACATGAGATTTATTTATTTCCAAATTTGAGCAAAACTTGTGCAGTGCAAAACCGTACGGGTTTAGACACTCTTGTAGTTCATTTTTTAAATGATTTAATTCTTGTACTGAATTTGCTCCAGCGAGAATGTCATCGACATAAGTTTGAGTTAAAATTGCGTTACTAGCTAACGATAATTCAGGGTTGCGATAAGCTATTTCGTTTAAAGTTCTAACAGCGACATAGGGGGCACTTCTTTGGCCGAAACTAACACAGGTTAGTTCAATACAGGTCAAGGGATCATTTGGGGAGTTTCGCCAAAGGATATTTTGGAGAAAATTGTGTTCAGGGTTCATTACTATTTGTCTATACATTTTTTGTATGTCTGCGGTGAGTACATAAGAAAATGAGCGAAAACGACACAGAATATCGAATAGTTCCGGTTGCACTCTAGGGCCTGTTAAAAGAATGTCATTCAAGGATTTTTTTGAAGTGGTAGGACAAGAGAAATCAAATACAATTCTAAGTTTAGTTGAAACACTTTGATCTCTACTAACAACCAAGTGAGGGACGAAATATTTATTTTCTTGTTTTTCATTAACAAGAGATAGTGGGATTATACGTGCATGACCTAGCAGTAAATATTCGTCTAAAATTTTGTTGTATTCTGTAAAGAGGGTAGGTCTTTGTGTAACTTTCTTTCTAGGGAGAGAAATCTGAAATGAGTCTCCAAGAGAGGTGTGACTGTCCTTGGATATGAAGGGTAAATCAACTTGAAATTTTCCATTACACAGTCGTTTTGTTGTGCTTTTGTAAATTTCTTCTGCTAGTTCGTCTTCTAGAGACACGATGGGGGAAAGTAATAATTCTTCTTGTTCCCAAAACCTTTCCATTGCATTTTCAATAGAATTAAGCCAAGTGTTAGATGAGTCCAGTTGACTAATACCTTTCTGCATAAATTCATATTCTTGAGGTGCTTTTGTTCTAGATGAGTGTAGAGATTCTTGAGATATAGGGGGGAGTGAGTCAGTTTTACGTATTTTGTTGGAAAGAGTGAGAGTGCGAGATATTAGTTCTGGAGACAAGTTGTTGTTTACAAACGATAAATTATGATGAGATAAGTATTCAAAATTTTGAGTGAGAGGTTTATTACTAACATTTTGAGAGGGAGTTAGACTTTCAGTGTTGTGAGAGAGGGATAGAGTATCGATTTTCTGAGCTAAATTATTAACATCTTGAAAGTGAGATAAAGTTTCTATGTTTGTACAAAAATGCGAGAGTGAATGATAAGCACTAGAGGGAGAAGCGTTTTCTGTTTCAACACTTCCTGATATTATCCACCCTAAGTGTGTATTTACTAAGGTGGGTAATCCTTTGCCTAACTTATGCAATCCGTTTTGTATAATTTCAGAATATTTATCTGAACCTAAAAGTAAATCTATCGAGGAGGGAGTTTCAAATGAAGCATCGCCTAAATAATTTATAAAGTATTGAGGTATGTTCAATTTTTTCCTATCAATTGGAATCTGGGGTAAATGTGATGTTATCTTGTCTACTACTACACAAGTAATGTTAAAATTAGGGTTGTGAGAGTATTGCGAGCTAAAATTAAAATTTACCATGGTGTTTACCACATTAGTATTTTGGCAAATACCCGAGACTTGGAGATGCTGATTGAAAGGTGTGAGACTTTTTTAAGCAATGACAAGGTAATAAATGAAGTTTGACTTCCGCTGTCCAGTAATGCTCTTGCTAAAACTGGGGGGCCGTGAGGGGATTGAACTAAAACATGGGCAGTAGCTAAAAGTACATAGTTTTGGGAGATTGAGAGGGCTGAGGCTGACAAGACAGTCTTATGTGCTGGTCAGCTACTCTGATTATTTCTATCTGGTTGCATATGTGTGGCTGGAGGTGAGGAGCTTGTAAATTGAGGGGGGGGGGAACATGTACATTTGGGGTAGGATGAGATACAACCTGTTGATTTTGTTCATGTGATTGAAAGTGTACTAGGGGGTTATCTACATCATGAATTAATGTGTGGTGTTTGCGATTACAAATTGAACAACGTTTTTTCGATAAACAATCCTTTAACTGATGCTTTTTTCCTAAACAATTGATACATAAACCATTATTAAAAATAAATGACTTTCTATCATTTATAGAAAGAGCTAAAAAATTCGAGCAAGTGTAAAGTCTGCGAGACGTGTCTTTGCAAAAGATACACGACTGAGTGTAAACTTGAGCTTGATTCATTACGTTTCGCGGATTACCTGATTCGTTTTGAGATACATAAAAAGAGAATTTTTCTTGTTTAGAATTATTTACACGTGGTGAGATTGTTTTCAAATTATGATCCGATTTAATTGTTTGAGAGCTAGCTGTATTTTCTAAGACCACACAGCGCTTGTGTAGGAAATCAAAAAAGTCATTAGGTGTGCTTAAAACATCTGTTGATTTAATTTGCTCTTCAAAAGCTTTGCGCGATTGATAATCTAGTTTCTGAACTAAAATTTGAACTAATAAGGATTTAAATAACTGATCCGGAGTAAAGTTTAAAGTATTTAGAGCTTCCCATGTGATTTGTGAATTAGACAGAAAAGTTCTTAAATTAGCTATAGTGCTTTTAACAACTTCTTGCGAGCTTAAAATATTTTGAAATAAATTGGCAACAATTTGCCTGTTATTGTTGTACCTTTTTTCTAACAAATCTAGATATACATGGAAATTCTGATCAGTTATACTAAGCGCCTGTACTAACGAGAGTGCTTCACCAGTTAAGTGTGACCTGATATAGAACAATTTCTCAGATTCTGACGTTATGTTTGGATTATCAATGATTAAAGATCTAAATAAATTTATAAATGTGGGATATTCGAGAGAGTTCCCAGAAAATGCAGGTATTTTGATCTCAGGCAGTTTTAGTCTAGAGTTTGAATTATTAACAGATTGACTAGTGCAAGATTTAGTGTCTTTGTCTACTTCAATTTGGTCTGAAATGTTTCTTAAAATTTCCTGAGCGTCGAAATACGTTCTTTCTGTTAACTCATCTGGTTCTCTAAATATTGGTTGAAATACCTTCCGGCTTGTTCTAATCTGATTTTAATTTGATTTTTGTTTGTACAGTCTAAATTAGCTTCGGTCCAGTTTTTGAACCGTGTAATTTGATTTTTGCAAACGGTTCTGTTTTTCTTCAAATCATCCATTGTTAAAATTATTGTAAAACTTTTCTACAAATAATTCCAAGTGTTTAAAGGTTAAAATAAAATTGACAATAGGTTCCCCTATAGAGAACACATTTCTAAGCTATAGAAATTAACTTTATATTTTGTATTATTAAAAAAGAAATTTAAAATTAAAACTGTTAAAGGCTATATAAAACTTGAATCAGATTTTTGTGTCCAAAAGATATTTTAAATATTTTAGATTTCCATAAATACTAGTTTATTTATACTCGTAAAAAATGAGTAAATGTTTAAATAACAATTATACAATATTTTGCCAGTAATTACAATTTTGCGATCATACAAATAGGATTGGGAAATTATTTTGGGATTAAATAAAACACTTTTTATTTTTATTCCTTGTAGCTGCTTCACCCTGTAACAAAAAAAACAAAGCAACATACACGTATAAAAATAGATTGTCCGTTCGACAATCTGTTACAAAAATAAACATATAAATGGGGAATGTATGTTTCGCAAATTCTACTGGCAAAATTTAAAAATAAAATAAAAACCTTACTCAATTTCCTTGTGAAATTCACCAACGTACACATTAACGAACTAACACACACTTTTTCTTCTTACTTGAGATGAGGCAGTCTTTTTTCGATGTACCAAATTTTTCATAAAAAATCCAGCAATGAAACTTGTTTTTAAAACCATTATTATACCATTCCAATTAAATTAGATTGAAATAATCCGGTTCGATTAGGACCATGTTCGATTTTTGGCTGTTAAAAAACTCAATACCGAAAAGTATAAAGTGGACTGTAATAGGTTCTGGTTCAGTTTGAATTATTTCTTTTGGTAATTAGCATTGGAGTGGGATTCCTTGATTAAAATTCAACCATTAATTAAATACATTTAATGGAACTTTTCTTCGGCACATAAATATCAGTAAACTACATAAATCTTCCTATACCTAAGTTACATCTCTTGACGTAGCACTTTGCCGTGTTTAAGAGCTTAATTTGTTGCACAGAAACCACTTTTACATGAGAGCTTTAAATAGCGACTTGAAGTATTCACCTTTTACTATCTTTAACAATTAAGCGACCCTGTGTGGGTGAGATTCTGTTTCCTGTTTTGAAAACACGATATTAACTATAAATGCGACCCGACGAATGGGTGAGATAATTAGTGATCATAAAATACTGGTTTACTATGCGACTTATTAAATACATAGCTAGCGAAGGTGTGTATTGAACAACGATTTGTAGGCTACTGCTAAGGGCGAAAGATCGTTTCTTTCGATTTGCGTTCTTCCAACGGAGGTGGGGGATTGGCGCTGGATTTTGGGGAGAGAGAAGGAACGAGACGTTTCAGTGCATGTAAGAAGAGATAGCTGCGTTAAATAAATGCATATTTGGGTTAATCCACTATCTTTAGGGTAAAGACGGTGGAAATTCGTTACAACTGGACAAGTCGAAGTTACAATTTGTTGTATGTTTTTAGGTAGGTACGCTAAATTGAAGTGAGATGAGATATTGTTTTGTCTTCAGTGGAAAGTTTTTATAGGCAATAAGTAAATAAAGGCTGTGTTTTTTATGAGTCTGCTAATGGGCTGGGAGAACTTTGAATATTAAGTAGACAGAGTCGGTTTAAGGAACTGAAAGGAAATGTTTGATTTAATTCGAGTGTGGCTTGAACACTTCAGTTTAAAAGGCAGTTTATGATTTTTAAACAAAATACTTTAACAATGCTTCTGAACTATCGCCTTTTGCTATCATCATGGCAATATCGAAATAATTATCAATATCCTTTCATAATTTTTATAATTTTTTCATTAAATAGTGGAATTAATTAGAAACAGTTAGTTTCATTTATAACATTAAATTCACCTACATTTAATTTATCTTTGACTGTACTGTTATATTTCATATTCTAGCCTATTATATTTATGAGACAAGACCCATTAACAAACATGTCACCTTACTTTATGAGACAAGACCCATTAACAAATCACTTTCTTATGAACCAAGTATTGGTTATAGTTATCAGATATCTTGTAACATGTGCAGGCGGTCATGATTAGAAGGGCAGAGGGGAGAGGTTAGGGGTTCTAAGAAGTGAAGTGGCCTGTTTGGAAATGGGATGATGGGAAATCAGTCTATGTGTAACAGAGAGATTGGGAAGAATAAATTCAGAGAGTTATATGATTATTATCGAGTTTTATTTAATTGAGTCCCCTTTCAATCTTACAAAGCAGCGGTGGGATATAAAAACCTTTCGTGCTGTGCCGTAGTTATTAAGTTTGATTGCAAAATGGGAAAGTCAAAATCGAAAGATAAGAGTGCGAAAAACAAAAGTAAAACTAGTAGTTCGAGGAAAGTGTCGAAATACAGAAAACGTGACGTGTCTAGTGATAGTAATAGTAGTTCTTCAGGTTCGGATGTGTCCACGTCGCCAAAATCAAAAGAGTCTCGATATGTGTCGAAACGGAAATTTGATTCAATGAAACGAGAACTTATTAATTTAAGACGACAGTCAATTGTTCGGGCGGGAGATGAGCTTGTAATCCCGGTATTTGATCCGTCACGTGATGATATACAAGTGGAAAAGTGGATAGAAAAAGTGGATTGTTTAGGTGAAAAATACGAGTGGGATGACGATACAATTATTAGGATTATTTCTGGACGTTTAAGAGGAAACGCTCGTCAGTGGTATGACGAAAATATCAAGCACGACTCGAGTTGGAAGGAGATGAAAGAAACATTAGTAAAACAATTCTGTAAGTTTGTTCCATTTTCGAATTTATTAAAGGAAGCTGCAAACTATAAGGCTAGGCCTGGTCAAAATTTAGGAGATTTCTGCTTCCAAAAATTATCCAAATTAAGGGCCCTAAGTTTACATATTCCCGCCGCTTATTTAATTGATGCCGTAATAGGCGGTATAAATGACGCAAATATTTCGCGTATTATTAGAGCGGCACGACATGACGATGTGAACATTTTGTATGCTTATTTAAATGCGATGGGTGATATGCCTGGGGGTAGTGTTAAAAGTGCAGGTTTTAATTTTTATAAGTCAAAAATAAATAATATACCAAGTACTAGTAGCTGCAATGTAAACCCAAAATTCTCAACAATAAAACCGTATCATCAGGTCAATAACCACTTGAATTCTTCAGCTGAAAGAGTATATTCATGTTTTAATTGTGGGGCTCCGGGACACATTTTCAGGGATTGTAGGAAACGTAGATTAGAGTGTAATTATTGTAAAAGGTTGGGTCATTTTCAAAATCAATGCCCATTCATAAAAAATGAAGTTCAACAAGTAGAAACGTTAGGGTCGACATTGCCCGATAATAATATTTTTAAGCTGGTTGCCCGCATTCATGGGAAAAGGGTAAATTGTTTAATAGACTCAGGTAGTTCAAACACCCTTATTAAGTGGTCTGTGGCAAAAAAAAAATGGGACTCTTAGTTAAAGACCTCAAAAGTGTGACTTTATGTAGTTTTATGGGTACTTCCATGAATAGTCGGTCATTTTGCGAAGTTTATATAACTATACAGGGCGTTTTAGCCTTAGTAAACGCTATTGTAGTTCAAGATGAATATTTAAACTATGATTTAGTGGTTGGACGAGATTTTATTAATCAGGAACATATAGTGATGATTAAGCGGAAAAATCGATTGTCATTTCAACGTTTAATGCCATCTGAGAAACTATTTATAAATTTAATTGACGTATGCGACAGTACTTTCGACATACACTCAATTTGTTTTGGCGATATTACAACGATTTTTAAAGAGCAATGTTTTGATTTGTTGAGCAAGTTTTCTGATTGTATTTCATCTTCAATGAAAAATCTGGGAAAGACTAATACTGTCGAAATGGAAATAAAATGTATATGTCATACACCGATTGTACGCTATCCTTACCGTATGCCTGAAGTAGAAAGAGAGGTCTTGCGTAATATTATTGAAGAACTACTTCATAATAACATTATTCGCGAGTCATCCTCTCCCTATGCAAGCCAAGTATGTTAATGCCTGCCTGAATTGCATGTATTATAAACAAAAAGTCTCGAAACGCCAATGTAAATTGAACCCAATCGAAAAACATCCAGTTCCGTTCCACACCATCCGTGTAGATCACGTTGGGCCATTTGAAACAAGCAAACGACGAAATAAATTTATTTTGATCATAGTCGACGGATTTACTAAGTTTGTTATTATTGAACCTGTACATAGCCAAAAAAACTAAACACGTTGTAAAAGCTCTATTGAATATGATCTATTTATTTGGTGTCCCGACACGGATTATAAGCGATCGAGGATCGGCTTTTACGTCAAGTACTTTCAATACATTTTCTAAAAATTATGGAATTAAACATATTTTAAATGCGGTAGCTACGCCCCGGAGTAACGGCCAATGTGAACGTTATAATACGACCATCCTAAGTGCTCTCTCTACCACAACAGCCGGTAAAGATCCTGGAGACTGGGATAAATATGTAAAGCAAATACAAAGCGCACTAAATACCAGTTTCAATAAAGGTATTGGCACTACACCGCTAAAAGCACTTATTGGCTGCAATCCAAAACACGCTTCTAGCGCCACTATCCTTAATCAAATTCAAACTGAAATAAATCGGCTTGATTTAAATGAACTTAGACAAAATATTTCAAACCATATAACAAATGACCAGCAAAAGCAAAAAGAAAGATATGATAAGTCTCGAAAAGAAGCAATGAAGTACAAGGAAGGTGAATTAGTTATGGTTCGAAATCACGTGCAAACCAGCGGGTGTTAGTCATAAGCTATTGGCAAGATACAAGGGACCATTTCGTATAAATAAAGTCTTGTTTAATGATCGGTATGAGGTGGAAGATCTTAGAGAGGGACACAAACGAGTTCGAACAGTTGTAGCCGCAGACCGCCTCAAAAAATGGATACATTTACAAAACGAAGATTAGTATTTAGTTGACCACCGTTTTATTATAGCAAAAAGTTGCATTCATTATAGCAAAAAGTTGCAGTCGTTATAGCAAAAAGTTGCATTCATTATAGCAAAAAGTTGCAGTCGTTATAGCAAGAAGTTGCATTGAATATAGCAAAAAGTTGCAGTCGTTATAGCAAGAAGTTGCATTCATTAAAGCAAAAAGTTGCATTCATTAAAGCAAAAAGTTGCGTTCATTATAGCCAATAGTTGCAGTCGTTATAGTAAAAAGTTGCATTATTTATGGCAAACGTAGCGTTCGTTTCATATATGTGGCTAACGTTGAATAATATTGTAAAACTGTTTAGGTATTTGTTAAAACATACATAATAATTAATGTTTGGTATATGCTATTGTATAAGCTGTTTCGATTTAACTTAATTACATTAAGAGTTTTTCTTGAGTAGTATGTATTCAAGGTCTGAGGACAGACCAGTTTTCAGGATGGCCGAATGTTATATTTCATATTTATAGCGGATTACATTCATGATACGCTATTGTATAAGCTGTTTTGATTTACTTTAATTAATGGCCCAGTATTATATTTTATCTATTGTATAAGTTATTTTGATTCCAGTTAATTTAATTAGGAGTTTTTTTGAGTAGTATATATTTAAGGTAGTGTTATATTTCATATTTCTAGCGGATTATATTCCTTATATGCTATTGTATAAGCTGTTTTGATTTACGTTAATTTATGGCTGATTCAAGTTAATTTAATTAGGAGTTTTTTGAGTAGGATATATTTAAGGTCTGAGGACAGACCAATTGTCAGGATGGCCGAATGTTATATTTCATATTCTAGCCTATTATATTTATGAGACAAGACCCATTAACAAACATGTCACCTTACTTTATGAGACAAGACCCATTAACAAATCACTTTCTTATGAACCAAGTATTGGTTATAGTTATCAGATATCTTGTAACATGTGCAGGCGGTCATGATTAGAAGGGCAGAGGGGAGAGGTTAGGGGTTCTAAGAAGTGAAGTGGCCTGTTTGGAAATGGGATGATGGGAAATCAGTCTATGTGTAACAGAGAGATTGGGAAGAATAAATTCAGAGAGTTATATGATTATTATCGAGTTTTATTTAATTGAGTCCCCTTTCAATCTTACAGTACTACAATCATCGACATTACTTAGAATGATCGGCGATGGCTTAATAACTTTGGGAGTTTTTTCTGATTATTTTTCGTGGCTCGTGGAATTTTTTTCTGGCGATCATATTTCTTTTCGCTTTTTATTCCTATTATATTTAGGCAGAAGCCAGTCGGTTTCTCTTTCAATTAGTCTTTCCTCTTCGTCCGTATTGACCGAACTATAAGATATTTTTTCTGTTTTTTGTGTTTGTATTAGTCTGTTATTTTGTTCTTGCTAGGTAAACACTTGATTTTTCAGCTGATTAATTTCAGTCAATGCATGATGTGATTGAAATTGTAGATTACAGATTACAGTTCACCTTCCTCTCATCTTCCTCTCATCCACAATACGATCCACTGCAAGACGAGGTATGTAAAACCACGGTACAGTGTATCGTGTGTAAAACCATCAATTATAATAAGTATTGGAACGTTGTTCTCTATTGGTGGACAATTTGAACATGTATTGTAACATAAGATTTTGGATTCTTTACGAAAATAATCTATGAATTTGGAGTACTAAGCCATAAATATCTTAAAAGTACATGTCACCGTAATAAAAGTAAAATGTAAAGATTTACAGCTTCAAGTGCTGTAATCTGAGAGTAGAATATAAACATGAGCTATGATAGGATATCGTCTTTCGAAGAAAATTGTAAACAACCTTTGTGTGATTATTTTCTTTAATGTTGTACCTATTCTTAAATTGTCATTTCAAGTATGTTAGTTTCGTAGTCTTACTTTAGTCCTCACACAAGCTTAATGTAGATTCATACAACATCAACTAAACTAAAATTAATTTAAGATTAAAATTAAATTTAAATAAAGATATTCAGCTGTTCATCCAACATAAATTAATAAATTAATAAACCAATCGAACAAGCGCATTTCGTTCAATCATATGTCAAAATTTTAAATAGTAACCGAGCTGTCACATAAATAAAGATAAATATTAAACCAAAAAAAAAACAACTTACATTACACTACGTTTTATGTTATTAGTTTCAGTTTTAAATTCATTCAAGTTTTAATTTTTCAAATTCAAGTTTAAAGATAAACTCTTTGTGTATTATTTATCCTATTTCCTAATATAAGGAATAAACGGTTACATATTTCATATTGTTTTATTTTGGGTAAAGCGACGTTTCGGTCATCCTGAATTATCGAAAAACTTTCTCGTAGATTTGCCAACTCTCCTTATAGTCCAGGAGGAATCGGCGCATGAGTACAGACTACTCACCTCAATTTTTTTATGCGATCCTCTTCAAATTCCCCACTGATGAAATAAATGCATGTTGCCAAGGGGCAACCCCGTGCCATATTGTTTAAACCGAAATTGTTTAAGCAATTGCAAGAAATTGTTATTTTTCAACCGGACAATTTTTTTTGTATTCAATGACATCAATGTCAATCCAATTTATTTTTAACAAATATCACCGTTCTCTTTTCAGTTCCTACTTTGATAGTATCATAGTTTTTTCAGAACTAAACGTGTTTTTCCATTTTTTCATTTTATATTTATATTTTCAGGTCAACTTCAATTACGGAAACGAAGGGAGCCATACAGATACCCAACGAACCCTCTCTGGATTGGATAAGGACTGCTTTATTATTCCCGTTCATAGTCTTGATAGGTTTCTGCCTGCGGGAGTCCCAATACCAGTAGGTATAAAAAAAAATTTTTTTAAATGTACTTGTCACTTTTTTGTAGCGATCTGTTGTGGTTAGCATAAGTTAGTGTTAATAATAGAACAACGTCATTGGCTTTCATAAATTACTAAGTGACATTTACGCAAAAAATGTCTCCTCCATTTTCTTCAAAACGATGATCACTTGTTAGTTCATCGAAATTTGTCCACCATTTTCTGTGTCTTCCAAGTAAAAGTTGGATACATTTTCCAACTAGAGGCTATTTGTGAAGCTTCATTTTTGCTTGATTCATACACATTCATATATATACTTTTACACTTTTGCTTGCTATTTCCAATGATTTTGTTGCAGATGAGATCTAAATTTTTTATTTGTAACAATTTTGTTGCTAAATTAAAAAACAAACTCAAAAGTATTCATATTTTTCTCAATTCTAGACACTTCTTCACGTTCATATTTTTTTTCGTTAATTTTGGTACTTAGTAGTTTTTTAATTTCCGTGTTTCTTGCTCCTCCACTGGTATTGTTTAAATTTGTATTATTTTCATTCTTAAACCTTTAAATGAACCCTTAACTACTATCGTGGGGTCAAATTTGACCCAATCACTTGAACTTCAGTACGCCCCTGGTAGACCGTTTAGCACACGGCCTTCGTATTCCATGTATTCTCCAACTTAAGTACATACTTTAGAATGCTACTTAGTAGTAAACAATCGGTCTGATAGTTCACACATGCTGTTGATTTTGGGTCTGAGTTGACCCCACGATAGTAGTTGCGTTATTATTATTTTATTTATTATATCAGAATGACTGATAACTTTGTAAGAATTGGCAGAAGTAGGGTGACAAGTGACAATGTTTATGACTTTCTCGAATCTGTGGAAGAGCCAACCGAGAATATTGACACTGATAGTGACTATAATAACAGTGATACTGATAATGAAAGTGAACACTCGGATCACGACACAGATTCAGAAATTAGTGTAAGTGACTCAAGCGACGAGAGTGAAACAGCATCTAATACTGAAACAAATTTTTACTATGGACGCAACAGATATAAGTGGGGTAAAAATGCTCCGGCACCATCAAGAATTCGCGCAGAGAACATTATTACACACCTTCCTGGTCTTCGAGGACCTTCCTTACAAACGAAACCATCCAGTCCACTTGAATCCTGGTCACTTCTTATAACTCCCGACATGCTGGCAACTATTCTAGAGTATACAAATGAAAAAATTACCGAGCTGAGTGTAAATTATGGGGATACCTGTACATTTGTCGATCATCTGAATAAAGCTGAACTCAAAGCTTTTTTGGGTCTTTTGTACCTTTCAGGTGTACTAAAGTCTAATCATGAGAACGTCGATTCATTATTTTCGACAAGTATTGTAGGTAGGCCAATTTTCCGTGCCACCATGTCAAAAGAACGTTTCTTATTTCTTCTCACAGCAATAAGATTTGACAATCATGAAATAAGAGAGCAAAAGAAGGCCAATGGAGATCGACTTGCAGCAGTCTCCTATTTATTTAATGCTTTTATATCCAACAGTATAGCAAACTACACCTGTTCCGAATATGTTACAGTCGACGAGATGCTGGTTGGGTTTAGAGGTAGATGCCCATTCAGAATGAATATGAAAGCCAAACCAGTCAAGTACGGCATCAAGATCATGTGTTTATGTGACGCAAAGACACATTATTTGGTGAATGCTTTCGTGTATACAGGTAAAACGAATGATCCTAATCCTAAAAAGCTATCCATACCTACAAGATCAGTACTTGCTTTAGTGGAACCAATTACTAATACCCAAGTAACATTTTCATATCCTAGGAACGTACAGGGAATGTTCTACAGGGTCCAAGGTACATTCCTAGAATGTACATAAATATCATTATGTATATCCCTAGGACTTGCTAGGGTTGTGTCTTTTGTATGTCACATCTAGTACCTGGTATGTACCTAATATGTCCCTATGTACCACAGTGGATATGTGTAGCATGTTATATATGTATGTATGTATGTTATATAACAGGTATATCCCCTAAGGAATTACTCTCCATGAACATTCCCTTCATATTCTAAAAATGTCCAGAATTATTGCAATATACATACCAGTTATATACCTTAAATCTGTCCCTAGATTGTCGCCTCCACCATTCTATTGTAGACAAAGATTGTATATTTATATATATATATATATATATATATATATTGGTACACGATACCTTATTGCTTCCGGTACATGGAAAAGGCGACCTGGCCTCCGGGTCTTCCCGTTGGCCTACATCGAAAAAAAGGTTATATTTGGGATGCTAAGATGTTGAAGAATCCAGATTCCTTGAGAGGGGAAATAAATTTTAGTTTTTAAGGGATCATATATACCCATATATACGAAACACATAAGGTATTATGTCACCTCCAAAAACTATATATCTTGTTATCTTTGTCTCCTCCGACAGCGTTTCCACATTATCGGAGGTGATAAAGACACCTCTTTATAGCCATGCCGGATATTCAATATGAATATTCATGTATATTGTATGCGGACATTTGGTTCTATATTTTTAAGAAAGGTTGGAAGGTTTTTCCTCTTCGGCAACAAATATAGTATGTAAATTTTTAATTTGAACATAAAATCAGTTAAACAGTTTATTATTTTTATGGATACAAGTGTGTAAAATAATCCACTTATATTAATATACCAGTTATGTTTAGAAAATATAATAAAAACTTGTACCTACTCCGAAAAAAATAATATCGAAAATTGAAACGGTATTAACATATGAAATATTTATTTTTCACTACTAGCCTCTAAACCTAACTTTATTGACTTTTGTTGAGGTAGTAAAGTTGTTCATTATTAACCAAGGTAGAAAAATACAGAGCCTACTTGATTATAACTAAATCTCAATCCATTTGACAGAATGTGAGGTTAACTCATGCAAATACAAAAAAGGACCGTTCGGCAATTAACTCCGAAATGGAGAATGATAGGAGTGGAGCAGAAGCAGATTTCTCGTAGAGTAAAAGGATCATTTGTTACCGAACTCTCAAACTGTCAAACGAGGGACATCTATCAAACGTCAAACTCAAGCAAATGTCATTCGGTGTAATATTTTTGTGGTTATATTTTAGTATTTTTATAAAATATGAATAATTATTACTTCGCAATTGTAAACTATGTAACCTAAAATGCGTATGAATTTTATTTTTTGGCTGGTAATCGAAATGCGCATATTCACTCCTAAAACCCCACCTCGCCGAGGTGGCACAAACTCTTTTCACACCAGTCCACAGTAAACGAACGATTTAAAGACTCCTCTTTTTACTCGTTCTGTAATAACCGAACGGTTTAAAGAAGGGAGGAGTGTACTGAGTCAATGGAGTAGCATTGCCGAACGGCCCTCATAATATGAAAATATTATAAACTGACGTTTGTGTTTTACATTTGAGAGAAGCATGAATGATTTGATTTTTAAGAAAATTTTGAAATTCATATTCGATTTTTATTAGTTTTAAAAACAATATTAAAAAAATACCAGTAGTGAAAAAAATGCTACATGAGCCACGGTAGAAAAGTGTATTAATGTCTCGGATCCATTAAAGACCTCGAAGCTTCGCTTCTCTGTCTTTAATGGACCTCGACAATAATAACTCACTTTTCTATCTTGGCGCATAATTACTATTTTAGTACTTAATAAGTGTGTAAAGTAGCCTCTTCGATGAATGAGAATATTGTCATGTGACAATCACATGAGTCAAAAAAGTCATTTACACACGGATTGCATACAATATTTTTTCTACTGCCGTACTTATTGTCCTCGTTTAAGTATACAAACAATAATAACAAACTTTTCATTTAGTTAAATTAAATTCGGTTTTATAATATAGGTACTAAATCAACCTCTGAAATTAAACTATCACATATACTTTTGTTATGCATCCTGCATCTAGAGCCATCTCATTTGCCAGTATATAAAGTATCCTATGTGATAATTCAGCTTACAAAATATTTTTGTGTCTATTCTGAAGTCAAAAATCTATCGTATTTCTTTGAACAAAATTTCTTTGTAACTTGGACAAATCTATTTACATCCCAAAAACATGTTCATGTATACAAGTCTCAAAGCATTATTGTGAAGAGTTAATTTCAGAATTACAGCCTAGATCCCATGTATCTCTCTTTTATTATAGCGATAATGAATTGAAACTTTACAAATTTGATAATCCGTACTTAACGGAAGCTCTCAGAAGGAACGATTTTTTTCCCGTTTTCGTAACATTTTTCAACAAAAAGAAAATGTTTTCCTAAAAAGTTATGCGCACATTAACGCCACTGGTGTTGAATATATGGTGCCATTAGAATGATATCTGATACCCAATAACCTCTAATTGAAACAACTTTATGTATAAATGTCTAAGAACATTACTCTAAGTGAACTTTAGAATTTTAGCTTTGATATCTTGTATCTCTGCGAGAAGTACAGGAGAGTGCAAAGAAAATTACTCTACTCTGACTGCATATAATAAACAAATCAGGAAGGCAAAAAGGGATTCCCGGAGGAAATTCTGTGGAGAGGTAGAAACAACCTCAAAAACGACTCGACTCTAGAAAATCCTTGCCAAAGATCCTGTTAATCCCATAGGCAATATTTGAAAACCTAATGGGTCATACACGGACACTGGATTCCGTGGAGACAGGAACGATGCTATCAGTTAGACCTCCAACTCCCCCACAAATTTCTTTACATTAAAGAAACTACACTCGAATAAATGATTTTTTCATATTAAAAGTTTCCAATGTTTTCACGTTAATAAGGCTTCTTAATAATGAATAAACAATGTTACTATTAAACAAAGGGGGGTCAAACAAATCAGTTTATTTGTCTATAAATAACTCTTCTCCCGGTGTACGTTTTGCGTTTAACAGGTACCTCAGATGACGAAGAATATTATGATTTTTTATAATTTAATTTCTGTATAATGTTCAATAAAAAATAAGTGTACATAATACTATGTACATAATGCCTGATTTTTATTCTGTTAAAATAAAATTCTTTCCGTTTTACGAGTATCCTACCGGCACGCCTTTGGCACACTATTTTCAGTGTTTGTGAATGGATAACAATAGGCTAAACCCATATATTGACCCCTACCCGGGTGGTACTACCTGCACTTGATAAAAAAAAAGAATTTTACAATGAAATCAATGCCAAACTATGAAAGTGGCTTAAATATTCGTTGGGTCACTCTGTGCTCCCTTTGCATACCTAATGAGGTTTTATTACCCTATACCTTTCTGAAATAAACTATAAGTAATTGGTTGGATACATTTATTTGATGCTTTCGATAGTACTTAGTGAGTCAGTGATTATAAAGAAGGATTTTGAAATATGATCGATGCAGTACTGTGTCGCCTTAAGCCGTGTATCCATTTCCCGCGGCTGCCTCGCGAGGCATGTTCGTGTATGCTGCCGCGGGAAATGGATACCTTACTGCCGCGCGCGGCAAGACGTACATTGCCGCGGTCCAACAGGTAGACGGGTGCTGTGCTTGTGGTAGTAGGCAGTCGACGTTCGAAGTGAATGAAGTCAAATCAAGTGTTTTAAATGGAGAATGGAAACAGTCGTACTTTAATCAAGTTATATGGATCTAAAGAGTTATTATGAAATTCAAAAAACGCTAATTACCATAATAAAAATTTAAGAGAAGATGCCTGGCGAGCAATAAGCACCGAAATGAAAATACCATAGATATAACACAAAAGAAAATGACAAATATCTTGGCCAGTTACAGAAGAGAAAAATCAAGAATAAAAAAAAGTCATGTTGCTGGATCTGGTATGTACATTTTTATATATTTTCAGCTTAAAATTTGGTGTTTGTTTTGGTTTACTAAAGTCTTCAATTTTCATGAAAATCTACAAAGTAACTATAAAAGTATCTTATTTAGTATTTAAAAAAGTAACTTGAGATACGTATTTGAGTTATTTTTTTAAGAGTAGCTAGATACCCAAAGTAACTTCTGATACTTTTTCAAAAAGTAACTTAGCAAATATCTAGGTACATTTCCAAAGTATCTTTGACAGACAGTTTGCAATAAAAATTGCAGATACATTGTTGTCAAATTTAAAGAGACGTAATATTTTATGTTTTGCCCAATTACAAACTTGAACCACGATATTTATCCATTTACAATATGATAAAAAAACACATTGAAAATGAAAACGAATATAGCCAACTTTAATCTAATAAAAAAGCGATTTGGCACTTTTCACGTGACATTTGGTTGGAATGTGAATAAATTTGCCATGTGACAACTGCTATATCCTGTTTTTATTTATTTAGAGTAACTTCTGGTTCACCTAGATTACCAAAAGAAATGAAAATAAACGGCCTCGATTTAAAAGTTAGTGGGGAGTTCTGACTTTAGACACGAATTGTATAATAATCTCGATAATACCTAATAGATCCTTATGTTGAAATTATTACATTCATAATTTCAAATTTTGTTAATTTTAGATCGAGAAAGTATTTATGTGTCTAAATGGTGTGCGTTCGATTTATTCGATTTTATGTCTGACATAAATGTACCCAATGAAACATTTGATAGTACTCCATTTGTAACGAAATGGTTTACAAGATGTGAACGTATTGTTTTTGCCATAATTTCTTGCCCACCGTCGAATACCGCGAATGGGAAGGAACGATGTCAATTATTCTTGATCATTTCGCAAGATAGCCGGATCTACCTGCTCCTTTTCTTCAGTAGACCTTGTTGATTGCTGTGCTGAATCTGGTTTTTGTCTCAAAAAGTTGTACAAATATACTGTAGCAAGAACAATTTTTTTGCCTTTTCTGGTTCAAGAAGCAGTGGCTTTCTTAAAACTCTGAAAATGGAGCTTAAAATGCTAAACGCATTTTCCACAACTCTGCGTACTCTAATAAACGATATTTAACTATTGTTACGCGAGCTACTGCAATAATATTCTCACTTAGTGCCCCCAATGAAATCCCCGTATGAGACGACTATGGCTCCTCCGCCCAAACTTCGAGAAACATCCAGAACACTCGGGTGCGTCCGCCAGAATATCGAGAATACCCAATGCGCCCGCGAGAACGCCGAGATTCTTCTAGAATTACGGCGCACGAGTATAAATAGGCCACAAGCATCGCTGCAGTCAATTAGTCAATCAGTCAGTGTTGATACCGAAGGAAAGTAATCGTGCCTCGATAAAGTGTTTATTAAGTGACTCTCATATAAATTATAATTAGTGTGTTTAGTGTATTACATAAATTATTAAATAAGGACTGAATTACATATAAATCTGTAAATATAAATTAATTGTAAATATAAATTAGAATAAACGTTACATTGGTGTCAGGTGTGGGGTAAAAAATAAATAAATAAATAAATAAATATACAGGAAGATGGCGAAAAAACTTTGTGAATTAAAAGTTTCAGAGCTTCGAAGAGAGTTGGAGGATTACGAACTGGACACAAGTGGGGTCAAGTCAGTGTTAGTGGAACGACTAAAAGAAGCTATGATTAACAATGGATTGGACCCGGAAACGTTTGAATTCACCGACGAAGCGTCCGCCTCTATAACCTCTTCCATAAAAAACGAATTGTCTTCGATAGAAAACAAAATGTCGGACGTGGAAAATAAAATTTCAGCCATGGAAAGTAAACTCTCGGCGGACATGGAAAACAAATTGTCGGATGTGGAAAATAAAATTTCATCCTTGGAAAATAAAATTTCGACGGATATAAAAAACGAAATTTCAGCCATGGAAAGTAAACTCTCGGCGGACATGGAAAACAAATTGTCGGACGTGGAAAATAAAATTTCATCCATGGAAAGTAAACTTTCGGCGGACATGGAAAACAAAATGTCGGACATGGAAAACAAAATTTCGACGGACATGAAGACTGATATTTCTGCCGTGGAAGAAAAGATTAAAAGAATGGAGCAAGAAATGAAACAAAAAATCAAAGAAATCGAAAGGAAGACTAGTAATAAACCGGATATTACAACTTGGCAAGCCCCGAATAACGACGAACTGGCAGAGAAAGTAGAGTTGAAACCTAAAATGGAAAACGATGTTAACAGCCGAGTGAAACTGCCAACATTCGATGGTAAAACGTCATGGCCGAATTATCTTAAGCAATTCGAGGCGGCATCAAAGGCAAACAACTGGAGTGAGAAGGAAAAAGCGTTAAATTTAACACTTGCCCTTAGAGGAAACGCTATGGATATCCTCCAGACCATTCCAGTGGAAGAGGCCGAAGATTTTGAACAACTCAAAAAGCGATTGAATATGAGATATGGCCTGGAACACCTGGAGCATCTGTACCAGTCGCGGCTGAAAAACCGCAAACAAAAACGCGACGAAACTCTGCAAGAATTCGAAGCAGACATTGCGAGGTTGGTGCGGTTTGCCTATCCATCGGCACCGGAGAATGTCATGGAATGTTTAGGGGTACAGACATTCATCGACGGAGTTCGTGACCATGAAATGCAGAGAACTCTACGCTTGGCTCGGCATAAGACACTGGTCGACGTACTCTCTGCAGCCTTGGAGTACGAAGCAGCTACACAGGCTTCCGGAGTATACGGCAAGGTGAGGGCTGTAGCAGACGAAGAAGTTGAGAACAAGCTCGACCAGATTGTCAACATGATGAAAAGCATCTCAAATGGAAAACTGAAAGCTGTGAGATGCTGGAATTGTGGAGAAATAGGACATGTACGCAGTTCGTGCAAGCGACCGAGAACTGCTACAAACAAAGATGCCCAGCAGGAAAACTAGGAAGGGTCGACCTTCAGAGGGCAGCTTCGACCCGAAGACCTTCCAAAGACCCTCTCATCCTAATAGCCTCTCTGAAATGTCGCGATGATAGTGTATACGTGGATGGTGAAGTTAATGGAAGGAAGTATACACTATTGGTGGACACTGGAGCAACGAGGACTATTATTCGCCCCGAGACTGTCAACACCCGGAAAAGACTTTTACCGACGAGACTGCGACTCAGGACTGCCACAGGTGAAAGCGCCAATGTCCATGGAGAACTACCGGTGCAATTGGGAATTGGCGCAGAGAAGTTCACCCATACTGTCGTTGTCGCTGATATCGAAGAGGACATAATACTCGGAATGGACGTTATGAACCCACATGGCTTCCAGCTAGATTTCAAGAACCGAGTGATTAGAGTAGGTTCTGAGGAGGTATTCCTTCACCCACACGAGGATAAGACTGTTCAGGTAGCCGTACAGGAGGATACAGTTGTACCCGCAAGGAGTGAATTTTTCACTGTGGCAAGGCTACAAGGAACCGTCGAAGAAGGAACACCGGTCATGATGGAACCATGGAATCACGATGAAGAGGTTGGTCGAAGAATCCTGGTTGGAAAAGGGTTAGTCATGACTGCCGAAGAAATACCTGTACGCATTATAAATGTAAATGACCATCCAATAACCATGAAGAAGGATACCAAAATTGGAACTTGCGTACCAGTGGCGTCGATAATTCATCAAACAACAACCTCCAATGATGCCAACAATAAATTTGAACAAATGATAGCAGTGGCTGGACAATCCCTTAGCCTTCAAGAGAAGAAAAAAATCAGAGAACTCCTGCTACAATACCGATCTCTTTTTGTACCAAAAGGAGGAAAGACAGGAAGAACATCTGCTGTCAAACACAAAATTGACACCGGCGACGCTAAACCGATAAGACAATCGGCTCGACGGCTACCACAGGCCAAAAGAGAGGAAGCGGAGAGAATTGTTCGCGAGATGGAAAAGGACAAGGTAATAGAACCTTCTACCAGCCCTTGGGTCTCTCCGGTAGTCCTGGTAAAGAAGAAGGATGGAACCACGAGGTTTTGCGTGGACTACCGGCAGTTGAACAATGTTACAAAGAAAGATAGCTATCCTCTGCCGAGAATCGGCGACACTCTGGATACGCTGGCCGGTAGCAAATTGTTTTCCACCTTGGACCTGAAGTCTGGATATTGGCAGGTAGAAATGGATCCAGCCGTTAGAGAAAAGACAGCGTTTACCACCGGATCTGGTCTATGGCATTTCACCGTTATGCCATTTGGGCTGTGCAATGCCCCCGCAACGTTCGAAAGACTGATGGAAAACGTATTGCGAGGGTTGTCCTGGAAGACATGCTTAGTGTACCTTGATGACATCATAGTCTTGGGAAGGACATTCGAAGAACATCGAGAGAATTTGGAAGGCGTCTTCAAAAGGTTGCAAGCTGCCCAACTGATGCTCAACCCCAAGAAATGTCAACTATTTCAGAACAAAGTCAATTACCTAGGCCATGTAGTCAGCAAGGATGGTGTAGCTGTAGACGAAGAAAAAGCTGCTGCCGTACGAAAGTGGCCAAGACCCACCGACAAGCACCAAGTTAGAAGCTTCCTTGGACTCTGTACATACTACAGGCGATTTATAAAGAAGTTTGCAGATATCGCTAAGCCCTTGACACGACTTACAGAGGAAGCAAGGGAGTTTCGCTGGGACGAAGATTGCCAAACTTCGTTCGAAACCTTGAAGAAGCACTTGACTACTGCACCTATACTCGGTTATCCACTACCAGAGGGAGAATTCATACTAGATACTGATGCTAGCAATGTTGGAATTGGAGGAGTGCTATCACAGGTTCAAGGAGGACAAGAGAAAGTTCTGGGATATTTTAGTAAAGTCCTTTCCAAACCAGAACAAAACTACTGCGTCACAAGAAGAGAGCTCCTAGCAGTAGTGAAGTCCGTGGAGCACTTCTATCAGTATCTGTATGGGAAGAAATTTGTGATCGGAACCGATCATGCAGCACTTAAGTGGCTTATGCAATTCAAGAACCCTGAAGGTCAAATCGCTAGATGGATCGAGCGGCTCCAAGAATATAATTTCACTATTGAGCATAGAGCCGGAATAAGCCACAGAAATGCAGACTCCCTCTCTAGAAGACCATGCCCTGCAGAGTGCTCTCACTGCAGCAAAACAGAAGCTAAGGAAGCTGCGATTCGAAGAACCACGGTGACCACCGACGAATGGACACCAGAGAAGTTGGAAGAGGAACAAGAGAACGATCCCGACTTGAAGAAAATCCGACATTGGAAAAAGGAGAACTGTCGACCTACTTGGCAGGAGATTTCAAGGTACTCGCCAACGATGAAATCGTATTGGGCCCAGTGGGACTCGCTGGTTTTAGAAAACGGTTTGCTACAGCGAGTAATCGAGAACGATGAGGGTTCCGAAAGTAGAAGACAGTTGGTGATTCCAAGAACAAGGATAGCAGCAGTACTACGGAAATTACACGACAGTCCGTCAGGAGGACATCTAGGTGTGAAGAAGACCCTCCAGAAAGTGCGAGAACGGTTTTATTGGATGCACAGTTCCGAAGATGTGAAGGACTGGTGTAAGAAGTGCACGACCAATGGACCGCACGGGAGAAGAAAGGCTCCTATGAAGCAGTACAATGTCGGAAGCCCGTTTGAACGCATTGCCCTGGACATTGCCAGACCGTTTCCACCGACAACAAATGGCAGCAGGTACATTTTGGTGGTGATGGACTACTTCACAAAATGGGTAGAAGCGTATGCCATTCCAAACCAAGAAGCCGCAACGGTTGCCGACGTGCTTGTGAATGAGTTCATTTGCCGATATGGAGTGCCCCTGGAAATACACAGCGACCAGGGCAGAAACTTCGAAAGCCAGCTGTTCCAGGAAGTTTGTGAAAAGCTCGGCATGAAGAAAACGAGAACTACGGCTTTGCACCCACAGTCGGACGGGATGGTAGAGCGAATGAACAGAACTCTTGGCAAATATCTGTCTAAAGTAGTATCTAACCATCAGCGAGATTGGGACCAATATCTCTCGCTATTCGCGATGGCCTACAGATCCGCCATCAATGAGTCCACCGGCCAAACACCAGCAAGAGTTCTGTTCGGACGCGAAATGAGATTACCCTGCGACCTTGAATTTGGATGCCGACCCGGAGAAGACATAGCTGGTGAAGATTACGTAACCCAGCTGAGAAAAAGAATGGACGACGTACACGAGCTGGTTCGATCGAACCTCCAGATCGCTAGCGACAGGATGAAGAAAAGGTACGATACGCAAGCTACGGAAGGAGGTTTCCACGAAGGAAACAAAGTCTGGCTGCATAACCCAAGAAGACAAAAGGGTTTTTCTCCAAAGTTGCAGAAAGCTTGGGACGGTACGTACCTCGTAAAGAAAAGAATCAATGATGTCATCTATCGTATCAGCAAGATCCCAAATGGAAAGCCAAAGGTGGTGCACCGTAACCGATTAGCGCCATTCGAGGGTGACCACGATGAGGAAGTAAACCAGCTTCAGGAAGTAGCCGATCCTGCTTTTGTAGAGTTCATGGGTGCTTATGGTGGTACCGGAAAAGCGAGATTCGGCGTTACCGCTGAGAGACGACAAGACCTGCTTACCGTTCCGGAGGAATACTCACTGACAATAAACATCCCTGCCAGCGTAACCGATGCGCGCGGACTGGCATCTCTGTTTATAAAGAAGAGTGGCGCACGACCTTTGGTGAACCAGTTACCAGTACCAGGTAAAGCTCTGAAGCTGCAAAATGGCTCCCGCTACAATTTCCACCTAGTGACGAGGAACACCTTCGACGAAAGACCAACGTACGAGGATGTCTGGGAAGCATTACGAAGCCTGAGGGAGCATGTGCTTGAATTGAACGTGTACAGGCTAGCCATGCCCAAGATTGAATGTAGGCATTTAGATTGGCGAATAATCCGTAACATGGTAGAAGTAATCTTCCGAGACACCGAAGTGCAGGTACTGGTTTGCGGCCATGCTCGGGAGACAGAGAAGACGGTCGCATGTTACTTCCATACAACTGGAAAATGCAACAAGGGGACCAGTTGCCGATACAGTCATCTCGTTCCAGTTTCCTAGCTAGTTCCAGGAGGAACTGTCTCTTAAGTAGGGGGCAATGTTACGCGAGCTACTGCAATAATATTCTCACTTAGTGCCCCCAGTGAAATCCCCGTATGAGACGACTATGGCTCCTCCGCCCAAACTTCGAGAAACATCCAGAACACCCGGGTGCGTCCGCCAGAATATCGAGAATACCCAATGCGCCCGCGAGAACGCCGAGGTACTTCTAGAATTACGGCGCACGAGTATAAATAGGCCACAAGCATCGCTGCAGTCAATTAGTCAATCAGTCAGTGTTGATACCGAAGGAAAGTAATCGTGCCTCGATAAAGTGTTTATTAAGTGACTCTCATATAAATTATAATTAGTGTGTTTAGTGTATTACATGAATTATTAAATAAGGACTGAATTACATATAAATCTGTAAATATAAATTAATTGTAAATATAAATTAGAATAAACGTTACACTATTCTTTCAACAGATCCTTTTTCAGGGTTTCCTTCAAAAGGTTTTAGAAGATATTCGTTTAATGGGAAGGCTTTATCGCCGAGAATGCAGTAAGGATCTTCAAGGGCATATTATATGGTACTTGAAGTATTGCAGGTTTCGGAATCTCCAGTGATTTCTCTTCTAACTTTTTGTATAGGTTGCTGTTGTTGAAGACACCACCGTCTGAAATTCGCCCCTGACAACCAACATCCACATATAAAAAGCGATAATCTGCATCAACAAGTGCAAATAAGACAATACTACAAAAAAATTTGTAATTATAATATTCCGACCCACTATTTATAGGCACCTGGAGCATTACATGTTTCCCATCGATGGCCCCAACAACATGTGGGAGATTCCATTTCTTCTTAAATTTATCGGCCACTTATAACCATTCTTCTTTAGAGTTTGGAACCTGAAACGAAATATTAAATATTTATGTTTTAAATAAAACAAATATTGTGTATACTATTTTTTATATGTATAAAAACGTATATTTTTGCTTTTAGGAAGATATTATAGAAACTGAGACACCTGAAGTTGAAGAAATAGACCAACAACATGTACAGCAAAGTGATAACCAACAGATCAATCCCAGGGTAGCATTTCACAAGATATATTACAAGGTAGCAATCAAGAAACAGAACAGGAGCCCACACAGCAGGAGGCAGCGCAAGCTGCCATTGAGCAACCCGCAAGAAATCAAGAACCTCAGAAAAAAAAGTTGGGTGAAAATTCAGACCCCAAGATGCCATGCTGCAAGACGCTTTTACAATTCTTCAAAATTCAACCGCATCTGACAACCACGATCCGTATTTTAGTTATGGTATGCATATTGGCAATGAATTAAGAAAACATGATGCGCACACTCTTACACATGTGAAACATGCTATCAATAATATAATATTCGAAGCAGACATGGGAAAATATAGCCATACATACTATATACCACCAAGCAACAGTTCCTGCGGCAGTGACTATCGACCTGAAAGTGCACATTTGATATCATCCCCATCCCAACCTTATCCTCCTCGCAGTCAGGAACTGGTAAATACCCCACCAATTTTTGTCACCACCAAATGTCAAATATTTTCGTATATTAGTGACCTAAATGAGTGAAAAATATATAGTACTAAAAATGTTAATACCTGTTTCATTTTTTTTTGTTATAGGAACACTTGAATATTCAAAATTTTATTGCTTACCTTCACATAGTCCTTGAGCCTCAATGAGGGCGTCGCATACTTCTGGAACTATTTTTGATATATACTGTACGGAAAAGATACTGCAAACTTGAATACTGTTACGCGAGCTACTGCAATAATATTCTCACTTAGTGCCCCCAGTGAAATCCCCGTATGAGACGACTATAGCTCCTCCGCCCAATTTTCGAGAAACATCGGTGCATCCGCCAGAACATCGAGAATATCCAATGCACCCGCGAGAACGCCGAGAAATTTCGAGAATTACGGCGCGCGAGTATAAATAGGCCACCAGCATCGCTGCAGGCAATTAGTCAATCAGCCAGTGTTGATACCGAAGGAAAGTAATCGCGTCTCGATAAAGTGTTTATTAAGTGACCCTCACATAAATTATAATTAGTGTGTTTAGTGTATTACATAAATTATTAAATAAGGACCGTATTACATATAAATCTGTAAATATAAATTAGTTGTAAATATAAATTAGAATAAACGTTACATTGGTGTCAGAAGTGGGATTAAAATAAATAAATAAATAAATATACAGGAAGATGGCGAAGAAACTTTGTGAATTAAAAGTTTCAGAGCTTCGAAGAGAGTTGGAGGATTACGAACTGGACACAAGTGGGGTCAAGTCAGTGTTAGTGGAACGACTAAAAGAAGCTATGATTAACAATGGATTGGACCCGGAAACGTTTGAATTCACCGACGAAGCGTCCGCCTCTATAACCTCTTCCATAAAAAACGAATTGTCTTCGATGGAAAACAAAATGTCGGATATAAAAAACGAAATTTCATCCATGGAAAATAAAATTTCGACGGATATAGAAAACGAAATTTAAGCCATGGAAAGTAAACTCTCGGCGGACATGGAAAACAAATTGTCGGACGTGGAAAATAAAATTTCATCCATGGAAAGTAAACTTTCGGCGGACATAGAAAATAAAATGACGGACATGAAAAATGAAATGACATCCATGAAGACTGATATTTCTGCCGTGGAAGAAAAGATTAAAAGTATGGAGCAAGAAATGAAACAAAAAATCAAAGAAATCGAAAGGAAGACTAGTAATAAACCGGATATTACAACTAGGCAAGCCCCGAATAACGACGAACTGGCAGAGAAAGTAGAGTTGAAACCGAAAATGGAAAACGATATTAACAGCCGAGTGAAACTGTCAACATTCGATGGTAAAACGTCATGGCCGAACTATCTTAAGCAATTCGAGGCGGCATCAAAGGCAAACAACTGGAGTGAGAAGGAAAAAGCGTTAAATTTAACTCTTGCCCTTAGAGGAGACGCTATGGATATCCTCCAGACCATTCCAGTGGAAGAGGCCGAAGATTTTGAACAACTCAAAAAGCGATTGAATATGAGATATGGCCTGGAACACCTGGAGCATCTGTACCAGTCGCAGCTGAAAAACCACAAACAAAAACGCGACGAAACTCTGCAAGAATTCGAAGCAGACATTGCGAGGTTGGTGCGGTTTGCCTATCCATCGGCACCGGAGAATGTCATGGAATGTTTAGGGGTACAGACATTCATCGACGGAGTTCGTGACCATGAAATGCAGAGAACTCTACGCTTGGCCCGGCATAAGACACTGGTCGACGTACTCTCTGCAGCCTTGGAGTACGAAGCAGCTACACAGGCTTCCGGAGTATACGGCAAGGTGAGGGCTGTAGCAGACGAAGAAGTTGAGAACAAGCTCGACCAGATTGTCAACATGCTGGAAAGCATCTCAAATGGAAAACTGAAAGCTGTGAGATGCTGGAATTGTGGAGAAATGGGACATGTACGCAGTTCGTGCAAGCGACCGAGAACTGCTACAAACGAAGACGCCCAGCAGGAAAACTAGGAAGGGTCGACCTTCAGAGGGCAGCTTCGACCCGAAGACCTTCCAAAGACCCTCTCATCCTAATAGCCTCTCTGAAATGTCGCGACGATAGTGTATACGTGGATGGTGAAGTTAATGGAAGGAAGTATACACTATTGGTGGACACTGGAGCAACGAGGACTATTATTCGCCCCGAGACTGTCAACACCCGGAAAAGACTTTTACCGACGAGACTGCGACTCAGGACTGCCACAGGTGAAAGCGCCAATGTCCATGGAGAACTACCGGTGCAATTGGGAATTGGCGCAGAGAAGTTCACCCACACTGTCGTTGTCGCTGATATCGAAGAGGACATAATACTCGGAATGGACGTTATGAACCTTCATGGCTTCCAGCTAGATTTCAAGAACCGCGTGATTAGAGTAGGTTCTGAGGAGGTATTCCTTCACCCACACGAGGATAAGACTGTTCAGGTAGCCGTTCAGGAGGATACAGTTGTACCCGCAAGGAGTGAATTTTTCACTGTGGCAAGGCTACAAGGAACCGTCGAAGAAGGAACACCGGTCATGATGGAACCATGGAATCACGATGAAGAGGTTGGTCGAGGAATCCTGGTTAGAAAAGGGTTAGTCATGGCTGCCGAAGAAATACCTGTACGCATTATAAATGTAAATGACCATCCAATAACTATGAAGAAGGATACCAAAATTGGAACTTGCGTACCAGTGGCGTCGATAATTCATCAAACAACAACCTCCAATGATGCCAACAATAAATTTGAACAAATGATAGCAGTGGCTGGACAACCCCTTAGCCTGCAAGAGAAGAAAAAGATCAGAGAACTCTTGCTACAATACCGATCTCTTTTTGTACCAAAAGGAGGAAAGTCAGGAAGAACATCTGCTGTCAAACACAAAATTGACACCGGCGACGCTAAACCGATAAGACAATCGGCTCGACGGCTACCACAGGCCAAAAGAGAGGAAGCGGAGGGAATCGTTCGCGAGATGGAAAAGGACAAGGTAATAGAACCTTCTACCAGCCCTTGGGTCTCTCCGGTAGTTCTGGTAAAGAAGAAGGATGGAACCACGAGGTTTTGCGTGGACTACCGGCAGTTGAACAATGTTACTAAGAAAGATAGCTATCCTCTGCCGAGAATCGACGACACTCTGGATACGCTGGCCGGTAGCAAATTGTTTTCTACCTTGGACCTGAAGTCTGGATATTGGCAGGTAGAAATGGATCCAGCCGATAAAGAAAAGACAGCGTTTACCACCGGATCTGGACTATGGCATTTCACCGTTATGCCATTTGGGCTGTGCAATGCCCCCGCAACGTTCGAAAGACTGATGGAAAACGTATTGCGAGGGTTGTCCTGGAAGACATGCTTAGTGTACCTTGATGACATCATAGTCTTGGGGAGGACATTCGACGAACATCAAAAGAATTTGGAAGGTGTCTTCAAAAGGTTGCAAGCTGCCCAACTGATGCTCAACCCCAAGAAATGTCAACTATTTCAGAACAAAGTCAATTACCTAGGCCATGTAGTCAGCAAGGATGGTGTTGTGATATACTTATTTTAATGTTTAAAGTATATCTTCAGGTTCTGTTAATTCTGGCTTTCTAAATTATATCTCACATACTTAGAATGAAATAAAATCAACTTATTCGTTCTGCATAACTTTATTGAATACTCCGAAATTCATGTCTACAAATCTATAACCCAACAAAAATGCTTACACTACAATAAATAAATAAGTACCTGGCAACAGTAGGGACGTGTACTGAATTCCTGTAGTTCATTCAACTACGTGATTCGCGCATTCCTAAGTATTGACCAATTATCAACTAAAACAATATATTTTACGAAATATATCTTTGTCTATCCACTACACCTCCCTCGCTGGCAAAAAAAAAAATTTTTATAGTAATATTTTTTTTTCATAATTACACAAAGATATGTTAATTAACATAGACGTTGAACATTACCTATACACAAATTCAAGGTACATTATTTCCTAAGTAAACAATATAAAGTATAAAGAGACTAATGCATCAGCAAAACTAAGATTTTACATTTTTTTTTTTTTCAATTTTATACACATTTAATTTAATAACAGGTTTTGTAAATTATCTAGTTTATTTTCATATCCTATACATAATACAACAATATAATAACACATGATTTGACAGTAAAAAAAAATTTATGAATTATAAAGCTTGATATTGTTTTTATGAACTTCTACATCTTTATTTCCAATTTTCACAACTACGTTACTATTTTTATTTTCTATGACCTCGTAAGGACCTTTGAATAGAGGATCATATTTTGTAGAACTACACATGTTTTTAATAAGTACCTTATCTCCTACTTCAACATTAACAATATTTATTTTTGTATCGTATTTCGCTTTACGATGTATTTTTGATGCCAACAAATTATTTCTCGCGTCATTCCAAGCGACTTGCAATCGATACTTTAATTCTTTCGGATAATCATCGAAGTTATAGATCGGGTCTATATGATTTGATACGTTTGAAGGCAATCTACTAGCTTTTCCGAAAACTAACTCGTAAGGGGTATAACACGTTTCTGTGTGAACCGTGTTATTATATGCAAAACACCAGAAAGAAACCCAAGAACTCCAATTACTAACATGGTTTGACGCGTATATGCGTAAGTAAGCGCCTAGATTTTTATGTGAGTTTTCTAGAGCTCCTACAGTTTCATGATGATAGGCTATAGAGTTTAGTTTTTGAATTTTTAAGAATTTACAAGCTTCCTCGAGAGTGGAGGAAATAAATTCGGAACCCTTATCCGTCAAGATCTGTTCGGGTATGCCAAAACGAAGTATAAAATTTTCAACAAATGCTTTAGCAACTGTTACAGTTTCTTTATTATGTATCGGATATGCTTCGACAAATTTAGTTAAATCACACTGTAACGTCAGAATGTATCGATTATTTTCGTTGTCTTGGTCTAAGGGGCCAACCAAGTCAAGGAAAACTTTCTGAAAAGCTGAGTTAGCAGTAGTTGTAATTTGTAATGGATGTTTCATATTTTTAGAATACTTATGTCTTTGACAAGCATCGCAACGCTTGACAAAGTCTTCAATATATTTTCGAAGTCCCGGCCAAAAGTACGATTTCTTAATATTTTTGTACATCCGATTAATACCGGTATGACCTCCTGTTGGGAGCATGTGATAGTCGTTAATTATTAGCTGTTGTGTTTCTTTATTATTAATATTTTGAGAACTATTAATTACAGTTATTTTTATACCTGCATTTCTTATATCATTGGGAACTTTTAAAAACTCATTTATTATTGATGCGCATTTTTTTATTTTTTACTATAACTAATTCCGGAATTTTTTCAGTTTCGCAAATTTCTTTCAAGGCTCTCAAAGATGTGCCTAGGCTGTCCGTCTTTGATAGAGTTGCTTGATTTATATATATAATATTTGATTTTTTATCAAATAAGGTATTAACCTTTTTGCAATCATTATTTTTTCTTTCACATGTTCCCTTGCTAAGTTTCTCATTAAAATCATTAACACACACCAATCTTAATTCGACACATTCTAGCGGTGCTTTCAATAATTCTACAACTCCAGGGTGATCAAGCCTTTCATTTGAAGAATCGTTAAAATCATTCACAGAATTATCGGTTTTATCCATTTCCTTTTTTCGGGATCTTGTTATTACTTTCACATTTTCAGCTTTGGGTGATAAAAGCGTTTTCAAATCATCCGAACTAATTGTTACCCGTGACAATGCGTCCGCTACGACGTTTTCGCGGCCTTTAACATATTCAATGACAAAATCGTACTCTTCTAAAGTTAATCTAAATTTAGTAAGTCTACTAGACGGGTTTACCATTCCAAAAAGATACACTAAAGGCCTGTGATCTGTCTGAATCGAAAAGGTTCTAGAAAAAAGATAAGGCCTGAATTTGTTCACTGCCCAACAGATAGCTAACAGTTCCTTTTCTATTGTACAGTAATTTATTTCGGCTTTATTCAATTTCCGACTCGCGAAAGCTATAGGTTTATCATCACCATTTGATAAAACGGCACCTAAAGCCAAATTTGAAGCATCCGTTTTTAAAATAAATTGATTTCTTTCGGAAAAATCCGGGTAGGCTAAAACAGGGGGTTGGATTAATGCTTGTCTCAACGTTTGAAATGCTTTTTCGCATTCTGGAGTCCACTGAAAAACTACTCCTTTTTTACTTAAATGGTTTAAAGGTGCTGCAATTTCAGCAAACTGCTTAATAAATTTTCTATAATAATTAGCGAATGCTACAAAACGTTTAGTTTCGCTTGAATCTTTTGGTGTTGGATATAATTGCATCGCACTAATCTTCTGTGGGTCTGGTGAAATTCCCTCATAGGATATTACATGTCCTAAATATAATATTTGCTTTTTTTAGAAATTCACACTTCAATGGATTTAATTTTAAGTTAACCTTTCGTAAGCGGTGAAATACTTTTATTAAATTTTGATTATGAATTGTTAAATTGTTTCCAAAAACTACAAGGTCATCTAAGTAGACAAAACATCTTTCGTAATTCAAACCTGCCATTGCTATCGTCATAGCTCTTGAAAAAGCACTAGGGCTAATTTTTAGACCCATAGGTAACCTAGTCATTTGAAATTGTCCTCTGTCTGTCGTAAAAGCTGTGCAAGGTCGCGAAGCTTGCTCTAACTCTACTTGATAGTAACCCTGAGACAAATCCAAGTGAGAAAAGTATACTGCTCCCGATAAAGAATCTAAAATTTCGTCTATACATGGTAAAGGAAATTTATCATCGGTAATTTGTCTATTCAATTGTCTGTAATCGATGACTACTCTATAGCGTTTTTGACCATTTATAGCTCGCTTTTCTACTAGTAATAAAGGACTAGAAAACGGTGACTTCGCCGGTTCAATAATACCATCATTTAATAATTTATCTACTTGCTTATGAATTTCCGATTTTTGTGCATGAGGTAATCTATATGGTTTAATATAAACTGGATTTGAATCATTGTTTAGATGTATTGTTTGTTTATAAACGTTAGTCACTGTAAATGGATCGTTCTCTAAATGAAAAACATCTGCATATTTTGCACATATTTTGTGAATAGATATCTTTTCTTCTTCATTTAATCCATTAACATTTATTATACCTAATAATTTATCTAAACGGTCAACTGAAAAAGGAATATCTCCGAATTCATGAATGTCAAAATTCGAAACATTTTCTAATTTAGGTTTAAAATTTTTAAGTGTAATTTCTCTATCATTAATATTCAAAATTTTAATCGGTATCCTGTTATTGCAAGGTCTTGTAATAATACCTGCTAAAAAAACACCTTGCAAAATTTCTTCTGGAACTACTAAGCTATCATTTTCATGTTTGACTTCAAAATATTTAATAATTTCGCAACGAGGTGGAATTATTGTGAAGTTATTGTGTTCGGATTCTAAAGGAATAGCTATTTTTTTATCTTTCACGTAAAAATAGAACATGAATGTTTCGTAATCTAATACTGCATAGTGTTTAACAAAGAAGTCTGATCCAATTACACCATTTATGTTACCTTCAAAGTCTTTTACTACATGGAAATTATGACCTATCTTAATATTATCGTACTGTAATAAAATATTTGCTGACCCCATTGTAACTGTTGACCCAGATATACCTTTTATTTTAATCCGGTTTGAGGTGTCAACAAACTGATTCTCACTAATACTAGATGAAAAAATAACACTAATAGAAGCGCCGGTATCCAGCAAAAAACTAAATCTCTATTTTGATTTTTCATTCGAATGTAATTTAAACCGTTTACATTCAATACTACGTGACTATCTTCATCATTACCTTTAGGGACGAAAAAAAACGTTTTCACTGTTATTTTCGCTCCTCTGGTCTTCATTATGCATGAAAAAATTGCGTGGAGCACGATAATGATTTCCACGAGATCTCATCCCGCGATTGTTACCTCGATTTTGATGTCTAGGAAAATTTTGATAACTGGACGAATTTTGGTATCTTGAAGCACTTTGATTTCTGAAATAATTTTGGTTTTGAGAAAAATTTCTATTTTGAGAGTAAATATTAACTCCCCGGCCGAAACCTCTACCTCTATTAATAATTGTCCTAGATTTGGATCGACCGCGCATACTAAAAATGTGTGAATTTGAATTATTCGTTATTTCTTCGTCTTTAGCTCCTCTTATCGCCTCGTTTAACGAATTATAATTTCGTGCTTTAACTATTGTTTTTAAGTCGTGGTTACGTAAACCATTTGCAAAAGCATTAATAGTCAATTTTTCACTCGTAACTTTCAAAATTTTTGTCGCGCTGGCATCCCCATCAGCTTGCGCTAGTGTTAGATTTACCATTAACTCTCCGATAGATTTTCCGAAGTCATCGATTGATTTGTCTTTTTGTTTTATATTATGTAAGCCTAACGATAAAGAAGCTGCTGATTGCTTTGTTAGCAAATTACTTTTAATATCTGTAATTAAATCTGCATTAGAATTGTAAGTTGAATTTAATTTTAATTTTGCACATTGTGTCAACCTAGTTTTTAACACATATTTAATTAAGAACTTTTCACCATCATTATCTAAAATGCTATCGTATAATTCTATGGCATCAATTAGCTGTTTTACCGATTCCTCCGTATCGTCAATTATAGGGATTAAACTAGAAGCTGTTTTTAAATCAAATTTCTCTCCCATATTGATTAAGTTATCCTTTGAATTTATTATTATCGCCAATCTCTCTTCTAAACTTTTACTTACTTCGTCAATTGTTTTCTCAATTGACTCCCCAATTGATCTAACAATATCAATAGTTTCTGTACTATGAGATTTTAAATTAAATGCCCTTTTTAAAGCTGCAAATTCTCTTTCAATCTGACTTAATTCACTACTTTGCTGCTTATTAACTTCTAAATTAAGACGCCTCTGTTGATTATCTTTACCTAAATTCCGTTTAAACCCCTTAATGTTTTCATTTAAATCATTAAATAAGTCTATACTACTCATTTGTAAAAATAAAAGAATACAATATAATTAAAAAATTAGAGTTACAAATACCTTCTTCCATTAATTTTACACTCACTAGCACTGTTTTACTATACTAGCTCTTGACTCATCCTTATTTCTCTTCTTATCTTATTTCCCAACTGCTTTTTGAATGTCTTCATCACGAAGTAGATCACTGTCACCAACGACCCAGCGAATGCAATCATTCCCAGAATCTCCGCTGTCGAAAAAGAGTTTCCTCCGTTTAATTTAGGAGTATTCGTAAGACCACCACTATTACCAGCCTGGGCTATGATAATTTCTTCCTTAGAATGCTCTTGTCCCATATTATTGGTAATATCTCACAATCCAAACTTTCACTTACATATAACTACAAACTACGATTTGTAGAACTGGCAGGATCGCCATGTGATATACTTATTTTAATGTTTAAAGTATATCTTCAGGTTCTGTTAATTCTGGCTTTCTAAATTATATCTCACATACTTGGAATGAAATAAAATCAACTTATTCGTTCTGCATCACTTTATTGAATACTCCGAAATTCATGTCTACAAATCTATAACCCAACAAAAATGCTTACACTACAATAAATAAATAAGTACCTGGCAACAGTAGGGACGTGTACTGAATTCCTGTAGTTCATTCAACTACGTGATTCGCGCATTCCTAAGTATTGACCAATTATCAACTAAAACAATATATTTTACGAAATATATCTTTGTCTATCCACTACAGTGTAGCTGTAGACGAAGAAAAAGCTGCTGCCGTACGAAAGTGGCCAAGACCCACCGACAAGCACCAAGTTAGAAGCTTCCTTGGACTCTGTACATACTACAGGCGATTTATAAAGAAGTTTGCAGATATCGCTAAGCCCTTGACACGACTTACAGAGGAAGCAAGGGAGTGTCGCTGGGACGAAGATTGCCAAACTTCGTTCGAAACCTTGAAGAAGCACTTGACTACTTCACCTATACTCGGTTATCCACTACCAGAGGGAGAATTCATACTAGATACTGATGCTAGCAATGTTGGAATTGGAGGAGTGCTATCACAGGTTCAAGGAGGACAAGAGAAAGTTCTGGGATATTTTAGTAAAGTCCTTTCCAAACCAGAACAAAACTACTGCGTCACAAGAAGAGAGCTCCTAGCAGTAGTGAAGTCCGTGGAGCACTTCTATCAGTATCTGTATGGGAAGAAATTTGTGATCAGAACCGATCATGCAGCACTTAAGTGGCTTATGCAATTCAAGAACCCTGAAGGTCAAATCGCTAGATGGATCGAGCGGCTCCAAGAATATAATTTCACTATTGAGCATAGAGCCGGAATAAGCCACAGAAATGCAGACTCCCTCTCTAGAAGACCATGCCCTGCAGAGTGCTCTCACTGCAGCAAAACAGAAGCTAAGGAAGGTGCGATTCGAAGAACCACGGTGACCACCGACGAATGGACATCAGAAAAGTTGGAAGAGGAACAAGAGAACGATCCCGACTTGAAGAAAATCCGACTTTGGAAAAAGGAGAACTGTCAACCTACTTGGCAGGAGATTTCAAGGTACTCGCCAACGATGAAATCGTATTGGGCCCAGTGGGACTCGCTGGTTTTAGAAAACGGTTTGCTACAGCGAGTAATCGAGGACGATGAGGGTTCCGAAAGTAGAAGACAGTTGGTGATCCCAAGAACAAGGATAGCAGCAGTACTACGGAAATTACACGACAGTCCGTCAGGAGGACATCTAGGTGTGAAGAAGACCCTCCAGAAAGTGCGAGAATGGTTTTATTGGATGCACAGTTCCGAAGATGTGAAAGACTGGTGTAAGAAGTGCACTACCTGTGCTACGACCAATGGACCGCACGGGAGAAGAAAGGCTCCTATGAAGCAGTACAATGTCGGAAGCCCGTTTGAACGCATTGCCCTGGACATTGCCGGACCGACAGCAAATGGCAGCAGGTACATTTTGGTGGTGATGGACTACTTCACAAAATGGGTGTAAGCGTATGCCATTCCAAACCAAGAAGCCGCAACGGTTGCCGACGTGCTTGTGAATGAGTTCATTTGCCGATATGGAGTGCCCCTGGAAATACACAGCGACCAGGGCAGAAACTTCGAAAGCCAGCTGTACCAGGAAGTTTGTGAAAAGCTCGGCATGAAGAAAACGAGAACTAAGGCTTTGCACCCACAGTCGGACGGGATGGTAGAGCGAATGAACAGAACTCTTGGCAAATATCTGTCTAAAGTAGTATCTAACCATCAGCGAGATTGGGACCAATATCTCTCGCTATTCGCGATGGCCTACAGATCCGCCATCAATGAGTCCACCGGCCAAACACCAGCAAGAGTTCTGTTCGGACGCGAAATGAGATTACCCTGCGACCTTGAATTTGGATGCCGACCCGGAGAAGACATAGCTGGTGAAGATTACGTAACCCAGCTGAGAAAAAGAATGGACGACGTACACGAGCTGGTTCGATCAAATCTTCAGATCGCTAGCGATAGGATGAAAAAAAGGTACGATACGCAAGCTACGGAAGGAGGTTTCCACGAAGGAGACAAAGTCTGGCTGCATAACCCAAGAAGACAAAAGGGTTTTTCTCCAAAGTTGCAGAGAGCTTGGGACGGTCCGTACCTCGTAAAGAAAAGAATCAACGATGTCATCTATCGTATCAGCAAGATCCCAAATGGAAAGCCAAAGTTGGTACACCGTAACCGATTAGCGCCATTCGAGGGTGACCACGATGAGGAAGTAAACCAGCTTCAGGAAGTAGCCGATCCTGCTTTTGTAGAGTTCATGGGTGCTTATGGTGGTACCGGAAAAGCGAGATTCGGCGTCACCACCGAGAGACGACAAGACCTGCTTACCGTTCCGGAGGAATACTCACTGGCAATAAACATCCTTGCCAGCGTAACCGATGCGCGCGGACTGGCATCTCTGTTTATAAAGAAGAGTGGTGCACGACTTTTGGCAAACCAGTTACCAGTACCAGGTAAAGCTTTGAAGCTGCAAAATGGCTCCCGCTACAATTTCCACCTAGTGACGAGGAACACCTTCGACGAAAGACCAACGTACGAGGATGTCTGGGAAGCATTACGAAGCCTGAGGGAGCATGTGCTTGAATTGAACGTGCATAGGCTAGCCATGCCCAAGATTGAATGTAGGCATTTAGATTGGCGAATAATCCGTAACATGGTAGAAGTAATCTTCCGAGATACCGAAGTGCAGGTACTGGTTTGCGGCCATGCTCGGGAGACACAACCAACAGAGAAGACGGTCGCATGTTACTTCCATACAACTGGAAAATGCAACAAGGGGACCAGTTACCGATACAGTCATCTCGTTCCAGTTTCCTAGCTAGTTCCAGGAGGAACTGTCTCTTAAGGAGGGGGCAATGTTACGCGAGCTACTGCAATAATATTCTCACTTAGTGCCCCCAGTGAAATCCCCGTATGAGACGACTATGGCTCCTCCGCCCAATTTTCGAGAAACATCGGTGCGTCCGCCAGAACATCGAGAATATCCAATGCACCCGCGAGAACGCCGAGAAATTTCGAGAATTACGGCGCGCGAGTATAAATAGGCCACCAGCATCGCTGAGGCAATTAGTCAATCAGCCAGTGTTGATACCGAAGGAAAGTAATCGCGCCTCGATAAAGTGTTTATTAAGTGACCCTCACATAAATTATAATTAGTGTGTTTAGTGTATTACATAAATTATTAAATAAGGACCGTATTACATATAAATCTGTAAATATAAATTAGTTGTAAATATAAATTAGAATAAACGTTACAATACGAATCTCCCGTAGCCAAAAATCGCATTGTTATCGCCAGTCTTTTTTCCACTGTAATTGCATCTCTAGACTGTGTGGAAAGTTATTCAATTCTCGGTCCAATCAACGAGCTTAAATCATCGAAATCACTTCGGGTTAGTCGCGTAAAATTAATTATGGTGTCTTCTATTGCTTCGAATTTTATCTTTTGCATAAGTTGATTATTACACTGTTGGCGCCTTCGATAAATTTGTTTTACCCACCACCGATGTTTTCGTTTATTTATTTATTTTTTCTTCAATGCTGTGAATCAAAATAAAGGCAGCAGCGGCAGTGACGCGTCCACTTTTCATATTTGGTAAACGTAGCACGAGTCGTGTTTCGAACTCAACACTCAACTGTGGCTCGAATTTCCGCGCGAACGGTTTTTCGTCAGATGGAATAATAGCGCGGCAGTCGCGCGCGTGTTTTGCTCGCGCGGCAGCCTGTGTGTATTACTCGAGAGTATTACGGTCGCTTCCCCAATTGACGTTTGATAATAGTTTTAGCATGTTGATACCTGAATGACAAGATTTCTGAAGTTGTTCGCAATGTGAATTCCAATTAAGTTTCTGATCGAATGTCCTTCCTAAATATTTGATTTCCTTGACGACCGTTATTTGCTGATTATTAATTGTGAGATTTGGCAATAGGTATGTGTTCCGACGAGCGAATAGGATGCACTTGGTTTTTTGTGTCGATAACTGCCATCCATAAATCTTAAGATTTGAAAGTATTTCGGAGATAGCCACTTGTAAATTGTTTTCAATGTTTTCTCATGTAAATTACAAGATCATCAGCGTATAGGCTGACATACATACATACCTGTGCTGCTATCGTTGAAGCAATATCCTTAATAGCGCCTTTACACCCAATACAGATTCCTGAGGATCCATTTATTTGGACATACTCCTTCGAAAATGTTCCGTTGATTCGAACATTGAAATTTCTATCTTTCAGGAAATTATTGATAAAATTGAATATATTACCTTGCAAACCTTTTGGTGCAAACCATTCAAGTATTCCATGTTTCCAAACAACATCATACGCCTTACTGATATCGAAAAAACTTGCCACGCATATTTTTTTATTTGCAAAACTTTCATGAACAAATTATTCAAGTTGTATTAAATTATCTGTTGTGGAACGATTTTTCCTGAAATCACTTTGTATATTTGTCAGACAGTTGAATTTTTCCAAGACCCACATTAATCTTCTATTTATTATTTTTTTCTAGTAATTTACACATTGTACATGTTAGGACTATAAGTCGATAGGAATTCGGATCTGATTTTGGACCTAGCGGTTTTAGAATTCGGATAATTGTTGCTTTAGACCATACAGATGGGAAGGTATTTTTTAGATATATTTGGTTGAATATGTGTAAGAGATATTGTTTACCCTTATCAGGTGGGTAATGTATGAAAACAAACGGTATATTATCTGGCCCAGGTGAAGAATTTTTACAACTTGACAAGGCATCACAAAGTACTTCTATTTGTGGGAAATTTATACTTGGTTGTGGATTAACTTGGAATTGGATATTCTCTGACTCTCTGATTTGTTTGGAACGTTTAAATTCGTCAGTGTAGCTTATGTCACTACTGTTTCTTACGTAAATATCTTCAAGAGTATTTGCTGTTTCTAGAGGCTGGCTATAGATATTATTGTCGTGAACTAGGTGATTAATACTATAGTTGTTGCGTGATGCACATTTTATTCTTCGTATTAATAGAAGAAATATACTTCATCCACGAGACCTTCTTGCTTTTTTTTATTGTCCATCTGGCTTTAGTACGTAGTTCTCTGAATTTCAGAAGGTTTTCATTTGTTTTGTCTTTTGTAGTGATTGAAGGCATTGTGACTAGCTTTAATAGCTTCATCACAGTTTTGGTTCCACAATGGAACAGGTACCTTTGTTGTTCGTTTAGTTCATTCATTCATTCATATATTTGGGTTGTGCTCATCAGCCCAGACACTTGAACTGAATCTTTGTACCATTTCCCATGTTATCTACTTCCATTCCAGAAGCTTCGTGTCTTCTATAAAGGCCACTAGTTTGACTAGATGGATTTTCAGTAGTTGTGATGGTTGTATTAATTCCTCTCCAAAGTGCTTGCGTCTAAGTTCTTGTAGGTTCTCGCAGAAGCATAGTATGTGAGTAGGTGTTTCATCATCAAGTTCACATTTTCGGCACATAGGTTCACTAACTTTGCCCATTTTGTACAGATGTTTCCTCAAGGTGCAGTGTCCAGTCACCAGGTCGGTAACTGTCTTCAAATGTCTCTTACCCAGTTTCAGTAGCCTGGTTGAGAGTTCCTTGTCTACCTTTTTCAGTAAACTCTTTGTATGAAGGTGCCCTTGTGTCACCCTCCATTTGAATTGGTGTTCCCTATGTAGTCAGTTTCCGATTTCACCTCTTATGCTATCTTTTGTGATGCCATAAAACGGTTCCGGACTTATTAAGTCTCCTTCAGAGCCTTCTTTAGCTAACTGATCCGCCATTTCATTACCTGCAATCCCCTCATGTGCCGGCACCAATATTAGAGTCACTTTGTTGTCTCTTGCCAGCCTGTTGAGGGATTCTTTGCAGTTTTTCACCAGTCTAGACCTGGTGGTTGGATTACTGATAGCTTTAAGCAGAGCGTGGCTGTCAGTGAATATTTCAATTTTTTGTCCGGTATATCCTCTTCTGATGTTTTCATCAATACAGGCTATAGCGTCTCTGCTTGAAACACAGTCGTATATCGACCAAGGCTAAAGAATATTCTCTTTCTAGGTCCTTTTATACCAGCTCCAGTGCCATGGTTTGTTTTGAAGCCATCGGTGCATAGGTGCCATAGGTGCATCACCTGTTCCCTAGATGGGAATATGATATTCACTCGCTCAGTGAATATATTCTCTGGTGTCATGCTATCAAAACTCATGTGAAATATGGGTTCGTCTAGTAATGTCCCAGTTGTAACAGTGTGTCCTTCTCGAACATTATTCGGGGACCATAAGTCTCCCGATTTCAGCCTAAGAATTGCATCCGTCCAATAAGGGCTTCCATTGATGCCGTCTCCGTGCTGTTCACTGCCCCGGTAATACCAACAAGGGATTGTCTTTGGATTGCAGTAAATACACACTTCTGTCCTCCTCCACCAGACTATTGCTCCATAGGTGATCGTTGGCCTTATCACAGTTGTGTAGAGCCAGTGAACCACCTCAGGGCGTATTCTCCAGGTTTTGCCCATAACTTCTGCATTTCCAGAAAAGCCTAGTCGCCCAGGTAGTAATTTTTTCCAGGTTGCCTTCCAATTCAGTTTGGAATCATGGGTCACTCCAAGATATTTAACTTCTTTGGATATTTCTAGTTCTTCTCCGAACAACAGTACTCTACCCTGCGGGAGAACTCTTCTATTCGTAAAAGCTACTAGTTTTTTTTTGGATTAACTGAAAGGTCCTCTTTAAGACACCATTCCTCCACAATTTGCAGTGCTTCCTGTAGGACATTCATAACCACCTCCGGGAATTTCCCATTGGTGACAATCACTATGTCGTCCGCAAAGCCCTGAGTCCATATGCCCTGATCATTCAACCTACAGATCAAGTCATCCACAACTAGGTTCCACAAAAGTGGTGAAAGTACTCCACCTTGAGGTGGTATGTTTTATCATGCATATGTGCTGATATTCTCCTATGCTCGAGCATGGATCCTATCCATTTGCATGTGGTGCTCTTTTTTTAAGGATAATTCATGACATCGATGTGTTGTCAAAAGCACCTTCGATGTCTAGAAACGCTGCAAGGGCTACATCCCTATGCTTCAGGCTCCTTTCGAGACCTGAGACCAAATTATGCAGGGCAGCTTCACCTGATTTTCCTGCTTTATAAGCACATTGTAGTCTATGTAGATGTAGAGGGATGCTGTTCGTTTAGTTTTTCCTACTGCAATATTAGCAGCGGTTATTATTAATTCTGTAAATGACTTCACTATTCTATCAATTGAGTCTTCTTCATAATCAGTAATATGTTCTTTTATATAAGTAGAAAAAAGTTCCCAGTTTGCGTAGCTGATTTTCCATTTTGGAATGGAATGAAGTTGTTGTGTTCAGTTTGTGTACTATTTATTATGATGGGCGTATGATCACTGCCGAAGGGGTGATTCTCTGTTTCGAAGGACAATTTTGCACTCAAGGATGTGTCGCATAGAGAGAGGTCTAAAGTACAACTGCTTCCACTGCGGGAGTCGAACTAGGTTTCACTGCCATCATTCAGTAAGAATATATTGTTATTGTCAATGAAGTTTACCATGACGATTCCTTTAGGTTTTGTAGATTCACATCCCCATACACTGCTATGGCTGTTAAAGTCTCCTATAATTAATCTGGTTAATAATGTAGTTCAGTTCGGGAACAGAAAAGTCTTTATTTGGAGGTATGTAGAAATTGGTTATGTAAAGTTTACAGAAACTTTGTATTTCTACTGTACATGCTTCAAAGTTGTTTTGTACCAGTTACATTCAAGGGACTCGTGGACAAAAGTGCTTACTCCTCCACTTGCTCTGTTGCCATTCTTTCGGATATGGTGAAAAGCTTTGTAGTGTTTCAAAGATCTTTTTTGTTTCTCTGTGGAATTAGTGTCCTGGAGACATATTATTGAAGGTTTAGGCTTATTAATTAATACTTGCAGCATTTCAAATTGTGTCCTGAATCCATTCATGTTCCATTGAATAATCAGTGTGTTGTTCATATTATATTTAAAATAGTTATTTTGTTGTTGAGGAAAAATTTATAATGATTAATAATTCAATTATTTGAAGATATCCCTTGAGATGAGTGGACACTCTCTGTATCAGAGTAATCTGGCTGTAGGTTATCATGTTTTGCAACTAGGTCATCAATCCCTCTATATCTTCTGTGAACTGACACTTAAGATATCTTTAGAGCCTTTAGTGTTTTCATAAAAGTCTTTCAATTCAGCATAGGTATGAAGATATAGGGATGGATTCAATTCAATATGCTATTTTAAGGGAAGTACTTGTTCTTCAAGAGTTGTACTTCTTTTGATGTTTTCTGGAAGTTTAAAATTGGTTTGAGTTCTTGTTGGGGTCTCCTGTTTTTTAGTTATTTTTCCTTGATGCTGAAATTCTTTTGGAACATTTATTGATTCATCATTAGTTGGAGTTTGGATTTCATCGTTTCATCTTTAGGGAGCTCGTCAGGTTGGTTTGAAGTTTTAGGTGCAGGTTCATGGAGTGTATTGGGGGTCATTGTAATTGTTGCGTTTGCTGTAGAAATGGCTTGTGACTATTCTGTTTCATTAGAGTAAGATATACTCGAGTCAAGGCTGTACACTGCGTAGCTATGTGTCCTGGTTGTTTAAATTTGAAACAGGTCAGGTCATCACTCGATAGAAATATTCTGTAGGTGGTATTGTCAAATGTAAGATTAAGAGACTCTCGAATAACAGTCGCAGTTGGTAGAGGAGAAATATAAACTTGCCGGCGGAAACTTAGGACATGAGCGTATTCTGAACCACCGCTGTTCGTATTCTTGCCAGAACCGAACTCCCCTTATACTTTTAATTGTCCTTAAATACTTTTTACTTCACTTTTAATAGGAAATCCTAATATACAATTACAATAATTATTATTAATCTCAACAAGTATTTCTTGAAAAAATAACGCAATAAAATTATATATAAATTTACAAGTAATGAAAATAACAAATAAATACATAGGAATGTTTGGACCCTTACTTTGTGGAATCTACTCATATTACTATTTTAAATGAAACTACTGTTTATAATTAATTCCACTATTTTACGAAAAAGTTTATGAAAATTCTAAAAAATTATTGAAATGATCATCAATAATTTTTTAGAATTTTCATCAATTTTTTCATTAAATATTGGAATTAATTAGAAACAGTTAGTTTCATTTAAAACAGAAATACATAGGAAAATATTAACTGCACATACATGAATCAAAAACATTTTTGCTTAACATATCAGTCTTTACAAGAATCTTAAAAAACAAATGATCACTGGTAGATTAAATGGTTTCAATTTAATTAGAAAATAAATAATTTTGCAATTCTATTTTAAATTGTTATAAACAAGACTTTACATAATCTGGCAACTTATTATAATAAATAAAACCCTTAAAGTTTAATAATTGTTTAATATTAAAAGCCTTCCTTTAATTTTTTACATATAATTTGTTTTTAGTTCTAATGATGAACTTGATGAGTGAAGGTTAGCAACTTATTTAAATAAGATGGAAGAAGTTGATTTATCATTTTATAGATATAAATAATTGCCAAATATATCAGTATTTTCTCTATGGAAAACAATTCTGAAGTTTGTAACATCAATGTTATTGGCGTCTATCTGTTACACCGCAATACAATTCTCATTGCATGGTTTTGAAGTTTTTGCAAAGATCTCATCTTGTTAAGGTCAAAAACATACAAGAATGTCGGGAAATATTCAAAGTGTGGTTGGATATTGTTTTATATACTGTTATGCTCGAATTCAGGCTTAGGTGTATATATACTATTGAGAAAAAATACTCTTTAATATTTTTTTCTGTATATAATTAAAATGGCTATTAAACAGTTACTGTTGCTCTAACATTAACCTCAAATATTTAAACTCGGTCACTAATTCAATTCTTTTTTTTTTAATCAATATTGATATTGTAATTCAATGTCTGTCGGGGCATATAGCCCGAGAAGCAGTTGTTGCTTCTTAGTGGACGGTCTGCTCTCTGGAAATTAATTTTTCTAATTTTGTAAAGCGTTTAATAGTATTGAACTATTATTTTTTGACGTCTATAGATCACGCTTTACTTATATGACAATTATTTACAGGAAACTGTAATTAAGTAAATATTGATATTAATTTCATTAAGGTCTATTTGTTGATGTTTATAAGATGTTATTATCATACCCTTTGTTTTCTCAACATTAAGCTTTAACTTATTAAATTTTAAATATCTACTGATACTTTTCAAAGAATTGTTCATTTTTTATATGGCAATTGGCAATTTCGTGTCACTTACAGATATTAAGGTCCGCGAAGAGATGAATATAATCACATGTCATTTATTTAGATCAAAAACAATAACGGTCCTAATATACTGCCTTGTGGAACACCATGAGGTTGAATCGAGAATGAAACATTTGTATTAATTTTTGTTACCTTTTTTTCTCTCTGAGAGATAGTCCCTGATCCATTTCAATACTCTTCCATTTAAACCATATCTTTTTAATTTTTCGAGTAATATCTCACGATTTACCGTCTCAAATGCCCGTCTTAGATCTAAAAATACTGCTACAGTGTACATGTCCTGACTCATATTTTTTTCCATTCAGTAACCGTTATTTGAATGGCCGCCTCGCAGGAATGATTCTGTCTAAACCCAAATTAATTTATAAAAATTATATTTCTTCGATTGAAGTACTCAAGCAACTGTTTGTGAACAATCAATTCTAATAACTTTTACGCACAAGGTAAAGTATTTATTGGTCTAGGTTAGGTTAGGTTAGGTTAGGTTTGTGGTGAGTGGGTCTATAAGTCCCTCCACTGCGACTCGTAAGAGTCTATTGTGGCTCATACGTATTCAGATTTCACCAAACAAATTCAGCTTCTTAACAAAGCCGATTAGTTTGTTTGGTAAATGATATTTCAGGTCCGAGAGCAAGAGAGAGACCCTGCCAAACATCAGATACCTGATTCGAGCCGCGGTGGGGCAAGCACAAATCATATGCTCTGCTGTTTCATCATCCTCCAGACAGAGACGACAAGTCGGATCTTCCGACAGTCCAAGTCTTAGCATATGATGATTCAGATGACAGTGGCCTGTTAAAAGGCCTATCAGACAACGTAGGTCATGCCTGCTATAGTCTAACAATTGTTTGGAGACATTCTTCGAAGGATGTATGAAAGCCTTTGAATGAACCAATCCTAGTATATTATGCCAGAAGTCTAAAGCTCTTCTTGCTGTCCAGGTATTTAGTGTTTGTTTGGCAAAGCTTATCGCGATGCCAATTGAAGGTTCTGGTCCGACTAAAACGCGTGTGGCACCCACCCTTGCATAAGAGTCCGCCTTCTCATTTCCATCCATGCCAGAATGGCAAGACGTAACATCCCAGGCAGAACACTGACGTCACAGTAACGTCCAATCACCGTCACCCGAGACGTGCATAACAACGTCGATTGAACGTTCATTATAGGTCACAATGTCAGCATCGTTTGGACGTCGATAAGAAACGTAGAATGAACGTTGAAAATAACATTGATTCGACGTCTTTGAAAATGTGCGATCGACTTCTGAACAACCATTAAATTTTAGGGTGGATTTGGTGCGAAAATAAAACATTTGTTTCAAAGGGTACATTTATTATCCCTATAACAGTTGATACATTGTAATACTATATGTACTAATACTAATATACAATTATGTGCTGCCAGATGCACTGTAGCCATAAATATAACCATAGAAGAAAGCAACAATACAGGTGACCCCGTCTTTAGGATAGGTAGAAAACTGAAAAATAATTGGTTTTTACTAAGCAATTATTTTTCACTTTTTTACCTATCCTAGAGACGGGGTTACCTTTTTTTGAAACACCCTGTATATTTTAAATTTGGGTTCTATAGAAATATTTACTAAAAAATTAATGAAAATATTTTTCTATTCAAATATTAAGAATTATGATGTTATGATTTTCATGAGCCCTTCACTTTATATATGATAATGTTTACACATAGAAGATGAAATAATACCAAAAAAAATATGGACTAGTTATAAAATAATATAAATAATTCCAACTAACTTTAAGGGCAAATATTTACAATTATATATTTAATTTTATTTTATACATTTTTATTGCAGGAACTTTGAAGTTGAAAACTAAATTGTTTACAAATAATATAATAAAAGAAAAGGTGTATTCTAATCATAGAGATAATACAAATAGAGGCAACAAGGCAGCTCGAAAGAGAGAGAGAGAGAGATGGAAAGTCAGAGGTTCAGGCTGTCTCTTTCTCTGTCACCGGAGCTCTGACAGACATTTCCACTTACACAGCGGCCTATGGTTTGTAGCCTCTATTTGTATTATCTTTATTATTCTAATGAAGTAAAGGAAAACAGACAAATGTTTCATCTGAACTAGGAAATAACATACATTTAGTTAATATATTATTAAATGAAATAATTTCAAATTCTGTAGAAACATTAGCTATTACAGAAATATCTAATAAACAAGAGTTGATAGGATATTCATAAAAAGGTTGATAAGACTGAAAGTTATTTACAATAAACAATATGTTTTTATCGTTTTCTACCAAAATATTGCAGATTTGTAAGACTTTGCCATTTTTAGCCAAACAATAAGAGTTTTTAGTCGAAAATGATTTTATTGTATATAGTAATCCATTATAAAATAGCTTGTTCTACATTGTCTACAATTAAAGTAGTTTTCTATAAGTGGTCCATCAAAATGCTCATTTAGATATGACAATGTAAGCTTCATAGGAGGTTTTACAGATACATAGTTAGATTCTTTAAGGCGTCTATATAATTGATCAAGAGGTTTATTAGGTGATCTTATTAATTTCTCCTAAATAATTTTCGAAGTGAAAAGCTGATATTTCATCAAGTGGGCCAAAAATCTTAGCCTCGTCACTCAAGTGAGTTAAAGTATGTACATTATAGATCAGATATTCTAATCCATGAAGAATTTTGCAATATTTAACAAATTTATTCATTAATTTTTGTACATAATCACAGCCAATATTTTCTAGGTGTCTTTTTGATAAAAGAATAGTTGCAGCAACATGTAACAACAAAAAATGATCATATAAAGTTGGATCTATATTTTTGTTCATAACACAGGGTCCTACATATAAAAGAAAAGTTCGAAATTCGGTGGCTTTAAACCTTGGAAGCTCCTTAAGACTTCGAGGTTTTCTATTAAATTCATATGTAATAAATGACCTAACATCTTTAAGCTCTGATGATATATTGTCAACTAATCTACTATTTAAACGGACTTTAATAGGATACCCACCTACCCAAGAATTTAAAAGTTTTTTCATTACTCCCAAACATAGTGAGTGCATATAGTCTATTGGAAATAACGTTACCATTCCAATATTCAAACGAATCAATGGTGAAATCCCAGTATGATGATCTTCATCATTTTGTGCTAAAAACGAATCATCTGTCCTTTTAGGAGCTGAAGTACTGTCTAAAATCACTCTATTATTTACATAGTTTCCTCCCACTGTGCATTTATCACAACTATTGTAGCCACCATGTGATTTCACACATTTTATAAATGCACGTGCAGGGGAATCACAAACAAAGCTGTGAACTTGGAATCCATAATGTTTATTATCAATAATTAAACCACTTCTTAACAATACTGAAAGTTCTAAAATAAAATCTTCCAAGAAACTTGACAGTGGAGTAGGTTTACTACTTCCACAATATACTCCAACAGCGAATGGTTTGGGTTTTATATTTTCAATGCCAACAATTTTTCCGAGAATGGACCAAAAAACTACGGAAGAACTCTTAAATAAAGGAATACCGTCAATATTGAAGGACATTTTTGCTACATTTATATCGAATATATTTTCCACAAGAAATAATTTTAAATAATTTGTTATTCCAAAATGAATGTATTCACCATTATATAACTGTTTTTTAAAAGCAGTTGTACTGGGAGTTTTTAATAAGGTTTTAGCATTTAGAGGTAGTTCTGGATGTAAAGGGCGAAGAACATGTAATAAATCTGTCATTGTTGAATGTGGTACTTTATTTCGAATTGCAAATTCTCTAAGGTTAGTTGCTAACCCATACTTTTCACAATTATTTTTGAGGGAGATTGCTGAACTCATATCTACTGTAGAATCCTTTATTATGTAGCCATCATCATCAGTTACACTATTTTCAAAAGACTCAATAACTTCTTGATTAATGTCTGAAGAACTATTATAATTTAAACTTATTTGTGAATTATTATTACCTGAATCATCAGCAATAAAACTGTCATCAGTATTATTTAATGCCGAGCTTGACACATCTAAGCAATTGTTCACTGTTAAATTAGTTTCAGCATTATTTAAACTATGTAAAAGTTCACCCATTTCATGAGCAATCCTGCGATACATTTGTCTCTCACCTATTACTTCTTTATAACACTTTGGCATTTTAATAACAGAAAAATATTACTTACTATATTAAAATTAACTTGAGTTTTATTTATTTAGATTTGTTTTGTTTTCTCTGGGGGGCATGTTTTAGCCAGGATTTAATACCTACTTCAATTTCATCTGTAGTGAAAGTGGAATTGCGTTTTACTGCACCTAAAATTTTTAGATGTTCTAGTAATGATGATAAAACTTTTCAAATACAAATGCACATGCACTTACCAATAACCACTGAATTTAAATGCAATTTCTTAAAAGGGTATTTATGAATCTCCTTGTCTTTTCTCAATTTTCCATGATAATTATAGTTGCTTGTCAGTTCATCAGTCATTAAATTTCTCAATATAGAATTAGTCTTTGTCCTCAGATCTTTTCCTCCACGTGTGCTAAAATATAGTACCTAAAAAAAACAAGTTATTTCTGTAGATATTTCCTGTCTGGTTAATATAAATAGGAAAACATTCAGAATAATAATATTTAACACTTACTAAATGCTCTACTAATGAAGGGTCATTTAAAATATTTTCTACTTTCTCTACATCAACTAAATTCTTCAATGGTAAGGTACAAGGGAAATTTTCTGGAAATTCTGTGTTTGTATTTCCAGCAAGAGTTCTATTTGCAAGTATTGCCAGAATTTGTTGATTCTGTTGCTTGATTTTTATAATTTCCTTAAGAATATTTTCATATCCTGTAAATAAATTTTATCTAGTGATTGTTTCTCCACCAACTTACAGTATCTAAAGATTGGACACTACTTGCATGATTTTTATGAAAATTGGTATAATATATGGATCACAAGTTATGATATTAACGATGTTCACATAGAATTTTTATGAAAAAAATTAATATTTTGAAAAGCTTACACTTAAGGTACATATTCTACACAAAGTGACATTAAAAGTTAAAATATTTTCCATTAAATCGCCATAACTTGTAATTCATATATACCAATATAAAAAATCGTTTACTTTCCAAGTGCGAGCTATCAGCCTTAATACACCGCAATTAATGGGAAAAATACATGTATTACTTACCATGTCTGTCTTGATGATGAACAGTTTTTGCTGGAGTTGAGGTGGAAGGGGATACTAAAACAATCAAAATATTATAATGAACCCAAAAATGATATTTTCACTACTTTACATAATTGTTGAGATAATCCTTGGTTTGATGTTGTTGGTGTTGCTAAAAAATACAATACTAAATGAACATTCTATGAAAAATGTTTTTTCATTTATTTACCTGGTATATTTTCCCTAGGTTTTAAATTAATATCAGCTGGAAGTTTAACAGGTGATAACAATCTTTTTTTCACTTCAAACTGTTCATCTTCATCAGATGATGTCTCCATTAATCTAACTGGTCTTTTTCTTTGTGTTAGCTCAGTACAAGAAGAATACACATCCGATTCTTGTTCTGCTCTTTTTAATTTTTTATTTGCTAATTCCAAATCATCTATAACAAATTCAGTTGAAAAAAAAACAGAATAACATCTAAATTTATAGATATTCTCACCACATTCATAATAAATTTTTCTTATTTTGTATAACATCCAGGTTTCGGTATTCACTGATTCAGTCTTTAAACATCTATTGAATTTTGTTTGCTCATTAACTGGTGGCCAAAACACTTGCTTTTTGCGAGGCGTCAACCAACTAGAATTTACTACTGCTAAACCACCACCATCGTCCTCTGTAAACTCAATCACTGAAAACATCATTTTAATGAAGAAAACACCGGATTTGTTTAAAGAATGCACGTGTATTCTTTTCTTATAAATCTAACCTCAATGTTTTGGACAGGTTTGGTGCTCGATATTTGTCTGCTTCCAGTTCTTCACTTGCTCAAAGCATGTAATTGAAGAATATTTTTACATATCTAGCAAAATAATGTTCGATAAACAACTAAATATAACGGACATCAGTCTCTGGGTACATACATTGATATTCGTTATTATCATGTATATTATCTCTAATATTATCTGAAATGTGACATTTTAGTTGAAGTGCCTAGTGCTGCCAACACAAAAAGATCAGTGTAGGCAACTTAATAAAAGAAACTAGAATATTTTTGTCTTTAAAATCCACGTTACAAAATTTGTTGTTGGGCTTAGTTTGGTTACTAAGTTAAAACAATAAGCATATTTGTTTTTTAGAGAATGTCGAACTTGTGACTTAAAATCGACGTTTAAACGACGTCAATTATATGACGTCGATTTGACGAACATGCAACAACGTTCCATGAACGTCGATTTGAAGTCAATCGACGTCGTAGGTCCCAAATGCCTTAAAATCGACCTCATTTCGACGTCACCGTTCTGCCTGGGATCAAATACAATATAGAATTATGTTTGCTAAGTAGACAAAAATAATATTAATACCTTTAAGAGTTTAGCTCCGCAACATAATTTAAAGAGGATATACGATTAGATCTCTGCACTATAAGTTTTACGTCAACTATACATACGTTATACATTTCATGTAGATCAAAACTGCCCTTAACAGCATTTCATTAAGATGGATACAGATAGGCATAGCGGCTGGCGGGCCGTAAGTTTCGTCGCCGGAGCAGGTCGCTAGTTAATAAATAAAAGTTGAATTTGCTTTTGAAAAATTTAGTGATTTTTTTTACAAAATAAATTTAATTTTTGTTTTAGTATCTAAATTTTACCGACCACGGATCTGTTACTGTTTATTGTACAATGAGGGATTTATAAACTTTTATTACTAAATCCTTAACGAAATATGGGCCGTATTCATAAAAAAAGGTTATGCTTATACTTGCAGAATATAAAGTAAATCCTTCAGCTCGCATTAATAATGTTCCAAGTAAAATTTTACTCTTATAGAGTATGAGCATATCCTTCACAAAAAGTATTTGGTTACCTTTAGCTCTAAATAAAAAGGATATCCTTCAATAATTTCGAGTGTGGTCTGTACCAGACAGTCGTAAAGTGATCAGTTGTAGGGAATTCCAGGGGTCTTGTTGAATTAACTTTATTTACCTAATTACAATCAAATATGGATCCTCCAATTTATAAATTACGGGTTATGAAGGAAACAGGGGTTCAGCAGAGTTGTATACTACCTACCGTTTAGTGTATACCTACGATCACACAATAGGTCGGTATATCACAGAATAATCAAAAGGAAACTTTAGTCTATTAATACTCTGTGGTCTATTTTACGAATAATTCTTTAGTGACAAGCAAATTAACAGGGAAAAGAAAATAAGCTATCTTTACCATATACTTGGTACTTTGACGGACATAACGGTCAGGTTATCAAATACGGTTCAAATCAACCGGGTTTAACGGGGTCCCTAATGCACGATTTAGATCTGCCGGGTAATCGGACAAATTGTGGCTAAGCCTCTTCCAAGTCTGATTAACCCTTGAATCCAAATGAAACCGGTAACTATTATTCCGAAAAAAAAAAATTAAGAACGAATTAGATCTGCCGGGAAATCAAACAAATTGTGGCTAAGCCTCTTCCAAGTCTGTTTAACCCTTGAATCTAAATAAAGCCGGTAACTATTATTCCAAAAAAAATAAAAATAAAAAAAAGAATTTTCCCACGAGTTAAACGGTACCCAGCTATCGACACACAGAGTAAAAATATAGGACTAGCATAAAATTAAAATATTATTATCCACTTGGATATCAATTTAATATAAAACTTCTGAGAACCAAAAGCATAAAATAATTCGAGAATCCACTAATAATTTATATCAGTTAATTAATATATAATAAACGCTGTAAATAAAATTCGAAATCAAATTACAGTTCACAAATCTTTATTTCCATATAAAAGAAAACAAATTAAAAAAAACCCAATTTCGATTCAACAACAAAAGGAAAAAAATAGCCAGTCGGAAAATTTTCAAAACCATACATTTAACAATTTAATATTAAGCGGCGGTACGGAAAGTTTCGAATACACAGTTTATTTGTAAAAATGATTTACCTTATAAAATACAGCTTCCACACACAATCTTAATTCACTAAATTTTTGACAATACTTTTCGGTTTATCGGTTTTATTTCACGGAAGAAAGTTGAGAGAAGAATCACGAAAGAATAACTTGAAGCTTGATCACGAAATGAATAATTGAGACTGAATAATCGAGAGCTCCTCTATCAATTGTTCACTAATTTATATCCAAAATCCCACCTACATTTTTCGGCCGTAGTCGTGGTAAGGGAATTAAACGTGAAATTTATCTACTTACACCAAAAAGTTGTACCTATACTGAACGGCTTCGGCTTTAATTAAAATGGTGTATATACTGGGCGTCCCTTCAGTTGAAAAATTTAAATATCGGAAATAAATAAATTGTGTATTAAGAATTTGGATTTGCGTAACTCGGACTTATAATAAAATATATAACGGTAATAACGAAAAAAAAACCAATGCGGTAGTAGAAAGGAAAAAAATTAAAATCAAACTTGCAAAAAAAATAACTCGTTACAGTATGTCTTCTTCTTTTTCTTCATGGACCTCTACATATCCTCAGTACAGGTCCGACGTAACATTGCTCCCTCTTTTCTAGTTATTCGTCCCGAATAATCTGACTGCTGGGGTCTGGTTGAAGCCAACAGGGTGGAACGGGCCCGCGGTAAGGGGGTAACCTCTGGACATGGTTCACCCTGGGCTTACTTCTCGCCTCGACAATTGGATGCGCTAGACTAGGTCGTTGATTTTCTTGAGAACGGCGTAGGGGCCTTCCCAGTTTCGTTGCAGTTTTTGGCACAAACCTTTTTTGCGCTTGGGGTTGAACAACCATACGGGATCATCTCTCGTGAAACTTGTGTTTGTGGTATGCACGTCAAATCTAGCCTTCACCCTATCGTTGCAGAGCTTCAAACGTTCAGGAGCAAAATTGAGGACCCTTTCCAATTTTTGTTTTAAGCTTTCTATGTACATAGGAGGTGTAGGTTCTTCCGTTTCTTCATAAGGACGAAGTCTTCCGAAAAGAAGATCTTGGGGAAGCTTCATTTATCTGCCAGTGACTAGCATAGATGAAATATAACCGGTTGATTTGTGTTCAGAACTTCTATAGACTAGCAGAAATAGAGGAACTAAAGTGTCCCAGCCTTTTTGGTTTTCAGAGACAGAGACAGGAATTGGCTGATCTACATTGACGAGACATCGAGCTACCAGAATTCCTCACCTCCCACAATGCCCAAATGTAGATCTTTTGGTTTTTGGCTAAGTCTCGCAAAGACGTTTCCTTCAGAATTTTCGAGAACTCCTGTATCTTTGTTCACTGTAACCTTTATCTGAGAAGTCTCTTCTTCCGAATGTAGGATTATCTCTTCATTTCCAATTACTAGAATTTTATTTTGAAGGTCTATGATCGTTTTATTCTGCATAATATCCATACCAAGGATGCATTGATCTTTAATATCGGCTACCAGAAATAAATGTTTTATCAAAGTATTACCAATCTTTATAGTTGCTGTTATTTCTTCTCGAACAGGAACAGTGTATCCTGCAGCTGTTTCAAGAACTAAACTCCTTTCAGTAGGTTGTAGTTTCCGATTCAGAATCCCTGTTCGAATGAAAGTGAGTTTTGTTCATTTCCGGATTTTGGGGCTCTCAGTACACGCCTCGTCCGCCTCGTAGTGTCAACTTTTATTCGTTTCCCTGATTGTTGCTTGAAATTCGGTTAGGTGTGGGAGAACCACTTCTCAGGGACGCAAATCTTCTGTGGTTATTTCTTGTTGGACTTTGTGAGGGGCGATCTAGGCGACCCTCTGACTTCATTTCTCGACTCCCTACTCGTTGAATGGGCTCTGCTTTTGCAAGTTCTCTGAATGTGTCCGATTCTTCCGCAGTTGAAGCATCTCCTACTTTCATTTTGTGCATTTCGTCGCATAGTTTGGAGTATATCCAAGATTTTTGAGAGAGTAGATTGTGGGTGACTATTGAGAGTTATCTCTTCGTGTTCTTGAAATCTTATTTCTCTCAATTTAGGACGGAAAGATTTTGATATGCTTTTTGCTGCCTCATATTACTGAGCTGCAATCAGAGTTCCATTTAATGATTTGTGGTGTTGTAGCCGGAGAGCTTGTTGCATCCACATCTTGTAATCCATCAACGAATGTCTGTGTACCGATTTGCGCTAGGAAATCTTTAGGTGCCTGAGAATAGGCAAGATGCAACAGTAGATATAAAATGGGGTAGCATCGGAGCAAGTACTGACCTACTTCCGCAATCTATAATGGGGAACCAACGAAGCAAGTACTGACCTACTTCCGCAATCTATGTAATGGGGAACCAAAGAAGTAAGGTACGAATGACCGCAACTGACCTCTCTAATATGCAGTGACGGAAAATAAAAATTATACAGGGTAATGACATATAATAGGAGTGGGATATATACAGAGGGAAAGTATGTATGTGTTCATTGGAAACATCAGTATACGAATGGTACGTTAAAATCCAATATGCTCCGATATATAATAAGAGTGGGGTATATACAGGGTGCACCGAAAGTAACTACATTTAATAGGAGGGGGTATACAGAGCGGTAGTCAATTACACTATATGTAGTGAAGAGTAAATTATTATTAATTTGGAAAGAAAAAAATGGAAGAATGGAAAGAAGCAGTGCAAACTTTAGTATATGCGTTTAACAAACAACAACAAATGTTTAATCGTGAGCAAATATATGGTAGGGGGAGAATATACACAGAGGAATATTGTATGCAGCAGGTGAAGATGTATAGAAAAGGAGCTGACGCTTGCAAAAAGTTTCTAAAAGGATTAATTTGCATTGTATGTTATTAAAACACTTAAATTTGGAAAGATGGGTATATGAATACAATCACTTACTTCCTGAGGAACTTCGCTTCAAGAATGAGGATGAAGAATATGAAAAATAATATCATGAAATAAAAAATCAGTAAAATATTGTGTTTTATTTTAGTTATGAAAGATGAATCGGCTATAGATATTTCAAATATCCATGTATATGTGAATTACAAGTCATAAAAAATGATTGTGAATTATTTTTAGGACTTGTCTGGATGCGAAATAATAATAGGAATGTAACTGTGTAGGTAAAATCATATAAAAGATAAACAAGTTATTGTTTTAACCAATTTAAAAAGTTTTCCATTTAATAATAATTCGTTTTCATTGATCAGTATGCTGGAGCAATTGAAATGTTTTAATTCGCGGTGAATATAAAATTCTGATGCGAGACTAATCTGCAAAGAAAGCAGGATACCATTTTTGGAATAACACGGAAGATTCGATGAGATTTAAATTTATGTATGTCGTTTCAGAAGAAATGGATTGTTTAAGGATGAATAAGTAGTACCCGTATGTACTTGGAAAAACACACTGGGAACATGTAATCATTGAAATTAATTGAAATAAAATTCTGATGTGAGACTATTCTGCAAAGAAAGCAAGTTACCATTTTTGGAATAACACGGAAGATTCGATGAGATTTAAATTTATGTATGTCATTTCAGAAGAAATGGATTGTTTAAGGATGAATAAGTAGTACCCGCATGTATTTGGAAGAACACACAGGGAAAATGTAATCATTGAAATTAATTGAAATAAAATTCTGATGTGAGACTAGTCTGCAAAGAAAGCAGGATACCATTTTTGGAATAACACAGAAGATGTCGATGAGATTTAAATTTATGTATGTCATTTCAGAAGAAATGGATTGTTTCAAGGGTGAATAAGTACCTAGTACCAGCATGTATTTGGAAGAACACACTGGGAACATGTTCTCATTAAAATAAATTGAAATGGTAATGCGGGGGTGACAGAACCCATCTTGAAAATAACTTGTTTACATTGCAGTATTGTAGATATATAAGAGCTAAAATTCAACTTGAAAGTATAGTTTATTTTATCTCGTGAAATGAGAAGTCGTATTAAAGTAAATATATTGAGTGATTACAGAAAAACAAGTGAACAAACAGAATTTGAAAAGATGAATACAATTAAAAAAAGTATACCTATGATAATTAGAAGAGGACCTTCTGAGACAAAGTATCATATTAAAACAATAGATGATGACTGTTCATCACCAAATTCGATGATAATAATATCAGGAGAGAGTGAGGAATCTGAAGAAATCCAGAATCGGCCAGTGGAGGATATAAAAAACCAGCCATTGCAAAATTCTGAATATGATAATATTTCTATGGACGGAATTTTGGAAAATGAAATAGATCAACTCTTCCAACCAGAAGACTGGAATAGTGATTTAACAACTACAGAAGAAGCGTTGGATGAAACGCAATCGAATGTAAAAACAATGATAACGAACCATAGTGATAACGTGACCAAGTTCTTCGAATCTAATAAAATCTTTTTGAGTGAAAGTCAAGAACAGAAAATAAGTTTGAAATTGAAGATTGAAAAATACAAAAGAAAATATATAACAACAAAGCACCTCTTGAGAAAGTTAAATCATAATATACAATTAGCGGAATCAATCAATCGTTTAAACCTATAAATTAAGTACAAAATATATTTTATCGTTTGGAATTTTTGAAAATGAAATAGATCAACTCCTCGAACCAGAAGACTGGACAACTACTGAAAATGCGTTGGATGAAACTGAATTGAATGTGAAAACAATGATAAAATGATAAATAAATTTGAAATTGTTTAAACCTATAAAGTATGTACCTATTTTCATTTCACGAGATAAAATAAACTATCATATTATAACTAATTGTGGTTGATTTACCCTGTACATCCATTTAAAGTATATTTTTACAATATCGATATTTATAATTCGCTCTTTTTAAACAGTAACAAATCCATAAAATTAAAATATTGTATATATGTGAAAGAATCTTCAAGCGTTTCTTTTTATCAGCCTACAACTCTCGAATCCAATTCAATCGATATAACTTGTTTGTATCTGTATAATTAGTAGACACATTGCAATAACAGGGTCGGACTGACTTTTATGTAATATTGGAGAGGAAATTAAAGGCGACTTGAATGAAAATATTTTATTCGATCAAACCCAAAAGTGTAGTGAAATAAAATCCACAGTACTGGATATGTGACTAATGTCATACATTTTTATGTTGAAAAATATAAAAAGGCATAATTGAATAGATATTAAAATAAATTAAATATAAAGTTGCATTAATATTAAAATTGTAGTGAAATAAAATCCACAGTACTGGATGTGTTACCAAATTTCAAATTTTTGAACAATAAAAAAAGATACAATTGATTTAAAACAAAGTTATGGCGCAATAATGTTAAAATGTTTGTTGTTGCACAAAAAACAATAATCAACTATACAATATACAAATAGTTCTTTTTCACAAATAGAACATCTAAAACATGATTCTGGTAGAGTTCCTGCGCTACCGGTGAAATGCTCGCTGACATGTTGGGATTCTATGCTTTCACCATGCCCATTATTCAAATCTGAAAAACAACAGGTACATAATCGATATTCACTTGTCGAATAATAGTATTGTAGGATACATATTGGTTTACCAAAACTGGCATTCATCCATTTCTGACTATCCACTGTTTCAATATGAAACGATATGAAATCAATAGTGGAACCTGTATCATGTTCCTGTTCCGAAGTACAGGAACTGATAACAGAATCCACTTCACTTCCACTATCGTCATCGATTCTATTAACCTCTTGGTTTTCTAACAAAACCGCAAAATCGAAAGACTCGTTATCACTATCCATACTTTCTTCTTTTATTGCACTACAGTTTTGGGTTTGATACGTTTTGCAGCGTTTAAACGTATTATATATAAAATTTCAGACATGCGCAAACAAGAGTAGCTAGGGCATGCGCAAATGAAAGCACTATTCAGTGTCACCAGAAAATCATTTATTATAATATAAGCAAGTAAAAACAAATTTATTGGTAGAGTTGTATTAAATATTTGTAGAGTATTCCAACGTCTTGTGTTATCCATCATGTTGTTTTCTTTTTTGATTGATGTTTTCATCATCTTGGCAAACTTACAGTCTGGGCTAAATTTTAAATGTTCTTCATGAACGCAATCTTCGGATAACCACTCATGAATTTCCACATGACAATTAAAACAACAAGTTATGTCACTATAACCAACATAAAAAAAAACCGCTAACGCCAAATCTATAGGAGAAACTTTACCAGTCCAATTTTTGAATGATTGCAAGCGGTAGTCATACAATGATAATAAATCGGAGAAATCTTCTAAACACATATTGATGGTGTGAGTCAAATTCATTTTGCTATAACTATTTATAGATTTCCCCATCCATTCCAATACTAGCATAATTTCTCCCACCACTTTCACATATCTATAAAAAGTCATGAAGAAACCATACCGAGCATAGTTTTGTCTTGTTAGTTATGGGGAAATGTCTTCAAATATGGTTCCAAAGGAAGTGTTTTTGGGGGAGCGTCGATTTGACTTGAATCAGTCAAAGTCAAAGTTTGTTACAGTGTGTTTATCAGCAGAGTGCACTCCTTGTGTAATAATTTCAGGGAACAGGAATAATTATATAGTTTTTTACGAAAAGGAATGGGAGGAATTAATATGTTTCAAGGATTTGATTGACAATTTTTTCACTGCAGCGGAAACCCTGGACCCTATAGATGCGGGCTATTTTTGGCTTAAATTTCAAAAGTTTGAGCAGAATAAAGTGCTAAAAATTTTAACTGGACACGCTAGTATTTGTTTGGGGTATGCAAGTATATCCGAGCTGTGGAAGATATTACCACTAATAAAGACCACCTTTGAAACATTAAAAAACCAGCAGTTTTTAGGAACTATGAAAATTTTACAACTGGCTGTTACTAAATCACAAGATGCTCCGAAAACAGCACTAGAAGTTCTACAACCAATCAAGAAAATCAATCCAATTACATACAACCTAGGTCTTGAAGTAATTTACAGATTTCCTGAATTACTACAAGATGAAAAAAGTCAGCTTTAATGAAAACTTTAACAAAATACATGTTCTATATGTCTGGCTATATGCATATCATGCGGCAAGAAAAAACGATTGGCAAGCTAGATATCTCGATCAGTTACGCTTCAAGCAACGAATTCAACAAGCCGCCAAATTTATCAATCCTATTTTACATGTAATACATAGATGTAAAGTTTATAATAAAAGATATGCAGTAATTATTATGTTTTATTTAAAAAATTAGTTTACAATACATTATTTTTATTAATCCAAGAGTTGTGCGAGTTATCTAATCCCAGCCATTTCACCAAAACCTTATTTCCTTTTTTTCTCAATACTTTTTCAACGAGATAAACGTCGGGGTGTTTCACTTTCAAAAGTTCCTCAGTGTAAAAAGCTCCTTGAATCGGTTGATTACTCTCGTCTTGTAAAAGATATGTGATGGGATTGGTCAGCTTGACTTTATAGATTGTGAAAATTTCGGTTGACCAGTTGGGTGTATAACCTTTGGAAAATGATTCACGATATTTACTTATGCGTACAAAATCACCTTTTTTAAATCTAGGTTTGCGGGGGTCGACTGTTTTCATGTGGTTGAAAGCAATAATATATTTGGCGTTTGTCTCATTCACCTTACTGGAAGTAGCACCCGTTGTTGAATGCCTGGTATTATTGTATTTCTTAACAATTTTTGGTAGCAATTCCAACCATTTATATGACCCTTGCACACTAAATTCTTTCCGCAATAAAGTTTTGAGTGTTCGAATAACTCTTTCTACGATGCTAGCATCAGCTGTTGGAACTCTTTGTTATAAAATTCTTTACCCATATCGGTCTGTAAGTTTTTAGGCGGGCTCATTTGGGAGAGTACTTTTTGCATAGCCTCTGTAATGTCCTTGGCATTTTTTCGCTTTACAGGTTCAGCCCAAACGAATTTACTAAAAGTATTGATTATTACAAGTATATATCCAAAACCTTTGTTAACGCTTTTATAATTATTCAGAATCGCCAAATCAGCCTGAAGAAGATCATGCAAACCTTTGACAATCACATGTCGTCTCTTGTAATTTTTACGAGCCGGACTATGCAATTCATTAACTACATCTCGCTTCACATTACTCATATTTTTGTAGAGCACACTGAATTACAAATTCAACGTAAAATTGTTTATAACTAGGGTTTAACGCAAACTGTAAAGTATCGCCTTTTTCAACAGATTTATCAACTATACCGGATTGGTCAGATATTTTATTGTTATAGCGAATATATAGTCCATCAAAAATGCATTTAAAATGTTCAACTTTTCCTGATACTGGTATCGTAAAAGTGCTTGTATTAGAGTCTAAGACGTAAAAAAACTTGTCTTTTCCTTGACTACCATTTATCTTGAAAAAAATTTTGGTATGGAATTTATAGGGATCCCCAATATAAAAATCATCACTGAGCAGTGGTGCTGCTACAATTTCGTCAGAGGGTTTTAACGCTTGACTGCGAAGAAAGTGTTGATTGAACCTGTTAATCGGCATATTAAGATTGAACGGGCCATTTTTATCAAGGGGGTGCTATTTATTAAACTGTTTGCAACGGGCAAAGTAGGGTAAAATCAGCACACATATCATTTACAGAACCTACTTTAAATTCAATTTTATCGCCCTTTTTTATTTTCATGTTGGATAACTCATTATATTTATAAACCTTGCCATTTATCAAAACATCACCATCACTCGAGTAGTGCTTACAGCTTTCGATAGAACCTTCAACAGGAAAAACGAAAGCAGTCCCTCCATTCTCTAAAACATACAAGGGATTTTTTGTATTTTTTACCCCTATTAATCGAATGATGCATGTCCTAAAATATTCTTTTGGTGTGCAAATGTAAAAAGGGTGTTTTAAGTATCGGTTCAGCGGTAGAAGGAACGTCTACACATTCTGAGGTGGAGAGGTAATGTTAGTTGAAATGATTTAACGGCATGTTCACGACTAAACAATTTATAAAGTAATCAAAGTGTTTATTCGATTATACCACCCCCTCGTAATTCTTCAATAATGGATATAATTTCATTGCGATGACCTGTATTCCCTGCTGCTTGAGAAGCTACAAGTAATCGTAACCTATCAACTATTTCATTAAAATCATCAAAATATTTATAATCAATGGGTTTGTTATTGTAATCCATCATAGTCAACTTCCCCCCAAGTTTTGACATTTTACGTGTCAGTACACCAGTTAATAGAGACCGAGGGGCCGTACCAGCCCTCGGTCTAATCGGATTTGGTTTTAGTTCAGGCTTAATGATGAATGTATATTTATCTTTAATATCATTGGGGAATGTTCTGATGGGTAAATCGGGGTTATGTTCTCGACGAATAGCATTTGTTCGTTTAATAATATCTACATAATTATCCACATCTCGTTTAGTATATACAATAGGTTTTTTTTTAAAAAGCAACTCGTACAACCCAGGTGTACCCAAATATGTTATATGCTTTACGACAATATCTTTATTTTTAAAGTCTAGTTCAGAGTCACCAATGTAAAACTTTTCTTCGTTGGGATTATGAAAAACGCCCAAAATATGATCATATACCCCTTCCGTATCTCGTATCATCCCCTCGATAAATTCTCTAGGAAGAGGTGTGTCAAACTGTTCAAAATACTCTCTCAAAACGTTTGGGTCGGTGATTGTACGATGAAAATCACTTATGCTGTCATCGATAAATTGGTCTTGTCTGGTTCTATCTGGAATATCTCCCGAATCATTTCGAGATTCATAAGTTGTTTCATCTGTTAAAAATCTCGTGTTGTCCTGGAAAGTACTGTGAAAATCTGGATCGTTATCGGACTCAAAAAATGCTAGTTGATCGTAACGAGTTGTGGGTGATTTTTTAATGGTAATGTTCCCTTTTGTCGGTGATATTTTTTGTTTAATAGGTTTCCCCAAAGTTGAAACAAATTCTTTAAGAGGCTGGTATGATTTTTCCAATTTACTTTGAGACTCATGCCTCTGCTGTTTGAGAAGTTTATATTTCTTTTTAATATCTTGACGTGATTTTATGAGCTGTTTCCCTAATCGTTCATTCATTGTGACTAATAGATTTCACATTTTTTAAGGTCTTATATATACATCAAACCCTTTTCGATATTTTCCAGAGGATAATGCACAGTCCTTATCAATAACTGAAAACCCAAACTTATCATTCCAACAAAACGATCCCATGTCTTTAAATTGTTGAAAACTCATGTCGATATTTGCATGGTCATCAAAAATATGTTTCAGATTAGTCACATCTTGGGGGAATACAATTAACAGATTAGCATTATCCCGAATTAGTTGTTTTGGAATCGCTGAATATGTTTGACATAAATAAAAACAATCGGTCTCTTTATGTCGACCAAAACAAAAATAATTTTTGATGATATTTTGGTCACAAGACGCCACATCGTCAAATATAACTATGGAATTATGTTTAATATTTTCGGGGAGCGGAAAATCTTCACTTTTACTAAATTCTTGGTAACCGATCTCTCGTATGGGTTGTAGTAATAATCGCAGATATTGATATTGATATTGATATAAAGAAATGTTTAATATAGCGGGTACTACAACCCGCATTGTGCCAGATAGTCGAACAGGGTCTGTATCAATGAAAAGCACTGAAACTATAAATTTTACAGTTGATAATTCAATAGGGGATCTGTTGGGTTTCTCAAAAGTCTTTCTTGAACCGAATAAGGTAAATACCTCAACAAAAATGATAAATATTTTAAAAGTTAATACTATATGTATTGACTGTAACATTGCAGTCGGATCATTTTTGAATGGAGAACCAGTACACATTATACATCAGTTTTTTCCCCAAGTTCCCAGTGGGTATAAAATAGTGGAGCATACTCTATTACCCTGTAAGCATTAAAACCATAAACAACATTACTGTTAGGGCTCTCGATCAAAGCGGTGATTTAATTGATTTTCAAAAAGAAACTATTACTGTTCGTTTACATCTTCGAAAAACTAATTGAAATGGTTTGGCAGTTTAATCGTATACGTCCATATAAAAGCACATTTATTCACAAAACTATCAGTAGAGGGAAAACCACAGCATTGTTAACGTCTACAAATCGGAAATTTTTGCAGTCTTTGGGTTTCAAAGTGTTGGTGTAATGGAAGTTTTACATGTTACGGGCGAACCTTTTAGCGACACTACCATTGAGGACTATCAATTCCATACATACCAACCGTATTCTTCTGCTAACCTCAACTATAATGATGAAATAAGAATTCCAATTCAAGATCTAGAAGCTCATACTCTCCCCAGTAATTCAGTTCCGTACATAGAAGGGAAATTGTTGACTGATAAAAATACTGTTCCAACAAAATTTAACTTTATTAATAACGCTATTGCGTTTTTATTTAGAGAAATCAGATATGAGTTGAATGGTGTAATTATTGACGCTGTCCGACAAGTTGGTATAGCTACGACAATAAAAAATTATCTATCTTTAAACGAAAATGAGAGTAAGCTGATGAATAATGGGGGGTGGTATCCAAACAATGGAAAAATTCTAACAGATTCCAAGGGTAATTTTAATATATGTATTCCTTTAAAACTACTCATGGTTTTTTTTGAGGATTTCAAGAAAATTATAATTAATATGAGACAAGAGTTGATTATAATTCGAGACAAAGACGACATCGATGCTGTAGTTGCTTCTGATGAGTCTGAGAAACCAACAATTGGGCTATTGAAAGTTTATTGGAATGTACCTCACATAACTCCAAGCATTAAAGAACAGCTGAGACTAAATAAAATTATTCGTAGCAATATTGATCTACCAATTAAATTTAGGAGCTGGGAACTGATTGAATATCCTGCTCTTACAGATACTACAAGGCACACCTGGCCTGTCAAAACGACGACTAAAATTGAAACATCCCGACATATTGTGGTAGCATTCCAAAAGGGTAGAAAGGGCAAACTTTTGAAAGATATGAGTAAATTTGATCACTGTAACTTGACTAATTTACGTGTGTTTTTGAATTCTGAGCGTTATCCTTATCATGATTTACATCTAGATTTTGATAGTAATCGTTTTGCCACTTTGTATGAGATGTTTGCCAATTTTCAAGAAAGTTATTACCACATCCAAACTAATCAACCTATATTTAATCCAGAAGAATTTAAAACCAAAGCACCCATCGCCCACATCGACTGTTTTCGTCAAAAGGAGGTTTTACAGAGTGGTTCTATTGTTCTTCGAATAGAATTCGAAACCAGTAAAAATGTGGGTAATGATGTATCAGCATATTGTTTGATTATACATGAAAAAGAATTTTATTACAATCCCATGACAAACATTGTTAGACAAGTGTAATGCGCATGCGCTCATGTGTTAAAAGTCTGCAGAAGCATGAAGTTTCTTTCAGTACACTATGGGATTTCGTCAACGACTCGAGCAGTATATTATTAACTTGGCTAAACTCAAAGCTGATATTGAGTGGTATAAAAAGAAAAAGCAACTAGTTGAACACTTTAAAAATCTACAAATATGAGATTAGTGATGGATGTTCAGGGTTTTAGGATTGAAAACAATAAATTTATAGTGAAGGAATTTGCGGCATACAACGGAAATCAGGTTTGTCATTATGTGTTTAAACCACCATTTCCTTTACGAATGCTGTCCCCCGATTTGCATAGACAGGCTGTTTGGCTCATGAAAAAGCATCGATCTATTGACTGGAATGTTGGTTTCACACCAATACATTTGTTTGGTAATATAGTTGCTAATTTAACAAATGATGCTGACGTGGTTTACGTTAAAGGAAAAGAGAAGGCTGACTATATCAAAAAATATTCAATGGCTCCAGTTTACGAATTTGAAGAACACCCTCCAGTTATTTCATCTGAACCGAAATGTTTTTACCATAGTAATATTAATTGTATTTGTGCGCTATCGAATGTATTTTTTTTATATGAAAACTTTATAATGAAAGAATAAAATAATATAATGACTTTCAATTCACCTTCAGACCTATTGCGCATGCGTTTTCTTGTATATAAATGTAATTACAGAATTGATTCTGTTTAGTTTCATCGTGCATTGTATCAACTGCGGTAAGCAATTTTCTAGAGCTTACCATCTTCGTCGACATCAGTTATGTTGCGGTCAACGTTCAACTACTTGTGACAGTTGTGGAAAACAGTTTTCAAGGTTTACTAATCTTGAAAATCATCAACGTAAGAGTTGCGATGGTCCATCTTTTATTCCCAAGAAAAGAATTGGACCTATGGGTATGGAAGTGTTGGAACCCGGTGTTACCAAGTTACATCACGCATTCAAAACCAGAATAGCTTCCTATCGGTTCCCCATTCTAGATAAAAAGACAAATTATATGGATTTTCTCAATGAGGTTCAACCAAAAGTATTAAATAAAATTCAAGAATACCTTCAGCAACATTATTCATGAAAAATAAATTTTGAAATATTCAGTATATACATAATACCAGAGAAGGAGATTTCAGATATAAAGTCTATGAATACAGCCAACAAAGTTGTGACTACATCAACCGATTTGAAACATGTATATGAAGAATTTAAAGATGAAATTATGAACCAGGCTTCAGAGTTTCAAGAAAAAGATAGTGGGTGGGCACTTCAAGAAATAATGTTTTTAGATGTGAACATAAACCGGTTTAATGCAATTTCCGCTTCTTCTTATATCAATTTGCAGAGGGTGATAAGTAGAAAACAGACTGTTTTGAATATCCGGAATAATGATAATGCATGTTTTGCTTGGTGTGTGAATGCAGCAATATTTCAACCCGAAGGAGATCCCACGAAGCCAGAATCTTACCCCCATTTTGATACCTTGCTAGATTTCACAGGAGTAGAGTTTCCGGTAACCCTGAAAGACATTATAAAATTCGAGAAATTGAATAATATATCTGTAAATGTTTATGGGTTGGAATCAGAATTTAAAGATGGAAAAAAAAGATATGAAGTTGTTGGCCCCCTTCATTTTACGTCAGAGCGGAAACCGACCCATATTAATCTCTTATTGATAACTGATAGAGATGGAAACACTCATTGTACTCTCATCGAGGATTTATCTAAATTATTGAGAAGTCAAAAGACAACGCACAAAGAGAGAACTTTCTTTTGTGATGGATGTCTACAAAGTTTTTCAACAGAATCCAAATTACAACACCACCAAGAAAATGATTGTACTCACATATACACTAAGCTACCAACTTCTGAAATTAAAATAAACAAGTGTGGGGAGTGGTTACCAGAAAATACATTAAAATTCATCAACTTTGAAAAACAGCTGCAAGTTCCATTCGTTATATACGCGGACTTTGAAAGTTTATTAAAACCGATAGATCATACTGAACCCCATGCTGGTAAATCCTTCACAGTTAAAGTGTGTGAACATGAGCCTTACTCGTTTGCTTTTTATGTAAAGTGTACATATGACGAAAGTTTATCCAAATTTGAAATTTATGAAGGTGCCGATGCAGCCCAAGTCTTCATACAAAAATTGGATTCAATAGTTCAAGATTTGTACAATAACCATCTTAAACATGTTATACCGATGCGATCATTAACACCTGAGGAACAAGATAGATATGACACTGCTACCGTTTGTCATATTTGTGAAACACCATTTGATGTTTTTGATAAAAAAGTTATGGATCATTGCCATGTTACCGGAAAATTTAATAATGCTATAACTCTTGCAATTTGAATTATAAACTTCCGAAATATATTCCAGTCTTTCTACATAATTTAAAAAATTATGATTGTCATTTATTTATCAAAGAACTGACTACCAAAGGTGAAAACATCAGTGCCTTACCCCAAACAAAGGAGAAGTATATATGCTTCTCAAAATCTATTTTGGTGGAAAAGTTTAGTGATCCCAAGATACGAGATGTGTATATGACATTAAAATTTGTTGATTCCTTTAGTTTTCTAGCTAGTTCATTAGAAAAACTGGCTTCTACGTTGAATCCTGAACAGTGTAATGATGTACGAAAGTTTTTCCCAAAACATTTTAATTTAATGAGACAAAAAGGCGTGTTTCCGTATTCATATGTGACATCTTTTGATAAACTACGCGAGCGGCAATTACCATCTAAGGAACATTTTTTTGATACCTTAAAAGGTGTTGATATCTCTGATGAGGAATATGCACGAGCTCAACTAGTATGGAATACTTTCAAGTGCACAACTATTAGTGATTATGCAAAGTTATATTTAAAAACTGATGTGTTGCTTCTTGCCGACGTCTTTGAGAATTTTCGCAAAGTTTGTCTTAAGGAATATAAGTTGGATCCAGCTCACTACCTTACCGCTCCTTCCCTGAGTTGGGATGCCATGTTGAGATGTACTCAGATTGAACTACAACTTTTAACCGATGTGGATATGCTTCACTTCTTCAAAAAAGGAATTCGAGGCGGAGTAGCTCAATGCAGCAAGAGGAAAGCTGTAGCAAACAATAGATACTTGGAAACCTTTGATGTGAACAAACCAGAGAGCTACATAATGTTTTTAGATGCTACAAACCTTTATGGGGCTGCAATGAAGGAATATCTACCATTTGGTGACTTTAGGTGGTTAACTGAATCTGAAATTGAATTATTCGATGTCGATACTATTGAAGATGATTCGCCTAAAGGATATGTTTTGGAAGTGGACTTGGAGTATCCTACCAACCTGCATGATGCACATAACGATCTTCCTTTCTGCCCGGAAAGTATCATCCCTCCAAAATCCAAATATTCAAAGCTGATACCGAACTTGAACGATAAAACCAAATACATAATACACCTTCGAAACCTTAAACAGTGTTCGAAAAATGGTTTAAAATTGAAAAAGATTTATCGAGTTATCGAGTTTTCACAGTCTGCGTGGCTAAAGACATACATTGAACTTAACACCAGTCTACGCAACAAAGCTACAAATGCCTTTGAAAAAGATTTGTTTAAACTTTTAATCAATGCAATCTTTGGAAAAACGATGGAAAATGTTGAAAAAAGAAAACGTATAATTATATCAAGTCATTGGGAAAACACCAGAGGATCCCTGGGAGCGAAAACTTTAATTGCGAAACCAGAATTCAAATCTTGTTCTGTGTTTAACGATAATTTGGTGGCGGTTCAACTGAATAAAATTAAAGTAGTGTATGATAAACCGTTATATGTAGGATTTTCAGTTTTGGATATTTAAAGACTATAATATATGAGTTTTATTATGATTATGTTAAACAACAGTATGGTGATTCTGTTAAGTTGTGTTATACGGATACTGATTCATTAGTGTTGGAAGTATTTACTGAAGATTTCTACAAAGACATGAAGGAAAATATTGAATATTTCGATACATCCAATTATCAGACAAATAATATCCATGACATTCATAAAACAATATCTATTGTCGGTAAAATGAAAGACGAGTTTGCTGGTGTAGTTGTTGAGTCTTTCTATGGAACTGGTGCTAAAGCATATTGTGTTAAATTATCGGAACGATTCAACAAGTCTGATATTTTAAAGAAGGCTAAAGGTATTTCTAAACATATAATTGAAACTCAACTCCATCTTAATGACTATAAACAAATCGTTGAAACTGGTGGTATTGTATATAAAAAAATGTGTGTTTTTCTGTCCAATATGCATATTATCCACACAGAATTAAAAAACAAGGTGGCTCTTTCTTCAAAGGATGATAAGAGGTATGTAATACCACATGACACAAATACTCTAGCATGGGGGCATTTTCTCCTAAATCCATCCTCCAATTCAGGCACATTAGATGATCTTCTCCAAGCATTAGAAGAAGAAGAAGCAGTGGAGAATTTTTTCAGTGATGTGAATATAGAAAAATACTTAGATTCTACAGATTTTGATTTTTTAGATGTTTAACAAAAAATAAATGTTATTTATATACTTATTTCTTTTATTTCAACAAACGAAGGACAATTTTATAAAATATTGTACCAGTCACAATAGTAGAACATGTAGCTATATAATATAATATATAAGTATGCGTATTTATGTGCGTGCTTGCGACCTGGTAAACTGCATACAACTGCAACCATTCAGATTCTTGGTAGTTTCCATTACCTTTGAGAAGACGCACTTTATATGTAGTACTATTGGTAGGTATTTCAGCTTTTAGGGTTACTGCATTATTTGGTGTATACGATTCCATTCGTATCCATTTTTCAGGCCAACTATCATTTTTTGTACCATTACTATCAAAACATACAAACACTTCTCTAATATTATACGGGTGCTGTATTAAAAGGTAGTTACCAATAATAGCTTGCAATGTTATAAACGTTGGGGCCTGCATATCGACTAATACTAAATAAATGTTAATATATCCAATCTTTTATATATGATTTTTTGACGTTTCACATTTTTGTGTATTTCATTTCTATTATTATTGGTGGCACCCTTGTTTCTAGTCGGGCAGTGTTGGATAATAGCATGGATTAAATATTGTTGTATCAATCAACCCCTCTCCTACCAATTCACCAGAGTCATCCTCTTGTACATCACTATTTTTTACGATTTGCCTTTTTAATTCGTGGATACAGTTCACATTTAACAGGCTATACAAATCACATGAAATTACAAATTCGTAGATAGTATCATGTTTGAAATATCTATAGCCGATTCCAATGTTCTTATTATTTACATCTTTGATACACCAATATACAGCATTTGCAGCGATACTTGCTAATCTTGGAGCACTGTAGTATAAACAGTCTGAATTAAAAATAAGCTCTGGTGTAACACACCTACTAGCTTCCATTTCTACTCAAATTAATAATACTTCACTCACTACTCTTCACTACATATAGTGTAATTGACTACCGCTCTGTATACCCCCTCCTATTAAATGTAGTTACTTTCGGTGCACCCTGTATATACCCCACTCTTATTATATGTCGGAGCATATTGAATTTTAACGTACCATTCGTATACTGATGTTTCCAATGAACACATACATACTTTCCCTCTGTATATATCCCACTCCTATTATATGTCATTACCCTGTATAATTTTTATTTTCCGTCACTGCATATTAGAGGGGTCAGTTGAGGTCATTCGTACCTTACTTCTTTGGTTCCCCATTACATAGATTGCGAAAGTAGGTCAGTACTTGCTTCGATGCTACCCCATTATAGATTGCGGAAGTAGGTCAGTACTTGCTTCGTTGGTTCCCCATTATAGATTGCGGAAGTAGGTCAGTACTTGCTTCGATGCTACCCCATTTTATATCTACTTGCAACAATCTTTTTATATCGGCCTCAAATTCCTGTAGGATTTCATTTAATGTTTGATTACGGACTTTTAGCTGCCTCTGGAATACTTGCTTCAAGTGCCGTTGGCCATACCTTGTCTCTAAAGCCTGTACGAGGGACGCATAATTGGGCGTGTCTTGTGGAAGAAACTGCAAAACGGTTGCTGTCTGCCCACGAAGTGACACTATCAATGAAGCATCCATCTGTGTCTCAGTCCAACCATTGGCTTTGGCCGCAGCTTCAAATTGGAGTCGATATGTTTCCCATGCCGTTTGGCTATCAAGTGTGGGTGGTGACAGGGTCTTGCTTGAGTGGCTTTGAGAAACTTTACTTTGAATGGGGACAGGTTCGGTTATAGAAGAGGACGAGGTCGTGCCTTCAATTTTAATACTAGTTACTGAAGCTTGGGTACGAATTCTTCTTTCTAAATTAACTATTTCATTTCTAATTTGCTTTTCTAAATCAGATCTTAAATTTTCTTGTTGTTCCAAACTAGATTTTAAATTTTCTTGATGTTTTTCTAAATTAGATTTTAAATTTTCTTGTTGGTGTTCTAAATAGTCTACTCTACTATTAAGCTGTCCTACCTCTAGCTTCAATGTTTCTTGAATTTATGCCATTCATAATTTCTACATCTGCTTATCTACACCTCTCCTCCTTCTGTCTTTCCTTCTCTTCTTCTTCCTCCTTTCTACGTTTCTCCTTCTCCTCTTCTTCCTGCTTTCTACGTATCTCCTTCTCCTCTTCTTCCTCCTTTCTGTCTCTCCTTCTCCTCTTCTTCCCCCTTTCTACGTCTGTCCTTCTCATCTTCTTCCTCATTCCTACGTCTTTTAAACAAACTAGATATATACTCAAATTCCATTAGTCTTACAAAAAAAATAATAAGTACCTAACATAATGTAATATTGTCAATATAATACGTTGTACCAGAAAATTTGGAGATTTGTTTACATATTGTAGTATGCTAACTCCATCTTGTTAACAATATTTGCTGCGGATTCCTCCCGCTTCATCCTCTCCAATTTTTTTTCCTAATATTCTCTTCGAACTCTACTTGTTCGATACTGCTCTGAAAGAAGCAGAGCCATTGAAGCTCTTTGGTTGTGAGCCTTTTGTTCCATTTGTTTCGTACTTTTCTGTTGCTGTCTTTTTCTTGTTGGCATAAGAGATTCGACAGTCTTGACACTTCTAGATTGTGGTTTGATGGCCGATTCTGTCTCTTCTCGCGTAGTGGAAGCTTCACTCTATCCATCTTCAATACCAATTTGCGGTGCGCCTCCGATTCTTCCAATTGTAGGATTACTGTCGCTTCCCTTTAATAACTTTTTCTCCCATTCCAACATTTTGATTGCTTTATTTCCAGTTTTTTTCAAGTCAGTTTTTTTCTTCACCGTACTTCACATGGTAACATTTCTCATAGCCTCATCCTTTCTAGCTCTTATTTTTGGTGTTTGGGATATTTCCAAAATCACGGGGGCGTTGGCAATTTCATCTGCTATAAACTGCAGTTCGGTTGTAGCATTATCTTGTTCTGTACTTTCACTATCGCTGCTTGAAGAATACATGTCTGATCGAAGTACTGTACTCAAATAACACCGATAAGAAAGAAATACCGCAAATAAAGAAACCAACGAAAACAGGTTGGAACCTGCCACGGCATAGTCACAAGCCAATATGCCAACAACCTTTTACTTATTCTTGGAGGATATTCTTGCGAGTATAAGGTAATCATAATAATTATGAATACGAAAAAAAGGAAATGCTTATACTCCTACCTTATTGTTCAACTCAAAACCTTATACTTACAAATATATCCTTCAGTTTTATGAAAATGGCCCATTATTGAGCTCAAAGAGCTCAAAAGCACCGAATAGCTTCATCTTATAACTCGTTATCTAAATAACAAAAAAATTAAAAAGAGCTCAAAAACATCGCAACTATAGCGACAAAATCGCATGCGTTTGAAAATTGAATTTAGCGGGAAGTTGCAGGGATGGCCTTTAGGGTCAACTGATTTCCAGATTTTTATTTATTATAAACTAAGTGTGTTATGCAGTAAAACAGTTTTTGCATAGTGGTACATTACAAGCAGCACAAGTTTTTTAATTCCTTTTTCTTGCTTCTTCTTAGTACAGCGATGGCACCTTCTTCTAGTCCTTCGATAGGTAAGTGATCCCCTATATTCATAAGTCTGGATCTTGAAGATGATGGCCTACCATATTGTCGTCGGCGTATCACCTTTGCATGCTGACGGCCATAGGAACTAAGTAATCCAGAAAACTCTTCTTATTATTTTCTCGCCCCCTAAGATCCGTAAATATAATCCAAGAGTTAACCACAGCTGTCATCAACAGCCGATAAAAAACCCTTTTCCACCTCTTGGTTGCAGTGTCGGCTCCTCGAAGGAGGCTAAGGAGGCTCAGCCTCCTCACCAATTTATCCAGCAAATAGCACCAGAAATATTTTGTTGAAAATTCTCCATTTTATTTCCTGTTTATCTAATAATTTTTAAATTTTACAATTAATTTCCCGTTTTCGGTAATCATTTTTAAATCTGACAACAGTGCCCTGAGGCTAGATTCTACAAATTTTTCAATTCGGTGATACAAACACGTGTTCCTCAACACAGTTGCCGTTTTTTCGACAAGTCCAATTGCTTAATACCGTAAAAAATAGCTGAAATGGCAACACTCTCAGGAGGCTTGCTTCTAGCGGTCGCGGTGATACACCAACTGCGGAATACGAGTAATACGCTGCTGTTGGTTTAATCTTATTTAGAAAATGAAGAATTTTTGTTTTTTCTTGATATTTTTAAATTAATATTTGAACAAACTGATCTTATTTTTTCCAATTTTACAACATAAATTCACTGATATAATGTATTCAAGAGATCGTTTGAAGCATCTCATTGATAAAATTTCAACTTTCCGTAATACAGAATTTCATTTTAAATGAAAAGGAGGAAAACATATAATTTGGTAGACAAGAAACTACATTATAAACAACTTTTTTATGAAATTTTTGATACTATACGTCAAATTGAGATTCGATTCTCCTATTTACATGAATTGAAGTTTTTCGACTTGACGAATAAAAGCTTATTCGAATCTTTTCCAAAAGAGTTTTCCAATACACTTTTAGATAACTTAGTTCTAAAATATAAATTTTTTCATAAAATAGCACTGCACAATGTTATGCGTTGTATACTTGGATAAAGATATTTCAGGTCAGTACGACAGTCACGCCGATATGATAAAATATATGATAGACAATGATTTGGAACAAGTTTTACCTCAGTTTTATAAACTACTTTGTTTAAAGTCACCATTCCTGTCATGTCGGCATCGGTGGAGAGATCATATTTTATACTCTCAAACGAATTAAAACTTTCCTGCGAAATACAATGGGCCAAAATCGATTATACAATGTTAGTTTAATATCTATTGAAAAATCTTTAGTAAAACACGTTAAACAAAATGATACATTTTATGATAATATTATTGATAATTTTTCGCAAACCAAAGACCGTAGAATTCCGTTAATATATGAAAAAAGTTCATAAAATAATTAAAAAAAAAACAAAATATGAAAAATCCAAAAAAAAAAACAAAAAAAATGTGTTCGCAAGAGAAACTCCATAACTCCACGTTGGTTTTTGCTGGGCAACAATTAATTTTGTCACTGAAGTAGCTGGTACGGTCGCTGCGCAAAGGTTAAATTAATTGGCTGAATAGAGTATATTTTTACGAAAACGTTCTATGCCCAGCCTCATCTCTTAAAAAGTTCACGATCCGCCACTGCTTGGTTGTCTTTCTGTGCATATTGTGAAGGCCAACAAGTTGATCGAAAAGATCAACGCCTCACATATATTTATTATAAAACTCAACCATTTTGAAGCAAGAAAGATCTACTTTTCACTTCAGACATTTCATCTGTATGACAATTGGAAAGTACTGTGACATCTTTAGTGTCCTTCCAAGAAACTGCACACGTACCAAACTGATTGCACAAAAACTGAGATTCACCTCGTTGTCTTTTTTTGTCTATAACGAACTTTGGCATGTTTTTTCTGGTGATTATTGATGTACCAACTGCTGCAAAAGGTAATTCATTGATAAATTTGGTACTTGTAAAAAATCTGTCAAAACATAAGCTGACATCAGTCTCTCGAATGTTTCCTGCTAACTTTAGGACAACATATTCTCCTAGAGTTGAACTTTGATTTCTATCTGCATCTTTTCCTGAATATATGTTCAAGTCATATGTGTAGCCAGTTTTTGAATCACATCTAAGCCATTACTTTACGCCTCTTTTGATGGGCTTTAGGGGAAGGTATTGTTTGGGGCTACTTCTTCCTTTGAACTTAGACATAGCATCGTCGATTCTTTGGAAAGTACGCTCACTTCTTGCTGCAGAAAAAGTGTGCTTCAAACACGAAAGCACTTCTTCCACATAATAAATTTTGTGAGAACCTTCAGGTTTTTTGGGGGAAACGAAGTAAAGTTTGGAAGAAACAAGTTTAAATATATTTCTAGAAATTGATTGTTTGATCATCGTATTGCCATTGTATTGCCTATTGGTAGACCAATAGTGATGTTGTGCAGGTAATTTATTATATGACATAATAAAAAAGCAGCAAAGTACTATCATTATTTCATACTGATCAGTTTTCTGAACAGATTTTTTCTTTTCGAATTGTAAAATCTCCAATTTTTCGTTGGTTTCATCAGCGATCCATAGAAAAAGGCTTTTATGGAGCAGTTAGAAGAAAACATCAAGCTCGGAAGATGACCTATCAAGATTTGCGAGAACTGTACTAGGTTTTTCGGCTGGGATATGAAATCTAGGAACAACATTGTTGCCTACAAATCTCCATTGATTCAACATTATTATAGGGATATCTGGCAGTGGGTGTACCATCATTTTCTTCGGAAGATTCTGATGAACTATCCGTGGATAACAAGTTTTCAAATTTCGTTGCGATTTTTTCTTCCTTCTTTCTACGCATAGATGGTCTCGAAAACTCGTTACTTGAAACCTCTGAAGCATATTCTGAACCACTAACAACGAACGGTTCGTCTTCGATGTCAGAAATATTTTCGGCCAACTCCATCAACTTCTTGTTGGACAATGATTTATTTCTGAAATGAAAACACGCATTTTACTTATAGGTATACCACTGGGACAAATACATTCCATACCGAATACCACTGGGACATACATGTCCCAATAACGAATTTTATAAAAAAAATTGTTTTTACACCAACTTGACATACATTAAACATTTTCTGTAGAAATCGGACCTAAATAAACTTACCTCGACATTTTGTAAGTAGAATATACAAAAAAAAACACATAAACACCGTAAAACGCAAAAACTGCATGTTACACAATCGCAGTAAATAATTGCACTAAACCGCCGCAAACTGAATCTGCCTGCGACTATTTTTGGGTGGGGAGAAACGATGTATATTACCAGTGAGACACAGTCAGGGCCAAATTACTAGCGTGAAATTCGCTCTGGGATTTTCTCAACATCTGCTGGGAGATACATGACCCATTGGGACTGAAAGGGATCACTTCGACGAAAATAATGTAAATCTACCTATAACTCCGAAATTATGGCTTTTAGGTATAGGGAACATTACATAAAAAATAATCAGTATTTCTCAAGGATTTCAAACGGCGAAAAATATACAGGGTGATCCATTCGAAATGACAAAGTTCATTATTATTCCGGAAAAAGGAAATATCTGACAACAATGTAAATACCACCATAATATCGGCCCTATTACAAGAACCTTGCACGCCAAAATCTATAAAAATCATGCAATCCGTTTCCGAGATGCGTTCCATACTTAAAACTCACTCTGTATATGTCTCTAATATTATAATAGAATATAATATCGTACATTATACTAAAATTTATGGATGTACCATTTATTGCGTTTCTAATGCATTGTTTTATGTTTTGTCACGTGGTTGGTTAAGTTTGATGAACTGAATCCTTCAATCTTCTCCATGCATAAAAGTCTAGACATGAGAGGTCTGGAGACCTAGCTGGCCTTGGGAAACTCTTCCTCTGCCAATTCCTTTATTTGGATATCTTAAATTCAAATAATCTCTAATTTGCCTGGAAAAGTTCTAAAATATCACAATATCTTCTTCTCTGTAAGGAAGCCTCTTCTAATATAATAGACAATTCATTATCCAAAAAGTTGAAGCTTCATCAAATAAATATGGCCGTACTATCTTTCCATCATTAAGTCTCCACTTCAGCCCAATAATGCATATTATGCAGATTAACATGTTTATGCGTTTTTACTCACAACTCGAGTATCTTTTCCATAATTCAACTATACATTTCGTCATAGTAAATGTATCTTTTTATTACACAGCTAAGGATTTCATAGATTAGTATTAAAAATAACAATAACTGTCATTATCTGTCATGCAACTGTAGAGTACATAGGTTACTGGAAAAAATTTAGTCAATACTCCTACCTGTATTAAACCTATTTTTTTTTGTTTCAGAAACCTGTAAATAATAATAGTTTGGATAAAAAAGGAAATATTCATGTTATGGAGGTAATGTATTTTTAAAAAGTTATAAAAGCAAATACTATAATAAAGTATTATCGTTTTAGGTACCTGATCCGAAGTTATGTGTCTTATGCCATTTAATGAGTCCATTGGAACCAGTCGATCCTGTTTTAGAGTCTCCTTTAGTCCAACCGTTATTGAAGCAAAGGGTAATCGCAGGAGAGTTAGTTAATGACATAGCACAAGCAAAAACGGCGGTTACAGGAATGTTACTTGCCAATATGGAAAGAAGTGGTATGGAATTTAATTTTTATTTAAAAAATGTATTTTAGTATTAAGTTAGGCTAGGTTTGTGGTGAGTAGGTCTCTTAGGACCTCCACTTCGACTCGTAAGAGTCTATTGTAGCTCACACCTATTCATATGATATTTTAGGTGTGAGTCTTGCAAAGGAGTCTTTTCATTGCCATCCATACCAGATGGACAGGGATTCAGACCAGAGACAATTTGTTGAGTCTTCTGCCTATGAATACCAGTAGTTTAATTAAGAATTATAGAAGAACTTAATTAAACATTAACTATGAATACTAAGTATACAGGGTGTTTTCATAGCATTTTAGAACTGATTACGCAAGAACTCAGTGCTTTAATGGCTGCTTCACTATCCGACATGATGATAATTCTTCGCCTTCTATATCTTTTATCAATATTGAACTGGGCACACTTTCCTATAGCGTGTATTTCCGTTTGAAAGATGCTTGAGGCTTTTCCCTAGCTTTCGGAATGTTTGGTTTCTGGCCCGTACACTCCTATCCCAGTCCCTTCCATTGCTTTTGAATCGTCTGTATACCATTGAATGACATTATTTCCAAATCTGCTAATGATGATAGGATCTAATTCCTTCTTGTTACTGAATTCCGTATCGACCTTCTTAGAAAAGTTATATTTTTCCTTCATACCATCCTGTGGCATGTTCCTGTTTTCTAAAAAGCGAGGAGATGTTTTTTAAATGATTTCAGAGAAAACCAACCCTTGGAAACAATACAGATTATAGCCATATTTTTTGGAACAAAAATACACAACTATACATCCGAATATTACATTTGCCAATATTACACTAAATTTTACTTTTAGGCGAGTTTCCATTTATAACATATTATGTGATAAATACGTCTCAGTCGAATCCTGTGATGTTTTACAATAATCTACGCACTGCCAGTCTAAGCAAGTTCGACCCGAGAACAACTAGGTAGGTGATATTAAATGTATTAAAGATATTATGAAATGACAGTACTGATTTTAGAGAAATGTGTTTGCTACTTTTTCTGCAGCAATATATATTTATTTATTAACAGACAGATCCCAATTTCAGTGTAAAATAGTAAAACAGAGCTTAGTTTATGATAAATAAGTACCTACGTAGATAATTAAAAATTCACTGATATTACAAAATTACAAATAATTGAAAACACACAAATAATCAACACAATCAAAAAATCAGTGTGGTTTTATGGAACCACGATGCAAGTGAAACTTTTTTCCGGATTGTAGGCAATTAACTGAACATTTTTGGAAAATTATTCTATTTAGGGTATTAAAATCGCGTTTTTAATCTAAACTTAATAATTGGAAAATGGGAATGATAATGGGAAATCAATAGTAGACAAGATATCCAACTATAAATTTTAATTTCAATCAGCGTATTAGAATATCTACGGAATACATAATAAATACAACGCATGTTAAAAACCGAGCACAATATTATTTTATTTAAATCATTGAATCACTTTGAAATTCAATTGTTCTATCAATAACTCTTCATCTTCGCCTTGAGTCTCACAGTCCATAAATGTAACTAATATTTTATGCGAACTAAAATAAGTAAACAATGATCTACATCTTATTTTTTCAATGTTTCATTCTTGTAAAAATGTTCTCATCTCTTCATACAAGAGTGCGTTTATATTAAACAATAAAATTCGCGAATCGCGGCATAAAAATTTAAAAATCTCATAATTACACGGTCAGCTGTAGCGAGCTATGTGCGCCGCCACATTGGCTTTGCGCTTTTTACTTTTATCCCTACTCCGCGACCGGCTGTAACGCGACATGTGATAGATGGACGAAAAATTTTGAGGCGCTGTAATAAAAGTTTCACTTTAATAAACTGTGAACGTAAAGACATATACCTGCATATAACTGCAAAAAATCTGATTCTGCATGTTATTTAGCTAGTATAGAAAAGTATATGTACCATAGTTTTTCCTATGAAATGCAAAAAAAAGGGAGTAGAATAGGTAAACCTAAAGCAAAGCTAACGTGGAGGCTGGCCAGGGTTCGCCTAGGAAGCGGTATTTTCGATAAGACTGACATGAAAGACTGAGATAAAACATGTCATCTGTGCGAGAATATCGAGCAAAGACCAACGTTTTTACAAACTTTCTTCTGAATTGCTGACCTAGGCTCGCTATGCCGTCTGTAGCCGGTTTAAGAATAGTTTATAGCTGAAGAATGAATTAATTAAAATTTTATTAAATACATTTTGTACCTTTTAAATATTCTGTTTCTCAAATGAACAGGTATACAGCTGCACATACTCTCGATTTATACACCGAAGTAGCTTCAATATGTCGACCACCGGTACATGAAATTGGCATGTCTCTATTGAAAACACATAGTTCATCCACAGGGTATATGGTATCTGTATACAAAGTCTTCGAAGGAGACGATAGAGAAAAATTTGAAAGAAACTGGTTGTACTGGACAGGTACGTAGTAGAAGTTTGATGTTTACTAAAAATTTTTATTAAAAAGTTCGACTTGTATCGGGAGTTTTATTAATAGAGATGACCAACCAGATGCTGGTTTACTAACAGTTAATAATGCCATATCATACGTGAAATATATAAGAGCCAACGATGTAGGATAGTGTAGATGACCAACCAGATGCTGGTTTACTAACAGTTAATAATGCCATATCATACCTGAAATATGTGAGAGCCAACGATGGAGGATAGTGTACGGTGATGACATGTCGTAAAAACTGGTGCCATTTTGTCACTGTAACCATACATTGGGAAAATGATTTAGAATCAATAACATAAATATAAAAAAAAATTTCCACAAACTCTTTAACTTTATTTTAAATTTTGCTTATGGTTCCAGAAAATAACGGTTTTAGCAACTACTCCAAATACACTGTTGGCCCGAATTAATTCAAAATTAGTTTTTCGTTTTCGGGCGAACTATTTTCTTTCTACGAGAATAATAATCCAACTTATAATCCAATAAGATGCCAAGATTAAAAATAAGGTATATATTTACTGGATCGGATATGCCGTTTTGGTAGGTGAACTATACAGAATACTTTTTACTTCGGTAAAAACAAAGGGGGCGTAGCCCATCTCGGCCGATTTAATAAGGTACCTGACAGATCAATTTTTAATGACTAGGAAATACCCATCTCGGCCAAAAACACTTTCAGGTAGAAACCCACGACAAATTTCAACCCCTAATCTATGCAATCAATTTCTTTGAATTCTTATCAATGGTGGCAGAGTAATGAACACTGGCCAGTTGTAATATATTTATCCTGAATTGTCGAAAATAGTTATTAGTTTTATTTTGATTATTGACCAGTGCGTGTAAAACAATTTAAATTTAACTTCGGAAAATGGCAACATTTGTTCATCCAGAAATGACAACTCAAAGAGGAAAACCACTCTTAGTGGTAAATAAAACCTAACCTAACCTAACCTAACCTAACCTAACCTAACCTAACCTAACCTAACCTAACCTAACCTAACCTAACCTAACCTAACCTAACCTAACCTAACCTAACCTAACCTAACCTAACCTAACCTAACCTAACCTAACCTAACCTAACCTAACCTAACCTAACCTAACCTAACCTAACCTAACCTAACCTAACCTAACCTAACCTAAACTAACCTAACCTATCCTAACCTAACCTAACCTAACCTAACCTAACCTAACCTAACCTAACCTAACCTAACCTAACCTAACCTAACCTAACCTAACCTAACCTAACCTAACCTAACATAACATAACATAACATAACATAACATAACATAACATAACATAACATAACATAACATAACTTAACCTAACCTAACATAACCTAACCTAAAAAGATTTCAAAGTTGTCTTATGTTAAAATATTATCATATTATCATTCATGTATATAACTTAATGTAAATATGTATAAATTGTTGTAATATAGTTAGCTATTATATTTATATGCCGAAATGAGCCATTCGAAAACAGGTAAATTTTAGACTCGGGCCGACTTGGGCGATTTTTATTCAGTATACCTGCCTGATCGGCCGAGATGGGAATCGCCCAACAAAGGACACAACTAAGATAAACAGCTACATAATTTATAATTTTGAGTAAAATATTATGAATGTGACCACAATGATTGTTTACCTCTTCGTGTATTCGTCTGCGCCATAAATTGCTAGCTCCATTTACTGAAGTATTCTGGATAGTTCACCTACCAAAATGGCATATCAGTTCAATTTTAGATGAAACAGGTTCTTTATGAAGAACAGTCATTACAATACTGGCTTTAAGCATCAATTGAAGTACAGACTAAAATACCATAGTAACGCAAAAGTTAACATAACCTGTCGTTAAGATACAGTAATTAATAATAATAAAAAAAATTAACAATTAAAACAAACAAAACAAGTTTAAATAAGATGCTCAATATGTCCACCGTTGACTTCTTGGTAATAAAAGATTCTAGACAAAAACTATTCCCGAACGCGTTCAAGGGTCTCTGAAGAAATCGATTTGCATTCTTCACGAATCCTTTGTTTTAGATCTTCAACGGTGCCGACTGGCGTACTATAAACTTTTGTTTTCAGATAACCCCACAAAATTAAATCGAGTGGTGTCAGATCAGGAGAACGAGCAGGCCACTCTATTCAACCCCGTCTTCCTATCCACCTACCAGGGTACTGCTCATTTAAATATCGCCTTACTGGTCCATAATAGTGGGGAGGAGCATCATCCTGATGAAAAGCTATCTCCAAATCACGGAATTCTTTAGGATGATCCTCAAGTATTTCAAGGATTAGGGGTTCAATAGCATTCTCTAGCATTTCCAGATATATTTCTCCGGTCAAATTCGTGTTCAGAAATACAGGTCAAACAATGTAGTTTCCTAGAATCCCTGCCCACACATTTACGTTTTGAGGGAACTGGGTGTGTCCTTCATGGAAAATGTGAGGATTTGTGTCGCTCCAGTATGGCACGTTCTGAGTGTTCATATTACCATTAAAAAAGAAGGTAGACTCGTCACTAAAACACACTGTTTTAAGATAATCAGGTTCTTGAAATTTACGTTTCTTTAAAATTCTGTGTACAGTTTTTGGACACACCTCACAAGTATCTGCAACTTTTGAGGTGGATTATGATGGGTTCACTACCATTTCCGCAACTATTTCAATGTGTTTATCTTCTGTGATGCTTGGCCGCTTATCGTCATTAACGTTTCCCGTCCTCTGATATTTTTCTAATAGCTCCCCTTTTTTTATAAGGAGCCGTCCCTTCGCCGGCACCACCTCAGCCTCCTGGGCTTATTGTGGATACTCCTAGTATTCTGACTACAGCCTATTCAGCCAATCCGTTCCCTGTATTAGCTCATACAGGTTCTTTGCTGGTTAATTGTAGAAGTCTTCTGGAGTCATTTGGGGTCTACCATACAGTTCCTGCCTCCTGTGGTCCAGCGTCTCACAGTTGCATAGTATATGCAGAGCTGTTTCAGTATCCTTTTTGCATCTTTTGCGTGTACTTTTTCTGATGGTTCTTTTATGAATTTCTTTCCATGTATTTGCCTGGGCGTATTCTTCCAGTGTTTATTATGTTGTTCTTTTACCCACCCTCTTAACCATGACCTAGTTGAGCATCTGGGAATGCCCACAGCTGGTTTGGGACCGTTCATCAGGGTTGACGATCCTGCTCTTGTGAGTTCGTCAGCTTTTTCATTGCCAGCGATTCCTTTGTGACCTGGGACCCACTCCAGTGTTACACTGTTCCGAGTCGCCAGTCTTCTAAGTTCTTCGCCGCATTCCCATACCAGCCGAGATGTTACCTTAGAGCTCTGAAGTGCTTTAAGGGCAGCTTGACTGTCACTGTAGATCCTGATCTGCCTGTTGTTGTAGGCTCTCATGTTATTTGCCCTTGCACATGCAAGTATTGCATAGACCTCTGCTTGAAATACCGAGGCGTATTTTCCAAGCGAGACGATTCCTTCATATTTGCTCGACTTGCTGTATATGTCCGCTCCGGTGCCGAGCTCATTCTTTGATCCGTCTGTGTACCAGATCAGTTCATTTGCTCTACTGAGTGGTGGTGCGTTCTCTTCCTCAAGCTCCTTTCGATCTCTGATGACAATCTTGAAGTTCTTGCGAAAGATATATCTGGTGGTCATGTGGTCTGTTGGCATTTTAAAGATGTCGTCATCCACATGCCTTATTTCTGTGTGTCCTCTCCCATGTGTTCCCTTAGGTCTTTCCTTGATATTGGCCGATCTGGATGCCTGTCATTAAACATTCGTTCGGCTGCGTGCAGATTACTTCTAGTTTCACCAAGAAATTATATCGCTTCCACTTTGTCCTCTAACTAGACTAAAGGCTGCTGCACAATTGCCAGGGAACGGGAACGTGAACGAGAACGAAATATTATATTTAGATGCACAACAACGATAACGAGAACGGAAATAGTAGGAATGTTTGACATTTTCTGGAGACATTTATTTGCTAAAACACTGTCAACTTGTGACTCAATAACAAATTTCCGAATAACATATCAATAATTTTTTATATAATGGGGATGTTATTATTGGCCTCTTCCTCTTAATAAAATTGGCCAGCACATTAATTGCTTCTTTTTGGGGCCACTTTTACATTAGTCTGAGAGATTCTCATGCAACGAGGTTATGTTTGGTTATATTTGCATCAAACAGGTTGCTGCTTTCCTATTGGCTCAACTATTAGCATTATATATCCTGTGCTGGGATTGGCTCCGGGAGTGCAACGGTAAATTGGTTATGCATTGGTTTACCGGGACCCGAAACTTTACCTGGGATACTTTATCCGGGATACTTAACCTGGAGCACTTAACCTGGAGCACTTTACCTGGAGCACTTTACCTGGAGCACTTTACCTGGGACACTTTACCTGAGACACTTTACCTGGAATACTTTACCTGGAATACCTTATCCGGGACTTCAAGTTTTCCGACAACTTTCTACAAGAACAGGAAAGTACAATGGTTCTTGCTCTCCAACACAACATATGTTGACTAGTCAATTTTTTTATTTCATATTTTTAAAGTCAATATACAACTTGTAAATTTAATAACGTTGTTCATAAAGTTTTTTTTCCCTTCCAATCTTACAGGATTTGTCGCTATAATGCAGATGTGAATAACAAATAGGCTAGTATTATTCAGCGTGGCGCCCACTTACCTTTCCTAATTTTCACAATTTATCTTTATTTCACCTTAAATAAATTTCAAGTAGAATTACCCGAGAACCGGTAAGAATACTCTCTGAATTTATACTAGTTTGGTCTCAGAATCTACACCTGAGGTGCTCTCTAAACTGAGTAGCCGTTGCAAATTGTGTATCTTGTGTATCTTAACTTTTTTCCGTTCTCGTTCCAGTTCACGTTCCCGTTCCCGGGTAAAGGCGGAATTATAAACTTTACGTTCGCGTTCAGTTCGCAGTTGGCACTGCTCGAAAAGGATGGAATGATTTTTTAACAAAATTCAAAACGAAAGCTTCTTCAAATAAAGGCAAAAGGATAAAAATAATACATACAGTTTCAGAAAATGACTTTTTTCCGAACTATCTGTTGGTTTCAGCGAAAAACAGTAGTTTCTTCTTTAGATTACCACCAACTATTTGAAGATTGGTTTGAATATCTAATTTAAAAATTATACCACAAAATAATGTGATTATAATGGACAATGCAAATTATCGTAATCGTCAGGTAAATGATTTTCCTTGTACAAAAGTACAAAAGCAGAAATTCAGGATTTTATGATAACTAATGACATATTATATTTTGAAGACACATACGAAAAACGGGATCCTTTAGAGGTATTAAAAGCTTTTAAAATCAATAAAGAAGATGAGTTTGATACGCTTGCAATTAAAAATGGTATATGTCCATGTGTTGCGTCTTCCCTTATTGCATATTTAATCCCATTGGGCAAAAATGGCACCAGGTTAATTCTAATATGCAAGAAGAAATAATACTTTTCCCTCTTTACGCTTATCAGTAGAAGAATCGGTAAAAAATGTGGTAACATTTCTGCAGTCAGCTGTAAAACTATATAGAACTTGTTTTAAAGGTGGAAAATTCTTATACGTGAATGAGTACTAATGTTAAATGTTAAATTTAGATGAAGATAGTGATACAGAACTAAATTAAAGAGTAGATTGAAAAGAAATAAGTTCAAAAAGATTTATTATGTGTTGTAGGGCGTTTCTGTTTATATTTATTATACACTGTGTTCATTTGAAAAGGACCCACCCTTAATATTTCAAAAATGAGACATATTAGAAAGAAATGCCGAAACACGTCAACTTTTAACTTGAGGGGGACACTTTTTGGTGCTAATGTCATAAACGTCAGATTCACCCCCTCCCTACTGGAGATACCCCTTACATTTTTTTAAATGGCATTAGGTATCAAGTCACACCTGATTTAAAAGGCCTGGTAAATCTCTATTCAATCATTTTGTTTTGCCTTCGATTCCAGCCTTCCATTGTTATTTAATCGTTGTTTGAAATTGGCTCTCTTTCAACTTGCAACTGCCTCTGTGACATGCATTACTGCTTCCCCTGCACTGAAAAGCACAAAAAATTATTACACTGCAAAAATAAGCACAAATTATGGTTTCAAAGAAGAAAACTGCAAGTCAATACTACATGAATGTATTGTTAAATTATTGAGGCAACTAATTTCGGTCAACTTAACTATCATCAGACCTGTAAGGGTGTTATAATAGCATTTAAAAAACATACTTACAAATTATGGTGCCAATTAATGATATTTGGAACCCGAAGGTTTAATGGCGATAAATCCAGATACAGAAAACTTGAATAAGTTATGTTGAAATTGGAATAAAAGCAGAAAGAATAAAGACTAGGAGAGGAATAAGTTTCATTATTGACTTAGTTTTTCTTTTTTGAAATAATTTCTACATTTGAGAAATTGTCAACCTTTTACTTACAAATTATGGTGTTAATATTAGTTTGAATGCAAGTAATGGTTATTAACAATACAAATACACAAGTTTTCTTTCATGCTTTTTTATAGGTAGGTTATCAGAAATAAAATTAGTCTGTTAACATACTGACGTATAAACCTCCTTGTCACCTACTATTAATGTCTATGATTATTCTTTACATTGATTGACAAGTCGTGTCATGTGTATATTATATTAAGTCGGATTGAAGTTAATTAAAGCTAAATAACTTATTTAGTTTGTTTAATTTTGCTACAATTTAATTAACTTAATATGACCGACATTGATACGATACTCCCGCCCAATGTGGCAAGGTACCTACGACCCGAGAAGTTCGATGTGGATCCCACCGCAACAGAAGCGGACCTAAAGTGAACCCATTGGAAATATACTTTTGACAATTTTATACTCGAAGAGATTCCTAAAGGTACCGACTCCATAAAGCTTAAACTTTTGATGAATCATTTATCAGCGCATATCTTTCCGCACGTACGTGATACTTTCACCTATGATGATGCCATGAAGGTACTTGATAAAATATACCTCAAACCAAAGAATGTTATACTAGCTCGTCACTTACTAGCCACGCGTAAGCAGAAGCCTGACGAATCTATATCCGACTACGGAAGGTCACTCAGACTCTTAGCCCGCGATTGTAGCTTCGAAGCTGTCTCTGCTACAACGCATGAAGAAGAAGCTATAAGAGGTGCATTTATATCTGGAATACTATCACTGAAAATCCGGGAAAAATTACTTCAAGAAAACTCTCTCACCTTAGATAAAGCTCTCGATCAAGCTCTCTCCGTGGAAACTGCGGAAAGGGATTCCCGGGCCATGACCAGCGGAGTGAATGAAATAAATCTTAATGCTTTACCAGTGCCGTCATTATCAAGACGCACGACTAGAAAATCCCAGAATCCCCGAGCTACCTTGGAAGAGCCAAGTAAATGGACCTGTTTCTATTGCGGAGGAACTACATCACAAAGAAGACTCAAATGTCCAGCTTTCAGCGCCCAGTGCCAACTATGCTCCAAGAAGGGACATTTTGCTAATGTATGTAGAGCTATGAAGGTTACTAATAACGCCGTTACCGTTGAAGAATGTGTCTCGGACTCGGATGAGTCTGAAGTGGTTGCTAATGCTGTCTCAGCTGCCTCTCCATCGAGTCTTTCAAATGCTACTATCCCCGTAACTCTCAACAACTATCACGCCGACGCGTTAATTGACACGGGAAGTTCAGTGAGCTTTATAGACGAGAAGATAGCAAGACTAATGCAGCTGAAACTGAAACCTCACAGACTGTCACATTAGCCTCTCAAAATAACGTATCTTTCGTAAGAAGTGTTTGCTTTGCAACTGTAACTATGAACGAATGCTTCTCACAAACACAGGCCATTTCTCGTCGTCAGCAACCTTTGTGCTGATGTTATCATAGGCCATGATATACTTAAAGAACACTCCAGTCTCCAATTCAACTTCGGAGGATCTAAAGAACCTTTGGTCTGCAATGTAATGCAAGCTTCAGTGCCCCCCGCCTCAATATTTACTAACCTCTCTCCGGATATCAAACCTATAGCCGTGAAATCCAGACATTATAGTGAACAAGACGAAAAATTCATCACGGAAGAAGTCTCGAAGCTACTGGAAGACGGCGTAATAGAACCGAGCATATCTCCTTGGCGTGCGCAGGTCTTAGTAGCAGGAGGAGGGGCATACCGAAAAAGGCTCGTGATCGACTACTCCTTGACCGTAAACAAGTTTACAGAATTGGACGCATACCCGTTACCTCATATCGAGACCATTGTGTCGAAGGTTGCGAAATTCAGTGTCTTCAGTCAGATAGACTTAAAGAGCGCCTATCACCAAGTGCCTATTAAAGAGAGTGAAAAACCGTACACGGCATTTGAAGCTGCAGGAAAACTCTATCAATTTACGAGAATCCCATTCGGAGTCACCAACGGTGTCGCAGCATTTCAGCGTACGCTCGAATATATAATAGAAAAGGAAAAGCTTAAAGGGACTTTTACTTACCTCGACGATGTCACCGTATGCGGAAAAGATGACAGCGATCACGATCAGAACCTACTGAACTTTCAAGCTGCTGCAAAAAGGTACAACCTAACTTTGAATGATCAAAAATGTAAATTTCGTCAGCTGACCATAAGTTTGTTGGGCTACACGATCAAAAATAATACCATTGAACCAGACAAAGAACGTCTCCAACCACTACTACAGCTACCAGTCCCCACGAACACTGCTGAGCTGAAACGCGCTCTAGGGCTGTTTGCCCATTACGCAAAATGGGTGAAAGATTTTTCGACTAAACTACAGCCTTTAACGAACGTAAGCAGTTTCCCGTTACCTGAAAGTGCCGTTATCCAGTTTGAGCAATTAAAGTCAGATATTTGTAAAGCTTCACTGGTAGCAATTGATGGAGATGAGATACTGACTGTTGAAACTGACGCGTCAGAGTATGCGATAGCTGCCACGCTCTCTCAAAAAGGCCGACCAGTGGCATTCTTCTCCAGTGTCCTGGATCGAATGCTGAACGTAGACACCCATCGGTTGAAAAAGAAGCATACGCTATTGTGGAAAGCCTAAGAAAGTGGCGGCATTTCCTGATGGGGAAATACTTCATGTTGATAACGGATCAACAATCCGTGTGTTTCATGTTCAACCAAAACCACTCTAGTAAAATTAAAAATGAAAAAATTCAACGCTGGCGTCTTGAGCTCTCCTGTTTTAAATACGATATCATCTATCGACCTGGCTCCCAAAACACTGCAGCAGATGCACTATCCAGAGTCTGCGCGCTCATGGATAATAATAAATTATATGAGTTACATGCTCTACTATGTCACCCTGGCATAACGAGGATGTACCACTGGGTACGCTCAAAGAACCTCCCGTACTCGATCAATAACATAAAGACTATGACGACCTCTTGTAGAGTATGTGCTGAACTTAAACCACGCTTCATGACAACAAAAGGACAACTAATAAAAGCGTTGGCTCCCTTTGAAAGGCTGAATTTGGACTTCAAAGGGCCTCTTCCATCAAAATCGGAGAATAAATATTTACTCACCATAATTGACGAGTATAGCCGATTTCCATGGGCTTACCCTTGCAAAGACATGTCATCTGCAACGATCATCAAATGCTTACAAGACCTTTTTAGTACGTTTGGACATCCGCTGTACATCCATAGCGACAGAGGAAGCTCCTTTATGTCAGAAGAACTTAAAACTTTCTTGGGAGCTAACAGCGTTGCCTCTTCCCGAACTACTCCGTACAATCCACGAGGAAATGGCCAAGTAGAACGCCTTAATGGTACTCTGTGGCGTGCAGTACAACTCAGCTTGCGTTCCAACAACATAACAGTAGAACACTGGGAACGAGTCTTGAAGAACGCTCTTCACTCCATTCGATCACTTCTCTGCACATCTACCAATGAGACGCCTCACGAGAGACTTTTCAAACATCCACGGAGGTCGCCCAATGGAGAATCAATGCCTACATGGCTAGCGCCAGAACCGGTTCTCGTTAAAAATCACGTTCGCTCAAAAAACGATCCCTTGGTGGAAGAAGCTGAACTGCTTGACTATAATCCACACTATTCCGTAATTCGAAGGTCGAACGGCACGGAGAGTACAGTGTCTAATAGGCATTTAGCCCCGCTTCCGAACGATTCTCGCTCTTCAATTGAAGAGTCATTTGAAGATGATTCCTTTGATGAATCCTTTCATTCAGTGAACGCGGACGGCCCCACTCCAGATCCTCAAGACGTGAATCTTCCGGGCACTTCACAAGAAGTTAGGGGAGAAACACCTGCCAACGAAAGACCCAAGAGGAATCGCCGGCTACCTTCTCATCTACACGACTTTGTGGTAGGAGGAGAAAAACATAGACGGGGAGAATGACGTATAAACCTCCTTGTCACCTACTATTAATGTCTATGATTATTCTTTACATTGATTGACAAGTCGTGTCATGTGTATTTTATATTAAGTCGGATTGAAGTTAATTAAAGCTAAATAACTTATTTAGTTTGTTTAATTTTGCTACACATACCTTCAATGCAAGATGCTAAGAGATTCTCTTCATTTTTACTTTTCTCCAAAGTTTCATTTACCAGCACTTGATGATTTTTTCCTAGTGTATTGCTAGGGAATAAGCTCGGAACAGCATCGACTCGCAGTTTACCTATCATCAAATGAAGGTAACTATCTTGGGTAAAATGACGGCTACAAATATAATGGTTACGAAGAGAAATGCCAGGCATGTACTTCATTCCCATCGCTTCTTGCCAGAATTTTGACCTACAAACGCATTAAATTTATTATTTTTTACTTTAAAAAGACCAAAAATATTCTTACTTTTTATCATTGGAAGGAAAACAATGCATTTTCTCAAACTCTTCTTCACTATTTCCACAAAGCAAACAAAGTTTTTGTGACATCTTAACTTCTAAGCACTTCAAACTGGTCGGAATTTTAATACAATCAAATAACTAGCAAAACAAAGAGTAACAAATAACGAGAAAAATTAAAATCAGATACGCAGAGCAACACAAATATAAACCAAATATGGCGACAGGCGACACAGCAAATGTCAGATGTCAGCGAATATCCGATCACGATTCAAGAAATGCACGGAATGAGAATAGCGGCGCTACTACCGCCACCTGCCTACACCTTGTGAGCCTTTGAACAAAGACATATTTATGCATTTCCAATGTATCAGACACTCATGTTCTCACCGAACTAATTTTCCTATGCACTTGTGCGTCTCAGGGTTGTCTCTGATCATATCTAATTTTGGCGACTTATTACGGATATGTTGGGTTATTATTCCTGTGAAAATAAAATAAATTGCCCTATAAACAAAAAAGTAATTTTTAATTAAAAAATTTCGGACCACAGTGTAGAGCATATGTTAGATATTTTTATGTTTTAGGTGCAAGAATGATCTACCGATATTTACCGCAAGCAGCAGGTCTACGACGAATTTCTCTTCATAAATCGCTAAGTCCGAAAGGAGACAAAATGTACATTTTACTATGCGAATGTGCTAATTTATTAGATGACGTGACTGTTTGTGCATTAATATTACCTGCGTTAAGAGCAAGATTGACTGGCTACACGGGAATATTCAGGCCAATACAAACATTCTAAAGGAAATGGGTCCAATTTTAATAACCTTCACATATCTATTATACAATGTGATAGTAGTAAATTGACTTCAATAAAGTCATTAAAATGACATGACAGCTTTTTACCGGTATAATGTTTTTATATTTTTAACTAAAAGATCATAAAACGAAATCAAAGTATAGTGTCAAAAACTTTCTGATAATAAATAAATTGTTTATAAGAATGGGTAGAATTTACATACAGTATGAGCCAAAATGAACACTACCGAAAATGAAAACCAAAGTAAGTATTTAAATTATATGTATGTTCAAAACGTGCCTCATTACAATTTTGTGAATTGTCAAACAGATTTACAAATAGTGACCTAGTCAAGAACGCTCCCTGCATTATCATTGGTGACTACAGCTCTTCAGCGACATGAAGAACTTTTACACTGACACAACACACTACCAGTACCTACTGCAAAATGTTCGATATATTTACACTTTCACTTGGCGCCATTTTCTTGAACTTGTGGCCATTTTCACGACTAGTACCGTGGGATCGAAAATAATGCTTTACTTTAAATAAATTCTATCCACTATTGTTGTAATTCGTTCTGCGTTCATCAGTTTACTACTTAAGTAGTTACAGGGGCTACTAATAAAATAAAATAGTGGTTACTACACTATAAACGATATAACTGAATATAATAAAAAATGTTGATTAGGTATAGCAAAGTGGATAACAATATTTGTATTAATTTATATATTTATATTAACTTACTTTTGATTCCTACGTGCTGTAAATACTGTCATGAATAGCAAATGTATCAACTATTGCAGTATTATTACAGTTTTATTTATACGTTTTTTGGTGGCAACCTTAACTTTGATAACTCATCACGGCTTTTGACATATTACTCACAGTTCTCTGCAGTTTTTTATTAACTCGCAGAGTAAAGAATCGAAAAATTAAATGAACACAATGAAATTCTCAAAACATAACCTCAATCAAGAGTAGACGTCAAATAGACCATTCCAGAATGACGTCACTGACAGGTCGGCCATATTGTTCTGGAGGACCCATGTCATATTCTATTCAGTTTCCGTTATTTACTGGTAAACAACGGATGATAGTTGGACTTTGATTAGTAATAAGTTCTTAAAATTATCTATCCATCGTTTTGTAGTATTTATAAGAAGTGTGCAATGCGGGGAGCAAGAGATGAGTTATCTTTTTTTCAATTACCGGCTGTTTTAAGGAAGCAAAATTACTATTTAATTGATCTCCCTGTTCAACGGCGCGATGCTTGCTTTAAAACGGCGCCCCCTCAGTGAATCACAACTTGAAACTTGGCGTGTGTGTTCTCGACATGTTATCGAAGGTTAGTTCGTTAGAGGAAAACATGCAGCCTGACTGGATTCCTAGCCAAAATATCGGCTACACCACTAGTGGAAAACCAGATGACTCTGCAGCTTCAAGATATGTGAGATGTGAAAGAAGAAAACGGAAAAAAGTTGCAATAGATGTAGGTATTATATTTAAAAATAAGGGGTTGCACCTGAATATGTTGCCCTTGACTATCGTGTTGGAATTACATAACTCCTCTGTTGATTGCTTTTTTCGTCGTCTGACATTTTAATTATTATTTAATTCAATTAAGAGACTGCGCCATGTGTTATTTGTAATGTTTTTATTATTTTAATAATAGTATATTAAGTATTAAGAACGGTAAGGGTTGTTTACCGGTCGACAGCAATGTTTGGAGGATGAGCGTAGCGAAGCCTCCAATTTTGCTGGAGACCGGTAAAACCCTTAACGTTCGAGATGCTTATACCATTTTTTGCGCGATCGTATTGAAATAAATTTCAAATAAAATAATTTAAATTTCTTTGAAATGAACAAAAAGTGAAAAAGACATTTATACTTCTCGATCAGTTTAAAATATATTTCAGTTTCTCCTTCAGTTACGCTGAGTAATACGAATATGAATACCCTCGATACCAACATGGCAGGTACAAGCGGTATTAAAATTAGCCAATGTACCAATTGTACATTTAATTTTAATGTTTCAAATTAATGTTTTTGATTTTTTTGTCCTTTCTGTGAAATTGTTTTTATGCTAATTTATTACTTTTTATATTGTTCTGTTCGGTTCTGTTCATTAAAAAAATATAAATCTTCTTATTTTTTTTTGTTCCTTTTGTGTAATGAATGAATTAATATATTATTTAGGACCACTTGAATGTATGTAGGGCTAAGACGTCGGTAAGTAATTTACTTACCGACGTCTGAACGGTAAGTAAATCACTTACCGACGTGTTGGACTTAGAAACCAGTAAACACAACCTACCGTCCTGACAACCGATGCTGTAAATAAACAAAAAAGATCGATCGCGCAAAAAATATATATTACATTGACATTGTTCTACGAAGTCTGTCTGACAACCAACTGACTTACAGCACATGTCGAAATACACAAGCTTCAACTCCAACTGATCGGTTGTCCTCCAGAACAAATGGCCGACCTGTCAAATTCAGGTGTTCTGAAACGACAAACGACTGAAGTTAGTTTGAATTTGATATTTAATTATTCAACGAGTTACATTTGGTATGAAATTAAATACAAATCGTTTCTTTTGATATATATTTATATTTTTTAATAACATGCGACCTACAAATTTCAATATTTACCAGTGACAAAACGTACTGATTGACAGCAGCAAACGAATGAACTGAGTCTGATGACGTGCAAGTACATTTATACTGAATAGAGAGTAGTTGTTGAAAAACTGGTTTATCACCAGTTCAGTTGGACATGTTGAGTATTTGCAATTTATTGAATTTAGGGCTAACTATCCCAACATACCATATCGCGAATCAAGCAAAACGATATTGTATTGAAGTGTCTTTGGATAACCATGGGTGTGGAGATCTGGGTCCTATCCAAAGTCTGGGAAAAGTTATTTAAATACTCCCTTACTATTAATGCGAAAGGAGGAGTACCGTCATGCATGACCACATACGCCTAAATATGAGAGGTACATCTTCCAATAAAACTGAACGCAAATTTTCGAGAAATTGAAGATCACTGGTCAATCGATGAGGAAGAAAAAATGATATTAATAAATAGTTTTCCAAAAGTAATATCAATCCAAACAGACCTGAAAGGTGTGTTGGTCGTGCTAAAACAGTGGCATGCGGATTCACATTAGTATAAATGTGGTTATTATGAAAATGTATAAATTCATGTCTTGAGAAGTTCGCTTCATCTGTAACAAAGTAGTGGCAGCAAAATTGGGATTATTCACAATTTTTCATAAAATCTATACATACGAAGCGGATACTAAGTTGGTAGCAAATCTTGAACACGTTTAATATAATTTGGATACAATAAATTTTCTTTCATATTACCTTCCAATATTCCAAACAGTTTAATAAATAATTACCTAAAAATGTACTTTCTTAGTAATTTTTTTGGTAGGCACTTGTTTCTGGTTATCCGTCAATAATTTAAAAAACTTTATCTCGCAATTTAGTAAACGTTTTAGAGCATGGTAAGCGGCTATTTACATAACGCTGGGTATAAATACGTGTATTACGATTAGTAAACGCAGGTTTGGTAAAAATTACAAAGATGACTTAGAAGATAGACTAGGTGATATGGGCGCAAGTGCTCCAGAAATTATTTGAATGGAGTTTTTTTTCCATAATCATGTCCAGAATAAAATGCTGATTACAACAATATTATGTTACCAGGCTATACCTTGGTCAGAAATTGTTTAAACCGCGATTGAACAATTTTGAACAAAAGAGAGGAACTGTTATTTTTTGGGTTGATCAAATTTTTATCATATTTTTGAATAATTTTCTACCAAAAATGTCTTGACATTTTTTCAAAAAATAAATATTTCTCAAACTATTGCCATTTAAACAATTAAAAATGTGCAATTTACCCTAACTTTAGCACGTGCTAAAGTAAAGGGTAAATTGCACATTTTCAATTGTTTAAATGGCAATAACTTGAGAAATACTCTTTTTGAAAAAATGTCAAGTCATTTTTGGTAGAAAATTAGTCAGAAAATATGATGATCAACTAAAAAAACAATTTTTCTTATTTGTTTAAACAATCACGGTTTAAACAATTTCTGACCAAGGTATAGCCTGGTAACATAGATCGTTGATTATGAAAAAAAATTCCATTCAAATAATTTCTGGAGCATTTGCGCCCATACCACCTAGTCTAATACGGATGTTCTTTTTTATTAATTTTGGAAACCAGTAGCGTCACTGAGGAAAATTGTGGTCTAAATTAAATTACACTTGGAGACGTTTATTACAAACAAATACAATACTCTCTATTTCATTCACGACAAATCTCATCACACGTGTTTATAGAAATGACGAGCGAGAATTTTGTAAACAAATATATTTCGAAATTAATATTTTATTAGTAACCCTCGTGACAATCTGATACAATGTGATTCATAGTAACTATATGAATTTTTAAATAATAATCTTGCAAGAGTACCGGTAGGTAAGTATTTTCAAATTATTGAAAATAACATTTTCGTTTTTACATTTTTCGTGGTTAATTGAAGATGTATTTTAAATTCTATAAGCTTGACTCAGGGGATTTAAATGTAAATACAAACTGTAGTTTGCAATAATGAATCTGTGATCTATATAGTTGAAAATTACACAGGATGGTTCACTTGTATCTTTATTTTAAAAAATACTCCTCCGAGCAAATTTACAGAGGTTAATAAATTGAATTTTTAAAATGTTTGACATTTCGCAGGTGTGACGCACTCTAAATTAAAAAACTGTATTACATTACTTTTATCTTCATCTTATCAACCATAATGTTCAGATCAGATCCGTCTAGAGCTAGAGCTAGAGCAGGGGATTCCCAAAGTGGTCGATATCGACCCCTTGAGGTCTAAATCGGTTTCCCAGGGGGCGACATAAACGAAAACTGATTTTTGGGGTCGACTAGGTCTAAATATCGACCCCTATTAATTAACACAAGTTCTTATTTGAAACAACATTTGGAACAACTATTTCAGTAGGAAGTATATGTACTTTTAAAAAACGATAAGCCTGCATAAGTTCGTGAAAGATAATGATGTTATTTTATTTTGTCACTCACTTGGACGCATTACACAAATATTTCACTAATGGGTTTGAGGATCTCTTAAATTTACAAATTTCTCATTGGATAATAAATCTGTACAATATCACAGCCATGGAAGAAGCCAATGTGCTAATGCAAGAATAGTTGATCACCGCATCAGCACAGACGACATTGATACAGTATCCAGCTCATCCATCACACTGAATTTTTTATTTTTTTGATCTTTACTTTGCGATTTTAATGTTTTTTTCAACAAATTACCTAACTACTTAATTATTTTTACGTAATTTGTATTAATAATTATTAATTCCACTTGATATTATGTCTATTTATTTTGTTAAATTTTTATGAGAAAATGATGTCAAGTCTACTCAAAGTTTTTAAATTGGTATTTTGTATCAATAGGAAAAAACTAGAGATAGGATTTTTAAAGTAATTTGGCTATGGAGGGTCTGGGGCTTCGATCATTAAACATACTATATGAATAACCCGCTGTACTGACACACTTTGTTCACAACCAACATATTAATCGATTCTGTCAATCTAAAACAAGGATAGCAATACACACAGCAAAGGTCACAGATTCCAATAACACTGCCGTGCTGTGTGAGGATTTAAATTTAATAGAAATATTTATGATGAAATAAAACAAATTAATTTGTTTTATTTCATCAGTAGTATGGATCTTCATCAAGTAAAAGCCTCATCTATTCAATTCAAGAAATATTTATCATAGATTTATTTATTATCCGAAAGAATTACACATAAGCATTGAATGACATATATTCAGGAACAAAAAAAAATAAGTCATTGGATGATTATTATAATTAAATAATACGACATGTTAACATCTGTGGAATCCAGCAGAATAAAAAACTTTGACATTGTTAATGTTGGCATAGGATAATACGTCTGTTTACTATTTCAGTATATTCATTGTTCGGAGGTCTGAGGTATCAGTTCATTTTTGAACAAGGGTCTCTAGCCCAAAATAGTTTGGGAATCCCTGAGCTAGAGCATGGTGTATTAGTGTGATATTTAGTACGACCCAGTGTTGCCAACTTAGTATAAGAGACAGAAAGTTTTACTAGAAAATTACACTTGTGCTATCAAGTCAGGTTCTACGTTTAGACAGCCCACATTCGGCTCGTTGCTGAACATTCTGTTCTGAAGCCATCTCGTGTTTATTTATAGTTAAGTTAAAAAATCACTAGAAAATACTTGAATATCTCGCTGTCCCTAAGAAACCCCAAAAATCCCTTGAATCGAAATATATATCCCTATCCTTCGAGTTGCCATCACTGGTACAATCCGACCATTCATTGTAGTGCCAAGATCAGCGATCACCTCCCTCTCCGAGTCTTATATTTTTATAAAAATAAATCTATGAATTGCAAACTAGTAGATTATGCAACAAGTGCGCAAAAACTTTGTACACATGTTGTACACAATAATTTTTCTACAACCACGCTTTTTAAAAATAACAAATTAAACTAGCAAAATCATCTAACAATAGCAAATATTCGTGGTGTTTTGGCTCTATTATATTTAATAAGATTCAAGTGAACCTTCCCATCTAAATACCAGCTTGCTAATAGAAATGTTAATTTTTAAAATAATAGCAATACATTTTGTATCTCAACACATATCGGTTCAAGTGCAAACAATTGACAAATAAAAATGCTTCGAGTGCTGTTATTAACATATAAGTTTTAGGATAGAATTTACGTTTGCAAATCTACAATCACCTATTGTATTTAAAATATTACATAATTAAATTATTTTCTATAAATTCGTGTTTTCTTTTTTTGCCAACGCCATATAACTAGATGAATAACGTACAACACTGACCTCATAGCAGATATATTGCGTTACAAGATATAGTAGAAAGCGCATAGCTCTGGTAACCGCGATAAACGTTCTCTGATACATGGTTAGAGTCGGCTGAGGTTGAGTATTCTTTTGGTCTAAATTTTATTGAAAAAAATATTAAATATGATGTTAACCTTGCATTAAATAATATTACCAAACATGTGAAGGTAGGTAGTATAAAAAAATCAACATGATTTTAAAAATTTGCACAAATTATTTAAAAGTCAGTTACTTTGTTGCTTTAGATAATTCAAATGTCTAAAGCATTATTTAAGTTATTAAGAATAGAAAACGCTTTACTATCGTAAAGTAGAAACCCATTAGATTAGATTACAAGGGGGTCGATTGGCCTTACCACACTGCGACCTGGAGGACTTGATGAATATGTGGAAGTCCAGGAAGGATGGCTTGTTTAACTAATAATCTCTAAATACACTTTTAAAACTTTATTCTTGTGCTTAGAATATAATATGTTCTCGACAGAGGTGACACACAGAATAATATCCGTGGACAGACAATTCATGCGCACTTTGTTGGTTTACATGTAGCTTCTAACAGAGGGTGCCACTGTATGAGCAAAGCTGTACTTTCTGACACTCCCTCCCTTTGCACATACAAAAATAAATAACTGAAGAGGGATGCTTAATATTTGTTTTAAAACTTATATCAACTTAAAACAAAAATATTCTTAATCAAATTAATGTTTAATTCTTCTCTACTACGCACTCTGCTCAGAATGGTTATTCCTTGTCTGCAAAAGAAATGATTAGACATATTATTTAAAATATTTCACAATATCCGGCATCTAAAAATTATTTTAGTAAAAAATTAATCTTCCGGATTCATTACATTATTTCTGAATTTAATATGCAATGTAGATGGTAAAGGTTTAGTCATGATATCAGCACTATTTGCTTTAGTAGATATCCATTTAATTTTTATTTTGCCCTCCAAAACACAGGATTTTACAAAATCACCATGAGTATCAGCTAACTGTGGTTTTTTGCCTGATATATCTCTTTTTTGAAGATTAGACTTTATGAGCTCTAATTCGTCATCAAAGTCTTTCAATTTGTGCCTTCCTTCCATTTGAGTGCAATCACCGGCTGATTTATTGTCACATCTAATAGTGACTGGAGACATAGTTTTGCCTATCATATCTCTAATCGCTTTGTCTAAAGCGATTATTTCTTTACATGATTCATTCATGGCAAGGTATTCAGCTTGACAGGTTGAAGTAGCTCCAAGCTACTGTATCACCGTACAGATGAATTATGTAGCCGCTTGTTGAGGCTGAATTTTCTTAGTCTCTGAAGCTAGCATCGGTCATACATTCTAAAGCATCGGTTTTACCTCTATAGTACAAACCTAAATTAGTTGTTCCTCTAAGATATCGGTAAATTCTTTTAACTTCTGTCCAGTCCTCTTTCATTGGTTTATTCTGTCTTCTAGATAATAAATTCACAGCGTATGCTATATCTGGCCTAGTTGAACCAGCAAGATATAGCAAACTCCCTATAGCCTCTCTATAAGGTGCATTAGTCAAAACATTTGAATCATCTGAGTTCCCTTTGCTTCTAGTGTTTCTGTTTTTGACTTGTCTAGTTATCATTGGTGTGTCTTGGGTATTACATTCTTTCATATTAAATGTTTCTAATATTTTTTCTGTATACTCTGGTTGAGTAATGAACATTTCCCGTTTACTTCTGTCGCGAAGAATTTTCATTTCCAGGAAATTTTCTGGTTCTCCCTTGATTTTCATTTCAAATGCATTATTGAAATGATTTGTAATTTCATCTAATTTTTCTCGCTCATTACTGGCTATTATTATATCGTCTACATATAGTACTTCAATCTTGTCTCCAAGTAAATAAGCACGGCTCATTTATGTCATTTTCTAAGCCTACTTTTAATGCTTCTCCAGTGAACTTTTTGTTCCACCTTTTAGAACTTGGCTTTGGTTCTTTTGATGTCACCGTAGCCTCCTGGAGTTTCTATATAAATGTCTTTCTCTAACGTACCATACAAAAAGGCTGTTTTGACATCCATTTATCTTGCTTCTAAATCGAGTTTGTTTATGATTGCCAGTGCTGACCTTATTACTGGAAGTCTTGACACAGGTGCATAAGTTTCTTTCAACTCATATTAATTTCCATTTGAAAACCTCTTACCTCTTATAAATGGCTTGTCCATTTTTGTCAATTTTAATTTTATATACCCATCCAGAATTTAGTACTTTGACATTTAAAGGTCTGTCCACTAATTCGTACACTTTATTATCGTCTATTGATTTTAATTCTTCAATTGCTGCTTCTTTCCATGCAGCACTATTTTCGCTTCAACATAGCTTCTTTATAGCTCCTGGGGTCTTTGTTGATGGAAGCCAGCATAACATGTATAAAATCGTCTTCCTCTAGATTATTGAACTTTCCTGTTGTTTTGGTATAAATGAAATTTTCATCAATCTTAGGCTTTGGTGTTCTCTTTGAAGTTCTCAACTTCTTAGGTTCAGTGTCACTTTGTACGTTTTCATCTAATGTACGTTTTTTTGTTTGTCTAATCTAGGCAATTTTTCGTCTAGATCATCCGTTGTCTACGTCAGATGTTTTATCGTTAATTGAATTGTCATCTAGGTTAATTTGTTTTTCAATTATTGGGAGTTCTTCACCTTCCAAATTCCTTGTTTTGTAAATATCTTTGTAGACTAATTTTTCATTGAACTTAAGATGACTGGAGTTTAAGAATTTGACAGAGGTTAGTTCCCACGGCAGCTCTTTCTGAAAACTTAGTTTCTGTTATGGGAAGTTTAACGTATGCTAAACAACCAAACCTTCTAATTTTATTCAAATGTGTACTAACCTTTGAATTTAGTTTATTTAGTGATGTTACAAAACTATTCGTTCTGTGTGGTGTGCGATTATACATATTAACAGCTGCCGCCCGTCTCGAAGTATGCTAGGGTAGTGATTCCGAGTCGGGGGTAACGGCGAGTTTGAGGTGGGTTTGGTTGGTAGGCATCCCCTTGGGGATGGGTCCAACACTGTTTCGAACATGAGTTTCCCATCTCGGCCCGAAAAAAAAACAGCTGCCTCGGCCGCCAATATCCACATCGATTTGGGTAACCCAGAGTCAAACAACAGTGCTCTGATTTTCTGTCGTATTGTTTTGTTAAATCTCTCGGCTGTACCGTTTAACTCTGGAGTATAAGAAGGTGCATAATCAGTTTCTATCTTTTCTTTTCGCATAACATCTAAAAATTCGCCTCCTGTGAACTCATTGTCAGTTTTGATATAACAAACTTTTCCATTTTTACCTAATAAATTTCTAGTAGTGGTTATAAATCTTTCTAAATAATTAGCAGGTTCATTTTTATTTTTGATAGCATAGATTCTGGCAAATCTAGAATAATCATCTAAAAACACAATAATATATTTATTTCCAACGAAAAAAATGGATTTTAAATTGTCCCATCGTATCTACATGAATTGTGTGTAACGGTCTGTCTGCTATCAATCTGGATTCTTTGAAGGGTAACTTTTCCATCTTTGCCAGAATGCAAGTTTCACAACCTAAAATATTTTCATGGAATTTTTGTTAAAGTATAATTATTTTGTGTAGCCTATCTGCCTTAAGGCCAAATGCTTTCGGCCAACTTGTTAGAAAGATCATGTGTCAATGCTATAATTTGAATAAATGTCAGAGAAGATAATTATTGCATAAGATTGTTTTATTCTGTCTGGTCTGAACTATTAAATAGAAGAATTAGTCAGTTATGAGCATTTAATAGTCTGTCGGTATTGCTTATACTATGAAAGGTATGTTGTATTTTTTATTAAGTATTTTAGGTGCACGGACTCTCGATACTGTGTTTTAGACGCCATTCTTTAATACGTCAAGTTTACAAGTTTGTATAAGTAGTATATGTTTAACGTTGTAATATAATACAATTAGTAATTGGATTGAATCTAACAGTTCTGTTTACTTACTCGCATCCACCCTACAAGGTATTAAAATTACAACAGGTTATGGACTCAGAAAGAGTTTAGTAACCAGGTCTACAAGAAGACCCAAAGTTTCGAGGTCTAGAATAATTTTTTTTTTTTCTAATTGTCAGCTGGAGTCAATTTGGACAGTCGTCAGGTATACTTTGAAAGCCAAATTTCAAGACGGTATTTTATTGAAAAGTTCTGTTTTAAAGTACGTAGGCTATTTTAGTTTATTTTGTATTTTCTGGATTGAAGTAAATATTTAAGTAAAGTATAGGCAATCCTGATGGATTCCATAAAATCGCATTTAGAAACATTATGTGAGGATTCAAAAGGTATGTGTCTTGGGAATTAAAGTTAAAATTAACCCTGAAAACAAAGGGTTTATTTTTGATAGCCACGGGAGTTGAACTGCGTCCTCATGGATCGATAAAGGATGCAGAAGTTTCAGCATGGTTGAAACAGGATTTGGAGGCACAACCATTAATAGGCCTAAAAGTAAGTAGCAACATTGCACTTAAAATTTCAAATTGCCATTCAGATTATCAAATGTTAGAAAAGTTAGATATATGGAAAGAAGTCTGAATTAACTATTGAAGGTTTGCAAAGACAGTTTTTTAATTTCAAGTATGATCTAGGTAAGTCGGTGGTTGAAAACTGAATGACAATACAGCAATATACTGAGGATCTAAAAGCTGAAGGTGAAGACATTAAAGAGAGTTGGGTAATGACTAGAATTTTAGGAATGCTACCAACAAAACTACATCATTTCCGTACTGCTTGAGACAATGTAAGTGGGGCAGATAAAAATATTAACACAATGTTTGAAAGACTTAGGTTAGAGGACGACAGGTTGAAAGAAAGTGAACAGGCATCAAGGTCAGGCGACTTCATCAAATGCGCTTATTTCCCATCAAAATCGAGTCTCTGGAAAACCACAGAATTCCAGAACAAATCTTTTTAGTGGAAGTCCAAACGTTGAATACTTTAAATATGGAAATAAAGGACATATGAAGAAGCATTGTAGGAATGCATCATCTGCAAAGAATTTAGCCTTATTGTAAGAATAATTATGCCTGTAATAATTGTAAGCAAAAGAGTCATTTTGCTAAAGATTGTCGGAAAGCCAATTCTGGAAGAGATGAGAGTAATCAGAATAACTATTCAAATCGCCGTGAATTTATGACTGTTGGTTTGTCAACTGTAAGTGTAGAGAACATTGAGGCTGAACCTGATTCCAACGTTTCATGGTATCGGGATTGTGCTGCTACACAACATATGTTCGAATAACCTTCGATTTATTTCTGCGCGCAAAACGCGGCATTTACGTCATCAGCGGTCTAATTGCACAATATTAGTTACGCCGCGAAAAACCGCCCCTAGTCTTGCCACGAGAGCGAAGTGCTTTTCCCCTTCCGTTGACACTTGACTTCTGTTCTGATCACCTCATGGCCGAGACGGTGGCAAAAAAGGTTAACGGCCACCCGGCTTTTCATATTACTTAATTTAATTTAATATAATGTGCTCCTTTAGTATAATCAGGCAAGTGACAAGCTATCGTATTAAGTGTAAGTTTCGTAATATACGAATATAGTGAAAAACTGCAGTGTTTTATTCATGGAGGTTGTTTGATATAGTTTTCTTCGTCGATTTAAAATGATTTAATGATTAAACTAGTGCTTTATTAACAAAATTATGGAAATGATATAATAAAAAATGTTATATGACAAATCGCTTGACAGTAGTCACTTGTACCGTCTCGATTCCTGTTAAATTAAAAGTCTACAAAAATATATGCTCAGGTCATTATTTCACTCGACCATCGCGAGTCGTAACATAGCCGGCCGCCTTGAAAGCATCTCTTTCAAAAAAAATCACTGTTAAAAATAAAGGAACAAAGTTTCAATCATCCAAAAGAAGTAAGCAGAGTTTATTGACAGCACGCTTGAAAATTCCATTAGATGTATGTATAGTGGCTACGCGCACAATGGATGAAGATTATCTTCTCTTAGTATAACTAATTTTCCTATGGATATCTTGCCATCGTCAATGTTGAATTTCCATTTGGATCGAGTATGCAAGTTGTTGAGATATTCGGAAGACCATCGTTGCCAAAAATGTTCTACCATCTGCTGACATCGTTGGTAATGATTTAGTCTATTATCAGGTATTATTAAAACCGTTTCTTCTGGTATGGAATTCAATGGTTGCCCTATTAGGAAATGCCCAGGTGTGAGAACGTCAAGATCAAAGGAATCATTGGATATGGGACATATTGGTCTTGAATTAAGTATAGATTCGATCTGTACAAGAACAGTCAAAAATTGTTCATGTCAGATGAGCATTACCTAGTATCCTAACCAAATGATGTTTTGTCAGTTTTACTGCTGATTCCTATAATTCACCAAAATTTGGACTTCTGGGAGGATTCAGATGCCATGTTATTTCATTACTAATCATATAATGTTTTAAGGAAGAATTATTATTCAGTGTGTGAATATAAGATTGAAATTGATTTAAACCATTTTTTGCACCTAAAAAATTTGTTCCGTTAACGGTATACACGTTTTCACACAAACCTCTACGGGATACAAAACGTTTAAATGCATTTAAAAACATGTCCGAAGATAAGCTACTAGTCAATTCTATGTGAATAGCCTTCGAGGAAAAACAAATAAATAGACAAATATAGTGTTTAACCAGTTTTCGTGTTCTAAGTGTACCGTCTTCTATGAGAAATGGACCAGCAACGTCTATACCCACCGTTAAAAATGGTCTAGTAGGGGCAACTCTCGACTCTGGTAGATTTCCCATTAAGGGTGTTATTTGTGTAGGATTAGCCTTAAAGCATGTGATACACTTTCTTAGGACCCCCTTAATAATATTTTTACAATTGAGTGGCCAGTATTTGTTTCTCAATGTAGATAGTACCATCTGAGTACCACCATGAAAAGTTTGTTCGTGAGCCCTTAAAATAAGTGCTTTAGTAAATTGGTGATTTCCTGGTATGATAATAGGCGTTTTTCTTTCAATTGGAAGGTTAGCTTGTTTTAATCTACTACCTACGCATAAAATTCCGCGTTTATCAATGAAAGGATTTAAACAAGTTAATTTACCCTTTTTTGGTATACGGTTATGATTTCGGATTTCGTTTATTTCGTATGAGAATGCCTCATTTTGAATTACCTTTATTAAAGTTATTTCTGCAGAGTTAGTTTCGATATATGTTAAATCTCCAGTAATCCTATCACTTTTAATAGACTTACAGTTATTTATAAATCTTTTACAATATGCTATAACCCTTAAAAATTTGTTTAAATTAGGTATGTCGTCAAATATGTCTATTTCGTGCGTGACTACATTTACCATTATTTTTGCTTTGGATTCTGGGACTTCTACACTATTGCTGTTGGAATTGGTTTCTGGCCAACATTCCTTTTCCAGCTTTAACGAGGTTGGACCTGTCCACCAGAGTTGTGAACCTTTCAAAGCATCAACATCACAACCACGCGAAACTAAGTCGGCTGGATTTTCAGTAGATTTTACATGATTCCATTCATATTTTGATGTGAGAATTTGAATTTCCGACACTCTATTTGCGACAAATGTTTTCCAGTGTGTAGGTTCTTTAGATAACCATGCCAACACAATTTGTGAATCTGTCCACAAAAAAATATCATTTATTTGTAAATTTATAAATGTTTTGATTTTATTAGTTAGACGAGACGCAATCAATGCTCCTGAAAGTTCTAGGCAAGGCAAGGTGATCGTTTTTAATGGTGCTAAGCGCGATTTACTACAAAGCAATGTAACGTTTACATTTCCCATGTTGTCCGAGCTGCGTAAATATATCGCAGCCCCATAAGCTCACTCAGAGGCATCGCAGAATGAATGTATTTGAATGTTTATCGGATTTAACAATACGGAATGTCTGCGTATATGTATGCTATTCAATTTTGGAAGTTTATTTATGAAATTGAGGAACTCTGTATAAACAGCTTGTGGTACAGATTCATCCCAATTGATTTCAATCTTCCACAACTTTTGTAAAATGATTTTTGCTATAATGATAATCGGAGATATTAAACCAAGAGGGTCAAATATTTTGGAAATAGTGGAAAGAATGGATCTTTTGGTAATTTTTTGATTTGGTAAGTCTATATTAACAACAAATTGAAAATTGTCAGATGAAGGATTCCAAAACACTCCCAATGTTTTCACAGTTTCGTCATCAGTTATATAAAAGTTTTTAGTCTCATTTTGCTCTAAGTTGTCAAGTATATCAATGTCATTAGACATCCATTGAGTTAGATTGAAGCATGCGCTATGTAAAATTGTTTCAATTTCATTTTTTAATTTTCGTGTATTTTCAATTGTATCGCTGCCGGTTATTAGGTCATTACATAAAAATTGTGTAATATGATTTTACTAGCATTTGGGTATTCACCTTGTTTTTCAATAGCTGTTTGATGCAAACTCCTAATAGCTAAAAATGAAGCTGAGGCAGTACCGTAGGTTACGGTATTACGAACAAAATGATTTAGAGGATCGTTTTTATTGTCACGCCACAAAATTCTTTGCAGGTGCTTATGTTTTTCGTTTACTTTTATCTGTCTATACATTTTAGTTATGTCTGCCTTGATTACATAATTATGATTTCTGAATCTACACAATATTGAAAATAAATCATCTTGTATTGTTGGTCCAACACAAGAAACGTTGTTTAGAGATAAATTATTGCTGCCTTTAGCTGAGGGATCGAATACTACTCGTAACTTGGTAGTAGCACTTGATGATTTAAAAACACAATGATGTGGTAAGTAATGAACCAATTCAGATTTGTCATGTTCGTCTCTTTCATTTAGTCTTGTCATATGATTGAGATTTTCATATTCCCGCATAAATTGCACATATTGTTTATATAGATTTTGATCTGAATGAATTTTTTGTTCTACTTTGAAGAATCTATTTTTTGCTATTCCAAAGTTATTTTCAAGATTGATATGATTTTCCTTCAAGGGTAATGAAACTTCAACTCTACCATATTTATCCCGAGTATGATTTTTCAAGAAATGTTTTTCACAGAATTGTTCTTCTTCTGTAAATTTATTTTGAGAATTTGTGATTTCTTCCAACAACCAGAATTTCTCTAGTTGTGATTGCAATTGTTCTGAGTTTGAATTATGGGTGAAGAGACATATGTTTTTATTATTATCTTGTTTTAAATTCAAAGTACCTGAGATTAGCCATCCTAACTGTGATTTTTGTAAAATTGGTTGATGATTATTTGACCTATGCAAAGTAATTCAAAGAAAATTGAATTTCCCAATAATAGGCCAATGCTTCGTGATTTATTGAAGGTAGGGTCTGCCAATGTAATACCACTAGGTATATTTAAGGCAGAATTAGGAAAGGAGAACTGTGGTAAGTTACTTGTGATGTTTTCAAGGATTAAGAAATTTAAATTTTTTGAAAAGTTATTATAATTCGATTTAATTTTTGTGTATATGTAAGAGTTGACATTTGCAGGTGTTTGACCTATACCGACCAAAGGTACATTTATTTCAATTTGTCTTAAGCCCAATCTTTGTGCTAATTCCTTAGATATGAAATTGCTTTGACTTCCAGAGTCGAGTAAACATCTACAATTAATTAACTTATTATTGTTGTCAAGAATTTGTACAATGGCTGTGCACAAAAGAACTGTTTCGTTGCCCTTACTTGAATGAGCTACTGTTCTATTATTTATCTCTGATTGACTTTCTGATACGCCACTTGTAGAAGGTTGATTTTCTTGATTTATATGTAATAATGTGTTTGCATATTTTTCAACCCTGACTAACGCACATGGGTGCTGAATGATTCTCTCTTAAACAATTAGTGCATAATTTTAATTTTTTAATTTCGGCAAATCTTTTTGCAGGTGAAATCTGCAAGAATTTATCACAAGAAAATATAAAATGATTCTCATTACAAAAATTGCAGTTTGGTGTATAATTTGTTTGAGGTTTATGTGAAGCGAGAAGTGATTTTGATTGATTTGCGTAGTTTTGTTTTTAAAAAGTGTGTGTGGTTTCATTCCTTTTTGATGATTGCGAGTTTTGAGAAGACGTATCGCTAATCTTTTTCAAAGTTTGGCACCGTGACTGAAGAAATTTTGTTAATTCTGATATTTTAGGTAAATAATTGTTATCTTTATTTTCAACAGTCTGTTCCCATGCATGTTTGGTTTGGAAATCAAGTTTTTCTACTAAAATGTAAATTAAAAATGGATCCCAATTATCTGTATCAATGTTGAGTGATTTTAAGCAGCCTATTTCATTGCTAAATGTAAAACTAAACTGTCTTAGTGAGTCATATGAACCCTTTACTACAGGTGAAAGATTTACTATTGTTTTTATATGTTGATTTATTATTGTTCGTCTGTGTTCGAAAGCGTTCTTCAAAGTATTCCAGGCTACCGCATAATTATCATCCGTTATTTTAAGATTATGAAGTGCTTTAGCAGCTTCATCTTTCACACATGATTTTAAATACTGTAGTTTTTGGGTTGAGGTAAGATGTTTATTATTATCGATTAATGATTTAAAAGTATCCTGAAATTGTGGAAACTCTGTATATTCACCTGTAAATGTTGGTAAGCCACAGTCGGGTAGCTTTATAGCATTAAAATTAGTGTACTTTGATATTACTTGAATTGGCTCTGCAATACTTACAGGTTCTATTTTATGTTTTTCCAATAAATCTTCAGCCTCTGAAACAGCTTCATAATATATTTCCTCAAAATTAATTTTTTCCGTTTTATGAGTTGCCACATTTTCAGCATTCTTTTCTAAACTTAATATGTTGATATGACATTCATTGAAATCCTCCCATAATTGATTAGTTTTATTATGTCGGATTTTTAATTGTCTCATATTTATGTCATTGTCTGGTGTTTTCAAGAAATCTGCAAATCGAGCAATTTCTTCAAAAAGATCACTTCTTTTAATGATAAGCTCTTCAAGCTCACCCATTTTGATATTTAAATTTCCGTTTGTTTTGTGAAAAATGAATAGATGTATGAGTGTTTTGTGATATTTTATTTTTGTTCGAATAATTTTATATTCTGTTGATTTTGTTTGTCAGTACCTAATGTCTGATATAACATGAACAATTTCCAACCACTAATGTACAAATACAAATACTATCATAGTAATAGGTATATTCCTTTGATAAAAGACTAATTCAAATGGAACGAACTCACCGGGCGGGCATGATTCTGTCAAAATCCCTGATGCGTTTGAACCATCAAAAAAAACTCTTGATTTCTAGGCTTCGCTGTGATCTCTGTTCGAAGGACCAATGTTTGATATAGTTTTCTTCGTCGATTTAAAATGATTTAATGATTGAACTAGTGCTTTATTAACAAAATTATGGAAATGATATAATAAAAATTATTATATGACAAATCGCTTGACAGTAGTCACTTGTACCGTCTTGATTCCTGTTAAATTAAAAGTCTACAAAAATATATGCTCAGGTCATTATTTCACTCGACCATCGCGAGTCGTAACAGAGGTTTTAGTGTTGACCTTGCTAGTATAAAAAACGGCATGGCGACATGGTTCGCCATATATTACGCGAGGAATTTAAGGCGCCTGTAAGTCGGCCTCGCTTATAGGCTCCTCGCTCATGGTCCTTCTCGCTTATGGTCCTTTTCGAGCTCGGAAATGAAGCCAATATTTGTGAATTTTTATGGATTTTTTGGACATTTTTAGTGAATATTGTGATTATGAAAACATTTACTTTCGAAAGTTTTCAAATTTTGTTCAATTAAAATTTTATAAAGACTGTAGCAGTGTCTCGTTGTATGAAATTTGTGGCTTTTACGACAGAACACAACGAGCGAATTCAAAGAAAAAATGGTTTGTTCCTGTCCTGGCAACCCTACGAAGATTTTCGTGAAAGATCAGCGTCAAGGAGTGAAATTTATAAGGTACCCATACTCACGATCATTTTACGTTTTTTAGTTATTAACTTGATTTTTAAATACAATTTTCATATGATAAAGATAGGAAGTTAACTGTGAAACATTTTTAATACGTTTCATATTTCTTTTATGTTTGTACCTACGTTGATTTGTAAATTGTAAATAAGCAAATTGAAACTTACGATCATCTTACGTAATTTAGTTATTAATTTGATTTTTGATAAAATTTTCTCATGATAAAAATAGGGAACTGTTAAAAATGCTGACTCAAATAGGTAATAGGAGGTAAAATAATATTCGTTGAATAATTGGTTTAGCGGACTGTATTTCGTAATTGTTGCTCGATGTAAAACAGAATCTGAAGTCTGAAGTGACGTTTATAATCGTTTCGTAAGGGTTTGTCATTCTTTGCGACGTTGCCGCATTTACAATTATTTTTTAAAAAACATAACAAGTAAAATTATACATACTCCCCCTTTGAAGGGTACCTTCAAAAAGAAATATGATTGTCATACATACAAATAAACATTCATTTCAAATACACACATCAAAAATGTCTAAGGAACACAAATATTTTTCCTCGTATATACATGAATTTTAATCGGATTTTTAAAAGTGACATATCGTTATGATGACTGATTAGTCAGTAGTGAATTCATCTTAATTTCAGTGAAATTAATTTTCTCTTTGATGAAATAATTCAACAAAAATTAAAAGGTGCACTAATTTAATTGAAATTCCTAACACATCCATGAATGTAAAACATGAAAATCTAAACACAAAATGTTCTTAATAATCTGTATTTCCTCCAAGAGCATTAATTACAGCTTGACACCGTCTTGGCATACTTAAAATTAAATTATCAATTTCGTTTTGTGGTAATAATGCCCATTCTTGTGTAAGAAGATCTTGGAGACCTTGACGAGTATTAACATTATGCAAATGAGGAGCGATCCGTCTCTGGAGCATATCCCATACATGCTCGATGGGATTAAGGTCTGGTGACTGTGCTGGCCAAGGTAGAAGGGTAATTTCCTCAGTATCAAACCAATCTCTTACTGTTGCTGCAGTATGTGGCCTTGCATTGTCCTGCATGTAAAGCAAATCAGCGCCTGCAGCAGTGGCAAATGGATGGACAACAGGTTCTAAGATACGGTCAATATATTGAAACTGATTCAAAGTGCCTTCCACAAAAACGGGAACAGTTCGATGATGAAAAATTATTCCAGCGCACATCATAACTTGTAGACCACCATACGGACGAACCCTTTACACGTCTGAGTCTTTCTTGTCGACCAGGTCCTCTCTAGACTCTCACTCTTCTTGAGTCAGGATAGAGACAAAACCTAGATTCATCCGTGAATAACACAGAACTCCATTCTTGTAAGCCCCAATGAACATGTTCTTGTGCCCACATTAACCTTAGTCCACGATTTCCATGACGTGACATGGGAACCCTAAATGGACGTCTGGCGTGTAGGCCAGCATCATGTAGTCTATTCCTCAAAGTTTGGCCACACACATTAATGTTGTGGGCATTTGCTTAGGCCCCACAAAGTTAGCGTGCAGTGGCATTCACATTTCGGCGAGCCAATCCTACCACATATCGATCCTGTCGAGGCGTAGTTGCACTTTGACGACCTCCACGTCTTTCAGAGACATCACCAAATTGTTCATATCGATGCCATAATCGCGAAATCACGCCCCGAGAGACGTTAAAATGACGTGCAACATCAGCTTGCGAAACACCAACCTCAATCATATTCACAGCAATTACCATTTGAACACGTGATAAATGCCCACGCTCCATGACCACCGTTGCTCTTAACAATCTTGTTTGAGTATAAATTTGAAGATTACTAGAGCCTATCTTTAAAATTGGAAGAAATTTGTCTATACAACTAGAAACAATAAACCTTGTTAGATGAAGCGCTGTCACTTCTGGCTTAATAAAACAATACAATTGACCGAATAATTGTCACCCCCTATCTTGAATTGTAGATAACAAATTTACGAATCGATTGGTATGTATTTACAAAAACTTGTTAAAGTTTTTGTTGAAAAAGGTAAAATATTAGTCGTGTTCCTTAGACATTTTTGATGTGTGTATAACAAATATAGCTATTAATTATGATTAAAACCTTTTAATAACAGTTTAATTGTTTGTTTCGTCTTGCAATGGTAACTTGCACAAGTGACGCACTGATCTTAAAACACTTCCTTTTGCTGTTTTAACTTCTGCTGTGCGAGATACACCATCCTTGCCTTTGATTAATCTGGAAATTCTGCCAATAGGCCACTTGTAAGGGGGCTGTTTATCGTTTTTTATTAGCACTAAACGGCCTTCATTAACTTCTGTAGGCGGTGTCTTCCATTTATATTGTGTATGTAGCTGTGATATATACTGTTTTGAAAAATGTGCCCACAGCTGTTGAGTCAATTTCTGGACATGTTGAATTCTTGATAATTTGAATGAGCTGATATGTTGCAAATCAGGTTCCGGAATGAAATCAGGAGAACGGCCAAGAAGGAAATGTGAAGAAGTAATTGGCATTAAATCATTAGGGTCGTTTGACATAGCAAATAGCGGTCTAGAATTGAGAATACCTTCAACTTGAACAACCAAGGTGTTTAATTCTTCGAAGGTAACATTCCTACTAATAAGTACTCGTTTTAAGTGATGTTTGGCACTTTTCACAGCTGCCTCCCATAAGCCACCACAATTTGGAGTATATGGTGGGATAAACATCCAGTTTATGCCCTTTTCGTTGGTACCATCAATAATTGAATCTTTGTTTGTTCTTAAAAATTTGCCCAATTCTCTTAACTCATTTCTAGCCCCTACAAATGTACTGCCATTATCGGACCAACTAGTTGCAGGAAGACCTCTTCTAGAGGTAAAACGTGATAAACAGGCTAAGAAGTTCTCAGTAGTTAAATTAGATAGGATTTATAAATGTACAGCTTTGGTACAGAAGCACGCAAAAATGCATAAATAACACTTAGTTAGCCTAGCTCCTTTCCCCTGTTTATTTAAAATTAAAAAGGGACCCGCATAGTCAATACCAGTTATTTCAAAAGGGAATTTAAATTTTAAACGGCTATCTGGTAGACTGGACATAGGCGAAACTAGTGGGGTAGGAATAAATCGAAAACATGTTAAACAGTTCTTAACTGTTTTCTTTGCAAGATTACGATCTTTAATAGGCCAATGAAACTGTCTAATTGAGGCTAATAACAATAGAGGATCTGGATGCAGAAGAATCTTATGCTTGTGTTCAAAAATTAATTTAGTATACGGATGATTTGAATCCAATAAAATAGGGTGCTTAACGTCATAACTCAAATATGTATTTTTTAGGCGACCCCCTACGCGCATGAGACCTTTATCATCTATAAAGGGAGTTAAGGAAGAAAGCTTATGCTTTTTATCTAACAAGGAATTACTAGATAACACTGTAATTTCTGAACTGAAGCTTTCAAATTGAGCAAGACGAAGGAGCGAAATGTTGGCTTCATCTAGTTCATGTGCGGTAATTGGACCACTGACTAGAGGTTCATTATCTCTTTTTCTTTGAATGTTACGAATAAATCGAATACATAAAGCAGTAGTTCGTTTTAACTTGGATAGACAAGAATATTTAGTGAATAAGGGGAAATGATCTATATTCACAATCTGTACGTAGGCAGTTTTGACATAATTTTAGTTTTTCAATATTTTCAATCCTTTCCATAATTGCAAGGCCAGGAAATCTGGACAGCTATAAATTAGATGGTTCTTCTTGCAAAAATTACATTTGACTTGGCTATTTGGATTATTTGGTCGAGAATTACTATTTGAATTGTCTAAACTCAGATGGATCTGAGATTGGCTAGGACCGTTATGAGGCCTATCGAATTTTCTAGAATTGTGAATGGGTGGCACATATGATTGAGTTAATTTGAAAGCGTGTTCTAAGGATTGAAGTAGATCAACTTTATTTTTAATAAAATCTAGGAACTCATCCAGAGCAGGTAATTCTGAATTATGTTCAACCTCTTTCCAGTCTCTAAGACTAGTTTTATCCAATTTATTTGACATTAAATGAATTATGAGGCTATCTAACAAAGTTTTATTATCTAAATCTAAGCTTTTAATAGCTGTAATATGTTTTGTCAACTGGTCTAACATGTTTCTAAACTGATGGAAATTTTCTTTATTAATTTGTTGAATTTTAAGCATTTTTTGAAAATGTGTGTCTAATAAAAACTGTTTTTTGTCAAATTTATCGCACAAAATGGTCCATGCTCTTTCAAATGGTCTATCTGAAGCTTCTAAACCGTCTATATATCGGGATGGAAAACCTTCTAATGAAGCTTTTAAGAATTGGAATTTTTGTAAATCTGTCAAACTTACATTACTCGTAATGATGGAAGTAAAATTGAGTTTAAAGTTGAGCCACTGCTCATAATCACCAGAAAATGTAGGTTACTTTATTTTAGGCAGCAAAACATTTTGTAGAGAATGATTTATGTTGGATGAAGCTTGAGCTTGGAATTGGAGAGGATTAACATCAAAAGAGGATGAACTTTGCTGTTCAGTAATGGCAGTAGATTTGCGTTCATTATTTATATATTGGGACAAAAAATCTTGAACGGAATAAAATTTATTCTGAAAGTCCTCCCGTTCCTTATAATGTAACTCTAAATCTTCTTCATCGCACAAAGATTCAATTTCTGACTGCACCTTATCGAATTCTTCTAATAATTTGAACCCTGTATTTGACCTTAACTCAACATCAGTTAAACTTGGTTTTTTAACTGAACCCTGTATATTAATTATTGAATCAACAAATTTTTCCAAAATGGTTAATTTTTGTTTATTGCTCCCTCTGTTTCTTATCAATTTTTTAAATGCATCCCTTATAATGGGTGCTGAATTATCAGGATTACTGGCCGTGTCAGGCATGATCATATTTTAAATAGTAACAATTGGACAAACTATGAAACTTATAACACTAGATCTTATCTTAGATTTCGTAATATCGAACGTAGTTAACTTATGCCTGTATTCACCATTTTGTACTCTAATCATGATTAGGTAATTGTGATTAAATAAGTAATCATGATTAGGCCAAATCGCTATTCACCAAATTGTTGTTTGGTAAAATTAAGCAATCAGGGTTAAGTTTAATTTACAACTTGGCAACATCGATATTTTCTCAGTGTCACCACCCAAAATATGAATGTTTTAGCTTGAATTGGTAACACTTGCCATTTTTAACCTGACTAACCTCATTCTTCGGTGTTTTATTGTTGTTAATCTATTACTTTCAAATAATAAATGATAAATAAAGTAATCCTTGTGTTTAAATCTTTAATTAAATCCAATATAAATTTAATATGACAAATACATAACTTTTATGTGAAAAATTAAAAATAATAGTAACATATGAATTAATAATAATTAACTTAATTATTGACTTTTTATCCTATTAAAATAACCCAATCTACTCTAAGATATTACAAAATTGATCAATAACAATCCGCCTATAATTCATTAAATTTTGATCATGATTTTCAGCAGGCATTGGTGGAATGTCCCCTTGTTCAATCAAATATTCCAAGATGTTCATGTCTATTTCATCAGGGTCAGGGTTTGGTGGTAAACCTTCCCCCATCCTTCGAGCACGATTGTGTACTAAAACTGGGAACCTGCGTTTAATTATTCCATTTACTCTTTCCACTATGTTTCTGGTCCGCTTATGCGCCTCATTATATAAATGTTCTCCTCTTGTTTGGGGGTTTAATAATGGGGTTAATAAAAATTTTCTCAAGGCATATCCACTATCACCTAAAACATCAAATATAATTCCTATTTTTACCCCTTTAACCAACAACTTAACAGTAAAGCTTCAGTTTAGCTACTAAGGTACTTTAAATTCAATATTTCAAGTAAGTAAACAGTAAAAAAAATATATTAGGAATGTTTGAAAGCTCTTTCATTAATAACATATGTGAATGCCACTGGCTAACTTCTATATAGTACCTTATTGAATAAACTGCTTGCTATAATAATAATCGTTCTAAACCCATTTTTATGTAAATTCAAAGTGGAATATTTTGAAAGCCACAAATTGACTCATCACTTGAAGAGTCAATGTGTCTGTCATGTTGCCAATTTTCAACAGAATTCTGAAAACCACATCTTTATTTGACTTTAAAAATATTTCACATCACATTTACATTAAAATTGTTTGGAACGCTTATTATAACCAATAGTTTAGATGATTTGCAATCCTTTGGTTTTGAATTACACCAGTTTTGCAATAAAGTTTTTAGAATATTTCTGAAAGACGTCTTCCAAACAAAAAATGCCAAGTTACCTAAAAGCAGGCCATCCCCAAACTCATTATTTTCAAAACGTCCTAAAATCCAGGAATTATTGAAAATTGTTGAATCATGGACTGAACCTGGCCACCTGGCTACAATGTCCATTATTTCCAACTCCGAATTTACCACCAACTGAGTATTAATGGAAAAATAATATTTTCTATTTCTATAAACTTCGGCGTCATCACCACCTAAAAATTTTATAAGTAATGACTTATTGTACTGCCATGTAAGGTCATTTGAAAGACATATATACTTTTACTTTATATTAAATATACTTTAATGACTTACCAGGAGATTGGATTTTAACATGTGTGCAATCTATCACACCTATAACTTTAGGAAATCTGGACATTCTGTAAAATTTCTCCTGTATTTGTAATTTCTGTTGATTTATTTCAGGCATAAATATATGCAGAGGTCTGGTACCCGCAATAGCTCTGCTTACTTTACTAATTATGCGGGAAGCAGTAGGTTGAGAACATCCAATGAAGTCACCAATGCTGATCTGATGCCCATTAGAGGCATAGTACCGCAGTGTCAACAAAAGCTGACTTATAGGACTTACTGGATTGTTACTAAAAAATTAAATAACCTTTTAATAAACTACTACCTACTTGGTATTTTATTTGGGACTCTCCATACTGGCAAATAATAGACCAGGTGTATTCATTGCTACTGGGGTAGTATGGTCATAATACTAATTACTAATTCATTATAAAAGAACAAATATAAGAGCCCTTACTTACATTCGATTATCATAGCTAAGCTGATCCTCAATTTCCTCTAGCACTTCAGCTACTGTAGGCTTGGTCAGCCTAAATCTTTTAAAAAAATTGTATTCATCCATAGTTTCAAAATAATTAGTTCTTTCCCAGTGAGCTCTAGGAAAGTCATCTGCAATAATGTCCATAACGTCCAAATCATCGTCGTACAGTTGGTCTTCAATATTTTCCATGTTCCAAAGAAAAAAACACCAATAATAAAAAACAAAAAATTGTAAGGCACAAGATAAAATTGTAGGTTATATACCGCGTGAATCTGTCACTTCTGTCAGAAAAAACAACGATTATCTTTAAAACCGCTCAAATTTGGCCGATTAAGTTAATTGTTGTTTAAGCACTAATTCTCTGATTAAAAAATTGGTGAATACCAAATTAGCTATTTAACCACAATTAAAAGTTAATTGTAGAAATTTGACTTTGGTGAATACGGGCATAAGAGTATTAATAGTAATTTAAACCCAAACTAGACCAAAACAATGGTTATTCAAGTACGTATATGTATGCTCTCAAATGATACTAAATCCAACTTGACTGGATTAACTTTAATGAAAATTCAAAAAAATAGGTAGGTAGTTTATCTGTTGAATGTTATAGGTATTTTACAATAGGTTTACTAGGTACCTATTTGTTTTAAAAATTATAAAGTTTACACAAATAATATCAAACAGACCTTAATAATATGTAGTATGCCAATGGATAAATTGGAAAATTGAATATAAGTACCTGTTGGTTCTTTATATAATAGGATTGCCACTGCAAATAGTTTTGTCCAATCACCCAAATCCTTACTGACCGCCGAAGTTGATTGAACAGGTAGATCACAACGACGTTCCTTGGCTGACTGGTAATAATAACTTCTTATTTATTTGATACATCAGACTCGTAGGACCAAAAATTCTGTTAAAAATGCTGACTCAAATAGGTAATAGGAGGTAAAATAATATTCGTTGAATAATTGGTTTAGCGGACTGTATTTCGTAATTGTTGCTCGATGTAAAACAGAATCTGAAGTCTGAAGTGACGTTTATAATCGTTTCGTAAGGGTCTGTCATCATTTGCGACATTGCCGCATTTACAATTATTTTTTAAAAAACATAACAAGTAAAATTATACAGGGACTACTTAATTGTGAAACATTTTTTTAATAAGTACTTTTCATATCATCTTATGTTTGTATACTGATTTGTAAATTGTAGATTAGCAAATTGGAACTCGCTGCTAGTTACTTTATTTATTATGTATTAATGTATAATCAACGTATAGGTATTGAAAAATTTCAATTTTAGTAATTATTTCTTGCTGTAAAGGATTATTTTAGGATTTATGTATTCGTGATACCTATGTATTTGTAAGTAATTAACCTTTTGATGATTTAATAAGTATTCACAATAAGATATTGCCATTTGAAAAAATAAAAATGGATTTACGTGTACGTCAACGCGCAAGCGTTAAGTCTGCTATTACTCGCATTTCAAATTGGCTTGATAAAAATGAACAACATACGGAAAAATATGCATTCAAGTTTAAACTAGAGAGTTTAGAAGCTAATTTTAATAAATATTGTGATATACAGGATAAAATTGAATTAGCAGTTATAGACGATGATCAACTCAGTAATGAAATGTTGGACAGAGAAACTGTCGAAGAGAAATACTTTGTTTTAAAATGTAAGTTACAAAGTCTATTCGATAAAATAAATTTAAAACCAGTTGACACTCTGTCAGCAGTACCAAACAAAAGTTCAATGACTAACATAAAGCTGCCTACTATAGATATTCCAATATTTTATGGAGACAGCACAAAATATAGTGCTTTTAAAGATCTATTCGATGCATTGATTATAAAAAATAATATCTCAACAGATTCAGAACGTTTCTATTATTTAAAATCATATTTACGCGGAGAAGCACTATCTATAATATCGCATCTGCCGGTAAACTTTTCAACGGCTATAAGTGTTCTTGATTCTAAATATACAAACAAGCGCCAAATTGTCACAGCGCACTTTAACAAATTGTCAGCTCTAAATGTAATAACAAAATGTACAGCTGGTCACTTGTCTCATTTAACTTCAGAAGGAAGAAGCATAGTCAATTCATTGTTAAATTTAGATATATCAAAAGAAAGTCTTTTTGACGCTTTGATAGTTCACATGTTAAAAAACAAATTAGATTACAACCCAAAACGCGTGTTAGAAGAAAGCATACCAGATAAAAATTTAATTTCTACTGCGCAATTTTTTACCTTCCTAGAAAATAAATGCAACGTATTAGAAAATTTAGCGTCCCAAGAAAGTAAACCGGAATATGTTTCTAATTCGCGCTCTCATGTTTCACATTTAAATACGCCGCAGAACAATCGGGTTACTTTGTTATCCAATCAAAATGATGAATCACTAACGAATTCATCTAATCAACAAAGCGATTCCTTTACCAAAACACAATTTGTTCCTCTCGCAAACTCCTCTCCCGCCATGACCCAAACCTGTGCTTATTGTAAAAAACCAGGACATAAAATATACTCATGTACTACATTTAGTAAGCTATCAGTAAACAATCGTAGGAATTTTACCCGTGATAATCGTATTTGTTTCGCTTGTTTAGGAACCAATCATATGGTTTCCAATTGTCTTTCTTTGAATGATTGTTCGATTTGTCACAAAAGACACCATGTTTTCTTACATTTCTCATTTGAATCTCCTAAACAAAACGTTGCTGTCAATTCCTTTTACAGGCCCTCAGATAAAAACAAAAAAGTAGATAACAATGCTTCAAACAATAATGATTCTACATATTCTCCTCCAAGTTCTAGAAATGGTAATTCGTTTGCCCATTCAACAAATTCCCAGTATGATTCAGCAAGGCCTCGGTCATCTAATTCCGAAGAAACGCCTCTCCCAAATGTAGCCATGGTAAATTTAAACGGTAGCCATGTTCTTCTTGCTGCCGCTAATATTTTACTTTCGCCCCCCTCTGCCCCCATCATCGCAAGAGCATTGCTCGACCCCGGGAGTCAGAATTCATTCATCTGCACAAGTCTTGCACAAAAATTAAAATGTAATACATACCGACAACCACTATGGGTTTTTGGTATATGTAACAGTGCTCAAGCTATAAATATGATGACTGACATTACTTTCTTTTCGACACTTTCCACATCCTTGAAATTCGAAACTACATGTGCAATTATAGACAAAATTACGCAACATTTACCACTGGTTTTTATTGATGAAACAAAATTACAAATTCCTCCTTATATGAAATGTAACTTGGCAGATTTAAAGTTCGGGACACCCGCTCCCATGGATGTGTTATTAGAGGAAGCGATATTTACTTTTCACTTTTGAAACCAGGTATTTTTAAGTTAGGCAAGAATGCCCCCACTCCCATCAGCACTCATCTAGGATGGGTTATTTCCGGTGTAGTTCCGCCTCAGTGTGTTAATAACTCTCATATGCATAGCGTTTCACATTCCTTCCATGTTTCCCAGGCCGTGCCCCCCCAGGAAAAATATGTAGAAAATCTAATAGAAAAATTTTGGACTCAAGAAGAGTTACCCCCGGTAGATATAATGTCTGAAGATGATATAAGAGCAGAGAAAATATTTAAATCATCATTAAAAAAGTTGTCAAATGGACATTTTCAAGTTGATATACCTTTAAAAAGCGAAAATGCGCACAAAGAATTAGGAGATTCCTTTGTGCCTGCCAAACATAGATTTCTTTCTTTAGAAAAAAGATTAAATAAAAACATGGAACTAAAAAATGGATATAAAAAGTTATTAAATGAATATATTGAGTTAGGTCATGGTGAGATAGTTTCTTTATCCTTACAAACTCCTCAATTAGAACACACATATTTTGTCCCTCACCTGTGTGTGTTCAGAGAGAGCAGCACTAGTACAAAGGTTAGAGTCATGTTTGATTATTCTTCCAAATCTACTTCTAATGTATCACTGAACGATATTTCCCGAGAGTCCAACCGGAACTGTTGGACATTCTCATACGATTTAAAAATTTTAAATATGCTTTAACAGCTGATATTTCCAAAATGTATAGACAAATTGAATTAACTCAACGTTATTTACAAAATGCCTTGTGGAGAGATGCTCCAGATGAACCATTTGTTTGTATCCAAATGAACACTGTATCGTTCGGGCAGACAAGTGCCCCTTTCCTAGCTTGTAGGGTATTGAAAGAAATAGCTATAAGAAACCCCCAATTTCCTCTATTTCAAGAAACTTTAATGTCACAAACATACGTCGATGACATATTAACAGGTTCAAATAATCTTTCAGAGCTTGAAAGATTGTATCATGAATTAAAAAATGTTTTATCAGAATCAGGATTTGAGTTGCATAAATTCTGTTCTAATTCACCCGAGTTAAAAAAAAAAAAAAAATATTTTCCCCAATCTTCCTTACAAAAAGACCTAAACCTAGAGGAAAACCCAAGCAAAGTTCTAGGTATTTCATGGCGGCATAGGTGAGTTGCGCGCAATGGTTGAAATTTTACCTTATTTAATAAGGGGTGTCTCAGGTAGTAACCGTCAAGGGATTATCGGAATTTCCGGAATACGTAATTTTGACGATAATGCAAAGAGGTGCTTATGCTAATAAAATGAGGAAAAAACCAAAATACCGTGAATAGGATATTTGTTGTAATAGAATTTCAAGACAATAACAAGCCAATAAATGTTCTGTTATCGGGACTGCCCTAATAGTTTACCCTGGCGGGGGTGGGGAGTAGGCAGTGGTTAGGTTAGGTTAGGTTAGGTTAGGTTAGGTTAGGTTAGGTTAGGTTAGGTTAGGTTAGGTTAGGTTAGGTTAGGTTAGGTTAGGTTAGGTTAGGTTAGGTTAGGTTAGGTTAGGTTAGGTTAGGTTAGGTTAGGTTAGGTTAGGTTAGGTTAGGTTAGGTTAGGTTAGGTTAGGTTAGGTTAGGTTAGGTTAGGTTAGGTTAGGTTAGGTTAGGTTAGGTTAGGTTAGGTTAGGTTAGGTTAGGTTAGGTTAGGTTAGGTTAGGTTAGGTTAGGACAAGAGCGGCACATGATGCCCTTTCGGTACTGGCAGCAGAGTTAAACGCAGATGTTTTGGTAATATCAGAACCAAATAAAAAGGTAGTAGCAAAAACTGACTGGGTTAAAGACGATAAACATGATGTCGCCGTCTACATCCGGAACAGATCCATTAGGATTGAAAAGACCTTCTCTGGAAATGGGTACTTAATAATCAAAGCAGAGAACATAACACTAATAGCTTGCTATATCTCCCCAAATATTAGCTTTGAATGCTATGCAACTGTAGTTAGAAACATAATGCACGAACTACAATACCTAAGACAAAGAACGATAATTTTAGGGGATTTTAATGCAAAATCGCCACTTTGGGGGTCTCCAGTTCAGGACAGAAGAGGAGAACTGTGGGAAGAATGGGCTGCTCAGTATAACTTGGTATGTCTAAATGATGGATCACCGACATTCGTTAGAGGAGTATCTCGGTCGCACATCGACGTAACATGGGCAACCGAAGATATTAGTAAAAAAGTAGTCACATGGAAAACGCTGGACAAAAACATTTTCACTTTTCACTGCCCCATTATAATAGAAATTAGCAGCAACATCAAAAGACATGCACAAGGGAACTGCCTCCAAGTACTAGACGAAATTTTTTTTAAGAAACTGGTCAATTCGGAACTTACTCTAACAAATGTAAATACTATTACTGATGCGATCAAAAAAGCGACAAAATCAATCCGCACCTGTCAGGGAAGATTTCCATATTGGTGGACGGTTGAGATACAGGAGCTCAGAAATAACTGCCTTAAGAAGAGGAGATTACTCACGAGGAGAAGGTCGGCAAACTATCCTGCCGACATTCTTGCAGCGGAACTGAAAAAATGCAAAAAAGATCTGAAGCTAGAAATCAACAGGACAAAGAGGGAAATGTGGAAGGACCTGATTGATAAGTTAAATGATGATATATGGGGAGACGGATATAAAATAGCCATGAGAGACATTAGAGCACTGAACCCTTATAGGCTAGCAGCAGTTAGGCAACGCGAAGTAGCTAGAGATTTGTTTCCACAAAAAATCACGGAAGAATATGCTGTAAATCCAATAGAAGTCCAAAAACCGATCACTCTCGATGAACTTACTGAAGCTTGCAACGCCATAAAAGCAGGTAAAGCCCCAGGTCCAGACAATATTTCACCACAAATATTAAAAACAGCAGTCAAAGCTGAGCCAGATGTTTTCCTCAGGGTGCTCAACGAACTACTAGAGGAGCAAGCTTTCCCGACCGAATTTAAGATAGCTAAGTTGACTCTTATATGGAAAAATGGTAAACCCGATGATGAAAACTCATCATATAGACCAATCTGCCTACTGAACTGCATTGCAAAACTGTACGAGAAGATCATAAAGAACAGAATCGATACAGAACTAGAGAGCGCTGAAGCATTGTCCAATTCTCAATACGGATTCAGGAAGAAAAGATCCACTATCATGGCAGTGAATTGTGTAACAAGCCATATAAGGGCGAGCAAGAGGATATGGATTGCACTCATAGCGATCGACATTAAAAATGCTTTCAATTCAGCGTCATGGCCCCACATTATAAGAGCATGCAGGAAAAAAGGATTGCCAGTGTATATTCAAAACATTATAAAAAACTACTTATCGGATAGAAAACTAATTGTAACACCAGGAGAAAACATGGATTTGACGGCGGGCGTCCCACAGGGTTCGGTGCTGGGACCGAGTCTCTGGAACATCCTCTACGATGATATACTGAGAATAAAAACTCCGAAAGGGATAAAACTCATTGCTTTCGCAGATGACCTGGCAGTACTGATCGAGAGTGACAATTCTCTTGAACTTGTAAGAAATGGCAACTCTGCTTTAGAAAAAATAAGCAGGTGGATTAGGCAGAACAGTTTAAAGCTTGCAGAACATAAGTCAGAGGCGATAATACTGAAAGGCCCTAGAGATAATGACCATATAAAGTTTAACATAAACGGAGTGGAGATACGTAGAAGCAATCTATTAAAATACTTAGGAATTCACTTGGACCCAAGATTAAGATACAGTGAACACATTAGGAAAACGTGCATTAAAGCAGAACAACGTATAGCCACATTAAACAAAATTTTGCCAAATATTGGAGGTCCATCCGCTTTAAAAAGAGAGGCCTTGGTGGGAGTAGTACATTCCATATTGTTATACGGCGCTCCAATCTGGTGCGGGGCTTTAAGATACGGAACCTGTAGACGCATGCTAGAGAAATGCCAAAGGAAAATATTATTAAGAGCAGTCTGCGGTTATCGTACGATATCTACAGCAGCTCTACAAGTGATTAGTGGAACGATTCCAATCCATCTGCTTGTAGACGAGCGTGACCGCCTCTTCCAGCGCGAGGATGGCCAAGCACATAAAGAAGACGAGAGACAAATTAGCATTGATAGGTGGCAAAGTGAGTGGGAGATAGAGCAAAAGGGATCATGGACACGGATGTTAATTCCGCATGTTGGACTCTGGACAAAATGCGAATTCAGAGAAACAAATTATTTTTTTAGTCAGTTCTTAAGCGGCCACGGTTCATTCAGAAAATACACCGAGAAGATCGGGAAAGCCGCAGATTCATTGTGTGTGTACTGTGGGCTCATAGACGATGCAGAACATACAGTCTTCTACTGCAACAGATTCCTCTCTCATCGAGAAAAACTAAATACCATCATGGGAACAGTGGTCACAAAGCACAATATTGTAAGACAAATGACATCAGAAAAACTGAAATTCAGCAGCATCTTGAATATAGTGACAGAAATCATGAAAGTTAAGGAAGAAGAAGAAAGAAAGTTCCAAAATATGGGAAGATACTAGAAATTTAGGAGATGGTTAGTCAACTCTTACACGTTTGATGATATACCGTATAGGTGGTTCCAAACGCGTAGAGAGCCAGCGAAGGTGGAGTGTTTAGTTGGTAGGCCGTTGAGGGAGTCCAACACTGTGTGGTGGGGTCAAGCGGCCCCGGGCGCTTGGCCCCACCACGCGTGCGTAAGAGCATTTCAACCACCTTCCCAAAAAAAAAAAAAAAAAAAAAAAAAAAAAAAAAGGTTAGGTTAGGTTAGGTTAGGTTAGGTTAGGTTAGGTTAGGTTAGGTTAGGTTAGGTTAGGTTAGGTTAGGTTAGGTTAGGTTAGGTTAGGTTAGGTTAGGTTAGGTTAGGTTAGGTTAGGTTAGGTTAGGTTCCACTCCTGGGAGCTGCATGACCTTGACGTTGGTGGAGTGGCTCAGTAACTTCCTTCCCTCTCGTGCCGCAAGGACGGGTGGAGAGGAGTGAAGCTAAGAAACAGCTCGAAAATGGTCAGTGGGGCACTGGCGGGGCTGCCGATGCCGAACAGGCAGCACCAATAAAAGCTAGTAGAAGATCCAACGAGCCCAAGTTACATGAACACACTGACAAGTCCTTACCTGACATGGAGGGCGAACGGCGAGTTCCCGGCGCCGTAAAACTGGGACCCTTCGGCTATGGTATGGAAACCCAAACAGAAGAGTCTCTTCCCAATCCTGAGGTGTAACACCATCGTGCCCAGAGGATGAATGACCCAGGGAAGTGAAACATTTGTGTCTCAAGCGATGCCTGTCGGAACAGGCGAACCGACGGGGAGATAGCCTTAGCGGGGTAAGGGCGCACTGCCCCGCCGGACAACTATTTCGACCCAACTCGTGGGAATATATGGAGAAGAAAATAAACATGGAAGAAGTAATTGAAAAAATAACAGCTGACCAAAAGAACGGTCCAGAATCCCCTTCCGCAGGCGAGGGCGGTATCAAGGAACCTTTGGAAGGTACAATCCTGACTAACACTGTGGAAATCAGGGAAAAAAAAGACCAGCATGGGCTAGACAAAGATAAAAAAAAAGTTTACGTTGAAGTTGATGACGGGTCAGAGAGAGGTAGTGTCTGCACCTACATCACCTAACATCAGGATCCTGGATCTAGCCTGGGACGAAGAAGAAGAGAGGTCCATCAAAAGAAAAAGGGCCGAAAGCGAGCGTAAAGATGAGAAGTCGGATAGTGCTGACAAGAGACTTGCGAATACCTTCAGGAAGGTATTAATGAACATAGAACGCCAAACAAGAGAACTAGCCAGCTGGGCAAAAGAGAAAAATACTAAGAGGGAAATCAAAGAGGCGTCGGCGAATCTAAAAAGCCTAGTGAGCTTAATCCAGACAGGGGAAATGCAGGCACTAGTTCTGAAATTAGGAACAGTGGAGGCAAAGGAGATATCAAAGGCGGAGGTTTGGGAGGACGCTCAGACCCAGACGGAAAGCGCACATATGGAAGAATTCGAGCATGTTAAAAGAGAATTGGACAAGGCCAGGGAAGAAAATGAGAGACTGAAGAAAGAGATGGACTCCGAAAAAGGGCAAAAAGACGACCCGAATCAGCAAACACGAACAGGAAAAAACATATACACATGCACGTGCACATGCTCCTGCCCGGCATCAAGGCTCACGTCGCCTGACAGCCTGAAACCCGTGCAGGAATTTACTGAATTTGAGCGCTTAGACAAACTGATATGGGAGCAATCCGTGTACACGAATACGCGGGTGCTGGCGGGCAACCCCCTTAATACAGACGAATTGGTAAAAGTTGTATTCACGGAACCGGATGATCCCGGAATGACTAGAAACATCCAAAAACTCTTCAGGGACAAATTTCCTGAGCTACTCCAGTTAGAAGAGGACTTCCAGGTAGTGGAGCAAACCACTAGAGTAAGAGGGGCTGGAAAAAGCTCGGACCGGAAGGTGGTGAGGATAAGACTAGATGGTACACCACAAGGCGTTTGGAAAAGGATATTAGAGCTAAAGACCGAGACAATCATGGATAAGGTAGTATGTGTACACCAGGTTGAGGGTATTTCTATCGAATCACTTCGTAAGATGTTTGAAAGCATATTTCACTCGGGCAACACTCGAATAAACATATATATGAACTCACACCTTAATATGATTCCAAAACAGGACACCTACGGCGTGCTCATCACGGATGGGGGCAAGTCCTATAGGGACATCTTGAATAAGGTCAAGGGAGCGGTTGAGGGCTCAAAATCAGCAACTGCCATCAGGGGCATAAGGAGCACAAGGGACGGATCTCTGCTCCTAACTCTGGACAAGGACCCTGAAGCACTTGTGAACATTAAGAGAGCGCTAGGTGAGGAGGGGTCATTGAAAGCCAAAAAAGCAGGAAGGGAAGTGCCTAAGGAAACAGTTCACATAAAAGGTATGTCTGCAGATGTGACCCAGGAGGATATAGTAGAAGCTATCAGGCTAAGAACTGGAAGGTGGGACGAATCATGTAAGATTAGCGAAATAAGACCACTAAAGAACGACACAGCGGCGGTGACTGTGACGATGCCAAAGGAAAAAGTGCGCAGTCTTCTCCAAGACGAAACGATTAGAATCGGATTAGTCAGATGCAAAGCGGAGAAGCGAATCCATGTGGCGAGGTGCACCAAATGTTGGAGTTTTGCCCACAAAAAGGATAAATGTGACGGAACTGACAGATCCGATAACTGCTACAAATGCGGGGAGAGCGGACATCTCGCAAACGCGTGCAGTAACGAAGAATACTGCCCAGTATGCGAGATAAAAGGACACATGATAGGGGCAAGGAATTGCTTGGCCTTTAAAGAGGCCTTAATGAAGGCTAGGGGTGATAGGGCACACAGAGGCTCGAATTTTTGGAAACACACTGAAGACGGTGAAAATAATACTGGGGAAAACATCGAGGGACAGACACGCGGTAAGGCGGCGGAGGAGCCCATGATCACCCAGTAATGCCATTAAAGATAATACAGTTCAACGCAGACAGGAGGATAGCGGCACATCACCTCTTGACCAAGGTTGCACAAGAAGAGGCCATAGACATCGCGCTAGTGCAAGAGCCCAACAATAAACTATCGACTAAAAGCACTAAATGGCTTCAAGATACAACAGGCAGTTGCGCGATCTGGTGTGTGAACCCCGACTGCGGAGTGGTGTCCCACGAAATAGGACCGGGCTTTGTCTGCATAAAGTTCAAGGCATGGGCACTGTACAGCTGTTACATATCTCCGAATATTCCGTTAGACCAGTTTAAAGAACGAGTGGAGGCCATCATGCAGCATTCTATAGATATCAGAAAGGAAGTCGTAGTGGCAGGTGATTTTAATGCCAAATCCACCGCGTGGGGTTCAGCCATAACGGATCCACGAGGCAAGTATATGGAGGAGTGGACACACACTCTGAACCTCATCGTGAACAATGAAGGAGGTGTACCGACTTTTACCAGAGGGACACAAACATCTTTCATTGACATCACTCTATCTTCGCAGAAGATTAGTAGGTCTATAGGACACTGGCGGGTATCAACCAAAGAAAGCCTCAGCCTGCATAGGCACATCTTTTACGAAATTAGGAAGGAGAAGCCAGCACCAAAAAAAGAATGGCAAGTACCTCCTTGTTTGAGCAAGGACACTTTTCGCAACGCCTTTGAGATAATGGCTAGAGGTGTACACAACCTACAAAGCTTCGTAAAAGCCATCAAGGATGCACAGACTTTGAGCATTGGTATTGGAAACGGCGGCGGCAATAGAATGCAGCCGGTATGGTGGAACGAGGAGATCGCTCTCCTCAGAAGAACGTGTAACAGAGTTAGGAGAACAATAGTCAGAGCAAGAGGAAGGCATGAGGATTCCAAATTTATTGAGGACAAGGAGGCTGAATATAAAGATGAAAGGAAAAATCTAAGAGCCGCTATAAAAAGATCGCAAAAAACTCAATGGAACCTGATGTGCAGCAAATTGGAGGAGGACCCCTGGGGTATGGGTTACCAAATAGTCACTGGTGCCATGAAACACCTTAGAACTCCATATGTGCTTCACCAGTCCACTAAAGCCGAAAAAATAAGGGAACTGTTCCCACCTGCAAATCCCCCTAGACACCAACACAACCCACTAGCGGCCTCCCCCCCTCTTTTCACCTTGAAGGAGCTCACACGGGCGGCAAATAAGCTGAAAAGCAAGAAAGCGCCAGGACCTGATGGTATTTATCCGGAGGCGGTCAAAATGGCGGTGGACATCTGCCCTGATATGGTTTTGAAAATTATGAACTGGCTATTATTAGAGGGAACCTTTCCTGGAGAATGGAAAAGGGCAAAGGTTATCCTAATCCCCAAGGGTAATGCATTAGACATCGAACTGAGAGTCAGACCTATAAGTCTAATAAACATTCCAGGTAAGCTTTATGAACAGCTCCTGAAGGATAGGTTGGAAACAGAACTCAACAGGAACAAGGGTATAGCAGACACCCAATTTGGTTTCAGACCTAAGAAGTCAACGGTTCAAGCGGTTAAGCACGTTCTGGACAAGGCATGCAGCAAAGGCGAAGTCTGGGGAGCCATCATCTTCATCGATGTGAAAAACGCATTCAACACTGCCAAATGGGAAATCATAACCGCCAATCTGAAGCGTGTAGGGATTAGCGAGTATCTGGGAAATGTTATTGGAAGCTATCTCTCGGACAGATCTCTGAAATGTGGTGATCTAGAAATAGGCATGACACAAGGGGTTCCACAAGGCTCTGTAATCGGACCTACACTATGGAACACGCTGTACGATGGAGTACTCCGTCTACATCTCCCGCCTGGGTGTTCAACAACAGCATATGCAGACGACTTAGCACTGGTTGTCCGAGCTGGGAAAAAAGAGACCCTCATGAGAAAAGCAGACACAGCTCTTGCTCAGATAGGAGGATGGATGAGTCGGAATGGATTGGAGATAGCGCCCACCAAAACGGAGGCCATTATTATAAAGGGTCCGAGGAAAAGGGAATATGTACACTTCGAATTGCGCGGAACCCGGATAATCCCAAAAAAATATGTGAAGTATCTTGGAGTATGGTTGGATGATAAACGTATATTCAACGAACATATTCGTAGGTCCTGCGAGAAAGCAGACAGGCAAACCACAGCCTTATCCAAACTCCTCCCGAATATGAGAGGACCCGGCACGCAGAAAAGGCGCCTGTTATACGGGGTGGTCCAGTCAGTGCTGCTTTATGCGGCCCCGGTCTGGAAGGAGGTTATGGGAAAAAATAAATACAGAGACATGGTCAGGTCCTCTCAGAGGAAGATGCTTCTCAGGGTAACATCGGCATATCGAACTGTCTCGGCCGCGGCCATTTGCGTGGTAGCAGGGGTGCCACCAATAGACCTTTTGGTAAAGGAAAGGGGAAGGCTGGAAGAGCTGGAGGAAGTGACGGATATAGAAAGAGAAGAGGAGAGGAGGAAAACAATGGAGGAGTGGCAAGTCCAATGGAGCAACAACAAGCTGACCGCTCAGTGGACGAAACAGCTAATCCCTGACCTAGAAGCCTGGATGGGATGCGGGCACAGGCAGATGGATTATTACATCACCCAGTTTATGACCGGGCACGGCTCCTTCAGGACCTATACTAATAGAATTGGTAAAGCCGTGGACAATCTCTGCATCTATTGCCGGCAGATAGATGACGTTAAACATACCCTCACAAATTGCCAAAGATGGGACACAGAGAGATCACACTATGAGGCAGGCATGGGTTTTAGAGCATCCCCGGAAGAGATCCTAAAGTCCATGCTTAACTCTGAGGATGCATGGAAAAAAGCAGGAAGTTACATTCGAAGTGTGATGAGGCAGAAGGAGATGGAAGAGATAGAATTCCAGAAAGAGGAAAAAAGACGAGACAGATTGTAAATACTTGTTTGTAAATAAGAACAACAAATGTCTTAAGAGGCACAGATTGTAGAGCACGTCGCCGGCCGCATTGGATGTTATGTCCTTTCGACGATTCCTGATGTGGTGACTGGACAAGGAGGTTTTTAGTGGGTATGCCAGCTCGCTGGAGACTCCCACACTACCCTGATGCTATGGACCACCAAACGAAGGGTGTACATAAAGTATTTTCCTCCTTCCAAAAAAAAAAAAAGTTAGGTTAGGTTAGGTTAGGTTAGGTTAGGTTAGGTTAGGTTAGGTTAGGTTGGGTTGGGTTGGGTTAGGTTAGGTTAGGTTAGGTTAGGTTAGGTTAGGTTAGGTTAGGTTAGGTTAGGTTAGGTTAGGTTAGGTTAGGTTAGGTTAGGTTAGGTTAGGTTAGGTTAGGTTAGGTTAGGTTAGGTTAGGTTAGGTTAGGTTAGGTTAGGTTAGGTTAGGTTAGGTTAGGTTAGGTTAGGTTAGGTTAGGTTAGGTTAGGTTAGGTTAGGTTAGGTTAGGTTAGGTTAGGTTAGGTTAGGTTAGGTTAGGTTAGGTTAGGTTAGGTTAGGTTAGGTTAGGTTAGGTTAGGTTAGGTTAGGTTAGGTTAGGTTAGGTTAGGTTAGGTTAGGTTAGGTTCCACTTCTAGGAGCTGTAAGACCTTGTCGATGGTGGAGTAGCTCAGTAACTTCTTCCCTTCTCGAGCCGCAAGGACGGGAAGGGACGAGTGAAACTAAGAAACAGCTCAAAAAATGGTCAGTGGGGCACTGCTGGGGCGACCGATGTCGAGTAGGTAGCACCAGTAAATGCCGGTTGAAGATCCAACATGCTCAAGTCACATCCGAACACACTGACAAGTCCTACCAGATACGGAGGGCGAACGGCGAGTTCCCGGCGCCGTAAAACGGGGACCTCTCGACTATGGTATGGTAACCCAGACAGAAGAGTCTCGATAGAGTAAACCAGCCGCAAAAAATCCCCCTAATCCCGAGGTGTAACACCATCGCGCCCATGGGATGCATGGCACCAGGGGTAATAGGCGTGTCTAGAGCGATGCCTGAGGGAACGGGCTGACCTGAGGGGAAATAAGGCCTTAGCAGGGTAAGGGCGCACTGCCCCGCTGGACTTTTATCGTCCCATACTCGTGGGAAATAAATGAATAATTAAAACCCAAAACAAAAACATGGCACAGAGACAGTTGATCTAACTCAGGAAGGTAGTCAATCTGGCAAACAAAAAGACAAAGTAGACACAAGTAAAAGTACACCAAAGCATAGCAGATTAAACCTGTTAAGTAATTTACAGAGATGTAACTCACTAAATAGTGAACAAAGGAAATCAAAAAGGAAACTAATGGACACATCGATCACAAAGGATGATGAACCATACAAAAGGAGAAAATGTTCAGAAGTTTTTACTATAAATGAAGCTATCGAAAGACTAAACAGACACAAGGAGGAAACAGAGAAACACATAAAGGCATGCCCAAACACGTTTAAGGCGATTAAGGATTCAGTTATAAACTTAAAAAGAGGGATCGAATTATTAAATAGGGTCTCCATAAGAAAATGGCTTGACAATAACAAATGGGAGCCAGTGGAAAAACTCACAATGGATATAGAGTGTCAAACCCAAGGAAACGGAAAAAGAGATATGGGCACACAAACGGTGGATGAAGGTACACTGGATAAGTTGGAAGTACACGAGTCGATGAAAACGCTAGAGGATTTAGAAGCCATCTGGAATCTGAAGTGGACAGAACAAGTATATAAGCATACTGAATTAACAAATGAACACCCACTCGGAGAAGATCCAAATGTTATGAAGGTGTTACTTCTAAAAGAAGATGAAAACCTAAGCAGCGGCCCTGCTGGTATTTATACAGAAAAATTTCCACAATTAAAGGACATGAAAGATGACTTCGATGTACTAGAACAGTATACTAAAATCAAAACAAATAAAGTTATAGAAGAACGTACTAGTCGAATCATAAAAGCGACCTCGGATGGCACAATACAGAACCTATGGAACCAGGTCAAGAGAATAAAAGACGAAGTGGTAACTGAAAAATTGGTCCTGATGCAGCAATCAGACGTAGTGTCTGACGACACTCTAAGAAAAATGATGGAGTATATACTACACGGAACCACAACCAGAATAAAAATATACGTCCCAAATGGTCTAAAAAATAATGATATTGAAAAGGAAAGGGATACATATGGAATAGTGGTCAACCAAGGGAATAAAAGCTTTAAGGATATCCTCACAACAATCAAGAAGGCAGTAAAGGCAACGGACACAGGAACAAGCGACATTATCAGAACGATACGCAGTACGAGGGACGGAAAACTGCTGATCCCGGTTGACAAGGATGAAGAAAAAATGACTAATCTAAAAACACTCTTGAAAGCATCCGGGACAGACATGAAGGTGAGGCAGTTGGGGTCCGAAAACAACAAGGAAACGTTGCACATAAGAGGCCTGGATTTGGAAATCACTAAGGAAGAAATAGTAAAGTCCCTTACAAAGACTCTGGGGGCATGGGAAAATGGTAACAGAATAAGTGAACTGAGGCCGCAAGCAAATAACACGCTTGCGGTCACAGTAACTCTCAACAAATCTGATGCAGAGAAACTAACAATAGAAAGACACATTAAAATAGGACTTGTGAGGTGTTTAATAGAAAGAAGATTAAACGTCGCAAGCTGCAAAAGATGCTGGGGTTTCGATCATGGCACCAAGGAATGCACTAGAGAGGCGAGGGGAAACCTCTGCTACAACTGCGGGGCTGCAGAACACACAGCTAGAGAGTGTCGAAATGCAGAAAGGTGCATGATATGTACTGACGACTATAACCATAAATATGGAAGCACTAAATGCCCACAATTTAAGAAAGCCCTTAATAAGGCCAGGAAACAACAGAGATCAAATGTGCAGGAAAAAAGGATTTATGATAAAAGATCGACACCGGCAGTACTGGTTACAAAAAAGACCACAACAGGAAAAGTCGAAATGGTCACAGAAAAAACGGTAGAGGACCTGCCGGATCCGTACTGGTACGATTTAGACCAAACTCTGGCAAATGCAAAAGGAACCGCACGCGAAATAGAAGTCCAGTGCAAGTTTCCGAAGGCAGATAATGTAAATAGAAAAGAAAACGACGGGGAGGAACAAATTGCTATATCTATGACTTTGGTAGACGCCGAAACGTCGGTGGAAACTGACTCGGTCATACACGGCATACTGGATAGTTAATAACCAGTAACGACCAGCACTTTTTATTTTATTTGAATTCACATAACCCAACCAAATTGAGAAAATGAAAATTCTACAACTAAATGGGGGAAGAGCACACGCGGCACATGAAGTGACAGATGCAAAATGCATGAAAGAGGAAATAGATCTACTTGTAATGTTGGAACCAAATAAAAGCAAAGTGACAAAAAATACATGGATAACGGACCAAAACAAAGATGTAGCGATTAGAATTTGGGACAAAAAGATAGCAGTTAAACGCGTTATTAAAGATAGGGGTTTTCTTAGGATGGACTTCGAAAATTTTGTCATGGTGGCATGTTACATATCACCAAATATTACAATGACTGATTACAAGATAAAGGTTGACAAAATTCTCGAGAACATAGAACATTCAAAAGAATTCCTAATAGTGGGGGACATCAATGCAAAGTCGCCTATGTGGGGATCAACAGTGGCGGATGCAAGAGGCCTATATTGGGAGGAATGGATAGAGACCAAAGACTTAGTAGTGCATAACACAGGGGAAGCACCAACATTTGTAAGGGGACAAAGCCACTCGTATATTGATGTGACCTTTTCCACAAATAAAATCGCCAAAAAAATTAATGACTGGAAAGTTTTGGAGGAGGAGTCTTTCAGTCTTCACAAGTTCATATATTACGAGGTCAATATACGTAAAAGTAGGAGTGTAAATACAGACAGGCTGGTAAGGAAGATAAACAAGGTAAAATTAGAGGATGAATTGCAAAAGAACATGGGACAATTTAAAAATCTGGGGCACAGGAAAACAGTTAAAAAGCTTAAGGAGCTCCAAGATAAATGTATAATTGGAATCAGGAGAGAGAGGACTAATCAACCATACTGGTGGAATGAGAACATTGAAACAGCCAGGAGAAACTGTAACGAAGCAAGACGGGCGTTAGTAAGATAAAGAGGCAGAGGAGAAAGAGACGAGGGAGAAATAGAGAGGTTGGAAGAACTCTTTAGAAATACAAAAAAGCAGTACAAAAACTTGATTAAAATATCTAAGAAACAACACTGGAGGTCTTTATGTGAAGATTTGGAGAATGATATCTGGGGAAACGGTTATAAAATCGTAACAAAAAAATTCAAAAAACACACGGTTTCTTTTCAAGTTACTGTGGAGAAAAAAATAAACATTACCAGAGATCTCTTCCAGTTAAGTAGGGAAACAATAGGAGAAACAATAGATCCGGTAGATGATGGTCCTGAAATATCTGTAGAGGAAATAGAAGAAGCGGCAGACAAGTTAAAAGAGGGTAAAGCCCCGGGATTAGATGGCTTGATGCCTGAAACTTTAAGAATTTTTACCAAATACAGCACTCGGAACATGATGAGAATCCTGAACAATCTAATGAAAGAAAAAACGTTCCCAACCGACTATCAAAAAGCAAAAGTAATTCTTATTCCAAAAGGAGAGGCAGCTTCCCCTGAGGAACAAAAATACAGACCCATATGCCTCATAAGCGTAATGGGAAAAATATATGAACAAATTATCAAAATGCGATTAGAGAAAGAACTAGAAGATAAAAAGGGGGTATCAAAAAGACAGTTCGGATTTAGAAAAGGCAAGTCCGCCCCAATGGCAGTGGAAGAGGTTATAGATAGAGTAAGAGAAGAAAAGGGGAACACCTGGGCAGCACTCATCACACTAGACATCAAAAACGCCTTTAATACTGCATCTTGGAAAATAATTATAGAAAGGCTGGAAACCATGCAGATATCACAATATCTGATCGCCCTGGTCCACAACTATTTCTCAGCTAGAAAGATTGTCATCGATGGAAACACCATGGACATAACGCAAGGAGTGCCACAAGGTTCTGTCTTGGGCCCCACTTTGTGGAATGTGCTATTTAATCCCGTACTGGAGATTGAAATACCAGATGGTGGTTTCACTATCGCATATGCGGACGACCTAGCTCTGGTTGTCACAGCGAAGGATAAAGCAAGTCTGATACACAATGGAAACGAGGCCCTGGAAGATATAAGATACTGGGTAAGTGAAAATAAATTGGAACTTGCTGTGCATAAAACGGAAGCAATAGTAATCAAGGGGAAAAGGGACAAATCAGGTGTTGCTTTTAATATTGGAAGATCCAGGATAGAGGCAAGGAATAGTTTGAAATACCTAGGCATATGGATTGATAGGGGCGGAACTTTCAGGAGCCACATATGTAGGACAGTAGAGAAAACGGCAAAACTGGTCAGCGCCCTGACAAGGATACTCCCGAATCTAAATGGGCCAACAAGTTACAGAAGGAAGCTATACAGTAATGTAGCTCAATCCATATTGTTATATGGAGCCGAAGTGTGGGCAGAAGTTCTGAATGTCCAAAAATATAAGGATATTTTCATTGGAGATCATCGGAAAATGATGCTGAGAGAAATTATGGGATACAGAACCATTTCAAAGGAAGCCACATATGTAATTGCAGGAACCGTCCCGATAGATCTACTTGCGGAAGAGAGGAAAAGGATATTCAAGCAGAATACCACGGAAGAAGAAAAAAAGATTGAAAGAGCTAAAACAGTAAACAGTTGGCAAGATAGATGGAAAGAAAACAACACAAAGGGACAATGGACGAAGCAACTAATCCCAAAACTAGAGGTTTGGTTGAACTGCACACACAAGTATACAAATTACTACCTAACCCAATTTTTAAGTGGACACGGATGTTTCGGAGTGTATACAAATAAGATAGGGAGAAAAGAAAACAACTCATGCTATTACTGTGGAGACATAGACACTGTGGAACACACCATTTTTTCCTGCAGAAGATGGCATAATAATAGAATTTTGATGGACGATATAATTAACGCGGATAACATAATTGAGATGATGGTGAGCTCAAAAGAGAGCTTTGCAAAAATAGAGAGGTTTATAACTGAAATCATACAAGAAAAGGAAAAAGAGGAAAGGAAATTTCAAGAGGAAGAGAGGAGAAGGGATGTATAAACAGGTGCTGTGCGGTCAATGTTGGTTGTCCTATGGATCTTGCCATTGGACATGCAGCGAGAAAACAGGAAAGGAGGGGTTTTAGTCGGAGTAGCGCCCGACACTATCGGACATATAGACTCAATGTTCGGTGCCAAGCGGTTTCCCCTCACAAAAAAAAGGTTAGGTTAGGTTAGGTTAGGTTAGGTTAGGTTAGGTTAGGTTAGGTTAGGTTAGGTTAGGTTAGGTTAGGTTAGGTTAGGTTAGGTTAGGTTAGGTTAGGTTAGGTTAGGTTAGGTTAGGTTAGGTTAGGTTAGGTTAGGTTAGGTTAGGTTAGGTTAGGTTAGGTTAGGTTAGGTTAGGTTAGGTTAGGTTAGGTTAGGTTAGGTTAGGTTAGGTTAGGTTAGGTTAGGTTAGGTTAGGTTAGGTTAGGTTAGGTTAGGTTAGGTTAGGTTAGGTTAGGTTAGGTTAGGATCAACAAATACATCTGTATAAAACCAATGTAATAGAGTTAAAAACTTTTGTAAAATCCGTGTCTTATTATTCCTGAAATAAATTGGCATGCAAAAATAACATGGGATGAACCCATCAATGATCCTCGAATTATCCAAAAATGGAAAACATTAAAAATTCCCCGATATATCTTTGCCCACAAAACTATTAATTCCATAGAATTGCATGGATTTTGCGACGCGAGTTCAATCGCGTATGGTGGTTGCATCTATTTAAGAGCAATTTATTCGGATTATTCTGCTTCGTCGCAGTTGATAATTTCTAAATCTCGAGTAGCCCCCTTAAGTAAGCCGCTGACTATTCCAAAATTAGAGTTATGTGCTATGCTTTTGCTATCAAAAATATATTTTCGAGTAACTCAAATTCTAGAGAAACAATTCCCTATATCGCTTAGTGTACTATGGTCAGACTCCCAAATAGCGTTAAGCTGGATTCGTGCTATTCCGTTTGGCTGGTCTGTTTTCGTCTCCAATCGTGAAACGCAAAATCAAGAGTTAACCCAATAAGCCTCTTGGAGACATATTCGCTCTAAGCTTAATCCCGCTGACCTTCTGTCTAGAGGTCAGTCTTTAGAATTTCCCAGTGAACTTTGGTTTTCAGGACCCCTCTTCCTGTGGAAAAGTTCAGATGATACTGCTCATCATGATTCATTTAGTACAGTGGTAAATCCTCCTGAAGAAAATATAAAATCCCTCATTACCATTAATGCTCCCCATAACATTTTCATTGACTTGATAAGTCGAGTTTCCTCTTTTAAGAAATTAATACGAATTGTTGCTTACATTTTCAAATTTGTAAGCAAGATAAAAAAGTCTCGAGTTGAAAAATCACTAATTACCAAACAAGAATTAGATAATGCACAGTCATTTCTAATAAAACAAATGCAAGCTTATCATTTTTCTCACATTCTAAAATCATTGTCAAGAAACACATTACCTTCTGATAAACAATTAATTTCGTTAAACTTATTTTTGCATCCAGATAATATAATTCGAGTCGGCGGACGACTCTCTCATGCCAATATTTCCTTTCAACAAAAATATCCCATACTGCTACCTTCAAAGAGTCATTTTACTCTTTACTCCCTTGATTTTACATAACGAAGATATTCGATTAGGACACAGCGGTCCTCAAAATGTACTTTCAAATGTAAGATTACAATTTTGGCCTCTTGACGGCCTACGAGAAATTAAACGAATTATTCATAAATGTATCACATGTCACCGGTTTAAAGCCATCACGGCCACTCAATTAATGTCAGATCTTCCCAAAGCCCGCGTTACACCTTCACGTCCCTTTCAAACAGTAGGAATAGATTTTGCAGGTCCCTGTTTGAAAAAATCTTCCCTGTTACGTAAAGCACCAGTAACCAAATCATATATTGCCCTATTTGTATGTTTCGTCTCGAAAGCTATGCATCTAGAATTAGTATCCGATTCATCCACAGGCTCTTTTATTGCTACGCTAAAAAGATTTATTGCTCGTAGAGGCCACCCTTCCGTTATCTACGGTTATAACGGTACGAATTTCATCGGTGCAAACAACCAACTTAAAGATTTATCTACCTTTCTTATTGATAAATTTGCCCCCAATTATGACTACTTAATGAATTTCTCAATTGAATGGAAATTTATCTCCCCTCGGTCTCCTCACTGGGGAGGACTGTGGGAATCGGGTGTCAAATCCGTCAAATCCAATTTAGTTAAAACAGTGTCCAGTATAACACTTACCTTCGAACAATTCTATACTGTCTTGGCACAGATAGAAGCCATTTTAAACTCACGCCCTTTGTTCCCCTTATCGTCTGATCCAAATGATTTAAATCCATTAACTCCGGGTCATTTTTTAATCGGAGCACCTTTGATGACTATACCAGAGAAAGACGTCTAATCTCTTCCGACGAATAGGTTAAAATTGTGGCAAAAATGTCAGTTTATGCATCACAGCTTTTGGAAACGATGGAAGGTAGACTACCTAAACCATCTTCAAACCCGTCCCAAATGGACTACCCCTCGTAAAGATTCATCTATCGGAACAATGGTTCTCGTTAAAGACGACGACTCCCCTCCCTTGAAATGGCCATTGGATAGAATTACAGATGTCATCCCGGGAAAAGATGGACGAGTCAGGTCGGTACAAATTCGTTCCGCATCTGGAACATTTGTTCGTCCTATTGTAAAAATTGTACCGCTGCCTGACGCAGATGCAAATTCACCCCTTCTTCCCTAGACTAAAGTCATTGTCTCTGTAAATCTGTACAATTTGTAAATAAACATAGATTTAGTTCTTATAAAAACTACTTTAACGGTGGCTGTCAAAATGTATGCCCTATTTAGCTTATGTTATGTTGTTTATTTACTCAAATAATTGCGCGTATTTAGTATAATTATTATTACATGCGCAAATGTTAGATTGACAACCCTGGAGTGCAATTTTGATGTTATGTTTTCGAGGTCACTCTTTCATGCGACGATTGAGTGAACCGCAGAATTTTTTAATGTTCAAGCTGAAAGTTTTTCTAACGTTTATTTCAAGTCTTATATCATATCTCTATCTTATTGTCGCTGCTTTACTTTATAAAATGTTCGTTGCTACTTTTAGAAGGAAACTTCAATTTTCTATATATTTGACTTGAAATAAACAAATAAACAACTTATGATTACTCTTATTGATTATTTATTTGCTTCTTACTTACACTTATGGATTTATGGATGATAACAAATGAGAATACACTCTTCATTCCATTTACCTTGATGATTCTTTATGACACTTTACGATCACACATTTTCTTCAGCTGTAGTCGATATACACATATAAATTCGATGATTACATACACTTACACATATTTGAAAAATATTTTATGATTACATATTTTGACTATAGTTTACTACTTACCCACATGAATTTAATGATTGCACACTCACATTTACTTATTTACACGTTTCACTTGTTATTATTTCACGATTAGTTCGAATGCCTAATTTAGTTACACATATTTTATTGTACGTTGTTGAGACTAACATTACAATAAAAAATTCTCCTATATTTGAACTAGGTGGTAGCCTTTGCAATTCAGTATAGTTTAAGTATTTCTTATTCATTCATTTATAACCTCCTTAATTTCTTTAGAAGTAATAGTATAATTCTTATATACCTTAGTAACAAGGTATATATCCCGTGGCGCACCCTAACTGTTGACCATCAGTCCGTTATGCCAAGGCTTAATTTTGGTAAGCCGAAAGCCACTAATGTCTGACGGTCTCATTAGCGGTTCGGTGTGTGACATAGGTATTATATTTATATATAAAAAAAATGCATACAGTCCACTTAATTTCGTATTGCTCGTGTATTTGCACTTATAATCTTAGTTTTACTTATGATCGTATTTTCATTTACACTTACGTCCCGTTACCTGTTCATTCCCTACCTGATTACTTTGTTGTATTAATTACGTGTATGTTTCTTAATCTCGCGGTCCAGTGCCGGGCCCCCCAGTATGTTCGAATAACCTTCGAACTGAATTTTAACCCTAGATTTATTTCTGCGCGCAAAACGCGGCATTTACGTCATCGGCGGTCTAATAGCACAATATTAGTTACGCCGCGATAAACCGCCCCTAGCCTTGCCACGAGAGCGAAGTGCTTTTCCCCTTCCGTTGACACTTGACTTCTGTTCTGATCACCTCATGGCCGAGACGGTGGCAAAAAAGGTTAACGGCCACCCGGCTTTTCATATTACTTAATTTAATTTAATATAACGTGCTCCTTTAGTATAATCAGGCAAGTGACAGGCTACCGTATTAAGTGTAAGTTTCGTAATATACGAATTTAGTGAAAAACTGCAGTGTTTTATTCATGGAGGTTTTAGTGTTGACCTTGCTAGTACAAAAAACGGCATGGCGACATGGTTCGCCATATATTACGCGAGGAAATTAAGGCGCCTTTAAGTCGGCTTCGATCATGGTCCTCCTCGATCATGGTCCTTCTTGCTTATGGGCTTCTCGCTCATGGTTCTTCTCGCTCAACATATGACTGGTAAACAGGACTGGATAATCAATTTTGTAGAATTTGAAGAGCCAACCGTGGTCGTTATAGGTGATTCTACTAAACTCAAAGGAATCGGAATGGGTGATATTAAGCTAGAAGCTTTCAACGAAATAATTTGGAGCCAAGTACTATCAAAAAATGTTTTGTATGTACCAAAGATATGGCATTTCATCATTTTTATGTAACTCAAATTCTGGATAAAGGTTATGTACAATGTACAGATGCAAAACAATCTATATTTAAAAGTGTAGATGAAACCGAGGTTGTTGCAATGGCAAACAGGGATGGAAACCTGTATAACATTATGTTTCGTCAAGAAAAATCTAAAAAATGCCTAATGAATGTCGCTATCAAAACCTGGCATGAACGATTTGCTCATCAAAATGTCAAGTATGTTAAGGTGCGTACTGACTTGAGCATTTTTATGCACACAAATTATGTGTGTGAAAATTTGCTCTAGTCAGTACTGCCTAAAAATCTTGTGCGCGCACGCAAGGTATCCGTCGGTTGTCGGTTTTTAAAGAAAGATCAAAAGAATTGTGTGCTCAGTTTGGACGGGTTTGTCGTTGTAAATTTGTGTGTGTTGTATTTGTTTGTTTAATTTTAAAATAATCAGTATATTATTCTTAATTTTGTCGAGAAAAGTTGGTGTATTTAATAAAAAAAAACATTAGGTACTTACCTATTTTGTTATTTACAATAATACTAGAAATAAAGTGCATTTTAACAAATTTAAAATGGAGTGGACCAACGAAAAGGCATTGCAATTAATCGATGAGTACGAAAAACACCCTATATTATGGTACGCCAAGCATCCACAACATTTTTCAAGGAATTTGAAGTCAGATGCTTGAGAGAGAATTGCATATAATTTAAAAATGGAAGAGCATGAAATTAAACAAAAAATAAATAGTTTATTGGGGTCATTTCGAAGAGAGAAGGCAAAAGGGACTAAAACGATTGGTACAGGAAAAGGTAAAAAGAAAGTTTTATTTTTTCCTAATAGGTATTTATCAATATGTAATTGCTTTTTTCAAGGTCGTCGGGAAGTATACATTTCAAAATGGTTCGCCTTTACTAGGATGCATTATCTACTTTACAAAGATGAACCAAGAAACACAGTCGATACAGAAAATGTAAGTACGATTATATTTTAAGTTTTTTATATTTACTAAATAGTAAACAAAAATTATTTACATTATTATGCATACTTGTCTTGCCATGATACTCTACTACTGCTAGTAAAATAGGTAGCAAACTCCTCTCGAATATCTTTTGCTTCTTTAGGCGGCCTTCGTGGTATATTTCTCAATGAAATTAATGACGTCATATTTTCATTTGTTGATTCTCGCCAATTACCTGGGGTAAACTCTCCATTTACATCACTATCAAAGGTACCTGGAGGATTATGTAATGTTCTGGATTGTTTGTTTCTTCTTAAACAATTATGGAGGTAAGCAATAGTCATTACGATGAATTCTGCTTTTTCGGGCTCCAATAGTATAGGTCTTCGCAAAATTCGAAAAACTGCAGAAGCAATCCCAAAAATATCCCAATCCCAATAATTCTTCGCGCTCTGCTAAGACGATAATTAAAAACTCATTCTACTGACCCTTTCTTGTGTGTTCCTGAGAATGGCTTCATGATATGTTTAGTCAGAGGAAAAGCATCGTCTGCGAGAAAAACAAACGGCAATTTTTTTACTCGTCCTGTTCTGCTGGAGAAGACAGAGAACCGTCCTCCAGTTTTTTATAAAGCGTAGTATGTTTAAAGACGCCTCCATCTGAAATTCGGCCTTTGCAACCTGCATCAGCATATATAAAGTTATGATCAGCTAACGCAAAGAGCACAATGCTAAATTGCGATTTGTAATTAAAGTAATCGCTACCACTGCTTATTGGAGCTTGTAAAACGATATGTTTTCCATCCATGGATCCTGAACAGTTAGGAAAATTCCACCACTGTCCATATTGTTCCGCAACTTGCAGCCATTCTTCTGGAGATGTAGGTATCTGAAAAAATATATAAATTAAATTTACAAAATAGAGTTGAAATATAGGTTCAAACGAAAACTCGAAGATTTCTTTGTAATCTAAATGAAATTAAATAGAACTTTCATAAATGTATTGTTACCTATTTGGTTTTTTTTTTCACTTGTTAAAAAAATTATTTTATTTTAGTCTAATAACGATGACACAGACTCTTACCAAAACCTAAATGAAGATGTAGATAACAGCTTAGCGAATTCCGTAGAAGCAGCTGAAGCAGTTGAACACATTATAGAGTCCCAGAATGAAGGATTTGTGGACCCAGTCCTCCCAAAACTAAAGTGGTTTAAAACTAAAAGTAGAACTGAGGATCCTAGGTTGGATGAAGCTTACAATTTTTTAAAACAAGTGGCTGAGACTCCTACTCCAGTTCAGGACGAATTTTCAATATTTGGGCAACATATTGCAAACAAAATCCGTCATTATAGTAACAAAACTAGAATCGAAGTTGAACACGCTATCAACAATATTCTATACGCAGCTGACATCGGAAAATACGAATGGCAAGATGATTCTTCACGGCAGGATGTACCACTCCAGCAGCAGCACATTCCACAGTCACCTTCATCACCGTATTCTTGTTTTAATTCTTCATATTCTGGATCCAATAATTGTTCTAACCAGCAACAAAATCCAGCTATAAATATGCCAGATCTACACCTAACTTCGATTTAGTTAATAACCTGTTTTTAATAGTTTGGTTCCAAAAAGTTTTAGGATTTTTATTTTTGAGTTCAGGATTATTGTTTAATTTGATTACATATACGTATATAAAAACAAATAATAAAATATCAGTTTTCTTACCTTTACTTGATACTTTAGAGCTGAAATAAGTGCCTGACAACACACTTCAGGTACAATAGATGATATGGGTTGTTTCGAAACTTTAAAAAGGTACTGCATACTTGTATACGAATCCCCTGTCGCCAGAAAACGCAGAGTTATTGCCAGTCGCTCCTTAACCGAAACAGCTTTTCTTAACACCGTTTCCTTTTTACCTATTTTAGGGCCAATCAAATTAATAAGAAATTCAAAGTCTGTTGATGACATTCGAACAAAATTCTGAAAATGTCCATTCGATTCTTGAAATTTTAAATCGGCTAACAAACTGCCTCCACTATATATTTCCCTGCTTCTGTATAACTGTGTAACCTGTGTATAGTAATGTAGGCCGCACTTGCCAAAGCAATTTTCCTATTATTACTGGCATTAAACATTTTCATCTAGTTTTTACTGTTAATAGTAATGTTTACTTACTTATTTTAAATTTTAAGTGAAGTAATAATATCGAAAAAATAAAATAAATAAATATTTAGGTCTGCTCAACTGGAGCACATATTTTCGCGCACAAATATGAACTTGCAATTAAAATTTATGTCGAAACTAAAATAACTCGCACGAACGTATGTGCGCGCAAACTGTTTGTGTGCATAAAGATGCTCAAGTCAGTACACACCTTTAGGGACACCAAAGAAGAAGTAGAATAAATTATATTGATGACTGGGATGATTGTATGTTCAGGTTGTGTTTATGGAAAAAAACATAGAATTATCACCCTAGAAATCGCAAAATAGCCGAAAAACCATTAGACTTAGTGCATGTTGATTTATGTGAAATGAACATTAGATCTCTAGGAGGAGCTAAATATTTTCTCTCATTTAAAGATGATTACTCACACTTTAAAATGGTTTATTTCACTCAATCAAAAGATGAGGCTTTTTCAAAATTAAAAGCATTCATGAAACTGACTGAAAACCAATTTGACAGGAAAAGTAAAAGCCTTAGGTCAGATACTGGCACTGAAATTAAGAATCTTCCCACAAAAAATCTTTCCGAAGTACTTGGTATTTTTCATACAAAAAGCATACACCCTTGAACAAAACGGACGAGTTGAGAGATACATGCGAACTGTTGTTGAGTCAGCTAGGTCTGCTACACATGCGAAAAATTTAGACGAAAATCTATGGGCTGAAGCTGTAAACTATGTAGTTTTTACCTTAAACCAAACGGGAACTAGTACATTGGAGGACAAAAGTCCAGCAGAAATGTGGTTTGGAAGAAAACTGAATGTTAATAAATTAAAAAGTTTTGGTTATGACTGTTACGTTTTAATTGAAGCACACAAAAGAGCATGTCACGGTAAATGGCTGTAACCTCACAGGGCACCAGCTCGAAGGGCTCCGGCTAGAGACTCCACTCAAGGGTGATTCGACCCCAAGTTTATGCTGCACAAGTGTTACAGGAAGGTTGTAAAAGTTGAGGGCGCCACTACCTTTTTGACGATAAAAATACTAATTAAAAAAACTAAGACGGAAAAGGTAGAAACGCCTTGTAAAATATAAATAAAAGTTAATAATAAAAAAATTACTTCAAATTACCCCGGGCGATATCTCCCTCAACTTTTATAGTTGAGGATTTCTAATAAAAAAAAGAATTAAAAACAAATTTTTAATTTATTCTGCCACAGGAAATGAATAGCGGAATTTGTACTTTTATAGATACTTAGCTTAGATGGAGTGGTTTCCTGGAGAAGAAGTCAGGTCTTGATCGGAACTGATGTGTTCTGTTCAGTTCTAGTGCGGTATTTTGATCTAGGGCTGTATCCTGGGGTTCTATCCTAGGCTATATTCTTGTGGTTATATCCTCGGGTTATATCCTTGGGTTATATTCTCAGGTTATATCCTTGGGTTCTATCCTTGGGGTTATATCCTCGGGGCTGTGCTTACCTAGAAGTACAGGTGGATCAGGGATATGTAGGAACTTGAATGTAATGGCACATTATGTTGGTCATATTTTCAGGTTAAAAAAGGAAGGCAGTTTTTTGAAAGTAAAAAAATTGATTTAATTTACTGAAAGCTTTCCAACATTATATGTCCCATGTTAAAACAGTAAAAATAGCAATTATCGGCTAAATAAAAAAATATACTAATGATCCGAAAGAAACTAATGATAGCAAAAAGTTATTTATTTAGTTATATGAAAAAATATCGTGCTTAGGAAATATATGAAATCGGCACTGGCGTTATGAAAGAATATTTTATAGGTTAACAGTTTATAAAAATGTTATTTTATAATTAAAAGAGTTATTTCGCAACTGAAAAAGCTTGAAAATTTCTGTTAAAAGTAAAACAGTGAATCATAAAAGAATATTTGGCTTAAAACTACCATATTAGTATAAAAAAACAGTTTATGACCACGTGTTGAATGTAATTTCGTCTATCTCTGTGAAAAAATAAAGAATGCAGACGAAAATTATATCAGACAGAACTTTAGAAGAAGCTTATTAATTAGAAATTATGATTTTGAACTTACCACAGCAAAATTCATAAGATAGGTACTTAAGAGATGAAAGATAGCGAAAGATGATCTTTACCCGTAGGCGGTCGATAACAGAAAGGGGTGTCTCTCGTGGCGTTGGAAAAAATGGAGGCGTCCGTTGGCAGACGTCAATTGTCTTATGGTGGTCAGGGTTGAAGAGTTTGGGATCACAGAACTATAATTGGAAGTGGCTAGTGACGACGGGCCCTAATTAGAAGGATTTATTCTGTAAAATAGGAACAGGTCGATAGACATGTTACAAGCAAAAACTGAAAAGAAGTATAAAAAAGGGATATTTGTAGGATATTAATTGGACCTCCCATGTGACAGGATTTACATTCCAAAAGAAAATGATGTTATTAGTTCTGACAATGTTACTAGAGAAATTGAAAATATGGAATTTTTGTCAATCGAATTATATTGAAAGTATGCTAGAACGATTCGAATTCAACACAGTGAACACAGCGAGCACACCAATGGAAAAAGGGATGTTGACAGAAAATGAAAAATATGTGAATGACAAGTTACTGGGCTAGTCAGAACCCTACCGTTAAGCTATAGGGAGTTTATTGTACTTATCTACTATAACTCGACCTAATATTAGTTTTGCAGTTAATTACCTAAGTAGATTCACTAACCAGCCAAAAGTAAGTCATTGGAAAATGATAAAACGTATTTTTCAGTATTTGAGAGGAACTGCTCGATATGGAATATCTTGCAATGGAGATACTGTTACCTTCCACCTGTTTCACCTGCCTGGCTTTCGCACAATTAACCAGTGATCAAGTACAACAAGTTCAAATGTAAACAAAACTGAACGTTCTATTACTTTCAAGAAAAGTTAATATTGTAAGCTGTTGTATTATCTCAGGGCAGGTTCTTTAAATAGATGCTAAATTAAATTCTGGGCAGTTTATTTTTCAAATTTCCGTTTGTTACACAAGTTTTACAAATAAGGAGGTGTCACTAAGGAGGAAGTAAACTACAAACTTAAGTAATTCAATGTTTGGTGGTGGTTAACAAGGATAACTTAGTTACGTACTAGTCTTACCCCTTTTGCTGATATACGTATATGTGCACTATGGGTTTACAAAGGATTTTCTATACAAAAAGGTAAGTTATTTTCCAAATAGATAAATACGCTAATTTTTTTGCGTAAAGTAGGTAGAGAAATTTACTATATGTGGTAATATTATATCAGATAAATTTATGGAGCTATTTAAACGAAACCAAGTACTTAAGATTACGACTTATTTGGTACTCCTATGAGATGTTGAGTCGTCGTTGGTTGAAATGTCTTCCAGTTAATGTGCCATGCGTCCCAAGGTACATCAAGATATATATACAGCGGAAGAAAGGAGATAGGTTACCAAGAAAACAAAGAATTCCCAATAATACAAAATTTCTGACAAACAGGCCTAAAATAAATGACGTAGTATTAGTATCTAGCGAATAAGTGTTGTGATGAAGGACTCACCTTGGATGGAGTGTGGCCTATAAGTGGCTTCGATGGAAACTCGAAGATGTAAGACCAATCGAAATATTTATGAATATTCCAATGTTCAGATTCACAGCAGTGATATTTATTTTAGTTTCATCAACCAAAAATAAAACTTTATTGGAATTTCTAAGATTTCTATTTAAAATCCGCAAAGATGCGTAGCTAGTTCTTCCTGAACCAAAAGTGCTATTTTCCAAAACAAAATGAAGTCACACCCAGAGATGTCCAAAAGTAGACGTATTACTTTTTTTGGGTCCGGTAAGGTTTGCGACCCTCGGAATTTTGCAACGATTTTTTTCTTATTAGAAAGCCCTATTTCTATAGAACATTTTAAAAGAAAAAAATTCTTGGATCATGTACTTTTGAAAGAGAAAATCGCAATTGAAAGTACTAAAAATCCGCCATTTTTTTCAAATTTTGACAATTTTTGACAATTATGTCTAGATATCAGATGGTGGATTGAACAATGTTGCCAGTTCTCATATCCGTAACTCGTTACGGCTTGGAAATACTTTACACAAGGTTTTTTACTAAAAAATTTGTGGAAGATTTAGAATTTATAGAGAAAAATCCAAAAAACAATATTTTTTCACCATGACCACTATTTGGACAAATACCTTATTTGAAAAATAGTTTAAATCTCTTAAGCTTTTGATTATGGCTAATGTAATCTTCACGATAGAAGTAGATAGAAGTAGAAAGTATGACGTTTTGAGACCTAACCTAACCTAACCTAATCAAACCAAACCTAACCTAACCAAACCAAACCAAACCTAACCAAAGCAAACCAAACCAAACCAAACCATACCTAACCATACCTAACCTAACCAAACCTAACCAAACCTAACCAAACCTAACCAAACCAAACCTAACCAAACCTAACCAAACCTAACCAAACCAAACCTAACCAAACCTAACCAAACCTAACCAAACCAAACCAAACCAAACCAAACCAAACCAAACCAAACCAAACCAAACCAAACCAAACCAAACCAAACCAAACCAAACCTAACCTAACCAAACCTAACCAAACCAAATCAAACCAAACCAAACCTAATAAAACCAAACCTAACCAAACCTAACCAAACCTAACCAAACCTAACCAAACCTAACCAAACCTAACCAAACCTAACCAAACCTAACCAAACCTAACCAAACCTAACCAAACCTAACCAAACCAAACCAAACCAAACCAAACCAAACCTAACCAAGCCTAACCAAACCTAACCAAACCTAACCAAACCTAACCTAACCAAACCTAACCAAGCCTAACCAAACTTAACCAAACCTAGCCAAACCAAACCTAACCAAACCTAACCTAACCAAACCTAACCAAACCTAACCAAACCTAACCAAACCTAACCAAACCTAACCAAACCTAACCAAACCTAACCAAACCTAACCAAACCTAACCAAACCTAACCAAACCTAACCAAACCTAACCAAACCTAACCAAACCTAACCAAACCTAACCAAACCTAACCAAACCTAACCAAACCTAACCAAACCTAACCAAACCTAACCAAACCTAACCAAACCTAACCAAACCTAACCAAACCTAACCAAACCTAACCAAACCTAACCAAACCTAACCAAACCTAACCAAACCTAACCAAACCTAACCAAACCTAACCAAACCTAACCAAACCTAACCAAACCTAACCAAACCTAACCAAACCTAACCAAACCTAACCAAACCTAACCAAACCTAACCAAACCTAACCAAACCTAACCAAACCTAACCAAACCTAACCTAACCTTTTTTTTTGTGGAAGTGGGGAATCTTCAACAAGACTGGCGGCCGGCTAGTCCGGCCAGTGTGGGTTTCCGACCCCCCCAGTTCGCCAGCCAATACACCCTCCTCCACGCAGGAGATGTGTGTATCCACTGTCGCCCCGAGTGAGCCAGCTTCGCCACTAAACCCCACTCCCCTCGCCCGGGCTGTGGGACCACCCTTTCGGGCATTACTTCACAGCACAGATGGGTCAAGTATATAAAACCCAGAGAAACAAACAAATAAATAAATATAAATATATAATTAAAAGACAATAAAACAAAACCATAACTTTAATTAAAATCAACAAAGAACCAATAAAAACCAAATAAATCAATACATAGATAATAAGTCAAAAGAACTCGACAATAGACCAATAACACACTAATAAATTAAAATTAAAATAAATAAATATATAGAATAAAAATATACAAAAAAGAAGAAAGTCCCCTTACGAGGATCTACTCCATTTCTCCCTCCCTTCTTTCCCTATCCTGAGCCACTCTCTCATCGACCTCCTTTTTCCCCATAATCGTTCTAAAATACCCTCTAAGAATCTCCCACTTTTCTGCCTACTCCAGCATACATCTAACCATATTTCCCACCCCCAATACCATTCCAAGCTTTTCCTCTACCTCCCCCCTCTCCTTATTTCACCTTGTGCATAACATCACCGTATGTTCGACATCATCCCTTTCCCCGCAATACATACATTTGTCGCCCCTCGCCTTACCAATCCTATAAGTATACACCCCAAAGCACCCATGCCCCGACAACACTTGTGTTGTGAAATAATCCAATTTCCGATGCTTACATCCCAACCAGTCCTCTACATCCACTATAACCTTCCGGGTCCATGCCCCCTTTGAACTCTCTTCCCTCAACCTACTCAACCACTTCTCCTTTATTTCTTCCTCTATTGATAATTCATTCTCCCTGTCCCTCTTCCACATTTGGACCCTCTCTTCAACCAGAAGATGAATCGGCGGTATACCTGTAATCATCTGGATTGCGTCGTTGGATATTGTCCTATATCCTGACGCAATCCTCAACAGCATGATCCTCTGTACCTTCATCATATCCTCTCTATACTTTTTAATTTTCATAGCCCCCCCCCCATATTGGAGCACCATACAAAAGGATAGACCTTACCACACCCAACAACATCTTTCTTTTAGAATCACCTGGCCCCCCTATATTTGGGAGCACCCTGGTCAACGCTGCCGCCCTATCTCCCGCCTTCTTTACCACCTCCCTGATGTGAGGCCCAAAATATATACCCCTATCTAGCCAGATACCCAGATACTTAGCTTCTCTTCCCGGTTCTATCCGATACCCCTCCATTTCAAACGTAACATTTTTCCCTCTGGGCCCATACAGCACCATTGCCGCAGTTTTTTCTGGGGCCAACTCCATTCCCTTTCCCCTCATCCATCTTCCTACTTCCCACAATGCCTCGTTTACCATCATTTCCAGATCTGGACCCTCTTTGGCCGTCGCCACAATCGCGACGTCGTCCGCGAAGCCCACCACATCTACTCCTTCCGGAAGTTTTATCCTCATAAGAGGGTCATAGAAGATATTCCACATGGTCGGTCCTAAGACCGACCCCTGTGGAATACCCGCCGTGACTTCGTGATATTTCCCCCCACCCATCTTTATTCTCCTACCCTGAAAATATCCCGTCACCCCCTTTAATAGGTAGCGTGGAATATGCCTTTTTTCCAATTCCCCCAGTATATGCCTAGTAGGGACTGAATTGAAGGCATTTTTGACGTCTAGCATCACCACGACGCACCATCTCTCCTTTCCCCTGCCCATCCTCACTCTGTTTGCCCTCCCAATAATTTTTTCCACCGCCATCACCGTTGACTTCCCTTCCCTGAACCCGTATTGGTTTCCCGCCAAATCCCCACTATCCCTCACCGCGCCCTCCAATCTGCCCCTAACCAGATGCTCGTAGAATTTGGCTATTCCATTCGTAAGGCATAGCGGTCTATACGATGAGGTCTCCCCCTCCGGTCTACCCACCTTCGGTATTAGTACCAACCTGGCAATTTTCCACGTTAATGGAAAATCCCCCCTTTTCATAAGGTCGTTAACCCAATGTGTTACCTCCCTTATATGATCTTCAACGAAAAGTTTTATACTCTCCGTTGGTATGCCGTCCGGTCCTGGCGCTCTGCTACGTCTCCGCCACTGGTTTTCAGTACTATATTACCATTAGGATGAAATAAATATTGTTTTCAAGGAAAAATGGATTTTTATTAAAACACTGTATATTCATGAACTTTTATATTGCATCTAGATTTCTGTTTTACAATATTTTAAGATAATTAGATGATAATATTACACATGTCATTGAAAAAACGTTGTTGACTTGTATTCCTCACCTTTTAAAGTGGAAGTGATAATCTTAATAAGTAAATAATTTATTTTGTTTTGTTTTTTCAATTGATGAAATTATCTTTTCGAATAACAAAAACGAGTATTTTTTCCAGCATATAGAAAAATAGCAATATATTAAGAGCCTGAGACAATCAATTGATTTGATTTTTCAATAATACAATAATATGTTCCGGGATTTTAATAAAAGGAGCTATTTGGTAAAAGCATGATTTTATATATTGATAAGTAACAGAGACTCACTTCTAGGGATGTGGATATATTAGATATGTAGCTATATCTTTAAAATATCTAGCATAATATTTTTTATAGCACACATACATAAAAATTACACACAGTGTGAAACTAAATGTCGTGTGACTTCAGAGAAAAGACTTGTGACTTTTTATAAAAGCAATATATTGACTTATTATTCGAATCTCTGACAGACTTAACGGTGCTTGGTAATTTCTGCGAGAACGCTTTCAAAACGTTTCAAAATGTTTGAGTAAGGTTTATAAAAGATTCCTTAGACAAAAAAAAAGAAACAGTAATTATCAATTTGAAATTTTATTGTCTAAATATTTTAGCTACAGTTTCACGAATAATTTGACGCACTTTCAATAGATGATTTGGAGCTATAGCAAAATATTTAACAGTTGACTCCATAAATTCATCAAAAACATCAATCATAATTATATCTTCGTTGGTTTTGCATTCAAATTCATTTTTTCTGAGAGCTGCTTCTAGATTATGAGGCCATGATGTTATGTAACAGCCATAGTAGGATAGTAGATAGTAGTAGAATAAATCTTTCTGCGTAAACACACTTCAGTTGTTATTCCATATTTTCCAGCTATTTCATGAAAAATTCAACTTAAAGTTGGATCTTATGAACTCTTGCTTGATACAACATTTAATGAGGTTAAGTTTGATGTACTCCCGCTTTGGATCTGTCCCCAGTCATGTCTGTTTATGACAAGTGCTGGATTATAAATACCACTTCACTAACTATTTTACTATATTTTATAGCATCTATACAAGTTTGACTCTTTCTTACGCTGGCTAGTTTAGTAAGGTATGTCTTAAGCCAACATAATCTTCGTGACGAGTCATAACCTAGTCCGGATACAGCATCTCATAAGATGACACCCGTTATTATTGTAACGAATCTTTCTCCTAATACATACTTATACTAATACTCTAGCAGTCCAGACGTTCCATAAAATTTGTTATCTCTATGATTTTCGGGACAAACTCAATATTTTAGTTTCGAAGCTTCTACACACCTCCTACATACTTAGGACCATAACAGTCATCACCATCCTTACAATGTTTTGAATATTTTTTTAGATAGTTTAATTTAAAATAAGTCAACGATGATTAGCCAAAATTTGGGGAGTGGGCCAATTGCCTAAATTTGGGAGGTGGGCCATGGGGCCATGGGATAGATGACACATGTGACAGATGACACATGTGACAGGTGACACACGCGACAGATGACAAGTGACAGATGACAAGTGACAGGTGACATATGGTGGGGGGAGTTCGTTTAGCAGTTTTTTTGGAGCTATTATCATACGCCGTTTAGGGTTGGTCTTGTTTTTAAATAGAGGGTTAACAATCTGTCCATACTTATTGCTGCTGGATTGTCGTAAGTGTATGTCCTCTAGATGTACGATGTACTCCGGTTAGTCCTAAGATTTCCATTTGTTGATCTAAATTCATAAAGTTTTTGAGGTCTTTTGAGAATATCGAAGCATCCACACACCTCCTACATACTTAGGACCATAACAATCATCACCATCCAAACAATGTTCTGAATATTTGTGTATATAGTTTGTGTCTGATCCAATGATATTTTTAGCTATTTGCTGCACTGCACCCCGAGGCTCAGCATTTTTGGTATCAGCTGATGTGTCCAAGTCATTTGTAGGTGGAGTCCTCAAAGGTTCTGATACTTCATTTTTAGCATCAGATCTTCGCTAGCGACTTTTTTAACTATTTGCTTCAAAGATTCAAAAAAGTGTTGTAGATTTTCGTTTTTCTCCTGTTCCATCTTCTTCAGTGTGTTATACTTTCTTCTAATATTTGTAGCAAGTTCTTATATACTCTGTTTACTGTATGACATAGCGCCGTTGAATGAGCTAGTTCTTTCTATCCTTTGAAGTTTTTTGGGGTGTTTTGAAGAGTTTCGAAGCCTTTAGAGGGGCTTTGAAGAACGCCGCTGTGGCGTTTTGAAGACTTTTTAAGGGGTTCAAAGTAGATTGTAACGTGGTTAGAAGTAGGGCGTAACGCGTTCAGACATCTTCATACCGTCTTAACTTTTACGAGTGATGCTGGACTATGACTCAGTCGACGAAAAACTCAGAGCTACCAACCTAAAAGTCACTTGGTTGGAATAATTCCGATTTCAAAACGTTACTAATGACCCAATGAATCTGTTGGTGTCGTTAAATCTCTTAACGCAGTTTGATCTTGAGGAATTTAAGATTAGAGCATGATAAGGAAAATTTCTGTGCATTTGTATTCTATTAGAAGTATCTAACGCTTTACAGGTCTATTTCACTTCTTCAAATCTGGCTATATCCGCTTTCCAATCATTCCATATCTGAATCCATTCCCTCCCACCAGTAGCGCCATCTAGCAAACGTTTTATGTAAAACATGACGTGGCACGTGACGTTTGTTATAACACATGTAATCTCTTAGGCAATCATGTATAATATTACATCGTATGAGACTTTTAAGCTGCCCCTGGTATATCACACAATTATTTTAGACAACCAACCTCGGTATATCTCAAAAAGTGCGCTTGCCTGATCACGTTATTATCGTAAGAGATCACAGCAGTGTATGCATATCTTAGGAACCGTGTCATCTATCAGCTATTAAGTCTCACTTTTCAAGAGTTGAGGATATACATAGGACACGAAGTTTGTTGTTGTTTTAATATATCCTGTATATAATCTATTTCATAAAATATTCTTATCAAACCGCTCCTCGGCGTTATCTAACCGCAGCCTGGATTCCAATAATGAAGCCGCCGCGTGTCCTTGAAAGGAACCATTTTTGCTATTTTTGAGCTTTGTGATTTTCTTATGGAGATTCCCATGTTGGCGCCTCCACCAATAGGCGAATCGGTGCAGCCCCTTTACTCCTGTCTGTGACCTGAAGTATTTTTCCAGTAAACTGCACTAAGTTCAGTTTCCCATTGTTAGAAAACCCTAATATACATAAAAAATTTACATTGTTTAATTGTTATACAAATAAAATATGAAAATATTATGCTAAACATATTGAATATATATATATATATATATATATATATATATATAATCCATATACCCTTCTACCTAGGATAGGTGTAGGGCGTGAGGTTTCCATTATTCTTCCTCGTGGACGAACTTCCTCCATTTCTTTTTGTCTTTCGCCAATTTGATTGCTTCTCTTCTATCGATCCCCCTTCGTTCTAATATTTTATTGATGGTGTCATCCCATGTTATAACTGGTCTGCCCCTTTTTGTGGGTCGTTTTGCCTCCCATATCTGTTTTACCGGTCTCTCGCTGTTCATCCTTATTAGGTGTCCGAACCATCTTAACTGATTGGTTGCGATTGTCTTTGAAATTGGTTTTACACCTAGTTTTTCTCTGATATGGTCGTTCCTTATTCTCTTTCCTCGTCACTCCTAAAATTCTTCGCAGGTACTTCATTTCCATGGTTTGTATTCTTGATTTTAGCTTTTTTGTCAGTACCCAGCTCTCTGACCCATAAGTTAGTATTGGTACAAATACTGAGTTGTATACGTTTATTTTGGTCTTCCATGATATTTCTTTTCTCCCGATGAAACTATTTTTAATGGAGTGGTACAATTTTGAGGCGTTTCCAATTCGTTTGTTGATTTCTATTTCCTGTGTTCCGTTATCATTTATGTACACTCCTAGATATTTAAAATTCTCCACTCTTTCTATCTTATTATTATCTATTTTTATATCTACTGTTTTTTCTTCTTTGCTACTGATCATTATTTTTGTTTTCTCTTTATTGATTTTTAAGTTTCTAGATTTTAGTTTTTCTTCCCATATCTGCAAATTGTTTTTCATTTCTGTTTCATTCTTTGCACATATAACTAGATCATCGGCGAATAGGCACTCTTCTAGATATATTGGTTTTAATTCTCTATGTCCAATGTAGAGCTTGTTCGTTTTATTTCTCGTTTCCTTTGTAACATCGTCCATCACCAGGTTAAATAGTGTCGGGCTTAGTACCCCTCCTTGTTTCAGTCCAGCATCTACTGTAAACTCTTCTGATTCCATGTTATCAGTCCTTACATACATCCTATTCTTCTTATGTAGGCTCATTATAGCTCTTGTTAGGGATTCTGTTACACCTCTTTTTTCCAGAATTTCTAGTACTGTTTTCCTTGACACACTATCAAAAGCTTTCTCGAGGTCTATGAAGATCTGATATAATTCAGAATTTGCTTCCTTGATTTTTCCGATGGCTTGTTTTATTGTAAAAATGTGATCGTTAATGCTTCGTCCTTTCCTGAACCCACTTTGCGTTTCTTCTAGTTGCTCTTCTATTTCTTTTGTTAGTCGTTGTTGTAGGATTTTTTCATATACCTTTGAGGGCACGCTGAGTAGAGTTATTCCTCGATAGTTTTTGCAATCTCGCTTGTCTCCTTTTTTAAATATAGGTAGAATAATTCCCACCTCCCAATCCTTGGGTATTGTCCCATCTTGCCAGGCCCTGTTGCATATGAGTGTTAAAAGTTCCATGCCAGTTTTTCCCATATTCTTTAACATCTCCGCTGTGACCTTATCGTGCCCTGCTGCCTTGCCATTTTTTAGCGTTGCAGTTGCTTCTCTGATTTCGCTCTCAGTTATCTCATCTCCATTTCTTTCTATTTCAGCTTGGCCAATCTCCTCGCTTTCTGCTGTTGTTTCGTTTGTAGTCAACAGATTTGCGAAGTACATTCTCCATCTATCCATTATATCTTTTGCGTCTGTTAGCACTTCTCCTCGGTTATTTGTAATCTGCTTAACTTCTTGGAATACCTTTTCGCTTCTTAGATTTTTCAGCGTTTTGTAAAATAGTTTTTGATTTGACTTGTAGTCCTTTTCCATTTTTGTTCCGAATTCTTCCCAAGTTTTCCTCTTTTCTTCTTGTATAAGATCTTTTACTTTCTTTCTCTGTATTTTGTATTCTTCGTATTTATTTGCCTTTTTAGAACTTAGGTAAGCTTGCCACTTTTGTTTTTTGATCTTGACCTCATTTTTTATTTTGTTGTTCCACCAGTGTGTCTGTTTCTGTTTCTTATTGATCTTTATCACTCCACATACTTCCTTGGCAGCGTTTAGGATCATGGTTTTGAATATTTGCCATATTTCTTCTATGTCCATGTTTGGTCCAATTGATAGGTTTTCTGCGTCTTTTTGTATTTTTTGTCTAAATTTATCAGCTATTTTCCGATCTTTCAGTTTGTAAGATCTAATAGACTCAATAGTTTTCGTTTTAGTGGTCTTGTCTTTGCGGGTGTTGTCTTTATTTGTATGTGTTATTTTTGTTTTCGCCGTTACTAGGAAGTGGTAACTGAAGATTTCAGGTCCTCTTTTCACTCTGACATCTAATATTTTTTGTTTGTATTCTCTGTTGATCAGTACATAGTCTATAATTGACTTTTCGTTTCTACTTTTAACAACTCTGGTGTACTTATGGATGTTCTTGTGCTTGAAGAAAGTATTCATCACTAGCAGGTTGTTGTGTATACAAAACTCAATAATTCTAGCTCCGTTACTGTTCCTGGTTTGTTCTCCCTGCACTCCGATTACATCCCGAGATCTGTCATCTTTAAGTCCCACTCTTCCATTCAGGTCACCTATAACGATTACTATATCTTTACATTCATCTACTACTTCTGTTGCTTCTTCCCAAAAATTGTCTTTTATAGTAGCTTTGTCATCTTCGTTGGGTCCATATAGCACTATAATGTTTATCATTTCCTCTTTTTCTAGTTCTATCTGTATTTTTAATATTCTTTCTGTCACAAACTCCCACTTTTTGACATATTTACATATATCATTTTTGATATAGCATCCTACTCCACATCTGGCTCTTTCTGTTTTTGCGACTCCACTCAGTATAAGCATGTGTCCATTTTCTGTCTCTATCACCTCTTTTCCTTTCTTTTTTGCTTCAGTTATCGCAAGTATGTCTATTTTAGCTTTTTCAAATTCATCTAAGAGTTCTTTTTCTTTTCCACTTAGTCCCCTTACATTCCACGTTGCAATTTCCCAGCCTTTGTTCTTTTTTGTTTCTTTAAATTTATCTTCTGCTTTATTCATTTCCGGTAAATCATAATCCTGTCCATAGCTATTTCCGTCATCGTTGCCCTTGGGTTTATCTTTATTTATTAGTTTTTTCGGTTTATACGGGTTATTTTTCTTAATTGTTCCTCAAATCCGCAGCCCTCTGGAGACCTGTCATTTACGGTTCTCTTTTGTGTGCCACTGCTTCCGCCCTCCTCGTTTACATCCTTCTCTTTTTCTTCTATGTCTTTTGCCATGTATGTTTCGTTGTTTATTATCAGTTTGTTGTATCTGATATGTGCTTTGTATCCTTTGTTTCTTGCCTCTTTCATCTGCGGTATCAGTAGTCTCCGCTGCTCTTGGATATCTTTAGGAAAGTCCTCATCCATCCATATGGTAGTGCCTTTTAGTTTTTTTGCGTTATCAAAGATTTTTGATCTCAAGCTTTCTTTGCTTAGCTTGACAAATACTGTACTTCCCGATTCTTCTTGTTTCATCTAGGTTCTCTTGTGTGTTCATGTTGACTCCTATTTTTTGTAGTATTTCGCAAATTTTTCTCTTTGTTTCTGTTTCATTCTCCATTTCATTATCTTCTATTCCTTTTACTATAATGTTTTTCTTTCTTATCTCCCTCTCCAAGAGTTGTATTCGGTCTTCCTGTCTCTCTATCTTTTCTTTTATTTTCGTGTTTTCATCTTTGATCTGCTTCATCTCTATTGTTAGAGCATCCAATTTATCATTCATCTGGATCATGTTCCCCTGTATTTGTTAGAACATTATTTCTATTTTTCCCATGTCGGACATCTTTTGGTTCGCTATTGATCGCGTTAAAAGGCAGACCCCGGTCGACCCGTCGGAGGTCCAGCTTTTATCAATCTTTAGCTTATATAGCGACTTTTAGGAACGTCTGGCAACACCGCTTTAAATTTCGACAAAGTTTTGCTTTGAATGTTGTCTGTTATCAGCTCGTTTGTTAGCCTCGCTTGCACTTTTGTTTTTAACACTAAAGTTTTTAGGCGTTTTTATACTAGTTTTACTGTTTATTTTCACTTTGCGCCAAGATTACCACTATGGTTTCACTGTGAAGTGTTTAAATGTAATTGATTTCCTCTGTACCTCTCGGTTTCCGAGTTTGATTCAGGAGGAGATACAAATACGTATTTATCACTTGACACAACGTTGCCCAATCTCATATAGAATATAATGTTTCACAATACCATAAAAATAAAAAATCATAACTAAATGATGGTTATTAAAATATACATAAATTAACACACCAATGGCAAATAATGCAGTAGCTGACTTATTATTTATTTATTATGAATAAATTCCTTAAGTTTACTTTTGAATAAAAAATTCAGACCGACATTCTTTTATATTATTTAGTATCTATACCATCCTAGGTTGGCACTCGACCATAAGATGCGCTTTGACAAACCCCGCCCATCGACACCGAGAGCTCATTTCATGTTGCCGTTTGTTACTGTTAACATCATAAAAATTCCAGAGGCGTAGTAAATTTGTATATTATCTGTTTTGTGTTGATTTGATTTTATTTCAAAGTGTTACGATGGTCTTTAAAAGTAAAATTCATAATAAAGTTTTAAGTGGCCAAAGCCCTGAGCTAGTTAGTAATTTAATAAAATTTATGAAGGAAGAAGCAGCACAAATGAAACCTATTATTCCATTTAACAAAGTAAGTATTTGAATATATTTACCACAATGCATTTTATAGAAGAATAGCATGTATGTGTACACTTTTTAATTATTAAATTTATTATCACTTAGCAAAATTAGACTTTGTAAATGTAAATTCTTTAAAGGATGATGTCCCAATAATTTTTTAATAACGCTGAATATTTATTTTAGATCGGTGGACGAGTATCAGCTGCTCTTGGTGTTAGCTTGCGAACTGTTCGTCGAATTTCCAGTGAGTCCAAATCAGTGGAAAAACACGAAGTAGCCTCGTTTTCTACTCCACAAAAGAAAAGGCCTGGCAAAAAGACAAAAACATTGCTAGATGACGTTGGCAAGACCCAGTTAAGAAACAGTATTTTAAATTCATTCATATCATAAAACTGTACCTACGCTGAAGTGCATCAACATTTTTGCGAAGAATTTGAATATGATGGGTGTAAAGAATCGCTTCGAAAAGAAATGCACCTAATAGGTTTTAGATGGAGAAAAATGAGGAACGATCGAAAAGTATTAGTGGAACGTGATTCAATTCGACATTTACGCCTAGAATTCTTAAGGAAAATGAAGCAATATAGGGAAAACGGAGGGACAATTGTTTATACAGATGAGACCTAATTCATTCCAGTCATACTCACAATAAAAGCTGGAGTAACAAAGAAAATTTGGGACTCTTAAAACCGACTAGTAAAGGCCCTCGTATGATTATTGTTCATGCAGGCAGTGAAGCAGGATTTATTCCAGGTGCATACATTCGTTGGAAATCAAATTGCAAAACTGGAGACTACCATAATGAAATAAATTACAAAAATTTTGAAAAATGGGTTAAAGAAAAGCTAATTCCAATTTTACCTGCGGGTAGTGTTCTTGTGTTGGACGCATTGTCACAACAAACATCCTCAACAAAAAAAAATGAAATGCAAGAATGGCTGAGAAAAAGAGGTATTTTATTTGATAATGGTTTCCTAAAGCCGCAGTTATAGTAAAATTAATACCTATTTAGAGGTACCAGCCGTTTTAGTAACTTAACGTATGCGGCTTCTTGAACCATCTGAACCCGCATGAAAAAAAATTAGGTTATGACCTTTGTCATGTCAAATGCTTGACATATTTCTTATTGCATTGGCGTAGTGACTTGAAATTTCATATTATCAGTGGCGGTTTGTAATAATACAAATTAATTTTATGAAATTCATAAAATTCTAAAGATGTTGACATAATAAAAGAATATAAAAGAAGCGCACTAATTTTAAAAACATTGTTTTATTAACTAGATACATAGTTTTCTTAAAAAAATATGGCAATTCAGAGTTCGATTAAGTACAAATTCTAGATTTTAAAAAAATGACAACGTGATCTTCAAGGCAAAGTTTAATTAGTTTCTAAATCAGAATAACTTTCGGAAAGTGATAGTTCATCATCGGATTCATTGGATACAGAGATCACCATAGGTTCGATGTTTAGTAGGTCCAGTTTGTTTTCTACTTCCCATGCTTCAGAAATAATTTTCTCTGTATGATTTATGTAATTCTGCCAGTGTTGCTCCGGTACATTTTTTACAACGTCATTCCATACTTTTAAGACTTCAGTAGGTGACCTTGCAGTTTTCGTAATAGCTTGGTCATAATGCCTTTTAGTTTCTGACCATACCATTTCGATGGCATTAAAATGGCAATGATAGGGTGGTAGCCTGAGAACACAATGACCATGCTCGGCAGCGTATTTGTCTAAATGATAATTTTTTTCTGGCAAAACTTGCTTTTCAATTATATTCCAAACAGCATCATTTAAAATGTTATCTGGAAAAGGAATATTCTTTTTTTTTGAGCCATTCTAACATGCGTGATTTACTCCAACTTTTTCTTGGGATTTCTTCATCCAGGCGACTGTGATACGTTGCGTTATCCATTATAATTAACGATGGTTCTTCCAAGTTTACAATTAGTTGCTGTTTAAACCAATTTTTAAAATTTTCGGTGTTCATGTTATCATGGTAATCGCCTGTTTTTTTATTGCATTTAAAAATAAACGATGCATTTGCCACAAAACCTTTTTTATTACCGGCATGAACAATTACATATCGTGTCCCACTTCCAGTTATTTTTAAATCACTGTGTTTAGTACCATCTTGCCACATTCTTCTGTCCCCGCTTTTACTAAAAACCCATGTCTCATCCAGAAAAACAGGTGTAAAGAGCTTTTCGCTTCTAGCAGCATGGTATTTGTTCAAAAATAATATTCTTTTTAATCTGACTGCAGGCATTTCCAATAAATGTTTTCTTCCATCCTGTTTTTTGAAATGAAAACCCATTTTTTTAATTCCCAAATATAACGAACCTTTGGAAATCTTAGTTTCTGGAGACTCTTCGATAAATTGCCGTAAAATAGTTTCTACTGTGATTTTATCCTTTCGCGGATACATTTTATAAATTATTACTTCCCTCAAACAATGCAGGGTATTTTTTGTAATTCGGGTTTTGCTCCGGGAAACGCTTGCAGACATATTTCTTCTAAATTCGAAATCTGTAGCTCTGTTTGGTTTTTCAAGATTATATAATGTGCTTTCTGGAACTTTTAGTGCTTCGGACGCTTTTTGAATTGCCTTAAATCGAGATCCTAAATCGTTTTGAAAATAGTTTACTACATTAAGCATAAGTTTTTTGGATTCATCAGAATATCGCATTTTTATATCTTATTTTGGGTTATGACATTAACATGAAATCAAAATTTGACGTAACTTCAAAAACGTGACATCTAATAAATTAGTTACGACGTTCATTTTTGTTGGTAATTTTTTGTTTCAACCGATTTATTAATAATAAATAAGGATGGTCTTATTCTAAATGGGTATAAAATTTACTATATATGCAATTATAAAAACGCACGGATTTGATGTAATAAGATTACCGCCATGTTGTGCTTGCGGCTAACTCCAATATGTTAGGAGGAGTACTGCTACGCGTTTCGACTTCATCAAAAACACTCGTACAGTCGTAGTATTCATCTTGTACGCGAAACAAACAGAACTTAAGATATAAATTCACAAAATGTCACAAAATTATTATTGTTTGTGAAAACTAATGTCATCGCTACAGCAGCCTCGCACCACCCACTTGCGCCAAAATAATGCATAAAATGATTTAATTTTGACGTGACGATTTAATAATACTATTCCATCGAATTGACACTAGTAATACCACTAGAGTTCAAAAAATTTCCGGATGTAATTTGACCTCGTGTGGTATTCGGTAAGAAAATTCCACACTAAATTGTGTTTGAAAATCAAATAATTAAAATTTATTTTTCAATTTCCAACAACGTCAATTTTTGACGTTCGAGGCTTGGTCGACTTGATTATTTAGTTACCATGGCAACTAGTGAAACCCTAACCTAAAAATTATTTCAGTTTTGAAGCTGTCAAGCAGCACGACGTAAAAAATACCTTTAAATTTTTGATTTCTACTCGATGTACTTGCACGAAAATACCATTTCAAGACACAACACAGTATGTTCTTCAATTTTACATAAGTTTTGAGTAACTACAGTAGTAGTAAATTGCTTTTTTGCAAATATAAAAAAGAGTGTCAAAAAAATATTCTGACATTATAAACGTCAAAAAAAATTTCCAGTATAAAGGCGGAATTATAAACTTTACGTTCGCGTTCAGTTCGCAGTTGGCGACGTTCGCGTCGTTTCCATTCTGCAGTTGGTAAATTTTTGCATTTATAAACCTCACAACTTTCAGTTGGCAGTTAGGGATTTGATTGGTTGAAAATTATTTTGACAATTTTCATAGGGTAACCGACATTTTTTTCAGTAAAAAAACAATATTGAAAAAAACACCCACGAAGTACGTGAACAAACCTAAACAAAACAAAGAAAAACCATTTTAGAAGTGAAGAGTAAAGTCAACAGTTGACAATGACGTTTCTCACGTGGTGCATAACTTTCGTTTTGATTGGTTTATACCTGAACTGCCAACTGCGAACTTAAATCTTGGCCATCTCGAACGCGGACGCAGCGTAACGGGCGTAATGGAAACTGCGAACCTAACGCGGACTGACTTTATAAACGTAATTGTGGGATTCCTTTAGTTTAACTTCAACTGAACTGAACTACCAACTGCCAACTACGAACTGAACTCGAACGTAAAGTTTATAATTCCTACTTAATTCTCTGGTGGGTACCCACCATGAAAAAATTTCCGATAAAATTCATCCGTTGCCACTTATTATTTCCACTTATTAATTTCCCTCTACACAGATAAATTTCCGAAGAAATTAGGTTATTGTCTGAGCAACATGTCAAAATGCAGGCATCTGGTTGGCTAAAATTAACTGGTATAAAATTTTCAATATAATTCTCAATGTTCTGAAGTTTTTGAACTCTGTTTAACTTGTTAAGATTAAATAGGAAGGTATAATATAAATGCACAATAATGAATAATGCTATTGTGTACTGTTATTTTCGTTTCTGTTGACAAGTTTTGAGATATACCTACGGCTAAAAAATATAATTTTTTAAAAATCTTTTTTTTTATGTAGAGGAGACCGGAGACCGGGGCTGATTGGCGCAAGTTTTACATACCCCAACACTGAGGCAAGTTGACCCAGTTCATTTTTATTGGATAATCCACAATTAAAAGGGTGCTGAAAGTTGTAGCTCATTTCCTGGGCTACCAGCAATTCGAAACCATAGGTCGCTGGCGTAGTTTGTCGTAAATTAAAGTCCATTTAATTAGAAACACACTATAATATTTAACTTAATTATTTTACTATAAACATTAAACTGAATAATTATGGATCTTGACAAAATTGTGATTGATTTATGTATATACAGCTTGAAGTCATGGCAACCAGGGGATGTCCTGATAAATGGCAACTTTATTATGTGGCAGTGTATGACACTCTAACCAGAAGTTTCTTAGCACCAAGCGTTCCGTACAATTTAATGTGAAGTGATTCTGAACATACTGCCCCCCGTTGATTTAACTTGTAAATCAAACCAAATGAGACTTATGCAACTAACATATTTAAAGAGTTACAATACTCAGGATCATACAATAAACATTTTTCAAAGAATTATAGATCTTTACATAATATAATATATAGGCAAATAAAGGTATTTACATAGTAGTGCTATGGCCATTTTAAGCAAAGCAAAAATGCGCAGTCACATTTTCACGACACATAATACCTAAAGAAATTCCTTTTCTCGGTGTAATATGTATGTGAAAAATAAAATGTTTTCTTAGGGCCGGTTCTACAATTTGAGTATAAACCTGGTATTTGCTATACGTAGGATAACGAGTCACTATTGCGTTCTACATTAGAGGTATATCTTTATTCCAAGTATAAACCAGAGTATAAGTTATCTATTCCAATTTGATGGTATATCCAAGGAATAAACTTATTTTGCATTTCTATTGGTTGGTTTCGCGTGAAAATACCAACAGCAATAGCTGTAATGTCTCGGGTCAGAAGATAAGGAAATTGAAGATATAAAACTATACTGATCCTACAGTATTTAAAGTTGGGTAAAGTATAGCATAAGTTGAATGAAGTTTCTAATTTGAAAAATTTGTTATCAGACAGAATTATTTTGAAGAATATGATGAACTGGAATTTCTTATGTGCTTTTGGCTGCAGAAACAGACATGCCGTCTGCAGGCCTTAATCTTCCCTAGTATTAATAACTGTGTCAGTTTTTTGCATTCTGAAATAAATTCAATGATATGAAAGTTAAATACCTACTTCAAAAATTCAACCTCTTCACCTCTTCCATTAATAGCACATCAATTTTATTGATTAACTTCCTTTTTATTTATAACCAACCAGTGAACCAGTGAATTCTCTTCCACTCTCTAATTTATCAAAACAATCCAAGAAATTTGAATTATGGTTAGTTAATATATCAGAATTTCCCACTTTTCAAAGCGTCAAACGTCAAAATGTTGGTTCATTGGAACTACCTGCGAGATATTCTCGGAATAACTGTACCTGTCATAGGAATCCATTGTAGAACCGATATCCAGTTATTCTCGGTATAAATCTAGGTATAAAATATCGAAGGAATAACTATACTGACTTTTATACTGGCATTGTAGAATCGGCCCTTAGGGCCGGTTCTACAATTTGAGTATAAACCAGGTATTTGCTATACGTAGGATAACGAGTCACTATTGCGTTCTACAAAAGAGGTATATCTTTATTCCAAGTATAAACCAGAGTATAAGTTATCTATTCCAATTTGAGAGAATAACCGAGGAATAAACTTATTCTGCATTTCTATTGGTTGGTTTCGCGTGAAAATACCAACAACAATTGCTGTAATGTCTCGCGTCAGAAGATAGGAAATTGAAGATATAAGACTATACTGATCCTAAAGTATTTAAAGTTATGTAAAGTATAGCATAAGTTGAATGAGGTTTCTAATTTGAAAAATTTGTTATCAGGCAGGATTATTTTGAAGAATATGATGAACTGGAATTTCTTATGTGCTTTTGGCTGCAGAAACAGATATGCTGTCTGCAGGCCTCAATCTTCCCTAGTATTAATAACTGTGTCAGTTTTTTGGATTCTGAAATAAATTCAATGATATGAAAGTTAAATTCCTACTTCAAAAATGCAACCTCTTCACCTCTTCCATTAAGTAAAATAGCACATCAATATTATTGATTAACATCCAACCACTAACATTCTGAAATTAGTGAATTCTCTTCCACTCCCTAATTTATCAAAACAATCCAAGAAATTTGGATTATGGTTAGTTAATATATCAGAATTTCAAAGCGTCAAACGTCAACACGATGGTTCATTGGAACTACCAGCGAGATATTCTCGGAATAACTGTACCTGTCATAGAAATCCATTGTAGAACCGACAACCAGTTATTCTCGATATAAATCTAGGTATAAAATATCGAAGGAATAACTATACTGACTTTTATACTGGTATTGTAGAATCGGCCCTTAGTGTACCTATGTAAAATTTTGTAAGTGGGTTCTAACAAAACGGAAATCTAAATAATATAGTATCACTGAAAATGAAAAGTACCAATGTCTACTGAACAATCATTGTTAATGAGGATATTATTTTTGAAGAGTGGTTAAATACTGATATTGTAAATAATTATTTACTTTCTGTGGGTAGAGGACACAACTTTGTGATATTTCTAGTATATATTCCAGTTTGAGTTTTAATTTTGACTAGCCTAATTTTATTATCTTTGCTGGGTATGAGTTCGATTACCCGTGCTAATGGCCACTGTAATGGTTTTGTGTTTTCATCTTTGACAAGTACGAGATCATTGAGTTTAATGCTTTTCTGAGGAGTGTACCATTTTGGACTATTTTGCAGCTGATTAAGGTAATCGATAGACCAGCGTTTCCAAAACAGTTGCTGGATACGAGAACAGCGTTGCCAGTGAGTAAGACGGTTTTCTTGGATTGGGGAAATGAGGTTAAACTACTACCTATTAAAAAATGACCAGCAGTCAATACTTCTAAATCTTATGATTCATTTGATAGAGGAACAAGTGGTCGCGAATTTAAAATAGCCTCAATTTGACTGAGAATAGTGGACAGTTCTTCAAAGGTAAATTTAGAGTCACTGATTAGTCTATGTAAATGATATTTTGTAGTCTTAATAGCACTCTCCCAAATACCTCCATAATGTGGACTTAGAGGTGGGATAAACTTCCAAGTTATTTCTTTCGGAGTTAGGAAATTCTGAATTTTGTCCATAGTATCTTGTTTTCTGAACCACAAGTAAAGTTCACGTATCTGATTTCTGGCACCTAAAAAGTGACTAGCGTTATCACTGTAAATAGTGTGGGGAGCACCTCTGCGAGCTATAAACCTTTTTAAGCAAAGTAAAAAAGCTTCAGTAGTTAAATCTGAAACAAGTTCTATATGAACGGCTTTAGTAACCATACAGATAAATGGAGAAATATAGCATTTCATGACTGGTGCTTTCCTAAGGATTGAGGATTTTATAAACAATGGACCTCCAAAATCTAATCCTGTACTGAAAAAAGGTCTAGCAGGTTTTGTTCTGACTATGGGCAAGTCAGACATTATTTGTATGAAGGGTTGTGCTTTAAATCTATGGCAAGTTAAACATTTTTGAGAAATTCTTTTAACTTCGCGTAGACCTCCGAGATGCCAGAATCTAAAGCGAAAATGGGATAAAACTGTTTGTGGGCCTGCATGTCCAAGGGTTACATGTTCATTTTGTAACAAAAGAGTGACAAGTGTATGTTTAGAAGGTAATAATATTGGATGCTGTTGATCATATGGCAACATTGCAAAAGACAATCTGCCACCAACACGAAGAGTACCAAATTTATCAATAAATGGATTCAATTTACATATTTCTTTTTTAGAGATGCATTTGTTAGCTTTCAATTCTTTTAGTTCTGTAGCAAAGATATTTCCTTGAATAGTGTTTACTATAAATAACAAGGAATTTTTGAGCTCCTCTGTGGTCAATGAACCTGATATTTTTTGAGAATTAGGTTTACAGTTACTTTTAAATCTAAAACAAAATGCTAATACGCGTTGAAGTTTAGTGAATAAGGAGTATCTTGAAAATAGTTGGTCTATCCAAGAGACTTCAATTATATGTAGAGTGTAAGGAGGGAAAAACTTGACTTGAGGAGAATGAGTGATTTGTAAAGATTGATATATTTAATTAGAATTTAACTTTTAATTACTTACTGTGTACTTACATTATATTGTTTATAATATCGATAATAAAACAAATCTAAATGTTGAAAATAACTATTTACAAGACACTGGACGTGATGCCTGGATTTAATTGAACAGTCCATGTGGACATGGTCCAAGTAGGTTGAACAACCGAGATGACGTACCTGGAATTAGATAGAAAGACACTCTGAGTATTCAATTTGCCATAAATAATGATTAATTATTTAACTAACGATTAGTATAGTTGAAATCCCCAAAATTAATGAAAGTATTAATAATATACAAGGTGCATCTTATGTGTTTGAACTGTGATTATGCATATCAGTACTAAAGTAAAGTTAAAACTTCACTTGATCAAAAATAAATGCCTAATAGTAAATATTTAGGGTTATTAGGAAAGGTGCAAGGGGCGCAAACTCTCCCCAATGCATATAAGGAATATGTGGCACAAACTCTCCACAAACAATATTATAACTACTGTAAGTGGCTCAAACTCTCCACAGTACAGCAAAATAATATTACACTGCAAGTGGCTCAAACTCTCCACAGTACAGCAGAATAATAATACACTGCAAGTGGCACAAACTCTCCACAGTACAGCAAAATAATAAAACACTGCAAGTGGCACAAACTCTCCACAGTACAGCAAAATAAGGTTACACTGCAAGTGGCTCAAGCTCTCCACAATACAGGGGGGTGGAAGGAGATATAGGTGACGTGAGAAGTCACCCTGTATCAGGAATGGACAAACCGCAAGTGGCGCAAACTCTCCACAGTGCAGTATAGGTATGTGAGTTAAACTGCAAGTGGCACAAACTCTCCACAGTACAGTAGGATTGGATGAATAGGAAATGCAACAATAAATTAATGTTCTTGATAACGTTGAATATTAAAGAACTTTAAACAAAGTTATAATTAAAAATAATTAGCAAATATATATACCCTATGTGATAAAATATCTTTTAAATTCAAATATCAAATAACAGGCAAAAATGAATTACTCTGTGAGATAGACTCACCTATTTAACTCCTGACATGCACCACAATACACACTATATTTTATATATTTAAATTTATCTGGCTCAAGTGAACACTTTAGTTATCTTCTAGCAACTAAAACCCAAATCGTTCTTAAAACCTTTCTTTCCCCTTTCGTGGCCTCGAAGGCTACGTGACATTATGATATTTTACTTATCTATTTCAGACAATTGTCGAGAAATGCATTTCTGAAATATTAGGGTGTACCCATGATTTAATTTATTTTACTTGAAACGAAAACTATTTTAAGAATAACAGGGTGAGAAAAAAAATTGTCTTACAGTCGGCCATCCTGCGAGCATCTCGTCCCGAGATATCTACTAGACTGAAAATGGATTTCAGAAATCTTTGACATGTTTACCAATGAACTAAACTATCCATACAAGCTTTCAGTAGACATATGATTCCCTGCTGTGGCTCCTGTCTTTACTACTGTGTCGAAAATTAAATTCACAAAATTGCCAATTCTTCAGGCGTGAAGACACTTATTAAGAACACAATTTGTCTAGTGAGGGAGTACTCCCCTATAAAGTAAAATATTCAGTCATTGAACAATATCCAATGCCCAAAAACTCGGAAGAATCTAAAAGGTTCGTAGCATTCTGTAATGATTACAGACGTTTCATTCGGAACTTCGCTGAAATATGCATACCTCTCGAAAAATTATCCAGGAAACATGTATAATTCGAGTGGTCGGAAGACTCCGAAAAATTATCCCAAATATTAAAAACAACATCAATAGAGCCACCTTTATTAAAATATCCTGATTTCAGTAAACAATTTATACTGACTACAGATGCTTCAAATTACGCGTGGTCTGCATGCAATTCTTAGAAATACGAAGGTATAGATTTACCTATATCTTATGCATCGCAAAGTTTTAAGAAAAGTGAAATAAACAAACCTATAATTATGGAAGAATTGTTAGCTATCCATTGGAGAATTAATGACTTCAAGAGTTACTTGTATGGTTCTCCACAGTTTATAGTAAAAACGGATCATAAGCCGTAAACACATCTATCTCAATGACAGAACCCACTTCAAAACTCAAAAGAATTAGACTAGACAGAAGAATATAATTTTGAAATACAGTATATGAAAGGAAATTCAAATTATGCAGACAGTATTTCAAGGATATCCATAAATGAATTAAAAGACTTGTACATAGATAATTTTCACGTCTTAGCTATAACGAGGTCAAAAAAACTCGACAAAATAAAACTCAACCTACAGAAGAAAATAAAATAGTTTCTGCAAAAGTAGAAACAGATGTTCGCAAACCATCAGTATTTAAGTACTGAATAATTTAGAGGCGCATAAATTAGATATCGAAAAATGAATATATATATTCAACGCTTTACAACTAAGTTTTGAAAAATATTTTTCAAAAACAGTGACCGTGCAACTAAGATGAAAGAACTACTTCCCTGGCTATCTGCCCCGACATACATTGAATTACACTCCTAAGTCAAACGGGGTTGGTATATCTACAAGATTTAACCAACCATTACCAATACTGCAATTTGAAAATAACCGTGTTTCGCTAAGGATGAACATACGGATCAAAAACAGAACATTAGAATTAGGTACACTTATTATTTCCCAAAGCTGAATACGATTTTGTATTGGGACAGCATATACTGACAATTTTAAGTAGCCCTAAAAACAAAAATCGCATGAAATGAAATCGAGTAATCTTGCAGGCCAATTGACTGGCCCTCGCCCTCGAATACATCGATTCCCGTACGAACTGTGAGTATATTGACGAACTACTCGACCAAAATGAACAGGAGAACCATCGTGCATGAACCAGAAATTTTGCCGTGCCATTAGGGAACGTAATCCATTATTAAATCAGGTATATTATTTCGCAAATCAACAATTAAGCAGTACAAGTTTTATGTACCAGTGCGAGAAGTGACTACTCAAGAATTTCTCTATGGCAAGATTTGACAATATCGGAACTGTTCATTTTTTTTTTGGACTTACCTTACATACAGGTACTTTAAAGTTACCTACCTTGCAGGACTATTGAGAAATAAAAAAACATAAGACTATTCTCCAGCTGTTTCTCACATTTAATGGGTAGGGATCGCTACTTGCTGATAATGAGATGCCCATATGTTCCTGAAGTTAAAACCAATGAGCTGTCCCCAGATGATCGAAATCAGGCCTATACTGGATCATTTTACTAATAAAATGAAGATAATATATTACCCAAAAAAAACTTGTCAGTGGATGAATCTATGGTCTTGTGAAAAGGGGGACTTTACTTCAAGCAATATCTACCAAAGAAGCGGCAGAAATATGGGATAAAGTTGTATATGGTAATAGAAGGGGACGGAACAATTTTAGATATGATGGTACATACTGGCTCGAGCGATATAACTGGCGGAAAAGATCAAGCACAAAAGATAGTGATGTATCTGATGCGCGAATGTCTGAATAACGGACATAGCTTATACATGGACAACTTTTATAATAGTTATTCATTGGCAAAAAAAAGTTGCTTGATCAAATACCTTTTGTAGATCAAGCACAAAAGATAGTGATGTATCTGATGCGCGAATGTCTGAATAACGGACATAGCTTATACATGGACAACTTTTATAATAGTTATTCATTGGCAAAAAAAAGTTGCTTGATCAAATACCTTTTGTACAGGTACTCTCAGAAAAGCCGAAAAGATTTCCCCAGAAACGTTGTAGCTACAAAATTAAGAAAAGGTGAGACTAAAGCTATGTATAACTGCAATATGATGATTGGCAAGTGGACCGATAAAAGAGACGTCTTAGACATATCTACTGAATAAAAAAAAATGAAGTGGTAACTAAAAGCAAAAGTCAAGTATAATAAATAGTGGAATAGACATAAGGCATTCGTGATCAAATGATGGCTTATTATCCAACGGCACGCCGAACGTTACGTTGATATTAGAAAATTATAATACATGTGATCCAGTTGTATTTGCACAATGCCCATAAACTTTATAATAAGTACTCTGGTTAGAAAATGACATTTTACAACTTTCGAATGTCCGTATTAGAAAAACTATTGCCAAAACAGTCGCAATAAGCAGATGTACCTGTAAATGTAAACCATTTACCTGTAGAAATCGAAATTCTCAATGAACTTGGACAAACGCTTAGAAAATAAAATGTAGGGTTTGAGCTATGGACAAGAAATACGGAAAGATACTGTGTACCACTGCACAGCTTGTCCCGAGATGCCCGGCCTCTGCATATGAAATTGTCTTAGAGAATACCACTCATTGGAGACATAAGATTCTAGGGCTATAGTACCCAAGGAAGGAGAATATTGTGGAAATATTATTAAGCATAATAAGGGCAACTAATCTCTTCACATAAACAGAGCAGCCAAGAGCAAAAAAAAACAAAAAAAACTTAAAAGCTGAGGTGCCTTGGACTTGACACATTAGCAAACTCTTATACCAAACCATTGCCAACCTTCGGAACTATGTAGTAGCGTAATAGATAGTGGCTTCCCCTAAACATCGAAAAATATCACGAAGTTCATCGACCTTTTGAAGCCAAACCGAAATCGATTGCACCCTACCCTCGAGGTCAAATACAGGTACAGTACCACATCCCCTCGGACCGTCTTGATAGGCCGTTCTCGTTCGGCAGTATTTTCGAGAAAAGTGGTCATTACAGTGGTCAATCGTTCAATAGTCATTCGGTGTCAAAGAATCAATACGGTTTCTTCTTGGGGTAACAGATTCACTCGAACCCGAAGCCCGAAGCCTCTTGGGTTTCAATTGGTAGCGGTATTTTATTGCCACGTTGGGGACCCATTTCAGTTGATTATTATTACTTTTGTGATTTATGGTAGAAATACGGTAAATAAATATTTAATAAAATAAAAACACAAAGCTAGAATAACATTTAAAAAAAAATAGTGTCATCTCGGCATTGTAATTTTATGTCATTGAATTAATAAATCCAGGTCATCTCTATCCCACTTCTGATAAATTGTAAGGAGGGAAAAACTTGACTTGAGGAGAATGAGTGATTTGTAAAGATTGATATATTTAATTAGAATTTAACTTTTAATTACTTACTGTGTACTTACATTATATTGTTTATAATATCGATAATAAAACAAATCTAAATGTTGAAAATAACTATTTACAAGACACTGGACGTGATGCCTGGATTTAATTGAACAGTCCATGTGGACATGGTCCAAGTAGGTTGAACAACCGAGATGACGTACCTGGAATTAGATAGAAAGACACTCTGAGTATTCAATTTGCCATAAATAATGATTAATTATTTAACTAACGATTAGTATAGTTGAAATCCCCAAAATTAATGAAAGTATTAATAATATACAAGGTGCATCTTATGTGTTTGAACTGTGATTATGCATATCAGTACTAAAGTAAAGTTAAAACTTCACTTGATCAAAAATAAATGCCTAATAGTAAATATTTAGGGTTATTAGGAAAGGTGCAAGGGGCGCAAACTCTCCCCAATGCATATAAGGAATATGTGGCACAAACTCTCCACAAACAATATTATAACTACTGTAAGTGGCACAAACTCTCCACAGTACAGCAAAATAATATTACACTGCAAGTGGCACAAGCTCTCCACAGTACAGCAAAATAATAATACATTGCAAGTGGCACAAACTCTCCACAGTACAGCAAAATAATAAAACACTGCAAGTGGCACAAACTCTCCACAGTACAGCAAAATAAGGTTACACTGCAAGTGGCTCAAGCTCTCCACAATACAGGGGGGTGGAAGGAGATATAGGTGACGTGAGAAGTCACCCTGTATCAGGAATGGACAAACCGCAAGTGGCGCAAACTCTCCACAGTACAGTATAGGTATGTGAGTTAAACTGCAAGTGGCACAAACTCTCCACAGTACAGTAGGATTGGATGAATAGGAAATGCAACAATAAATTAATGTTCTTAATAACGTTGAATATTAAAGAAATTTAAACAAAGTAATTATTAAAAATAATTAGCAAATATATATACTCTATGTGATAAAATATCTTTTAAATTCAAATATCAAATAACAGGCAAAAATGAATTACTCTGTGAGATAGAGTCACTGACATGCACCACAATACACACTATATTTTATATATTTAAATTTATCTGGCTCAAGTGAACACTTTAGTTATCTTCTAGCAACTAAGACCCAAATCGTTCTTAAAACCTTTCTTTCCCCTTTCGTGGCCTCGAAGGCTACGTGACATTATGATATTTTACTTATCTATTTCAGACAATTGTCGAGAAATGCATTTCTGAAATATTAGGGTGTACCCATGATTTAATTTATTTTACTTGAAACGAAAACTATTTTAAGAATAACAAGGTGAGAAAAAAAAATTGTCTTACAAGAGTAGGCTTACTTTTTCTTTGTTCAGGGAGTACTAAATTACTTGTAGTAGGGGTCAAAAATATTCGTGAAAAATCTTCTACAGGGAAATTTAAAACTTTTGGCCCATGCCACCATAATTAATAGATCAAACAAACTTACCTTAAGTGATGTTCGATCTTGATTATATTACGGTCTCGTTGAAGTAAATAATAAATATGTAGTACCCCCGCTTCGGCGCCCCTGAACCACAATATTCAAAGAAATCGGTTTTTTTTTGTTATCTATTACGACCCGACCCCTCGCTTGCACCTCTTACCTGCTTCAGTCATTTTAAAGTTGTTGTTGCAAGGGGTGTTTAAAGGGTGGGAGGGACTTATTTACTCCAACGAAACCGTAGTATAATCAAGATCGAACATCACTTGAGGTAAGTTTGTTTGATCTATTAATTATATTACGGTCTCGTCTTGTAAATAATAAATATGTACTTAGATGTTTAAAGTACATTGCAACAACAGATGAACTCAACATTTTTATTTTAAACGATATGGTTAGCAATGGTAACTAATTATTTTTTCTTAACTAATAATCCTAAGGTAAATACTTAATGGTAAGCTAACAATTAAGAAGTTAGTACAGTTTTCGCAAACTCAGCATTATCTATAATAGGCAGATTGTAAAAACTAGTAAACGTTTTTGAATCCTTTGACCATCCTGCAGCTAATCTTATATTATCAAAACTGACCCCAGCCCTAGCAGCTGAGGAGGTGGAAGCGTGTCTTGTACTTTGTGGTTTAAATATTGACATATCCACTCCACTTTTTTCCAACATGTTCTTGATCCACCTACTAATAGTAGAGGTAGATGCTTTTCTATGGGGTTTTTTGAAAGTAATAAAAAGCCAATCACGAGAGTTTCTTAAATTTTTAGTCACTAAAACTTTTTGTCACTAAAAATTTAAGAAACTCTCGTGATTGGCTTTTTATTACTTTCAAAAAACCCCATAGAAAAGCATCTACCTCTACTATTAAAATGATATATTTTTCAAGTGTTCTGGCTACACATAATTGAAGATCATCATCAAGGAAAGATAGAACCAAAAGAGGTTGAGATCTATTTACTGCGGTCTGATATTTTTATTAGGATTATATGAGGTTGGATTGAAATGTTATTGATATTAATTAGAGTTAACGTTTGTATATGATGGCCAGTGGCCAGGGCTAAGAAAACTGCAGTTTTCTTGCTTAAGGCTTCTAGGGTAATGTCTTCGGTCCTAAGCGTCTTTACGTAGGACAATACTATCTGGGGATCCCAAATGTTCTCGTATCTGGCGCTGGGAGGCCCTTTACCAAAAAGTCCCTTGAAAAAACGCTTAAGTCTGAAATCTTGACCAAAATTTGGCCCCGCTATCTGAGATATGGCCGATCTTTATGAATTTAGGGTTCCATAAGTTGCGCCTCTATTAAAATTTATAGTCAAAAATTCCTGAACATCTTCGACAGTTACCTTGTATGGATCCAGGTTTTTGTTTATACAAAACGTCCACCATAAACGTAGACCCCCACTGTACTGTTTCAATGTTGATTCTGTTATTGAAGCTAAGCATACATCCAGGGCGTCTATAGGCACTGGTCCCTGTAATAGCGCCTGCCGGACAACCTCCCTGCCACCAGGGAAAGGCTTTTCCACAACGGATGGGGAGTTCTGTTAAATGAAAGTAAATGTATGTTAGGGTCTAATACTATGGGATCATCTATCAATAATAATTTAAATATTGGGTACCATGGTTGTGAACACCACTGAGGTACAACAACAATGCCTTCAGCTTTGTCTCTAATTATTTTTTGTAATACCCTTAATATTAAGGAAAACGGTGGAAAAGCATAAAACCTCATCCCACTCCAATCTAACGTGAAAGCATCTACCCCATGAGACTCTGGGTCTTTGACCCAAGATATAAAAATATTACATTTTTTGTTAATGCGACTTGCGAACAGGTCAATTTGTGGAAAACCAAACTTAGTAACAATTTTTGTAAACGCTATTTCAGAGAGACACCATTCAGTTTCTCTATGTATTTGACGAGAAGCTCTATCGGCAAGCACATTATTTTTTGAACTAATGTAAGATGCAAAAATAAATATTTGTCTTTCTTCGCAAAGGTTCCAGATTTTTCTTGCTCATTTATTTAGCTTTGGGAAGCGTACGCTTCCGAATCTGTTAATGGTGGAGATTGCAGTTGTGTTATCAACCCTGGATAGTACATTACAACCGTATAAATCTTGCGTAAAACATTTTAGGGCAAAAAGCACTGCTAATAGTTCCAATTCGTTGATGTGCCGTTGTTTTTCCTGATTCGACCAGAACCCAAAGGCAGTTTTATTCTCACAATAGGCACCCCAACCAGATTTTGAAGCGTACGAGAAAATCTCTAGAGCGAATTTATCATCCTGAATATTATTACTCGAAAACATTATGTTTTTTAACCACCACGAAAAATCAGGTAACAAATCCGTAGAAATATTCATTTTTGCATCATAGTTATCATTAACCCGATATAAAGACTTAATCTTTTCGCGTTCAAATAACTTAGTGTACAGAAAACTATATCTGACAGCTGGAGCTGCAGACACTAAATTAAAGCCTGTTCATAGTTATAAGAAAGTAAATTAAGCGGATTATTGAAGGTTAGCTATTAACTAACAATGACATGAAATTTATTACTCGATTTTCGTAGTTTTAGAGCAGGTAGACTATGGTCCGTACCCATTTAAATCTTTATCCTATACTTTATCGAATGATAATTCATTTTGTTTGTCATTTTACCTTGTTTCAGAATAGAAGGATAAGTAAGTTGGGTGAGTTTCGAATGAAAGGTAGGTAGGTAGTAATTACTTAAACGTCTGTATGAATGTCCTTGGCGGTTATTTTTAAACTTAGTAACTATTGATACTTCTTGTTGTGTTCGTGTGTTATAGAGCTTATTGTGGTCGATCGTGTGATAGTTATGGAAAATATGGAGCTTAGTGTATATCAGCCAATTATACCTTTCACTTGATGCCAAGGAAATTATTTACAACGTTTATCCAACTCTTATGGAACGTGGTAATGTCAGTAAGCAGGCAGCAATAGAAGAAACGACGGCACTGACGAGAACTCCAGCATCAACTGTATGGAGAATTGTGAATAATCCAATTTCAACGAGAAAGAAGAGAAAAGATGCTGGAACTTTCGCGAAGATCGATGGAGGTGACCAAGACGTAATCCGACGTAAAATCTACACGATGTATGAGGAACAAAGTGTGCCGACATTAGATAATTTGATGAACAGGCTAGAAAAAGATGAAACTCGAATACAATGCCGTAGAACAACGCTATGGAAGTGCCTTCAACAAATGGGTTTCAGATTCAAGAAAATAGACAAAAAGCAAGTTTTAATGGGGTCCAGTAGAATTCAAGAATGGCGACTGGACTACTTACAAAAAATCAGGTTGTTCAGACAACAGCAGAGGCCGATTATCTATTTGGATGAAACCTGGTTCGACACATACGATACTCCAGCAAAAGGATGGATTGACTCTAGTGGTAAATGTAAAACGAAGGCACCATCAAACAAAGGTAAAAGAATAACAATTTTGCATGCTGGATCCAAAGACGGATGGATTCCCAATGCACTTTCATTATCGGCGAAAAATATAAAAGATTCTTCATTTGATTATCATGAGGACACCAGTGCTGATTTGTTTGAGGATTGGTTTAAAAATAGACTCATTCCAAATATACCATCGAATAGCGTTATGGTCATGGACAACGCAAGCTACCATAGCAGGCAGTTGATTAAAACTCCTTCCTCAAATGATACAAAGCTGACTATTCAAAACTACATGTACGACAATGATATTTATTTCGACGAAGATTACACCAAACAGCAGTTGTTAGAAGTTCTGAAAAGTGTGAATATCAAAAAGGAATACGTTTGTGATAATTATGCACAGGATTTGGGTCATACAGTTTTAAGGCTTCCACCATACCATTGCATCTTTAATCCTATTGAACATATGTGGAATCAATTGAAATCTGCTATTCGTCGAAATAATATTTGCCCCACTAAAACTTCGGTTTCTAATAGAAACCGAAGTTTACAATATCCCTGTAGAAAGTTGGGCAAACTCCGTGTTTCATATTGAAAAAGTGGAAAAATCATATATCCGTATTGCAAATAATATAGAATTAATCATAAGAACCGATGACGACAGCGATAGTGATTTAGATATATTAAGTGAATGAACATTATTTAATATTTTAATTGTATATTGTATATTATATGTATATTATAATGTTCATTAAGTGTCACTATGAAAATAAAATATATTTACACTAACCAAAATAATCAATATTCTGACAATAAAATACTACGCATACTTTGTGCAAGCGACTAAGTACGGACCTGGTCGGTCATATTTCAATTTCATCTTTTCAAGGGATACTTCCTAATAGGATTCAGTCAGTCACTTTCTTATATCTATGAACAGGCTTTAACAACAAACTGAAAACTCTCTTATAGTACAAATTTTTGATTTTGAAAAAACTTTCAATAATTTATGTAACCTGTTACGTTTTTCTTGAGGTAATGAAACAGTCAAATTGTTAGAATTATATCGAAACCCCAGAAATTGGCAAACACGGCTAGGAGTAAGAGAGCTCTTTTTATAATTTATAATAAATCCTAATTGTTCTAAGAACCTTATAGTTTCCTGTGTATTAAATATACTTTCTTTGAGAGTTCTTCCGAGAAGCAGAAAATCATCCAAATATATAACAGATAGAAGGCCACGCCTCCTAAGATAAGATATAACTGGTCTTAAAATCTTTGTAAAAATTAAAGGGGCACAACTCAACCCGAACGGTAAACAATTAAATTCATAAATGCAGCCCTTAAATTGAAAGCGTAGGTACTTTCTATGAGAGATGTGATTCTCTAACTTAAAATGTGATGTTGCTACAAATTCATTAAATGATTTTAAATTAATAACTAATCTGCTAAAACCATCTGGTTTTGGCACAATAAAGATGTTCGATATATATTGATCTTTGCAGGGTGTTACAACAGAAAAAATCCCTTTTAATAAAGATTTTTAATTATTTTTTCAATGGAGACACATTCCTTATGTGACCTTGAAGGCTCCATAGGAACAATTCTTTGTATGGGTCTCCTAATAAGAGGAATTTTGAGACCAGTTATATAGGAAATAACCTTCCTATGGAAACCTAGATCTTTCCACTTCTGGGAAAAATGTAGTAGTCTACCGCATATCCTACTAACCTTTAATTCCGGCGTCTTCTCTCGACGCTGCTGTTGTGCCGATAACTCTGAGGATGATGATGTGACTTGGACGTGGACGTCATTGGTTTGCATGGTAGTGCGTGTCTGGAGTCTGTAGCCCGCCGGCAGCACTCCTTTTGCAGATGGGCGACGGTAGTTTCCTTGTTTGGAAGATGTGGCAAAGGTAGGAACAGATGGATTGTTCTTTTTAACTCTTAAGTGTTCGCTCGACTTTTCAAGCTTTTTTGCAGCTTCGATGGTGGTGTCCACCCTTTGCCAAACAACCACTACGAAATCGTGGTATTTTGTAAGGTTTCTTTAAGGTCTTTATTCAAATTCAGCAGCAAGAGTTCTCTCCTTGTAACAGATTCATGATGAAAAACGTCACACAGCAAGCGTAACGCGTCATTTGTAGTATATATATACTTGATCTCCTCCTCCCCACCATTCTTAGCAAAATCAGATATAAAATGGGTTAATGCTGAAATAACTGCCGCAACTTGCGCTTGCAGGTTGGATAACCTTGTATCTCTTTCAAGGGTGTTTCCTTGTACTGCTACTTTGACTTCTGGGTTAATTAAAGGAGGCACAATCGCCTTTAAGTTCTCAGGAGGAAGAAATTTATTTATGAGCTCCACTCTAACCTCCTCTTTTAATCCATTTAACAACACATTCTCATAACGTGGAACTAATTCTTGTAGAATTGGTTCAGAAACACTTTTACCAGCATCTCTTCTCCCAGAATTGAATTAATGCTATTATGTCTGGTGTCGCGTTATCTGTAACTCAGAGAAAAAAAGATCATATACCCTCTAGCCACTCTAGGCTTGACAAAAAGAAATTAATATAACATAATATAGTAGGTATATTTTGAGCATGAGTTACTCTAAACTCCGCTGATTTATCTTCTAGGATCTTTCCACTCTAGGAAATTCCAAGCTTGTGAACAATGTCACTTTCCACTCTAGGAAATTCCAAACCAGTGAACCCATGTCACTCTAGACATAGTAGATATTTTAATTAAATATATTATCAGCACTCTTAGCACGATATAGTTTGCTTACCTATGATTACCAGATTATGGTTATTATCCTGAACAGTCGCCTCCACTTTGGATACATCTTCCCTCGATGAAGAACAATCAGAATTGAGCTCGTCTGTATAATCCGAGCGGCTACCGTTATGAGAATCTTCCGAAGAATGGTTTGGTGAACGACGATAACGCTTCTGCTTTTGTTCAATCGCATTTAACCTTCGCATTACTGATTTAAACATTGTTTTGATCTCAGCACTATCCAATCCTCTATTTTCAGAGCTTCTGGATCTCTTCTTTCCCCCGCCCGCTATTTTACGCGATAATAAGAATATTTAAAGAAAAAACATGATAACTACGCTACAATATAGCTTAATCGACAAACGGTGTGGTCCATAAAGCACAAAAACGAAGACTGAAGCAGGTAAGCGGTGCAAGCGAGGGGTCGGGTCGTGATATATAACAAAAAAAAACCGATTTCTTTGAATATTGTGGTTCAGGGGCGCCGAAGCGGGGGTACTACATATTCATTATTTACAAGACGAGACCGTAATATAATTTAAAAGTTAAGAAATTACTAGGTGACAAGCCTCTGGATAAGCAATCAGCAGGTGTTTCTGAAGAGGGTATATGTCTCCATGCTGCATGTTCTGTAAGTTGCTGTATTTCAGCAACTCTATTGAAAACAAAAATAGACCATTTTGAGGGGTTACTAGAGGCTATCCATGCTAATGCAATTGAACTATCAGACCACAAATTTATACTAGAAAAGAAGAATTTAGTTTTAAAAATGGAGAGAATTTTTTGCAATAATTGAGAGAGGAGTAAACAACTACAAAGTTCTAATCGAGGTAAAGTGGTAGTTTTAATGGGAGCTATACGACTTTTAGACGCAACTAAGTGGCAACTTACAGAGTTATTTGGATAAACGGCTCTAAAATGAATACAAGCTCCGTAAGCTTTCAAGCTACTATCACAAAAACCTTGAATATCAATAGTCTCATAATGGTGTCTTTTTAACAGATAAAGTGGTATTTTCAAGTTATTTAAAGCATGGAGTGTATTATAGAAGTTCAACCATTCATTAAAGAGGTCAGGTGATAGTACTCCATCCCAATTGATGTTATTTATCCATACCTGTTGCATAATTCTCTTAGCAGTTACCAAAATAGGTCCAGTCCAACCTAAAGGGTCATACATCATTGATATTCTCTTTTAGTAGTTTTAGTTGAACTAGTTATAGGCAATATATGAGGTATAGAAATAGAAAAATAATCCTTGTTTGGATTCCAAATTATCCCTAGTACTTTATTAGGGGTTCCTTCAGGAGAGTTGTGTTGAGCTTGTTGAGACAAATCACCTATTTCTCGTAAAAAATCTTGAGAGTTAGAGTTCCATTCATGGAGAGGGAAATTAGCCGAGCCCAAGAGGGATTTACATGCTAAATTTAAACGGGGGTTAGATGTTGCTAACAAGTTCAAGGCTCGAGTAGCTAGAAATGGTGCACTATTGGTGCCATAACTCATAGTCAATAGTTCAATGCACTGAATGGGTTCGTTAAATGAATTTCTCCATAATATGTTCTGTAAGAATGTTTGAGAGGGGTGTATTCTAATTTGCCTGTACATTTTTCGTATATCACATGTTAAAGTAAGTATATCTGAAACTTCTAAATATCAAAGAGCTCAGGTTGTACTGTGAAACCTTTATACATTGTGTCATTCAAAGAAATACCACTAGAAGTTTTGCCACTTCCATTAAATACTGTTCTCAATTTAGAGGTAGAGTGATCATTTCTAATTACGGGGTGGTGACAGAAAAAATATTTATTTTCTGATTATTCAGTTTTTAAACTAGAAGGGATTATTTGAGCATGCCCAAGTGTTATATATTCATCTATAAAAGCTTTATATTGAGTGAATATATCATTGTTTCTTATAAATTTCTTTTCAAGTGATAAGAATTGTTTTTCTGCTAAATAATATGAGGTGCCTAATTTCAAATGTTCAAAGGGGCTTTTCATGGGGAGATTTACTTGATAATGTCCAGAACTTAATTGAATTGTAGTAGCTGAAAATTCACTCTCTACAGTTTGTTCCTCAGGGGATAATATTTTATTATTACATGGGAGATTTTCAATATTCCAGAATTTTTCAATTTTTTCTTCCAGCGATGATTGTGTGAAACAACATACATTTTCAGATGATGGGGTGGGAGGTTTATCTACAAAATTGCAAACTACTTGAGAAGGTATAGGTCCACCAATGACATATCCTAGTTCGGTGTTAATTAGAGTTAAAAATTTATGCTGCAATCTAATGATTTCACCACATACTAGGGAGCAATAAACGTCTGCACCAAGCAGTAGGTCAATATCAGAGGGTAAATTGAATACTGGGTCAGCTAAAGAAATGTTTGAAGGTATTTCTATTTTTTCTTTCATTAAGCAGAAATGAGGCAATGTTTTTGTTATGTGCTTTAAAACAGAGCAAGTAATGTCCAAATTGAATGATTTATTTATATTAGAGTGTATTTTCAAAGAGAGCGTTTTATTTGCACTTGTGGTGGTACCATTTACACCTGAAATGAATATATTTTGTGAGTATAGAGAATAATTCAATATTTTAGCTAGCTTTTCAGAGATGAGTGATATGGTGCTACAAGAGTCCAGAATTGCTTTTACTAATAGGGGTTTGTTATCAGATGTATAAACTGTAACCATTGCAGTTGCTAGTAAGATTTCCCCACTAGGTGTAAGTGAAAATAGTGTAATTTGTTCATTTGCTTCATATTGTCATAATGAATTGTTAGACGGATGTCTGCTTAGTGAGCTAGTAGGTGGGTTATTATTCAAAGAATCATTTTGAGGGGGACTGTGTACAAAATTACTGGATGAATTTCTTTTTATATGTGGAGACTTATCATTATTTCTAGAATTTATAAGTGCGTTATAAGTTCTGTGAGATTGTCGGGTATCTTGAAGAGTTATTAGGTGTGTACCTTCTGGCCCGTCTGGGGGCGGGACCCCTCAGAAGAATACCCCCAGGGGAAAGCCCACCTGTCGTAAAAGGCGACTAATAGGTTAGATTCCCAGGAATCTAGAGGAGTAAACCTCGATAAAAACCAGCAACATAGGGAAGGCAGCTATGTTGTGGTGTAGTGTAGGCAACGGAAGCCACTGCGTCCGGAGGCAACCGTGAGAAAAAGCCTAGAGGAGTAAACCTCGATAAAACAATCCGTAATCTACGTTGTTAGCTACCGTGGCAATGGATGAATGGCTGCGCGAAAGTCAGTCAGAAACGGTGCCTCCGGGATACCTGGTGACCTCCCGGAGTAACCAGCCTTACCACCACAAGCGGGGCTCTGTGGTGGTGGACATTCAATTCCCTAGCTACTCGTGGGATGGAATATGGAAAAAGAAGAAAGAAAAATAGAACAGGAGGTTATGGATGAAGATAGGCAAGGAAATGGAATTTTTGGTAAATCGACGAAGGTAAAACGAACGCCTGATAAGGCGGGGGAGACGAGAGGGTGGAGTGATACTGGAGTAAAGAGAAAGGAGGTATCGCCTCTGGAGGACAAGGAACAGAAGAGGAAACTGAAGGAGAAAGGAGAGAAGGAAATGGAGAATTGGAAGGAAGAAGAGAGGGAGAGTGTAGAGAGATTGAAGGATATGGTAAGGCGACTGGAGGAGAAGGTGGAAAGGCTGGAGGAAGAGAAGGCAGCGGCAGAGGGGCGGGTCAAGGAATTGGAGAGGTTGAGGGGGGAGGACGATAGAAAGGAGATAATGCAAACACGATGGGAGGTGGGGCAAAGAGACTGGGAAGGATGGCTGGAGGTTAGAGATAGACAGCTGACATCGCTAAGGAAAGAAACAAGACGCTTTTTCAACAAAGCGAAAAAAACGGGTAACTGGGAAGCGTATAAGGCTAAACTAGGTACATACAATAAAAAAATAAAAGAATCCAAGGAGAAGTCCTGGAGAGAATTCTGTGAGGACATGCAAGGTGTCCCTGACAGCGTCAGAATCAACAGGATTCTCAAAAGGGATACTTCTAACAAACTTGGCTCTATTCAGTTGCCGAGCGGAAAGTTTTCAAAAACTGAGGCAGAGGCTCTAGAGCATCTCCTCAGTGTGCACTTTCCAGGTTCGGTAAAGATAGAGTCAAGCTCTGACAACAGGCCTGTTACCAAAACAAAGGCAACCAAAGAGGACTGGGAACTCACGAATAAGATATTCAGACCCCATCTTATCAGATGGGCCGTGAACTCATTTGACCCCTACAAAACTCCAGGACCAGATGGCATATTCCCCAAGCTTCTGCAAGAGGGACTAGACATCATAATGGGTCCTTTAGTTCTGATACTTCGAAGCAGCCATGCTCTAGGGTATATACCAATTGCATGGAGAGAGTCAAAGGTGGTGTTTATTCCTAAACCAGGAAAAGAAACGTACACACAGGCTAAATCCTACCGACCAATCAGTCTGACATCATTCATGGTGAAAACCATGGAAAAAGTCTTACAAATGTATTTACAAGAAGGAGCGCTTAAGAGCATCCCTTTACATAGACTACAATGGGCTTATCAAGCAGGGAAATCAGGTGAAGCTGCCCTGCATAATTTGGTCTCAGGTCTCGAAAGGAGCCTGAATCATAAGGAAGTAGCCCTTGCAGCATTTCTAGACATCGAAGGTGCTTTTGACAACACATCGATGTCATCAATTAACAGATCCCTTAAAAACAGAGGGATCAACAGTACCACATGCAAATGGATAGGATCCATGCTTGAGCATAGGAGAATAACAGCACATATGCATGATAAAACATACACTGTTAGGACAACTAAAGGATGTCCTCAAGGTGGAGTACTTTCACCACTTTTGTGGAACCTAGTTGTGGATGACTTGATCTGTAGGTTGAATGATCAAGGCATATGGACGCAGGGCTTTGCGGACGACATAGTGATTGTCACCAATGGGAAATTCCCGGAGGTGGTTATGAATGTCCTACAGGAAGCACTGCGAATTGTGGAGGAATGGTGCCTTACAGAGGACCTTTCAGTTAATCCAAAAAAAACCAAACTAGTTGCTTTTACGAATAGAAGAGTTCTCCCGCAGGGTAGAGTACTGTTGTTCGGAGAAGAACTAGAAATATCCAAAGAAGTCAAATATCTGGGAGTGACCCTTGATTCCAAACTGAATTGGAAGGCACACCTGGAAAAAATTACTACCAGGGCGACTAGGCTTTTCTGGCAATGCAGAAGAGTTATGGGCAAAACCTGGGGAATACGACCTGAGGTGATTCACTGGCTCTACACAACTGTGATAAGGCCAACGATCACCTATGGAACAATAGTCTGGTGGAGGAGGACAGAAGTGTCCTCTGCAGTTAATATGTTAACTGCAATCCAAAGACAAGCGCTTCTTGGTATTACCGGGGCAATGAACAGCACGGGGACGGCATCAATGGAAGCCCTTATTGGACTTCCTCCTCTAGAACTTTTTATAAGGGCGGAGGCAATGATGGCAATTCTTAGGCTGAAATCGGGAAACTTATGGTCCCCGAACAATGTTCGAGAAGGACACACTGATACAACTGGGACATTACTAGACGAACCCATATTTCACATGAGTTTTGATAGCATGACACCAGAGATTATATTCACTGAGCGAGTGAATATCATCATCCCATCTAGGGAACAGGTGATGCACCCAGGTAATTCTGGAGAAATCATCTGGTTCACCGATGGCTCCAAAACAAACCATGGCACTGGGGCTGGTATAAAGGGACCTAGAAAGAGAATGTTCTTTAGCCTTGGTCGATATACGACTGTGTTTCAAGCAGAGACGATTGCCGCTATAGCCTGTATTGATGAAAACATCAGAAGAGGATATACCGGACAAAAAATTGAAATATTCACTGACAGCCAGGCTCTGCTTAAGGCTATCAGTAATCCTACAACTAGGTCTAGACTGGTGAAAAACTGCAAAGAATCCCTCAACAGGCTGGCAAGAGACAACAAAGTGTCTCTAATATGGGTGCCGGCACATGAGGGTATTGCAGGTAATGAAATGGCGGACCAGTTAGCTAAAGAAGGCTCTAAAGGAGACTTCATAGGTCCGGAACCGTTTTGTGGAATCACAAAAGATTGCATAAGAGGGGAAATCGGGAACTGGCTAGATAGGGAACACCAATTCAAATGGAGGGTGACACGAGGGCACCTTCATACAAAGAGTTTACTGAACAAGGTAGACAAGGAACTCTCAACCAGGCTACTGAAACTGGGTAAGAGACATTTGAAGACAGTTACCGACCTGGTGACTGGGCACTGCACCTTGAGGAAACATCTGTACAATATGGGCAAAGTTAGTGAACCTATGTGCAGAAAATGTGAACTTGATGATGAAACACCTACTCACATACTCTGCTTCTGCGAGGACTTACAAGAACTTAGACGGAAGCACTTTGGAGAGGAAGTTATACAACCATCACAACTACTGAAAATCCCTCCAGTCAAACTAGTGACCTTTATAGAAGACACGAAGCTACTGGAATGGAAGTAGATAACATGGGATATGGTACAAAGATTCAGATCAAGTGCCTGGGCTGATGAGCACAACCCAATTTATGAATGAATGAATGAATGTTAGAGATAGGGACTGGGATGGTAAAAAGGGGGAGGGGATAGAGGTGAAGGTGGGAAATCCAATATTAGGGGATGAAAAGGTAAAGGTGGTATGGGTGACCAAGGAAGACAGTGGAATGGAGAAGGGAATACAGAGGAAGTTTAAGGATAGGTACCCGATGCTAGTGGGAAAAGGAGAGGAAATGGAGTGGGTCAAGGAGGTAGGCACTACGGAAAGGAATGGGGTAAGGGTGAAGACGGAGGAGTTGATCTGTCGGATGGAGGGAGATTGTAGGGATGAGAAAAAGGTGTTTGAGCTGATGAGTCGACTGTTTGGGGTAGTGGGGAGCGGGGACAGCATTGGACTCCACAGGCTTGAGCAGGTAGAGGTGGAGGTGCTGAAGAAGATGGTGGCGTGGGTGAGAGGTGGCGGAGAGGTGGCGGAGGTAACAATCTATACAGATGGGGAGAAGGAAAAGGAGGGTAGAAATGGGGTGATAATCCTGAAGGATATCGGGGAAGTCGATCAGGAGGGGATCGAGAAGATTAACAAGGGGTTGAGGGAGATGACAGGGGAGTGGGTGGATAGACTCAGAGTCTCAAGAAATAGGGAGGTGGTAATAGAGGCAAAGAAGGGGGTTGAGGTGAGGGGAATTCTGGGGGAGGTAGGAAGGGTGACAGGAGCTAGGGTGGTCGAAGCGGGGAGGGGAACAAAAACCATTATAATGGTAGGGATGGAAGATGAAAAGGTGAGGGGGAAAATAGAGAATTTGATTGGGAAAGGGACAACGGTGATTAAAGTGGCAAGGGAGAGGAACGGGATGAAAATGGCGGTGGTGAGGGCGGAATGGGAGAAAGCGGTAGCCTTATTGAAAAAAAAAGGAGATTAGATTGGGGTGGAACAGGGTAAATATTATAGAGGGTAGAGAGGATGACAGATGCTTTGGATGTGGGATAAAGGGCCATAAAGTAGCAGGGTGTAAGGTGAAGGTAGTCAAGGAGAGGAGTAAGTGTTGGCTTTGTAAGAGCGAGGATCACATGGCGAGATACTGTCGGCAGGCCTTCCTTTGTAGGGTATGTGGGGAAAGGGGACACAAGCCAGGGGAGATAGAATGTAGTAGGGGAAGGAAAGAAGTAGAAGGAGACGATGGAAAAGGTGAAGGAAAAAATGGGAGGGACCCTCTGGACCCCTCAGAGGGGACGAGTCTGGTCAAATAGGAGGAAGGGGACAGCATTGCGCGGGAAGGAGGAATGTAGGGGATGTATGGAGAGTGTTACAGATAAATTTAGGGAAATGCAGGATAGCGCATGATATATTGGATGAAGTGATTTTTAGGAGGGAAGTGGATGTAGTGTGTGGATCCGAGGTGAATGCTAGATATGTGTGGAAGCAGGGATGGATTAGGGACGATACAGGAGAAGCAGGAATAAGAGTGGTGGGGGATGGATTGAGGGCGGATGAAGTGAGGAAGGGAAATGGATGGGTGGTAGTGCGAATGGGAGACATGGTGTACAGTGTGCATATAAGCCCAAATGTCAGCCTGGAAGAATATGAGAGGAGCATGACAGGATTAGAGGACGATCTGAGGGTGTCAAAAGGAAAAACCGGGATCATAAGGAGAATGTTGGCAGGGGACTTCAATGCGAAGAATACTATATGGGGGGGGGGGGAGAAAACGGACAGGAGAGGGGAGATCCTTGAGGAAGTGTTAATATCCAACGGGTTGGTGGTGCTGAATGATGGACTACTGCCCACCTTCGTGAGGAGTGACGGGGGTTCATCATTCATTGATATAACAGCATGTGATGAATGGCTGTGGGAAAGAGTGTTTAGTCGGGGGGTGCTGGAGGATGAGGAAAGCTTGAGCTTACATAGGTATGTGGAGACGGATATAAGGAAAGAGGGAAATAATTTAGTGGAAGAGTGGGAATGGAAGTGGACGAAAGCCGAGACAGAGAGTATGAGGAAGAAAGTAAGAGAAGATAGGAAGGGGACCTGGACATGATGCAGATGAATTGTACAATGTGATACAGGGCTGCAAAAGAGAGGGAAAGAGGGGCAATAGGCGTGAGTGGAATGAGGAAATAGAGGAGCTGTGGAGGGAGTGTAAGAAAGAACGAAGACGGATGCTGAGGGGAAGAGGAAGGATAGAGGGAAGAGGGGGATATAAAGAGAAGAAGAAGGAACTGGAGCGTAGAGTGGAGAGGGAAAAAAGAGGGAAGTGGGAAGAGTTACTGGGGGAATTGGAAAACAATCCATGGGGAAAGGCGTATGAGATAGCGGTGAAGAGGATGGGTGGAAATAGGAACGAGGTTCTAGAGGAGGATTGGGAGAAGGAGATTATAGAGAAATTGTTCAAAGGGGGAGAAGGAGGAGTGGGTGGCAGAATTCAGGAAATCCAAGATACAAGGGGGGTAGTGAAAATGAGGGGGATAAGGCCGGTAGAGAGGTGGGGGGTAGAGGATTGGGGGAGAAACATTAAAGTGAGAAAAGCCCCAGGGATAGATGTCCTGAGGGGTGATATAGTGAAGAGGCTGTTGGATGACAATAGGGAGTACTTCTGGGAACTATTCAACAGGGTGCTGAGGGAGGAGGAGTTCCCGGAAGGATGGAAGGTAACCAGGGTGATACTAATGAAGAAGGCGGGTAGAGAGGGGAAGCGAGCGGGGGACTATAGGCCTATCAGCCTGCTGTGTGGTATGGGTAAATTGTAGGAGGGGATAATAAGGGATAGGATTGAGGAGGAAGTTGGTAGGAATGGGGGTTTTAGGGTAAACCAGCACGGGTTCACGAAGGGGAAATCTTGCATCTCGGCACTGAGCAAGGTGATGGGTTTGGTGGAAAGAGCTGGGGAGGGCAGCTGGAGGAAGAAGAAATTGGCCCTACTCGTGTTCTTCGACGTCGGGAACGCGTTCAACTGTGTCAGCAAACGGGCAGTGTTGAGCGCGTTGCTGAGGCTTGGAGTGGAGCAGGGGTTGGTTAACCTGGTGGAGGACTACCTGACGGGGCGTATGATTGTAGACTCCAGAGGGAGGAGATATGAGATGGAGGCTGGAGTGCCTCAGGGCTCAGTTCTTGGACCGACGCTCTGGAAGTGTGTGTTTGATGAGGTTTGTGGGATAGTATGTGAGGAGGGATGTGAGGTTACGATGTATGCGGATGATGTGTGTCTGGTATGTACGGCAAAGGCAGAGGCGGAGATAGAAAGAAAGGCGGAGAGAATGTGCAGGAAGATTGTGGAGAAGATAGAGCGGTGCGGACTGGAAGTGGCGGAAGATAAGACGGTGGGGTTGCTAGTGAAGGGACGGAGCAGGGCAAGGGAAGTAGGGGTGATGTTTACGGGAAGGAGAATTCGCATGGAGGAGTCTGTGAAATACCTAGGGGTGTGGTTGGATAGCCAATTATCCTTCAAAACCCATATGGTAAAGGCGGCAGAGAAGGGTAAAGTGAGGGCAGCATGGCTGGGGAGATTGGTGTGTAATGTGAAAGGGCCGGAGAGTGGAAGAGGAGGGTAATTGGTAGGACGGTAGAGCAGAGTATTCTGTACGGTGCGGAGGTGTGGGGTGAAAGAGCGGGGGTGAATGCAAGGGTTAGGCCACTTCTGCGGGTGCAGAGAGGGATACTGCTGAGGGTGGTGCAGGGGTACAGGACAGTGGGTGGACTGGCAGCAGCGGTGCTGGCAAGGTCCTACCCATTGGACGTGTTGGCTAGAGCTAGAAGCAAACGCTGGAGGGGTGCGACCAAATTCGGGGAGGTGAACTACTTTTCGACACAAGTGCTCACTGGACATGGGTCGAGAGCAGGGTACCTCCACAAGATTGGGAAACGAGAGACTGGTGTGTGCGAGAGGTGTGAAGTGGAGGATGATGTGGGGCATGTGTTTAGATGCTGGAGGAACGAGGAAGTGCTGAAGAAGTTGGAGAGGAAACTAGGGGAGGCGGTGTACTGGGAAAACATGGTGGAGATAATGTTGAGGGGGGAGGAGGAATGGAGTGGAGTAGTAGAGAGCATGGTAAGGGGGAGAGAAGGACTCGATATGGCATGAGAGGCAGGAGTGATAGGAGGGAGAAGATGACGGTGTGAGCGGAGAGTGTGCGAGGGACCGCCGCCTGTCTCGAAGTATGCTAGGGTAGTGATTCCGAGGCGGGGGTAACGGCGAGTTTGAGGTGGGTTTGGTTGGTAGGCATCTCCTTGGGGATGAGTCCAACACTGTTTGGGTCCTGGACCCATTCGAACATGAGTTTCCCATCGCGGCCCAAAAAAAAAAGGTGTGTACCTTCTAGAGATAAATGGACATGAATTTGCACTGTTGCTATAAGGCCTGAATCTATTAGAGCCATTATAGCCATCTACTTGCCTATACTCGTGAGTATTATGGTGGGAATTATTGTTTGGAGATTTATAAATCAAGGTATTATGCTTCTGATGGCATCAATTACAAATGTGTGACTTGCAATTCTTTACTAGATGTGTGTGGCTGAAACAATTTAAACAAAGTTTGTTACTTTTTACAAATTCATACTTGTCTTCAAAGGTTAAGTTTTTGAATTTAAAACAGGAATAAATTCAGCGATTATCTAGGTTACAAAACATGCATTTTCTTGTTTGTGGTTGATTATTATTTGTTTGATGACTGGGTAAGGTTTGTATATGGTGTACCAGCTTGGGAGATTTTTTATAGTTTTGTGCAATATTATTTGAACTACTATTTATGTCAGGTAAATATATACTTTCAAGAGCTAAGCTGCGGGTTTCTAAAACTTTTTTAAATTCTCTCAGTGTAGGAAAATCTGCAGAGTTTTCTTTCGTGCATTTATCTAGTTCATATGCCTTTCTTGTACTCATATCAAGTTTTTGGAGTAATATGAAAATAAGTATCAAGTCCCACTGTTCAATAGGTACTGATGGATTTTTAGTGCATCTGTATTTTGTTTAATTTTGTGATAAATTCACGGAGAGAGGTATGAGTTATTTTTACTTAAGGGGAAATTTATATAACTTTACTGACATGTGCAAAAATAGTGAATACATTATGATCATATCTTCTTTTAAAAGTGTCAATGGCTATGTTTAAATTATCATCAATTAACTGCAGGTTTTCGATAAGCTTATATGGCTCATTTACAAGATAACTTTTGAGGTATATAAGTTTCTGTACATTTGAAAGATCATCATTATTCAAAATAAGTGTTGTACAAATTTGAAAAAAGGAATTCCATTCGGTTAATTGACCTGAAAACAATGGTACATCTATATTCGGAAGCCTTACTCGGGGGGTAATATTGGGAATATTTTGAACTACAATTTGTTGTGCTTGTGGGAGATTATTGTTTTGAGGTGTTCATTCTTTTATTTTTCTGCGTAATTTTGACAATGCTGAATAATACAATGTTTCAAATTCTTCGCGGTCTTGTATCTCATTTTCATCTAATAATTCTATCGGAGATTGAGCTAAACTATATTCAGAAAATGCTTGTAATAAGCTTTCTTCCCTAGTGGAAAATTCAAAGCAATCGTTTATTGAATGTGCGGAACGTTTGAGCCAATTCTCTATAAGTGTTTAAACAGACTTTTGTGCCTTGCGTTTATGGAGTATCAGTTCGATTTCTGCCATTTTATATAGAGAGTTATGCTAATACACAGTGAAAATATACTCTCAAATATTACAACTAAAAACAAATTGTAAATGTCACAATCCTAACAGAATTGAAGGTTACCTGTCATTTTCTGTTTCTAAATAAACCTTTGCCTGTCAGACGGATCTGTTAAGTAAAATTAGAAAATCATATATGTCGTAGCTTGTCACTGTCAGTCAGTAGCAGATTGTAGTTGTGTCTGCATATATTTATTGTTAATTCGATTAATAAATTAATCTGTAAACTAATAATAAGCCCTTAATTACCCACATCAATCAGGATCCACGTGCTTTAGGACGCAGATGGCTGCTACTTGTCTTGACTTGCATGCTATGTCTTGACAACAACATACATTTGACGGGAGTTTTTAATGACTGATTTTCACTATTTCGATTTTTCGAATAGATTGGTACCTACTCTTATGGCTGGAGGGTGGAGGCAAACACTACTTCCTTGAGAAAAAAGCAGATCACTTCTGTGCTTTACAGGAACTGCTACTACAACTAATCAGGCTTCAGAAGGACCAAATTTATGGATAATCCACAATTAAAAGGGTGCTGAAAGTTGTAGCTCATTTACTGGGCTACCAGCAATTCGAAACCATAGGTCGCTGGCGTAGTTTGTCGTAAATGGAAGTCCATTTAATTATAAACACACTATAATATTTAACTTAATTATTTTACTATAAAGATTAAACTGAATAATTATGTAACTTGACAAAATTGTGATTGATTTTTGTATATACAGCTTGAAGTCATGGCAACCAAGGAATGTCCTGATAAATGGAAACTTTATTATGTGGCAGTGTATGACACTCTAACCAGAAGTTTTTTAGCACCAAACGTTTCGTACAATTTAATGTGAAGCGATTCTGAACATTTATTAAGACTGTTAACATCAAATAACATTAAATGAATATTAATTTAAAAAATGTGGTAATCTCCGTATAAGATAGTAAACTAATTAAAATAATACAAATGTCATAGAAAAAAGTGTTTGTTAAAAATCATCATCAGAATTACAGTTTATACAATGATGAAAAAGCTTATCTTTAGGCGCAGCTCATGCTTCATGTGACCACATCTTGCTAGATATGCATTGAATCCATGACTCCGTTGGTTTGCTCTTACCAAAGTCTCCTCCACACAATGAACAAAAGCAGTCATCTTCTTCATCAATTCTTATTTTTAATTTTTTAGGTTTCTTCATTCCTGTATTGAAGTTAGTATTTGATATGCGGCTATCTTTACAAAAGTTTTTCTCAACGCCTTCTTCTTTCTTTGCACCTTCTTTTTTTGTCTGTCGAATTCGGTGTTCTTCCTCCAAGTGCCAGGAATATATATCGATATGATTTTGTGGTTTTTTTTGTCTTTCATATTTCTTTAATGTTAACTTGGAATATATTTCAAACCGGTGTAGAATCGGTTATTCGATTTTATGTTTGTTATTTGCTTCCTTTGAGTATTTCTTTTATCTAAAAATATAGGATGTATGAACCACGTTGTCAAATAATTTTCTTTAACAATGTAATATTAAAGTAATAATTTTCTTTAACATTGTAAGATCATACTTCAGACACCCCGGATTTTGTTAAATTGGGTAAATTCGTTCCTGATACTAGTATTGTTCTTAGTACTTTACCTGGACCAAAACTTCACCTGGACCAGAACTTTACCTGGACCCAGAAACGTTACCTGGACCAAAACTTTACCTGGACCCAGAAACTTTACCTGGACCAGAACTTTACCTGGACCCAGAAACGTTACCTGGACCCAGAAACTTTACCTGGACCCAGAAACTTTACCTGGACCCAGAAACTTTACTTGGACCAGAACTTTACCTGGGCCCAGAAACTTTACCTGGACCCAGAAACTTCACCTGGACCTGAGAAGTTTACCTGGACCCAGAAACTTCACCTGGTCCTGAGAACTTTACCTGGACCCAAACCCAGAATTTTACCTGAGACACTACCTGGAACTGTAACCTAAAAAGGACACCATCTCCTCACCATCACTCCAGGAAAGTAAAATAAATCTTTCATCGCTTCTTCAACAACCTCTATGAACTAGTCATTTAACTTTTTTTATTTTAAATTGTAACAAAAGTCAATATACAACTTGTAAATTTAATAACGTTGTTCATAAAGTTTATTTTTCCTTCCAATCTTACAGGATTTGTCGTTATAATGCTGATGTGAATAACAAATAAGCTAGTATTATTCAGGGTGGCGCCCACTTACCTTTCTTAACTTTCATAATTTACCTTTATCTAATTTCAGTACCTTAAATAAATTTCAAGTAGGATTACCCGAGAACCGGTAAGACTACTCTCTGAATTTGTACTAGTTTGGTCTCAGAATCTACACCTGAGGTGCTCTCTAAACTGAGTAGCCGTTGCAAATTGTCGCCCAACATTGTTGGAGGCGTTGCAAATTGGCATTACCTTATCGTTACGTAACAAATTAAACGTTTGACTGTAAAATTTGTTCTCTTAACCAATCATCACGCAACCCACGAATAAACTGTGCTCTGAGGAAAATGTCTGCAATAGAAACATACCTGGTACATTCACATGTAGTTGAAAACTCACAATCTGCAAGATCGCGTTGAAGTGCTGCAACATATTCGGCAATTGACGTTCTTTTTGGTGAACGTTTAGAAAATAATGTTGAGAAACAATGACACTCTTCTTTGGTATTAGCATTTGTTTCAAAACCTGCACTAAATCTTTGTAGTTCAAAAGTTTTACTGCTTTGCCGGGACCAAGAAACGCTGCCAAACTATTATAATGTGTGGAACCTATTGAAACACAGAGCAGCTGAGCAATTTTCGATTCATCATTGATTCCTTTCATGTTATAATATTTTTCAAAACGTTCAAGATAACAGGAAAATTTTTCTTTGTGGGCATCAAAATTTTCAAACGGTGCTATAGTTGAAAAATTCGCAGGAAAAGGTGCTGAGGGCTATTGTTGTTCCGGACGTAATTGATTCTTAATCTCGTTAATGAGACTTTGCTGCTGCTCACGCATTTCAGACATAATAGTCCAAGAGCTGGTAACTCGTGTTTCATGAAGTGTTTGATGCACCTTGAAATTTTGTGCCATAGTATCGACTGGATAGATGAGCAGGTAGGCAAGTGTTGGCTTGCCCTACCTGGGGACACCAGGTACTGCGCATAGGATAAAGGTGTAAAAAAATTTTGCCCAAAAGAAGTGTTTGTTTGAGAGGCCAGCAAACAGAAATCTAAATTTAAAATCACATAAAATACAAAAATTAATAAGGCAGACACTTTTGAGGGGGTTAACATTTAATAAAAACACCCTCAAGTTGTTTTTTTAATACAAAATAAAGTGTTTAATTCACGTTGACATTTTAACAGCGTCTTAATTTCATATAATAAAAAATAATTACAAAAAGGCAGGCACTTTTGAGGGAGTTAACATTTAATAAAAGCACCCTCAAGTTGTTTTTTTTAATACAAAATAAAGTGTTTGATTCACGTTGACATTTTAACAGCGTCTTAATTTCATATAATAAAAAATAATTACAAAAAGGCAGACACTTTTATTGGGGTTTAATTATCGGAAAACATGAAAATAAATATTAATTTCAATAGAAAGAGATAGGCAGCGCGAAATCGTGAATGTGAGTGAGAGCACCGATTACCGTCCTAGCTACGGTCTTTCTCTGCACTCTCATTGGCTGTTGGTCACGTATTCTTGTTCAGTAGTACTGACTACACATACCATCGATAGGGTCTACTAAAGAGGGTTATCATCGGCTATGTTACGCGAATTTTACAAGTATTAAACAACAATACAAGAAGAATTCGTCAACAATATAGTGATCAAATAAATATATATCAAAATACAAATAGTGTTGAGGTGGATTATTTTGATATATAAAATTTACCAATAATTTTTGATGCAATTGAAAATGATGTTTCAATTGATGACTTTGGTGTTGAAACAAGCAATTTATAATAATAATAATAATAATAATAATAATAATAATAATAATAATAATAATAATAATAATAATAATAATAATAATAATAATAATAATAATAATAATAATAATAATAATAATAATAATAATAATAATAATAATAATAATAATAATAATAATAATAATAATAATAATAATAATAATAATAATAATAATATTAATAATAAACAAAAACAGTAAACTGCGAAGGCCCCCATCCTGCTCGATCCACTGATTGTCCGATATACAAGCAGGAAAAAGCTGTCCAGGAAATAAGAGTCAAGGAAAACATCTCGTATATAGAAGCCAAAAGAAAAATAAAAATTAATACCCCTAAACCAAATACATCCTATGCACAAGCAGCCCAACAACAACCATCTTTAAATCGCGACAATATGCAAGAATTGATCTCAATGTTAATTAATGCAATGAAACAGCACTTTGATACGTTAACGTCTACAAGCTCTTTACAAAATCCGTATTTACAACAACCCTTCCAATTTTCAATTCCAAGCCAATCAGAGACACATTCAGTAACATCCAAACGACATTTATCTGAAAGTTCAGACCTAGAATCAATAAGCACTGATTATACATCAAATCAAGCAAAGAAAACCAAAAAAAAAGGTTGGCCGAAGGGAAAACCGAGAAAAAACCCAGTTGAGATGAATGTCGATAACACCAATGATACGGCAAATGAATCCCAAGAAGAACCTATAGTGGTTCTTCCAACTACACTGCAAAATAGGTAACCCACTTAGCTTGAACCAATGTATATATTTACCACGTTTTATAAATAACTTATTTATTCCTATTTCATATACTTATATATTCATATTTATTTTATCTTCACAAATAATTGACATATATACTATTTTATTTATATATTATACAAAGCACATCATTATTTTTAAATATTCTACATCATTTTATCTATTTTTATATACACCATATATTAATGTTCTACCCACTAATCAAACTTACCAATGGCTAACTCAATAACCACACAAAATGCAATACTACAATGGAACTGCAACGGTCTAATAAACAACCTTAGTGAGCTACAAATAATTAAAAATAAACATAAACTTTTCGCAATTGCTATCCAAGAAACTCACTTAAAACCCAACGAAACATTTCACCTAAGAGGATACCAGTGTTTCAGAAAAGACGTTAATGCACAGTACCGATCTCATGGAGGGGTTGCTACTTTCATAAAAGAGAATATCCCTGTAAAAACTATAAGATTGACCAGCCACTTACAAGCAGTAGCACTACAGATCTCAATTCCAATCAAAATCACATTATGTAATATATATTTACCTAATGGCACTTGGCGACCTTCTGAGATCCAAGAGTTGATTGATCAGCTGCCCACTCCAGTACTGATTATTGGCGATTTCAATGCACACTCTCCAACATGGGGATCGACATCCCTGGACACAAGAGGTCGAGCTATAGAATCCATAATAGACAATAACAATTTATTAATTTTAAATACCGGTAAACCAACCCACTTTAATGCTAGATCTGGATCCACGTCAATGATTGACCTCAGTATATGCTCACCCCATCTGACTCCTAATCTACTTTGGGAAACCATCAACGACCTCCACTCCAGTGACCATTTTCCCATATTAATTAAACTGAACACTCAAGCTCAAGCATTCCCCATAAAAGCAAAATGGCAGGAGAACAGAGCTAACTGGGAGAAATTTGCGAATTCTATCAATATCCCAACGCTCCCTAATAATATCAACGATGCGACCGAAATACTCACCAAGTCCATAATAAACGCCGCTGAGGGCAGTATCCCTAAATCCAAACCTTTGATGTCACATCGCCCCGTTCCCTGGTGGAATGTAGATATTGCCAGAGCAATAGCCGAAAGGAATAAGTCAAGGAACAGATTCAACAGATATCCTACAATACAGAACCTTATCATCTTTAAAAAGTGCAGGGCTGTCGCCAGAAGAATAATTCAACAAGCCAAAAAATTATCATGGCAAGAATATGTGTCAACAATAAACCCCCAAATGAATCTTGGTGACATATGGAGAAGGATCAAAGTAATAGGAGGAAAAAACACTTTCAATGTACCCGAAACTTTAATCTTGGAAAATGGAACAGTCGTAACAGAGAATAGTGAAATATGTGAAATCTTTGCCAACCACTTTCAAGAAGCCAGTTGCACGACAAACTATGATGAAGAATTTAAAAACATAAAATATGAAGGTGAAAGAGCCAACTTAAATTTTACTACCAACGAGAGCTTATCTTACAATACACCGTTTTTACAGGATGAGTTAGAATACGCACTAGAAAACACTACGAAATCAGCAGCTGGAAATGACGAAATCTCATATAACATGTTAAAGCACCTACCCAAGAAGGAAAAAACAAAGTTACTTGATCTCTACAATGAAATATGGAAATCGGGTACTTTCCCCTCCAATTGGAAAGTAGCAATAATAATACCAATATTAAAACCTGAAAAAACCCATACAGATACCAATAGCTACCGCCCCATTTCGTTGACAAGCTGTGTAGCAAAGGTCCTAGAAAAAATGATCAACCTACGTCTAATGTGGTGGTTAGATTCACAATCCTTGTTGTCACCTTTTCAAACAGGATGCCGTAAAAATTACTCAACAACGGATGCTTTAGTGTTCTTTGAAGATTACATACAAAATGGTTTTTTCAACAGAGAGCATATAGTAGCAGTAAGTTTCGATCTCGAAAAAGCATATGATAGAACTTGGCGCCACTCTATCTTAAAACAGCTGCATACATGGGGGCTTAGAGGAAACTTACCTGTACTCCTGGAAAATTTCTTAAAAGATAGATATTTCTCTGTAAGAATAGGCACAAATGAATCTTCCAGAAGACTATTGGAAAATGGCATTCCACAAGGTTCGGTGCTCAGCGTTTCTCTTTTTGCAGTGGCAATTAATTTTCTTCTTGACAAGATAAACGCAAATATAGAAAGATTACTATATGTAGACGACCTAATTATCTTACAGAAACACAAGTCAATGGACATTATCAATGAACAGATTAACAACGAAATTAACGCCATATGCGAAGTAGCAAAATCAAAAGGATTTCAGTTCTCTCAAGAGAAAACCAAATGTGTGCATTTCTGCCGACTCCGTACCATACACTCAGATCCAACACTCTATCTTCACAATCACCAAATACTTGCCCGGGACTGGTTTAAGATACTTGGGTTGGTATTTGATAAAAAATTATACTGGGGAGAACATATCACACAAACAGCAGAGAAGTGTAAAAGAGCACTGAATATTATTAGATGCATGGCTAACATTAACTGGGGCTCTGATAGAGAAACTTTGCTGCAGCTCTACCATTCAATGATCCAAGGACGATTGGACTACGGTGCTGTTGTCTATAACTCCTGTAGACCTTCCAGACTTAAAGAGTTTGACAGAATTCAAATGGCAGCGCTAAGACTAGCCACCGGTGCCTTCAGAACAAGTCCCACAATGGCAGTGCAATGTGATGCAAGTGCAATGCCTCTAGAGTTAAGAAGAATGTCTCAAACTGTTATATACGCCAACAAAATTAGATCACTTCCGTCACACTTGAATTACCCCCTATTCCAGTCGAATAATGAATTTTCGAGTAGACCAACATCATCAAGACCTACTCGAGTCCGCAATGAAGAAATACACAGAAAATATGCCATTGAAACACGGCCTAGTGTGCTTGAAACGCCCGTAGCAATAACATCAATTCCTCCCTGGCAACTAACTGTACCGAAAATTAACACCACTTTAACCAAATGGAAGAAAGAGGAAACTCCTGCATCTATTTATAGAACTCTTTTCAACCAAGAACTGGAAGACTATCACAACAGTATCATTATTTACTGCGATGGATCTAAAACCCCCGACGGAGTAGGTGCCGCAATAGCCATTGGCCAGACCACTCACAACTGGAGCTTGAGACCAGAATGTTCTGTATTCACTGCAGAACTATACGCAATTTGGCAAGCATTATTATTCTTTATGCACTCTCAATACCAACAATGTTTGATATGTTCTGACTCGTTAAGTGCAATCAATTCCATTGAGAAGAGATTTTCCAGTACTGGATATACAAAAAATATTCTCGATTTAACCACACACTTAACCAATCAAGGTAAATCAGTTAACTTAATGTGGGTCCCTGGACATAGTCAAATAGATGGAAATGAATATGCAGATATGGCAGCAAAAGATGCATCCTCCTCTCCTATAGACATAGGTATCCCTGTCCCAGTCGATGATAGTAATACATACATAAAACAACAAATTAAAGATATTTGGCAAAATCGATGGGCCTCATATAATGGCCAACTTTCTAGCATTAAGACATCTGTTATGAAATGGCAGTACCCTCTATATCTAAATAGACGACAACAAGTTATTCTCTGTCGCCTAAGAATAGGCCACACACGACTTACACACTCCCACATGTTAATTGGCGAACATAGACCAATATGTGATTTCTGCAACTACCAGCTAACAGCCGAACATTTGTTTTCGTGTCCTAGACTAAACGTGATAAGAAATGCTATCGGAATTGATTCTAGAATAAAAACTTTGTTAATTTCAGAGACAAATATAAAAAAAACAGAAACTTACCTCAAACACATTAAAGTGTATAGCAGAATATGATTAAAATCGAAACATGGAGAATGTCACACAAAAACACAAAAAAAATTAAAATATAATTATAAGTGAATTACACAATTAACATATAAAAAACATTGGGATTAGAAATGCAGCTAATAATCATAGCAATTGAAGCTGCAAAAAAAAAAAAAAAAACAAAACAAATAAATGGTCAATACCTCGAAACTGATGAAATTTCTATCCGTAGGGGGATCCTCCAGGGCGACTCCCTGAGTCCGCTTTGGTTTTGTTTGGCAATGAATCCACTTTCCAAGCTACTTAATGATACGGATTACGGCTTTGAAATCAAAGCCAACAGGAACACTAGCTGCACTGTTTCCCACCTTTTATACATGGATGACATCAAAATATACGCATCAAACCAGCGTCAAATTCAACATTTACTCAATATCACTGAAACATTTTCCAGTGATATACAAATGGGATTTGGATTAGACAAGTGCAAAACCTTGAATATCGAGAAGGGTAAAATCGTTGACGGAGATGTGTTACTACCTAATGGGAACATTATAAATGCCATGCAAAATGGCGAAACCTACAAATATCTAGGATTTCAGCAAGCTAAGCTACTAGACCAGAAGCAAGCAAAAACCAAAATTCGAGGACAGTTCACTCAAAGGATAACTGCTTTATTGAAATCCCGGTTGAACGCAGGAAATCTTGCCAAAGCAATTAACACCTACGCCATACCAGTCCTGACATACTCATTTGGAATTCTGAAGTGGACAAAAACAGAACTGGAAGATATCCAAAGAACAACGCGAACCATGATGACCAAACACAAATGTCACCACCCGACATCATCAGTTATTAGGACCACTCTACCAAGAAAAGAGGGAGGGAGAGCTCTAACGGACATAGTTAATTTACATTACAAACAAATATCCCAACTCCAAAAATTCTTCATTGGCAAGGCTCAAACATCTAAATTGCATGAGCTGGTCGCGAAAGCAGATAAAAACTATTCCCCCTTAGATCTTGTAAACCCTGATAAAAAACTTGAAATCGTTACAGACTCTGACAAACAGGCGGAGTGGGCCCAGAAAGCGCTTCATGGTCGACATCATCACGACCTCAATCAACCATATATCGACAAGGAAGCATCAAATAAGTGGCTCTCTGATGGAACATTGTTTCCAGAAACAGAAGGATTTATGATGGCGATCCAAGACCAAGTTATTAATACCAACAATTACAAGAAATTTGTTATAAGAGATCCAAACATCGTGTCGGACAAGTGCAGAAGGTGTCAACAAACAACAGAGACGATACAACACATTACGTCGGGATGTTCAGCCATAGCTAACATTGATTACCTACGCAGACACAATCAACATCAACATCAACATCATCCATCAGAAGTTGGCCAACAAATTTGGATTAGTTAACACCTACACGCCTTATTACAAGTACCATCCGCATGCAGTTCTAGAGAATGCTGATTTTAGACTATACTACGATAGGTCAATTATCACCGATAGACGGGTGACGAATAACCGGCCTGATATTGTGGTTGTGGATAAAAAAGCTAACTGGGTTCTCCTGGTGGATGTTGCTGTACCCAATAACAACAATATGTTAGACAAATACAACGAGAAAATTGCAAAATACACCGATCTTGCAATTGAGGTAGGACAGATGTGGCATGCAGAGAAAGTAGAGGTGGTGCCGATCATCGTTTCATCTACGGGACTAATCCCCAAAACTCTACAAGACAGCCTCACCAAACTAGGTCTTCACAAAAACACATACATCGATCTGCAGAAGGCTGCAATTTTGAATACTTGTCACACTGTCCGTAAATTTCTAAATATGTAACTGCTGTGCCTAATCCCATTTGCGTTTACACACGCTCGGGATAGGTGAACATTACCAGCAAGAGCTGAGCAAGAGTACACTTGAATTGGAAATAATAATAATAATAATAATAATAATAAATAATGATTGCGACAAAACCACCGATAATGACTATAATACCCAACTTTGTAAAGCACTAGCGGAATTTAATGGCACCAACCCAATACACCGGCCAAAACTACCCAAGCTTCGAACCAATAAGAGCACTAACAGCATACTAGCAGCTGTGAACTTACTACTGCAGAACCATGCTAAAGACTGCGAAGCGCTGGAACAACTTCACACTCTCATCTATTGTGGAGCGGTAGCAGTGCTTCGAAGTCACAATCAACAAATCCAATCCCCAAAGAACAATCGGGGTAAAGACTACAAACAGCTCAAGCCTTGGTGGCAACGCCGGCTGGAAAAGTCCATTGATGACATCAGAAGGCAATTGGGGCAGCTAACAGAGTTTAAAAACAACTTGAAACCGTCTAGGCGCTTAACAAACAGAGTGAGAAAGATCTATCGAAAAATCAAAACTTTTACAGGTCACCCACAACATAAACAACATGTATGTGAATATATGGATTTACTCAGGCAAAAGTTAAAGGCAAAATCCAAACGTTTGTCACGATATGTCAAGTGCACGAAAAGGAAACAACAAAACTACTTATTCAATAACAATCAGAAGTTATTTTACAGGCAACTAAGCGGTACAGTAAACAATCACAACCAAAGTCTTCCAAATAAAGATGAGCTAACGGAGTACTGGTCTTCTTTATGGTCGAACCCTATCGAACATAAATCCAACGCTCACTGGATAAGAACTGAGGAGGAAAAAATAAACATTGAACCAATGCCTTTCGTTAACTTGACAACAAGCGAGGTAACCGAAGCTATAAAGAGCTATAAGCTATAAGCTATAAAGAGACAGTCTGCATGAAGCAATAGCAAGATCATTTACACATATTCTGCAACATCCAGAAGATACACCACCATTTCTGACACTGGGTTCGACCCACTTGCTTCCCAAAACGCATCAAACTCACGATCCTACGCAGTATAGACCTATAACATGCCTTCCAACTATATATAAAATATTAACGTCTTGCATTACTAACTGTATTTACAGACATGCGGATCATAACAACATCTTGTCGGAAGAACAGAAAGGGTGCAGACGAGATCACCAAGGCTGCAAAGAACAACTCATCATCGATTCGGTAATACTAAAACAGGCACAGAAGGAACAGCGCAACATCTACACGGCTTTCGTAGATTATAGGAAAGCATTTGATAGCGTTCCACATTCCTGGCTTGTTAAAGTTTTGCAAATTTACAAAGTACACCCCACTCTTGTTACTTTTCTTGAATCATCGATGAAGCACTGGCGAACGAACCTTCATTTACAAATAAATGGTCAATACCTCGAAACTGATGAAATTTCTATCCGTAGGGGGATCTTCCAAGGCGACTCCCGTAGTCCACTTTGGTTTTGTTTGGCAATGAATCCACTCTCCAATCTACTTAACGATACGGATTACGGCTTTAAAATCAAGGCCAACAGAAACACTAGCTGCACTGTTTCCCACCTCTTATACATGGATGACATGAAAATATACGCATCAAACCAGCGTCAAATTCAACATTTACTTAATATTACTGAAAAATTTTCAAGTGATATACAAATGGGATTTGGATTAGACAAGTGCAAAACCTTGAATATCGAGAAGGGTAAAATCGTTAACGGAGATGTGTTACTACCTAATGGGAACATTATAAATGCCATGCAAAATGGTGAAACCTACAAATATCTAGGATTTCAGCAAGCTAAGCTACTTGACCAGAAGCAAGCAAAAACCAAAATTCGAGGACAGTTCACTCAAAGGATAACTGCTTTATTGAAATCCCAGTTGAACGCAGGAAATCTCGCCAAAGCAATTAACACCTACGCCATACCGATCCTGACATACTCATTTGGAATTCTGAAGTGGACAAAAACAGAACTGGAGGATATTCAAAGAACAACGCGAACCATGATGACCAAACACAAATGTCACCACCCGACATCATCAGTTATTAGGACCACATTACCAAGAAAAGAGGGAGGGAGAGCTTTAACGGACATAGTTAATTTACATTATAATCAAATATCTAAACTCCAAAAGTTCTTCATTGGCAAGGCTCAAACATCTAAGTTGCATGAGCTGGTCGCGAAAGTAGATAAAAACTATTCCCCCTTAGATCTTGTAAACCCTGATAAAAAACTTGAAATCGTTACAGACTCTGACAAACAGGCGGAGTGGGCCCAGAAAGCGCTTCATGGTCGACATCATCACGACCTCAATCAACCATATATCGACAAGGAAGCATCAAATAAGTGGCTCTCTGATGGAACATTGTTTCCAGAAACAGAAGGATTTATGATGGCGATCCAAGACCAAGTTATTAATACCAACAATTACAAGAAATTTGTTATAAGAGATCCAAACATCGTGTCGGACAAGTGCAGAAGGTGTCAACAAACAACAGAGACGATACAACACATTACGTCGGGATGTTCAGCCATAGCTAACATTGATTACCTACGCAGGCACAACCAACTGTGCAACATCATTCATCAGAAGTTGGCCAACAAATTTGGATTAGTTAACACTTACACGCCTTATTACAAGTACCATCCTCATGCAGTTCTAGAGAATGCTGATTTTAGACTATACTACGATAGGTCAATTATCACCGATAGACGGGTGACGAATAACCGGCCTGATATTGTAGTTGTGGATAAAAAAGCTAACTCGGTTCTTCTAGTGGATGTTGCTGTACCCAATAACAACAATATGTTAGAAAAATACATCGAGAAAATTGCAAAATACACCGATCTTGCAATTGAGGTAGGACAGATGTGGCATGCAGAGAAAGTAGAGGTGGTGCCGGTCATCGTTTCATCTACGGGACTAATCCCCAAAACTCTACAAGACAGCCTCACCAAACTAGGTCTTCACAAAAACACATACATCGATCTGCAGAAGGCTGCAATTTTGAATACTTGTCACACTGTCCGTAAATTTTTAAATATGTAACTGCTGTGCCTAATCCCATTTGCGTTTACACACGCTCGGGATAGGTGAACATTATCAGCAAGAGCTGAGCAAGAGTACACTTGAGTTGGAAATAATAATAATAATAATAATAATAATAATAATAATAATAATAATAACATCTAAATTGCATGAGCTGGTCACGAAAGCAGATGAAAACTATTCCCCCTTAGAGCTTGTAAACCCTGATAATAAACTTGAAATCGTTACAGACTCTGACAAACAGGCAGAGTGGGCCCAGAAAGCGCTCCATGGTCGACATCATCACGACCTCAATCAACCATATATCGACAAGGAAGCATCAAATAAGTGGCTCTCTGATGGAACATTGTTTCCAGAAACAGAAGGATTTATGATGGCGATCCAAGACCAAGTAATTAATACCAACAATTACAAGAAATTTGTTATAAGAGATCCAAATATCGTATCGGACAAGTGCAGAAGGTGTCAACAAACAACAGAGACGATACAACACATTACGTCGGGATGTTCAGCCATAGCTAACATTGATTACCTACGCAGGCACAATCAACTTTGCAACATCATCCATCAGAAGTTGGCCAACAAATTTGGATTAGTTAACACCTACACGCCTTATTACAAGTACCATCCGCATGCAGTTCTAGAGAATGCTGATTTTAGACTATACTACGATAGGTCAATTATCACCGATAGACGGGTGACGAATAACCGGCCTGATATTGTGGTTGTGGATAAAAACGCTAACTCGGTTCTCCTAGTGGATGTTGCTGTACCCAATAACAACAATATTTTAGACAAATACAACGAGAAAATTGCAAAATACACCGATCTTGCAATTGAGGTAGGACAGATGTGGCAGGCAGAGAAAGTAGAGGTGGTGCCGGTCATCGTTTCATCTACGGGACTTATCCCCAAAACTCTACAAGACAGCCTCACCAAACCAGGTCTTCACAAAAACACATACATCGATCTGCAGAAGGCTGCAATTTTGAATACTTGTCACACCGTCCGTAAATTTCTAAATATGTAACTGCTGTGCCTAATCCCACTTGCGTTTACAAACGCTCGGGATAGGTGAACATTACCAGCAAGAGCTGAGCAAGAGTACACTTGAATTGGAAATAATAATAATAATAATAATAATAATAATAATAATAATAATAATAATAATAATAATAATAATAATAATAATAATAATAATAATAATTACCCCAGGTGGGTAGAGCTAAATGCTCAGAATCCCACACTGCTATTGTACCTAGTACATCGGCTGTCTGCTCCACGGATTCTGGGGGGAGCAATAATTCGATTGTAAATTCCGGGACCTTAAATCTCAGGAATCGTCGGGTGAATCGACATTGCAACACCTTAAACTCTTGTCGCGTTCAAGTTGGTGCTAGAAGGGCTTGTTCGAAAAATGATTTACCTTCTTCCTCGGTTAGCGGTAGGCGCAGCGTGACACCGAGTAGGGCTACTGCGAACCACACTCAGGGGGAAAACAACATCGATCCTCCGCCACCGGCTTCTGATGTTTCTGGAGTGACGCAAGTCGGCACATCTACGACCACAAAAGCCGGAAAGCCCAGGAAGCGCATGAAGTGGACTATCGAGCTAAACTCATTCATTATGCGCTCCTACTTTAAAATCACCAAGATGGAAACTGATATGACGACATACAGATACGCCCTCCACCGTGCATTCATTGAACATTTTCCAGAATTTCACCATCTCACGGAACAGCGTATTGCTGACCAACGTCGAAGTATTGTGAGAAACAATCTACTACCCGGTCCGACGTTGCAACAAATTCGAGGTGAAGTCCTTCTTGACCTTCAAGATGGAGAGAATGACATAATTACCGATCAGGATACACATAAATCGGAGAATGCACAAGGAGACCACAATGGCGTTGAGGAAATAAACAATGATTGCGACAAAACCACCGATAATGACTATAATACCGAACTTTGTAAAGCACTAGCGGAATTTAATGGCACCAACCCAATACACCGGCCAAAACTACCCAAGCTTCGAACCAATAAGAGCACTAACAGCATACTAGCAGCTGTGAACTTACTACTGCAGAACCATGCCAAAGACTGCGAAGCGCTGGAACAACTTCACACTCTCATCTATTGTGGAGCGGTAGCAGTGCTTCGAAGTCACAATCAACAAATCCAATCCCCAAAGAACAATCGGGGTAAAGACTACAAACAGCTCAAGCCTTGGTGGCAACGCCGGCTGGAAAAGTCCATTGATGACATCAGAAGGGAATTGGGGCAGCTAACAGAATTTAAAAACAACTTGAAACCGTCTAGGCGCTTAACAAACAGAGTGAGAAAGATCTATCGAAAAATCAAAACTTTTACAGGTCACCCACAACATAAACAACATGTATGTGAATATATGGATTTACTCAGGCAAAAGTTAAAGGCAAAATCCAAACGTTTGTCACGATATGTCAAGTGCACGAAAAGGAAACAACAAAACTACTTATTCAATAACAATCAGAAGTTATTTTACAGGCAACTAAGCGGTATAGTAAACAACCACAACCAAAGTCTTCCAAATAAAGATGAGCTAACGGAGTACTGGTCTTCTTTATGGTCGAACCCTATCGAACATAAATCCAACGCTCACTGGATAAGAACTGAGGAGGAAAAAATAAACATTGAACCAATGCCTTTCGTTAACTTGACAACAAGCGAGGTAACCAAAGCTATAAAGAGCACCAGTAGTTGGAAGACACCAGGAGTTGACAATGTCCAAAACTTCTGGTATAAGAAGTTTGACAGTCTGCATGAAGCAATAGCAAGATCATTTACACATATTCTGCAACATCCAGAAGATACACCACCATTTCTGACACTGGGTTCGACCCACTTGCTTCCCAAAACGCATCAAACTCACGATCCTACGCAGTATAGACCTATAACATGCCTTCCAACTATATATAAAATATTAACGTCTTGCATTACTAACCGTATTTACAGACATGCGGATCACAACAACATCTTGTCGGAAGAACAGAAAGGGTGCAGACGAGATCACCAAGGCTGCAAAGAACAACTCATCATCGATTCGGTAATACTAAAGCAGGCGCAGAAGGAACAGCGCAACATCTACACGGCTTTCGTAGATTATAGGAAAGCATTTGATAGCGTTCCACATTCCTGGCTTGTTAAAGTTTTGCAAATTTACAAAGTACACCCCATTCTTGTTACTTTTCTTGAATCATCGATGAAGCACTGGCGAACGAACCTTCATTTACAAATAAATGGTCAATACCTCGAAACTGATGAAATTTCTATCCGTAGGGGGATCTTCCAGGGCGACTCCCTGAGTCCACTTTGGTTTTGTTTGGCAATGAATCCACTTTCCAAGCTACTTAACGATACGGATTACGGCTTTAAAATCAAAGCCAACAGGAACACTAGCTGCACTGTTTCCCACCTTTTATATATGGATGACATCAAAATATACGCATCAAACCAGCGTCAAATTCAACATTTACTTAATATCACTGAAAATTTTTCCAGTGATATACAAATGGGATTTGGATTAGACAAGTGCAAAACCTTGAATATCGAGAAGGGTAAAATCGTTAACGGAGATGTGTTACTACCTAATGGGAACATTATAAATGCCATGCAAAATGGTGAAACCTACAAATATCTAGGATTTCAGCAAGCTAAGCTACTAGACCAGAAGCAAGCAAAAACCAAAATTCGGGGACAGTTCACTCAAAGGATAACTGCTTTATTGAAATCCCAGTTGAACGCAGGAAATCTTGCCAAAGCAATTAACACCTACGCCATACCGGTCCTGACATACTCATTTGGAATTCTGAAGTGGACAAAAACAGAACTGGAAGATATTCAAAGAACAACGCGAACCATGATGACCAAACACAAATGTCACCACCCGACATCATCAGTTATTAGGACCACACTACCAAGAAAAGAGGGAGGGAGAGCTCTAACGGACATAGTTAATTTACATTACAAACAAATATCTAAACTCCAACAGTTCTTCATTGGCAAGGCTCAAACATCTAAATTGCATGAGCTGGTCGCGAAAGCAGATAAAAACTATTCCCCCTTAGATCTTGTAAACCCTGATAATAAACTTGAAATCGTTACAGACTCTGACAAACAGGCGGAGTGGGCCCAGAAAGCGCTTCATGGTCGACATCATCACGACCTCAATCAACCATATATCGACAAGGAAGCATCAAATAAGTGGCTCTCTGATGGAACATTGTTTCCAGAAACAGAAGGATTTATGATGGCGATCCAAGACCAAGTTATTAATACCAACAATTACAAGAAATTTGTTATCAGAGATCCAAACATCGTGTCGGACAAGTGCAGAAGGTGTCAACAAACAACAGAGACGATACAACACATTACGTCGGGATGTTCAGCCATAGCTAACATTGATTACCTACGCAGGCACAACCAACTGTGCAACATCATTCATCAGAAGTTGGCCAACAAATTTGGATTAGTTAACACTTACACGCCTTATTACAAGTACCATCCTCATGCAGTTCTAGAGAATGCTGATTTTAGACTATACTACGATAGGTCAATTATCACCGATAGACGGGTGACGAATAACCGGCCTGATATTGTAGTTGTGGATAAAAAAGCTAACTCGGTTCTTCTAGTGGATGTTGCTGTACCCAATAACAACAATATGTTAGACAAATACAACGAGAAAATTGCAAAATACACCGATCTTGCAATTGAGGTAGGACAGATGTGGCATGCAGAGAGGGTAGAGGTGGTGCCGGTCATCGTTTCATCTACGGGACTAATCCCCAAAACTCTACAAGACAGCCTCACCAAACTAGGTCTTCACAAAAACACATACATCGATCTGCAGAAGGCTGCAATTTTGAATACTTGTCACACTGTCCGTAAATTTCTGAATATGTAACTGCTGTGCCTAATCCCATTTGCGTTTACAAACGCTCGGGATAGGTGAACATTACCAGCAAAAGCTGAGCAAGAGTACACTTGAATTGGAAATAATAATAATAATAATAATAATAATAATAATAATAATAATAATAATAATAATAATAATAATAATAATAATAATAATAATAATAATAATAATAATAATAATAATAATAATAATAATAATAATAATAATAATAATAATAATAATAATAATAATAATAATAATAATAATAATAATAATAATAATAATAATAATAATAATAATAATAATAATAATAATAGATAGATAGATAGCTTTATTGACGTCCATACATGAAGTACATAGTCATAATTTTACAATTTCACATTGGATAATATGATATAAAATCTACAATACCTGTATAATTTGGGTTGATTTTGTTACAAACATATTAAAAATAATGTAAACGAAATATTTAATACAGAAACTTGAAAAACATGTTACTCAATTAACAAATCAATGAACTTAATTAATAAATGAAACTATTGAACAAAATTGGTGAATAAAACTAATGAACAAAATTAATGAACTCATCGACACTGTAAAAACAGTTAGCCTGAAGAAAATCTTTTACAAGCGAATGCAATCTTCTCCGTGTATACTTTTTAAAATTACTATTGGTGTATTTCTGTAGTTTGTTGTACAATCTCACATCACATTTATTATTTTGTGAAACGTGTAATTTAGATTTCAAGGGTAATAAACTCATTGCGTTCCTTGTGTCGTAATTATGAACATCAGAGTGGGAAACCAACGCATCCTTGTGTTCATGGATGTATAAGATTGTCTGTAAAATATACACACATGGGAGCGGAAGAATCTCGAATAAATAATAAATAATAATAATAATAATAATAATATTAAGCTGAGCCTAATCCCATTTGCGTTTACACACGCTCGGGACAGGTGAACATTACCAGCAAGAGCTGAGCAAGAGTAGACTTGAGTTGGAAATAATAATAATAATAATAATAATGATAATAATAATAATAATAATAATAATAATAATAATAATAATAATAATAATAATAATAATAATAATAATAATAATAATAATAATAATAATAATAATAATAATAATAATAATAATAATAATAATAATAATAATAATAATAATAATAAGACAAATACAACGAGAAAATTGCAAAATACACCGATCTTGCAATTGAGGTAGGACAGATGTGGCATGCAGAGAGGGTAGAGGTGGTGCCGGTCATCGTTTCATCTACGAAACTAATCCCCAAAACTCTACAAGACAGCCTCACCAAACTAGGTCTTCACAAAAACACATACATCGATCTGCAGAAGGCTGCAATTTTGAATACTTGTCACACTGTCCGTAAATTTCTAAATATGTAACTGCTGTGCCTAATCCCATTTGCGTTTACAAACGCTCGGGATAGGTGAACATTACCAGCAAAAGCTGAGCAAGAGTACACTTGAATTGGAAATAATAATAATAATAATCCCATTTGCTTTTACACACGCTCGGGATAGGTGAACATTACCAGCAAGAGCTGAGCAAGAGTACACTTGAGTTGATAATAATAATAATAATAATAATAATAATAATAATAATGATATTAATAATAATAATCCCGTGTGGGATACGGGTCTTAGAATATGCCCACGGAATCTCCTGCCTGTCGTAAAAGGCGACTATCTGGAGCAGCATTTCCGCTGTCCCCTCCTTTTATCCCACCTCATCGCAATAATGTTTACTCCTTCACTAACTCGTCCTATCCTCTCCACCCCTAACCCATTAAAATTCCTATGCTAACATCTCCTGTCCCTTCCATACCTAATCCCTGACTAGGAACGGGCCCACTAAGTAGAAATTTCCTAGCGTAATCTGATGGTGGAAGATATCGTGCCTTGGGATGCATGGCCATACGAAGTTGGTCGCTAACGATTCCTTCTGGACACCAGGTCGCATCCAGTCGTACAAAAGACCTTAGCGCGGTAAGGGCGCACTGCCGTGCCGGAAGTATATTTCGTCCCTACTCGTGGGAATTGTATGTCAAGCCCTGAATCCCAAAACAAAGAGGTGCCTCCCTCTCAAAACAGAGGCACAATTAACACGAACCAGAAAAAGGAGGTACTTCCCCGGTTTCTGGTCGTGAAGAAGAAAGAAGGAGATTTTAACAAAGATAGCCCTTTTCTAATCCAGAAGACGTTGAATGGTTTATGTGGTGACCCTAAAATGGTAAAAAAAATTAAAGATGGCCTCTTGGTTGAAACTGTGTCTCCAGGGCAAGCCAGGAAGCTTTTGTCCGTGTACAGATTTAACGATGTAGAAGTCGAAGTTGTACCCCATAGGTCCTTAAACCAGTCAAAAGGAATTATTTATTGCCCAGATTTGTTAAACTGTACTGTTAAGGAAATTGAAGACGAGTTACAAGACCAAGGAGTTATATCGGTGTACAGAATAAAATCAAAAAGAAATGACCAGATCACTGATACTCCAAATCACGTACTCACCTTTAATACTTCTGTCCTTCCGAAAAAGGTTAAAGTTGCGTTCTACTCCTTAAATGTAAGACTTTTTATACCATCCCCCCTCCGATGTTTCACATGCCAGCGCTTTGGACACACATCTGCTAAATGTGATAAACCCCAAGTGTGCGTTTGCGGCAAACCCATACACGCAGGAAATCCGTGCACACCTCCAGTCACATGTGTGAATTGTGAAGGATCACATTCGGCAAGATCTAAAGAATGTCCTGTATATAAGCAAGAAGCAGCTATACAGGAAGTAAAAGTTAAAGAGAATATCTCGTATTTCGAAGCCAAGAGTAAGGTAGTCCGTGTGACACCTAGACCTAATACAAGTTATGCTCAAGCGACAAATTCCACCAATATTAATACTGATGACCTTGTTAAAGCATTAGTTCCCCACATTATTAAGGCAATTAATGAGTTATCCTCAATAAACTCAACTCACCCAAAAGTCGATCCTCAAGATATTCTCCCATGTCCACCCTCATCCCTTACCTACTCCCGCACCCGCAATTTACCGGACAAACAAATTACCATTCCTCCTCAAAGAAATGATTCCTCTGAAACTGAATCCCTTTTAAGTGAGACGTCATCAAAAGGTTGCAAAAGGAAAAAGAAAGGCTGGCCTAAGGGCAATCCTCGAAAAAAAAACGTACCAAATGTAATGGACACAGACCTAGCCCTATCTGCTGATGCGGATAACCTGTCGGAGGTCCCTCCATCACAGGAGAGCCTTCATTCACAAGAAGGTTTCTAAGTCTCTTTAGATAAAATCTTATTTATTCATACACTCGTTATAACTCAACCCTCAATGCATAACCAAGTACTCACCATAATGACATCAGTGCAAATATAATATATAGAAAACCTACAATGGCGACTACAAGGAACATACTCCAATGGAACTGTAACGGTATTAAAACCCATCTAGGTGAGTTACAACTATTTATTAAACAATATGATCCATACTGTATATGTATTCAAGAGTCCCATCTGACCGAAAACGATACATTTTCACTGAGAGGCTATACTACATTTCGTAAAGACTCCCGAAGAGAGTTAAGAGCTAAAGGAGGTGTGGTTACTTTCATTAAGGATACTATACCAGCAACCAGCATTCCAGTAAATACCAACCTAATTGCTAGAGCAGTACAAATACATTATCCAGTGTCAATGACTATTTGTAATATATATTTACCAGATAGGAATTGGAGATATGAGGATATAGAAGACTTGATACATCAACTTCCCCGCCCTTTTATCCTATCAGGAGATTTCAATGCGCATAATGTTGTATGGGGCTCACAAAACACTGACACGCGAGGTAGAATTATAGAGAATCTAACTGACAATCTAAATTTGGTAATACTAAATAACGGCAAGGGTACATTTTTAAATACTAGGTCGAATGCTCTATCGGCTATTGACTTGTCTATTTGTTCACCAGCACTCGCACCTTTATTGTCATGGGATTGTCCCCAGGAATTTAATACTGATCACTCCCCAATATGTATTGAGTGTGCACACCAGTTCGATGACGAGCTCTCACAAGAGCGATGGAATCTAAAAAGAGCCAACTGGAATTTATTCCGACAACATACAATCTCGCTTGCTCTACCTTCCAACGAAAATGTTAATGAAATGGTCGAACATATAACTAAGAAAATCACAGATGCAGCAGCGGAAGCAATCCCAAAATTATATCCAGGAAGCAATTTAAAAAGAATACCCTGGTGGAATAAAGATGTTGAATATGAAATTAAAGAAAAGAAACGCACTTTTAATCTACTGAAACGACACTTCACACAAGAAAACCTAATCAGATTTAAACAACAAAGAGCCAGAGCTAGAAGATCAGTGGTTAATAGCAAGAAAACTGCATGGGAAAAGTATGTGTCTACGATAACAAAAGACACACCTACCGGAGAAATGTGGATAAAAATGAGAGCAATAATGGGCAAGAAAACTAAAAGTATATCTCAAGCTTTAGAACAAAATGGTCATCATATAACTGATCCCAATGAAATAGGAGAAATCTTAGCAAACCAGTTCGAATCGGTCAGTAAAACTGCCAATTACGATAACTCCTTTTTGAAGCACAAGGTAACCTCGGAGATACCTATTGCATTTGACGATGACAATGATCAACCATACAACAAACCATTAACAATGGAAGAGATGGAAAATGCACTCAAAGAATCAAAGAGTTTGGCAGTGGGAACAGACAATATCCCCTATGAATTTATCAAGCAACTTCCACGCGAGGCTAAATACACAATTCTGGAATTATTCAATTTCATCTGGCAAAAAGGTATTTTTCCTGAAACTTGGTCAGAGTCCATTATAATACCCATCCACAAGGGTGGAAAAGACATGAGGTACGCAGAAAACTACCGACCTATTTCTCTTATATGCTGCTTAAGCAAAACTCTAGAAAAAATAGCCTCCAACAGACTTATCTGGCTTCTAGAAGATCAGGAGCTTCTGCATCCAGCTCAGGCAGGGTTTAGAAAATACAGATCGACCCTAGATCACCTTACAAAACTAGAAACAGAAATCCAAGATCGATTTAGCAGGAGAGAGCACTTAGTGGCAGTATTTTTTGATATAGAAAAAGCCTTCGATATGACTTGGAGATATAATATACTTCTTACACTAAGCGATTGGAAGCTGACGGGAAAGCTACCGATTTTTATAAAAGCATTTCTTGAGAATAGATCGTTCCGAGTGAAAACCCGATTCTCTTTTTCTGAGAAACACATGTTAGAAAACGGCATACCGCAAGGATCTACCTACACTGAGTGTGATCCTCTTCATAATCGCAATAAACACAATTGTAAACATCCTTGATCCAGACATAGGAGCTAGCTTATATGTAGGTGACATTGCTATATACTACGGGGCAGCAAGCATAACAGAGGTTGAAGAAAAGATTCAAACAGCAATTGATAATATTGCAAATCAGGCTAACAAAATAGGCTTTAGATTCTCTACTACAAAAACGTTCTGTATTCATTTTTGCAGACTAAAAACCCCACATAATGAGCCAAAACTACGCTTATATAACAATACAATAACGGTCAGAGAATCAGCCAAGTTTCTTGGTCTAATATTTGATAGCAAGTTGTCATGGAAACCACATATTCAGGAGCTCGCTTCGAGATGTAAAAAAGCACTTAACCCCTTAAAAGCTTTAAGTAGCATAAACTGGGGCTGCGATAGAGAAGTCCTATTGAGACTCTATAAAACACTCATATTATCAAAAATCGATTACGGCTGCACAATATATGGAGCAGCAAGACCCTCAACACTTAAAATATTGGATTCCATACAAGGAATAGCTCTCCGAATTGCTCTAGGAGCCTTCCGTACCTCTCCGCTTCTAGCTTTATGCTGTGAAGCAGGTATATTACCGCTAAAGTATAGAAGAGAGCAAATGCTCTGTAGCTACGCAACTAATGTTTGGGCACAACCAGAGCACCAGAACTTCAATTTATTGTTTAATAACTTGAATGAGAATGTATACCTATCTAGGCCCACCATAACAAAACCAAGTGGAGCAAGGCTGAAAAAACTTTTCGACGAAACTAATTTCTTATTGCCAAAAATTATGCCACTGGAGCTTTGCGAAATACCGCCTTGGAAACGAACTAGAATTAAAACACATTTTGGCCTACAAAACTTACCCGGAAATGCGCTACAGACACATATCGATAAACTATTGCAAAAATATCCAAATGTGCAAATTATAGGCACGGATGGGTCGAAAACAGCAAATGGAGTCGGTTGTGCATTCTACCATATAGGAAATACGCATAGTTGGACACTAAATAAGATGTCATCGGTGTTCACAGCCGAAATGTACGCAGTATGGCAGGCCTTGTTATATATGAGAACCCTGAAATTCAACCGGTTTTTATTATACACAGACTCACTTAGTCTAGTTCAGGCACTCGGCAAATGTAATATAAGTGACCCACTGATCTCTACAATATTCGCACAATTAATTGATCTAGAAGAAAACAGTACCGAAGTAACGATTGTGTGGATACCCAGTCACGCAGGAATAGAGATTAATAAAACAGTAGATCAGTCTGCCAAAGCATCAACATTAAACTCAGAAGACACAGGTATCCTGATACGCAAAGAAGATGTCAAAAATAAGCTGAAGGCATTAATATGGGAACGATGGCAGGAGGAATGGAACTCTCTCGAGGCTAAGCTGAAATCGGCTAAGCCCAGAGTCGAACCAAGAAAGCACAAAATCCAACTACACAAGAGAGAACAAGTTGTACTGGATCGATTGAGACTGGGCCATACTAACCTAACATCTATGTACATGCTAAGGGGTGGTAGACAACCAATTTGCGAAGCATGTAACAAAACCTTAACAGTAAAACATATAATGAGAGAATGTACACAATATAGTAGGATTAGATGGGTAAGTGGTATTCACGAGGATCTGGAGGTTTGCCTCGACAACGATATTTCAAATATTGATAAAACCTTAAACTATTTAAAAAGGATAAAATTATTCAATAAAATCTAAAATATATGACAAAACTCAAGCAACATTAAATAACATACACAGGGGGTTTTTGGTTGGTAGGTCATGTAAATGAAGTCCAACACTACTCTAATAAGTGAACATGAGTTTTTCCCCCTGACCTTCGACGTACAGAGCCAATGGCCTTTGCAGCCGACGCTCTATAATTGGAAAAAAAAAAAAAATAATAATAATAATAATAATAATAATAATAATAATAATAATAATAATAATAATAATAATAATAATAATAATAATAATAATAATAATAATAATAATAATAATAATAATAATAATAATAGAAGAAGAAGAAGTTATTTTACAGGCAACTAAGCGGTACAGTAAACAATCACAACCAAAGTCTTCCAAATAAAGATGAGCTAACGGAGTATTGGTCTTCTTTATGGTCGAACCCTATCGAACATAAATCCAACGCTCACTGGATAAGAACTGAGGAGGAAAAAATTAACATTGAACCAATGCCTTTCGTTAACTTGACAACAAGCGAGGTAACCGAAGCTATAAAGAGCACCAGTAGTTGGAAGACACCAGGAGTTGACAATGTCCAAAACTTCTGGTATAAGAAGTTTGACAGTCTGCATGAAGCAATGGCAACATCATTTTCACATATTCTGCAACATCCAGAAGATACGCCACCATTTCTGACACTGGGTTCGACCCACTTGCTTCCCAAAACGCATCAAACTCACGATCCTACGCAGTATAGACCTATAACATGCCTTCCAACTATATATAAAATATTAACGTCTTGCATTACTAACCGTATTTACAGACATGCGGATCATAACAACATCTTGTCGGAAGAACAGAAAGGGTGCAGACGAGATCACCAAGGCTGCAAAGAACAACTCATCATCGATTCGGTAATACTAAAACAGGCGCAGAAGGAACAGCGCAACATCTACACGGCTTTCGTAGATTATAGGAAAGCATTTGATAGCGTTCCACATTCCTGGCTTGTTAAAGTTTTGCAAATTTACAAAGTACACCCCATTCTTGTTACTTTTCTTGAATCATCGATGAAGCACTGGCGAACGAACCTTCATTTACAAATAAATGGTCAATACCTTGAATATCGAGAAGGGTAAAATCGTTAACGGAGATGTGTTACTACCTAATGGGAACATTATAAATGCCATGCAAAATGGTGAAACCTACAAATATCTAGGATTTCAGCAAGCTAAGCTACTAGACCAGAAGCAAGCAAAAACCAAAATTCGAGGACAGTTCACTCAAAGGATAACTGCTTTATTGAAATCCCAGTTGAACGCAGGAAATCTTGCCAAAGCAATTAACACCTACGCGATACCGGTCCTGACATACTCATTTGGAATTCTGAAGTGGACAAAAACAGAACTGGAAGATATCCAAAGAACAACGCGAACCATGATGACCAAACACAAATGTCACCACCCGACATCATCAGTTATTAGGACCACTCTACCAAGAAAAGAGGGAGGGAGAGCTCTAACGGACATAGTTAATTTACATTACAAACAAATATCCCAACTCCAAAAATTCTTCATTGGCAAGGCTCAAACATCTAAATTGCATGAGCTGGTCGCGAAAGCAGATAAAAACTATTCCCCCTTAGATCTTGTAAACCCTGATTATAAACTTGAAATCGTTACAGACTCTGACAAACAGGCAGAGTGGGCCCAGAAAGCGCTCCATGGTCGACATCATCACGACCTCAATCAACCATATATCGACAAGGAAGCATCAAATAAGTGGCTCTCTGATGGAACATTGTTTCCAGAAACAGAAGGATTTATGATGGCGATCCAAGACCAAGTAATTAATACCAACAATTACAAGAAATTTATTATAAGAGATCCAAATATCGTATCGGACAAGTGCAGAAGGTGTCAACAAACAACAGAGACAATACAACACATTACGTCGGGATGTTCAGCCATAGCTAACATTGATTACCTACGCAGGCACAATCAACTTTGCAACATCATCCATCAGAAGTTGGCCAACAAATTTGGATTAGTTAACACCTACACGCCTTATTACAAGTACCATCCGCATGCAGTTCTAGAGAATGCTGATTTCAGACTATACTACGATAGGTCAATTATCACCGATAGACGGGTGACGAATAACCGGCCTGATATTGTGGTTGTGGATAAAAACGCTAACTCGGTTCTCCTAGTGGATGTTGCTGTACCCAATAACAATAATATTTTAGACAAATACAACGAGAAAATTGCAAAATACACCGATCTTGCAATTGAGGTAGGACAGATGTGGCAGGCAGAGAAAGTAGAGGTGGTGCCGGTCATTGTTTCATCTACGGGACTTATCCCCAAAACTCTACAAGACAGCCTCACCAAACTAGGTCTCCACAAAAACACATACATCGATCTGCAGAAGGCTGCAATTTTGAATACTTGTCACACTGTCCGTAAATTTCTAAATATGTAACTGCTGTGCCTAATCCCATTTGCGTTTACACACGCTCGGGATAGGTGAACATTACCAGCAAGAGCTGAGCAAGAGTACACTTGAGTTGGAAATAATAATAATAATAATAATAATAATAATAATAATATTAATAATAATAATAATAATAATAATAATAATAATAATAATAATAATAATAATAATAATAATAATAATAATAATAATAATAATAATAATATAAGTGGCTCTCTGATGGATCATTGTTTCCAGAAACAGAAGGATTTATGATGGCGATCCAAGACCAAGTAATTAATACCAATAATTACAAGAAATTTATTATAAGAGATCCAAATATCGTGTCGGACAAGTGCAGAAGGTGTCAACAAACAACAGAGACGATACAACACATTACGTCGAGATGTTCAGCCATAGCTAACATTGATTACCTACGCAGGCACAATCAACTGTGCAACATCATTCATCAGAAGTTGGCCAACAAATTTGGATTAGTTAACACCTACACGCCTTATTACAAGTACCATCCGCATGCAGTTCTAGAGAATGCTGATTTTAGACTATACTACGATAGGTCAATTATCACCGATAGACGGGTGACGAATAACCGGCCTGATATTGTAGTTGTGGATAAAAAAGCTAACTCGGTTCTTCTAGTTGATGTTGCTTTACCCAATAACAACAATATGTTAGACAAATACAACGAGAAAATTGCAAAATACACCGATCTTGCAATTGAGGTAGGACAGATGTGGCATGCAGAGAAAGTAGAGGTGGTGCCGGTCATCGTTTCATCTACGGGACTAATCCCCAAAACTCTACAAGACAGCCTCACCAAACTAGGTCTTCACAAAAACACATACATCGATCTGCAGAAGGCTGCAATTTTGAATACTTGTCACACTGTCCGTAAATTTCTAAATATGTAACTGCTGTGCCTAATCCCATTTGCGTTTACAAACGCTCGGGATAGGTGAACATTACCAGCAAAAGCTGAGCAAGAGTACACTTGAATTGGAAATAATAATAATAATAATAATAATAATAATAATAATAATAATAATAATCTACGACCACAAAAGCCGGAAAGCCCAGGAAGCGCATGAAGTGGACTATCGAGCTAAACTCATTCATTATGCGCTCCTACTTTAAAATCACCAAGATGGAAACTGATATGACGACATACAGATACGCCCTCCACCGTGCATTCATTGAACATTTTCCAGAATTTCACCATCTCACGGAACAGCGTATTGCTGACCAACGTCGAAGTATTGTAAGAAACAATCTACTACCCGGTCCGACGTTGCAACAAATTCGAGGTGAAGTCCTTCTTGACCTTCAAGATGGAGAGAATGACATAATTACCGATCAGGATACACATAAATCGGAGAATGCACAAGGAGACCACAATGGCGTTGAGGAAATAAACAATGATTGCGACAAAACCACCGATAATGACTATAATACCGAACTTTGTAAAGCACTAGCGGAATTTAATGGCACCAACCCAATACACCGGCCAAAACTACCCAAGCTTCGAACCAATAAGAGCACTAACAGCATACTAGCAGCTGTGAACTTACTACTGCAGAACCATGCTAAAGACTGCGAAGCGCTGGAACAACTTCACACTCTCATCTATTGTGGAGAGGTAGCAGTGCTTCGAAGTCACAATCAACAAATCCAATCCCCAAAGAACAATCGGGGTAAAGACTACAAACAGCTCAAGCCTTGGTGGCAACGCCGGCTGGAAAAGTCCATTGATGACATCAAAAGGGAATTGGGGCAGCTAACAGAGTTTAAAAACAACTTGAAACCGTCTAGGCGCTTAACAAACAGAGTGAGAAAGATCTATCGAAAAATCAAAACTTTTACAGGTCACCCACAACATAAACAACATGTATGTGAATATATGGATTTACTCAGGCAAAAGTTAAAGGCAAAATCCAAACGTTTGTCACGATATGTCAAGTGCACGAAAAGGAAACAACAAAACTACTTATTCAATAACAATCAGAAGTTATTTTACAGGCAACTAAGCGGTACAGTAAACAATCACAATCAAAGTCTTCCAAATAAAGATGAGCTAACGGAGTACTGGTCTTCTTTATGGTCGAACCCTATCGAACATAAATCCAACGCTCACTGGATAAGAACTGAGGAGGAAAAAATAAACATTGAACCAATGCCTTTCGTTAACTTGACAACAAGCGAGGTAACCGAAGCTATAAAGAGCACCAGTAGTTGGAAGACACCAGGAGTTGACAATGTCCAAAACTTCTGGTATAAGAAGTTTGACAGTCTGCATGAAGCAATGGCAACATCATTTTCACATATTCTGCAACATCCAGAAGATACGCCACCATTTCTGACACTGGGTTCGACCCACTTGCTTCCCAAAACGCATCAAACTCACGATCCTACGCAGTATAGACCTATAACATGCCTTCCAACTATATATAAAATATTAACGTCTTGCATTACTAACCGTATTTACAGACATGCGGATCATAACAACATCTTGTCGGAAGAACAGAAAGGGTGCAGACGAGATCACCAAGGCTGCAAAGAACAACTCATCATCGATTCGGTAATACTAAAACAGGCGCAGAAGGAACAGCGCAACATCTACACGGCTTTCGTAGATTATAGGAAAGCATTTGATAGCGTTCCACATTCCTGGCTTGTTAAAGTTTTGCAAATTTACAAAGTACACCCCATTCTTGTTACTTTTCTTGAATCATCGATGAAGCACTGGCGAACGAACCTTCATTTACAAATAAATGGTCAATACCTCGAAACTGATGAAATTTCTATCCGTAGGGGGATCTTCCCGGGCGACTCCCTGAGTCCACTTTGGTTTTGTTTGGCAATGAATCCACTCTCCAATCTACTTAACGATACGGATTACGGCTTCAAAATCAAAGCCAACAGGAACACTAGCTGCACTGTTTCCCACCTTTTATACATGGATGACATCAAAATATACGCATCAAACCAGCGTCAAATTCAACATTTACTTAATATCACTGAAAAATTTTCCAGTTATATACAAATGGGATTTGGATTAGACAAGTGCAAAACCTTGAATATCGAGAAGGGTAAAATCGTTAACGGAGATGTGTTACTACCTAATGGGAACATTATAAATGCCATGCAAAATGGTGAAACCTACAAATATCTAGGATTTCAGCAAGCTAAGCTACTAGACCAGAAGCAAGCAAAAACCAAAATTCGAGGACAGTTCACTCAAAGGATAACTGCTTTATTGAAATCCCAGTTGAACGCAGGAAATCTTGCCAAAGCAATTAACACCTACGCGATACCGGTCCTGACATACTCATTTGGAATTCTGAAGTGGACAAAAACAGAACTGGAAGATATCCAAAGAACAACGCGAACCATGATGACCAAACACAAATGTCACCACCCGACATCATCAGTTATTAGGACCACTCTACCAAGAAAAGAGGGAGGGAGAGCTCTAACGGACATAGTTAATTTACATTACAAACAAATATCCCAACTCCAAAAATTCTTCATTGGCAAGGCTCAAACATCTAAATTGCATGAGCTGGTCGCGAAAGCAGATAAAAACTATTCCCCCTTAGATCTTGTAAACCCTGATTATAAACTTGAAATCGTTACAGACTCTGACAAACAGGCAGAGTGGGCCCAGAAAGCGCTCCATGGTCGACATCATCACGACCTCAATCAACCATATATCGACAAGGAAGCATCAAATAAGTGGCTCTCTGATGGAACATTGTTTCCAGAAACAGAAGGATTTATGATGGCGATCCAAGACCAAGTAAGTAATACCAACAATTACAAGAAATTTATTATAAGAGATCCAAATATCGTATCGGACAAGTGCAGAAGGTGTCAACAAACAACAGAGACAATACAACACATCACGTCGGGATGTTCAGCCATAGCTAACATTGATTACCTACGCAGGCACAATCAACTTTGCAACATCATCCATCAGAAGTTGGCCAACAAATTTGGATTAGTTAACACCTACACGCCTTATTACAAGTACCATCCGCATGCAGTTCTAGAGAATGCTGATTTCAGACTATACTACGATAGGTCAATTATCACCGATAGACGGGTGACGAATAACCGGCCTGATATTGTGGTTGTGGATAAAAAAGCTAACTCGGTTCTTCTAGTGGATGTTGCTGTACCCAATAACAACAATATGTTAGACAAATACAACGAGAAAATTGCAAAATACACCGATCTTGCAATTGAGGTAGGACAGATGTGGCATACAGAGAGGGTAGAGGTGGTGCCGGTCATCGTTTCATCTACGGGACTAATCCCCAAAACTCTACAAGACAGCCTCACCAAACTAGGTCTTCACAAAAACACATACATCGATCTGCAGAAGGCTGCAATTTTGAATACTTGTCACACTGTCCGTAAATTTCTAAATATGTAACTGCTCTGCCTAATCCCATTTGCGTTTACAAACGCTCGGGATAGGTGAACATTACCAGCAAAAGCTGAGCAAGAGTACACTTGAATTGGAAATAATAATAATAATAATAATAATATTAATAATAATAATAATAATAATAATAATAATAATAATAATAATAATAATAATAATAATAATAATAATAATAATAATAATAATAATAATAATAATAATAATAATCTACGACCACAAAAGCCGGAAAGCCCAGGAAGCGCATGAAGTGGACTATCGAGCTAAACTCATTCATTATGCGCTCCTACTTTAAAATCACCAAGATGGAAACTGATATGACGACATACAGATACGCCCTCCACCGTGCATTCATTGAACATTTTCCAGAATTTCACCATCTCACGGAACAGCGTATTGCTGACCAACGTCGAAGTATTGTAAGAAACAATCTACTACCCGGTCCGGCGTTGCAACAAATTCGAGGTGAAGTCCTTCTTGACCTTCAAGATGGAGAGAATGACATAATTACCGATCAGGATACACATAAATCGGAGAATGCACAAGGAGACCACAATGGCGTTGAGGAAATAAACAATGATTGCGACAAAACCACCGATAATGACTATAATACCGAACTTTGTAAAGCACTAGCGGAATTTAATGGCACCAACCCAATACACCGGCCAAAACTACCCAAGCTTCGAACCAATAAGAGCACTAACAGCATACTAGCAGCTGTGAACTTACTACTGCAGAACCATGCTAAAGACTGCGAAGCGCTGGAACAACTTCACACTCTCATCTATTGTGGAGCGGTAGCAGTGCTTCGAAGTCACAATCAACAAATCCAATCCCCAAAGAACAATCGGGGTAAAGACTACAAACAGCTCAAGCCTTGGTGGCAACGCCGGCTGGAAAAGTCCATTGATGACATCAGAAGGGAATTGGGGCAGCTAACAGAGTTTAAAAACAACTTGAAACCGTCTAGGCGCTTAACAAACAGAGTGAGAAAGATCTATCGAAAAATCAAAACTTTTACAGGTCACCCACAACATAAACAACATGTATGTGAATATATGGATTTACTCAGGCAAAAGTTAAAGGCAAAATCCAAACGTTTGTCACGATATGTCAAGTGCACGAAAAGGAAACAACAAAACTACTTATTCAATAACAATCAGAAGTTATTTTACAGGCAACTAAGCGGTACAGTAAACAATCACAATCAAAGTCTTCCAAATAAAGATGAGCTAACGGAGTACTGGTCTTCTTTATGGTCGAACCCTATCGAACATAAATCCATCGCTCACTGGATAAGAACTGAGGAGGAAAAAATAAACATTGAACCAATGCCTTTCGTTAACTTGACAACAAGCGAGGTAACCGAAGCTATAAAGAGCACCAGTAGTTGGAAGACACCAGGAGTTGACAATGTCCAAAACTTCTGGTATAAGAAGTTTGACAGTCCGCATGAAGCAATAGCAAGATCATTTACACATATTCTGCAACATCCAGAAGATACACCACCATTTCTGACACTGGGTTCGACCCACTTGCTTCCCAAAACGCATCAAACTCACGATCCTAAGCAGTATAGACCTATAACATGCCTTCCAACTATATATAAAATATTAACGTCTTGCATTACTAACCGTATTTACAGACACGCGGATCATAACAACATCTTGTCGGAAGAACAGAAAGGGTGCAGACGAGATCACCAAGGCTGCAAAGAACAACTCATCATCGATTCGGTAATACTAAAACAGGCGCAGAAGGAACAGCGCAACATCTACACGGCTTTCGTTGATTATAGGAAAGCATTTGATAGCGTTCCACATTCCTGGCTTGTTAAAGTTTTGCAAATTTACAAAGTACACCCCATTCTTGTTACTTTTCTTGAATCATCGATGAAGCACTGGCGAACGAACCTTCATTTACAAATAAATGGTCAATACCTCGAAACTGATGAAATTTCTATCCGTAGGGGGATCTTCCAGGGCGACTCCCTGAGTCCACTTTGGTTTTGTTTGGCAATGAATCCACTTTCCAAGCTACTTAACGATACGGATTACGGCTTTAAAATCAAAGCCAACAGGAACACTAGCTGCACTGTTTCCCACCTTTTATACATGGATGACATCAAAATATACGTATCAAACCAGCGTCAAATTCAACATTTACTTAATATCACTGAAAAATTTTCCAGTGATATACAAATGGGATTTGGATTAGACAAGTGCAAAACCTTGAATATCGAGAAGGGTAAAATCGTTAACGGAGATGTGTTACTACCTAATGGGAACATTATAAATGCCATGCAAAATATCTAAACTCCAAAAGTTCTTCATTGGCGAGGCTCAAACATCTAAATTGCATGAGCTGGTCGCGAAAGCAGATAAAAACTATTCCCCCTTAGATCTTGTAAACCCTGATAAAAAACTTGAAATCGTTACAGACTCTGACAAACAGGCAGAGTGGGCCCAGAAAGCGCTCCATGGTCGACATCATCACGACCTCAATCAACCATATATCGACAAGGAAGCATCAAATAAGTGGCTCTCTGATGGAACATTGTTTCCAGAAACAGGATTTATGATGGCGATCCAAGACCAAGTTATTAATACCAACAATTACAAGAAATTTGTTATAAGAGATCCAAACATCGTGTCGGACAAGTGCAGAAGGTGTCAACAAACAACAGAGACGATACAACACATTACGTCGGGATGTTCAGCCATAGCTAACATTGATTACCTACGCAGGCACAACCAACTGTGCAACATCATTCATCAGAAGTTGGCCAACAAATTTGGATTAGTTAACACTTACACGCCTTATTACAAGTACCATCCTTATGCAGTTCTAGAGAATGCTGATTTTAGACTATACTACGATAGGTCAATTATCACCGATAGACGGGTGACGAATAACCGGCCTGATATTGTAGTTGTGGATAAAAAAGCTAACTCGGTTCTTCTAGTGGATGTTGCTGTACCCAATAACAACAATATGTTAGACAAATACAGCGAGAAAATTGCAAAATACACCGATCTTGCAATTGAGGTAGGACAGATGTGGCAGGCAGAGAAAGTAGAGGTGGTGCCGGTGATTGTTTCATCTACGGGACTAATCCCCAAAACTCTACAAGACAGCCTCACCAAACTAGGTCTTCACAAAAATACATACATCGATCTGCAGAAGGCTGCAATTTTGAATACTTGTCACACTGTCCGTAAATTTCTAAATATGTAACTGCTGTGTCTAATCCCATTTGCGTTTACACACGCTCGGGATAGGTGAACATTACCAGCAAGAGCTGAGCAAGAGTACACTTGAGTTGGAAATAATAATAATAATAATAAAGTTTTGCAAATTTACAAAGTTCACCCCACTCTTGTTAGTTTTCTCGAATCATCGATGAAGCACTGGCGAACGAACCTTCATTTACAAATAAATGGTCAATACCTCGAAACTGATGAAATTTCTATCCGTAGGGGGATCTTCCAAGGCGACTCCCTGAGTCCACTTTGGTTTTGTTTGGCAATGAATCCACTCTCCAATCTACTTAACGATACGGATTACGGCTTTGACATCAAGGCCAACAGAAACACTAGCTGCACTGTTTCCCACCTCTTATACATGGATGACATCAAAATATACGCATCAAACCAGCGTCAAATTCAACATTTACTCAATATTACTGAAAAATTTTCAAGTGATATACAAATGGGATTTGGATTAGACAAGTGCAAAACCTTAAAGATCGAGAAGGGTAAAATCATTAACGGAGATGTATTATTACCTAATGGGAACATTATAAATGCCATGCAAAATGGTGAAACCTACAAATATCTAGGATTTCAGCAAGCTAAGCTACTTGACCAGAAGCAAGCAAAAACCAAAATTCGAGGACAGTTCACTCAAAGGATAACTGCTTTATTGAAATCCCAGTTGAACGCAGGAAATCTTGCCAAAGCAATTAACACCTACGCCATACCGGTCCTGACATACTCATTTGGAATTCTAAAGTGGACAAAAACAGAACTGGAAGATATTCAAAGAACAACGCGAACCATGATGACCAAACACAAATGTCACCACCCGACATCATCAGTTATTAGGACCACATTACCAAGAAAAGAGGGAGGGAGAGCTTTAACGGACATAGTTAATTTACATTATAATCAAATATCTAAACTCCAAAAGTTCTTCATTGGCAAGGCTCAAACATCTAAATTGCATGAGCTGGTCGCGAAAGCAGATAAAAACTATTCCCCCTTAGATCTTGTAAACCCTGATAAAAAACTTGAAATCGTTACAGACTCTGACAAACAGGCGGAGTGGTCCCAGAAAGCGCTTCACGGTCGACATCATCACGACCTCAATCAACCATATATCGACAAGGAAGCATCAAATAAGTGGCTCTCTGATGGAACATTGTTTCCAGAAACAGAAGGATTTATGATGGCGATCCAAGACCAAGTTATTAATACCAACAATTACAAGAAATTTGTTATAAGAGATCCAAACATCGTGTCGGACAAGTGCAGAAGTTGTCAACAAACAACAGAGACGATACAACACATTACGTCGGGATGTTCAGCCATAGCTAACATTGATTACCTACGCAGACACAATCAACTTTGCAACATCATCCATCAGAAGTTGGCCAACAAATTTGGATTAGTTAACACTTACACGCCTTATTACAAGTACCATCCGCATGCAGTTCTAGAGAATGCTGATTTTAGACTATACTACGATAGGTCAATTATCACCGATAGACGGGTGACGAATAACCGGCCTGATATTGTGGTTGTGGATAAAAAAGCTAACTCGGTTCTCCTGGTGGATGTTGCTGTACCCAATAACAACAATATTTTAGACAAATACAACGAAAAAATTGCAAAATACACCGATCTTGCAATTGAGGTAGGACAGATGTGGCATGCAGAAAAAGTAGAGGTGGTGCCGGTCATCGTTTCATCTACGGGACGAATCCCCAAAACTCTACAAGACAGCCTCACCAAACTAGGTCTTCACAAAAACACATACATCGATCTGCAGAAGGCTTCAATTTTGAATACTTGTCACACTGTCCGTAAATTTCTAAATATGTAACTGCTGTGCCTAATCCCATTTGCGTTTACAAACGCTCGGGATAGGTGAACATTACCAGCAAGAGCTGAGCAAGACTACACTTGAGTTGGAAATAATAATAATAATAATAATATCCCGTGGGGGTGCTGGTCCCCTATCGGGCGCTTCCCCAGGTGGTGGATAGGGGAATGCCTTTTAGATATAGAAGGTATCGAGGAAATTAAATACCTCGGAGCGAACCAAAACCAGTTAGTTTCAGGACACGACGGTCTCCATGTAAGGAGCGGTACTCCAACAGCGTCTGTTCTCCATGTAAGGAGCGGCTGAATCAGCACCTGGCAGTAGGTCTAAAATGCGACAATCACGATGTCGAATTGTAAAACAAGATTACCCCAGGTGGGTAGAGCTAAATGCTCAGAATCCCACACTGCTTGTGTACCTAGTACATCGGCTGTCTGCTCCACGGATTCTGGGGGGAGCAATAATTCGAGTGTAAATTCCGGGACCTTAAATCTCAGGAATCGTCAGGTGAATCGACATTGCAACACCTTAAACTCTTGTCGCGTTCAAGTTGGTGCTAGAAGGGCTTGTTCGAAAAATGATTTACCTTCTTCCTCGGTTAGCGGTAGGCGCAGCGTGACACCGAGTAGGGCTACTGCGAACCACACTCAGGGGGAAAACAACATCGATCCTCCGCCACCGGCTTCTGATGTTTCTGGAGTGACGCAAGTCGGCACATCTACGACCACAAAAGCCGGAAAGCCCAGGAAGCGCATGAAGTGGACTATCGAGCTAAACTCATTCATTATGCGCTCCTACTTCAAAATCACCAAGATGGAAACTGATATGACGACATACAGATACGCCCTCCACCGTGCATTCGTTGAACATTTTCCAGAATTTCGCCATCTCACGGAACAGCGTATTGCTGACCAACGTCGAAGTATTGTGAGAAACAATCTACTACCCGGTCCGACGTTGCAACAAATTCGAGGTGAAGTCCTTCTTGACCTTCAAGATGGAGAGAATGACATAATTACCGATCAGGATACATAAATCGGAGAATGCACAAGGAGACCACAATGGCGTTGAGGAAATAAACAATGATTGCGACAAAACCACCGATAATGACTATAATACCGAACTTTGTAAAGCACTAGCGGAATTTAATGGCACCAACCCAATTCACCGGCCAAAATTACCAAAGCTGCGAACCAATAAGAGCACTAACAGCATACTAGCAGCTGTGAACTTACTACTGCAGAACTATGCTAAAGACTGCGAAGCGCTGGAACAACTTCACACTCTCATCTATTGTGGAGCGGTAGCAGTGCTTCGAAGTCACAATCAACAAATCCAATTCCCAAAGAACAATCGGGATAAAGACTACAAACAGCTCAAGCCTTGGTGGCAACGCCGGCTGGAAAAGACCATTGATGACATCAGAAGGGAATTGGGGCAGCTTACAGAGTTTAAAAACAACTTGAAACCGTCTAGGCGCTTAACAAACAGAGTGAGGAAGATCTATCGAAGAATCAACACTTATACAGGTCACCCACAACATAAACAACATGTATGTGAATATATCGATTCACTCAGGCAAAAGTTAAAGGCAAAATCAAAACGTTTGTCACGATATGTCAAGTGCACGAAAAGGAAACAACAGAACTACTTATTCAATAACAATCAGAAGTTATTTTACAGGCAACTAAGCGGTACTGTAAACAATCACAACCAAAGTCTCCCAGATAAAGATGAGCTAACGAAGTACTGGTCTTCTTTATGGTCGAACCCTATCGAACATAAATCCAACGCTCACTGGATAAGAACTGAGGAGGAAAAAATTATCATTGAACCAATGCCTTTCGTTAACTTGACAACAAGCGAGGTAACCGAAGCTATAAAGAGCACCAGTAATTGGAAGACACCAGGAGTTGACCATGTCCAAAACTTCTGGTATAAGAAGTTTGACAGTCTGCATGAAGCAATGGCAAGATCATTTACACATATTCTGCAGCATCCAGAAGATACACCACCATTTCTGACACTGGGTTCGACCCACTTGCTTCCCAAAACGCATCAAACTCACGATCCTACGCAGTATAGACCTATAACATGCCTTCCAACTATATATAAAATATTAACGTCTTGCATTACTAACCGTATTTACAGACATGCCGATCAAAACAACATCTTGTCGGAAGAACAAAAAGGGTGCAGACGAGATCACCAAGGCTGCAAAGAGCAGCTCATCATCGATTCGGTAATACTAAAACAGGCGCAGAAAGAACAGCGCAACATCTACACGGCTTTCGTAGATTATAGGAAAGCATTTGATAGCGTTCCACATTCCTGTCTTGTTAAAGTTTTGCAAATTTACAAAGTACACCCCACTCTTGTTACTTTTCTTGAGTCATCGATGAAGCACTGGCGAACGAACCTTCATTTACAAATAAATGGTCAATACCTCGAAACTGATGAAATTTCTATCCGTAGGGGGATCTTCCAAGGCGACTCCCTGAGTCAACTTTGGTTTTGTTTGGCAATGAATCCACTCTCCAATCTACTTAACGATACGGATTACGGCTTTAAAATCAAGGCCAACAGAAACACTAGCTGCACTGTTTCCCACCTCTTATACATGGATGACATCAAAATATACGCATCAAACCAGCGTCAAATTCAACATTTACTTAATATTACTGAAAAATTTTCAAGTGATATACAAATGGGATTTGGATTAGACAAGTGCAAAACCTTAAAGATCGAGAAGGGTAAAATCGTTAACGGAGATGTATTACTACCTAATGGGAACATTATAAATGCCATGCAAAATGGTGAAACCTACAAATATCTAGGATTTCAGCAAGCTAAGCTACTTGACCAGAAGCAAGCAAAAACCAAAATTCGAGGACAGTTCACTCAAAGGATAACTGCTTTATTGAAATCCCAGTTGAACGCAGGAAATCTCGCCAAAGCAATTAACACCTACGCCATACCGATCCTGACATACTCATTTGGAATTCTGAAGTGGACAAAAACAGAACTGGACGATATTCAAAGAACAACGCGAACCATGATGACCAAACACAAATGTCACCACCCGACATCATCAGTTATTAGGACCACATTACCAAGAAAAGAGGGAGGAAGAGCTTTAACGGACATAGTTAATTTACATTATAATCAAATATCTAAACTCCAAAAGTTCTTCATTGGCAAGGCTCAAACATCTAAATTGCATGAGCTGGTCGCGAAAGCAGATAAAAACTATTCCCCCTTAGATCTTGTAAACCCTGGTAAAAAACTTGAAATCGTTACAGACTCTGACAAACAGGCGGAGTGGGCCCAGAAAGCGCTTCATGGTCGACATCATCACGACCTCAATCAACCATATATCGACAAGGAAGCATCAAATAAGTGGCTCTCTGATGGAACATTGTTTCCAGAAACAGAAGGATTTATGATGGCGATCCAAGACCAAGTTATTAATACCAACAATTACAAGAAATTTGTTATAAGAGATCCAAACATCGTATCGGACAAGTGCAGAAGGTGTCAACAAACAACAGAGACGATACAACACATTACCTCGGGATGTTCAGCCATAGCTAACATTGATTACCTACGCAGGCACAACCAACTGTGCAACATCATTCATCAGAAGTTGGCCAACAAATTTGGATTAGTTAACACTTACACGCCTTATTACAAGTACCATCCTCATGCAGTTCTAGAGAATGCTGATTTTAGACTATACTACGATAGGTCAAATATAACCGATAGACGGGTGACGAATAACCGGCCTGATATTGTAGTTGTGGATAAAAAAGCTAACTCGGTTCTTCTAGTGGATGTTGCTGTACCCAATAACAACAATATGTTAGACAAATACAACGAGAAAATTGCAAAATACACCGATCTTGCAATTGAGGTAGGACAGATGTGGCATGCAGAGAAAGTAGAGGTGGTGCCGGTCATCGTTTCATCTACGGGACTAATCCCCAAAACTCTACAAGACAGCCTCACCAAACTAGGTCTTCACAAAAACACATACATCGATCTGCAGAAGGCTGCAATTTTGAATACTTGTCACACTGTCCGTAAATTTTTAAATATGTAACTGCTGTGCCTAATCCCATTTGCGTTTACACACGCTCGGGATAGGTGAACATTACCAGCAAGAGCTGAGCAAGAGTACACTTGAGTTGGAAATAATAATAATAATAATAATATCGACAATGAAGCATCAAATAAGTGGCTCTCTGATGGAACATTGTTTCCAGAAACAGAAGGATTTATTATGGCGATCCAAGACCAAGTAATTAATACCAACAATTACAAGAAATTTGTTATAAGAGATGTATCTGGTGGGAGTCTCATTTCTTTCCTTATCTTATCTTATCTTATGTCATTATCTTTGGGAACCCACTGATGCAGTGATTTATCTTTCTATTAAATTTCTAAAATTATTGGTATGTAGATACCTGGTACTGGTTCCGCTTTTCTCAGAATTTACCGTTCAAAGTTTCTGCTGTGTTTGTATGATGATTTTTTTTTCTCCTAATGTTCTGCTTGCGCGATGACCAATGGCTACTGTGGACGCTAACTGGAAACCTCCCTGGTAAGAGCCTAGGAAGAAAAAAATTCATCTGGCTTTCCGGTGAAGACTTTGGACCGCTCCCTTTCTTTCATTTTTTTTATCTTTATTTTTCTCTAAATTAATTATTCGGAAGAATCTGACCCCAAATCACTTTTTACTAGGACCCCATTACAACTCAACTGAAGCGAATATTCTCAAAAATTTTGTTACCAATGGAAGCTTCTTCAGAAAGCAGTGGCGATACAGTCAAGATCTGGGTAATAAATTTTGGAGAAGATGGATCAAAGAGTATCTGCCTATTCTTCGCACCAGGTCCAAGTGGAATAATGATCAGAAAAACATAGAAGTTGGGGATGTCGTAACAGTTGTTGACGATCAATCTCCCAGAAATGTGTGGCTGAAAGGCATCGTTGTAGATGTGTTCCCTGGGAAAGACGGAAAAGTTAGAGTCACCGATGAGAAGACGAAAAATGGTATTTACAGACGACCTACTTCAAAGTTATGTGTCCTCGATGTCAACAAGAAATGAAGAGTTCATTTGGGGCTGGAGAATGCTATAGTTTTTTTATTGTTTATTTTAAAACGAAAAGATCGATATACCGGTGAATGACGTGGTTTTCGAGTTGTCATAAAATATATAAATAATTGTCAAAAGTTGAATTGTGAATTTTCTTTGAAACAGCGACATAATCTTTTTTAGACGTCCTCAAAGACATTGGGGCCGTCTTAAACCGGCAGACAGCCACAATAATAATAATAATAATAACCCGTGGGGGTACTGGTCCCCTATCGGGCGCTTCCCCAGGTGGTGGATAGGGGAATGCCTTTTAGATATAGAAGGTATCGAGGAAATTAAATACCTCGGAGCGAACCAAAACCAGTTAGTTTCAGGACACGACGGTCTCCATGTAAGGAGCGGTACTCCGACAGCGTCTGTTCTCCATGTAAGGAGCGGCTGAATCAGCACCTGGCAGTAGGTCTAAAATGCGACAATCACGATGTCGAATTGTAAAACTAGATTACCCCAGGTGGGTAGAGCTAAATGCTCAGAATCCCACACTGCTAGTGTACCTAGTACATCGGCTGTCTGCTCCACGGATTCTGGGTGGAGCAATAATTCGATTGTAAATTCCGGGACCTTAAATCTCAGGAATCGTCAGGTGAATCGACATTGCAACACCTTAAACTCTTGTCGCGTTCAAGTTGGTGCTAGAAGAGCTTGTTCGAAAAATGATTTACCTTCTTCCTCGGTTAGCGTGACACCGAGTAGGGCTACTGCGAACCACACTCAGGGGGAAAACAACATCGATCCTCCGCCACCGGCTTCTGATGTTTCTGGAGTGACGCAAGTCAGCACATCTTCGACCACAAAAGCCGGAGAGCCCAGGAAGCGCATGAAGTGGACTATCGAGCTAAACTCGTTCATTATGCGCTCCTACTTCAAAATCACCAAGATGGAAACTGATATGACGACATACAGATACGCCCTCCACCGTGCATTCGTTGAACATTTTCCAGAATTTCACCATCTCACGGAACAGCGTATTGCTGACCAACGTCGAAGTATTGTGAGAAACAATCTACTACCCGGGCCGATGTTGCAACATATTCGAGGTGAAGTCCTTCTTGACCTTCAAGATGGGGAGAATGACATAATTACCGATCAGGATACACATAAATCGGAGAATGCACAAGGCGTTGAGGAAATAAACCATGATTGCGACAAAACCACCAATAATGACTATAATACCGAACTTTGTAAAGCACTAGCGGAATTTAATGGCACTAACCCAATACACCGGCCAAAATTACCAAAGCTGCGAACCAATAAGAGCACTAACAGCATACTAGCAGCTGTGAACTTACTACTGCAGAACCATGCCAAAGATTGCGAAGCGCTGGAACAACTTCACACTCTCATCTATTGTGGAGCGGTAGCAGTGCTTCGAAGTCACAATCAACAAATCCAATCCCCAAAGAACAATCGGGGTAAAGACTACCAACAGCTCAAGCCTTGGTGGCAACGCCGGCTGGAAAAGTCCATTGATGACATCAAAAGGGAATTGGGGCAGCTTACAGAGTTTAAAAACAACTTGAAACCGTCTAGGCGCTTAACAAACAGAGTGAGAAAGATCTATCGAAAAATGAACACTTATACAGGTCACCCACAACATAAACAACATGTATATGAATATATCGATTCACTCAGGCAAAAGTTGAAGGCAAAATCAAAACGTTTGTCACGATATGTCAAGTGCACGAAAAGGAAGCAACAGAACTACTTATTCAATAACAATCAGAAGTTATTTTACAGGCAACTAAGCGGTACAGTAAACAATCACAACCAAAGTCTTCCGAATAAAGATGAGCTAACGAAGTACTGGTCTTCTTTATGGTCGAACCCTATCGAACATAAATCCAACGCTCACTGGATAAGAACTGAGGAGGAAAAAATTAACATTGAACCAATGCGTTTCGTTAACTTGACAACAAGCGAGGTAACCGAAGCTATAAAGAGCACCAGTAATTGGAAGACACCAGGAGTTGACCATGTCCAAATCTTCTGGTATAAGAAGTTTGACAGTCTGCATGAAGCAATAGCAAGATCATTCACACATATTCTGCAACATCCAGAAGATACACCACTATTTCTGACACTGGGTTCGACCCACTTGCTTTCCAAAACGCATCAAACTCACGATCCTACGCAGTGTAGACCTATAACATGCCTTCCAACTATATATAAAATATTAACGTCTTGCATTACTAACCGTATTTACAGACATGCGGATCAAAACAACATCTTGTCGGAAGAACAGAAAGGGTGCAGACGAGATCACCAAGGCTTCAAAGAACAACTCATCATCGATTCGGTAATACTAAAACAGGCGCAGAAGGAACAGCGCAACATCTACACGGCTTTCGTAGATTATAGGAAAGCATTTGATAGCGTTCCACATTCCGATACGATATTTGGATCTCTTATAACAAATTTCTTGTAATTGTTGGTATTAATTACTTGGTCTTGGATCGCCATCATAAATCCTTCTGTTTCTGGAAACAATGTTCCATCAGAGAGCCACTTATTTGATGCTTCCTTGTCGATATATGATTGATTGAGGTCGTGATGATGTCGACCATGGAGCACTTTCTGGGCCCACTCTGCCTGTTTGTCAGAGTCTGTAACGATTTCAAGTTTATTATCAGGGTTTACAAGATCTGAGGGTGAATAGTTTTTATCTGCTTTCGCGACCAGCTCATGCAGTTTGGATGTTTGAGCCTTGCCAATGAAGTATTTTTGGAGTTGAGATATTTGTTTGTAATGTAAATTAACTATGTCCGTTAGAGCTCTTCCTCCCTCTTTTCTTGGTAGTGTGGTCCTAATAACTGATGATGTCGGGTGGTGACATTTGTGTTTGGTCATCATGGTTCGCGTTGTTCTTTGAATATCTTCCAGTTCTGTTTTTGCCCACTTCAGAATTCCAAATGTTGAATTTGACGCTGGTTTGATGCGTATATTTTGATGTCATCCATGTATAAAAGGTGGAAAACAGTGCAACTAGTGTTCCTGTTGGCTTTGATTTTAAAGCCGTAATCCGTATCGTTAAGTAGATTGGAGAGTGGATTCATTGCCAAGCAAAACCAAAGTGGACTCAGGGAGTCACCCTGGAAGATCCCCCTACGGATGGAAATTTCATCAGTTTCGAGGTATTGACCATTTATTTGTAAATGAAGGTTCGTTCGCCAGTGCTTCATCGATGATTTAAGAAAAGTAACAAGAGTGGGGTGTACTTTGTAAATTTGCAAAACTTTAACAAGCCAGGAATGTGGAACGCTATCAAATGCTTTCCTATAATCTACAAAAGCCTTGTAGATGTTGCGCTGTTCCTTCTGCGCCTGTTTTAGTATTACCGAATCGATGATGAGTTGCTCTTTGCAGCCTTGGTGATCTCGTCTGCACCCTTTTTGTTCTTCCGACAAGATGTTGTTTTGATCGGCATGTCTGTAAATACGGTTAGTAATGCAAGACGTTAATATTTTATATATAGTTGGAAGGCATGTTATAGGTCTATATTGCGTAGGATCGTGAGTTTGATGCGTTTTGGGAAGCAAGTGGGTCGAACCCAGTGTCAGAAATGGTGGTGTATCTTCTGTATGCTGCAGAATATGTGTAAATGATCTTGCCATTGCTTCATGCATACTGTCAAACTTCTTATACCAGAAGTTTTGGACATGGTCAACTCCTGGTGTCTTCCAATTACTGGTGCTCTTTATAGCTTCGGTTACCTCGCTTGTTGTCAAGTTAACGAAAGGCATTGGTTCAATGTTAATTTTTTCCTCCTCAGTTCTTATCCAGTGAGCGTTGGATTTATGTTCGATAGGGTTCGACCATAAAGAAGACCAGTACTCCGTTAGCTCATCTTTATCTGGGAGACTTTGTTTGTGATTGTTTACAGTACCGCTTAGTTGCCTGTAAAATAACTTCTGATTGTTATTGAATAAGTAGTTCTGTTGTTTCCTTTTCGTGCACTTGATATATCGTGACAAACGTTTTGATTTTGCCTTTAACTTTTGCCTGAGTGAATCGATATATTCACATATATGTTGTTCATGTTGTGGGTGACCTGTATAAGTGTTGATTCTTCGATAGATCTTCCTCACTCTGTTTGTTGAGCGCCTAGACGGTTTCAAGTTGTTTTTAAACTCTGTAAGCTGCCCCAATTCCCTTCTGATGTCATCAATGGTCTTTTCCAGCCAGCGTTGCCACCAAGGCTTGAGCTGTTTGTAGTGTTTACCCCGATTGTTCTTTGGGAATTGGATTTGTTGATTGTGTCTTCGAAGCACTGCTACCGCTCCACAATAGATGAGAGTGTGAAGTTGTTCCAGCGCTTCGCAGTCTTTAGCATAGTTCTGCAGTAGTAAGTTCACAGCTGCTAGTATGCTGTTAGTGCTCTTATTGTTTCGCAGCTTTGGTAATTTTGGCCGGTGTATTGGGTTGGTGCCATTAAATTCCGCTAGTGCTTTACAAAGTTCGGTATTATAGTCATTTTCGGTGGTTTTGTCGCAATCATTGTTTATTTCCTCAACGCCATTGTGGTCTCCTTGTGCATTCTCCGATTTATGTGTATCCTGATCGGTAATTATGTCATTCTCTCCATCTTGAAGGTCAAGAAGGACTTATTATTATTATTATTATTATTATTATTATTATTATTATTATTATTATTATTATTATTATTATTATTATTATTATTATTATTTCCAATTCAAGTGTACTCTTGCTCAGCTTTTGCTAGTAATGTTCACCTATCCCGAGCGTTTGTAAACGCAAATGGGATTAGGCACAGCAGTTACATATTTAGAAATTTACGGACAGTGTGACAAGTATTCAAAATTGCAGCCTTCTGCAGATCGATGTATGTGTTTTTGTGAAGACCTAGTTTGGTGAGGCTGTCTTGTAGAGTTTTGGGGATTAGTCCCGTAGATGAAACGATGACCGGCACCACCTCTACCCTCTCTGCATGCCACATCTGTCCTACCTCAATTGCAAGATCGGTGTATTTTGCAATTTTCTCGTTGTATTTGTCTAACATATTGTTGTTATTGGGTACAGCAGCATCCACTAGAAGAACCGAGTTAGCTTTTTTATCCACAACTACAATATCAGGCCGGTTATTCGTCACCCGTCTATCGGTGATAATTGACCTATCGTAGTATGGTCTAAAATCAGCATTCTCTAGAACTGCATGAGGATGGTACTTGTAATAAGGCGTGTAAGTGTTAACTAATCCAAATTTGTTGGCCAACTTCTGATGAATGATGTTGCACAGTTGGTTGTGCCTGCGTAGGTAATCAATGTTAGCTATGGCTGAACATCCCGACGTAATGTGTTGTATCGTCTCTGTTGTTTGTTGACACCTTCTGCACTTGTCCGACACGATGTTTGGATCTCTGATAACAAATTTCTTGTAATTGTTGGTATTAATAACTTGGTCTTGGATCGCCATCATAAATCCTTCTGTTTCTGGAAACAATGTTCCATCAGAGAGCCACTTATTTGATGCTTCCTTGTCGATATATGGTTGATTGAGGTCGTGATGATGTCGACCATGAAGCGCTTTCTGGGCCCACTCCGCCTGTTTGTCAGAGTCTGTAACGATTTCAAGTTTATTATCAGGGTTTACAAGATCTAAGGGGGAATAGTTTTTATCTGCTTTCGCGACCAGCTCATGCAATTTAGATGTTTGAGCCTTGCCAATGAAGAACTGTTGGAGTTTAGATATTTGTTTGTAATGTAAATTAACTATGTCCGTTAGAGCTCTCCCTCCCTCTTTTCTTGGTAGTGTGGTCCTAATAACTGATGATGTCGGGTGGTGACATTTGTGTTTGGTCATCATGGTTCGCGTTGTTCTTTGAATATCTTCCAGTTCTGTTTTTGTCCACTTCAGAATTCCAAATGAGTATGTCAGGACCGGTATGGCGTAGGTGTTAATTGCTTTGGCAAGATTTCCTGCGTTCAACTGGGATTTCAATAAAGCAGTTATCTTTTGAGTGAACTGTCCTCGAATTTTGGTTTTTGCTTGCTTCTGGTCTAGTAGCTTAGCTTGCTGAAATCCTAGATATTTGTAGGTTTCACCATTTTGCATGGCATTTATAATGTTCCCATTAGGTAGTAACACATCTCCGTTAACGATTTTACCCTTCTCGATATTCAAGGTTTTGCACTTGTCTAATCCAAATCCCATTTGTATATCACTGGAAAAATTTTCAGTGATATTAAGTAAATGTTGAATTTGACGCTGGTTTGATGCGTATATTTTGATGTCATCCATATATAAAAGGTGGGAAACAGTGCAGCTAGTGTTCCTGTTGGCTTTGATTTTAAAGCCGTAATCCGTATCGTTAAGTAGCTTGGAAAGTGGATTCATTGCCAAACAAAACCAAAGTGGACTCAGGGAGTCGCCCTGGAAGATCCCCCTACGGATAGAAATTTCATCAGTTTCGAGGTATTGACCATTTATTTGTAAATGAAGGTTCGTTCGCCAGTGCTTCATCGATGATTCAAGAAAAGTAACAAGAATGGGGTGTACTTTGTAAATTTGCAAAACTTTAACAAGCCAGGAATGTGGAACGCTATCAAATGCTTTCCTATAATCTACGAAAGCCGTGTATATGTTGCGCTGTTCCTTCTGCGCCTGTTTTAGTATTACCGAATCGATGATGAGTTGTTCTTTGCAGCCTTGGTGATCTCGTCTGCACCCTTTCTGTTCTTCCGACAAGACGTTGTTGTGGTCCGCATGTCTGTAAATACGGTTAGTAATGCAAGACGTTAATATTTTATATATAGTTGGAAGGCATGTTATAGGTCTATACTGCGTAGGATCGTGAGTTTGATGCGTTTTGGGAAGCAAGTGGGTCGAACCCAGTGTCAGAAATGGTGGTGTATCTTCTGGATGTTGCAGAATATGTGTAAATGATCTTGCTATTGCTTCATGCAGACTGTCAAACTTCTTATACCAGAAGTTTTGGACATTGTCAACTCCTGGTGTCTTCCAACTACTGGTGCTCTTTATAGCTTCGGTTACCTCGCTTGTTGTCAAGTTAACGAAAGGCATTGGTTCAATGTTTATTTTTTCCTCCTCAGTTCTTATCCAGTGAGCGTTGGATTTATGTTCGATAGGGTTCGACCATAAAGAAGACCAGTACTCCGTTAGCTCATCTTTATTTGGAAGACTTTGGTTGTGGTTGTTTACTGTACCGCTTAGTTGCCTGTAAAATAACTTCTGATTGTTATTGAATAAGTAGTTTTGTTGTTTCCTTTTCGTGCACTTGACATATCGTGACAAACGTTTGGATTTTGCCTTTAACTTTTGCCTGAGTAAATCCATATATTCACATACATGTTGTTTATGTTGTGGGTGACCTGTAAAAGTTTTGATTTTTCGATAGATCTTTCTCACTCTGTTTGTTAAGCGCCTAGACGGTTTCAAGTTGTTTTTAAATTCTGTTAGCTGCCCCAATTCCCTTCTGATGTCATCAATGGACTTTTCCAGCCGGCGTTGCCACCAAGGCTTGAGCTGTTTGTAGTCTTTACCCCGATTGTTCTTTGGGGATTGGATTTGTTGATTGTGACTTCGAAGCACTGCTACCGCTCCACAATAGATGAGAGTGTGAAGTTGTTCCAGCGCTTCGCAGTCTTTGGCATGGTTCTGCAGTAGTAGGTTCACAGCTGCTAGTATGCTGTTAGTGCTCTTATTGGTTCGAAGCTTGGGTAGTTTTGGCCGGTGTATTGGGTTGGTGCCATTAAATTCCGCTAGTGCTTTACAAAGTTCGGTATTATAGTCATTATCGGTGGTTTTGTCGCAATCATTGTTTATTTCCTCAACGCCATTGTGGTCTCCTTGTGCATTCTCCGATTTATGTGTATCCTGATCGGTAATTATGTCATTCTCTCCATCTTGAAGGTTAAGAAGGACTTCACCTCGAATTTGTTGCAACGTCGGACCGGGTAGTAGATTGTTTCTCACAATACTTCGGCGTTGGTCAGCAATACGCTGTTCCGTGAGATGGTGAAATTCTGGAAAATGTTCAATGAATGCACGGTAGAGGGCGTATCTGTATGTCGTCATATCAGTTTCCATCTTGGTGATTTTAAAGTAGGAGCGCATAATGAATGAGTTTAGCTCGATAGTCCACTTCATGCGCTTCCTGGGCTTTCCGGCTTTTGTGGTCGTAGATGTGCCGACTTGCGTCACTCCAGAAACATCAGAAGCCGGTGGCGGAGGATCGATGTTGTTTTCCCCCTGAGTGTGGTTCGCAGTAGCCCTACTCGGTGTCACGCTGCGCCTACCGCTAACCGAGGAAGAAGGTAAATCATTTTTCGAACAAGCCCTTCTAGCACCAACTTGAACGCGACAAGAGTTTAAGGTGTTGCAATGTCGATTCACCCGACGATTCCTGAGATTTAAGGTCCCGGAATTTACAATCGAATTATTGCTCCCCCCAGAATCCGTGGAGCAGACAGCCGATGTACTAGGTACACTAGCAGTGTGGGATTCTGAGCATTTAGCTCTACCCACCTGGGGTAATCTAGTTTTACAATTCGACATCGTGATTGTCGCATTTTAGACCTACTGCCAGGTGCTGATTCAGCCGCTCCTTACATGGAGAACAGACGCTGTCGGAGTACCGCTCCTTACATGGAGACCGTCGTGTCCTGAAACTAACTGGTTTTGGTTCGCTCCGAGGTATTTAATTTCCTCGATACCTTCTATATCTAAAAGGCATTCCCCGATCCACCACCTGGGGAAGCGCCCGATAGGGGACCAGTACCCCCACGGGTTATTTTATTATTATTATTATTATTATTATTATTTCCAACTCAAGTGTACTCTTGCTCAGCTCTTGCTGGTAATGTTCACCTGTCCCGAGCGTGTGTAAACGCAAATGGGATTAGGCTCAGCAGTTACATATTTAGAAATTTACGGACAGTGTGACAAGTATTCAAAATTGCAGCCTTCTGCAGATCGATGTATGTGTTTTTGTGAAGACCTAGTTTGGTGAGGCTGTCTTGTAGAGTTTTGGGGATTAGTCCCGTAGATGAAACGATGACCGGCACCACCTCTACTTTCTCTGCATGCCACATCTGTCCTACCTCAATTGCAAGATCGGTGTATTTTGCAATTTTCTCGTTGTATTTGTCTAACATATTGTTGTTATTGGGTACAGCAACATCCACTAGAAGAACCGAGTTAGCTTTTTTATCCACAACTACAATATCAGGCCGGTTATTCGTCACCCGACTATCGGTGATAATTGACCTATCGTAGTATAGTCTAAAATCAGCATTCTCTAGAACTGCATGAGGATGGTACTTGTAATAAGGCGTGTAGGTGTTAACTAATCCAAATTATTATTATTATTATTATTATTATTATTATTATTATTATTATTATTATTATTATTATTATTATTATTATTATTATTATTATTATTATTATTATTATTATTATTATTATTATTATTATTATTATTATTATTATTATTATTATTATTATTATTATTATTATTATTATTATTATTATTATTATTATTATTATTATTATTATTATTATTATTATTATTATTTCCAATTCAAGTGTACTCTTGCTCAGCTTTTGCTGGTAATGTTCACCTATCCCGAGCGTGTGTAAACGTAAATGGGATTAGGCACAGCAGTTACATATTTAGAAATTTACGGACAGTGTGACAAGTATTCAAAATTGCAGCCTTCTGCAGATCGATGTATGTGTTTTTGTGAAGACCTAGTTTGGTGAGGCTGTCTTGTAGAGTTTTGGGGATTAGTCCCGTAGATGAAACGATGACCGGCACCACCTCTACTTTCTCTGCATGCCACATCTGTCCTACCTCAATTGCAAGATCGGTGTATTTTGCAATTTTCTCGTTGTATTTGTCTAACATATTGTTGTTATTGGGTACAGCAACATCCACTAGAAGAACCGAGTTAGCGTTTTTATCCACAACCACAATATCAGGCCGGTTATTCGTCACCCGTCTATCGGTGATAATTGACCTATCGTAGTATAGTCTAAAATCAGCATTCTCTAGAACTGCATGCGGATGGTACTTGTAATAAGGCGTGTAGGTGTTAACTAATCCAAATTTGTTGGCCAACTTCTGATGGATGATGTTGCAAAGTTGATTGTGCCTGCGTAGGTAATCAATGTTAGCTATGGCTGAACATCCCGACGTAATGTGTTGTATCGTCTCTGTTGTTTGTTGGCACCTTCTGCACTTGTCCGACACGATGTTTGGATCTCTTATAACAAATTTCTTGTAATTGTTGGTATTAATAACTTGGTCTTGGATCGCCATCATAAATCCTTCTGTTTCTGGAAACAATGTTCCATCAAAGAGCCACTTATTTGATGCTTCCTTGTCGATATATGGTTGATTGAGGTCGTGATGATGTCGACCATGAAGCGCTTTCTGGGCCCACTCCGCCTGTTTGTCAGAGACTGTAACGATTTCAAGTTTATTATCAGGGTTTACAAGATCTAAGGGGGAATAGTTTTTATCTGCTTTCGCGACCAGCTCATGCAATTTAGATGTTTGAGCCTTGCCAATGAAGAACTTTTGGAGTTTAGATATTTGATTATAATGTAAATTAACTATGTCCGTTAAAGCTCTCCCTCCCTCTTTTCTTGGTAATGTGGTCCTAATAACTGATGATGTCGGGTGGTGACATTTGTGTTTGGTCATCATGGTTCGCGTTGTTCTTTGAATATCTTCCAGTTCTGTTTTTGTCCACTTCAGAATTCCAAATGAGTATGTCAGGATTGGTATGGCGTAGGTGTTAATTGCTTTGGCGAGATTTCCTGCGTTCAACTGGGATTTCAATAAAGCAGTTATCCTTTGAGTGAACTGTCCTCGAATTTTGGTTTTTGCTTGCTTCTGGTCAAGTAGCTTAGCTTGCTGAAATCCTAGATATTTGTAGGTTTCACCATTTTGCATGGCATTTATAATGTTCCCATTAGGTAGTAATACATCTCCGTTAACGATTTTACCCTTCTCGATCTTTAAGGTTTTGCACTTGTCTAATCCAAATCGCATTTGTATATCACTTGAAAATTTTTCAGTAATATTAAGTAAATGTTGAATTTGACGCTGGTTTGATGCGTATATTTTGATGTCATCCATGTATAAGAGGTGGGAAACAGTGCAGCTAGTGTTTCTGTTGGCCTTGATTTTAAAGCCGTAATCCGTATCGTTAAGTAGATTGGAGAGTGGATTCATTGCCAAACAAAACCAAAGTGGACTCAGGGAGTCGCCTTGGAAGATCCCCCTACGGATAGAAATTTCATCAGTTTCGAGGTATTGACCATTTATTTGTAAATGAAGGTTCGTTCGCCAGTGCTTCATCGATGATTCAAGGAAAGTAACAAGAGTGGGGTGTACTTTGTAAATTTGCAATACTTTAACAAGCCAGGAATGTGGAACGCTATCAAATGCTTTCCTATAATCTACGAACGCCGTGTAGATGTTGCGCTGTTCCTTCTGCGCCTGTTTTAGTATTACCGAATCGATGATGAGTTGCTCTTTGCAGCCTTGGTGATCTCGTCTGCACCCTTTTTGTTCTTCCGACAAGA